>CM057350.1:212398254-213853581 GCA_030015575.1 Agapanthus africanus | reverse complement strand
TGAATGAGATTCATCGAAAAGACAAAGGATAAATGAGGAAACCCTAATTCTTCGCAAGATCCTTAATCCTTGATATATTGACTCGATTTAGCATCAATTCGTTAATGGATAAGAAAAAGTAATTTCTAGTCTTCTTCACATCTATGATCTAATCGACTCCTACGAGCTTCACTTCAATTCTTGAAACTTAAATCGATTGGAATTCTATCACTTCTCGATTCTTGATTTTAAATGCTTTCTTGATTTTTGATTAGATCTAGTTGATTCTTGAAATTCATTGATATAAATCTTGAATCGTTTTCTTTTCTCTTCTCTTAAATTTTCAATTCAAATAAAACAAATACGAACGAATCACATAATCCCTGTGGACGATCCGCACTTACTAACGCGCTATATATGACACCGTTATTGATTGCGGTCAAAATTCTTTGATTGTGATTTCTATTCATTTTCTAAACCGACACACAAAGAAACGATCAATCAGTCTTCAAAATCGTTCGAAAAAGTGAAACACTCATAATCATTATTGGTTGTGCAAACTGCGTCAGATTCAAGGAGGAACGCACTAGTGGCGTCAAAACTGCTGTGATCGAACAAAAATTTTTCAAGATCACAGTCCTCCTGCATGATTTCTTGCGTGGTCGGAACGATGGAAAGGATGAAGGGGGGTGATTTAGGAAGTATAACAGTTAAAGGTTCAGGAGGATGAATTGGAATATCCGACACATCAAACAAAACTGGTTCATCCTCAATACTATCCTTAATACTCTCCTCAATACTATCCTCATAATTCTCCTAAAAAGTTATCCCATCCATGCAATTATCATCAAAATCAAGACGCATATGAAGTTCGGGAGAAACATTTAATGACCCGGGATGATGAATTGGAGAAAAAAATTCAGTCAAATCAGCGGGTTCATCATCCAAAATATTCTCTGCGTCTATATCCTCAATCAAGTGAAAATCAAATTTTTTGGACACCTCATCAAAAGCATGGATATTTATCAATTCAGGTTCTAGATTGGAGGTGTAGATGTCGAAAGGATTGGTGATGGTTTCATTCGAAAGGGACCTTTCACAATTTGGCAAATCAAGCACTATAAATGTAAGGTTACTAGGCACTGTCACAAGGGTCTATAAGGCATCAACCATACCCGATTTAAAATTTAGACGTGCCGAACAACTTAAAGCGAGGATCATTGCTAGATAATTAGGGTTAAACATGCAAGTAAATATCTTTACAACTAAGAGAGAGGGATTACAACCTTTGTAGTCTGCTCTTTCGCTTCATAAGCTCCGAGTAGTAGTCCCTTCGCCATGATCCATGATCTCCCGGACTCAAGAGAGGCTCCACAAACCGAACGATCCATGCTTGCTTGAAGTCTTCCTTTTCGAAGATAATCTACCTTGAAGTTTCTTTAACTCAAGCTCTCACTTTTCTAATCAAGTATTAATGAAGTGAACACCCTAATCTAATTGGCTAGATTAGATGAGTATGATGAAGTAGGAATTATGCTCTCTTTTATTTTCAAGATCTCACACTAATTCATCACAAAATCAAAAAGCTAGAAAGCTTTCATGAAGGAAGAAGAAGATGAATTCTTTTGTGATGAATAATGAATTGTTACTATGGTTACAAATGAACCTTGAGTTAATAATATCAAGTATCAACTCATGTAGAGAATAGACTAGGGTTAAGGCTTTGGGTTGGGTTTAGAAATAACTTTAAAATATTAACACATAATATCTTAGCTTAAAACAAAACAAAAGCTTCTAGAAGCTTCAAGAAAATACTAACCCAAATCAAACCCTAACCATGTTTAATCTCCACTAATCATGTTACATTTGTAATCATAACTTGTTACAATATTATATATCACATATATAATATATTTTTGTAACAAAAGAAAATAATACAATTAACATATATCGCATATATCAAAGTATTATCCGGTGAGAAAATGAATCAATAAAGTGAGCCAATATTAGATAATGTAATGTAATATATCATATATATAATTATACATTAAATTATCGAATCAACACTTGATCCGACAATCCGGCTATATCGCATATAACCGACTAATATATCATATACCGATTCATCGAATCAACACTTGATCCGATGACCCGGCTGATATCAAATATCGCGAGAATAGAATACGGTATCTCATATCGTATTATTCTCGGTCCTTCACATATCACATATGTGTTCCTACTCCGTTTTGCCTGAGTCAAGAAATCTCTGTGTAGACACTAAAGAATCGTCAATACACTGGCAGTAGGTGATGATCATATCAAACACCCACAAGCTGCAAGCGGTCAGCTAAATGTATTAGCCACCCAGGTATTGAGCGATCAGAAGAGCAACAAGCAAGCCTGTACATTCTCCTGTGAATCCAATCAGTAATACTACCGTACAGTCCGGTCTCTTCGTCTGATATGTCGCATATCTGGTCTAGGGGTGGTAAACGTCAGACCCCAGTAACCAATAAGTCGTGTCGATGTGAGGCTCATAACAGGTCAAGAACCTACTGATAACACTTACCAGTAGTACTCGATATCATCCCTGGCCAGGGACTTCCAGTTATAGCCAATCGAATACAGCACAACATCAACTCCCTATACCGGGAGAGACGAATCACCTCCTATCGCTCATTGCCTCCATGTGATTCGGGACTGTACCCAAAAGCCACCGTTTTGCATGCCCTCTTGGATGTGGTAAGGTGGAAATCAAAGCACAGTGGGAATCACACAAGACTCTATGACGATCTCGGGTCTACAGACTAACCTGTACCAGTGTCACCGGAGAACTGCCATCTGACGTGAGGTATAATACCATTTGGGAGTTCTCGGCGAGTCTGTCCAGTGTACCTAGTCTCCACTGAGCACCCGTACACCATCTTTGATGTCAAACACCGATGGATATGGGATCATCCATCGCCCATCATATAGGTCAAGATGCGTATACGCTAGTCTACTCTGGTGTATCGATGCCCTGTCTCGACACACACTCGACTATGAACAGTTATAGGATGTACTCGTTGACTACCCAGGCCCTACTAATATGATCTCATCATAGTCCCAGTAGTCGAGTACATATCCTAAGGGCTTTATCAACATGTGAGAGCAAGACAGTAAACTAATATAAGTCAACATGTTAAGATAAAATGAAACCAAATAGCATACTATCATATCGAGCAAGAAAGTCCTCTCTATATATATCCAAGCGTCCACTATAATATACATCAAATGTACAATAATGGCCTCTAGGGCATATACATAACTAACAATCTCCCACTTGCACTAAGGCCAGCTGTTGTAGTATCTCATACCTAACATCCTGAATAATCTCTCAAACTTTGTTTGGGGAATTATAACAACTCCATTTTTAATGTACAAAGAATTGATTTAAATTCAAAGTATACTTGGAGTATTTAATGTTACTGATATCTCATTAAGTATTTATTTCACACCATAATTACAAGAAGGAGCTTCTAGCTCATTGGTAATACCGTGCACTTGCTGAACCAAGCCACCGGAGTTCAAATCCCATACCCCACATTATTTTTAATATTATTTTGTTTTAAATTTTATAGAAGTCCAACAGTCCAACAGCCATAACTCCAGAATTTCCCACTACATCCACAAATGTAAAAGCACCAGTGGCTACCCCCGGCGACCCCCCCACCTCCCGACCACCGGACTCGACCGGGATCGGCCGAGTCGGCCGGCGGACCGGCCGACTTGGGCCGGTGCCGCCTTCCGGACTCGGCCAGACCGCCGAGTCCCCTAAATAAATTTTGTGCCCCTTGGTATCCCCACCTCCATTGCATACTTTAATCCTTCAGACCACCTCCAGAGAGCCCATTAACACCTATTTACTACATTTTAATACATTTTTCCTATTATTTTTATATTTTTAATTAAAAAACCCTACACCTACCCTAACCCTAGCCTAACCCTATAAATACACCCCTACCCCCTACCCTCTCATCCCAAAATTCTGAGCCCACTCTCTCAAAATCTCAAGAAAATAATGTGTACTTTGAAAACGAGCGAAAGGCGAAGCTCTGACGAAATCGACGGCGAATTTCCGGTGATCGTGCGAAGAACTCTCGATGACGAATCGACGCACCGGCGAACCCTCTTCTTCCTTATCACTCTCGTGTTTGTCCAAACCCGTAAGTCCCTTTCTAGCTTCTCTCTCCTTTTCTAAAAAAATACGAATTTACCAAACCCGACGGAATCGGCACAAATCCGATTTCCGATTCGGTTTTCTTATAAACTTCACTTCTCATTATTTCAATTATGTTTAAACTCTATCATGTTGACTATTAAACACTAAACAACTAAATTGATCAAAGTTAAATTCATGAAATGATAACTTTTCCATTTATCGTATTTTTTCACTTAAATACCACAATGTTTCGATTTCATATTTAACCCCCTTAATCTTGCTATAACTATAAGTAGAGCACGAGGTAATGACCTACCTCCTCATATACTTCCATCTAAATAAAGTACTATAATCTTGGAAATTTAAAATACGAGAAAACAAACCTTTTCATTAAAATACCCTTTACTTAATAAAAATTTTAGTATTGATAATTTTTATAAATACATAACTTTTGAAATAATAAAATATATCTAGACTCATAATTAAGGAATGTCGCATTCATTAGGAAAGTCGTGAACTTTCAGTCGTTTATTTAAACCTGATTTTGTGGTGTCTAGGCTAGACAAGTGAGAAAGGTAACTTAAAAGGCCCGTCTCACGGTGATTCGTGAGCGGATCCCTCCTTTATTCACTTATACTTACCTGGCCACAATTGGCGGTGAAGAGACGATTTGAACTTGTCACTAGAACATAGAATATGGAAAAATCGACATCTTTACAAATAAATACCATTTAATTAATAAAACCGTATTCTAAAGGATTAGTATTTATAAAATCTTTGCAAAGCGCCGCTA
The DNA here is from genome assembly GCA_030015575.1 of Agapanthus africanus. NCBI lineage: Eukaryota > Viridiplantae > Streptophyta > Magnoliopsida > Asparagales > Amaryllidaceae > Agapanthus > Agapanthus africanus. The sequence goes on along the minus strand of CM057350.1, from coordinate 213,848,608 downwards.
CAACCCATTTTGGGGAACCCGCTTAGGATGGTGCAGATTATCGCACATTCTCGGGCTTAGTAGTGCGAGATTCAAACCTCCGTAAGAAGCATTCGGTCTCGAAAGATTTAAAATACGACATCTTAAGAAAATGAGATTTTTTTTGGAATATAAAATATTTATTAAAATTATTTTTGTATAAATATATGTATATTTATCATTTAAATATCTATTTTATTATAATAAATATCCCATTTTTTCTAAAAATCACAAGAATAAATTTTACATTAAAATACCATGAAGTTCAAATAAATCAATATTAGAGATAAATACCTTTATTTATAAAAAAAACTAGGATATTTTCACTAGAGATGTCACAATATAAATTCCACCCTCATTACAACTCTAAAGATGAATAATGAATACTTGAAGTGTATCTCGAAAACTATACAAAAGTATTTTTACATAAAACCCCCTCAAGTTTTATAAATTACCCTAAGGACCCTAGTAAATATAGGACTTCGATTTACATCTCTACTGTCTCACTCGGGTTTGAGTCTGATTATAATCCGACTTGAATATAATTCAAGTACCAAATAAATCTACAATATTACACTTCAATATGAACACACGAATCCATGAATCCAGTTATCAATCTATACAACTTGACTGAACCAAATCATGGATATACATTCCATTTACATGATTCCAGTTTACAACCATTACATCCATTACTGATATCATGGTTTTGGTCAGTCATCCAACTATATAACTTATACAATACAATATAACAATACAATCAAAACACTACGGGGTTTAAGGGGTAGATTGGTACGGAAGGTGTTAAAAGTGGCACGAGACAGTAAGATTAAGACACCTAACATGAATCCTGTTACTGTTGTACCGTGGCATAACGGTTCCTTGTACTTTCAGTTTGCCCTGGTCTCTAGCATATAAAGACCCCTCTCGTATAGACTGGCATCCTTCTATACCAAGTTACAAACAACAGCGTTAACACAATATTCTACAATATTATACAACTTTAAAAGATACATTCCTATTCTGTCTATTCTATTTCTCCTTTAACTTTGGGACTTACCGAGCGACCTGTTCGCTGACGACATTCTATTTCTTTCTTTTGTGAATGTCGTCAGGTGATCTAGACACAGCAGAGATCGAGCCCACCAGTGAAGACTTGGATCAGTTCCTCGAAGACCCCGAGCTCTAGACATTGTACATTTCCATTTAATACCTTTAATTTTATGTTATGCCATTGTTTAGGCATCTTTTTTACTTCAGTTGTATTTCCTTTTCATGCATTGTACAAAAGAATGTTAATAAATAAAGTTGTTGTTATTTTTATATCTCTTGTCTCTTGTGATTACTTTTATATTGCTTAGATACGCTTAGCGTATTTACTTCATAGTAAATATGTAGCGGACCAGTCGTGTCCCCTTCGCCGTATACCGGGAAGCGGGGCGTGACAGGAATGGCCTTCGTGAGTGGATCCGCAGTGTTGTCCTTCGTATCAACTCTCCTGACCTCGATCTCCCGGCGATCAACTATCTCCCGGATCAGGTGACACCGCCTCAGAATATGTCTGGACTTCTGATGGGACCTGGGTTCCTTGGCCAAAGCCACAGCTCCATTGTTATCGCAATATAAAGGTATTGGATGCTCAATGGACGGAACCACACCAAGTTCAGTGATGAACTTCTTTATCCAGACAGCCTCTTTTGCAGCATCGTTGGCAGCGATGTATTCAGCTTCCATCGTCGAGTCTGCAACGGTTTCCTGTTTGGAACTCTTCCAACACACCGTCCCTCCATTGAGGGTAAAGACAAATCCCGAGTGCGACTTGAAGTCGTCCTTATCACTTTGGAAGCTTGAATCGGTAAAGGACTCCACCTGGAGTTCTCCATTACCATACACCAAGAACATCTCCTTAGTTCTTCTCAACTACTTGAGAATGTTCTTCACAGCTATCCAGTGACTCTCTCCAGGATCTGCTTGATACCTACTCACTATACTTAGTGAGTATGCTACATCGGGTCTGGTACATAGCATCGCATACATGATAGAGCCGACTGCCGAAGTATAGGGTATCCTTTGCATGCGAGCTCTCTCCAAATCAGTCTTGGGAGACATCTCTTTGGAGAGAGTGAGTCCAGAGATCGTGGGTAGGTTCCTACGTTTGGATTCTTCCATACTAAACCTCTTTAGTATGGTGTCAATATACCTGGATTGGGACAATCCCAGTATCCGTTTAGATCTATCTCTATAGATCATAATTCCCAGTATGCCGGAGGCATCACCAAGATCTTTTATTGAGAATCTTTGTGATAAGAAGAGCTTGACCGATTGCAGCATAGGAACATCATTTCCTATCAAGAGTATGTCATCGATGTACAATACGAGGAAGACAACCTTACTCTCTGCAACCTTCTTCTAAATACAAGGTTCATCTACGTTTTTGATGAAGTCAAACTCTTTGACTACAGCATCAAAGCAGATGTTTCAACTCCGCAATACTTGCGTTAACCCATAAATGGATTTAAGCAGCTTGCACACCTTTCCACTGCCCCCACTATCTACGAAGCCCTCTGGCTGAGTCATGTACACGCACTCTTCTAAATCACCATTTAGAAAGGCGGTCTTAACATCCATCTGCCAGATTTCGTAGTCATGGTTTGCAGAAATAGCAAGTAAGATCCGGATGGACTTAAGCATAGCCACTGGAGAAAAGGTTTCGTCATAATCAACACCTGGTCGTTGACGAAAACCCTTCGCAACAAGTCTAGCTTTGAAAGTCTCAACTTTTCCATCTACACTAAGTTTCTTCTTAAAGATCCACTTGCTCCCAATGGGTTTTACCCCTTTAGGAGAAACTTCCAAAGTCCATACTTTGTTGGTGTACATGGATTCCATCTCAGATTGCATTGCATCCAGCCATTTCACAGAGTCACCACTCGTGATGGCCTGCTCGAAACTAGTCGGGTTATCATCTTCCATGATGCAATCCTCACTCCCACCATCAATGAGAAAACCGTAGTATCTCTCAGGTGGATGAGAAGCCCTACTAGATCGGTGGAGAGGCTGGGGTTCGTTGGGTACTATCGATTCATCTTGTTCCACTAAATCTTCAGTTGTAATTTGTTCTGCTGGAACTTCTTCCAGCTCTAACGCATCGCCACTAATTTCTTTTGCAAGAAATTCCTTTACTAAAAAGGTGGCATGCCGAGAAACAAACACCTTTTTTTCCTCGCCGTGGTAGAAAAGATATCCACGTGAATGTTTAGGATATCCTACAAACTTACAAAGAACTGACCGTGCCTCGAGTTTGTCCGGATTTTACTTTTTGACATAGGCCAGACAACCCCATATCTTAACTCGTTTAAGACATGGTCTCTTCCCACTCCATATCTTATATAGTGTGGTAGGTACAGATTTAGATGGAACTTGATTCAATAGGTATGCAGTTGTCTCTAGTGCATGTCCCCAGAAGGAAATAGGTAACTCAGCAGTGCTTATCATAGAGCACACCATATCTAATAGGGTGCAATTCCTCTACTCCGATACACCGTTGTGCTGTGGTGTATAAGGAGGAGTAAGCTGAGAGAGAATCCTATTCTCTTTTAGATAGTCCAGGTGTAAGTCCATGTTACCCGTCCCGGTTCTTACGGGAAGGCGGAAACGGTAAAAAACTATTTTTTATGGCAAGGTAACATGGACCAGAAATAGGATCTTTGCTAAACAAAAACCTAGCAAACTAACTAGAAGTTTAACTACTATGTTAGAGAATTATACCTAGGTCTTGAACTCCTTCTCTTCTTGCTCCTTGGAGTGGTTGGAATGGCTCCACCTCGCAGTCTCCTTGTTGTCGAAGAAGGATCCACCCGAAAGCCTTTACCTTGAGCTCCTACCTCAACCGAGAAGCAACTAAAGTGCTTGGCTTGCTAGTCCTAGAACTCTAGAGTTAGTAGAGAAGAGTTTTGAGGGTTTTATCTCAATAGCTCATGCTTCTCAACACATGATACATGAGAGCTTTGAAAGAGAGGAAGAGGGTGAGCTTCGGATAAGAGAGTGATCAAGTAAGAATGATACAATTTTTTGCAACCATGCTCACAAAAGTAAGAATAATGATGATAATAATAATAATAATTAAGAATTGTGATGGTTAGTTTCAATGACCATTATCATTTCATGTATTTAATGCATTTTGTAAAGAACAACAAGTCAACAAAAGTCATAGAAATGAAATGATGATCTTCAACAAGTCCACAAAAGTCAACCGGTCAACAAAGTCAACAAGTCAACAAAAGTCAAATGTTCAACTCAACCATGGCACAATAATCCTTAATTAATATTATTAATCATATTTCTTATTCTCATTAGGGTTTAGAAAAAGTCAACGGTCAACAACCCCAATGAGAATCCTCTGCCTCTGCCTCTGTCAACTGTGCATACACACCCGCATCCGTGTTCCGAGGAACACAAATACAATGAGATAAAACTAATCCCCAAAACATATACTAGGATCTGGTTTAAACCAAAGCCCGCTAGTAATAACTGCCCGGACACCAAATGTGCACAAGTGCGCAGATGTGAACGAACCCTGTCGCAAAAACCATGCGACCTCTACTCTGTTTTTCCCAAAGGCGAATAGCCTTCCGTGTGGGACTCTAAAGACTCGACACTACGCTGGCAGTAGGTTTAACCATAGGCCGCAAGCGGTACTAGTTGTACGTAACGGTCCCCAGGTAGATGTCGATAAGAAGACTGATGAGGTGAACCCATCCGAACTCCTACTGAGCCTGATTGTGACAATCTAAGTACAGTCCGGTCTATTCGTCTGAGAATATCGCATGTCAAGCCTAGGGGGCGGTAAACGTCAGTCCCCTAATAGCGGTACAAGTCATGTCGGAGTGTAGCCCAGAACACCCTAAGACAACACTGGATAACCTACCAGTATAACTAGCTTGCCCTGGCTAGGGACGACTATGTGTAATGGCTCTCCTTTAAACAGCGCGATATCAACCCCCAATACCGGGAGAGACGAATCCTGTCTAACCATCACTGCCTCCAAGTGCTTCGCGACTGCACCCAACTGCTACCTGTTTGCACGACTGATTTGATCCGTGGTAGGGCAGCAATCTAAGAACAGTGGGAACACACTCGAGGCGAAGTGACAGTGTCAAGTCAGCGGACTAAGCTGTACTCATGTCACCTGGGAACTGATAACCGACGATAGGTATAGTACCAACCAACAGTTCCCGACGAGTCCTGTCCAGTGTACTCGTAACCTAACGAGCACCCGCATACTATCTCAAGTACGACATGCTGACGGCTGTGGGACAGACCATCTCCCCTGCTGGGATGAGAAGCACATACGCAAGTCTACTCCGGAGTATCGATGCCCTATCTCAAAAATCCTACGACTAGGGACCTGTATAAGGATGTGCTTATAGATTACCCAGCCCCCACTAGTGTGGCTGCCATCACAATGCTGGTAATCAAGCAAAGATCCTAAGGGCTCCACTAATGTGTATAGGCGATATGCTAAAAGAAACACATGCACACATTAAAGTAGAAACAAACTTGTTAGGTTTACCTAGCGCCCTATGAGAGGTTTGGAAGCATCACATGTCATAAAGATCAAATTTTTATGGTGCTAAGTAAGCATACAAAGGATCTATCCTAGAAAATTAGGGTTTCATAAACATTAACTAACATCATATGTTATAAAGGCTAAGGTTTTGAGACTACAACCTTTGTAGCTCCCTTTTGTAGACTCCTTGGCCACTTGAGAGTTGGAAAAAGATTAGCTTGAAGTCCTCTAACGTCCACGACGATCCACCCAAAGCTCCTTTGTCCAAGCTATCAACTTCACTTTAACAAGAAGATGAAATGAAGCTAACACCCTAAACAAGTGGGCTAGACTTGTGTAGAATGGTGTTGTGGTTCTCTTTCTCACTTCAAAATCCTATCTTTTTGAGTATTTTGCTCACTTGAGAAGTCTAGAGAGCAAGAGATCAAGGTTGAAGAAGATGATGGCTATTTTTAAGAAGAAGAGAAGATAAACTCATGATAAGAAAAATAAAATATATGTAGATATATATTTATTTCTTCTCATCTCAAACCATGGTTAAATCATGAAGATATTATTTAATTTGAGTTAAAACATGAAAGGAAAGTTTAATCCATGGTTAAGGGTAGGTGAGCATGATTAGGTCAAAAAAGAGACTAGAAACAAACCATGAATTATCCTTTCCTTTTTGATTTTGTTTTAAAACAAATATAAGTAATAATCCATATAAATAACCAAGGTGTGAGTCTTATATTGCCACCATTTTCTATGTATAAACAACCATGATTGAATGATGTATGTATGCATGTGTGCATGCACATCCATATGTGCATGAACAAGAATGAATGCATACATGCATTCATACATCCAAAAGAAACAAGATAGGATTTCTAGTGAGAAGTTAATGGTTAAATGATAAATCAACACTTGATTTATCAACCCGGTCATATCACATACGATCCGACCAAAAGCAATCCGCCCAATTAATATACGGTATCTCATACGCGTATTTTAACCGGGTCCATGCGCATATCGCCTACGCGCACCACAACGTTTCGCCTGGACTAGGTAACTTCTTTGTGGGACTCTAAGACTCGTCAATACGCCGGCAGTGGGTGATGATCATATCAAGCACCCCCAAGCCGCAAGCGGTCAGCTAAACGTAACGACCACCCGGGTATTGAGCGATCAGAAGAAAACAAGCGAACCTGCTACAACTCCCGTCGAGCCAACCGGCAACACTACCGTACAGTCCGATCTCTTTGTCAGATATGCTGCATATCGAGTCTAGGGATGGTAACATCGACCCCAATAACTCAATAAGTCGTGCCAGTGAATGGTCTATAACAGATCGAGAAACTACTGATAACACTTATCTGTAAATCTCAGCAGCCCTGGCCAGGGACTTACTGATATAACCAGTCGAGCACAGCACAGCATCAACTCCTAATACCGGGAGAGGCGAAACCCCTCCTATCGCTCATCGCCTTCGTGTGTCTCGGGACTGTACCCAACGGCCACCTGTTTGCACGACTCAGTAGAGCCGTGGTAGGGTGGTAATCAAAGTACAGTGGGAGAGCACACAAGACTCTATGACGATCTCGGGTATACAGACTAACCTGTACCAGTGTCACCTGAGTACTGCTATCCGACGATAGATATAATTCCATATAGGAGTTCTCGGTGAGTCCGTCCAGTGTACCCAGTCACCACTGAGCACCCGTATATGATCTCGATGTCAAACATCGATGAATGTAGGAACATCCATCGCCCATCACATGGGTCTAGTATCATATACGCTAGTCTAACCTGGTATATCGATGCCCCGTCTCGATACACCTCCGACTAGGGACATTTCAGGATATGCTTATAAACTACAGATGTCCCATTAGTATGATCTCTATCATACTCACTGTAGTCAAGCCGATATCCTCAGGGCTTTATCAGCATGTATGAATGAATAAAAGCATGATCAAATCAACATGTCAGATAAAGAAGAACCAGATAGCATACTATCATGTTGAGCAAGAATGTACACTGAATATATATATATATACATGTACAGATACATCCACTATCATATAATGGCCTCTAGGGCATATATATATCCAACAATCTCCCACTTGCACTAAGTCCAGTTATTGGCGTATCCCATACCCAACATCTCAAAAAGTCGCTCATGCTGCGGCTGAGGGAGGGCCTTGGTTAGTGGATCCGCGGCGTTATTCTTTGTGTCTACTCTCTTAATCTCGATCTCGCGGCGATCTACAATCTCCCGGATCAAATGAAAGCGCCTCAGGATGTGTCTGGACCGCTGATGGGACCTGGGCTTCTTGGCTAACGCCATAGCCCTATTATTATCACAATACAAGGGTATTGGATCAATAATTGTTGGAACTACTCCTAGCTCCGAGACGAACTTCTTCATCCAGACGGCTTCCTTGGCGGCATCATTTGCAGCAATTTACTCAGCCTCCATCGTAGAGTCTGCAACGGTATCCTGTTTGGAACTCTTCCAACTTACCGCCCCTCCATTGAGGGTAAATACAAACCTTGAGATTGATTTGCTGTCGTCCTTATCGCTCTGGAAGCTCGAATTGGTAAAGGCCTCCATTTGGAGATCTCCATTACCATACACCAAGAACAATTCTTTAGTCCTTCGCAAGTACTTAAGAATGTTCTTCACAGCTGTCTAGTGGTTCTCCCATGGGTTGGATTGATACCTGCTTACAACACTAAGTGCATAAGCTATATCTGGGCGTGTACATAACATCCCATACATTATAGATCCTACTGCCGAAGCATAGGGTATAATGCTCATGCGAGCTCTCTTTTCATCGGTCTTTGGACAAGAATCCTTGGAGAGAGTGACCCCATGGCAAGCGGGTAAGGCACCCCGCTTGGAGTCTTCCATACTAAACCTTTTTAGGATGGTGTTGATGTACCTTGTTTGGGGCAATCCCAATAACTTTTTGGATCTATCTCTATAGATCCTTATGCCCAGGATGTATGTGGCATCACCCAGGTCCTTCATGGAGAACCTTAGTGATAAGAAAGATTTGACCGACTATAGCATAGGAATATCATTTCCTATCAGAAGAATGTCATCCACGTACAATACGAGGAATGTGACAGCTCTTCCTACAGCCTTCTTATAAACACAAGGTTCATCTGGATTTTTGATGAAATCAAACTCTTTGATAACATCATCAAAACAGATGTTCCAACTCCGAGATGCCTGCTTTAACCCATATATGGATTTAAGCAATCTACATGCTTTCCTGCTGCTCCCACTGTCAATGAAGCCCTCTGGCTGATCCATATAAACGCATTCTTCTAAATCTCCATTTAGAAATGCTGTTTTAACGTCCATCTGCCAGATTTCATAGTCGTAGTGAGCAGCAATAGCAAGTAGGATCCGAATGGATTTAAGCATGGCTACGGACGAAAGCCTTTCGCCACAAGTCTTGCCTTATAGGTCTCTACCTGCCCATCTACCCCAATCTTTCTTTTAAAGATCCATTTGCATCCCACAGGTTTTACCCCAGGGGGTACAATGTCTAAAGTCCATACTTTGTTGGTGTACATAGACTCCATTTCGGATCTCATGGCATCCAGCCACTTCACAGAGTCTCCACTCGTGATAGCTTGCTGAAAATTGGTAGGATCATCATCATCCATGATGCAGTCTTCTCCGTCACCATCAATGAGGAAACTGTAGTACCTTTCCGGTGGGCGAGAAGTCCTACCAGACCTTCGGAGTGGCCGAGGTTCCTCAGTTTCTATTGCAACAGCCAGTTCAACCAAATCGTCATTTGTAGTTTGTGTCTCTAGAACCTCTTCAAGATCCACCACATTGCCATCATCTTTATCTATGAAAAACTCTTTTTCCAAGAATGTGGCATGCTGAGAAACAAACACCTTTTGTTCCTCCTTGTGGTAGAATAGATATCCATATGAATTCTTTGGATACCCCACAAAATTACACATGACTGACCGTGTCTCGAGTTTGTCCGGATTCTGCTTTTTAACATAGGCCGGGCAACCCCAAATCTTAATTCTCTTAAGAGATGGTCTCTTCCCAAGCCATATCTCATATGGCGTGATAGACACGGTTTTGGTTAGAACCCTGTTCAGTAGAAACGCTGCAGTCTCCAATGCATGCCCCCAAAATGAGACGGGTAACTCAGCATCACTCATCATGGATCGGACCATATCTAATAGGGTCCTATTTCGTCGTTCAGACACACCGTTGTGCTGTGGTGTGTAAGGATGAGTGAGCTGAGAGAGAATCCCATTCTCTTTTAGGAAGTTTGCAAATTCTGTACTAAGGTATTCCCCACCTCGATCTGATCGAAATATCTTGATACTCAAGCCGGTTTGTTTTTCTACTTCTTGTTTATATTCAATGAATTTCTCGAAAGCTTCGGACTTGTGCTTAATAAAAATACATGACCGAATCTTGAGAAATCATCAGTGAATGTATTGAAGTATGAAAAACTGCCTCTAGCCTATGTAGACATTGGACCATATACATCACTATGTATGAGTCCTAGGAGCTTGGTAGCTCTTTCTCCGTGTCCGGTAAACGGAGTTTTGGTCATTTTACCCTTGATACAAGACTGGCAAGTCGCATAAGATTTATATTCAAAAGGGTTTAAATAACCATCTTTGTGTAACTTGTTTAGTCTTGTTTCGTTAATATGACCAAGCCTACAGTGCCAAAGAAAAGCTTCATTTAATTCTGAAAGTTTTCTTTTCTTAGTGTGTTGTATACTGAAAACTGTGTGTTGATTTAGGACGTATATCCCGTTATTAAGTGTACCATACCCAACCAACATTTGATTCAGGTGAATGTTCATAACATTGTTCTGCAATTCAAAATTATATCCTTCATTGTCTAACAAAGAAACTGATATTATATTACATAGCATACTTGGTACAAAATAATATGGGTTCAAAACCAATATACACCCAGATGACAACCCCAAGTGATACTCTCCCACTGCGACTGTATGTACATTGGAACCATTTCCAACGCGGAGAGTATGGTCACCTGTCTTCAAAACTTTGTTATTTCTCAGTCCCTACATAGAATTGCAAATGTGAGAACCTGAACCGGTATCTAATACCCAGGAAGCAGAGTTTATTGAAAAACAGTTTTCTGTCACAAACACACCAGAAGCGGAAGCATCCCCATGCTTCTTCTTGAGGTTCAAGTACTCTGTACAGTTGAGCTTCCAATGTCCTGCTTTGTGGCAATGAAAACATTCACCTTTCCCCGAGTCTCCAACTTTGGACTTTTCCTTTCCCTTCACCTTTTTAACTCCACCCTTAGGATTGCTGGGCTTCTTCTTTTTCTTTCCTTTGGACTTAGCCTTAGGGCGAGAAGAAGAAGATTGCCCAATAGTCATAACGGGAGTTTTTATCGATTTCATAGTGCTCTCTGCACTCCTTAACATATTAAGGAGTTCAGGTAGCTCCTTCTCCATGCCGTGCATATTGAAGTTAACTATGAACTGAGCAAAGGTGGAGGGGAGGGACTGCAGAATAATATCTATATATTGTTCATTGTCTATTGTCCATCCTAGGTCTTCTATAAGAGCTATCATCTTCAGAACATGGTCTCCTACAGGTGTGCCAGGGGCCATTCGCATCTGAAACAATTTCTTTGATGCTTCGTATCGTAACACGCGGGATTGCTCTCCATACAACTCCTTTGTATGGAGGAATATGGTTTGAATGTCCATATTCTCGTGCTGCTTTTGATGTGTATTGTCCATCGATGCAAGCGCGAGGCATTTGGCCGTGGCACAGTCAGCGTCCCATGTCTTGCGGACTTCTATGTCTGCAACTGAGGATTTTGGACCTGGGGTGGGCGGGGCTGAAGCCGTGAGGACATATGATACTTTATCATAAGTCAAGGCTATTTTCAGATTCCTTAGCCAGTCTTTATAATTGGTCCCATTCAGTTTGTTTTTATCTAGTAAAAGCTTGAGTCCAGTCATTGGTATCTGCCATTAAGAGAGAGAAAAGAATACACTCAGCGAAAGCTCTTGCATAGATCAGATTGGTTATTATCTTGTCTAATCGATATCTCCCACTGCTTTAATCAAGTTTTTCTTTCAAACCTTAAAAAGAAAACTAGCCAGGATTAATTACAGTCTACAACTTCGCTAACCGTTCAGCCAGGCCATTGTCGGTACTTGAGGGAGGTTCCCCGTGCTTTCGCACGGACCTAATTAAAGTAAACCTCGTTTTCCTAGAGGCGTAGCCCCATTAACACCTTTCTAGACACCTACTGAGTTAGCTAATTGTAAACTGCAAAACTCTCCTAGGAGCAACTATTGCCCATAGTGGGATCGGGATCCAACCATCATATGGAAGGTATGCAATCTCATTGCAAATCTCAACACTTGAAATTCCCGATGTGATTTTTACCCCTAGTACCTATGACCTTGGCTATGGTCAATAAATCACAAGTACTAGTCAAGTTCAGCCCGTCATTTCTTGATTAATAGACCCGTCTACATGACCCTTGGCTAAGGTCAACAAAGTCATATACCCGTCCTAATTAATCTGCATCATATGCATTGTAGGAAGACATCACTTAGCTACCGTACACTACGCCTTGGCTAAGGTCAACAAACGTAGCACGAATACTAAGTACTCTACTTCCTAAAATGACGGAGGGTTGCGAATGATTTTTAAGAAAATCTTTAACGCTTTGAACTTGATATCGTCGTAGAATCAAATGGTTTTGAAAAGGAGTGGCTTGTGCTCCGCAGTTTTTGAAATACAGCTTTTTCATAAAGAGCCGAGTGGTTTTCAAATCCGATTCAATAACATCTTTTTAGGTTTATTTTTTTTACATTAATCATATTAATGTAATTCCATCATTTAAGTCCTTAAGCCAATCACAGAAAAGAAATGAAAATAACACGTACGCTTATGCCATCCGCATTCGCCGCAATGTTCCGTTATGCACCGTTAGGTTACTTAACTAACGGCATACCAGGACGGGACTAGCGCGGGTGTAAAACATAAGCAACGTCTACTATATATCTCATATATAATATATCATTCGTCTCAGATATCACAGAACACAGGCAGCAGAAACATATATATAATGTGGAATATACTAGGACGTCCGTATTTAGTATTTAGCCAATAATAGAAAATACGGATTCCACAGTCGCGATGAATAGCCAAGCCCACACCCCTAGATCCCTATGAGAGCGGCAAGCGACCCTACCCGGTCTCGACTCCTCGAGATGGCCTCCCACTGAACCCCAGAACCCGGTCACTTGTGCTCCCTTCCTTGGGTCTATCCTAATGCGGGAAAGTAAATAATATACAACACTGGTGACACAACCTCAACCCGGAAGTGCCCCAAATAAAAGAATATTACATTACATTTGAATTTACATGAATGAAAATATAAAACTCTCATCTCACATAAAACCCCCCGGCTATTCGATCGCGACAATCCTGCACATCATATCTCAACAACACATAATATCATATATCATCAACGTAAGTAAGTATGCGTATCCCGATTGTCGTTGATGTATAGCAACGAAACCGGCGATATCGAACATACTACACTTACGGTCATAGAAAAGAAAGTGTAAAACTACAATATTTGGAATCCACATTCTCTTTAGACATCATAAATGCGAAATATCACATACTTCGTATTTCATGCCTAAACTATATGAATTCCACATATTGTATCACATTCCAGATAAACAGACAGTATTAATGTTTTCGAATGAACGATCAAATACCCAAGATTCACTAAAGCTCAACACTTGAGCAGAGTTCAAGAACCCGGAGTGTGACACAGTAGTAGTGGTCCAGCCGTAGAAAGGTCAAGCCAACGCCTCACATGTGGCACGCCGTACTGCCCCAAACCCTAAGGTTCAAAGGGCAGTTCAAGACGGTCACATAATCGAGTTAAGGTTTGTTGTCTTCTAGAGGGTCCACCACAAAACTTGCACGTATCTCCAAAATACTTAAACCCCGTGAATAGTGAGCAAATGATACTCGTTCAAACACTTCAATACTTTCTAATTTACTCGGAAAAGCAACGAAACGAAAATTCCGATCGAATCGTCGAGTTCAAAACCATCTCCAGAATATACAGTACTAGATTCAGATTAAACATACCTAAAAACAATATACAAGCAGTTGTAGGAATTACTGTAGCAAAATGAAGCCATGAAGCCTCTGTACGGCCACGGAATCGCGGCCTAAGCAAGGATTTGCCGCGGTTCCGCGGCGGTTTTTACGGATCATGGGTTCATTTTTCACAGTATTTCTTATATTTTCCTGCTCTATTTTTTAAGTATTTTTAATTCTGAAAAATGTCAGATTTTAAAATTTGTCCAGAGAAGGTCTGGAAACGTCGTATTTTGATCCGATCGGGATTTTTACTTCGTAAAAGTGTCGCCTAATGTTCTAGGTCGGCTCTGATACCAATCTTAGGTTTACCTAGCACCCTATGAGAGGTTTGGAAGTATCACATGTCACAAAGATCAAATTTTTATGGTGATAAGTAAGCATACAAAGAATCTATCCTAGAAAATTATAGTTTCATAAACATTAACTAACATCATATGTTATAAAGGCTAGGGTTTTGAGACTACAACCTTTGTAGCTCCCTTTTGTAGACTCCTTGGCCACTTGAGAGTTAGAAAAAGATTTGCTTGAAGTCCTCTAACGTCCACGACGATCCACCCGAAGCTCCTTTGTCCAAGCTATTAACTTCACTTTAACAAGAAGATGAAATGAAGCTAACACTGTAAACAAGTGGGCTAGACTTGTGTAGAATGGTGTTGTGGCTCTCTTTCTCACTTCAAAATCCTATCTTTTTGAGTATTTTGCTCACTTGAGAAGTCTAGAGAGCAAGAGATCAAGGTTGAAGAAGATGATGGCTATTTTTAAGAAGAAGAGAAGATAAACTCATGATAAGAAAAAGAAAATATATTTATATATATATATTTATTTTTTCTCATCTCAAACCATGGTTAAATCATGAAGATATTATTTAATTTGAGTTAAAACATGAAAGGAAAGTTTAATCCATGGTTAAGGGTAGGTGAGCATGGTTAGGTCAAAGAAGAGACTAGAAACAAACCATGAATTATCCTTTCCTTTTTGATTTTGTTTTAAAACAAATATAAGTAATAATCCATATAAATAACCAAGGTGTGAGTCTTATATTGCTACCATTTTCTATGTATAAACAACCATGATAGAATGATGTATGTATGCATGTGTGCATGCACATCCATATGTGCATGAACAAGAATGAATGCATACATGCATGCATACATCCTAAAGAAACATGATAGGATTTCTAGTGAGAAGCTAATGGTTAAATGATAAATCAACACTTGATTTATCAAACCGATCATATCACATACGACCCGACCAAAAGCAATCCGCCCAATTAATATACGGTATCTCATACGCGCATTTTAACCGGGTCCATGCGCATATCGCATACGCGCACCACAACGTTTCGCCTGGACTAGGTAACTTCTTTGTGGGACTCTAAGACTCGTCAATACACCGGCAGTGGGTGATGATCATATCAAGCACCCCCAAGCCACAAGCGGTCAGCTAAACGTAACGGCCACCCGGGTATTGAGCGATCAGAAGAAAACAAGCGAACCTGCTACAACTCCCGTCGAGCCAACCGGCAACACTACCGTACAGTCCGGTCTCTTTGTCAGATATGCTGCATATCGAGTCTAGGGATGGTAACGTCGACCCCAATAACTCAATAAGTCATGCCAGTGAATGGTCTATAACAGATAGAGAAACTACTGATAACACTTATCAGTAAATCTCAGCAGCCCTGGCCAAGGACTTACTGATATAACCAGTCGAGCACAGCACAGCATCAACTTCTAATACCGGGAAAGACGAAACCCTTCCTATCGCTCATCGCCTTCGTGTGTCTCGAGACTGTACCCAACGGCCACCTGTTTGCACGACTCAGTAGAGCCATGGTAGGGTGGTAATCAAAGTACAGTGGGAGAGCACACAAGACTCTATGACGATCTCGGGTCTACAGACTAACCTGTACCAGTGTCACCTGAGAACTGCTATCCGACGATAGATATAATTCCATATAGGAGTTCTCGGTGAGTCCGTCCAGTGTACCCAGTCACCACTGAGCACCCGTATATAATCTCGATGTCAAACATCGATGCATGTGGGAACATCCATCGCCCATCACATGGGTCTAGTATCATATACGCTAGTCTACCCTGGTATATCGATGCCCCGTCTCGATACACCTCCGACTAGGGACATTTCAGGATATGCTTATAAACTACAGATGTCCCATTAGAATGATCTCTATCATACTCACTGTAGTCAAGCCGATATCCTCATGGCTTTATCAACATGTATGAATGAATAAAAGTATGATCAAATCAACATGTCAGATAAACAAGAACCAGATAGCATACTATCATGTCGAGCAAGAATGTACACTGAATATATATATATATATACATGTACAGATACATCCACTATCATATAATGGCCTCTACGGCATACATATATCAAACAAAACCAAGTAGCATACTACCATTTCGAGCAAGATTATCTATACAACTGTGAATATCCCAAGCTTCTATCAAGTAATATACAAACTAGTATGATACAGTAATGGCCTCTAGGGCATATACACCAACAATCTCCCACTTGCACTAAGTCCATGTACTGGCGTATCGATGACCTATTGATCAGTCGAAAATAATGTATTTTAACACGTCAATTTCCCTGTCATTTGCATTCATCTAGAGGTGTTCGGTTTTCATATTGCATATATTAGCAAAACAGTTGTAAAATACAAGATTACATGTGTTATACTCTAAAACCGGCATTTTGAGGGAAATTTACTTTTTATCATGGCATCGCATCATCCTTGTATTGTACAACACTTGTTTCGGAGTCTGTGCAGGAAATTCCAGGAGAAAGGCCAAAATTGTCAAAGTGCTGATCAAAAATACGCCAATTCAAAGACTTGAGATCTGGCAGAAATATAGAAGGAATTTTGAGAATCAATATATCAGAAAAATACCAATAATTCAGCAGCAAGAAGAAATGGAAAGATGAAGCCCTAATCCTCTCACATGACCGCGGATCTGCGGCCTGAGGAGGCACGTGCCGCGGATCCGCGGCAGTCTTTCCACGTGATCACTTAATTTTCAGTACAGAACTCCTCTCTCAGTTCATACATCTCAGCAAGCTATTTCAAATTCCAGATAACTCTCGAAGCTTCTGTAAGATCAGCAAAGATCATTAAGCAAGCTAATCATGATTAAGCTCCAAGCTTCCAAAGCAAGCCAACTAACAACCTAGTTCTAGAAGCTCCCTCCAACTAACTACTTCTAGAAGCCTCTCTCCCTAACAAACTTTTGGAGGGAAATTCAAATTTTGAATCCTAGATCTAGGGTTATGAAAGTCTATAAAAGGGAGCCTAGATCTAGGCTTAATGGTTGTTCAATCTTCTACCACCATTTCTAATACAAGTTGAGTGACACAACTTGTAACCCTAAACCCTAACCTTAATTCCAACTCCAATCCAAGATCAAGAATTCTGAGTTCAATCAAAGCAAGAAGCCTAGATCCTATAGAGAGCGAAGCCGATCTTCATCCGAGCAAGTGATCCAAGCTGATCCGCGACTCAAGGAGCCGAGCGACGCCAAATTCAACGATCAATGTTCCTTCCTCTTGTAGTTCTTGAGAGTTGTAACTAATTGTTGATATAATAAAGGTGACAATTCTTTTGTCTTGCTTATCTTTTGAATTCGAGCATTATGATTCAATCTAGATTCTTGAATATGTTCTTTGTGATAATGTTTGAGTAAAACTCCGCTCGTAAAGGAGTTGAAACGATCGATAAAATGATAATGATTTAGATTCATTTACAATTCTTAAATCCTATAACGTTTGTAAATTCTTGTGAATCGAATGATCGATGACCTAGTTTCGAGACGATCCTTTCTTGATTGTGTTCGCTCGAAATTAGGGATCAACGATCGATCATTTGATTAACTTGAAGCTAGTTTTTGAATGAGATTCATCGAAAGGATAAAGGATAAGATGAGGAAACCCTAGCTTCTTCGCAAGATCCTTAACCTCGATAAATCGTCATCGATCTAGTATCAATTCGTTAATGGATAAGAATATGAAATCATAAGATCTCATCACATCTATAGATCCGATCTACTTCTACGAGCCACACTTCGAATCTTGATTGTTGGTTTGGAAATCATCACATATCAATTCTTGAATTTAATGTTTTCTATTTATTAGATCTAAATTTTACTTGTTCTTGAACTTCAATTCTGTAAATTATGAATTGTTTCTTTTTTTTTCTTTAAATTTTCGACTCATCTAATTCGAAACATGAATGATTACACTTTCCCTGTGGACGATCCGCACTTACTAACGCGCTACATTCGACACCGTTATTGATTGCGGTCAAAATATTTTTGGTTGTGATTTCTAAAAAAATTTCATATAACACATCCGGAATTCGTATCAATCAAATGGCGCCGTTGCCGGGGATCATTTGATAAACACAATCGAGAAATTCATTCAATCAAATGGCGCCGTTACCGGGGATCGTGTGCTTATTTGTTCGTTTTTGAAATTTGATTTGAAAGATTTATTCCATTATAATTTTGAGATCAAAATTCGCGCAAAACACTAAACGATTCATTGTGGTTTGTTGCAAGGAAATCTGGAGCTTGCTGTGCAATTAGAAAAATATTTGGAACATTCCAGAGAGCTAAGGAAGTGATCAGGAACATTCTGTGAATTTTTTGTCCAGGGATCACACTAAACCACCGCGTTTCCGCGGCATTAGTGCCCTCCTGCGGCGGTTCCGCGGCCTCTTCAAGGCTTCGCTGCACGAAAAACTGCTCTGTAAAATCCTGACTTTCTTATCTCCTTCCTCATCTGCTCCAATTAACAATTTACTATAGGTTTCTTTGAAAAATTCGCAGCGCCGCAAAAATCAATAAAAATTGTGCGTGTTTTGATTTTTTTGGTTGTTTGCATATTAATACGGAAATTAAGGGGCAAAGACCAAATCCAGATTAGGTGGGGAGTTCATTACCCTTCCTATGCCCCAAAAATCACAAACTTGCATCCGCATTACCCTCATTAACTAAAAAATATTTAGAGATGACTCTAAGTACCGTCGCGCTCACTTAGGATAAGAGAAGGCCGTGGGTAATTCCTTGCTTATCCGTGTTTCTTTTGTGGTGTCTAAGGCAAGTGTGTCGAAGGCTAGTGGTTACTTAATTAGGCCCACTACTTACGTAGTGGAGAACCTCCCACTTACCTGGCACTTACCTGGCCACAGGAGAGACAAAGAGACAGTGGAGGGTTTATCCTGCAACTTGTCTTTTGGCAGTTAGGAGCGGTCTAGAGCTTTGACCTAGGTGACCACTAGAATTAGGGTTTTGTTTGTTGCATTTGTTGTGATCGCATCATTTTTTCAAAAATCCGTATATTTTTCAAAACAAACACCAAAACACTTCATTCATTTCCCCTAATTATATTCACGCTGCCACTTGCACTAAACCTTTTAGTGCAAGATAGGCTGGACACGGGATTCTAGTGCCCGTTTAGTTTGCGTCCCCCCGATCGACCCTAAAGTCGGTATTTCTACATTTACCTTTTCTTTACCCACCACCACACCCACATCGATGGATCCGTCTCCATCGAATTTCTTTACTACTACTCTGCCGCCGTCCGTTGGTGCGCAGAATCCACCCCGCATCTCTCTCCAAGAGAGGTGCTATCCTACACGAGGTCCTCTTTCCACCTGTCTTTCTATACCACCAGCCAACGGGGACAATTTTCAAATAAAACCCCAATACATCAACCTTCTACCAAAATATCACGGTCTCGAGACTGATGACGCATATGCCTTTATCACCAAATTTGAAAATGCATGCGCAATGATGGGTACTTCATAGCTTTCTATGGATATTATGCGTCTTCGTCTTCTCCCATTTACCTTGTGCGATATAGCCGAGAAGTGGCTGTATAACACTACCACACATTCCATTTCAAACTGGGAAGAATTCGTCAGAGCATTCCTAAATAAATTTTACCCCTATCATAAAACAGCTCGAGTCCGTAGCGAAATAAATCAATTCACCCAGCTTCCAAATGAAACATTCTCGAAATGTCTTGAACGCTTCAAGGATCTGTTAGTCCAATGTCCTCATCACGGAATCCCCAGATGGGATCTGTGCCGAATCATTTATGAGGGCATTAATCCTAACACAAGACAGACCCTTGAATCCATGTGTCAAGGCAACTTCATGACCAAAAATGATGGGGAAGCCTGGAAATTCCTAGAAGATTTCGCTGAAAAATCGTTACAGTGGGAGAGTCAATCGTCTAAGGGGGGCAGTAACCAATCGGATGTTTCTATAGGAGTTAGAGCAGACATTTCAGCCCTACATAAGAAACTCGAGACTATGGAAAACAAATTTTTAGCTGCCGCCCTAAATCAAATGTCACTCTCCAAAACTGTATGTGGATATTGTTCTGATCCATCACATCTCACGGAAGAATGTCTACTAAATTCTTCGTTTCAAGGTCACGAGCATACCAATGCTGCTTTCCAACAAAGACCTAGAAATAATCCATTTTCTTCCACATATAATCAGGGTTGGAGAATCACCCTAACTTTGCGTGGAACCAATCACAATCTCAAAACACGGTTCCAAACCAAAACAATTTCCAAAGGGTCCCTCCACCACAACAACAACCACTTCCATTGAGTCAGCACCCCTTCCAAGCACAAAACTTTCAAAATCCGGTCAACACACCTGCACCGTCTAATCCTTTGCAGTTGACAGGTACTGATGAATCCTCTTCATTCATGAATTTGATTTGGACAATAAATTCTTCCGTCGATAAAATCGAGAAAAACTCTGCGTTTCAAAGCGAGACTATTAAATCGATAGAAGAAGAAATTGCACGATTAAAAGCTGAAATGAGTGCAAGAGAGAAAGGGAAACTTCCAGCTCAACCTTTGCCCAATCCTGGCTATTCACATCATGTGAATGCAACCACGTTGAGGTCTGGAAGAGTGCTTGACAATCACGTTGGGGAAGAGATTGGTGACACTGAAAAATCTATCGATGATACCCCGGCTGAGACCTTTCCTTCCACTTCTACTTCTAATTCTGACCCCAGTTCTTCTACCCCACCACCTTCTTGCGAGCCTATTCTTCATTTCCTATAAGGCTTGCCACCTCAGCCCATTTCTTCTAGTCTACCACCGACGATCCCCACTTCTAGTCTGGGATCGGGTCCACACACACTTCCTTCTCCTATGATGGACCCAGCGCTTATTGCTAAAGCACCCTAGCCTAATCGGTTAAGGGCTAACAAATCGAGTCCACATATGGAGAAGATTATGGACATGTTTAAGCAAGTTAACATCAACATCCCTCTCCTAGATGCTATACAACAAGTTCTGTCCTATGCGAAAACTCTTAAGAACTTGTGCACTAGGAAGAGGAAGACTCAAGTGCCCAAGAAGATATTCATGGCAAAGACTGTAGACACAGCTTTTCCCCAGCAATTACCGAGGAAACGTAAGGACCCTGGCTGTCCTACTATTTCTATTTCTATTGGGGAAAAACACATCAACCGTGCTCTACTAGACCTTGGCGCTAGTGTTAACTTGCTTCCATACTCGGTTTATGAGCAACTAGGTATCGGAGTGTTAAAACCCTCGAGCATAACTCTCCAGATGGCTGACCGATCAATCACCAAACCTAGGGGTGAACTGGAGGATGTGTTAATTAAAATCGGGGAATTTGTATTCCCTATGGACTTTATTGTACTTGATGTTGGAGATAGTGCCCTCAGAGTCAATTATTGGATCACAGGCACGTGATTGCAATGATTGAGGGAGGACCTATCCCGGGACGACAGTCTTACTCGAGATGATAGTATGCTATCTGGTTTACCTTTATCATCGTGTACTGCTTCAGGTGACCTGACAGGTCGCTATTACACGTTGATAGAGCCCCTAGAATTCTTGCTTGACTGCCAGCAGTATGAGGGCGATCATATAAGTGAGAGCTGGAGTCTATAAGCACATCCTTAAAAGGTCCCTAGTCGTGGGAGTTTCGAGACAGGGCATCGATTCTCCAGAGTAGACTAGTGTTTACAGTCGAGACCCCGACGAGGGGCGGTGGCCGGTCTCACAAGCCACAGGTGTCAGTTGGATCACCTAAGATGTATACAGGTGCTCATTGGGTTATGAGTACACCGGACAGGACTCGCCGGGAACATGCTAGTTGGTCTTATACCTGACGTCAGATAGCAGTTCCCAGGTGACATGTGTACAGGTTAGTTCATCGACCTGGGGATTGTCATTTGTCTCGTGTGACTTCCCACTGTACTTTGATTACTACCCTACCACGGCTCAAAGGAGTCGTGCAAACAGGTTTTAGTTGGGTACAGTCCCGAGCCACATGGAGGCAGTGAGCGGATCTTCGGGGGTTCGTCTCTCCCGGTATTAGGGGTGAGGTCGCGCTGTGTCTAGGAGAGCCATTACACGAAGTCCTTGGCCAAGGCAGGAGATTTACTGGTAGGTATTCCAGTAGTATCTCAGGGTGTTCTGGGCTACACTCCGACACGACTTGTACCGCTTTTGGGGGTCTGACTTTTACCAACCCCCTAGGCCCGACATGCGATGCTCATAGATGAACGGACCGGACTGTACGGATATTGTCACTGACAGGCTCAGTAGGGTGTCAGGATGAGTTCGCTCATCGACGTCCCTTTTGGTCAATAGCTGGTGGCCCGTTACGTATTGGCTTATACCTCTGACGTGCTAGTGGTTAAATCCACAGCCATAGTATTGACGAGTCTTTAGAGTCCACCACACATTCAGTTACTCAGCTTTCGGGCGAAGCGCTGTAGAAGCCGTATGGAGATATGGTAGGGTCCGATCAGATACGTGCGGTATTGCACGGATCAGGATCGGACGGTTTGTACTAGTGGCCGTATGGATATATGGCAGGATTCGATCGGATACGTGCGGTATTGCACGGATCAGGATCGGACGGATATTACTAGCCGGCTTTGGTTTAAGCCGGATCCTAGTTCAGTACAGTGTAGATTTTGTCTCATTGCATTTGTATCCGGACGGAATACAGATGCGGGTGTGTATGCACAGTATCGGGGTTTTTCCTGTAATTTATTACGGGACCAGTTTTCTGGAGTTGCCAGTTTGCATTCCGTTCCGGCCGGTTTTCCTTTGTTCTTTCCCGGCCGGACTTTTCCGATGGAGGGGGTTATTTGCAGTTTTGCAAATTACATTTGTGGAGGGGGTTTCTTGCAAATGTGTTCATTATGATAGGATTAGAATCTTTCATCCATGCTTTTGCATTAAAGAGAGGGTATGGTTTTGTTGTGCTTTAAGCATGGTTGATGTTTTGTTTAAGGTCACCACTTGCTTTATCCTACCATCACCTCCCTTCATGCATAAATTCCATTCCCTCCACCATTCTAAAATGATATAGGCCGGCCACTTGAGTGAGGGGAATGAAAGATTTTCATTTTTGAGCTTGTGGCATTCTTGATCTCATTTGATGCTAGAAAAATGCAAGCACCATTTTTCTTCTTGATTCCTCCATCATCTTTCAAAGGCAACATAACCCCAAAGTGAGACATAGCCTCTACACTACACATTCTACAGCATATCTTGGGCACGTCGACTTGCCAGCTTCGTGCCCGAGTTGCCTCGGCATTGAGGTGGGAGCCCGTAAAAGATACAGACGATGTGGTGCCCTTCCGGCGAGGAAGCGACGACCGGAGTTTCCGCGAGAGATCGGGATGACAACGAGAAGACCGGAGGACTCGGATCACTCGGTATATCTCTTCCCATCTTGTAGTTAGCTAGATCTAGTTTAATGGCCCGATCCGGGGTTTTTGTGCGCGGTGGTGCCGGTTTGCAAAGTTCGCAAAATTAAAGTTTATCACCGTTTCCGCATTTGGCCGTCGGATTGACGACCGGGGCACCGCCGTGCACTTACAGTGGTATCAGAGCCTCGCCATTAACTTCGTCTAGCTTCGTTTGATGTGTTTTTCAGTTCCGATCGACCAAAATTCCAAAAACCCAATTTTAGTTCACGACAGTTTTCTGTTGAAATTTTTTGGTCTCCTAAAATTTTTCAGGTTGCAAAAATGTGATGTACTTGAAGACTTAAGACTACTGCAGAAATCCGAGTCATTGATCTTTCATCAAGAGCGCGGAACCGTGGCCAATACCCACTTTGGGCCGCGGTTCCGCCGCAACATGAAAGGATCAATGGGCCAGGTTTTTCCAGTGGGCTTCTGGGTTAATTTTAGGGGTTTTGGAATATTAAAATTGGGCCCATAATTTCTGTGAGTGCTACAGTATTGCTTTGGGGCCCACTTGTTAATTTTTGATCGATCGGATATTTTAAACACATTTTTCACAGTATTTACATTATATCTGCGACCGTGAATGTCACTCGATCGGTAAATCCGGTCTAACTGCTATAGCCCGGTTAGACGGATTTGCGAACGTGACTTTCACGTTGATGTTCTATGTTTTTACTGTGATGTTGCGGATCGGTCGTGGGGGATAGCCTGGATGCAATGCTAGTACAGGTGTTGTTGTATTATGTACATTTGATATTGCGGGGCGAGCGTCCGACATGTGGACTGCCGTCTCTGCCTGATTGTATTATTCTTTTGGGGCACGACCTGGTTGCGGTCGATGTACCCATTGTATGTATATTTTACTTTCTGTACTAGGATTGCCCCGCGGAGGGGTGCACGGATAGCCGGGTTCTAGAGGGCAACAAGCCCGCATCTCATGGCATTGGGACGGAGGGGGCTTGACTCCAGGATTGGCGGGCTATTCGCCGCACTCGTAGGGGGTACAGGTTGACCCAGGAGGGGTGCCCAAGTTACCGGATTCCGTGAAGTGCTGGGTGGTCCATTCACGGTGCTGAAGGGGGCTGCCTCGCTTCAGGTTTTGGCGGGTGACTTGCCGTGCCCGTAGGGGTCTAGGATTTCATTGCACAGGCTATCCACACGACCAGGGGAACGTCGGGTTTCAGTAGTGGCTCTGTGAAACCCGGGGATCCCAGATATCTGTATTGTTCTGTGATGCTGTACATTTCTGTGATGTTGCATTTTATTCACGCCTTGAGCGAAATATAATATATTGGTATATATATTAGTAGATGTTGTATATGTTTTTCATCCGCGCTAGTCCAGTCCCCGCTCTTCCGTTAGTTAGCTAACCTAACGGGTGATGACGGGACCCAGTGGCGAATGCGGATGGTATATACGTACGTCAGTATATTTTCGTTCTTTGTGGTGTGATCAATTGATGGGATTGCATTGATTCGGATCAATGCAAGAAAAACAAACCTAATCTGATGTTGTTGGAACACTTTTCAAAAAGCTATTATTGCAAGGACGTTCACTTTTGTTTTGCATCGTGGTATTCATTTGGAATATCCTGCTCCTCAGTCGACGAGGCAAGGGCCGAGATCCCTTCACCGGGAGTGACTCCTTGGACAGAAGTTTGCGTCAGGTCATTAACTTCACTATAGCCGATTACTTTTGCTTTGCATCGTGGTATTCATTTGGAATATCCTGCACCCCATTCTACGGGGAAAGAGCCGAGATCCCTTCACCGGGAGTGACCTCTTTAGTAAAGGTTTTCGTCACTATATTTTCTAAAAAGCTATCCGTTCCTTCAACGATATCAAGTTCATTACGTTAAAGGTTTTCGCCAGAAACCATTCGTAGCCCTCCGTCGTTTCATATGGGTAGTCAATAGTATTTAAGCTGTGTATGTTGGCCAAAGTCAAGGCACAGTGTTTGGTAGCTGTTGGTTATTCATATGCAGCATAGATAGATGTGTTGGTTTGGGGCAGTCGTACTACCATTTTGGCCAAAGTCAAGGGTATGTACGGGTGGGCTCAAATTAACCTGGAGAATGACGGGTTGAACTTGACATGTGACTTATGATATGTTGGCCAAAGTCAAGGTCATAAGAGCATGGGGTAAAAATCACATCGGGAGTTTCAAAAGAACTGAAACTTGCCAGATATGCGCATACTTTCTGGAGTGTGATACCGTGAGCGGATTCCATCATGTTATCATGCGATGATAGTTGGATCCCGATTCCCACTGATGAGTTAGTTTACTCCTCGGGTGACCCCGACTAATTCTTCTTTCAGGTTTGGAGGAGAATTTGAGGTACAGTGGGAGGTTTCCAGATTAGATAAATTGGTAACCATTCTGATCTTGGTTAGAGTGCACGCTGAGTGTTTCTTTTCTCTCTCTCTTGGCAGCGACCATTGACCCGACCCTAAGACTATGACTCAGTGACCAAGTTAACCGAACCTTCTTAACACTGGCTTTTGGATTGTCAGAGTTGCAGACCTCATTGCCACTCCTACTTTTACCCTTTTCTCCAGGACACCCCGTATTACTGCGAATGTCCACTTCCATTGGACAAAACCATCGTATGGTTAGATACGAACTCGAAGGAATTCGAGGATGGTTTCCGGTTCTGGAGAAAACGGAAGGTTTATTCAGTTGTCTTTTCCTTTTTACCTTCTCTCAGGTTGCGAGTACTCCTTAGTTTAGGAGATAGTACACCTATTACGCAAATTGGATAGTCTTCTTCCAAACTTTAGGCTGGTGCCGACCGGTAGGGAATGAAGAAAACCAATTAGCCTAAACGGTGTGCAGAAGGTATTAAGATTAAGACAAAGCAAGGGATTAGTAAGAGGGCAAAGTAAAATGCAACTGATATTCACAACCAAACCAAGTATTTCTTCGCCAATCCTAAATCACCTTTGTATTTCTCCAGGACACTCCGTATCACTACGAAGATCCACAGTTTATTGGATACTCCATCGTATGGTTATATACGAACTCGAAAGGAACTTGTTCCAGTTCGGGGATGGATTCTGGTCCAGGAGAAATAGGAATAAGGTTTATTCGGTTGTCTTTTATCTTCACCTTCTCTCGCATTGCGAGTGCTCCTAGGACTAAGACAGTACACCCATTATGCTTATTGGATAGTCTTCTTCCAAACCATAGGCTGGTGCCGAACGGTAGGGGAGGAAGAAAACCATTTGGCCTAAGGGGTGTGCAGAAGGTAACGACTAAAGACATATAAAGGGATTTGGAGAGGTGGCAAAGAATTATGCGGTTATAGTTGTGAATCTGGATAATGGTAGAGGCATTACTAGGAATACCAGAATACCCCATCGAAACATCTCAATGTTTCAGTTCAACTGTGTACTGTTAAAAGAAAACTGATTTCCCGATTAGATACTTACTCCAGGGTATGTATTTACCAGGTATGATTCTCACATCTGTATGGTTTTACAGATGATGAGTGGGAGTAGGTTATTGGGAATTGGGTGATCATCCTCATTATATCGGGATTCGTTGTAATCGGTGATATTTGAGGAAATCACCTGGGCTGTTTGCCGGTCGGCAAATGTTTGGTTTTGAATATCCGCTGTTATGCACCAATTTCAAATTGATATATCTGTACGTCTATTTTCATAGAGTGAGATATACCTTTTTGATATTATGTCGATGGCATTTACCTATATCAGTGGATGGTTGGGTAAGGAGCATTAAACAGCGGTGTAATTCTTCTTGACCATAAGTACAGTTTTCAACCTACGACACACAGTGAAAGAGTTGTCAGACTCAGCGGACTTATACAGAGTATTGTATGTTGTCCAGTGTCCATTAGGACAGAGGGGTTGGTCCTCATACTATATTCTGTTTACTTTTAACTTCTCTAGTTCTTAAACATGTGTTTCGTAGAAACACAGGGTCTAAGTTTTGAGGAGTTATAGGTATTTGAATAGAGTAGAGAACCAGGTGTAGCAAGTATCGGGATTCTTCAAGGTGATCGAAGATGTAGATACTTGTGTATGGTATTCAGTTGATAGTAATGATAAAGAGAAATTGCTTCTCTTTCAGGTTACTCATAATTGGAAGCATTCCTAAGTTGAGTAACGCTGATCGGCCTCTCTCCATTTAGTTGACATGCACTGGAGACAGCTGCATGATTTGAATCTGGTTCAATTAAATCAGTGCCTCTGGTTCTATATTGGATATAGTACAGTTCATATCTTAACATTGTTAAGGTACGGGGAGTTGTCCGGCTTATGATTAAAACCAGACTCTGGATAACTCAAGGCACGTTTCTGTAATGGCTGTTTGTGGGTTGACCCAGGCTATGACGAGGGTTGATTTTCTACCATCTGGAAGATCAATAGTGATATTGTTTTTAACTCGCCACATTTTAAAAGAAATGGTTATTTTTCAGAAAACAGTAGTGGGAGTATGGTAGAACTGGAAGCGATTCTAGAACTGCAAACGATTACTGAAGATTTGATAAGGAACCTAAAGATTCAATCTGATTTGACATTCCATTGGCCACTCCGCAGATAAGGTGGGTAACTTCAGGCACCCAAGAGGTACTCTGGTAGCCTCAAGGACGGTGACAGGGAAGTTCTTGTTTACCCACACTTGCCATTGTTGTTGTTCCAGGCTGCGAGACCCGGCAGGAGGATGAGTATAGCGTCGTTCTAAACTAGCTTTAGAAGTGCACGTCTATATGACTCTGCCAGAGGGTTGTCGTAGTCAGTGGGAGCAGCGGAAGCATTGGTGGACATCAGGCTTATGTCTATTTATAGACTAAAGCAGATATAGCGGAGATAGATCTTCTATTTCTGATGTGACAGTCATAGGTTTGACGTCATCAGAATAGGGGATGGATCTGTTGAGAAGGTAGTAGGGTGTGATATCCGGGTTCTGGATGACATACAAAAAGAAGGAAGTGACATTCCTATACTACGATCGGTTATACTTTGGTCGTCACACAGTGGTTTCTCCACAAGGGACTTGGACGTTATATCAGACATACTGGTTACTAGATCTATGGTTTTAGATCTAGATTCGGGTGGTTTCCCAATCAGGGTACTTTGACAGCATTCTAAGAGTATTTAAAATGGACGACTCCTGGCACGGTAGTGTACCTGCAGGTAATGGAGTCACCCTCTCTAAAGGTGTCTTATAGACTAAAGTAGAGAGGGATGTGCATGATTGGCAGATCACTTGCTTAGGCAATTGAGTCAATCATAAGATGTCAAGTACCACACCAGATGTTGTTCTTGCACTAGATGCAATAAGTTGATATTGATCCAATCCTGGAGGAACAGTCGGAAGCAGTTTTAGAACATAAGTGAATGTTCTAGGGATATGATAACGGCTGCCTCCTTTTAGGAGACGGTTATCACTCCAGGCTTCCAAGGTGACATGGACGACAAGGAGGATGTCAGAGTTATAGTTTTCCCTCTGACGAGGGGCAGTATTTTGGACAGGTGATCCAAGGCAATACTGAGGGAGGCATGGCGCAGGATACTGATTAAGTTCAGTTGACGATACAGTCTAAGAAGTTTGGATTTGGAGTTCATTTATGAGCTAGGTCCCATCAGGCATCCAGACATTCTAAGACAGGTATTGCTCATTTCGGGAGATGGTTTTCTCCACGAACTTGAGATATAGAGAGACATAGAAAGAAACATCAGAGCGGATCCACTCGCTGAGGCTATTCCTCGAACGCAATAGTTTCGCAAACAGGCTTTGTGCGACTGACTAGTAGAGGAGTTGGGTGTTCGGTATCACACGGGCTGTGAGTATGCGACATCGCAATAATTAGCCCTGAGTGCAAGTGGGAGATTGTTGGAGATAGTGCCCTCAGAGTCAATTATTGGATCACAGGCACGTGATTGCAATGATTGAGGGAGGACCTATCCCGGGACGACAGTCTTACTCGAGATGATAGTATGCTATCTGGTTTACCTTTATCATCGTGTACTGCTTCAGGTGACCTGACAGGTCGCTATTACACGTTGATAGAGCCCCTAGGATTCTTGCTTGACTGCCAGCAGTATGAGGGCGATCATATAAGTGAGAGCTGGAGTCTATAAGCACATCCTTAAAAGGTCCCTAGTCGTGGGAGTTTCGAGACAGAGCATCGATTCTCCAGAGTAGACTAGTGTATACAGTCGAGACCCCGACGAGGGACGGTGGCCGGTCTCACAAGCCACTGGTGTCAGTTGGATCACCTAAGATGTATACAGGTGCTCATTGGGTTATGAGTACACCGGACAGGACTCGCCGGGAACATGCTAGTTGGTCTTATACCTGACGTCAGATAGCAGTTCCCAGGTGACATGTGTACAGGTTAGTTCATCGACCTGGGGATCGTCATTTGTCTCGTGTGAGTTCCCACTGTACTTTGATTACTACCCTACCACGGCTCAAAGGAGTCGTGCAAACAGGTTTTAGTTGGGTACAGTCCCGAGCCACATGGAGGCAGTGAGCGGATCTTCGGGGGTTCGTCTCTCCCGGTATTGGGGGTGAGATCGCGCTGTGTCTAGGAGAGCCATTACACGAAGTCCTTGGCCAAGGCAGGAGATTTACTGGTAGGTATTCCAGTAGTATCTCAGGGTGTTCTGGGCTACACTCCGACACGACTTGTACCGCTTTTGGGGGTCTGACTTTTACCAACCCCCTAGGCCCGACATGCGATGCTCATAGACGAACGGACCGGACTGTACGGATATTGTCACTGACAGGCTCAGTAGGGTGTCAGGATGAGTTCGCTCATCGACGTCCCTTTTGGTCAATAGCTAGTGGCCCGTTACGTATTGGCTTATACCTCTGACGTGCTAGTGGTTAAATCCACAGCCATAGTATTGACGAGTCTTTAGAGTCCACCACACATTCAGTTACTCAACTTTCGGGCGAAACGCTGTAGAAGCCGTATGGAGATATGGCAGGGTCCGATCAGATACGTGCGGTATTGCACGGATCAGGATCGGACGGTTTGTACTAGTGGCCGTATGGATATATGGCAGGATTCGATCGGATACGTGCGGTATTGCACGGATCAGGATCGGACGAATATTACTAGCCGGCTTTGGTTTAAGCCGGATCCTAGTTTAGTACAGTGTATATTTTTTCTCATTGCATTTGTATCCGGACGGAATACAGATGCGGGTGTGTATGCACAGTATCGCGGTTTTTCCTGTAATTTATTACGGGACCAGTTTTCTGGAGTTGCCAGTTTGCATTCCGTTCCGGCCGGTTTTCCTTTGTTCTTTCCCGGCCGGACTTTTCCGATGGAGGGGGTTATTTGCAGTTTTGCAAATTACATTTGTGGAGGGGGTTTCTTGCAAATGTATTCATTATGATAGGATTAGAATCTTTCATCCATGCTTTTGCATTAAAGAGAGGGTATGGTTTTGTTGTGCTTTAAGCATGGTTGATGTTTTGTTTAAGGTCACCACTTGCTTTATCCTACCATCACCTCCCTTCATGCATAAATTCCATTCCCTCCACCATTCTAAAATGATATAGGCCGGCCACTTGAGTGAGGGGAATGAGAGATTTTCATTTTTGAGCTTGTGGCATTCTTGATCTCATTTGATGCTAGAAAAATGCAAGCACCATTTTTCTTCTTGATTCCTCCATCATCTTTCAAAGGCAACATAACCCCAAAGTGAGACATAGCCTCTACACTACACATTCTACAGCATATCTTGGGCACGTCGACTTGCCAGCTTCGTGCCCGAGTTGCCTCGGCATTGAGGTGGGAGCCCGTAAAAGATACAGACGATGTGGTGCCCTTCCGGCGAGGAAGCGACGACCGGAGTTTCCGCGAGAGATCGGGATGAAGACGAGAAGACCGGAGGACTCGGATCACTCGGTATATCTCTTCCCATCTTGTAGTTAGCTAGATCTAGTTTAATGGCCCGATCCGGGGTTTTGTGCGCGGTGGTGCCGGTTTGCAAAGTTCGCAAAATTAAAGTTTATCACCGTTTCCGCATTTGGCCGTCGGATTGACGACCAGGGCACCGCCGTGCACTTACACTTGATACACAGCCTGTAGCGAACCCACGGAATCAAATTCCGGTGATTCTTGGTCGCCCCTTTTTGGCCACTTCCAACGCTATAATCAACTGTCGTAATGGCTCTATGACCCTATCCTTCGGGAATAGGTCAATTGAGCTGAACATTTACAAGTTGGGAAGTGCACCCTCCGAACCTACTGCTCAGGTCTGTTCTGTCGACTTAATGGATGTCGACAGCAGCGAATTTGACGATCCTCATGATACTGATCTTGACTCTTTTCATACGTTGTTGTTTGACCCAACTATGTATCATACACATACGGACTCTTCCACTGAGTTGTTCGGGTCAACAACTAACACTGATTATGAACCGCTTTTAGAGTCTGAAGATCACCCCGCACTTTGTGATGACATTATTCTACGGGGTATTGATGAGACTTTTGAGGAGATCTTCGCTGATGAACTCGCATTTTTGAATGACAAGGGTGTTGAGATGAATCATCTCCCAATCAATAAAATTGAACCTCCACCCCTTCTTTTGGACTGTAAAAAGAATGCGAGTAATCCATCACATACACTGCATCGTCTCTCCAAAATGAGACGCACACACATTCTATTCCACCACTTACCCTTTCCCCACTTCTTCTTCCACCAACCAGAGCACTGCATTGATAAAATCTTCGAATGGTTGGTATTAACTTTCGGTCTTTGTAAAGCTTGGCATCGACCAATGATTTTTGACCCCCTCAAGTGATTTTAAAAGATTAACATTGCTTAACTCAAGTTTGGGGGGAGGGGTATAATCTGGCTCTTGATAAGAAAATTTTTACACAAAATGTGGAGCCAAAAATAAGTTTGGGGGAGGATCTTCACTTATATATTTTTCCCCCACTAATAAATTCCTTCCAGGCTTACAGGTTTTGTGAGATTTAGCAGATGGCAACAGTGAGGACACTGTTGAAAACAAGTTTCGGGAAGGTTTGTGCTTATTTTCGCATCATTTGCATATCACTTCGCATAAGCAAAAAACATTTTTGAAAACCTATAAAAAATTTTAAATTTTCAAAAGATAAAAATATTTTTGTACATAAATAAGATAATAAAATATTAGATAGTGAAAAATTACATCCAAAAGATTGGAAAAATTTAAGAAAACCAAGAAAATTAAAAGTTTTCTTAAACGAACTAGTAATAAGTAGTTATGAGCCGTTGTCCCAAGGGTTAGTAAGATGAAGGAAGTCACTAATCTGAGGATAAAAATAAGTCTCAAAAATAGTTCCTATTCTGGAAGCCAAACATTTTGAACGTTGACACCCTACTATACGCACTTACACACGTCTTGAAACTCGGGATAGTAGAGGATACCTTGAAATGCTCTTGTCTAAAAGCCGATATATGAAGGAAATTAAAAAAAAATGATGAAGAAAATATAAACTGGTGAGAAAAATGGACACTGGTTTTGTTATCTCCAAGGCAGCAATAAAAAAATATAGCGAGGGTGCCTCTTCACCTAGTGCCCTAAGGCCAACTGGTCTGGGAGTCACTGCTAAGCCTTAGGTGGTGCAAGATGAGGAAAAACACCGTATAAGCAAGCACATAAGTAATCGGTCAGTTAGTACCTCAAAAAGTATTAACGGTCGCATGAAAGTATGTGAGCAAATTCATTTAAATATTCATTAATTAAAAAGTACTGAGGTGGATGGACAAGAGTATGATAGCTTGAATTGAATTCTCCGGGTGTAGGGATGTCTTTACACACATGTAGGGTTATATGATCGATGTTTGGAAGAAAGATAGGAATGAAGAATAAAGACGATGTTTTATTGAGGGAGGACGTGATTTCTGACATCTTTTCATGACTATTAAGATAGGGCTCATGACAACCTAAAAACTAGCTTAGTTGGAAACCCTAATTTTCAAAGTCTTTCTTTTATGATTCTTTTCATTAAATGTAATATTCACGATCTTCCTTTTATTATTGGATTTTGTGGGTGCAATCCGCTGAAAACCCTCAGGAGACAACACTCCTCCTACTAAGGACACCTAGAGATTTAAAGGCTTGTTGCACGTGCTCAGTGCAATCGTGTTGCCTACGAAAGTGTGCTAGTTAGTTTTTCTCTTTCTTTATTTTCTCCTTCGTTTTTTAATAAAACAACTCACTCGAGACGACCGAAAATAAGTTTGGGGGAATTTGATCAGTCCAAAATAAAGTATTTTTAACACGTCAATTTCCCTGTCATTTGCATTCATCTAGAGGCGTTCGGTTTTCATATTGCACATATTAGCAAAACAGTTGTAAAATAAAAGATTACATGTATTATACTCTAAAACCGGCATTTTTAGGGAAATTGACTGTTTATCATGGCATCGCATCATCCTTATATTATGCAACACTTGTTTCGGAGTCTGTGCAGGAAATTCCAGGAGAAAGGCCAAAATTGTTAAAGTGCTGATCAAAAATACGCCAACTCAAAGACTTGAGATCTAGCATAAATATAGAAGGAATTTTGAGAATCAACATATCAGAAAAATACCAATAATTCAGCAGCGAGAAGAAATGGAAAGATGAAGCCCTTATCCTCTCACGTGACCGCGGATCCGCGGCCTGAGGAGGCACGTGCCGTGGATCCGCGGCAGTCTTGCCACGTCATCACTTAATTTTCAGTACAGAACTCCTCTCTCAGTTCATACATCTCAGCAAGCTATGTCAAATTCTAGATAACTCTCGAAGCTTCTGCCAGATCAGTGATTGTTCGTTTTTCCCGTTGTGTAGTATGTAGAAAATTTGTAAAGAACTTCACAACCAAAAAATTATTTTGACCGCAATCAAACTATGGTGTCGGATGTAGTTTGTAGTGAGTGCGGATCGTCCACAGGGATTGCACGATTCGTTTTTATAATATGCTTGAATTGAAAACTTAATTGACAAGAAAAGAAAACATGATTCAAGAATTTATCAATTGATTCAGGTGTCACGATGTTTAATCAAGAATCAAGAACTGATAAACAATCAAGAATTGGGTTTTGATAATATTTTTCCAATCAACAATCAAGAATCTAAAAGAGGCTCGTAGGAATCGATAGGATCAATAGACGTGATGTAATCTAAAGATATCGTGTTCTTGTCCTTCGAAGGATTGATACTAGATAGATGATGATCGACGAGAGTTGGGGCTTTCTCGTGAAACTAGGGTTTCATCCTATAACCCTTGTTCTTTCGTCGATATCATTCCTTTTCTAGCCTCTACCAAATTCAAGAAACGATCGTAACTCCCCAATTTCGATCGATATCAATCAAGAAAGCATCGAAACGAAATGGGTCATCGTTTCTTAAACTTGCTAGGGTTTACAAAACTCGTAGGACTCAAGAATCGATTAAAGCTATGTTACATCATCATTCTATTATCCGTCTCGACTCCTCGACGAGCGGAGTTTTATTCACACATCACCACACAGAAAAGATTCACAAATTGTAAAGATATCATGATGCAGAATTTAAAGAAAACAAGATAAAAGAATATCACCTTTATTTATCTCAACAATTTTGATTACATTTGCTTCAAGAACTACAAGAAGAAGAATCTAGATCGTTGATCGGGCGTCGCTCGGCTTCGTGAGTCGTGGATCGGCTCGGATCACTTGCTCCGTTGAAGATCGGCTCCGCTCCTAAAGGTTGTAAGGCTTCTTGCTTAATGGGTACTCGGGATTCTTGATCTTTAATTGGAATTAGGGTTAGGGTTTCCTACAAGCTCTCTCACTAAACTTGAGGAGGAAGGAGATGAAGAAAGGGATAGATTCACTAATTGGATGAATAATTCCCAAGGTTGAATAATGTTGGGGATAATGAGCCTAGGGTCTTATTTATAGAGCTCCCAAACCCTAGGTTTAGGATTGAATTAGAAGTTTCTCTCCCAAAGTTTGTTGAGTCTTCTAGAAGTAGTTTGTTAGGAGCTAGCTTAGGGTTTAAGCTAGGTTTAATTAGGCTTGTAAACACTTGTTTGCTGATCTGGCAGAAACCCCTGGAGTCTTCTGGAAACTGAGATGCATTTCTGAACTGTAGGCCCTGAAACAGGAATTCTGGTCTAAAATTGAGAGTCTGAACCCTTGGGCCCACCGCGGATCCGCGGCCTTAGCAAGCCCATGCCGCGGATCCGCGGCTATGTAGGAGGCTTGGGCCTTGGTCTTTTAGCTGCTGTCTTGTACTGCTGTTTAGGGCTTTTTATGATATGTTGAATTTCCATTGCTCCTTTGTAATGATACCAGATTTGAATTTAGTGAGTTTACGTATCTTTCGAGCGGTGTAATGGTCGAGCGAGCTTCTCATTTCCTGCACAGATTTCGAAACATGGGTTGCGATATATAGAAAATATGCCATGTAATGAAATGCAGTCAATTGCCCTAGAAATGCCGGTTTTAAGGTCGAATACATGTAATCTGATATTTTGCGACCGATTTGCTAATATGTGAATTATGAATACCGTACACTTCTATATGTATGCAGATGATAGGGAAATTGCCGGTTAAAATATGCAATATTTTCGACTGATCAAATACCCCCAAACTTAATTTCGATCGTCTCGAGCGAATATTTTATTAAAGAAAAAGAGAAGGAGAAAATAAAGAAAGAGAAAAACTAACTAGCACACTTTCGTAGGCAACACGATTGCACTGAGCAAATGCAACAAGCCTTTAAACCTCTAGGTGTCCCTTGTAGGAGCAGTGTTGTCTCCTGAGGGTATTTAGCGGATTGCACCCACAAAATCCAATAATAAAAGCAAGATCATGAATATTACATTTAAAGAAGAGAATTGTAAAAGAAAAGCTTTGAAAATTAGGGTTTCCAACTAAGCTAGCTTTTCGGTTGTCATGGGCCCTATCTTAATGGTCATGAAAAGATGTTAGAAATCACGTCCTCCCTCAATAAAACATCGTCTTATTCTTCATTCCTATCTTTCTTCCAAAACATCGATCATATCACCCTGCGTGTGTGTAAAAACATCCCTACACCCGGAGAATTCAATTCAAGCTATCATACTCTTGCCCATCAGTCTCAGTACTTTTTAATTAATGAATATTTAGATGAGATTGCTCACACACTTTCATGCGACCGTTAATACTTCTTGAGGTTCTAACCGACCGATTACTCCTGTGCTTGCTTACTTGTTGTATTTTCCTCGTCTTGCACCACCTCAGGCATAGCAGTGACTCCCAGACTAGTTGGCCTTAGGGCACTAGGTGAAGAAGCACCCTTGCTATACATTTTTCTTGCCTTCGGTGGTAACAAAACCAGTGTTCAGTTTTCTCACCACTTTATATTTTCTTTATTCATTTTTTTTTATTTCCTTCATACTTTTGGCTTTAAGACAAGAGCATTTCAAGGTATCCTCTACTATCCCAGGCTTCAAGACGTGTGTAAGTGCGAATAGCAGGGTAGCAACGTTCAAAATGTTTGGCTTCCAGAATAGAAACTATTTTTCAGACTTATTTTTATCCTCAGATTAGTGACGTCTTTCATCTTACTAACCCTTGGGACAACGGCTCATAACTACTTATTACTAGTTCGTATAAGAAAACTTCTAATTTTCTTAGTTTTCTCAAATTTTTCTAATCTCATGGATGTAACTTTTCACTATCTAAACTTTCATTATCTTATTTATATACAAAAAAGTGTAAATATTAAAATTATTTTTATATTTGAAAATTTTTAAATTTTCATGGGTTTTGAAAATTTTTCAATTTTTATATATATATTTTTTTAAAAGAAATATTTTGTGCTTATGCAGATGATATGCAAATGATGCAAAAATAAGCACAAACCTCCCCCAAACTTGTTTTCAAGAGTGTCCTCACTGTTGCCGACAGTTATATCTATAAAACCTGTAAGTCTGGGAGGGATTATTAGTGGGGGCAAAATATATAAGTGAAGAACTTCCCCCAAACTTACTCTTTTTACTCACCTCCATTCAAAAGATGATGCAATGATATACAGGATATGAAGGTGAGATGGAGGAATTTTAATCTAAATAAACTGGCTCTTGTAAGAACAAGAGCTCCTCCGTGGGGTCAGTGGAAAAATACGGCTTTAATCTATGTCCATTTACTTTGAAAACAGTGCCGTTTTTAACATTTTCAACTTCTACTGCCCCGTGCGGGTATACAGACCGCACAACAAAAGGTCCCTTCCATCGAGATCGGAGCTTACCCGCGTGAAGGTGTAATCGTGAATCATAAAGAAGGACTTGTTGACCAGGTAAAAATGTTTTCCTTAAAATGTTTTTATCGTGAAAAACCTTAGTCCTATTCTTTGTGATTACAGCATTATCATAAGCTTCATCGCGGAGTTCGCTTAGCTCGTTAAGTTGCAGCTTCCGAAAGTTGCAAGCAAGGTTTAGATCAAAATTTATTTCTTTTATAGCCCGCAATGCTTTATGCTCTATCTCGACGGGTAAATGACATGCTTTTCCAAACACTATCCTATATGGAGACATTCCTAGGTCGGTTTTATATGCAGTCCTGAATGCTCAAAGAGCATCCGTCAATTTGGTCGACCAGTCTTTTCTATTTTTAGCAACAGTTTTCTCCAGGATAAGTTTGATTTGTCTGTTTGAGATTTCAGCCTGCCCGCTTGTTTGGGGGTGATAGGGTGTAGAAAGTCGGTGGTTGATTGAGTATTTTCGCATCAGAGTCTCGAAAGATCTGTTGCAGAAATGTGTCCCATTATCGCTAATGATAGC
This sequence comes from Agapanthus africanus, assembly GCA_030015575.1. Lineage (NCBI taxonomy): Eukaryota > Viridiplantae > Streptophyta > Magnoliopsida > Asparagales > Amaryllidaceae > Agapanthus > Agapanthus africanus. Next base: position 213,810,290 of record CM057350.1, on the reverse strand, counting down.
GCGTGGGTGTCCAAATCGCGAAAAGATATTCTCTTTCAAAAACTTAATGACAACTTTCCTGTCATTAGTGCGACATGGAATGGCTTCTACCCACTTTGAGACATAATCAACCGCCAGCAATATGTACAGATTCCCAAAGGAGTTGGGAAAAGGACCCATAAAATCAATGCCCCAAACATCAAACATTTCAACAACCAGAATGGGTTGCTGAGGCATTTCATTCCTCTGGGATATTCTACCCGTATACTGACATTGTGTACAGGTTTTGCAATACTCAAATGCGTCCTTGAATAAGGTCGGCCAATAAAATCCACATTGCAAAACCTTTTCCGCTGTCTTTCTAGGACCAAAGTGACCCCCACAGGCCTGATCATGACAAAATGAAAGAACACTCTTGAACTCTTCATTTGGGACGCACCGGCGAATGATCTGATCAGGACAATATTTAAACAAATAGGGCTCGTCCCAGTAAAAGTGTTTTACTTGGGATAGAAAACGGTATTTGTCCTGTTTTGACCAATCGCTCGGTATAAGTCCCGTGGCATGATAGTTCATAATATCCCTGAACCATGGTTCAGTGGATATGCTCAAGAGTTGTTCGTCAGGGAACGAGTCATTAATTGGCAGGGTCACAGGGGAAGAAACGATGCGTGAAAGGTGGTCAGCTACTACGTTTTCACTTCCTTTCTTATCTTTGATAACAAGATCAAATTCTTGTAACAGTAGGATCCAACGTATTAGTCGACCTTTTGCATCTTTCTTTGCCAGAAGATGTTTTAAAGCGGAATGGTCAGTATACACAACTATAGGTGAGCCGATTAAGTAAGGCCTGAATTTTTCTAATGCAAATACAACCGCTAATAGTTCTTTCTCTGTGGTTGTATAATTGATTTGCGCATCATTCAGGGTCTTACTAGCATAGTAAATCACGTGTGGCATCTTTTCGATGTGCTGTCCTAAGACTGCACCTACTGCAAAATCAGATGCGTCACACATCAGCTCAAAGGGGTAGTCCTAATTTGGTGATGATAGCATGGGGGCTGAAGTGAGTGAGTGTTTAAGTGAGTCGAAAGCTGTCTCGTAATCCGAGTCAAAATGGAAGGTCGTATCCTTGGCCAGGAGTAGTGTTAAAGGTCTAGCAATTTTGCTAAAATCCTTAATGAATCTCCTATAAAAGCCCGCATGGCCAAGGAAAGAGTGAATATCTTTGACGCTTTTGGGATGAGGGAGGTTTTGAATGACATCTACTTTAGCTCTGTCAACCTCAATGCCTTTCTGTGAAATAACATGTCCAAGGACTATTCCTTCTTGGACCATAAAATGGCATTTTTCCCAGTTCAAAGTCAAGTTCTTCTCTTTGCAACGAGTAAGAACAGCGTCCAGATTCGCTAGGCAATCAGAAAAAGAGTCTCCAAAAATCGAGAAGTCGTCCATAAAGATCTCCAAAAAATTCTCTACCATATCAGAGAATATCCCCATCATACACCGCTGAAAGGTAGCGGGAGCATTGCATAACCCAAAAGGCATGCGACTGTAAGCAAAGGTACCAAAAGGACAAGTAAAAGTGGTTTTATCTTGATCCTTTTTGGCGATGGGGACCTGATTGTAGCCTGAGTATCCATCCATAAAACAATAATACTCTCGTCCCGCTAAGCGTTCCAGCATTTGATCAATAAATGGTAGAGGAAAATGGTATTTCCTCGTGGCAGCGTTGAGTTTTCTATAATCGATGCATACACGCCACCCAGTTTGGGCGCGTGTCTGAATCAACTCATTCGCCTCATTTGTTATCACAGTGATGCCGGATTTCTTAGGAACGACATGTATAGGACTCACCCACTGGCTATCGGAGATGGGGTATATAATACCACTATCTAAGCATTTGACGATTTCTTTCATGACAGCTTCCTTCATGACGGGATTCAACCGTCTCTGTGGTTCTCGGGTTGGTCTGGCATCATCCATCACATGTATATGATGTTCAACTATCAAGGGACTAATCCCTTTGATGTCCGCCATACTCCAACCAAACGCCTCTTTGTTAGATCTCAATACCGATAAAAGTGCATTCTCTTGCTCTGATGCAAGAGAAGCGGAAATGATAACCGGTAATGACTCGTTCTCACCAAGATATGCATATTTAAGGTGAGAAGGTAAAACCTTGAGATCTAATTCAGGCGGAGAAATGATAGAAGGAAGGGTCATAGATTGATTTTTGGATTTACAAAGAAGCTCAGAGCCTGTGAAAGATACAGACTCGGGTGGAGAAAAGTCAGAAGTGCAGGACTCATGTGTAGGTAAAGTGTCCTCACTAAGTTCTAGTGCAAAGTCAAACAGAGATGTGCTAATGTCATCGAGATCAGTAAAGCAAAGTTCCTCGGCTCCACAACTATCGAGAGCGATCTCATGGACAGAGCACACATCTAAAATATGAGCAGAGGGTTCTGATGGCTGACTTCCAACTTTGTAGATATTTAGTTCAATGGTCATATTTCCAAATGATAAGTTCATTGAACCGTTTCTACAGTTTATGACAGCGTTGGAAGTGGCAAGGAAAGGACGACCCAAAATCACCGGAATTTGGCCCCGGGGGTTTGCTACAGGATGTGTGTCGAGCACAATGAAGTCTACAGGGAAAACAAATTCCCCGACCTTTATCAACACATCCTCTAATTCACCCTTTGGTTTGGTGATAGATCGATCTGCCATCTGGAGAGTGCAATGAGCAGGTTTCAGCTCTCCAATCCCTAATTGCTCATAGACAGAATAAGGGAGCAGGTTAACACTTGCGCCAAGGTCTAAAAGGGCACGATTTATGTTTTTACCCCCAATCGAAATCGATATTGTAGGACATCCTGGGTCCTTTCTTTTCTTTGGAAGCTGGGGTATAAAAGCAGTGTTGATATTATTAGACATAAAGACCTTCTTCGGCACTTGAGTCTTCCTCTTCCTAGTGCACAAGTCCTTAAGAATTTTCGCATAAGCGGGGACTTGCTGAATCGCATCTAGGAGAGGGATATTGATGTTAACCTGTTTGAACATTTCTATTATTTTCTCCATATGAGGACTCGTTCTATTTGCCTTTAGCCGGTTCGGGTAAGGAGCTTTCGCAATAAGCGCAGGGTCCATCACAGGAGAAGGAAAGGAGGGTAGACGAGGTCCCAAAAGAGGTGTGGGGACCGTCTGTGGAGAACTATAAGGGTTGGGTGAAGGTGTCGAGCCTAATGGGAAATGGAGAATAGGCTCGTGAGAAGGTGGTTTGGTAGAAGAAGAAGAATCAGAAGGAGAAGTGTGTGTGTGTGGAAAGGTCTCAGCCGGGGTGTTGATATGATTTTCAGTATTATCAATATCTTCCCCGACATTATTATTCAGCACTCTTCCCGATCTCAACGTTGTGATGGCATTTACATTGTAATGCCCAGGATTCTGTAGGGGTTGAGAGGGAAATTTCCCTTTTTCTCTCGCACTCATTTCGGATTTAAGTCGTGCGATTTCAGCTTCCATCGTTCTGATACTCTCAGCTTGGGACGCTGAGTTTTTCTTTATCTCACCGACGGAAGATCTAACCTCAGCCGAAACCTCTATGAAATTTGACAAGTGATTTCATGGTTTGAGTGAATTGAGAGAAATCGTCAGGACAGGACAACATAGGATTAGACTGTGCAGGAGTGTTGCCCTGGTTTTGGAAATTTTGTGACTGGTAGGGGTGCTGAGTGAGTTGAAGGGGTTGCTGTTGTGGTGGAGGAAGAGCCCTTTGAAAATTATTCGTGTTTGGAACCGTGTTTTGAGATTGATTTTGGTTCCAAGCGAAATTCGGGTGGTTCCTCCAACCCTGATTGTACGTGGAAGAATATGGATCGTTTCGAGATCTTTGAAATGCGGCATTAGAATGCTCGTGACCTTGAAACGCAGAGTTTAATGGACATTCTTCCGTTAAATGTGACGGATCAGAACAGCACCCACAAACAGTTTTGGGGAGTGGCACTGGGTTTAGGGAGGCTGCTGCAAATTTGTGTTCCATAGCGTCGAGCTTCTTTTGCATTGCTGCCATTTCAGCTCGAACACCTATGGACACATCTATTTGGTGTACGCCACCCCTATTCAATGGTTGGGTTCCACTCTCCCACTGTAGTGACTTTTCAGCGAACTCTTCTAAGTATCGCCAAGCTTCCCTATCATCCTTAGTCATAAATGTACCTTGACACATGTTTTCAAGGCTCTGTTTAGTGCTAGGGTTACTGCCCTCATATATGATTCGGCAAAGCTCCCATCTCAGGATGCCGTGATGAGGACATTGAACCAATAGATCCTTGAAACGTTCAAAGTATTTAGAGAATGGTTCAGCAGGGAGCTGGGCAAATTGGTTCAGTTCGCTACGGATTCGAGCTGTCTTTTGGTGTGGGTAAAATTTCTTAAGGAATGCAGCGACGAATTCTTCCCAATTCGTAATAGAATGTGCGGTAGTGTTATATAGCCACTTCTCGGCTATATCGCACAAGGTAAATGGAAGAAGTCGTAGACGCATCGCATCCACTGAAAGTTGTGACGTACCCATCATTGCGCATACGTTTTCAAATTTGGTAATGAAAACGTAAGCGTCCTCAGTCTCGAGTCCGTGGTATTTGGGTAAAAGATTGATATACTGGGGCTTAATCTCAAAGTTATCCCCATTGGCTGGTGGTGTGGATAAGCAGGTCGAAAGAGGACCTCCATGTGGATAGCATCTTTCCTGGAGAGAAATGTGGGGTGGATTCTGCGCACCAACGGACGGCGGCAGATTAGGGTTAAAGAAGTTTGATGGATTCGGATCCATCGGTGTGGGTGTGGTAGTAGGTAAAGAAAAGGTAAATGGAGAAATATCGACTTCGGAGTCGATAAAGGGTACGCGGACTAAACGGGCACTAGAATCCCGTGTCCAGCCTATCTTGTACTAAAAAAGGTTAGTACAAGTGGCAGCGTTGGCTTATAATTAGGGGTAATGAATGCGGTGTTTGCTTTGAAAAAGGGACGGATTTTTTTTGAAAAATGATGCGACAAAACAAATGCAGCACACAAACCCTAAAATCTAGTAGTCACCTAGGTCCGGCTCTAGACCGCTCCTAACTGCCAAAAGACAAGTCGCAGGATAGAATCCTCCACTGCCTCTTTGTCCCCCTGTGGCCGGATAAGTGCCAGGTAAGTGGGAAGGTACTCCACTACGTAAGTAGTGGGCCTAATTAAAAACCACTAGCCTTAGACACACTCGCCTTAAGCACCACAAGAAAACGCGGATAAGCAATGAATTACCCACGGCCTTCTCTTGTCCTAATTGAGCGCGACGGTCCTTAGAGTCTTCTCTAGATTTCTTTTAATTAATGAGGGTAAATGCGGATGCAAGTTTGGTGGTTTTCGGGGCCTAGGAAGGGTAATGAACTCCCCACCTAATATGGATTTGGCCGTGCCCCTTAAATTTCCGTATTAGAATGCAAACAACCAAGAAATCAAAATCACGCATAAATTTAATTTTGTTTTTGCGGCGCTGCGATTATTTGCAAAGAATCCTGCAGAAAAGGGTTAATTGGAGCTAAAAGAGGAGAGGGGAGAGAGCAAGAAAGTACCTGCAGGCAAAATTTTGCAGAGAACCCCCTAGAAGGCCGCGGTTCCGCCGCGTATTCACCCTAATGCCGCGCTTCAATTGTGGGTTCACTTCACAAGATTTCAACAGCTGCATTCTGTTGCCTCCCTCAGCTCTTTGGTATATTCCAAAAAAAATTTCCACAGCACAGAATGCTCCAGATCACCTTGCAATCAGTCACAACATACGTATAAGAGTTTGTATGAATTTTGATTTCAAGAAGTAAAATGTAATATTTCTTTCAATTCAAACTATAAAATGTAAACGAATTAGCGCGCGATCCCCGGCAACGGCGCCATTTTGATTGTTCGTTTTTCCCGTTGTGTAGTATGTAGAAAATTTGTAAAGAACTTCACAACCAAAAAATTATTTTGACCGCAATCAAACTACGGTGTCGGATGTAGTTTGTAGTGAGTGCGGATCGTCCACAGGGATTGCACGATTCGTTTTTATAATATGCTTGAATTGAAAACTTAATTGACAAGAAAAGAAAACATGATTCAAGAATTTATCAATTGATTCAGGTGTCACGATGTTTAATCAAGAATCAAGAACTGATAAACAATCAAGAATTGGGTTTTGATAATATTTTTCCAATCAACAATCAAGAATCTAAAAGAGGCTCGTAGGAATCGATAGGATCAATAGACGTGATGTAATCTAAAGATATCGTGTTCTTGTCCTTCGAAGGATTGATACTAGATCGATGATGATCGACGAGAGTTGGGGCTTTCTCGTGAAACTAGGGTTTCATCCTATAACCCTTGTTCTTTCGTCGATATCATTCCTTTTCTAGCCTCTACCAAATTCAAGAAACGATCGTAACTCCCCAATTTCGATCGATATCAATCAAGAAAGCATCGAAACGAAATGGGTCGTCGTTTCTTGAACTTGCTAGGGTTTACAAAACTCGTAGGACTCAAGAATCGATTAAAGCTATGTTACATCATCATTCTATTATCCGTCTCGACTCCTCGACGAGCAGAGTTTTATTCACACATCACCACACAGAAAAGATTCACAAATTGTAAAGATATCATGATGCAGAATTTAAAGAAAACAAGATAAAAGAATATCACCTTTATTTATCTCAACAATTTTGATTACATTTGCTTCAAGAACTATAAGAAAAAGAATCTAGATCGTTGATCGGGCGTCGCTCGGCTTCGTGAGTCGTGGATCGGCTCGGATCGCTTGCTCCGTTGAAGATCGGCTCCGCTCCTAAAGGTTGTAAGGCTTCTTGCTTAATGGGTACTCGGGATTCTTGATCTTTAATTGGAATTAGGGTTAGGGTTTCCTACAAGCTCTCTCACTAAACTTGAGGAGGAAGGAGATGAAGAAAGGGATAGATTCACTAATTGGATGAATAATTCCCAAGGTTGAATAATGTTGGGGATAATGAGCCTAGGGTCTTATTTATAGAGCTCCCAAACCCTAGGTTTAGGATTGAATTAGAAGTTTCCCTCCCAAAGTTTGTTGAGTCTTCTAGAAGTACTTTGTTAGGAGCTAGCTTAGGGTTTAAGCTAGGTTTAATTAGGCTTGTAAACCCTTGTTTGCTGATCTGGCAGAAACCCCTGGAGTCTTCTGGAAACTGAGATGCATTTCTGAACTGTAGGCCTTGAAACAGGAATTCTGGTCTAAAATTGAGAGTCTGAACCCTTGGGCCCACCGCGGATCCGCGGCCTTAGCAAGCCCATGCCGCGGATCCGCGGCTATATAGTAGGCTTGGGCCTTGGTCTTTTAGGTGCTGTCTTGTACTGCTGTTTAGGGCTTTTTATGATATGTTGAATTTCCATTGCTCCTTTGTAATGATACCAGATTTGAATTTAGTGAGTTTACATATCTTTCGAGCGGTGTAATGGTCGAGCGAGCTTCTCATTTCCTGCACAGACTTCGAAACACGGGTTGCGATATATAGAAAATATGCCATGTAATGAAATGCAGTCAATTTCCCTAGAAATGCCGGCTTTAAGGTCGAATACATGTAATCTGATATTTTGCGACCGATTTGCTAATATGTGAATTATGAATACCGTACACTTCTATATGTATGCAGATGATAGGGAAATTGCCGGTTAAAATATGCAATATTTTCGACTGATCAATCAGCAAAGATCGTTAAGCAAGCTAATCATAATTAAGCTCCAAGCTTCCAAAGCAAGCCAACTAACAACCTAGTTCTAGAAGCTCCCTCCAACTAACTACTTCTAGAAGCCTCTCTCCCTAACAAACTTTTGGAGGGAAATTCAAATTTTGAATCCTAGATCTAGGGTTATGAAAGTCTATAAAGGGGAGCCTAGATCTAGGGTTAATGGTTGTTCAATCTCCTACCACCATTTCTAATAAAAGTTGAGTGACACAACTTGTAACCCTAAACCCTAACCCTAATTCCAACTCCAATCCAAGATCAAGAATTCCGAGTTCAATCAAAGCAAGAAGCCTAGATCTTTTAGAGAGCGAAGCCAATCTTCATCCGATCAAGTGATCCAAGCCGATCCACGACTCAAGAAGCCGAGCGACGCCAAATTCAACGATCAAAGTTCCTTCCTCTTGTAGTTCTTGAGAGTTGTAACTAATTGTTGATATAATAAAGGTGACAATTCTTTTATCTTGCTTATCTTTTGAATTCGAGCATTATGATTCAATCTAGATTCTTGAATATGTTTTTTGTGATAATGTTTGAGTAAAACTCCGCTCGTAAAGGAGTTGAGACGATCGATAGAATAATGATGATTTAGATTCTTTTATAATTCTTAAATCGTATAACGTTTGTAAATTCTTGTGAATCGAATGATCGATGACCTAGTTTAGAGACGATGCTTTCTTGATTGTGTTCGCTCGAAACTAGGGATCAACGATCGATCATTTGATTAACTTGAAGCTAGTTTTTGAATGAGATTCATCGAAAAGACAAAGGATAAGATGAGGAAACCCTAGCTTCTTCGCAAGATCCTTAACCTCGATAAATCGTCATCGATCTAGTATCAATTCGTTAATGGATAGGAATATGAAATCATTAGATCTCATCACATCTATAGATCCGATCTACTTCTATGAGCCACACTTCGAATCTTGATTGTTGGTTTGGAAATCATCACATATCATTTCTTGATTTTAATGTTTTTTAGTTATTAGATCTAAATTTTACAAGTTCTTGAACTTCAATTCTATAAATCATGAATTGTTTCTTTTCTTTTCTTTAAATTTTCGACTCATCTAATTCGAAACACGAACGATTACACTTTCCCTGTGGACGATCCGCACTTACTAACGCGCTACATTCGACACCGTTATTGATTCTGGTCAAAATATTTTTGGTTGTGATTTCTAAACAATTTTCATATAACACATCCGGAATTCGTATAAATCACCTATCATCTCGATCAGCCGCTCGAACTGAGTCTGGGGTAAGGCCTTCGTGAATGGATATGTAGTGTTATCTTCTGTAGCAACCCTCTGAACCTCGATCTCCCGGCGATCCACGATCTCCCTGATCAGGTGATACCGTCTCAAGATGTGTCTGGACTTCTAATGGGACCTGGGTTCCTTCGCTAAAGCTATAGCCCCGTTGTTGTCATAATACAGAGGTATTGGATCTACAATGGACGGAACCACCTGAAGTTCTGTTAAGAACTTCCTCATCCAGACGGCTTCTTTTGTGGCATCAGATGCAGCGATATATTCCGCTTCCATCGTCTAGTCAGCAACGGTTTCCTGTTTGGAACTCTTCCAACACACCGCTCCTCCATTGAGGGTAAAGACATAACCCGACATGGACTTGGAGTCATCCCTGTCACTCTGGAAGCTGGAGTCAGCAAAGGCCTCCATCTGGAGGTCTTTTCCGCCGTAAACCAAAAATGTCCTTAGTCCATCTCAGGTACTTCAGAATGTTCTTTACTGCTATCCAGTGCTTCTCCCCAGGGTTTGACTGATACCGAGTTACCACACTCAGTGCATAAGCTACATCTGGTCTGGTACACAACATCGCATACCTTATAGAGCCTACCGTAAAAGCGTAGGGTATAATAGACTTGCGATCCCTTTCCAAATCAGTCTTGGGAGACATCTCTTTGGAGAGGGTGATCTCGTGACAAGCCGGTAGATTACCGCGCTTGGAATCTTCCATACTGAATCTTTTCAGTATGGTGTCGATGTACCTGGACTGTGAAAGTCCTAATATCCTCTTAGACCTATCACGATGGATCCGGATCCCCAGAATGTAAGAGGCATCACCCAGGTCTTTCATGGAGAACCTGTGTGACAAGAACCCTTTGACAGATTGTAGCATAGGAATGTCATTTCCTATCAAGAGAATGTCATCCACGTATAAAACGAGGAGTACGACAGTTCGTGCTACAATTTTACTATAGATGCATGGTTCATCTGGATTTTTGATAAAGCCAAAACTTTTGACCGTCTCATCAAAACAGATGTTCCAACTCCGCGATGACTGCTTTAGTCCATAAATGGACTTAAGCAACTTGCACACCTTTCCGCTGCTCCCACTCTGAATGAAACCCTCTGGATGGTCCATATAGACACACTCCTCTAAATTTCCATTTAGAAAAGAGGTCTTTACGCCCATCTGCAAAATCTCATAATCGTGGAAGGCAGCAATGGTAAGAAGGATCCGAATGGATTTGAGCATAGCCACTGGAGAAAAGGTTTCGTCATAGTCCAAACCAGGTCTTTGACGAAAAACCTTTGCAACAATTCTAGCCTTATAGGTCTCAACCTGTCCATCTACACCAATCTACTTCTTGAAGATCCATTTGCATCCTACGGGTTTTACCCCTTCTGGAGCAACGTCCAAAGTCCATACTATGTTGGTGTACATGGACTCCATTTCGGTCCGCATTGCATCCAGCCATTTTACCGAGTCAACGCTCTGAATGGTCTGCTGGAAGCTAGTCGGCTCATCATTATCAATGATGAAATCCTCTCTATCCCCGTCTATGAGAAAACCGTAGTATCTCTCGGGCGGATGAGACTGCCTACTACTCCTGCAGAGCGGCGCAGGAATGTCCTTTTCTTTCGAACCCTCTGGTTTTACTAAGCTTTCAGTAATAGTTTGTGGTTCTGGAATTTCTTCCAGTTCTATTACGCTCCCACTTATCTGATTTTCCAAAAATTCAGTTTCCAAGAAGCAGGCATGACGAGAAACAAAAACCTTTTGTTCCTCTGCGTAATAGAAGAAATATCCCTTGGAGTTCTTTGGATATCCCACAAACTTGCACTGTACTGAGCGTGCCTCGAGTTTGTCCGCATGCTGCTTTTTGACAAAAGCTGGACACCCCCATGTCTTAATGTGCTTAAGATAGGGTTTCTTCCCACTCCACATCTGATATGGTGTTGTAGGCACTGTCTTAGTTGGAACTCGGTTCAAAAGGTATGCAGCTGATTCTCGTGCATATCCCCAGAATGATCGCGGCAACTCAGCGTTACTCATCATGGAACATACCATATCCAATAGGGTTCAGTTCCGTCTCTCCGATACACCATTATGTTGTGGGGTGTATGGAGGAGTAAGTTGAGAGAGAATTCCATTCTCTTTTAAGTAATCCAGGAACTCGGCACTCATGTATTCACCACCTCGATCAGATCTCAGTGTCTTGATACTTTTGCCTGTTTGTTTTTCTACTTCATTCTTGTATTCCTGGAATTTTTCGAAGGCTTCAGATTTATGTTTCATAAAGAAGACATATCCGTACCTTGAAAAATCATCCGTAAAAGTAATGAAGTAAGAATAAACATTTCGCGCATGTGTAGACATTGGACCGCATACATCGCTATGTACGAGTCCCAAGAGCTCGCTCGCTTTTACTCCATGTCCAGTAAACGGAGTCTTTGTCATCTTTCCTTTGAGACATGATTGACAAGTTGCATATGATTGATATTCGAACGGATCCAAATATCCTTCTTTATGTAACTTAGTCAACCTTCTCTCATTGATGTGACCCAGTCTACAATGCCATAAGAAAGTATGATTTATTTCTGGAGACTTTCTTTTGTGTGTATTCTGGACATTGAAAATCTGTGGTTGGTTTAATACGTATATACCGTTGCTTAATGTACCTGACCCAATCAGAACATGATTAAGGTGAATGTTTACAACATCGCTTACAAATGCAAAATCATAACCTTCTTTAGACATTAAAGATACAGATATGATATTACAAGTCGCACTGGGTACAAAATAACAATGACGCAAAACCAAAACATGTCCATCTGACAATCCCAAATGATAGTCCCCCACGGACTCAGCATCCATGCCAGCTCCGTTTGCAACTCTGAGGGTCATATCACCTGCCTTCAAAACCCTACGCTTTCTCAGTGCCTGCAAAGAATTACAGATATGAGATCCTGATCCGGTATCCAATACCCAGGATGTAGGGTTTACTGATAGACAGTTTTCAATAACATACACACCTGAAGCCGAATCCACAACTTGCTTCGGGTCCTGGTTCTTGGCCTTCCATGCCATGCAATCTTTCTTCCAGTGTCCTTTCTTATGACAATAAAAGCACTCTTCTTTCCCTACAAGCTGTCCCGCTACCTTTTCCATTTTTTCCTTTCCCTTGGCTTCCACTTTACTAACACAGCCCCTTGGTTTGGTGGGGGCTTTCTTCTTCTTTCCTTTGGCTTTCGCCCTGGACCTAGAAGAAGAAAGTCCTCCAACAGACAAAGCGGGTGTTTCCCTTACTTTCTTCAGGGTGCCCTCTGCACTCCGCAACATGTTAAGGAGTTCTAGAAGTTCAACTTTCTTTCCTTGCATGTTGAAGTTCAGGATAAACTGGGTGTAAGTGGAAGGAAGGGACTGGAGAATCAAGTCAGTGTAGAGCTCATTCTCTAACGTGGTCCGCGAGCACTTCAATAAAGCCAATCATCTTAAGCACGTGTTCCGCTACCAATGATCCGACGGCAAATCTCACCGAAAACAACTTTTTCGAGACTTCGTATCTGGCGATACGGGATTGCTCTATATATAGTTCCTTAGTATGGAGAAATATAGATTCAAGGTCCATATTCTCTTGCCTCCTCTGATGTTCATTGTCCATAGAGGCAAACACGAGGCACTTGGCCTTCGTGCAGTCAATCTCCCAGGTCTTACGGATTTCCTTATCCGCGACACTGGATTTGGGACCTGGGACAGGGGGAGCTTTGGTGGTAAGGAGATACCCCAACTTGTCATAAGTGATTGCCATTTTGACATTCCTGAGCCAATCTTTGTAGTTTGGCCCTGTCAGTATATTTTTATCTAGTAGTAACTTAAGTCCGGTCATGATGTTTGGTCGTTGCAATTAGGAGAGAGAGAAGAAACACTTTAGCATGATGCTCTTGCAAGTTTAGAGTGGTTTTTAGTTTGTCTAAACAAGATGGCTCCCATTGTCTCTCGAATCCCTTCTCAAACCGTAAAGAAAGAATTAGTCGGGATCAATCTCACCGTACAATACTTGCTTAACCGTTCAGCCAGGCCAGTGTCGGTACTTCGAGGGAGGTTTTCCAACGCTTTCATGGAATTCCTTAATTAAATAACCTCTTTTCCCTGTGGGCGTCGCCCCGCTAACACCTTTCTAGACACCTACTTGGTTTATAGCATTGATCGTTAAGTGAGAAAGTTTTCGAGGAGTAGTATATACTTACAGTAGGATCGGGATCCAAATATCATCGTGTGATAAAACTGAAGGAATCCTACCAGAATCATCACACTCCAAATGGTATGCAGCACTAGCAAGTTTCAGTTTCTTTAGAAACTCCCGATGTGGATTTTTGCCCCATGCTCTTATGACCTTGACTTTGGCCAACAAATCATAAGTCACACGTCAAGTTCTACCCGTCATTTTCCAGGTTAATTTGAACCCACCCGTACCTACTGAAGGGTTCCTAGGCAACCTAATGAGGTCTCACAAGGCATCAACCATGCCAATTTCAAATTTAAACGGTGCCGAGAAACCCTAGAACGGATCGTTGGCTAGATTTCTAGGCGAAAAAGCAAACTAGTTAACAATTAACTAAGAGATACGGAAATACAACCTTTGTAGATCCGGTCCTCCACCTCCACGGCTCCGAGATGAGGTCCTCTCCGCTGTCCAAATCAAATCCGGGCTCTAGCGTCGGCTTCGTCGGAGAATGGGCAAGCTAGGTCGTCGATGTCCGTGCCGAAGATGATCTACGTCGAGGCATCGCTAGATCGAGCTCCACCTTCACCAAGTCTTGAAAACTAGTGAGGGAAACACACTCTACTACTTAGCAAGAGGTAGAGGATGAAGAAATAGGAAGTGGGTAGACTTTAGTTTTGGATTTCTCACTCATTTCATCAATCCACCATTGATGATGTGAAGGTTTCTTCTTTAGTTCAAGGAAGAAGAAGAAGAATATTATGATAAGATAATAATAAAAGAATAGAAAACAATCCTTATCATAATTCTAACTATGGTTATGTGTAGAGAATTAACCAAGGGTTAAAGGAATGGTTAGGGTTAAGGATGAGATAAGAATGGTGGACAAAGTCAAAGCTTCATGAAGCTTCAACTAAACAACAAATAAAGCCACCATTCTTTTCTCTTCTCATTTATTTTCCAAAATGAAATGGATAAATAAATAAATGAATAAAACAAAACCCTAACCATAATCATGTAACCATGGTTTGATCTTTACACAAAAACCCTAGCATAACATGTATCATCAAACATGATACAATCAAGTGCACAAAAGCATATCACATATACAATGTGTACAATCCGAGTGAGAAAATCCATTTAAAGTGAACCAATACTAGTTAATGCAAAGTAATATATCAAATATATAATTATGCATTAAATCATTAAATCAACACTTGATTTAACGATCCGGTCATATCGCATATAACCGACTAGTATTGTATGTATCGGCTTATCGAACCAACCCTTGATTCGATAACTAGGTTATATCGCATACAATCTTTCGATACATTCATCGCGAGAATGGAATACGGTATCACATACACGCATTATTCTCGGTCCCGCACATATCTCATATGCGCTCCTATTTAGTTTCGCTTGAGCCAGGAAACCTCTGTGTAGGACTCTAAAGACTCGTCAATACGCCGGCAGCAGGTGATGATCATATCAATCACCCACAAGCCGCAAGCGGTCTGCTAAACGTAACGGCCACCCGGGTATTGAGCGATCTGAAGATCGACGAGCAAGCCCGCTCACACTCCAGTGAATCCGACCGGTAACACTACCGTATAGTCCGGTCTGATCGTCTGATATGTCGCATATCTCGCCTAGGGGTGGTAAACGTCAGACCCCAATAGCTCGATAAGTCATGTCGATATGAGGTCTATAACTGTTCGAGAAACTACTGGTAACACTTACCAGTAAATCTCAGCAACCCTGGCCAGGGATTTCCTGTTATAGCCAATCGAACACAGCGCAACATCAACCCCCTATACCGGGAGAGACGAATCCCCTCCTATCGCTCATTGCCTCCATGTGACTCGGGACTGTACCCAAAAACCACCGTTTTGCACGCCCTCTTGGACGTGGTAAGATGGAAATCAAAGCACAGTGGGAACCACACAAGACTCTATGACGATCTCGGGTCAACAGACTACTCTGTACCAGTGTCACCAGAGAACTGCCATCTGACGTGAGGTATAATACCATCTGGGAGTTCTCGGCGAGTCCGTCCAGTGTACTCAGTCTCTACTGAGCACCCGTATATCATCTCTGATGTCAAACACCAATGGATATGGGATCATCCATCGCCCATCTGTATGGGTCGAGAAGGTACATGCTAGTCTACTCTGGTATATCGATGCCCCGTCTCGATACACCCTCGACTAGAGACTTTGAAGGATGTACTTATGGACTACCATGTCCCCACTAGTATGATCCGCATCATAGTCCAGGTAGTCAAGTACAAATCCTAAGGGCTTTACCAACATGTAATAGAGAGACAATCAATGTACACGTTAAGGTAAAGTTCAACCAGATAGCATACTATCATGTCGAGCAAGAAAGTCCTCACTATATATGTCCCAGCATCCACTACAATATACATCCTATGTATAGTAATGGCCTCTAGGGCATACATATAACTAACAATCTCCCACTTGCACTAGGGCCATCTGTAGCAGTGGTTTGAAGTATCTCATACTCAACCATCCCATGAAAGTCTCTCTCTGGGAACAGGCCTTTGTGAGTGGATCCGCTGTGTTGTCCTCTGAGTCTACTCTCCTAATCTCGATCTCCCTGGAGATCAACCATCTCCATGATCAAGTGATACTGCCTTAGAATATGTCTGGATCACTGATGGGACCGGCGTTCCTTGGCAAAAGCCACAACTCCATTGTCATACAATGGGAGGAACATAGTTCATCTCATGAACCAATATACACCCAAACAGCCTCTTTGGTAGCATCTTAAGTAGCGATGTATCGTGCCTTTATTGTCTAGTATGCCACGGTATTTAGCTTGGAACTATTCCAACATACCGTCCCTTTACTGAGGGTAAAGACAATGCCTGCGACTGACATTCTGTCGTCTTTATCACCCTGGAACCCTTCCAGTGATTCTCCCCAGGATCGATTGATACCATCTCACTACATCTAGTGAGAATCCTAACATCCAATTAAATCTATCTCATAGATCCAAAACCCAGGATTTAGTAGGTATCACTTTGATCTTATATGGAGAATCCATGTGATAAACGGAGATTGATCGAGCGTAGCATAGGAAACTCCTTCCCTATCAAGAGTATGACATCCACGTACTCTACGAGGATCATCACCATACTCCCTACTACCTTTTTGTATATACAAGGTTCATCTACCATTTTGATGATGTCAAACTCTTTGACCGCTTCATCAAAACAGATGTTCCAACTCCGCGATGCCTGCTTTATCCTATAAAGCATCTTGCACACGTTTCCGCTGCTCCCACTGTCTACGAAGCCCTCTGGCTGTGTACTTATAGACACTCTCTTCTAAACTTCATTTAGAAAAGTTGTCATGACACTCAACCACCAGATATCGTAGTCATGGTATGTAGCCGTGGCAAGTAGGATCTGGATGGACTTAAGCATAGATACTTAGAAAAGGTTTCATCATCATCCATACCTGGTCAATGATGTAGACCTTTAACAAGTCTAGCTTTGAAAGTCTCAACTTTTCCATCTACACCAAGTAATCTTCTCAAGATATACTTGCTCCTGATGGGGATTTAACCCTTCAGATATAGCAACCAAAGTCCATACTTTGTTGGTGTATAAGGATTCCATCTCAGATCGATAAACATCCAGCCATTCTTACAGAGTCTCACTCTTGATGGCCAGCTCGAAACTAGTTGGGTCATCATCTCATGATGCAATCCTTGCTCCCACTGTCATAGAGAAACCGAAGTATCTCTCAGGTGGGTGAGGAACCCTACTAGATCGGCGGAGAGGCTGAGGTTCGTTGGTTACCATTGAATTCTTCGGTTCTACCAAATCATCTGCTGTAGTTTGTATAGCTGAAACACTTCCAGTTCTACATAACTGATTTTGCCTCGAGCTTGTCCAGATTTTGCTTTTAGACATAGGCCGGACAACCCCAAATCTTAACTAGCTTAAGACATGGGCTCTTCCCTTTCCATATCACATATGAAATGGTAGGCAACTGATTTGATCGGAACCCTATTCAATAGGTATGCAGCTTCTCAAGTGCATGACTCCCTAAAGGAAATAGGTAACTCAGTATTACTCATCATAGAGCACACCATATCATATAGGGTGTATCTGCTCCGCCCCGATATACCATCGTGCTATGGTGTATACAGAGGAGTAATGCTGAGAGAGAATCTCATTCTCCTTTAGAATAGTCCAGGAATTCCGTGCTCAAGTATTCTCCTCCTTGATCTCATCATAGGACATAATACTTATACCCGTATTTTGGTTCTCTACTTCTTGCTTATATTCTGTGAATATCTCAAAAGGTTCGGACTTGTGTTTCAACAGGAACATAGGTCAGAAACTCGAAAGATCATCAGAGAACGTAATGAAGTATAAAGAACCAGTCCTGGCATATGTAGACAGGGGACCTGCATACATCAACATGTATCATCCCAAGAGTTCACTAACTCTTTCTCTGTTTCCAATAAACAGAGCTAGTGTCATTATATCTTTGTGACATGACTGGCAAGTTTCACAAGATGTAAATTCAAACTGATTTAAATATGCATCTACATGTAACTTCAGCTAGTCGGGTCGCATTGATATGACCTAGTCTACAATGCATCAAGAAGGATTCGTTCATTTCTGAACTCTTCCTCTTTTGTGTGTTCCGTATACTAAGAACTGTAGTTTGATTTAGAACATTAATGCTTTTAGATAACGTGCCTGAACCGATCAACTTTTGATATAGGAAATGTTCAAAACATTATCCAACAATACAAAATTTTATCATTTCTTTACTGATAAAGAGACTGATATGATTTTGTATATCAGGTTCGGTATCTAATAACATTCGTTCAGAATCAATGTATTGGTAATACAGGGTGACAGTGACCAACAGACTTGGTTGCAACACTTGCCCCGTTTTCTGTCTCATGAAACTTATCACCCGTTCTCAGTTCTCTACCCGTCTGTAGCCCTATGTAACAGATTACATATCTGGGATCCTGATCTGGTATCACATACCCAGGACGTAAAGGATACTGAGAAACAGTTCTGTATAATGAACACACCTGAAGATGATGCATCATCATGCACTCTCTTCGTTTGGGCGGCACGGGAAATCTGGTATTCCCCAATTTCCTGCTCTGTCTTATAACATTTATAAGTTGGAGCGGGACCAACGTTCCCCAGCTCAGTATAACAAGCGGGTTCGGTCAATAATCCGTTTTATTATCTTGATTAAGGCGTGATATGGTCGCTACCTAGAGAGAGAGAGAAGAAAACACTCAGCGTGCGCTCTTGCAAGAATAGATTGGTTATTATTTTATCTAATCAGGATGTCTCCCACTGCTTTTTATCAAATCTTCCTTCAAACCCTAAAAGGAAAGACTAGCCGGGATTAATTACACACTACAAGTTCGCCAATCTTTCAGCCAGGCCAGTGTCGGTACTTTGAGGGAGGTCCCCCGTGCTTTCGCACGAACCTAATTAATGTAAACCTCGTTTTCCCAGAGGCGTAACCTCGTTGACACCTTTCTAGACACCTACTTGATCGGTTAATTGTAATGTATAAAACTCTTCCAGGAGTAACACTTACTCGCAGCGGGTATCGGGATCCAACTATCTCATAGAAGGTATGCAATCTCATTGCAAATTTCAACACTTGAAATTCCCGATAATATTTTGCTCCTAACGTTCTATGACCTTGACGAAAGCCAACAAACCATAGCCCGCTAGTCAAGTTCAACCCGTACATTTCTTGATCGAATTAAACCCACCCGCACGACCCTTGACGAAAGCCAACAAAGCCGCACGACTACCCTAATCCAATCGCATCGTATGCTGGCAGATAAGCAGCATATAGCTACCGCACACTGCACCTTGACAAAAGCCAACAAATGCAGCACGAATACTATATACAACTTATCTGAAATGACGGAGGGCTACGACAGGTTTTTCTGAAAACCTATTGCGTAATGAACTTGATATCGTTGTAGGATCGAATGAATTTTGAAATGGAGTGTTTTTTAGGCTTTTCTAGTTTTGCTAAAGGAGTCACTCCCGGTGAAGGGATCGTCGGTCCTTTCCTCGTCGAATGAGGTGCGGGGTATATCATATATATCACTGTGCAAAGCAGAACTCTTAAAAGCAATCAAAAGACAAACCGAGTGTGTAGCATCTGCCAGTTATTGCTAAAGGAGTCACTCCCGGTGAAGGGATCTCGGTCCTTTCCTCATCGAATAAGGTGCAGGGTATATCATATATACCGCTATGCAAAGCAAGAACTGTAGCTACCTGTTTTGTTTAAAATTTGATTCCACAACATCTTAGGTTTCTTATCTTTCATTAATCACATTAATGAAGTCCCATCATTTAAGTACCTAAACATCACAGATAGATATGACGTACACTTATGCCATCCGCATTCGCCTCGATGTCCCCTCGTGCACCGTTAGGTTAGGTAACTAACGGCAGAGCGGGGCAGGGCTAGCGCGGGTGTAAAACATAAGTAACGTCTATATAATATATCATATATACTATATAATGTATCTATCAGAGAACATCACATGATCACATCACAGATATCGCAGCAGAAGAATCATATGAAATATTGGATATACTAGGACGTCCGTGTTTTCAATACGAGCCAGTATAAAACACGGATTCCACGGTCGTGATGAATAGCCAAACCCACACCCCTAGACCCCTACGAGAGCGGCAAGCAACCCTACCAATTCTGGAGTTAGGAGACCCGGACTCGACTCCTAGAGTTGGTCTCCCACTGGACTCCAGAACCCGGTTACTTATGCTCTCCTCCTTGGGTCTATCCTAGTGCGGAAAAGTAAATAATATACAAAGGGTGACATCTTCCGCAACCTGGAAGCGCCCCAATAAAAGAATATTACATACAAGTTTTTACATGAATGAAAATGAAAAACACTCATCTCACATAAAAACCCCCGGCTATTCAAACACGACGATCCAATATAACATATCCAGCAACACATAACATCACATGTCATCAACGTAAGTAAATATGTCCATCCCAATTGTCGTTGACATATAGCAACGAAACCGGCGATATCACATATTACACTTACGGTCATAGAAAAGAAAGTGTAAAACTACAACAGTTGGAATCCGCAACCACCTCAGACATCACATGCCTGACCAAATGAATTCCTTAGACATCGCATGCCTAACAATTATAAACCCCGCATTTTAGTCTCATTATCGAAAACACTTTTCAATACCAAGTCGGGCAATTCAACAAGATTCCCGACATCCTGATCGAATGCTCGTCGCAAACTTCAGTAGACGGCCGCACCCCTAATACCGTCGACGAAGTGCACCAAGGCGGAACACCGCTGCCGCGAGCACCCGGACGGATGCTTTCGGCGACGGGGTTCTCCTACAGTCACTTGGTCGGGGTTATGGAGTGAGGCTCTCTATTAAGTTTACCCGGCGAGTATCCGCGTACGCTACGTGATTGCGACGGACTTTTGATCACATCAAAATTCCGTGGCAACCGATCAAGTGAGACTAAACTGCTATGTTTATAACATTCATTTAGTTATCTCATAACTACTTGTGAATTCCAATTATTGTATCCCATTCCAGATAATTAGAAAATGTTAAACTTTCCGATTGAACATTCGAACACCCAAGTTTTCCCAATACAGATCAACACATGAAATAAGTCTAACAACATTCAGTTCGTACCTCAGTACCAACGGTCCAGCCATAGAAGGGTCAAGCCAACGCCTCACATGTGGCACGCCGTACTGCCCCAAACCCGAAGGTTCAAAGGGCAGTTCAAGACGGTCACATAATCGAGTTAAGGTTTGTTGTCTTCTAGAGGGACCATCGAGTTACTTGCACTACTTAGAACGTCGTTAAACTACGGAAAAATCCAACACTTGGAAATTTCCCGACAGGGGAAAAATTGGGTATTTATATCCGGGCGAACTTTTTAACATATTCTAAAATTTATCCGGAAAGCCAAATAGACAAAATTTGATACCCCGATCGAAACACCGAATTCCCAAAACAATTGCAGAAAATTCAACTCTTGAATCAATATTAAAAATTCCCAGAAAACTCAGCAGAATTTATCAGGAGTTACTGTGCAAACAAAGTGGGCTGACGTCACCAAGTGGCCGCTGATCAGCCGCAGAAGCCATGCTTCTGCCGCTGATCCGCCGCGAAAAATACTGTTCACCAGAAACTTTTTGCACCGTAATTCTTATTTTTCCCTGCTGAATTTTTTAGCAATTTTTAATTTGGAAAAATCCACTGTTTTCAAAAAAGTACAGAGAGCATATTTTGGGTTTCGGTTTTGGGTCGTTCGGACTTCAAATTCCGTCTACGCTTCGCCTAAGGCTCTAGCTAGGCTCTGATACCACTGTAGGGTTCCTAGGCACCCTAAGGAGGTCTCAAAAGGCATCGAACATGCCATATTAAAATTTTACGGTTCCTACAAACCCTAAACTACGGATCGTTGGCTAGATTTCTAGGCGAAAAAGCAAACTAGTTAACAATTAACTAAGAGATACGGAAATACAACCTTTGTAGATCCGGTCCTCCACCTCCACGGCTCCGAGATGAGGTCCTCTCCGCTGTCCAAATCAAATCCGGGCTCTAGCGTCGGCTTCGTCGGAGAATGGGCAAGCTAGGTCGTCGATGTCCGTGCCGAAGATGATCTACGTCGAGGCATCGCTAGATCGAGCTCCACCTTCACCAAGTCTTGAAAACTTGTGAGGGAAACACACTCTACTACTTGGCAAGAGGTAGAGGATGAAGAAATAGGAAGTGGGTAGACTTTAGTTTTGGATTTCTCACTCATTTCATCAATCCACCATTGATGATGTGAAGGTTTCTTCTTTAGTTCAAGGAAGAAGAAGAAGAATATTATGATAAGATAATAATAAAAGAATAGAAAACAATCCTTATCATAATTCTAACTATGGTTATGTGTAGAGAATTAACCAAGGGTTAAAGGAATGGTTAGGGTTAAGGATGAGATAAGAATGGTGGACAAAGTCAAAGCTTCATGAAGCTTCAACTAAACAACAAATAAAGCCACCATTCTTTTCTCTTCTCATTTATTTTCCAAAATGAAATGGATAAATAAATAAGTGAATAAAACAAAACCCTAACCATAATCATGTAACCATGGTTTGATCTTTACACAAAAACCCTAGCATAACATGTATCATCAAACATGATACAATCAAGTGCACAAAAGCATATCACATATACAATGTGTACAATCCGAGTGAGAAAATCCATTTAAAGTGAACCAATATTAGTTAATGCAAAGTAATATATCAAATATATAATTATGCATTAAATCATTAAATCAACACTTGATTTAACGATCCGGTCATATCGCATATAACCGACTAGTATTGTATGTATCGGCTTATCGAACCAACCCTTGATTCGATAACTAGGTTATATCGCATACAACCTTTCGATACATTCATCGCGAGAATGGAATACGGTATCACATACACGCATTATTCTCGGTCCCGCACATATCTCATATGCGCTCCTATTTCGTTTCGTTTGAGCCAGGAAACCTCTGTGTAGGACTCTAAAGACTCGTCAATACGCCGGCAGCAGGTGATGATCATATCAATCACCCACAAGCCGCAAGCGGTCTGCTAAACGTAACGGCCACCCGGGTATTGAGCGATCTGAAGATCGACGAGCAAGCCCGCTCACAGTCCAGTGAATCCGACCGGTAACACTACCGTATAGTCCGGTCTGATCGTCTGATATGTCGCATATCTCGCCTAGGGGTGGTAAACGTCAGACCCCAATAGCTCGATAAGTCGTGTCGATATGAGGTCTATAACTGTTCGAGAAACTACTGGTAACACTTACCAGTAAATCTCAGCAACCCTGGCCAGGGATTTCCTGTTATAGCCAATCGAACACAGCGCAACATCAACCCCCTATACCGGGAGAGACGAATCCCCTCCTATCGCTCATAGCCTCCATGTGACTCGGGACTGTACCCAAAAACCACCGTTTTGCACGCCCTCTTGGACGTGGTAAGATGGAAATCAAAGCACAGTGGGAACCACACAAGACTCTATGACGATCTCGGGTCAACAGACTACTCTGTACCAGTGTCACCAGAGAACTGCCATCTGACGTGAGGTATAATACCATCTGGGAGTTCTCGGCGAGTCCGTCCAGTGTACTCAGTCTCTACTGAGCACCCGTATATCATCTCTGATGTCAAACACCAATGGATATGGGATCATCCATCGCCCATCTGTATGGGTCGAGAAGGTACATGCTAGTCTACTCTGGTATATCGATGCCCCGTCTCGATACACCCTCGACTAGGGACTTTGAAGGATGTACTTATGGACTACCATGTCCCCACTAGTATGATCCGCATCATAGTCCAGGTAGTCAAGTACAAATCCTAAGGGCTTTACCAACATGTAATAGAGAGACAATCAATGTACACGTTAAGGTAAAGTTCAACCAGATAGCATACTATCATGTCGAGCAAGAAAGTCCTCACTATATATGTCCCAGTATCCACTACAATATACATCCTATGTA
Source organism: Agapanthus africanus (assembly GCA_030015575.1). Taxonomy (NCBI): domain Eukaryota; kingdom Viridiplantae; phylum Streptophyta; class Magnoliopsida; order Asparagales; family Amaryllidaceae; genus Agapanthus; species Agapanthus africanus. Next base: position 213,786,451 of record CM057350.1, on the reverse strand, counting down.
TAGTAATGGCCTCTAGGGCATACATATAACTAACAATCTCCCACTTGCACTAGGGCATTCATATACACAAACCATCAACATTACAGATCACAGATATGCACAACCCCCACTAATCGACGTATAGCGATTAGTTGACGTTCAGTGCATATATCACATCACAGATATAACCCATTAGCTAAAGTCTACATAACTTCGATCAAAATACGGATTTGCAACCACCCCAAACACAACTTTGTTCCCTGGAAAATCTGGGTAGAAACAAAATACTTTTAAAATCCCAAAACAGAACACTGAGAAAACTGCAGCAAAGACAAGTCACGGCCGAGTCAACTCGGCCGCTGATCCGCGGCAAGAAGCATGCTCTCGCCGCGGTTCCGCGGCGCGTTGACCGAGTCAGTGGCTCGTTTTTGCTGTGTGTTCCTAAAAAACCCTGAGCCGATTTTTAAGATGTGTGAAATTATTTTTGAACAGTTTTAAAAATCGGCAGAAACATGAGTTTTCGGACGTGTTTTGCAATTTTTTCTCCGATCGAAATTCTAAATACTTTGCTAACATGCTAGTTGTTGTTTAGCTAGGCTCTGATACCACTGTAAGTCCACGTTACCCGTCCGGTTCTTACGGGCGGAAATGGTAAAAAACGATTTTTTATGGCATGCTAACATGGACCAGAAAATAGGATCTTTGCTAAAAAAAACCTAGCAAACTAACTAGAAGTTTAACTACTATGTTAGAGGGTTATACCTAGGTCTTGAACTCCTTCTCTTCTTGCTCCTTGGAGTGGTTGGAACGGCTCCACCTCGTAGTCTCCTTGTTGTCAAAGAAGGATCCACCCGAATGCCTCTACCTTGAGCTCCTACCTCAACCGGGAGGAAACTAAAGTGCTTGGCTTGCTACACCTAGAACTCCAGAGTGAGTAGAGAAGTGTTTTGAGGGTTTTATCTCAATAGCTCATGCTTCTCAACACATGAGACATGAGAGCTTTGAGAGAGAGGAAGAGGGTGAGCTTTGGATGAGAGAGAATGATCAAGTGAGAATGATACAATTTTTTGCAACAATGCTCACAAAAGTAAGAATAATGATGATAATAATAATAATTAAGAATTGTGATGGTTAGTTTCAATGACCATTATCATTTCATGCATTTAATGCATTTTGTAAAGAACAACAAGTCAACTAAAGTCATAGAAATGAAATGATGATGGTCAACAAGTCCACAATAGTCAACCGGTCAACAAAGTCAACAAGTCAACAAAAATCAAATGTTCAACTCAACCATGGCACAATAATTCTTAATTAATATTATTAATCATATTTCTTATTCTCATTAGGGTTTAGAAAAAGTCAACGGTCAACAACCCCAATGATAATCCTCTGCCTCTGCCTCTGTCAACTGTGCATACACACCCGCATCCGTGTTCCGAGGAACACGAATACAATGAGATAAAACCAATCCCTAAAACATATACTAGGATCTGGATTAAACCAAAAGCCCTCTAGTAATAACTGCCCGGACACCAAACGTGCACAAGTGCGCGGATGTGAATGAACCCTGTCGCAAAAACCATGCGACCTCTACTCTGTTTTGCCCAAAGGCGAATAGCCTTCTGTGTGGGACTCTAAAGACTCGACACTACGCTGGCAGTGGGTTTAACCACAGGCCGCAAGCAGTACTAGCTGTACGTAACGGTCCCAAGGTAGATGCCAATAAGAAGACTGATGAGGTGAACCCATCCGAACTCCTACTGAGCCTGAATGTGACAATCTCAGTACAGTCCGGTCTGTTCGTCTGAGAATATTGCATGTCGGGCCTAGGGGGTGGTAAACGTCAGTCCCCTAATAGAGGTACAAGTCGTGTCGGAGTGTAGCCCAGAACACCCTGAGACAACACTGGATAACCTACCAGTATATCTCGCTTGCCCTGGCAAGAGACGACTATGTGTAATGGCTCTCCTTGACACAGCGCGATATCAACCCCCAATACCGGAAGAGACGAATCCTGTCTAACCGTCACTGCTTCCAAGTGCTTCGGGACTGCACCCAACTGCTACCTGTTTGCACGACTGATTTGAGCCGTGGTAGGGTAGCAATCTAAGAACAGTGGGAACATACTCGAGGCGAAGTGACAGTGTCAAGTCAGCGGACTAAGCTGTACTCATGTCACCTGGGAACTGATAACTGACGATAGGTATAGTACCAACCAACAGTTCCCGACGAGTCCTGTCCAGTGTACTCGTAACCTAACGAGCACCCGCATACTATCTCAAGTATGACGTACTGACGGCTGTGGGACAGACCATCTCCCCTGCTGGGATGAGAAGCGCATACGCTAGTCTACTCCGGAGTATCGATGCCCTGTCTCGATAATCCTACGACTAGGGACCTGTATAAGGATGTGCTTGTAGATTACCCAGCCCCCACTAGTGTGACTGCCATCACAACGCTGCTAATCAAGCAAAGATTCTAAGGGCTCCACTAAGGCGATATGCTAAAAGAAACACATGCACACATTAAAATAGAAACAAACCAAGTAGCATACTACCATTTTGAGCAAGATTGTCTATACAACTGTGAATATCCCAAGCTTCCATCAAGTAATATACAAACTAGTATGATACAGTAATGGCCTCTAGGGCATATACACCAACACCAGGAACTCATTGCTTAAGTATTCTCCTCCTCGATCAGATCGTAGGATCTTAATACTTTTGCCCGTTTTTGGTTCTCTACTTCGTGCTTATATTCCCTGAATTTCTCAAAAGCTTCAGACTTGTGTTTCATCAAGAACACATGTCCGTATCTTGAGAGATCGTCAGTGAATGTAATAAAGTAGGAAGAACCGTTCCTGGCATGCGTAGACATGGGTCCACATACATCACAATGTATCAGCCCCAAGAGTTCTGTAACTCTTACTCCGTGTCCACTAAACGGAGTTTTGGTCATTTTGCCTTTGGGACATGACTGGAAAATATCATAAGATGATAATTCAAACGGATTCAAATATCCATCCTTATGTAACTTAGCTAGCCGTGTCGTATTGATATGACCAAGTCTACAATGCCACAAGAAGGATTCGTTCATTTCTGAACTCTTCCTCTTGTGTGTGTTTTGTATATTAAGGACTGTATTTTGATTGAGAATGAATATGCCATTATGTTACGAGCCTGATCCAATCAACTTTTGATTTAGGAAGATGTTCATAACATTATCCTGTATTACAAAATTATACCCTTCTTTACTTAATAAAGAAACTGATATAATGTTGCACATCATGTTCGGTATATAATAGCACTCATTCAGAATCAATGTATTACTACTTTGTAATATAAGGTGATATTCGCCAACTGCTTTGGCTGCAATACTTGTACCATTCCCTACTTGTACAGAATGATCACCCTTTCCCAGTTCTCTACCTTTACGTAGCCCACGTAACAATTTACATATGTGGGATCCCGATCCGGTATCTAATACCCAGGACATAGGGTGAACTGAGAAACAGTTCTCAATAACTAACACACCCGAAGAAGAAGCATCAACATGCTTGTTCTTCGTTTGGGCAGCGTGAGAATCCAGATATTCTCCTATTTCCTGTTCAGTCTTACAACACTTATAAGAAAGAACGGGACCAACGTTTCCCTGTTCAGTATAATAAGCGGGTTCAGTCAATACATCCATATTATTATCTTGATTAAGGCCTGACATGGTCGCTACCTGGAGAGAGAGAGAAGGAAACACTTTAGCGTATGCTCTTGCAAGATTAGATTGGTTATTATCTTATCTAATCAGGATATCTCCCACTGTTTTTATCAAATATTCCTTGAAACCCTAAAATGAAAAATTAGCCGGGATTAATTACACCCTACAATTTCATCAATCTTTCAGCCAGATCAGTGTTGGTACTTTGAGGGAGGTTCCCCGTGCTCTCGCACGGACCTAATTAAAATAAACCTCATTTTCCCAGAGGCATAACACCGTTAACACCTTTCTAGTCACCTACTTGACCGGCTAATTGTCCTGTGTAAAAATCTCCCAGGAGTAACTTTTACTCGTAGTGGGTATCGGGATCCATCTATCTCATAGAAGGTATGCAATCTCATTGCAAATTTCAACACTTGAAATTCCTGATAATGCCTTTTCCCCTAATCCCCTATGACCTTGACAAAGGCCAACAAACCATAGGAAGCTAGTCAAGTTCAACCTGTCATTTCTTGATTGAAATAAACCCACCCGCATGACCCTTGACAAAGGCCAACAAGGTCGTACGACTACCCTAATCCAATCGCATCACATGCTTAAACAGATAAGTACTAGTCAGCTATCGTACACTACGCTTTGACAAAGGCCAACAAACGCAGCAAGAATACTAAATAGTGTTTATCTGAAATGACGGAGGGCTACGCAGGTTTTTCAGAAAACCTATTGCGTAATGAACTCGATATCGTTGTAGAAACAAGTGATTTTTGAAAAGGAGTGTTTTTGAGGCTTTTCTAGTTTCGCTAAAGAGGTCACTCCCGGTGAAGAGATCTCGGCTCTTTCCCCATCGAATAAGGTGCAGGGTATATCATATATACCACTGTGCAAAACAAGAACTATAGAAGCAATCAAAAACTAAATCGTGAGTTTGTAGCATCTGCCAGTTTTGCTAAAGAGGTCACTCCAGGTGAAGGGATCTCGGCTCTTTCCTCATCGAATAATGTGCAGGGTATATCATATATACCGCTGTGCAAAGCAAGACTGTAGCAACCCTTTTTATAAAGTTTTGATTCTACAACATCTTTTAGGTTTCTTTTCTTTTATTAATCTCATTAATAAAATCCCATCAATTATGCTTCCTAAGCATCACAGAAGAAACGAAAGCAGTAATATTTATATATCAACATATATATATATATATATATATATATATAGTATAAGCATTCGTCTCAGGCAGTAATATGATCTCATCATAGAACATTGCAGCAGAAGATAACATATGAAATATTGGATATACTAGGACGTCCGTGTTTTATTTCGAGCCTGTATAAAACACGGATTCCACGGTCGCGGTGAATAGACAAACCCACATCCCTAAACCCCTATAAAAGAATATTACATACAAATGAATTTTACATGAATGAAAATTAAAACCCTCATTTCACAAAAAAAAACCCGGCTTTTCAGAACACGACGATCCAATATAACATATCACAGCAACACATAATATCTCATATCATCAACGTAAGAAAGTATGCGTATCCCGATTGTCGTTGATGTATAACAACGAAGCCGGCGATACACCACATACTATGCTTACGATCACAGAAAAGAAATTGTAAAACTACAACATTTGGAATCCACAATCACTTTAGACATCTTAAATCCGAAATATCACATACTTCACATTTCATGCCTAACTATATGAATTCCACATATTGTATCACATTCCAGATAAATAGATAATATTAAACTTTCCAATCGAATAATCAAATATCCAAGATTTCCCAAATAGCTCAACACTTGAGCGGAGTTCAAAAATCCCAGAACATGTCACAGCCCTAATGAACCAGCTGTAGAAGGGTCAAACCAATGCCTCGCATGTGGCAACGCTAAACTACCATAAACCCAAGGGTTCAGTGGAAGTTTTGACGGTCACATAATCGAGTTAAGGTTACGTTCTTCTAGAGGGTCCATAGATATGCTTGCATGTTTTTCCGAAAGATTCAAACTCAAGAAAAATTTAACACTTGAAAGTTTTTCGTGTCGGGAAAAAGTGAGTTATTGATATCCGTTCGAACATTTTAACATGTTCTAAATTATCCGGAAAACACATAAACGAAGTTAAACTTTCCGATCGAATCAACGAATACAAAAGATCTCCAGAAAACTCAACAATTGAGTAAAATTAAAAATTCCCAGAAGCATGCGAAAGTACCTACGGATGTTACTGTGAAAAAGCTAACCCTAATACCCCTGTACGGCCGCGGAACCGCCGTGCAAGGCATGGTATTGCCGCGGTTCCGTGGCGCTTTAAGGGAATTAGGATGTCGTTTTTCACAGTAATCCTTAGAATTCCCTGCTTAATTTTCTGAGTATTTTTAATACAGAAAAAATCAACATTTTAAAAAAATTCCAGAGAGGGGTCAAAATTCGACGTTTCGGGGTTCGATCAGACTTTTAACTTCGTATACACGTCGCTTAATGCTCTAGCTAGGTTCTGACACAACTGTAGGGTTACTAGGCACTGTCACAAGGGTCTATAAAGAATCAACCATGCCCAATTTAAAATTTAGACGTGCCGAACAACCTAAAGCGAGGATCTTTGCTAGATAATTAGGGTTAAACATGCAAGTAAATATCTTTACAACTAAGAGAGAGGAATTACAACCTTTGTAGTCCGCTCCTTTGCTTCATAAGCTCTGAGTAATAGTCCCTTCGCCGCGATCCATGATCTCCTAGACTCAAGAGAGGCTCCACAAGCCGAACAATCCATGCTTGCTTGAAGTCTTCCTTTTCGAAGATGGTCTACCTTGAAGTTTCTTTAACTCAAGCTCTCACTTTTCTAATCAAGTATTAATGAAGTGAACACCCTAATCTAATTGGCTAGATTAGATGAGGATGATGAAGTAGGAATTATGCTCTCTTTTATTTTCAAGATCTCACAATAATTCATCACAAAATCAAAAAGCTAGAAAGCTTTCATGAAGGAAGAAGAAGATGAATTCTTTTGTGATGAATAATGAATTGTTACTATGGTTACAAATGAACCTTGAGTTAATAATACCAAGTATTAACTCATGTAGAGAATAGACTAGGGTTAAGCGTTTGGGTTGGGTTAAAAAATATCTTCAAAATATCAACACATAATATCTTAGCTTAAAACAAAACAAAAGCTTCTAGAAGCTTCAAGAAAATACTAACCCAAATCAAACCCTAACCATGTTTAATCTCCACTAATCATGTTACATTTGTAATCATAACTTTTTACAATATTATATATCACATATATAATATATTTTTGTAACAAAAGAATATAATACAATTAACATATATCGCATATATATCAATGTATTATCTGGTGAGAAAATGAATCAAAAAAGCGAGCCAATATTAGATAATGTAATGTAATATATCACATATATAATTATACATTAAATTATCGAATCAAAACTTGATCCGACAATCCGGCTATATCGCATATAACAGACTAATATATCATGTACCGATTCATCGAATCAGCACTTGATCCGATGACCCGGCTGATATCAAATATCGCGAGAATAGAATACGGTATGTCATATCGTATTATTCTCGGTCCCGCACATATCACATATGTGCTCCTACTATGTTTTGCCTGAGTCAAGAAACCTCTGTGTAGGACTCTAAAGAATCGTCAATACGCCGGCAGCAGGTGATGATCATATCAAACACCCACAAGCTGCAAGCGGTCAGCTAAACATAACAGCCACCCAGGTATTGAGCGATCAGAAGATCAACAAGTAAGCCTGTACATTCTCCTGTGAATCCAATCAGTAACACTACCGTACAGTCCGGTCTCTTCGTCTGATATGTCGCATATCTGGTCTAGGGGTGGTAAACGTTAGACCTCAGTAACCGATAAGTCGTGTCGATGTGAGGCTCATAACAGGTCGAGAACCTACTGATAATACTTATCAGTAGTACTCTATATCAGCCCTGGCCAGGGACTTCCAGTTATAGCCAATCGAACACAGCACAACATCAACTCCCTATACCGGGAGAGATGAATCCCCTCCTATCGCTCATTACCTCCATGTGATTCAGGACTGTACCCAAAAGCCACCGTTTTACACGCCCTCTTGGACATGGTAAGGTGGAAATCAAAGCACAGTAGGAATCACACAAGACTCTATGACGATCTCGGGTCTACAGACTAACCTGTACCAGTGTCACCGGAGAACTGCCATCTGACGTGAGGTATAATACCATCTGGGATTCTCGGTGAGTCTGTCCAGTGTACCCAGTCTCCACTGAGCACTCATACACCATCTTTGATGTCAAACACCGATGGATATGGGATCATCCATCGCCCATCATATGGGTCAAGATGCGTATACGCTAGTCTACTCTGGTGTATCGATGCCCTGTCTCGACACACCCTCGACTAGGAACAGTTATAGGATGTACTCGTTGACTACCCAGGCCCCACTAGTATGATCTCATCATAGTCCCAGTAGTCGAGTACATATCCTAAGGGCTTTATCAACATGTGAGAGGAAGATGGTAAACTAATATAAGTCAACATGTTAAGATAAAGTGAAACTAAATACCATACTATCATGTCGAGTAAGAAATTCCTCTCTATATATATCCAAGCATCCACTATAATATACATCAAATGTACAATAAAGGCCTCTAGGGCATATACATAACTAACAACAAAGTCGCACAACACATTAAACGTTTTATTTTCAACTGGTGAATCATTTGGGACACTTGATAGACATTCAAAACTGGAGTTGTGGGATTCAATTGGTGATGGGTAGGTTTGATTTGAAAGGGTGCACAACTCACTCTCTCCACTCAAATTCTCAATCTGTCCAACCGCCTCATCATACATTGGAAAATTTGGAGCTAGTTAGAAACTGGCTACTAGTTCACTAGATTGTCTTGATGAATTAAGGGCGGCAATGGACGCATCCAAATTCCTCATCTGTTGGTTTGTCGCTACAATATAAGTTTCTAACGACTGTTCCAGACTAGACATGGGTTGTGAAGGGGTTTCAGTAAAAAATTCAAAGTTGTTTGGATTCTGGAAACTCCCAAATGGCTGTGTAGAAGCAAGGTCTAGGGAAGGTGCAGAAGTCGGGTAGGCCTGGTAGGAATCGAATGGTTGGACAGAAGTAGGATCAACATTTGGATAAAAAGGTGAATGGACTTGTTGATCCCAAGAACTGAAAGTGTTGAAAGGAGTGAAAGATCAGTTACGAGATTGTTCAATATGTTCAGCAATAGACAAGGGTTTCGGAGTTACAACGGGACTCGAAAAAGGAGTATCAACGTAAGAAGGCGGTGAGGTTGAAATGGTTGATATAAAGTGGAGTGCGGAGTCCAACTGTTTCTCCTAAACGCTTCTATTCGATCTTTCAAAGAAATCTTGGGCATGGAGGGGTTGTCCGCAATTCGACCAAAACAATTCGCGTATTAAGCAATGTTTGGATGAGGGTACCAAAGTTCGGCAAGAGTTTTGTGAGGTGGGGTACCCATGATGTAAGAAGGAGAAGAAAAAGAATGTGGGTGCAAGTTGGGTGCACGGAATTCTTAGCGACAAGTTGCAAGTTTTTGTAAAAAATTTTTCCTTTTTGTGTTTTTTTTAAGGAGCTTTTTGCAAAAAGATTTTCAATAAAAGGCTTAGACACACGTTCAATCAATCATAAATGCATAATCAAGCCTAGATCTAAGGTCACCTATGTCAGCTAGACAGCTCCTAACTGTTCCAAAGGGCAACATGTGAAGACCTCAAACCGCCTCTTCACCGCCAATTGTGGCCAGGTAAGCACAAGTAGAGAAAGGAGGGATCCGCTCATGAATCACCGTGAGACGAGCCTTTTAAAGTTATCTTTCCCTATCTGTTTAGCCTAGGCACCACAAAGTCAGGTTAGGATCAACGGTCGATGCCTACAACTATTCCTTTGTCCTATTGAGCGTGAAGTCCTTAAGGCTGAGTCTAATCTTTTTTTTAATTAACTTAATGGTCAATGCAATATGCTTTATGTGATTTTTGGGGTCCTGGGAAGGGTAATGAAATCCCCACCCAATCTGGATTGGTGTTCAAGCCCCTTAAAATCAATTTAAAATGTGCAAAGCAGTAAACACAATAACTTGCAAACAAAATTTCTTTTTAAGCGCGGCGCAAAGAATCCTGCACAAGATCAAGTTATTGGAGAAAGGGAGAGATGTTTTTGCGCAAAGAACCCTGCAGGAAAATTTTTCAGAGGAGTTTATGGGGTTACAAAGAAGAAGAGAAAGCTTACAGAGATTTTTCCACGTGCTGACGTCACCACCAGGCCGCGGATCCGCCGTAGAACCTTGCTTTTGACCGCGGTTTGGCGGTTGGTTTGGCGGTTCAGATCCCAAATTTTTTTCTGTTTCTCTGTTCTGATTTTCCTCTGTTTGTTCAGATTTGCTGTTTGCTGTTTTGCTCTCTAGATTTTTCCAGATCTTAATCAGTTCTTCGATCCTGCACAATTCAAAAGAAAACCCTTCAAAGAATAACAAGATGATAAGAAAAATTTATATTTATATTTTTTTTTTCAGTTTTTATGAATTTTTAATTTTTATATTAACCCGAAATTACAAAAAGAAAATAACTACGCCATCCCCGGCAACGGCGCCATTTGATTTTTGCTAAGTTTTACGATCAAAGAATTAATTACCGCAATCAAGAACGGCGTTTCTTGGTAGCTAGCCGGTGAGTACGGGTCAGTCCACAGGGATTTTGAGTATTCTTAATTTGTTCTAACGAGTTAATTCCAAACGGTGTTGAATTGATTATCACTAAAAACTAAAGTTGATCTAGACTAGGATTAAAACCTTGCTAGGGTTAGGTTTAGGTTAAATTTGGAAAGTCAATATTCCTCACCGCTTTCTATGCCTTCATTAAGATCTATTAGGTGTTATGGTAATAATTAATAAAGTGGATTAGTCCCATCGGGAAGAAACTTGGTTTCTTCCTCTAGGTTCATGTCCTTCCTTTCTTAATTCTTACCCTAAGCTCCATGGAAAACATACACAGCCGGTCTTTTATACCATGGTACCACCGCTACCTCGTGGGATAGGGTGCCGTAGGGAGCGGTGTGTGTATGTATGCATAGAGTCCTATAAAAATATGTGACGGGCAAGAAAGGGGTGAGAGATCTTCATCTCTCAAACCTTCCCTATTCCTAACCTTAACAAGTGAGGAACTACTCACTCATTAGGGAATTGATAAACATGTTCTAAACTAAATAACTAGGCAGATAATAAAAGTTATAGTAGGGCAGAAAGAAAATTAACTAGGGCAATAAAAAGAAAACGTACTCTAATTTTTATTTGATGCTCTCTCCAAACATTTACAGGAATTGAATTCTGAATTTTGATAAATACAATGAGGCACAAGAAGAGGCATACCTCAAAAAGAGGTTTATGGCTTCTATTTATAGATCATATAAACCCTAGGGTTACATTCGATTCACATCTGCATTTACAAAATTACCCCTAAGAAACCTAGTCAACGTACCGCCACACCGTCACAAAATTGCACCGACACGTGCTCCGTATGGCCGTGGATCCGCGGCCAGAAGGCAGGTTTGGCCACGGTTCCACGGCCATATTGTGGGTTTGTTGGCTACATTTTTATAGGTTGCTTCTGGTTGCATTTGGCTTCTTGTTTCTTCTCTTGGTTTCTCAGATTGTCTTCTAGTTTTCTTCCAGATTTCCACAGTGCATATTGTCGTGGACTTTTACCCTTTGCTTCGTGACGAAGTCTTGAACCTTGCGCTGCCATTTTACTTTGTGAAATTTTCCATTGATCTTCGTTTATTCTTCAAACTGTAGGCATGATGAAGATTCTTCCATTTGTTGGTCGTAGTCTTACTTTTGTATCATCTTTTCATCAATTTCACTGTTTTTGTTTCGAGAACCTGTAACCTGCAACTATGTAGCAGACATGGTTCAAAAGCACCTGTTTATTTGTAAAATGAATTAGAATGGGGAATATAATAATGCAAAATTATGATATGAACAGGGGGGTATATTTTTGGCTCTTGAAAATAAAATTTGTACACAAAATTGTGAGCCAAAAATAAGTTTGGGGGAGGATTTTTCACTTTTATTGTTTCTTGTCCCCGTTAATAAATTTCCTCCCAAGCCTACAAGTTTTTGAGATTTAACAGATGACAACAGTGAGGACACTGCTGTAAACAGCTTTGGGGGAGGTTTGTGCTTATTTACGCACTACTTTGCATCATACATTGCATAAGCACAAAATTTTCAAAAAAAATTATTTCTTTTATAATAAAAGATTACAAAGTGAAAAAATACATTTAAAAGATTGGAAAGATTTAACAAAACCAAGAAAATTATATGTTTTCTTAAACGAAACTAGTAATAAGTAGTCATGAGTCGTTGTCCCAAGAGTTAGTAAGATGAAGGAAGTCACTAATCCGAGAATAAAAATAAGTCTGAAAAATAGTTCCTATTCTGCAAGCCAAACATCTGAACGTTCATACGCTACTATACGCACTTACACACGTCTTAAAACTCGGGATAGTAGAGGATACCTTGAAATGCTCTTGTCTAAAAGCCGAAGTACGAAGAAAATAAATAATAAAGCACAAAAGTATAAAATGGTGAAGAAAAATGAACACTGGTTTTTTAGTCACCAAGGCAGCATAAAAAATATAGCGAGGGTGTTTTATCACCTAGTGCCTTAGACTAACTGGTTTGGGAGTCACTGCTAAGCCTTAGGTGTTGCAAGACGAGAAAATTGCTAATTACGCATAATATGCGAGCACATTTAGTAATCGGTCGGTTAGTACCTTAAGAAGTATTAACGGTCGTATGAAAAATGTGTGAGCAATTCCATCCAAAATACTCACCGACTAAAAAGTACTGTGGTAGATGGACAAGAGTATGATAGCTTGAATTGAATTCTCCGAGTGTAAGGATGTCTTTTACACACACGTAGGGGTATATGATCGGTGTTTGGAAGATAGATAGGGATGAAGAATAAAAGCGATGTTTTATTGAGGGACGATGTGATTTCTAATATCTTTTCATGACTATTAAGATAGGGCTCATAACTACCGAAAAGCTAGTTGAGTTGGAAACTCTGATTTTCAACTTTCACAGTCTACCTTTTATTATAGGATTTTGTGGGTGCAATCCGCTGAAAACCCTCAGGAGACAACACTCCTCCTACTAGGGACACCTAGAGGTTTAAAGGCTTGTTGCACGTGCTCAGTGCAATCGTGTTTACCTACGAAAGTGTGCTAGTTAGTTTTTCTTTTTCTTTCTATTTTCTCCTTCTCTTGAATAAAAGATGTTTGCTCGAGACGATCAAAGTCATGTTTGGGGGAATTTGTTCAGTCGAAAATATTGCAATCTTTAACATAACAATTTCCTTACTTTTCTAATCATCTAAGCATGTTTGTTATAAATATAACACATATTACCAGTTAGTCTGGACATTATCAATTACTACGTGTTATACATTATAATCAACATTTTGGAAGGAAATTGTATGTTTATTATTTCACGCATGATATTATATCTAAACATTCTTCATTGAGATTTTGTGCAGAAAATTATCTCAGGACAGATATCGGAATCGCAAATTCGCCGACAAAATACATGAAATCAAAGAGTTAAAATCTGGCAGAGATTCAGAAGAGACAAAAGGATTCCAGATATCACCTGAATACCCTTAGACCAACACAGAAAGACACGAGAAAAATGAAGCAACAAGTTCACTAAACGGAGCGGAACTGCGGCCGAGTCAGGCAAATCCGCCGCGGATACGCGACCGAGTTAGGGCATTGGGTGACAAGTTCCTTCCAGAAGCTTTCCTACAACCTCTTATCTTGTTGAGGATGCTCTATTGTAACAACCTTGTTCTGGAAACTTCCCTACAACAGCCTAGCTTCTTGGGGAAGCTTGATAACTACCTTATTCCAGAAGTTTCCCTACAACTACCTAGCTTCTAGTGGAAGATTGTTGAAGGGCTATAAAAAGGGACCTAATCCTACATTAAAAGGTTGTTGAATTTTAGTAGACATTTTGTACACAATTTAGGGAGACAATTTGAGTGACACAACTTGTGATCCCAACACCAATTCCAAATTAAGATCCAATCTCAAGATCAAGAATCGTTGAGAACAACATCGAGTGAGATCCTTCAAGATTCATTTATGCAAAGCTGATCGTCATCAACGAGCACGTGATCCTCGATAGATCCAAGACTCACGGTGATCGAGCAAAGCGAAGATTGACGGAGAAATTATCTCTTCAAGGGAGTGATCGAGGGCTTTTTTCTTGTAATCTCGGATTGAGGAAGTTGTAATTTGAACTTGAATAATAAAGGTGATCATTACTCTTAGTCTTTCTTTCTTTAAATTTTCTCATTATGAAATCTCTATTTGTTGGTTCTTCGATTTTCATAATGTGTGAGTAAATCTCCGCTTGCTAAGGATTCGAAAGAATTTGGTAGATCTAATGGTAAGAGAATTCTATATTCATCTTAAGTCTTATGGAGATTACAAACTTTAGTAAAAAGAATCATTAATATCCAAATTGTGAGTGAAGATCAATTTATTGAGAATATCATCACAATTTGGGAATTAGATTGATGATCTTTCTTGTTAGAGGCTAGATATGAATGACAATTAATGAAAGGACAAGGGGAAATGAAGGAGAAACCCTAGTTTCTTCAAAGGATCCCTAATCCTCATTAATAGCCATCGATCTAGTAGTAATTCTACCAATAGATAAGATGAATCATATTGAATCATCATCATTGCTACTAATTCCTATCGAATCCTACAAGCTATTCTTCAATTTTCTTGATAACTAAAATTGATCTTGGACATTATCTTGATAACTAATTCTTGAAAACACTTTCTTGAATTTCTTGAAAATATTTCATCAATTAAATCTTGAATCGTTTTCTTAAATTTTCTTTACTATTTCTTTCGACTCATCTAAAGCAAGAATTTACGAATTTCTCAAATCTCAGTGGATGACCCGTGCTCACTAACGATTGCTACAAGCGATACCGTTATTGATTGCGGTTATTATATGACTAAAACATCATCATCGCTTCTTCTTTACTAATATCTTTTCTTTTAAAAATCGAAGAAGTGAACATTCTTTCTTTTTAGATTCAATCACAATCAAAAGACGAAATCGAGGGTTGTAGCATCTGCCAGTTATTGCTAAAGAGGTCACTCTCGGTGAAGGGATCTCGGCTCTTTCCTTATCGAATAAGGTGCAGGATATTCTACAAGGAATACCACTATGCAAAGCAAGAACTAGAGCTACCTGTTTTTTAAAATTCGATTCCACAACATCTTTATCTTTATTTTCTTTCATTAATCTCATTAATGAAGTCGCATCATTTAAGTTACTTAACCATCATAGATAAATACAACGTACGCTTATGCCATCCGCATTCGCCTCGATGTCCCGTCATGCACCGTTAGGTTAGGTAACTAACGGCAGAGCGGGGCAGGGCTAGTGTGGGTGTAAAACATAAGCAACGTCTATAATATATCACATATACTATATACAGTATTTATCTCATCATATCAAGTGATCACATCACTGAATATCGCAGCAGAAAACAACATATGAAATATTGGATATACTAGAATTTTCGGGTTTTAAATTAAGCCAGTATAAAACACGGATTCCACGGTTCTGATGAACAGCCAAACCCACATCCTTAGACCCTTACGAGAGCGGCAACCAACCCTACCAATTCTAGAGGTCTCGACTCCTCGAGATGGTCTCCCACTGGACCCTAGAACCCGTTACTTGTGCTCTCCTCCTTAGGTCTATCCTAATGCGGAAAAGTAAATAATATACATTAACGGCGACATCTTCCTCAACCTGGAAATGCCCTAATAAAAGAATATTACATACAAGTTTTTACATGAATGAAAATGAAAAACTCTCATCTCACATAAAAAATCCCGGCTATTGAAACACGATAATCCAATATAACATATCACAGCAACACATAATATCACATGTCATCAACGTAGGCAAATATGCGTATCCCAATTGTCGTTGACATATAGCAACGAAACCGGCGATACACCACATATTATACTTACGTTCGCAGAAAAGAAAGTGAAAACTACAACAATTGGAATCCGCAACCATCTTAGACATCATAAACCCAACGTATCCTATACTTCAGATTTCATGCCTAACCAAATGAATTCCTTAGACATCGCATGCTTAACAATTATAAACCCTACATTTTAGTTTCGATATCGAAAACACTTTCCAATAACAAGTCGGGTAATTCAATAAGATTCCCGACATCATGATCAAATGCTCGTCGGAAACATTAGTAGACGGCCGCACCCCCGATACCGTCGACGAAGTGCACTTAGGCGGAACACCGCGACCGCGAGCACCCGGATGGATGATTTTGGCAACGGGGTTCTCCTACAGTCACTTGGTCGGGGCTATAGGGCGTAGCTATCTAATAAGGCTACCCGGCGAGTATCCGCGTACGCTACGTGATTGCGACGGACTTTTGATCACATTAAAATCCCGTGGCAACCGATCAACTGAGACTAAATTACTAGATTTATAAAATTCAAATTAGTGTGGATTTCAAGTAATGTATCACAATCACAGATAGCTAGACAAAGTTAAACTTTTCGATCGAATAAGCAAGCACCCAAAATTTCCCAACAAGCTCAACTCTTAAGCGGAGTTCAAAAAGTACCCAGAAACCGCCACAGCTCTTATGAACCATCCGTAGAAGGGCCGACCCATGCCTCACTCATGTCGCCATGGAACTATGGCAAACCCTATGGTATGACCGCGGTTCCGTGATACAAAAAATCAAGTTTGGGTATCGTTTTTCTAGAGGGTCCACAGAATCGCTTGCAAGATTTTCTGAAGATTTTAAACTCGGAAAAAATCCAACTCTTAGAAAATTTCCAACGAGGGAAAATATGAGTTATTGATATCCGTTCGAACCTTTTAACGTCGTCTAAATAACCCGAATAGATGTTAGAATTATGATTACGAAACTCTCCGAATTGCCTTTGCAGAAAGTTAACATCACATGCAAATTTAGCAAAAACTAGCAACACCTGTAACACCAAAATTCAGAGACTGAAACACCATGAAAATTTAAAGCCCAAATTCCCAAATGGACCCGTGCATGCCGGTTTTAGTGCCTATGTGGCCGGCTATATCATGCCCAAATTGTTTCAAATTTTCACAGTTTTCGTGTTATATCTCATACAACAATCTGCAGTTGTTTAAAAAAAATTTAGAGGCCTTTTTAAATTCGACAGAAACTGGGTTGCAATGTTTAAAGTTTCGGAGTAGTTTCGGTTTCGTTATCTAACAAACATCATCTAATTTTCTAGCATGGCTCTGATACCACTGTAGGGTTGCCTAGCACGGCAGCAATGTTTCAGGAGGTATCGTCCATGCCAATTTCAAAAATTTATCGTTTTAGCTAACCCTAACCCTAGAATCGTTACTAGAAAATCCGACGAAACAACATGTAAACATCTTTACATCTAAGTGAATGAGGAATACAACCTTTGTAGACCGGTCCTTCACTTCTAATGCTCCGTGTAGTAGTCCCTTCGCTGCAAGTAATGAACATCCAAACTCTAGAAAGGGTTCACTTGAAGAAAAGAACAAGCTTGCTAGAACTCTTCGAGGGCGAAGATGATCTATGTCGAGGAGACTTAAGCTCATGCTATCTCTTCACTAATGGTTGATTAATGAAGCAAACACCCTAAACAAAATGGCTAATATAGTAGAGGATGATGAAGTACGAAATGGGCTCACTTTAGATTTAATTTTCTCACTCATTTTCATCATCTCCCAAAAGCTAGTGAGCTTGAGGAAGGAGATGAAGAAATGGAACCATGGAAAATTGCAAGTGTAGAATCATAACCTTGGGTGAGTTAATATCATATATTAACCCTTGTAGAGACTAAACCATGGCTAATGTAATGGTTGGGTTAATAAATATCTTAAGTATGCCAAAATGAGTGGACTTGGTCAATGGTTCCACAAGCTTCTCCAAGTTTCAACCATTAAACCAATTTCCACTAATTTTGATTAACCTTAAATAAATAAAACCCTTCATTACATGTAGCATGGTGTGAGTCTCATACACCCATGTTTCAGGCGGTATCAAGCATGACACAATAGAATGTATACTAATATATATCACATATATACTAATGCACAAAAGTGAGAAAGATAAATCATAAGTGAGCTAATATTAGTTAATGTAACTTAATATATCAAATATATAATTATACATTAATTTATTAAATCAACACTTGATTTAATAATCCGGCTATATCCCATATAACCGACTAATATCATGTGTATCAACTTATCGAATCAACACTTGATTCGATAACCCGGCTATATCACATATAACCGACCGATAACGCAAATCGCGAGAATAGACTACGGTATCACATACAATATTAATCTCGGTCCCGCACATATCACATATGTGCTCCTACTTCCTTTCTCATAAACCATGAAACCTCTGTGTAGGACTCTAAAGACTCGTCAATACGCCGGCAGTAGGTGATGATCATATCAAACAGCCACAAGCCGCAAGCGGTCTGCTAAACGTAACGGCCACCCAGGTATTGAGCGATCAGAAGATCAATAAGAAAGCCTGCTCATACTCCTATGAATCCAATCAGTAACACTACCGTACAGTCTGGTCTCTTCGTCCGATATGTCGCATACCGCATCTGGGGGTGGTAAACGTCAGACCCCAATAACTCGATAAGTCGTGCCAATGTGAGGCTCATAACGGGTCGAGAAACTACTGATAACACTAACCAGTAAATCTCAAAAACAGCCCTGGCCAGGGACTTACTGTTATGGACAATCGAGCACAGCACAACATCAAACCCCAAGAAATCCCCTCCTATCGCTCACTGCCTCCATATGACTCGGGACTGTACCCCAAAACCACCGTTTTGCACGTTCTCTTTAACTTGGTAAGGTGGAAATCAAAGCACAGTGGGAATCACACAAGACTCTATGACGATCTCGGGTCGACAGACTAACCTGTACCAGTGTCACCAGAGAACTGCCATCTGACGTGAGGTATAATACCATCTAGGAGTTCTCGGCGAGTCCGTCTAGTGTACCCAGTCTCCACTGAGCGCCGGTATATCATCTCTGATGTCAAACACCAATGGATATGGGATCATCCATCGCCCATCTACATGGGTCGAGAAGCTATACGCTAGTCTACTCTGGTATATATCGATGCCCCGTCTCGATACACCCACGACTAGGGACATTAAAGGATGTACTTACCGATTACCCTCTCCCCACTAGTATGATCTGCATCATAATCCTGGTAGTCAAGTACTTATCCTAAGGGCTTTATCAACATATATCAGAGAGACAATCAGTGTACATGTTAAGATAAAGAGTAACCAAATAGTATACTATCATGTCGAGAAAGAAAGTCCTCGTTATGAATGTCCAAGCATCCACTATAATATACATTATATGTACAATAATGGCCTCTAGGGCATACATATAACTAACAATATAATACTAGGATCCGGCTTAAACCAAAGCCCATTTGTATTATCCGTCCGATCATGATTCGTGCACAAGTGTACGAATATGATCGAACCCTGCCATAAAACCATACGGCCTCTACAACGTTTCGCCCGAACCAGTGAAACCCTCTCTGTGTGGGACTCTAAAGATCGTTAATACGCTGGCAGTAGGTTTAACTACAAGAACGTCAGCGGCACTAGCTTTACGTAACGGCTGCCCAGGTATTGAGCGAAAGGGAGGCCGACGATCAAACTCATCCTGAAACCCTACTGAGCCTGACAGTGACAATATCTGTACAGTCCGGTCCGTTCGTCTATGTATATCGCATATCGGGTCTAGGGGGTGGATAAAATCAGACCCCTAATAATGTGATATTTAGTGTCGGTATGAAGCCCATCACCACCTGAGAAAGTACTGATCCGAATCAGTAATTCTCGACTACCTTGGCTAAGGATTTTTGGTGATGGCCATCCGTGCACACCGCGACATCAACCCCCAATACCGGGAGAGACGAATCCCCTGACGATCCGCTCACTGCCTCCATGTGGCTAGGGACTGTACCCAACTAAAACCTGTTTACACGACTCCTTTAAGCCGTGGTAGGGTAGTAATCAAAGCATAGTGGGAACTCATACGAGACAAATGATGATCTCAGGTTGATAGACTAACCTGTACACATGTCACCAAGGAACTGCTATTTGACAATAGGTATAATACCAACTAACATGTTCCCGGTGAGTTCGTCCGGTGTACCCATAACCCAATGAGCACATGTATACATCTTAGGTGAACCAACGGACACCAATAGATTATAAGACCGGCCACCGCCCCTCGTCGGGGTCTCGATCCGTATACACTAGTCTACTCTTGGTGTATCGATGCCCAGTCCCGAAACTCCCACGACTAGGGACACTTTTAAGGATGTGCTTATAGACCACCCAACTCTCACGTATATGATCGCAATCATACTGCTGGTAGTCAAACAATAATCCTATGGACTCTATCAACATGTAATAGTGATCTGTAATGTCACCTGAAGCATGTACACGATTATAAAGACAAACTAGATAACATACTATCATCACGAGAAAGACTGTCCTATCGGTATAGGTCATCTCTCAATCATTGCAATCATGTGCCTGCGATCCAATAATTGACTTGAGGGCACTATAGCCAACATTAACATACATTAACTAATATTAAGCTCACTTAAGTATTTCTTTTTCTCATTTATGCATATGATATATATGTGATATATATTATTGTTTGTTGTGTTATACTTGAAGATACATACTACATGGATGTATGAGACTCACACCATAATTGAGATAATATAAGGTTTTAATTATTAAGGATAAATCAAAATTAAGTGGAAAATTGTCATGGTTAATGAAGCTTGGAGAAGCTTGTGGAACCATTAACTTAGTCCACTAATTTTGTCTTACCTTAGATATTTATTAATCTTGTCATTATCTAAAGCCATGGTTAAGTCTCTTCATGAGTTATATGAAATATTTCTCACCTATGGTTGCCGTTCTATTCTACACTTCATCTTCTTCTTCAAAAAAAAGAAAAGCTCTCTAGGTTTTCAAGAGGTGAAGAAAATTAGTGAGAAAAATAGTTCTAAAGTGAGCAAAAATCCTACTTTATCAATCTACACTAAATTAACTATTTAATTTAGGTTGTTTGCTTCGCTAATTCCCAATTAGTGAAGAGGTAGCTTGAGTTGGAGATTATTCGACGTAGATCATCTTCGGCCTCGAAGACTTCAAGAAATCTTGTTCCTTTCGCCTAGTTGAGCCTAGCGAGAGTCCGGGAGACCACTACTTAGAGCGAATAGACTACTACACAGAGCTTTTGAAGTGAAGGACTGGTCTACAAAGGTTGTATTCCTAATTCACTTAGTGTAATGTTTGATTACATGCTTGCTTACCCTAATTCCTCTAGTTAGATCCTATGTAGGGTTACTTAGAACACTAAAATATTATAAAATGGTATGGTTGATTCCTTCCGAAACCCTGTAGTCGTGCTAAAGAACCCTTCAGATGGTCTCCCACTGGACTCTAGAACCCGGTTACTTATGCTTCCCGCCTTGGGTCTATCCTAATGCGGAAAAGTAAATAATATACATCAATGATGACATCATCCTCAACCCAGAAGTGTCCTAATAAAAAAAATAGAACATACAATTTTACATAAATGAAAATATAAAAACTCTCATCTCACGCAAAACCCCCCAGCTATTCAGTCACGACGATCCAATATAACATATCACAGTAACACATAATATCACATGTCATCAACGTAAGTAAATATGCGTATCCCAAATGTAGTTGACGTATAGCAACGAGATCAGGGGATACAACACATATTACACTTACGGTCGTAGAAAATAAATGAAAAATACAATAATTAGAATTCGCATATCCTTAGACATCATAAACCCGGAATATCTAATATCTCGGATTTCATGCCTAACCCATTAAATCTTGCATTTATGTCTCGAGTTGAAAACACTTTTCAATATCAAGTTGGGCAACTCAACAAGATTCCCGATTAAATGATCGAATACTCGTCGGGAACTTTAGTAGATTGCCACACCCCCGATGCCGTCAACGAAGTGCACTTAAGTGGAACACCGTGGCTGCGAGCACCCGACTGGATGCTTTTGGCCTCGGAGTTCTCTTATAGTCACTTGGTCGGGGTTATGGGGCGTGGCTATCTAGTAGTGTTACTCGGCGAGTGTTCGCGTACAATACGAGACTGTGATGGAGTTTTGATCCTAATCGAAACTCTAAAGCAACCAATCAAATGAGACTAAAATGCTAGATTTACAAAACACAAATTAGTTTTCACAAAACTAATTAATGTGGATTCCAAATATTGTATCACGTATCATATATATCTAGATGATGTTAAATATTTCGATCAATATCTCAAACACCCACAAATCACAGAGATCTCAACAACTTGAACCTCACTAAAAATACCCAGAAAGTAGAAAATATCAAGATGGAGCAGCACAAGAAACACAAGTCCCTAACTCACCAAAAGTGCGGCGGAACCGCGGCTAAACCCTAGGTTAGGCCGTGGTTTCGCGACCGTTTGGTCGAGTTGGGCCCTCGTATTTCTTGGGGCTCCATTAAATTCCCTGCATATTTTTCTACATATTTCTAATCTGAAAACTTCCAACTTTTGAAAAATGAATAGAAACTCAATCGAACACTTTAACATCGTATAGACCTTAGCTAATGCTCTAGCTTGGCTCTGATACCATGAAAGCGTGTCTTAGCACTACCACTATGTTTAGACAAGTATCAAGTATGCAGTTTTAAAAATCTAAAGTGCTAAGGTACACTAACCTAGAATCTAACTAGAGCATTAGGGTTTGGAAGCATACAAACAAGTTTTACACTAAGTGAATAAAGAACAGTGTTGGATATGTATGCCCTAGAGGCCATTATTGTATATGTATACATGTGAATGCTAGGGATATGCATATACAGGACAATCTTGCTCAGTTATATAGTATATTATTTGAGTTGTCTTTATCAGGATATGTGTATTACTTTCTTATGATGCTTTATTGTCATGACCCAATTTAGGAATGCGACCGGCACTTAAATCACGCAACGTCTAAAAGCGTAACGTAAGTCAAGTAAGCCGACAACCCAGAAATCTAAACTATAAAAAGTTAGAAAGATAAAACATTTACGACATTTGCTAAAACATTTGACAATCTTAAGTGATAAAATCTTAACTTAATTTATTTTCTTAAAAATTTCGGCAGTATCTTCTTTATAAAAACTAGCCCCAAACGGGTACAAGCATAACATAAAAATAAAGCATCCCAAAAGGGAGCAACTCACGCCAAAAGGCGGAACACAACCACAAAAAGTATATATATATATATATATATATATATATATATATATATACACACACATGACGCCGTAGCGAAGGAATAATCGATAAAGAAGTGAAACAACATCACGACATAAATAAAATAGCCGGCTCATACGAACTCGACAACTAGAGTCACAAAATAATACAATATCGATCCTCACAAACTCGTCTCTAAGTCAATATACATGAAAGTGGTGGATGGAGAGTACTAGATACAATAAGATATACAATGAGATCATATGGATAACCGCAAAACCACCCACTTATCCAAAATCACGACCAACGGCAGCGGTATCCGCAGAAGTAGATGAAATGAGAAGCCCTGCCGCGACTATACTGACGGTCAAGCCTACAAAACACTATGGCAGGGCCCAATCATAGTTCGACATCTGAGTTTGATCCTGGCTCAGAAGGTCAGATTCAGCGAACGGAAGGGTAGGTCCCACTCACCTTGCTTTTTCTCTCAAATTTCATCCTCGGGGTGAGTTGCCAACTCATGAATAGTAAATAACATCATACAGGTAATCGCAAGTATGCATGTAAAGCAATAATCTGAAATATGCAATCTGATGGCATAAATATAACAATACGGATATGCAGTAAAATCATGATCAAGGTACACCACCAGGGTACAACAACTACATGAAACAATGCATGTCTAATAAATCCTGAGTATGGGATAACACAAAAAACCTCATGTATGAATCATCATCATGGAAAATCGATGTCCATCAACGACACCCCAAATCCCAATATCTCAGGCGCTGTCACACTGATCGGCCCTCATATCCATCACATCATGAAACCTGAGTGTCCAACATTGATACTTGAAACATCATGAAACCTGAGTGTCCAACATCGACATGTAAATACTCTTATCTTAGGCGCCGCATACTCCGATCGGCCCTCATATATATATATATATATATATATATATATATATATATCATCTCATAACTCCAAAACGGTATCCTCCGGACATCCGTCGAGTTCTATACAATCATCGGTAGGTAGTACTCCCTCCTTCGGACTCACCGCCTATCTATACGAGTCTTCTTGCCCTGGGATATCTCACCGAGTCCACCATATAAAACGGTGCCTACCGCTCCTCGAATCGGGTATACTCACATCTCAGAACCGAGAAAATTCATGGTGGACGCCTCGAAATATCATATCAAGAGATGCCGAATTTTTCAAGAAATGTATTATATTTTCTCTTTTTAAATATAATCGCGGTTCTCAAATCCAGAAATCGCATGAAATCAGTAAATCAATGCATATGTCAATAAAATACGAGATATGCAAATACGGAACAGTAATGTGAGCATATCAAGGGAAGCCCACTCTTTTTAATTATCAAGTTTTCAAAGGTATCTTGCGGTTTCCCAAATCTACAAAAATAGAAATGCAACATCTTTTGAAGTAAATGGGCAACTATAATAATGTATATAGTATGCAAACATGTATGATGCAATTCATATGTGCGATAGGACAAGAATTATTATCCAACTGTTAATGATAACGAAAGTGATGCAATATATATCATCTATGGTAATTTCTATAGTATGTGTGTCATGGCAATTACTAACGGTGTATGTCTGGCGTACAATTCAGTGCTCGTGCAACATGAACCGTTAGTAATGGTGTAGTGTCCAATCAATACAGTGTCAATGTACAACAAGTAATAGGATGTGCAAGATGATGTTCATGCACAATCAATGTATAAACTAACAACATAGGTTTATATCACTGAATCCAGCCCTCGACGCTTAGCGCCATATGGGCGATTCCCCCATAGATGTTAAATCTACTCCCCGATGATCTCGAGCTAGGTGAATCCAACCACCTCTTTCCCTTTCCTTGTAGCACCCGAAGTCCCCGCAATCGATCCTAATATCACACAACATCAAGTGAAATTAGCAACTAGCGATAACACACGAATAAAACGGCAACAAACAACCCGACTCCTACAAGCTACTAAGTGTTCACTTAGCGGCTAAACACGTGCAGCGATATCCTATACCAACCCTACGGCTACCAAACGTACGAAACACTTAAACGAATATCGGATAAATCCGTATCGCACATAGCCGAAACACTTGAGTTCTAGCTAAACGGCCCAGATTTTTCTACACAAAGAATTATTAAAATTTGCAAGTTCCACGATCCTACAAATAACCCCAGAGACCCCACGACCAGGATTCAAAACCCAACTCCCTGATCTGGCCGCAATTTGTGGCCAGAAGGAAGCCACTAAGTTGTAACGTTTTAAAAATAAATAAGTAAATAAATAAATAAATAAAATCCTTTAGGTGAATTTTCTGATAATCGGTAAAATAAACCGTATTTTCCGTTAAACTTAACTATAATTATTTTTCGATATAGAATTAAATATACCTATTTTAACTATGTAATTGCCCGTATTTCTTATTTATTTAGCCACTTATAAATTGCTAGTTTACTAAAATATTTTCGGTAATTAATTATTTTAAATATTATTAAAAGCTTTCACTAATACATTTAATTAGTGATATTTACAAATTAGAATGGATTAATTATATTTTAGTGCACCATGACACATCTAAACATACATAGTAACATGTTCTTTCAAAAAAAAAATATTGGGATGGTTCTAGTTATAGTTGCACAGAAAAGGTAAAAGGAAATATTGAAATAAAATAGAATTATGATGTGTGATGTATTAATGAAGCTTGAGGGTTTTTTTTTCTTGACTTGGGAAATTCTATACACCCCCCCCCCCCATTTCCCCACTTGGCCGAGCCACGATCTGCAGCCTGCTTCTCACTCTTCAACATGTTTTTCCTTGCAATAAATGAAAAGAAATTATTAATTAAAGAAAGGAATTAATATAGGATAAGTGAGGAAAATTCTACACATGTCTATACACCTCACCCACTCTCTTTTCTCTCTCTCCTTCTCCTCTAGAACCTGGCCGAGCTTAGGCAGCCCAAATCCCCCCAATTCACTACTTCATTTCCTCTCAAAAATTCATTCAAAAAAAATCCATACAAAAATCAATACAACTCTAACAATTCATCATTAAATCTTTACCTATTATTCTTTGTTCAAACTATCAAGGATCTTGAAGCAAAGGAAATATTTTGGAGGCTAAGTTGCAAGTTGATCTCAAACTTTTTAAGGTATAATACTAAGCCTGTGTTTCAATTGTTGGTTAATTACTTTAATTTAGCTAATTAAGTGTTTAAATATGGTTTTAATTTTAAAAATTAGTTTTCAAGAGATGGTTTTGAATAAAAGTTAGGGTTTTCATAAATAAATCAAGTTAGTAAAATGTAGATTAATATTTTAAGACATGCAAAAACCTAATCTAGTTGCTAATTTGTTAATTCTTACATTTAATTTATCCTAATTATGATTTTTTTTGCAAACTAGATTTTTATAATTAATATCAAGAGGTGAGATAAAATTTTAGTAAAGGTTTGTGTTCCTAATTAAGATATTAAGTGTATAATGAGGCCATTAGATTTGCTAAAACATCAAGATTTGTATGAAAACAGTTAATGGTCGCTTACTTGGTTTTTGGAATAAATTGATTCTAATTAAATTTGAGGTTTTGATGAGTTATACATATTTCTTATAATAATTAATGTGTTGTGAATACGCGATTGGGTTCTAGACTTAGTTGTGGTCACGTATAGCGCCCCTAGTTGTAGTTTGGCATTGTCGCAAGCGTGTTCGGTGCACAAAGTGTGCGCGCGTCTTGTTAGTGCGCGTGATTGATTTGTGTCATTTGTTCCATGACTATTCGTATATTTATCCTTTTAATTTCTTGTGTGCGATTCTAGGATCTGGTGCAGAGGCGTCGGACGTGGCGCGGAAAGATAGAGCTGAGATTGGATCAATTTAGCCGAGGCGTCCCGGTGAGTAGATGTACACATCTATGGGGGGGATCGTCTGGATGGTACGAGACGCCAGATGGTTTAGTATTACTTATAGTATTTGCATTATATGCGTAGTTTCCTAATTAGCCATCTCTTTGCATTGCATCGTTATATATATATATGTGTGTGTGCGTGTGTGTGTGTGTGTGTGTGAGATATCATCTCATAGGACATTTGCACCATTACCATTGGTTCCTGCCGCACGTGCACTAATTATGCGAACACACACGCTATTGGTAATTGCTATGTCACGAACACTATAGAACTTGCATAAAATAGATATTTGTGCATTGCATCATATATGATCCGTATATTTATACCTGCATATTCATCTCATTAAATGGATACGTAGGATTGTTAATCATGTATACATATCTCATTGCATCATGATTCATGCATAGCTTCTGGCCGTATTTCGTATGGTATATACTACCGTATTATTAGATTTCCATCATCACCGGCATATTTATATATTGTAATTCTTCTTGAGGATTTCGGTATTTATGAGATTTCTGGATTTTGGGGAAAACCGCAAGAATTTTATAAAAACTTATTATCATTTTAAAATGAAAGTTGCGGTTTTCTCATGATGTATGTTTCGTCCACCATGAGTTTTCATGATTGCTTTTGGTTTTCGAGACCCGATTCGAGGAGTAGGATGAACCGTTTCGGGTACATGGTGGGCCCGGTATGGTACCCCGGGGCAAGAGTGTTTTTGTGTGGATGACGATGATCTTGGCAGGGGCAGACTACCTACCGGTGATGTTTGGCGCGGTGGATATCCGGAAGATACCGATCGTAGTCGTGTGATTTGATGATATGGGCCGATCCGGACTGACGGAGCCGAGATATTGAGGATTTTGTGTCGATATTTGACCCGGACATTTCTATCGATTTCTTTGATACACATATTGTGTCGATATTTGACACGGCCATTTCTGTCGATTTCACTGATAAACATATTGTGTCGATATTTGACATGGATTTCTGTTGATTTTATTGATGTTACTTCAGTTATTTCACAAAAGGTTTAACCAAGTTAAAGATATAGATCTTCTCATATCAGACATATCATGATTTCGGGTTGATTATGCATTCATGTTGCATTCATGCTAGTACATCGTATCATATTGATATACGTAGGTTGTGACGCAATGCGTGCATACTTACGATAGCCTTATTAGATATTATTTACTACTCACGAGTTGGCAACTCACCTCCGTTGTGCCACAGTACCATGCAGATCTGACCTGTCAATACAGTAGCGGCGGGTGTACCTTCCATTCCGCTTCGTTTGCTTCGGATTGCAGCTTTCTTATAGGTGGGTTTGGAGGATTTTCTTTTGCCCCCACCGTGTATTTTATTTGTATCTAGTATACTCCATCTACCCTTCGTACAATGGACTTAGATGGTGAGATTGTGAGATTTGTATGTATTCTATTTCTGGTGTCGATGCTCACTTGAGCCGACGTGTTGTTTTCTTACTTTCGTGCTTTCATATACTTGTTTTCGTATTTGATGATATATATATATATATATATATATATATATATATATATTGTATGTGGTTGTGATTCTGCCTTTGGCGAAGAGCCAGCTCCCGCTTGGGGATGCCTTATTCTTGATAAATATGTATTTCTCTTGTTTGTACCCGTTTCGGGGACAGTATTTTCTTTTGCTCGTTCTCGAGCAAACCTAGTTTTATTCTTGAAAAAGACCTAGCCTCACTTTCGCAGAGAAACACGATTGCACCGAGCTCGTGCAACAAGCCGTTAAACCTCTAGGTGTCCCTAGTAGGAGGAGTGTTGTCTTCTGAGAGTTTTCAGCAGATACTACCCACAAAATCCTATCAATTCGGCCCATCGACTTTTATTCTCCAATTTGGTTTTCTAACAAGAAACTCTATTATCTTCGACTCATAAATTATCCACCCGTATTTTTCACGCTTTCTTATCATTTAACTTAAGATTATATATATTCTTATGAATTTACTTAGCTTTTGGCATCTTTTAAGTTTTCCTTCTAGGTTTCCATCTCAACTTAGGAATTTTTATCATCTCTACTAAAGATATAAGTCCTATTTTTCATTCCTATCTCTCATCTAAACCCCAATTACATACCCCTACGTGTGTGTATATATCACCCCCTACACTTGGAAATTTAAATCAAGCTATTATACTCTTGTCCATCGTCCAAAGTACTTTTCAGTTGGTGAATTTTTGGATGAAATTTGCTCACACATCCTTCATGTGACCGTTAATACTTCTTGAGGTACCAACGACCGTTTACAAAATATGTTTGCACATTAAAGCGTAATTCCTAGTCTTGTAACACCTAAGGCTTTAGCAGTGACTCCCAAACCAGTTGGTCTAAGGCACTAGGTGATAAAGCACCCTCACTTTATATTTTTTATTTTACGCAGCCTTAAGTAATTACAAAACTAGTGTTCATTTTTTTTATCTTTCTTTATTCACACTTATAATTTTATTTTCCTTCATACTAAAGATTTTAGACAAGAGCATTTCAAGGTCTCTTCTACTATTCCAGGTTTCAAGGTGCGTGTATATGCTAATTGTAGGGTATATATTTTTAGAATTTAGACTAAAGGTTAGGAATTATTGTTCAAACTTATACTTTAACAAAAATATCAATACTTTTCCCTTGTTTTAACTTAGCCCAAGAAGTCAACTCGAAATTTGCCTATCTCTAAATAAACTACAAAAACATATACTTTCTACCGTTAAATTTTAAAAAAGATTATTTTTAGGGTTTTTAATTTCCTAAATCTAAGATCTAGTTGTTCCTAGCTAGTTAACATTTTTGTCAAAATCAAGTCAATTATGGCCAAAATTGAATGTTTCAATTTTTATAATTTTTAAAATTTTTCAATTTTTATGGGTTTTATAATAAGTAAGCAAATGCAAAAATGTACATATGAATGCGAAGGAAGAAGACTTACCGAGCACACCCCCAAACTTAAACTTGACAGTGTCCTCACTGTCATGCTACACAAAGAGGGTCAAAATGTCGGCAATCCCCTGTTTATTTATTTACAATTTTTTTTTATTTTTTATTGTTAAAACAAAAACAAAAAATATATACAACAAGGTTCCCCCCAAACTTAAGTGAAACAGTGTTTCCACTGTTTTAAACGTTAAAGTTCAGAGTTAGGGAGGAGAAAAATCAAACTGTACAAGGTCTTACACAGACCAAAGGTTAGCACCAACCATTCAAAAATTCTATCGTGATAATGGTAGAGTTGGTGGAAGAATGGAGTGTAGAGAAAGGAGTTGAGAAACACATGAGACCGTATAGGAATAAGGGTGGAATATGGTCTCGGTGGAGGAGAAGAATGGCGGAAAAGAGAAAGAAGTGTAGTACGAACTTGAGGGTGTAAATCGAGTGAATAAATTAGCGCAATTTGTAATGACCGATGTGTTAAAAGCGATTGTGCTAATCTATTAACCCGTCGAGAAATGGGGTCAAATCCCATAAGATTCGTAAGAAAACATGGGTATATTGAACTTGGTAAATCATCCATTGGAAGCGGAAATGCGACGGATTCTTGCGTGGTCAAAACGATAGGAAGGACAAAAGGGAGTGATTTAGGGATAGTCTTATTCTCACCTAAGTAATCTGTCTCGAACTTGAAGGATTCCATCAATGGTTCGAAATGACAGTAAGCAACCGAGTCTGATAGTTTAACTAACTCATCTGAAAATTCAAAGGACTCAAACTCGGGCGGTGAGTCTTCAAAATCGTCCGAAAAAGTGAAATACTCGTAATCGTTATCAGCTGTGAGAACTGTGTCAGATTCAAAGAGGAACGCACTAGTGGCGTCAAAACCGTTGTGATCAAACAGAAATTTTTCAAGCTCACAGTTCTCAAGCGTGATCTTTTGCGTGGTCGGAACGATGGAAAGGAGGGGGTTTGATTTATGAAGTATAATAGTTAAAGGTTCAGGAGGATAAATTGGAAAATCCGACTCATCAAAAAAAAATTGTTCATCCTGAATACTATCCTCAATACCATCCTCATAATTCTCCTCAAAAGTTATCTCATCCATGCAATTATCATCAAAATCAAGACGCATATGAGGTTCGGGAGAAACATTTAATGATTCGGGATGATGAATTGGAGATAAAATTTCAGTCAAATATACGGGTTCATCATCCAAAATATTCCCGGCGTCAATATCCTCAATCAAGTGAAAATCAATTTTTTTGGACACCTCATCAAAAGCATGGATATTTATCAATACACGTTCTAGATTTGAGGTGTAGAGATCAAAAGGATTGGTGATGGTTTCACTCAAAAGGGACCCTTCACAATCTGGCAAATCAAGCACTACAAAGTCGCACAACTCATTTTTATTTTCAAATGGTGAATCTTTTGGGACACTTGATAGACATTCAAAACCGGAGTTGTGGGAGTCAATTGGTGATGGGTAGGTTTGATTTGGAAGGGTGAACAGCTCACTCTCTCCACTCAAATTCTCAATCTGTCCAACCGCCTCATCATACATTTGGAAATTTGGAGCTAGTTGGAAACTAGCTACTGGTTCACTAGGTTGTCTAAGGGCGGCCATGGACGCATCCATATTCTTCATCATTTGGTTTGTCGCTATCATACAAGCTTCCAACGACTGTTCTAGACTAGACATGGGTTTCGGAGTTACAACAGGACTCGAAGAGGTAGTATCAACGTAGGAAGGTGGTGAAGATTGAAATAGTTGATACAAAGTGGATTGCGGAGTCGAACTGTTTCTCCTAGACGTTTCTATTCGATCTTTCAAAGAAATTTTGGGCATGGAGGGGTCGTCCGTAATTTGACCAAAACAATTCGCGTAGGAAGCAAAGTTTGGTTCAGGATACCAAAGTTCGGCAAGAGTTTTATGAGGTGGGGTACCCATGATGTAGGAAAGGAGAAGAAAAAGAATGTGGGGTGCACGAATTTCTTAGCGACAAGTTGCAAGTTTTTTTTTTGTAAAATTTTTTCCCTTTTTCTTTTTGTGTTTTTTTATAAGGAGCTTTTTGCAAAAAGATTTTCAATAAAAGGCTTAGACACACGTTCAATCAATCACAAATGCACAATCAAGTCTAGATCTAGGGTCATCTAGGTCAGCTAGACAGCTCCTAACTGTTCCAAAGGGCAAGAAGTAGGACCTCAAACCGCCTCTTCACCGCCAATTATGGCCAGGTAAGCACAAGTAGAGAAAGGAGGGATCCGCTCACGAATCACTATGAGACGGGCCTTTTAAAATTACCTTTCACTTCCTGTCTAGCCTAGGCACCACAAAGTCAGGTTAGGATCAACGGTCGATGCCTACAACTATTCTTTTGTCCTATTAAGCACGAAGTCCTTAGAGCTGAGTCTAATCTTTTTTTTTAATTAACTTTATGGTCAATGCAGTATGCTTTATGTGATTTTTGGGGTCCTGGGAAGGGTAATGAAATCCCCACCCAATCTGGATTGGTGTAAAAGCCCCTTAAAGTCAATTTAAAATATGCAAAGCAGTAAACAAAATCACTTACAAACAAATTTTTTTTTAAGCGTGGCGCAAAGAATCCTGCACAAAATCAATTATTGGAGAAGGGGAGAGATTTCTAGCGCAAAGAATCCTGCAGGAAATTTTTACAGAGGAGATATTGGGGTTGCAGAGAAAGAACAGAGGAGACTTACAGTGGGATTTCGCGTGCTGACGTCACTCCAGGACCGCGGTTCCGCGGCGGCAATGCTCTTTTGGCGGCGGAAGCACAGTGGGTTGAGCGGTTCAAGTCCCGAGATTTTTTCTACTTCTCTGTTGTTGTAATCCTCTATTGTTCAGATCTTCAGTTTTCTATTTCGCTCCCTGAATTTTTCCAGATCCGAACTCGTTTGTCGATCCTGCAAAATTCACACGAAAATACCCTTCACAAAATAACAAGATGATAAATTTTTATATATATATTTTTTCAGTTTTTATGATTTTTTTGATTTTATAATAGCCCGAAATTGCAAAAAGAAAATAACAACACCATCCCGGGCAACGGCGCCATTTGATTGATCAAAGAATTTGTTAACCGCAATCAAGAACGGAGTCGCTTGGTAGCTAGCCGGTGAGTACGGGTCGGTCCTGTTAGTTATATGTATGCCCTAGAGGCCATTACTGTACATACGATGTATATTGTAGTGGATGCTAGGACATATATATAGAGGACTTTCTTGCTCGACATGATAGTATGCTATCTGGTTGTACTTTATCTTAACATGTACTCTGTTTGTCTCTATGTTACATGTTGATAAAGCCCTTAGGATATGTACTCAACTACTGGGACTATGATGAGATCATACTAGTAGGGCCAAGATAGTCGACGAGTACATCCTAACTGTTCCTAGTCGAGGGTGTATCGAGACAGGGCATCGATACACCAGAGTAGACTAGCGTATACGCATCTTGACCCATATGATGGGCGATGGATGATCCCATATCCATAGGTGTTTGACATCAAGGATGGTGTACGGGTGCTCAGTGGAGACTGGGTACACTGGACGGACTCGCCGAGAACTCCCAGATGGTATTATACCTTACGTCAGATGGCAGTTCTCCGGTGACACTGGTACAGAGTAGTCTGTTAACCCGAGATCGTCATAGAGTTTTGTGTGATTCCCACTGTACTTTGATTTCCATCATACCACGTCCAAGAGGGCGTGCAAAAAGGTGTCTTTTGGGTACAGTCCCGAATCATATAGAGGCAATGAGCGATAGGAGGGGATTCGTCTCTCCCGGTATACGGAGTTGATGTTGCGCTGTGTTCGATTGGCTATAACCGGAAATCCTTGGTCAGGGTTGCTGAGATTTACTGGTAAGTGTTATCAGTAGTTTCTCGAACTGTTATAGACCTTATATCGACACGACTTATCAAGCTACTGGGGTCTGACGTTTAGCACCCCTAGGCGAGATATGCGACATATCAGACGACGAGACCGGACTGTACGGGAGTGTTACTGTTTGGATTCACAAGAGAATGTACAGGCTTGCTTGTTGATCTTCTGAGCGCTCAATACCTAGGTAGCTGTTACGTTTAGCTGACCGCTTGCAGCTTGTGGGTGTTTGATATGATCATCACCTACTGCCGGCGTATTGACGATTCTTTAGAGTCCTACACAGAGGTTTCTTGGCTCAGGCAAAACGGAGTAGGAGCACATATGTGATATGTGCGGGACCGAAGATAATACGATATGAGATACCGTATTCTATTCTCGTGATATTTGATATCAGCCGGGTCATCGGCTCAAGTGTTGATTCGATGAATCGGTACGGATAAATATTAGTCGGTTATATGCGATATAGCCGGATTGTCGGATCAAGTGTTGATTCGATAATTTAATGTATAATAATATATATGATATATTAAATTACATTAACTAATATTAGCTCACTAAAAGATTCTTTTTCTCACTCGGGTAATACATTGATATATATGCGATATATATTAATTGTATTATTTTATTTGGTTACAATAAATATTATATATGTGATATATAATATTGTAACATGATATGATAACTAATGCAACATGTTTAGTAAAGATTAATCAAGATTAGGGTTTTATTTAGGTTAATGACTTCTAGTAGATTCTAGAAGGTTTTCTTTTTTGTTTTGGAAAAGATATTTTCAAGTGACTCATTCTTAACCTAACCCAAACCCTAGCCTTGGTTAATTCTCTACAAAGGTTTAGTCAACCATGGTTGCATTATTCATCATTATCTCCTTTGCATTATTCATCACAAAAGGATTCTTATCATATTCATCATCTTCTTCCTTCTTCCTTTTTGCTTGCAATGCTTTCTAACTTTGATCTTTGTGATGAAAAATATGTGAGAAAATGAAAACAAAAGAGAGCAAAAATCCTACTTCATCATCCTCATCTTTCCTTGCCATTTAGATGAGGGTGTTCACTTCATATTATGAGTGTTAGCTTGTGTTAACGAAACTTCAAGGTAGATCATCTTTGTATCGAAGATCGGATGCAAAGGTTGCATCATTCTCTTCGTGGAACCTCTCGAGAGTCCGGAGCACGATGATCGCAGCGAAGGGACCTCAACACGGAGCATATGAAGTGAAGGACCGGATCTACAAAGGTTGTAATCCCTCTCACTTAGTGTTAAAGTGTTTAGCATGCTAGTTTTCGCCTAATCTTTAGTTTAAAGATCCGGCTTCGGGTTGTTCGGCACGACTAATTTTTTAATCGGGCATGGTTGATACCTCATAGACCTTTGTGCGTGTGCCTAGCAACCCTACAGTGGTATCAGAGCCAGGTTAGAGCTTTAGGCGAAATCTAAACGAAGTTTAAAGTCCGATCGAACCCGAAAACCCCGACACGAACCCTTCTCTGTACATTTTTCAAAAATGTGGTTTTTTCTTAATTAAAAATGCTCAGAAAAACAAGCAGGAAAAAGTAAGAATTACTGTGAAGTACGGTCCCCTAAGTCAACTATTTGACCGCGGAACCGCGGCGAAACCATGGGTTTGGCGGCGGTTCCGCGGCCAATATTTGGACTTAGTCCCTGAAATTTCACTTAATTATTCTTAGGTCCTTTCTTGTTATTTTTTCTGGGAATATTTTAATTCTACTCAAGAGCTGAGTTTTCTGGGTTGTATTGGGGACTCGTTGATTCGATCGGATATTTTAACTTTGTTTAGTTTGTCCGGATAATTTTAGAAACTGTTAAAAAGTTCGAACGGATATCAATAAGTCACTTTTTCCCCTGTCGGAAAATTTTTCAAAAGTTGGATTTTTTCTCGAGTTTAAGAACGTTCTAAGTCGTGCAAGTAACGCGGTGGACCCTCTAGAAGACAACAAAGCTTAATTCGATTATGTGACCGTCTTGAACTACCTTTTGAACCTTAGGGTTTGGGGCAGTACGGCGTGCCACATGTGAGGCGTTGGCTTGACCCTTCTACGGCTGGACCATTGGTACTGTGGCATGTGATGGATGTTTTTAAACTGATTTCAAGTGTTGAGATAAATTGGGGAAATCTTGGGTGTTTGATTATTCGATCGGAAAGTTTAACATTGTCTATTTATCTGGAATGTGATATAATATTTGGAATCCACAGGTAGTTATGAGATAACTATTTTGAATATTATAAATCTAGCAGTTTAGTCTCAAATTGATCGGTTGCCACGGAATTTTGATGTGATCAAAAGTCCGTCGCAATCACGTAGCGTACGCGGATACTCGCCAGGTAAACTTAATAGACAGCTACGCCCCATAGCCCCGACCAAGTGACTGTAGGAGAACCCCGTGGCCGAAAGCATCCGTTCGTGTGCTCGCGGCAGCGGTGTTCCGCCTTAGTTCACTTCGTCGACGGCATCTGGGGGTGCGGCCGTCTACTAAAGTTTGCGATGAGCATTCGATCAGAATATCGGGAATCTTGTTGAATTCCACGACTTGACATTGAAAAGAGTTTTCGATAAATGAGACTAAAATACGGGGTTTATAATTGTTAGGCATGCGATGTCTAAGGAATTCATTAGGTTAGGCATGCGATGTCAAAAGAGGTTGCGGATTCCAACTGTTGTAGTTTTACACTTTTTTTTCTATGACCGTAAGCGTAGTATGTGGTGTATCGTCGGCTTCGTTGCTATATATCAACGACAATCGGGATACGCATACTTGCTTACGTTGATGATAGGAGATATTATGTGTTGCTGTGATATGTTATATTGGATCGTCGCGTTTTGAATAGCCGGGGGTTTTATGTGAGATGAGAGTTTTTTCTTTTTCATTCATGTAAAATTCATTTGTATGTAATATTCTTTTATTGGGGCACTTCCAGGTTGCGGAAGATGTCACCGTTGTATATTATTTACTTTTCCTCATTAGGTAGGCCCAAGGCGGGGAGCACAAGTAACCGGGTTCTAGGGTCCAGTGGGAGACCATCTCGAAGAGTCAAGACCGGGTCTCCTAACCCTAGAATTGGCAGTGTTGCTTGCCGCTCTCGTAGGGGTCTAGGGATGTGGGTTTGGCTATTCATCGCGACCGTGGAATCCGTGTTTTATACAGGCTCGTATTGAAAACACGGACGTCCTAGTATATCCAATATTTCATATATGTTCTTCTGCTGCAATGTTCTGTGATGAGATCATATTATTGCCTGAGACGAATGTTTATATTATATATATGAGATATATGTTATATTGTAGATTTCGGTTTCAAAAAGAGATGCTTGTGAAGCATAATTAAAATGGGACTTTATTAATGAGATTAATGAAATAAAAGAAACCTAAGATGTTGTAGAAAATTGTTTAAATTAAAAACTGGTAGCTCTAGTTCTTGCTTTGCATCGCGGTGTTCCTTGTAGAACATCCTGTACCTTATTCGATAAGGAAAGGACCGAGATCCCTTCACCGGGAGTGACTCCTTTAGCAATAACTGGCAGATGCTACAAACTCGGTTTGTCTTTTGATTGCTTCTATAGTTCTTGCTTTGCATAGTGGTATATATGATATATCCTGCACCTTATTCGATGAGGAAAGGGCCGACGATCCCTTCACCGGGAGTGACCCCTTTAGCAAAACTAGAAAGGCCTCAAAAACACTCCATTTAAAATCACTCGATTCTACAACGATATCAAGTTCATTACACAAAAGGTTTTCATAAAAACCTGTCATAGCCCTCCGTCATTTCAGATAAGTCCTACTTAGTATTCGTGCTACGTTTGTTGGCCTG
Organism: Agapanthus africanus; assembly: GCA_030015575.1. Classification (NCBI taxonomy): domain Eukaryota; kingdom Viridiplantae; phylum Streptophyta; class Magnoliopsida; order Asparagales; family Amaryllidaceae; genus Agapanthus; species Agapanthus africanus. The sequence continues at coordinate 213,748,595 of CM057350.1, read as the reverse complement.
CGTCAAGGCGTAGTGCGCGGTAGCTAACTAGTATTTATCTGTTTATGCATATGATGCAGATTGGATTAGGGTAGTCGTGTGACTTTGTTGGCCTGCGTCAAGGGTCGTGCGGGTGGGTTTAATTCAATTAAGAAATGATGGGTTGAACTTGGCTAGCGCACTGTGGTTTGTTGGCCTACGTCAAGGTATGGGACGCTAGGGGTAAAATATGATCGAGAATTTCAAGTGTTGAAATTTGCAATGAGATTGCATACCTTCTATGAGATAGTCGGATCCTGATACCCACTACGAGTAAGAGTTACTCCTGGGAGAGTTTTACACATTACAATTAGCCAATCAAGTAGGTGTCTAGAAAAGTGTTAACGGGGTTACGCCTTTGGGAAAACGATGCTTACTTTAATTAGGTTCGTGTGAAAGTACGGGGGACCTCCCTCAAAGTACCGACACTGGCCTGGCTGAAAGATTGGCGAACTTGTAGCGTGTAATTAATCCCGGCTAGTCTTTCCTTTTAGGGTTTGAAGGAAGATTTGATTAAAATAGTGGGAGACATCCTGATTAGATATATTAGATAACCAATCTAATCTTGCAAGAGCATACGCTGAGTGTTTTCTTCTCTCTCTCTCCAGGTAGAGACCATATTACGCCTTAATCAAGATAATAATACGGATATATTGACCGAACCCGCTTGTTGTACTGAGCTGGGGAACGTTGGTCCCGCTCCAGTTTATAATTATTATAAGACAGAGCAGGAAATTGGGGAATACCAGATTTCCCGTGCCGCCCAAACGAAGAAAGTGCATGTTGATGCATCATCTTCGGGTGTGTTCATTACAGAGAACTGTTTCTCAGTATCCTTTACGTCCTGGGTATGTGATACCGGATCAGGATCCCGCATATGTAATCTGTTACATGGGCTACAGAAAGGTAGAGAACTGAGAACGGGTGATAAGTTTCATGAGACAGAAAATGGTGCAAGTGTTGCAGCCAAGTCTGTTGGTCACTATCACCCTGTATTACTAGAATACATTGATTCTGAACGAATGTTATTAGATACCGAACCTGATATACAACATCATATCAGTTTCTTTATTAGTAAAGAAATGATATAATTTTGTATTGTTGGATAATGTTTTGAACATTTCCTATATCAAAAGTTGATCGGTTCAGGCCGTTATCTAAAAGCATTGACGTTCTAAATCAAACTACAGTTCTTAGTATACAAAACACACATGAGAGGATGAGTTCAGAGATGAACGAATCCTTCTTGAGGTATTGTAGACTAGGTCATATCAATGCAACCCGACTAGCCAAGTTATATATAGATGCATATTTAAATTAGTTTGAATTTACATCTTGTGAAACTTGCCGGTCATGTCACAGAGATAAGATGACCATAGCTCTGTTTGTTGGAAAGAGAGAAAAAGTTAGTGAACTCTTGGGATTGATACATGCTGATGTATGAAAGTCCCCTGTCTACACATGCCAAGACCGGTTCTTTATACTTCATTACATTCTCTGATGATCTCTCAAGATTCAGACATATGTTCCTGTTGAAACACAAGTCCGAAGCTTTTGAGATATTCACAGAATATAAGTTAGAAGTAGAGAACCAAAATACGGGTATAAGTATTATGTCCTTTGATGAGATCAAGGAGGAGAATACTTGAGCACGGAGATTCCTGGACTATTCTAAAGGAGAATGAGATTCTCTCTCAGCATTACTCCTCCGTATACACCATAGCACAATGGTATATCGGGGCGGAGCAATAACACCCTATGTGATATGGTGTGCTCTATGATGAGTACTACTAAGTTTCCTATTTTCTTTTGGGAGTTATGCGCTTGAGAAGCTGCATACCTATTGAATAGGGTTCAAATCAAATCAGTTGCCTGCCACTTCATATGTGATATGGAATGGGAAGAGCCCATATCTTAAGTTTGTTAAGATTTGGGGTTGTCCAGCCTATGTCTAAAAGCAAATTCCGGACAAGCTCGAGGCAAGGTCTGTTATGTAGAACTGGAAATGTTCCAGCTATACAAACTGCAGCTGATGATTTGGTTGAACCAAAAGATTCAATAGTATCCAACGAACCTCAGCCTCTCCGCCGATCTAGTAGGGTTCCTCACCCACCTGAGAGATACTTCGGTTTCTCTATGACAGTGGGAGCGAGGATTGCATCATGAGATGATGACCCAACTAGTTTCGAGCTGGCCATCAGGAGTGGGACTCTATAAGAATGACTGGATGCTTATCGATCTGAGATGGAATCCTTATACACCAACAAAGTATGGACTTTGGTTGCTTTATCTGAAGGGTTAAATCCCCATCAGGAGCGAGTATATCTTGAGAAGATTACTTGGTGTACATGGAAAAGATGAGACTTTCAAAGCTATGCTTAAGTCCATCCAGATCCTACTTGCCACGGCTACATACCATGACTACGATATCTGGCGGTTGGGTGTCATGGCTGCTTTTCTAAATGATGATTTAGAAAAGAGCGTCTATAAGTACACAGCCAGAGGGCTTCGTAGACAGTGGGAGCAGCGGAAACGTGTGCAAGATGTTTTATATGATAAAACAGGTATCACGGAGTTGGAACATCTGTTTTGATGTGGTAGTCAAAGAGTTTGACTTCATCAAAATGTTAGATGAACCTTGTATATACAAAAAGGTATTAGGGAGTATGGTGGTGATCCTCGTAGAGTACGTGGATAACATACTCTTGATAGGGAAGGAGTTTCCTATACTACGCTCGGTCAATCTCCGCTTATCACAAGGATTCTCCATATAGGATCAAAGTGATACCTCATAAATCCTGGGTTTTTGGATCTATGAGATAGATCTAATTGGATGTTAGGATACTCACTAGTTGTAATGAGATGGTATCAATCGATACTGGGGAGAATCACTGGAAAGGTTCCAGGGTGATAAGGACGACTAAATGTCAGTCGCAGGCATTGTCTTCACCCTCAGTGGAGGGATGGTATGTTGGAAGAGTTCCAAGCTAGATACCGTGACATACTAGACGATTAAAGGCAAGATACATCGTTACCAAGGATGCTACCAAAGAGGCGGTCTGGATATATATAAGTTCATGAGATGAACTTCGTTCCTACCATTGTGTATCAATGGAGTTGTGGCTTTAGCCAAGGAACTACCGTCCCATCAGAAATCCAGATATAATTCTTAGGCAGTATCACCTGATCATAAAAGATGGTTGATCTCCAGGGAGATCGAGGTTAGGAGAGTAGACACAGAGGACGACAGCGCGGATCCACTCACAAAGGCCTTTTTCCCAGTAGAGACTTTTATGGGATGGTTGAGTATGAGATACTTCAACCGAAGCTAATTGTTGGGTATATGATACCACAACAGATGGCCCTAGTGCAAGTGGAAGATTGTTTGTTATATGTATGCCCTAGAGGCCATTACTGTACATACGATGTATATTGTAGTGGATGCTAGGACATATATAGAGAGGACTTTCTTGCTCGACATGATAGTATGCTATCTGGTTGTACTTTATCTTAACATGTACTCTGTTTGTCTCTATGTTACATGTTGATAAAGCCCTTAGGATATGTACTCGACTACTGGGACTATGATGAGATCATACTAGTGGGGCCACGGTAGTCGACGAGTACATCCTATAACTGTTCATAGTCGAGGGTGTATCTAGACAGGGCATCGATACACCAGAGTAGACTAGCGTATACGCATCTTGACCCATATGATGGGTGATGGATGATCCCATATCCATCGGTGTTTGACATCAAGGATGGTGTATGGGTGCTCAGTGGAGACTGGGTACACTGGACGGACTCGCCGAGAACTCCCAGATGGTATTATACCTTACGTCAGATGGCAGTTCTCCGGTGACACTGGTACAGAGTAGTCTGTTGATCCGAGATCGTCATAGAGTCTTGTGTGATTCCCACTGTACTTTGATTTCCATCATACCACGTCCAAGAGGGCGTGCAAAAAGGTGGCTTTTGGGTACAGTCCCGAATCACATAGAGGCAATGAGCGATAGGAGGAGATTCGTCTCTCCCGGTATATGGAGTTGATGTTGCGCTGTGTTCGATTGACTATAACCGGAAATCCCTGGCCAGGGTTGCTGAGATTTACTGGTAAGTGTTATCAGTAGTTTCTCGAACTGTTATAGACCTCATATCGACACGACTTATCAAGCTACTGGGGTCTGACGTTTACCACCCCTAGGTGAGATATGCGACATATCAGACGACGAGACCGGACTGTACGGGAGTGTTACTGTTTGGATTCACAGGAGAATGTACAGGCTTGCTTGTTGATCTTCTGAGCGCTCAATACCTGGGTAGCTGTTACGTTTAGCTGACCGCTTGCAGCTTATGGGTGTTTGATATGATCATCACCTACTGCCGGCGTATTGACGATTCTTTAGAGTCCTACACAGAGATTTCTTGGCTCAGGCAAAACGGAGTAGGAGCACATATGTGATATGTGCGGGACCGAGGATAATACGATATGAGATACCGTATTCTATTCTCGTGATATTTGATATCGGCCGGGTCATCGGATCAAGTGTTGATTCGATGAATCGGTACGGATAAATATTAGTCGATTATATGCGATATAGCCGGATTGTCGGATCAAGTGTTGATTCGATAATTTAATGTATAATAATATATATGATATATTAAATTACATTAACTAATATTAGCTCACTAAAAGATTCTTTTTCTCACTCGGGTAATACATTGATATATATGCGATATATGTTAATTGTATTATTTTATTTGGTTACAATAAATATTATATATGTGATATATAATATTGTAACATGATATGATAACTAATGAAACATGTTTAGTAAAGATTAATCAAGATTAGGGTTTGATTTGGGTTAATGACTTCTAGTAGATTCTAGAAGGTTTTCTTTTTTGTTTTGGAAAAGATATTTTCAAGTGACTCATTCTTAACCTAACCCAAACCCTAGCCTTGGTTAATTCTCTACAAAGGTTTAGTCAACCATGGTTGCATTATTCATCATTATCTCCTTTGCATTATTCATCACAAAAGGATTCTTATCATATTCATCATCTTCTTCCTTCTTCCTTTTTGCTTGCAAAGCTTTCTATTTTTGATCTTTGTGATGAAAAATATGTGAGAAAATGAAAACAAAAGAGAGCAAAAATCCTACTTCATCATCCTCATCTTTCCTTGCCATTTAGATGAGGGTGTTCACTTCATATTATGAGTGTTAGCTTGTGTTAACGAAACTTCAAGGTAGATCATCTTTGTATCGAAGATCGGAAGCAAAGGTTGCATCATTCTCTTCGTGGAACCTCTCGAGAGTCCGGAGCACGATGATCGCAGCGAAGGGACCTCAACACGGAGCATATGAAGTGAAGGACCGGATCTACAAAGGTTGTAATCCCTCTCACTTAGTGTTAAAGTGTTTAGCATGCTAGTTTTCGCCTAATCTCTAGTTTAAAGATCCGGCTTCGGGTTGTTCGGCACGGCTAATTTTTTAATCGGGCATGGTTGATGCCTCGTAGACCCTTGTGCGCGTGCCTAGCAACCCTACAGGTCCACAGGGATTTTGTGTATTTTCTAATTGTTCCAACGAGTTAATTCCGATTGTTGTCGGATTGATTAAATCTGAAAAACTAAATTGATCTAAATCTTGCTAGGGTTAGGTTTAGGTTAAGTCTAGAAAGTCAATATTCCTCACCGCTTTCTATGCCCTATTTAAGATCTATGAGGTGTTATGGTAATAATTAATAAAGTGGATTAGTACCATCGGGAAGAAACGATATTTCTTCCTCTAGTTTCTTGTCCTTCCTTTCTTAATTCTTACCCTAACCTCCATGGAAAACACGCTCAACCGGTCCTTTATACTATGGTATCACCGCTACCTCATGGGATAGGTTGCCGTAGGGAGCAGTGTGTGCATGTATGCATGGAGTCCTATAAAAACGTGTGATGGGCAAGAAAGGGGTGAGAGATCTTCATCTCTCAAGCCTTCCCCAAATCTAACCCTAACAAGCTCTCACTCATTAGGGAATTGAAAAAACATTTTCTAACTAATTAACTAGGGCAGATGATAAAGATCTATACTAGGGCAAGATAGAAATTACCTAGGGCATGGAAATAAAATTTTACAAGGGTAATGAAAAGAAAACTTACTCCTAATTTTTATTTGATGCTCTCTTCATACATTGCAGAAATTTACAGATCTGAATTTTGAAAAAATGAAATGAGGTACAAGAAGAGGCATAAGCTAAAAAAAGTTTTAGGGTTTCTATTTATAGAACATAGAAACTCTCGGGTTACAATCGAGTCATAACTGCAATTACAAGTATACTCCTAGGAAGACTAGTCAACGCGCGCCACTCTGAATATTTTAGCACCGACACGGGCTACACACGGCCGTGGAACCGCGGCCAAAACCCATGTTTGGCCGCGGTTCCGCGACCAAAAAGAGAGCTTGTGGGCTGTGTTCTTTTGGGCTGATTCCTGTTGCATTTTTCTTGGCTTTTCTTCACTTGGTTTCTCAGATTGTCTTCTAGATTTCTTCCAGATTTCCATAGTCAATAAAGTCGTGGACTTTTACCGCTTGCTTCGTGTCGAAGTCTTGAACCTTGCGCTGCCTTTTCACTTTGTGAACTTGTTCACTGATCTTCGTTTATTCTTCAAACTGCAGGCATGATCAAGATCTTTCCATTTGTTGGTCGTAGTCTCACTTTTGTATCGTCTTTTCATCTTTTTCACTATTTTTGTTCCGAGTACCTCTAAGCTGCAACTATGTAGCAGACATGGATCAAAAGCACTTGTTTATTTGTAAAATGAATAAGAATGAGGAATATAATATTGCAAAATTATGGTATGAACATATTTTCAAAGGAAACTCTGCCGAAATTTTCGGGAAATTTTGTTGTTTTAATAAAATGTTTAATGCGACTTACTCGTTTTAAAATTGCTTTCTTTAAAACAAGTTTTCCTTCACTCTATTTCTAATTTGGTTTAGATTTCTGGGCTTTGGCTTACTTAGATTACGTTACGCCTTTAGATGTTTCGTAATTTAAGTACCAGTGACGTTCCGTACCTTCGGGTCGTGACAAAGTTGGTATCAAAGCGTGGTTTTACCTTTCTGAGTGTAGGATGAGCCTTGGTAGATGGAGTAGGTGACTTAAGCAGAGTGACATAGCGCGGGTATGTTCCGCGGCATACTTAAGATACGGTACTCCGCCTAAGTGACCTTATGTTATATAATTGCTTGTATTTCCTTCCTTGATTCCGGAAATCCTTTGATTCAATTGCAATGTTCCTATCGATCCCGTTCTTGCTCCAGTCATTATGCCGCCGGAGACTACGAGGGCCAGAGGGCTACCGCCAGGGATGAGATTAGAGTAGGCTTGTTTGAGACAAGGACCGATCGGGGCGGTATGCCTACCTCTCAGGGACAGAGTGGTCCACCTTTTTCCAGGACGAATGGCTAGGCTGGAGTATTTAGGACTTACGACAGATGGTTGGATTGTTAGTTGAGGTTATCCGAGCTCTGAGAGCCGATGATGTCCCTCCTATTTCAAGGACTGTGCTTGTACCTGTTGCTCGGGCAACCGTTTCTGTTGTTACCAAGATTATTCCGTTTCCTTACAGGAAGTTTTGAGGCTGAAGCCTCCAGTTTGTTTTTACCGGCACAGATGTAGCTGAAGATACGTAGACAATCCTCGACAGGATGGCTGGAATTGTCGTTCACAGAGATGTTCTGACAAGATATGGGTTGATTTTCCAAATTGTCGTCTAGAAGGTCTTACTCAGACGTGGTGTGAGTCAGTTGAGAGGGGCTGAGTTACAGGTCTATCTCCTATGACTTAGGATGAAGATCACAGCTGTAATTCTTGCTCGGTCCTTTCGGAGAGCGCTTGAGATGGCCGAGCTCGTAATTTCAAGCTATTGTGTAAGACTTCAGGGATGATAGTGTCTGAGTACAGCATTCAAATTTTCTTGGTGGTTCGATATGTTTCTTACCTGATGGACACTGAAGAGAAGCAGATAAGGTGGTTTGTATGGGGATTGAACATGTAGTTAATTCTTGCTATCGGCGCCTAGCCTTTTTGCACTTACGTCGCTTCTATGGACGCAACCTTACTGCTAGAGGGGCGCATTTCTGAGGTTTCAGGCGTTTCTGGACCAAAGCGGAATTGTACCAGTATGCCAGCTAAAAGGCGGTTAGATAGACGCCGTTGTGACAGGATAATCTTTTGGTCGCTCGATATGTTGTTCGTTCGTGATTCGTTCGCATCGGAGATAAGGATTTTTTTGTCGATTTGATTCTTCCCGATATGTTTGACTCCAAAGTTCTTCTGAGCATGAAGTGGTTAGCCACGTGTTATGCATCCGTGGACTGCCTTAAGGAGGTAGTCAGATTTAGTTGTCTGAGTGAGCCAGTTCTTCTTATGCAGGGAGACTGTAGCGCCACCCTTCCCGATTTGATTTCTTCTCTTCGCGCTACTCCTTTCTTGAGGAAAGGACGTTAGGGATTCGTAACGTATGTTTGTGATGTTAGAGCCGCAGAGGTCCCGTTGGACCAGGTCCCGTTTGCGAGGGAATTTCAAGATGTATTTCCTGACAAGTTGTTTGGTTTCTCGCCAAAGCGCGATGTTGGGTTCTTCTTTGACTTGATTTCTGGCACAGAGCCTTTTCCTTTACCGTCAAATCGGATGGACCCGGCAGAGCTGAGAACTGAAGGACCAGTTGCAAGAATTGTTGGATAAAGGGTTTGTTCGTCTAAGTGCATCACTTGGGGAGCTCCTGTCATGTTCGTCAAGAAGAAAGACGGCCGTTTGTGTTTATATATTGATTATCGTCAGTTGAATCGGGTTACTGTGTAGGACATTTCTCGAAGATTGACTTGCAGTCATGCTATACCAGTTGTGGGTTCAAGAGAATGGTATTCCGAAGACTACTTTTCGCACACGTTACGGGCGTTATGAGTCTTGGTGATGTCGTTTGAACTCACTAATGCCCCAGCAGCGTTTATGCACTTGATGAACCGCATATTCAGGCCGTTTCTTGATCAGTTATTATTGTGTTCGTTGGTGATGTTTTAGTATATTTTTGGAACCCAGAGGAGCCTGGGCAGTAATTGGGGATTTTGTTGCAGACCTTGAGGGAGCGCCAACTATTCGCTAATTTATCTAAGTGTGTTTTCTGGTTGGATGGTGTTGAATCCTTGGGTCACGTAGTTACGAGAGATAGTATAAGTATGGAACCGAATGAGATTGAGGTCGTTCAGCATTGGCCCAGACCTGTATCAATGACGGAGGTTCGCAGCATTTTAGGGGTTTGGACGGATGCTATTGACATTTCATATAGGATTTTTCACAGATAGCTGCAACGTTGACCGGGTTGGCCCGGAAGGGAGCTTCTTTTCGTTGGACTGAGGTATGCGAGCGGAGCTTTTAATAGTTAAAGACTCGTTGGATTACGGCGCCAATATTATTTTTCCTTCAGGATCGGGCGGTTTTGTTGGTTATTGTAATGCTTCTCGGCAGTTGAAGAAGCGTGAGCAGAACTATTTCATGCACGATTTAGAGATAGCCGCAGTGATTTTTACACTTAAGGTTTGGAGACACTACTTACGGCGAGTCGTGCTAGATATTTACGGACCACAAGAAACTTAAAGTACAGTTTTCAGCAGTGAGATCTAAATCTAAGACAGCGCCGATGAATGGAGCTAGGGAAAGACTAAGACTGTGAGATTTGTTATCGTCCAGGCAAGGAGAATGTTGTGGCAGATACTTTGAGTCACAGGCCGGAGGTAGCTTTTGTTGTTTGAGCACGGTTCAGAGACAGTCGACGGCAGATTAGCAGATTCTTCATGACAGCCGGCCCTGTTTGAGAGTTCTGTCTTCAATTTTTTTTTAATGTTCCTGGATCTGGGTTTTAGTGTTTCAGGTGTTGCTTGTTTTTGCTAAGTTTTCATGTGATGTGATCTTACAATATAGGCAACTCGGAGTGTTTCGTATTCGTAGTTTTAACAATGTTTCGGGTTTTCGCATGTTGTATAGGCGAAGTTAAAAAGTTCTAACGAATATCAAAAATCCATTTTTCCAAGTTTATGGTATTCGAAAAATCATGCAAGCAATTCTCTCGACCCTCTAGAAGAATGAAACCCTAGCTCGACATAATAACCATGGAACCGCTTTCGAACCTTAGGGTTTGCGGCAGTTCCGCGGTGCCATTAATGAGGCTTGGGTCTGCCTTTCTATGGTTGGTCCATTGGTACTGTGGCATGTTCTGGGTATTTTTAAACTGTGCTCAAGTGTTGAGCTCTTGGAGAATTATGCGACTTTGATGAATTGATCGAAAAGTTTAACGTCGTCCGGATATCATGTGAAGGGATGAAGAGGGATGTCACAAACTTTGTTTCAGGATGCGGACTTGTCAGCAAGACAAGGCCAACCATCAGGGGTCAGCAAGAGAATTACAACTTTTGCCCATTCTGGAGTGGAAATGGGAGCAGATTTTCCTTTTTAAAGGATTTTATTGTGGGTCTAACCAGGACCAGTCAAGAGAATGACTCTATTTGGGAGATCGTAGATCGATTGATGGAAGGCAGCTTATTTTCTGCCAGTCAAGACCACTTTCGGACCCGTGCAGTATGTTCAGATAGATTTTGATAAGATGGTGCGACTATATGGAGTTCTGACTTGTATTGTGTCCGACAGAGGCACCCATTTTAGCAGCCGACTATGGCAGAAACTTCAGGAGGCTTTGGACACCAATTGAGTTTCAGTGCAGTTTTCTATCCACAGACCGACGGTCAATCAGAGAAGACCATTCAGATTCTTGAGGAAATGTTCTGAGCTTGCGTTCTAGATTTCGTGGCATTGGGGTCGTCATTTGCCCTTGACAGGGTTTTTCCAATAATAACAGCTTCCAGAAGAAGATTCAGACGGCACCCTTCAAGGTATTATATAGGAAGAAACGCCGTTCACCTGTAAGTTGAGCAGTATGTTGGATAGAGCTCAGTGAGAGCATTATTATGGGGCCACAGATGGTGTAAGAAATGACCGGAAGGATTCAGTGATTCAGAATAGGTTGAGAGTGGCCCAGAGCGGGCAGAAATCATATCTAGACCGATGTCGGCATAGATTTAAGTTTACTGTTGGCGATCATGTTTTGCTTAAAGGTTTCTCTGATGAAGCGCGTGTTGAGATTCAGGAGGAAAGGAAAGCATAGTTCCAGATTTATGGGTCTCTTAGAGATTCTCTAGCATGTTGGCGCAGTGGTTATCGTGTGGCTCTTTTACCTAGTTTTCGAGTTTGTTCGTTCTGTATTTTATGTATCGATGCTTCTCTAGTACCTTTATGACCCTTTTACGCGATACAGTATCATACGATCCAGCTGGAGCGCAATCTTTCTCTCACAATGCAGCCAATAATCATTCTAGATCGGCAGATGATGAAACCGAGGTCCGAGGTCACACCGACCGTATTGGTTCTTTGGCGTGGCCCGAGCGGCGAAGAGGTCACGTAGGAAGCCGAGGTCGAGATGCGGAAGAAATGTTCCCATCTCTTCGAGGGTATGCGTAGTTAGATTTTAAATTCGGGGACCGAATTTATTTAAGGGGGGAAGATTGTAACGTTTTAAAAATAAATAATTAAATAAATAAAATCCTTTAGGTGAATTTTCTTATAATCGGTAAAATAAACCGTATTTTCCGTAAAACTTAACTATAATTATTTTTCGATATAGACTTAAATATATCTATTTTAACTATGTAATTGCCAGTATTTGGTATTTATTTAGCCACTTATAAATTGCTAGTTTACTAAAATATTTTCCTTAATTAATTATTTTAAATATTATTAAAAGCTTTCACTAATACATTTAATTAATGATATTTACAAATTAGAATGGGTTAATTATACTTTACTGCACCATGACATATCTAAACATACATAGTAACATGTCCTTTCAAAAAAGATATTGGGATGGTTCTAGTTATAGGTGCATAGAAAAGGTAAAAGGAAATATTGAAATAAAATAGAATTATGAAGTGTGATGTATTAATGAAGCTTGAGGGTTTTTTTTTCTTGACTTGGGAAATTCTATACACCCCCCCCCCCATTTCCCCACTTGGCAGAGCAACGATCTGCAGCCCCCCTTCTCACTCTTCAACATGTTTTTCCTTGCAATAAATGAAAAGAAATTATTAATTAAAGAAAGGAATTAATATGGGATAAGTGAGGAAGTTTCTACACATGTCTATACACCTCACCCCCTCTCTTTTCTCTCTCTCCTTCTCCTCTAGAACCTGGCCGAGCCTAGGCAGCCCAAATCCCCCCACGTCACCACTTCATTTCCTCTCAAAAATTCATTCAAAAAAAAAATCCATCCAAAAATCAATACAACTCTCACAATTCATCATTAAACCTTTGCCTATTATTCTTTGTTCAAACTAGCAAGGATCTTGAAGCAAAGGAAACATTTTGGATACTAAGTTGCAAGTTGATCTCAAACTTGTTAAGGTATAATCCCAAGTCTATGTTTTAATTGTTGGTTAATTACTTTAATTTAGCTAATTAAGTGTTTAAATATGGTTTTAATTTTAAAAATTAGTTTTCAAGAGAAGGTTTTGAATATAAGTTAGGGTTTTTATAAATAAATCAAGTTAGTAAAATGTAGATTAATATTTTAAGACATGCAAAAAGCTAATCTAGTTGCTAATTTGTTAATTGTTACATTTAATTTGTCCTAATTATGATTTTTTTGCAAACTAGATTTTTATAATTAATATCAAGAGGTGAGATAAAATTTTAGTAAAGGTTTGTGTGACCTAATTAAGATATTAAGTGTATAATGAGGCCACTAGATTTGCTAAAACATCAAGATTTAAATGAACACGGTTAATGGTCACTTACTTGGTTTTTGGAATAAATTGATTCTAATTAAGTTTGAGGTTTTGATGAGTTATAACATATTTCTTATAATAATTAATGTGTTGTGAATACGCGATTGGGTTCTATACTTGGTTGTGGTCACGTATAGCGACCCTAGTTGTAGTTTATGGCGTTGTCATGGGCGCGTTCGGTGCACCAAGTGTGTGCGCGTCTAGTAAGTGCGCATGATTGATTTGTGTCGTTTATTCCGTGACTATTCGTATATTTATCCTTTTAATTGCTTGTGTGCGATTCTAGGATAGGGTGCAGAGGCGTCGGACGTGGTGCGGAAAGATAGAGCTGAGATTGGATCAATTTAGCCGAGGCATTCCGGTGAGTAGATGTACACATCTATAGGGGGATCGTCTGGATGGCACGAGGCACCCGATGGTTTAGTATTACTTATAGTATTTGCATTATATGCGTAGTTTCCTAATTAGCCATCTCTTTGCATTGCATCGTTATGTGTGTGTGTGTGTGTGTGTGATATCATCTCATAGGACACTTGCACCATTACCATTGGTTCCTGCCGCATGTGCACTAATTATGCGAACACATACGCCATTGGTAATTGCTATGTCACGAACACTATAGAACTTGCTTAAAATAGATATTTGTGCATTGCATCGTATATGATCCGTATATTTATACCTGCATATTCATTTCATTAAATGGATACATAGGATTGTTAATCATGTATACATACCTCATTGCATCATGATTCATGCATAGCTTCTGGCCGTATTTCGTATGGTATATACTACCGTATCATTAGATTTCCATCATCACCAGCATATTTATATATTGTAATTCTTCTCGAGGATTTCGCTATTTATGAGATTTCTGGATTTTACGGAAAACCGCAAGAATTTTATAAATACTTATTATCATTTTAAAATGCAAGTTGCGGTTTTCTCGTGATGTATGTGTCGTCCACCATGAGTTTTCATGATTGCTTTTGGTTTTCGAGACCCGATTCGAGGAGCAGGATGAACCGTTTCGGGTACATGGTGGGCCCGGTATGGTACCCCGGGGCAAGAGTGTTTTTATATGGATGACGATGAGCTTGGCAGGGGCAGACTACCTACCGGTGATGTATGGCGCGGCGGATATCCGGAAGATACCGATCGTAGTCGTGTGATTTGATGATATGGGCCGATCCGGACTGACGGAGCCCGAGATATTGAGGATTTTGTGTCGATATTTGACACGGACATTTCTGTCGATTTCTCTGATAAACATATTGTGTCGATATTTGACATGAACATTTCTGTCTATTTCACTGATAAACATATTGTGTCGATATTTGACACGGATTTCTGTTGATTTCATTGATGTTACTTCAGTTATTTCACAAAAGGTTTTACCAAGTTAACGATATAGATCTTCTCATATCAGACATATCATGATTTCGCGTTGATTATGCATTCATATTGCATTCATGCTAGTACATCGTATCATATTGATATACGTAGGTTGTGACGCACTGTGTGTATGCTTACGATAGCTTTATTAGATGTTACTTACTACTCACGAGTTGGCAACTCACCCCCATTGTGCCACAGTATCTTGCAGGTCTGACCCGTCAGTACAGTAGCAGCGGGTGTGTCTTCCATTCCGCTTCGTTTGCTTCGGATTGCAGCATGCTCATAGGTGGGTTTGGAGGATTTTCTTTTGCCCCCACCGTGTATTTTATTTGTATCTAGTATACACTATCTACCCTTCGTACATTGGACTTAGATGGTGAGATTGTGAGATTTGTATGTATTCTATTTCTGGTGTTGATATTCACTTGAGCCGACGTGTTGTTTTCTTACTTTCGTGCTTTCATATACTTGTTTTCGCATTTGATGATATATATTGTATGTGGTTGTGATTCCGCTTTTGGTGGAGAGCTAACTCCCGCTTGGGGATACCTTATTCATGACAAATATGTATTTCTCTTGTTTGTACTCGTTTCGGGGCCAGGATTTACAAAGGAGACTTTACCGAAATTTTTGGGAAATTTTGTTGTTTTAATAAAATGTTTAATGCGACTTACTCGTTTTAAAATTGCTTTCTTTAAAACAAGTTTTCCTTCACTCTATTTTTAATTTGGTTTAGATTTCTGGGCTTTGGCTTACTTAGATTGTGTTACGCTTTTAGATGTTTCATAATTTAAGTGCAACTCACGTTCCGTACTTTCGGGTCATGACATAAGTTACAAGGTGATCTCAGGTTTTCAGGATAGCTTCTAGGTCTCCCAACTAGGTCTCTATGATGGTAACTTTCAAAACAATAATCTGGTTTGGTAGCAGATTCCAACGAGACTCAAACTTAACCAAAATACGATATTTGCACAAAACCATAACTTTAGTATTTTAAAAATGAAACTAATAAGCATGCATGCTTGATTAGAGCCTAATAAGGGTATAAAGATCACTACCTCACCAAAACTTGGGAAAAACTCTAGCTTTCCAAGCTCCAAGTGATCACAAAGGCTTTAGCATGAATTGTGAAGGGTTTAGTGAGATTGGATCAAGGTTTAGGCTTAGGGCTGTGATGGAAATATTATCAAGTGAAGAATTTTGAATGAGGAGAAGAACAAGAGAATTGAGAGTGTGAGGTGAGAATTGAGAGGAAAGTTGTGAGGAAATAAAGGTAAGTGTTAGGAATTGAGAGGAATTGAGGGTAATGAGTAAGAGGGGTGAGTGTATGGCTTACACACTCTCTCTCTCTCTTTCTCTCATGAATTTATGGCAGCCATCCCCCTAGTCCCCTCAAGAATTCAACCCTTCTCTTCTCTTCTCTTCTCTTCTTTTCCATTCCATTTTCTTTTCCAAAATAATTAAAACCCCATTTAACCTTAAAACAAAATAGATATAATTGTTTAATATATAACATGACATGCTAAAAGGAATGGTTAAGTGTGCCATGGCTAATAAAGCATGGTTAACACCTCCTTAACCCTAATTCAACATGCACATATGTGTGCAAGTGTAAAATAATTAAATAAAAGATGTAAATAAAATAATTATTAGTTTAATTTCATTAAAAACCCGCATTAACGCTTAATTACACTAACCGCATTCTAAAGTGTTACAATCTTCCCCCTTAAATAAATTCGTTCCCCGAATTTAAAAATCTTTCTAGGCATACCTTCGAAGAGATGAGGAAATTTCTTCCGCATCTTGCTCTTGGCTTCCAATGTGACCTCCTCGCTTTTCAGGCCACACCAAAGAACCATGACAGATGGTAAGACCTTTGACCTCAGTTTCTTCACCTGCCGATCCAGAATGACCACTGGCTGCTTGGTGAAAGAAATGCCGCGCTCTAACTGGACCGTCTGATGCTGAATCGCGTGTGAGGGGTCATGAAGGTACTTGCGAAGCATCGATACATGAAAGAAGGGGTGAACATCCGAAAAACTGGGTGGAAGTGCCAAACTATAGGCAACGGCACCAACTCGCTCAAGGATCTCAAAAGGACCCACAAATCTGGGACTAAGCTTCCCCTTCTTCCCAAATCTCATCACACCCTTCACCGGTGAAATCCGTAGGAATACATGATCACCCACTACGAACTCAAGTCTGTGATGATGATGGTCGGCATAAGACTTCTGCCTGCACCGGGCTGCTCTCATTCTGTCCTGAATCAACTGGATCTTCTCCGTAGTCTCCTGGACTAGCTGTGGTCCTAAAATCCTGCTCTCGATGAGTTCGGTCCAACAGACGGGCGATCGAAACTTTCTCCCTTACAAAGCCTCAAAAGGTTCCATCTGAATCGTCTTCTAAAAACTATTATCGGAGGATAACTCTATCAAAGGCAAGTGACTATCCCAACTGCCATTAAAATCAAGCACGCATGCACGAAGCATATCCTCAAGAGTCTGTATAGTCCGCTCTAACTGACCATCGATCTGCGGATAGAAAGCGGTGCTAAAACCCAATCAGGTACCCAAAGCTTCCTGAAGTTTCTGCCAAAGACAGCTGGTAAACTGGGTGCCCCTGTTAGATACGATGCATGTAGGAACGCCATGCAAATGCACAATCTCATCAATGTACAACTGAGCATACTGAGCAAATCCGAAAGTGGTCTTCACTGGAAGAAAGTGAGCCGCTTTCGTCAACCTGTCAACAATCACCCAAATGGAGTCATACCCTCGACAGGACTTGGGTAGACCCACAACGAAATCCATGGAGATCTGCTCCTATTTCTACTCCGGAATGAATAAAGGATGCAACTCTCCTGCCCTCGAAACGAAATCCGAAACATCGCTCTTCATCCCTTCCCACCAGTAGACATCTCTCAAGTCATGATACATCTTGGTGGAATCGGGATGAACACTGTAAGCTGACTAATGTGCCTGCTCTAGGATCTCGCGTCTCAGCCCCTCGGTATCTGGTATACATAGACGAGTCCCAAAACGTAGCACACCCTGGTCATCAATCAAGAACTCTGACTCTCTACCCTGTCGACCATGCTCAAAAATCTCAGACAAACGGGCATCGTTGGGCTGCGCCTCACAGATACGATCAAGTAGAAGTGGACGAGCATGGACATGAGCAAGCTGTCCCCTATTCGAGGTAAACTCAAACTACACTTTACTGTCGCACAAGATCTGCCAATCTGCAGAAGACTGTCTCTGAACCGCGCTCAACTGGGACAAGCTACCTCCGGGCCTACGACTCAAAGCATCAGCTACTACATTCGCCTTTCCCGGGTGATAAAGGATCTCACAATCATAATCCTTCATGAGCTCCATCCAACGACGCAGCCTCAGATTCAGATCCCGCTGTTGGAAGATGTACTTCAAGCTCTTGTGCTCCGTGAAGATCTGACACGACTCTCTGTTCAAATAGTGTCTCCAAATCTTAAGCGCAAAGACCACAACGGCCATCTCAAGATCATGAGTGGGATAGTTTTGCTCGTGCTTTTTCAGCTGCTGAGAAGCGTAAGCGATCAATCTATCATGCTGCATCAATACACAACTGAGCCCCACTCGAGAAGCATCATAGTAAACGACATAACCGCCCGATCCAGAAGGCAAAGATAAAACCGGTGCAGTCGCCAACCGAGTCTACAACTGCTGAAAACTCTGCTCGCGTGCCTCAGTCCAAAGAAAAGGAACCCCCTTACAGGTCAGTCCGGTCAGTGGTGCAGCGATACTCGAGAAACCCTGTACGAAACGGCGGTAATAACCAGCTAAGCCCAAAAAGCCGTGGACCTCAGTCACCGATACAGGTCTGGGCCAAAGGTGTACAGCCTCGATCTTCTTCGGGTCTAATCGAATACCGTCTCCCGTAACCACATGACCCAAGAAGTCAGCACTATCAAGCCAGAATGCACACTTCGAGAATTTTGCAAACAGCTGGTGTTCTCTCAATGTCTGCAAAGCAATCCTCAGGTGTCGCTCAAGCTCCTCTCGACTTCTGGAATAGACCAGAATGTCATCAATAAACATAAGAATGAACTGGTCGACGAACGACCTGAAAATCCGGTTCATCAAATCCATGAATGCTGCTGGGGGATTGGTGATTATGAACGACATCACCAAAAACTCATAATGTCCATAGCGCATACGAAAAGCAGTCTTCGGAATGTCATCATTCCGAACCCGCAACTGATGATAACCCGACCTCAAATCAATCTTGGAAAAATGTCCCGCACCCTAGAGCTGATCAAACAAATAGTCAATGCGAGGTAATGGATACCTATTCCGCACAGTAACTCGGTTCAATTGACGATAATCAATGCACAATCTTAAACTACCGTCCTTCTTCTTGACGAACAGAACAGGAGCTCCCCAAGGCGAAACACTCAGACGCACATGTCCCCTATCAAGAAACCCTTGGAACTGATCCTTAAGCTCTTTAAGCTCTGCCGGGGCCATCCGATAAGGCGGTATAGAAATAGGCCCCGTGCCGGGGATCAAATCAATGCAAAACTCAATATCGCGCTCTGGCGGCAATCCAGGTAACTCATCGGGAAATACGTCGAGAAACTCTCTCACAATAGGAACCCGGTCCAACGAATCTACTGTGGCACCGGTATTATGAATAATAGCTAAGAATCCCCGACATCCTCTCCTCAAAAGCCGACTAGCGCAAAGGAAAGAAATCAAACTATGAGGGGCGGCACTACGGTCCCCCTACACAACAAGAACTGACTCGCCCGGAAAAAAAACCTGACTGCCTTCTCACGGCAATCCACAGACGCATAGCAAGTAGCTAGCCAGTCCATGCCAAGGAGAACGTCGAAGTCCAACATATCAAGAAGGATCAAGTCGACGGACAAAACTCTATCTTCAATACGAACAGCAAACGGCTGATCTAGAAAAGACGACTCTCGACCCAACCTCGGCACGAAGTGTGTGGAAACATACGAGTGAGTAGACCCCGGATCAAATAAACATGCACATCGAAAGAACGTACAGAAAGAGTACCTGACACGACTGCAGTCGACGCCTGCGCGTCGTGATGAGTTAAAGCAAATACCTGAGCCTGCCCTCTACCGGCAACTGGCTGGCCTCCGCCTCTGCCACCCCATCCTCTCTGAACAAACCCACCACAACCACGACCTCTCTGAACATAAGTTTGGCGCAGAGCAACAACAGGTGTAAGAGGCAACGCTCTCTGAGGTAGAGAAGGTGGTAAGGTAACATGTAGAACCGCTGCCTCGCCCTGGCATACCTCAGTACAATCTCTGACGCGATGATGTGGGCTCCCACACCCAAAACATCCCGGCGGGTGCTGGCTCTGTGGGTATAAACTATATGTCTGGCCCCGTCTTACGCTCCGGCTACCCGTACGGCCTATAGCGAATCCACCGTGGCCTCTGCCAAACTGCCTCTACGCTGATACATCAGTACAAATCCTCTTCGGTTCCAGAATGACCGAAGTCTCAGAAAGACGCTCCTCAACCAGTAGGGCTGCGTCCACCGCGGCTGCATATGTATCGAAATGCTGGGCGCCGATGGAGAGGAACAACTGGGTAATCAGGCCTCGTACAAATCTCTTGATCCGCCTCTCTTCAGTATCCACTATATTCGAAGCATATACAGATAGCTGGGTAAACTGAACATCATACTCCGCCACTGTCATAACCGGAGTCTGGCGCAGTGACTCAAATCTGCGAGCTCGAGCATTTCTAACGCTTTAAGGGAGGAATCGGGCAAGAAACACCGTCGTAAACTCAACCCAGGTCATAGGAGGAAGACCTGCGGCACGACCTCTCTCTAAAGACTCGCACCAAGTCTGGGAAAGACCCTCCAGACGGAAAATAGCGAACTCCACTCATCTCTTGTCGGAGCATCTCAACGAACGACAGATCCTAGCCATCCAATCAATGAACGACTGTGGATCCTCAACTGCGTCAGTGCTTATGAAAACCGGAGGCTTCAGCCTCATGAACTCAGATAAGGACACGGTGATAACCTCTATAACAGTAGGTACGACTGTCTGAACAATAGGTACCATCACGGTCCCCGTAACAGGTGGAACAACCTCTGATCTCTGTGCCCGACTGGCCTCGACCAATGATCCAATCATCTGACACAAATCCTGCATACCAGCCTCTAGCCTAGTAATACGATCCAGAGAATGTGGATCACGATCCGAAGAAGGTGGATCAATCTGCTCTTGTAAAATAGGCGTACCGCCCTGGTCAGTCCTCGTCTCAGACGAGCCTGCCCTGACCTCGGCTCTCGCGGCAGCTCTCTACGCCCTCGTAGTCTTCGGCGACATAGTGGCTGGAATAAAGAAACAGGATTCGATAAGAATATAGAAATCGAATCATAAGGATATATATAATCAAGGAAGGAATTCAAGCAACATGTCCTAAGGTCACTTAAGCGGAGTACTGTGTCGTAAATATGCCGCGGAACATACACACATTACGTCACTCTGCTTAAACTACCTACTCCATCATACCAAGGTCATCCTACACTCCGAAAGGTAAAACCTAGCTCTCTGATACCTACTTTGTCACGACCCAATTTAGGAACGCGACTGGCACTTAAATCATGCAACGTCTAAAGGCGTAACGTAATTCAAGTAAGCCGACAACCCAGAAATCTAAACCATAAAAAGTTAGAAAGATAAAACTTTTAAAACATTTGCTAAAACATTGGAAAATCTTAAATGATAAAATCTTAACTTAATTTATTTTCTTAAAAATTTTAGCAGCATCTCCTTTGTAAAAACTAGACCCAAACGGTTACAAGCATAATATAAAAATAAAGCATCCCAAACGGGAGTAACTCAATCCAAAAGGTGGAACACAACCACAACAAGTATATATATATATATATATATATATATATATATATACGATGCCGTAGCGAAGGAATAAGCGATAAAGAAGTGAAATAACATCACGACATAAATAAAATAGCCGGCTCATACGAGCTCGACAACTAGAGTCACAAAATAATACAATATCGATCCTCACAAACTCGTCTCTAAGTCAATATACATGAAAGTGGTGGATGGAGAGTACTAAATACAATAAGATATACAATGAGATCATACGGATAACCGCAAAACCACCCACCTATCCAAAATCAAGACCAATAGCAGCGGTATCCGCAGAAGTAGATGAAATGAGAAGCCCTGCCGCGACTATACTGAGTGTCAAGCCTGCAAAACACTGTGGCACAACGAAGGTGATTTGCCAACATGTGAATAGTAAATAATATCATACAGATAATCGCAAGTATGCCTGAAAAGCGATAATCTGAAATATGCAATCTGATGGCATAAATATAACAATACGGATATGCAGTAAAATCATGATCAAGGTACACCACCAGGGTACAACAACTACATGAAACAATGCAAGTCTAATAAATCCTGAGTATGGGATAACACATAAAACCTCATGTATGAATCATCATCATGGAAAATCGATGTCCATCAACGACACCCCAAATCTAAATATCTCAGGCGGCGTCACACTGATCGGCCCTCATATCCGTCACATCATGAAACCTGAGTGTCCAACACTGACACTCGAAATATCATGAAACCCGTGTCCAACATCGATACGTAAATACTCATATCTCAGCCGCCGCATAATCCGATCGGCCTTCATATATATATATTTCATCTCATAACTCCAAAACGGTATTCTCCGAACATCTGTCGAGTTCTATACAATCACCGGTAGGTAGTACTCCCTTCGTCGGGCTCACCGCCTATCTATTCATGTCTTTTTGCACTGGGGTACCTCACCGGGTCAACCATGTACCCACAAACGGTGCCTACCCCCCTCGAATCGGGTATACTCACATCTCAGAACCGAGAAAACTCATGGTGGACGCCTCGAAATATAATATCAAGAGAAACCGCATTTTTTAAGCAATATATTATATTTTCTCTTTTTAAATATAATCGCGGTTCTCAAATCCAGAAATCGCATGAAATCAGTAAATCAATGCATATGTCCATTAAATACGAGATATGCAAATACGGAACAGTAATGTGAGCATATCAAGGGAAAACCGCTCTTTTTAATTATCAAGTTTCAAAGGTATCTTGTGGTTTCCCAAATCTACGAAAATAGAAATGCAACATCTTTTGAAGTAAATGGGCAACTATACCAATGTATGTAGTATGCAAACATGTATGATGCAATTCATATGTGCGATAGGACAAGGATTATTATCCAACTTCTAATGATAACGAAAGCGATGCAATATATATCATCCATGGTAATTTCTATAGTATGTGTGTCATGACAATTACTAACGGTGTGTGTGTGTGGCATACAATTCAGTGCTCGTGCAACATGAACCGTTAGTAATGGTGTAGTGTCCAATCAATACAGTGTCAATGGACAACAAGTAATGGGATGTGCAAGATGATGTTCATGCACAATCAATGTATATACTAACAATATAGGTTTATATCACTGAATTCAGCTCTCGACGCTTAGCGCCATACGGGCGATTCCCCCATAGATGTTAAATCTACTCACCGATGATCTCGAGCTAGGTGAATCCAACCATCTCTTTCCCTTTCCTTGTAGCGCCCGAAGTCCCCGAAATCTATCCTAATATCACACAACATCAAGTGAAATTAGCAACTAGCGATAATACACGAATACAACGGCAACAAACAACCCGACTCCTACAAGCTACTAAGTGTTCGCTTAGCGGCTAAACACATGCAGCGACATCCTGTACCAACCCTACGGCTACCAAATGTATGAAACACTTAAACGAATATCGGATAAATCCGTATCGCACATAGCCAAAACACTTGAATTCTAGCTAAACGGCCCCAGATCTTGCTACACAAAGAATTATTAAAAGTTGCAAGTTCCATGAGCCTACAAATAACCCCAGAGACCCCACGACTAAGATTCAAAACCCAACTCCCTGATCTGGCCGTAATTTGCGGCCAGAAGGAATTAAATTGTGGCTACTAAGTTAGGGGTGGTCTCAGGTTTTCAGGGTAGCTTCTAGGTCTCCCAACTAGGTCTCTGTGATCGCAACTTTCAAAATAATAACCTGGTTTGGTAGCAGATTCCAACGAAACTCAAACTTAACCAAAATACGATATTTGCACAAAACCATAACTTTAGTGCTTTAAAACTGAAACTAATAAGCATACAAATTTCATTAGAGCCTAATAAGGGTATAAAGATCACTACCTCACCAAAACTTGAGAAAAAACCTAGCTTTCCAAGCTCGAAGTTATCATAAAGGCTTTAGCATGAATTGTGAAGGGTTTAGTGAGGTTGGATCAAGATTTAGGCTTAGGGTTGTGATGGAAATATTATCAAGTGAAGAATTTTGAATGAGGAGAAGAACAAGAGAATTGAGAGTGTGAGGTGAGAATAGAGAGGAAAGTTGTGAGGAAATAAAGGTAAGTGTTAGGAATTGATAAGAATTGAGGGTAATGAGTGTGAGGGGTGAGTGTATGACTTATACTCACTCTCTCTCTCTCATGAATTTATGGCAGCCATCCCCCTAGTCCCCTCAAGAATTCAACCCTTCTTTTATCTTCTCTTCTCTTCTGTTCTATTCTCTTTTCTTTTCCAAAATAATTAAAACCCCATTTAACCTTAAAACAAAATAGATATAATTGTTTAACATATAACATGACATGCTAAAAGGAATGGTTAAGTGTGTCATGGCTAATAAAGCATGGTTAACATCTCCTTAACCCTAATTCAACATGCACATGTGTGTGTAAGTGTAAAATAATTAAATAAAAGATGTAAATAAAATAATTATTAGTTTAATTTCATTAAAAACCTGCACTAACACTTAATTACACTAACCGCGTTCTAAAGTGTTACATTTATGTAGCTTGCACATATTGATAAAGACTTGATACAGTAGTATATTATTATGGTTTGACTTTATCTTAATATGTGTGTTTATTATATATGTTGACCACATGTTGATAAAACTCATAGGATCTTACTTGACTACTAGCGTTATGATGGCGATCATACTTGTGGGAGCTGGGTAATCTATAAGCACATCTTTAAAAGTCCCAAATCGCAGGAGTATCGAGATCGGGCATCGATGCTCCACAGTAAACTTGCATATACGTTTGTAGATCCCGACGCGGGGCGTTGGTTGGTCCCACATCCATTGGTGTGATCACATAAGATTGTATGTGAGTGCTCTCTGGGGGTGAGTACACTGGACAGACTCGCCGAGAACCTCTAGATGGTAATATACCTATCGTCAGATAGAGGTTCTCATGTGATATATGTACAGGTTAGTCTTAGGACCTGAGATCGTCATTTGTCTCATGTAAGTTCCCACTGTGCTTTGATCGCCACCCTACCTTGGCTCTACTGAGTCGTGTAAACAGGTTTTGATTGGGTACAATCCAGAGCCACATGGATAGGCTCAGTAGAAGTTCGGACGAGTTTGCTCATCGGCCTTCCTTTTCGACAGGTATCTGGGTAGCCATTATGTACAGCTTGTACCGCTGACGTGCTTGTGGTTAAACCCACTGCCAGCGTACTGTTGAGTTTTTAGATTCCCACACAGAGGGTTTCCCTGCTTCGGGCAAAATGATGTAGAGGCTATATGGTTTTAAGGCAAGGGTTCGATCATACTAGCGGAAAGAGGATTGCATGAATTCTTTGATGACCCCAACGAAGAAGAAGCATAACATTGTGTCTCCTTCAAGTGTTCTTATTATTGAGAACTGCTTTTCGGTCAGTCCTACCTCCTGGGTACTTGATACCGGATCTGGATCTCATATCTGTAATTTATTACAGGGGCTGAGAAAAAGTAGGATGGTTGGACCTGGTGATATGTCCCTCAGAGTAGGGAATGGAGCACAAGTTGATACTGCTGCCGTCGATGAATATGACCTAGTGTTGCCAAATGGTAATACTATGATTTTGAACAATTGCTACTATGTACCTTCCATGTTATGCAATATCATATCAGTTTCTTTCCTTGATAAAGATGGATATAACTTTGTTCTTGATAGAAATATCATGAACATTTACCTTAATAAGGTATGGGTTGCAGAAGGTTTAATGTTTAATGGTATCTATGGTCTAAATCAAAATGCAGTTTTCAATGTACAAAACACACGCAAGAGAAAGAGTTCAGAAGAGAACGAATCCTACTTGTGGCATTGTAGACTTCATCATATTGGAGAGAAAAGACCGAGTAAATTGTATAAGGATGGATATTTGAATATGTTCAAATTTTCATCTTATGAAACTTGTCAGTCCCGTCTCAAAGGAAAAATGACCAAATCTCTGTTCACTGGACACGGAGAAAGATCAGCAGAGCTCTTGGGATTCATACATAATGATGTATGTGGTCCAATGTCTATATATGCATGGGATGGGTTCTCGTACTTCATCACATTCACTGACGATCTCTCTAGGTTCGGATATGTGTATCTCATGAAACATAAATCTGAAGCTTTTGAAAAATTCAAAGAATACAGAAACGAAGTAGAGAACCAGACTGGCAAAATTATTAAGATCTTCCGGTCTGACAGAGGAGAGGAGTATTTAAGTACGGAATTCCTAGAAATCCTAAAAGAGAATGGAATTCTCTCTCCACTTACTCATCCGTATACACCACAACACAACGGTGTATCGGAGCGGAGAAATCGCACCTTTTTGGATATGGTTCTCTCCATGATGAGTAGTGCTGAGTTTCCTCTTTCTTTCTGGGGACATGCACTGCAAACACCGGCATACTTATTGAATCAGGTTCCATTTAAATGTGTACCTAAGACTCCATATGAAATATGGAGTGGAAAATAACCATGTCTTAAGCGTATTAAGATATGGGGTTGTCAGACCTATGTTTAAACACAGAAACTGGATAAACTAGAGTCACGGTCAGTTCTGTGTAAGTTTGTGCGATATCCAAAACATTTGCATGGATATCTGTTCTACCACACTAAGGAACAGAAGGTGTTTGTATCTCGCCACACCACCTTTTTGGAAAGGGAATTTCTTGAAAAAGAAATTAGTGGGAGTACGGTAGAACTGGAAGAAACTTCAGAACCACAAACTGAAACTGAAGATTTGGTGGATTCGCTAGATTCAGTAGTCCTAGACGAACCTCAGCCACGCCGCAGATCTAATAGGATTTCTCATCCGCCCGAGAGATACTATGCTTTTCTCATAGACGGGGATCGAGAGGGTTGTATCTTGGAAGAAGATGATCCTATTAGTTTCAGGCAGGCTATTATCAGTAGGCACTCTGATAAGTGGCTAGATGCTATCCAGTCCGAGATGGAGTCCATGTATGCCAATAAAGTGTGGACCTTAGATATTGCTCCACCTGGGGTAAAACCCGTTGGATGCAAATGGATCTACAAAAAGAAGATTGGTGTAGATGGGCAGGTGGAAATCTATAAGGCTAGACTTGTTGCAAAAGGTTTTCATCAAAGACCACTATGACGAAACTTTTTCTCCAGTGGCTATGCTTAAATCCATTTGGATCCTACTTGCCATTGCTGCCTTCCATGATTATGAAATCTGGCAGATGGACGTAAAAACGGCTTTTCTAAGTAGAAGTTTGGACGAGTTTGTTTATATGGATCAGCCGGAGGGTTTTATAGACAGTGAGAGCAGCGGGAAGGTGTGCAAGTTGCTTAAATCTATTTATAGATTAAAGCAGGAATCGCAGAGTTGGAACATCTGTTTTGATGAAACGGTCAAGGAATTTGACTTCATCAAGACTGAAGATGAGGCAATTATATATAAGAAGATTATAGGATGAACTGTCGTATTCCTAGTCTTGTACATGGATGGCATTCTCTTGATAGGAAACGATATTCCTATGCTACAATCGGTCAAGCTGTTTTTATCACAAAGGTTCTCCATGAAGGACCTCGGTGATGCCTCGTGCATTCTGGGGATCAAGATCTACAGAGATAGATCCAAGAGATTATTGGGACTTTCGTAGTCCAGGTACATAGAGACCATACTAAAGAGATTTAGTGTGGAAGATTTCAAGCGCGGTAACATACTTGCATTGCACGGAATCACCCTCTCCAAAGAGATGTCTCCCAAGACTGATGAGGAGAGCGTTTACATGAGCACTATACCCTATGCTTCGGCGGTAGGATCTATAATGTATGTGATGCTATGTACAAGACCAGATGTAGCTTACGCGCTTAGAGTGGTGAGCCGGTATCAGTCGAACCCAGGTGAGAACCACTGAATAGCTGTGAAGAACATTCTCATGTACCTGAGAAGTACTAAGGAGATGTTCTTGGTTTACGGTAGTGGAGACCTGAAGGTCGAGTCCTTTACCGATTCAAGCTTCCAGAGTAATAAGGATGACAGCAAGTCTGTCTCGGGTTTTGTGTTTACCCTCAACAGAGGGACGGTGTGTTGGATGAGTTCCAAACAGGATACCATTGCAGACTCGACAATGGAGGCTGGATACATTGCTGCGAACGATGCCGCAAAAGAAGTGGTCTGGATGAAGAACTTCATTTCTGAACTTCAGGTAGTTCCGTCCATTATTGATCTGATACCTTTGTATTGCGATAACAATGGGGCTATAGCTTTAGCGAAGGAACCACTGTCCCATCAGAAATCCAGACACATCTTAAAGCAGTATCACCTGATCACAGAGATCATAAATCGCTAAGAGATCGAGATCCGTAGAGTGGATACAAAAGAAAACACGGCGGATCTATTTACAAAGGCCCTCCCTCAAGCATAGTTGGAATGACTTTTTGAGTTGTTGGGTATGCGGTACGCCAGCAGCTGACCTTAGTACAGACGTTGGGTATTCGGTACGCCAATTACTAGCCTTTAGTGCAAGTGGAATATTGTTGGATATGTATTCCCTAGAGGCCATTATTGTATATGTATACATGTGGATGCTAGGGATATGTATGTACAGGACAATCTTGCTCACTTATATAGTATATTATTTGAGTTGTCTTTACCAGGATATGTGTATTACTTTCTTATGTTGCTTTATGCAGCTTGCACATATTGATAAAAACTCGATACACTAGTATACTATTATGGTTTGACTTTATCTTAACATGTGCATATGTTATATATGTTGACCATATGTTGATAAAGCCCGTAGGATCTTGCTTGAAAACCAGCGTAAATGATGGCGATCATACTTGTGGGAGCTGGGTAGTCTATAAGCACATCCTTCAAAGTCTCAAGTCGCAGGAGTATCGAGATCGGGCATCGATACTCCAGAGTGGACTTGCGTATACATTTCTAAACCCCGACGAGGGGCGGTGGTTGGTCCCACATCCATTGGTTCATCACCTAAGATTGTATACGGGTGCTCACTGGGGGTGATTACATTGGACGAACTCGCCGAGAACCTCTAGATGGTATTATACCTATCGTTAGAAGCGGTTCTCATATGACATGTGTAAAGGTTAGTCTTAGGACCTGGGATCGTCATTTGTCTCGTGTAAGTTCCTACTGTGTTTTAATCACTACCCTACCACGGCTCTACTGAATTGTGCAAACAGGTTTTGGTTGGGTACAGTCCCGAGCCACATGGAGGCAGTGAGTGATTGTCAGGGATTCGTCTCTCCAAGTATTGGGAGTCAATATCGCACTGTGTTCGATTGTTCGGGACCATAAGACCTTGGCCAAGGCAGTTGGGATTTACTGATAGGTTGATCAATAGTTTACCGGATTGGTCCTGAGCCAAATCAACATGAATTATCAGGTTATTAGGGTCTGACGCTTACTACCCCCTGATCCAGTATGCGATACTTTTAGACGAAGAGACCGGACTGTACGGAGATTATCATGGATAGGCTTAGTAGGAGTTCGGACGAGTTTGCTCGTCGGCCTTCCTTTTCTACAGGTACCTGGGTAGCCGTTACGTGCAGATTGTACCACTAACGTGCTTGTGGTTAACCCACTGCCAGCATACTATTGAGTCTTTAGAGTCCCACACAGAGGGTTTTCCTGCTTCGGGCGAAATGATGTAGAGGCCGTATGGTTTTACGGCAAGGGTTCGATCACATACGTATACTTGTGCACGTATGATGTTCGGGTGGATAATACTAGTGGGCTTTGGTTTAAGCCGGATCCTAGTATTATAACGTTGGATTATTTTTGTCTCATAGTATTCGTATTTTTCGGAATACGGATACGGGTATGTATATACGGTGAGGGGTATTCTTGTAATTGTGCAAGATGCTTCTAGAATAAGACACTTCATTATTGTTTTAACTATTTAAGTTAAATGGTTAATGAGGTGGAGGGGTAAGATGTTCATTTGTATTAAATGAAGCATGGCTACTTGGTGACACATGTAGTGACTCATGGGGCGACTCATGGTTTATTATTGATTCGTGCCTGATATTTTGTGTTGTGAAGATATTTTTGTGGCATGGCATTATTAGTTCACAACACTTTGCCATTCTTTATTCTATGCGCACTTCTACACTCTCATCTCCTCAAGCTTCATCTTCTTCTACCTCAAACCCTAAATGTCTCATGTGTTGAGAAACCTAGGGTATCTTGAGACTAATTAATCTATTATCACTCTCTACATTCTCTTGGTACTTAGATTAGCATTCTAAGTAACCTAGTTATCTCGGTTTAGAGGTAGGAACTCAATGTAGACACTTTCGGGTGGATCATCTTTGGTGCGAGGAGGTCGTCGATCAAGCGTGATCCATACATCCTTTGAGGAGCTAAATGATAGGATTGAAGACCCGAAGGACTTGTTTATTTAGGTATAAATTTCTATCATATTAGATAGAATCCTTTAGCCTGCTAGTTAGGTTTTATGGTAGATCCGGTTTAGGGTTATTCTAGCGCCAGTTTAGAATCGTATGAAAAAAATTATTCCGCAAACGGCCACGGATGATGGCCAGGGCGTTAGTATAACCCAACAAATACAACCTTTGTAGACCAGTCCTTCACTTCTAAAGCTCCAAGTAGTAGTCCCTAGAACTCTTCTTAGGCTTCACTAGTTGAAAGGAACGAGCTTACTACGTCGTTTTCTAGGTCGAAGATGATCCACCTTGAAGTTACTCTAACTCAAGCTACCTCTTCACTAATGAAAGACTTAGTGAAGCAAACAACCTAATCTAATGGGCTAGATGAGAGTAGGTTGATGAAGTAGGAATTTTGCTCACTTTAGAAATCTCTTTCTCTTTTTCTTTCTTCAACTCAAGAAAACTTAGAGAGGAAGAAGATGAACTTGGGTGAGGAAATTATCAAGTGATCAAATGAGAGAGTGAACCATGGGTTAATGATAAGAGTTAGGGTGAGAAAATATCTAGAGTAAAACAAAATTAGTGGGATGAGTCATGGCTTCTACATGCTTCCACATGCATCTAAGCCATGCTCATTTCCACCTCATTTTGTTTTTTTTCTAAATAAATTATTACTCTAATTATCTTTATCCTTGGTGTGAGTCTCATACGCCCATGTTCAATGTATCATCCCTATGACACATAAGTGTTTTATATATAAACAAGTATATACATATATATCATATATACATATATCATTATATATAACAAGAGAAGAAAATCATTAGTGAGCACAATATTAGTTAATATATAAATATATCAAAAATAAATATATATTAAATTATTAAATCAACACTAGATTCAATAATCCGTTTATATCATATATAACCGACTAATATCTTTTATATGTATATCAAATTATCAAATCAACACTTGATTTAATAACCCGGTATATCATATATAACCGATAACATTCAATACTACATTAAATCAACACTTGATTCAATAATCTGGTCATATCATATATAACCAGCCAGTATCAAATATATATACATATAACATATCATTGAATCAACACTTGATTCAACAATCCGGTTATATCACATATAACCTAACCGATATCAAATATCGCGAGATTAGAATAAGGTATCACATACTCGTAATTAATCAAGCTCCCGCACATATCACCATATGTGCCCTATTTTGTTTCGCTTGAGCTAGGAAACCTCTGTGTGGGACTCTAAAGACTCGTCAATACGCCAACAGTAAGTAATGATCATATCAGTCACCCACAAGCCGTTAGCGTTACTAGCTGGACGTAATGGCTACTCAGGTATTAAGCGAATAGAAGATCAACAAGCAAGCTTGTCCAAACTCCCACAAAGCCTATAAGAAACACTTACCGTATAGTCCGGTCTCTACGTCTGATATGTCGCATATCAAGTCTAGGGGTGGAATCGTCAGATCCCAGTAACTTGATAAGTCATGTCGATGTGTGGGTCATAACCTTTCGAGAAACTACTGATAACACTAACCAGTAAATCTCACCAGCCCTGGCCAGAGACTTGCTGTTATAGCCAATCGAGCATAGCGCAAAATCAACTCGCTATACCGGGAAAAACGAAACCCCTCCTGTCGCTCATTGCCTCCATGTGACTCGGGACTGTACCCAAGATCCACCTATTTGCACGACTCTATGACGATCTCGGATCTACAGACTATCTTGTACAAGTGTCACCAGAGAACTGCTATCTGATGATAGGTATGGTACCACCTAAGAGTTCTCGGCGAGTCCTGTTCGGTGTACCCATTCTCTAATGAGCACCTGTGTACAATCTTTGATGTCAAACACCAATGATTATGGGATCAACCATCGCCCCATACAAGGTCAAGAAACGTACACACAAGTCTACTCTGGAATATCGATGCCCTGTCTCGATATCATCTCGAGTAGAACTGTTAAAAGATGTGCTTGTGGACTACACAAGCCCCACTAGTATGATCTGCATCATAATCCTGGTAGTCAAGCAAACATCCTAAGGGCTTTATTAACATATATCAAAGAGACAGTATAACAATACAAGTGTACATGTTAAGATAAAGAGCAACCAGATAGCATACTTTCATATCGAGCAAGAAAGTCCTCTATATATATGTCCAAGCATCCACTATATCATACAATAATGGCCTCTAGGGCATAAATATTCCTAACACATGCAAGTGGGGGCCATTTTGGGCTAAGAAGACGACTGAAAAAGTTTTACAAAGTGGGTTTTATTAGCCCACGTTATTTAAAAATGCATATGAATTTTGTAAAACATGTGAACGCGGTCAACATTTAGGTAAAATCACTAGGAGAAACACGATGCCTCTTAATTCTATCATTTTAGTTGAGATCTTTGATGTATGGAGTATCGATTTCATGGGGCCATTTCTAAATTCATTTGGGAATATTTATCTTTTAGTAGCGGTCGATAATGTATCGAAATGGGTGGAAGCAATGGCATGCAAAACCAATGACAACAAAGTTGTTATCAAGTTTTTGAAAAATAATATTATTTATTGGTTTAGTATTCTATGCTTTATTATTAGTAATAATGCGACCCATTTTTGCAACCGATCTTTCGAAACTCTTATGAGAAAATATTTGATCCACCACAAGTTATCCACCCCATATCATCCGCATATTAGTGGGAAAGTTGAGTTATCAAATAGGCAAATTAAGCAAATATTGGAAAAACAGTTAATAAGAACCGCAAGGATTGGTTACTTAAGTTTGTTGACGCATTATGGGCTTACCGAACCGCATACAAGACTATCCTTGGTATGTCTCCTTATAAGCTTATATTTGGGAAAGCTTGCCACTTACTAGTAGTGTTGGCACACCGCGCTATGTGGGTCATAAAACAGTTAAATATGGATATTGAAGATGCCGGTAAGTATAGAAAGTTCCAACTAAATGAATTAGAGGAAATTAGGAACGCTGCTTATGAAAATACCAAGATTTTTAAAGAAAAAACGAAAATTTTCCATGATAAAAACATTTTACGAAAAGATTTTCAAACGGGCCAAAAAATTTTACTATATGATTCATGATTGCATCTATTTCCTAGAAAATTAAAATCGCAATGGACCAGGCCGTTTATTGTCAAAACCGTATTTTCACATGGAGCTATCGAGATTGAAAATCCTAAAAATGGTGAGGTGTTCAAAATTAATGGTCAAAAATTGAATTACAATTTTTTATGGACAATGAGGCGGAGCTCATGGATTTCTATGAGCCGGAATACACTTGAAAATATTTTAAAACTCCTCATTTGTAATATATGTACATCATTAGTTAATTAGTTTTTTTTAAGGAAGAGTCGCGGTAGACAGTGATGGCACTGTCAAGTTCATGGGAGGGGGGTTTCTACATAGTTTTTAGTTTTCAAAATAAAAATAAAAAAATAAAAATTTTAAAAAATTGATAGAAAATTTTGAAAATAGAAATGAAAAAGTGAAAAATGTATATAAAAGAGAGAGAGAGATTTTAAGAAAAATAAGAAAAATGGATCTAATAATAAGTTGTCATGAGCCCATTCCCAAAATGCTAGTATCATGAAGGAGTTATTAGATTTGAGAAGATATAAGTGGAGCCTATTTTTAAGTCTAAACATTTGAACGTTGATACCCTACTATACGCACATGCACACATCTTGAAGTTTGGGACAGCAGAAGAGACCCATGCTCTTATCTGTAATGCTCTAGTATGAAGAAAAAAAATTTAATATAAAAAAAATGAACACTGTCTTGTAATTATCAAGGTAGTATAAAAAAATTCAGTAAGGGTGCTTCATCACTTAAAGACTTATGCCAACTGGTTTGGGATCATTTGTCATGCCTCAGGTGTTGCAAGATTAGAATACTGCTATTTACACCTAATAAGTGATCACATTCGGTAATCGGTCGGTTAGTGTCTCACGAAATATTAACGGTCATATGAAAAATGTGGGAACAAATCCATAAATTAAAAAGTAATAGGAAGCTAAGGGCAAGAGTATGAGAGCTTGAATTGAATTCTTCGAGAGATATTTTTCTTTACACATGTAGGGGTATATAATCATGCTCGGATGCAAAATAGGTATGAAAGATTGAAAGAATGATGAGGAAGCAATTTTCAGTATAGATCAAAGTCTATTAAGGCTTGGTTCATGACGACTGAAAATCTAGTAAAATTAAACTCTTGTTTTTCGTATTTTTCTTATCTATTCCTATCTTTGTATATAGTTTTCATTTTCTTATTTTTGTTTTCTTTATTTTCTTTTATAGGAATAGGGGTAGGAATAGGAGTATGAGTAGGATTTATTTAGATAGTAGTTTAGTTTATTTTAGAGTTTGAAACCCTAGATTTGTTTGAGAACTAGCAAAAGATAAGTGTGGGGGTATTTGATTGGTGTAATTTATTGCATATTTTTCTAAACCATATCATTTTATTGTCACAAATTTTACTATTCCGGGTATTTTTTGTGAATTATTACAGATAACATGGCTTGAATGCAAAAGGACAAAAATTATCCTAAAATAAAGATTACGTGTGTATAATAGAGACTTAAGGGAATTATTCAGAAAATCAAAAGACAAATTGCAAATTTGGAACCAATTTGGGAATATCATTACAATCAGCAAAGCTTGCAATAAATAGAGGTCAATTGATCATCACAACAACAAATCAGATGGAGAAACCAAATCAAATAAAAAAACAACAAATCAACCTACCTAATTATATGCTGAATTTGGGAACAATTCGGAGATCTACGCAACTACAGAGATACAGCGAGATATTTAAGATTTTATGTGCTAAAAAATTATCTAAATTAATGATAAAACCACAGGAAAAATCTAGAGCCATGAACCCAAAAAACGGCGGCGGATCAGCGGCCCATATAGCTAAATGGCGGTGGATCAGCGGTCGATTTTGGGCGATTCGATGAGATTTTTTATGGGCACGATCGTCTTTCCACATAAATTAATATGAGATGTAGGGTTTCATCTTTTAAAGATTCTAAAGTCACGCAAAAGTATCCAACAGAGCAATGAGATTAGATTATCATAATTGTTAGAAATTAGATTCTCTTGTATCTTTTATTACTTATTTTCCAGTCTTCCTTAACTCTATATAAGAACTTGTATAGACTTAAGGTTTCATATCTTTCTCATTGTCTTCATCCTAGGGTTTTCTACAGGGAGATCAATTATATTTGTAAGTATTTCATTATATCAATAAAAATACTTTTATCTTTAATTATGATAAGTACTTAATTTTATTCTAGGCTTTGTGTTGTTTAATTCTACTGGTTGGACATTTTCAAACTCTTCTTTTCTTATGCTTAATTTATGAAGTTATTTTTTGATTTAATTCCTTTATTTTTATGTTTTTATCATATAAACTGGATCTTATATGGATAATTGATGTTTTGAATTAGATCTAGGGATTGATGATACAGCTAAAAACTCATTAGGCTAATGACGGTCCGACAAACTAGAAATCTAATTAGGGACGGTAAGAAAAAAATTAGATTAAAATAAATTCAACCTAGGTAATTAAAGGGCTCTAAGTTAATTCAATAAAATAATAGTATAAATTAGCTACCTAATACTGTTAATCAATGGTTAAATCTAGGGTAATTTTAATTAACTAGAAATATAGATGTTTGATATAGTTTCTAAATGATGTTTTAATAATTGATAGGTTATTTTTAAATCTAATTAATATAACCTATGCATTTGTTTTAATTAATAGAAAACATATTAAATATCTAGAAAAGAAAAACTAACTCTTAAACCAACTCTAGAAGATAAAACCATACAAAACCCTAGACTTTTCTCTTTATAAAAACCAACCTTTTAAATTTCCTTGCTTTCTTTAACTTAGTTTAAAGGTAGTTAACACACCTCTCTATGGGAACGATTCTCAAATACAACTGCGATAAACTGTATACTTGCGGTTAAATTTGGATACTAATAAAATCCCCAAACACTCACATTACTATTGATACTAGGGTAATCAAGAATAACGTGGATTATGGTGCTTAAGTATGGTATTTGGGATTGTGCATGAAATCTTTACTTATCGACCCTTGTTCTTTCATTCTTGTCTCTTAACCTCGCCTCCGGCCAAACCAAACGTAACCGGTCATAATTAGGAATCACCGCTATCGTGATAGAATAGGGTGCCTAAAGGAACGGATTGTATGAGTTTTGGTCGGAGTTCAATTTGCAAGGTATCGGGTAAAGAAAATAAGTAAAGAAAGTCCTAACTAAAACATCACTCTTCTCTTTCCATGACAAGAAGGAAAACTACTCACAAAACATTTCATAAAGAAAAAGAAAACACAAGATAGAAGACATCAAAGGAAACATTTCAAGTAAAGTAAGGGTAAGAAAATATTAGGAACCAAAGTGCAAGGAATTGAAGATTTATTGAAGTGCAATAACAAGCACAAGATAATGAATTTAAATACTAAATTCTAAACTTTCAAGCTCACTTAAGAGGTTATATGATCGGATAAAAGTAAAGAACTCAAACTAAACCTATCTACTATGTACAAAACTTAGATAAACATTGTATTCAAGTTGCAAAAAGTAGGATGAAAAAGTGAACTCCTTACTTGCTCTCTGATCTGGTATTTATAGGCATTTCATCATAAAAAAAACAAACTATAAAAATGAAGTGATGTGACAATGAGATGTGCCCAAAAGAAAATTGGAGCCAAATGGAGCAAGTCTGGCCGCAATTGGCGGCTAAAATGGATTAATTGGCGGCCTGGAAGTGAGTGGTGGGGCCCTGATCGCACGCTTTTGGCGTGTCGGATGTTCAAAGTTCTAAAGTTATTACCGCGATCAGGACGGTGCCGCTTTGCAGCTAGCCGGTTGAGCACGGCTCGATCCACAGAGAGATGCTTGTATGTCCGTTCGTGTTTTAGACGAGTCAATAAAGAATGTGTATATGTTTGTTCAGTTCTATCCTAAGTGTCGTATTTTATGTTCAAGTAAGCTTGTTAAGGTTAAGGTCGGTTAGTAGAGTTAGGTTAGTCTTGTGCTTGTCTTTTGCCATTCTTAAAACGGTGTTGGGATAATCGAAAGTAGCGGGGATTAGGAGGACATAGGAATGGGATTTGCGAGTTTAAGCGAGTTTTCCAAAGCTAAATCCATTCCTAGTGCCCCTTATCCGTCCGCTAAATACGCTTATTTCCAACCATCGGCCAAACACCCGCAACCATGTATCCAATTAAGTCACAACTACATGTCACGTTGTAGTGCGCTTAAAGGACTTCTCAACTTAGGTCGCGGCTACATGTCACGTATAGCGCGCCTAAGTGAGGAGGTTGCGTTTGTTTGGTCGGGATTCGTTTCAAGATGTTTGGCGAAGAGAAGCACAAGGGATTTCTCTGTCCCTCTTACCACCTTCCTTAGCCTTAACAAGAGGAAAATTATTCATACATCATAAAAGAAAAGAAAATAAAACAAGAAGGAAGAAAGGAAAAGAAAATACGATTTTACAAGTGAAGCAAGCTAACTCTTGGGTCCTCACCTTAGCAAGGAACTCCGTCAAGTATCATCGCTTGAAAATATGGATAAAAGAAGAAATGAAAAGAGAACAAGAAAGGAAATAACAACAACTAGTTAACAACAAATAATAAAATTACAATACAAGATAATAAAATTATAAGACAATAAATAAAAGAGACAAGATAAAAATAACCCTCATCTTCATTGATCTTCCACTCAAAAAGCTCTCACTACAATTTTCATGGAGGAAAGAATGAAGAAGAAGAAGAAACTAAGCTAAATCCTAACAAAGAGAGAATGGAATTCAAGACATGAAGAAGACCCTTGGCTTGGCACAAAACTGGGCTATTTATAGGCTGCGTGCTGAAACTCTAGGGCAACATTCTGGTCCCAAATGAAATGACAAAACTACCCCAAAAATTTGGTCAGATGATGTCACTAAACCGCGGCGGATCCGCCGCGTAAACCCACATTTGGCGGCGGTTCCGCCGCGGTTTTGTGGAATTGGGTTCTCATTTTTTCTGTGTTTCCTTGTGTTGCTATACTATGTTGTTCTACATGTTCCAAATTGCAAATTGCTTTCACAATTTCTTCAGATCTGCACAGTCCAAACATAGCTTCACTTTTGATTGATTTGACCTTTCTCCCTCGAGCTCCGTGCACCCATTGATTCTTGTGCTACCCCTCTCGTGCTCTGTGCTTGTCCGAGACACGAATGACCACTGTCATATGTCTTGTCTCTGGAACTGGTACGCGGCACTGGACGGATACGGATGACCGGAACCCGGCTTTATCTGTTGGCAACAGATGTTCTGGATTTTGGCGTAACTGTGGAGATTTTGTATCATTTGCGTTATTTTGGACTAGGAACCTGTAGACTGTAAATATGTAGCAAAACACGGATTAAAAGCACCTACCTATAAACAAACGAGCATAAGAATGGGCGGTATTAAATGTAATATTCTAGTGTGAACAAATACCCCCAAACTTAACTTTTGCTCGTCCCGAGCAAAACCAATTATTCACAAAAAGTCCTAACCTCACTTTCGCAGGGAACGCGATTGCACTGAGCTTGTGCAACAAGCCGTTAAACCTCTAGGTGTCCCTAGTAGGAGGAGTGTTGTCTCCTGAGGGTTTTCAGCGGATTACACCCACAAAATCCCTTCAAGCTAGTGTCATAAGTTAATATCGATTCTACTCCTACAGTTCAGTATTTACGTTAGAAATTCTATCATCCTAAGTTAGAAACATCCAACCCTTATGTTTCACGCCTCCTATCTACTTAACTTCAGATTTTATACGTTCCAAAAAAGTTTAGAAAGATGTTGGTATCTCCTGAGTTTTCCTTCTAAAGTGCGGTCTTAAATCAGGGATTTTTATCAACTTTACAGGAAACATAAGTCTTATCTTTTATTTCTATCTTTTATCCAAACATCGATTATATACCCCTACGTGTGTGTATATTTACACCCCTACACTCAAGAATTCAATTCAAGCTATAATACCCTTGCCCTAATACCTAATACTACTTCTTTTCATTAAGGATGGACGGATTTGCTCACACAACTTTCATGCGACTATTAATGCTTCTTGAGGCACTAACGGCCGATTACTGAATGTGTGAGCTTAAAGCGTAAATAGCAGTTTCCAGGTCTTGACTTTATTTATTTTTCTTTTTCTTTTTCTTCTTTTTTTTTCTTTTTCAAGACCGGATATATTTTTCAATATGCTCTTTTGGTGTTTAGCTTTAAATACCGTTTTTTCTTTCATACTAGGCTTTCAGGCAAGAGTATTTCTAGGTATCCTCTATTATCCCAAGTTTCAAGGTGCGTGTAAGTGCAGTTGTAGGGTATATACTTTCTGAATTTGAACTCAAGAAAAGAAACTATTTTTCAGACTTATCCTTTAGTAAAGCTTCAATACTTTCCCCTCATCTTAACTTAACTCAAGAACTGAACTCAAGATTACCTACTTCTAAAAAAAACTGTAAGGACGTATAATCACTAAGTTTAAACAGAATGAGGGTTATTTTTAGGATTTTCAATTCCTAAGCCTAGAATTTAGTTATTTCTAACATATCAACTAAACTTTCAGAATAAAAATCTAAGTTACCCTATTAGCTAACTTGACGACAAAGTTTTTATATTTTTCGGAAATTTTTTCGACTTTTATGGGTTTTTAATAAGGTATGCAAATGAAAAATATACAAATGAATGCGAAGGAAGAAAACTTACCGACCATACCCCCAAACTTAAACTTGACAGTGCCCTCACTGTCAGGCTGCACCAAGAGGGTCAAAATTGTCAGCGCTTCCTAAAAAAATTTTTTTTTATACAAAACAAAAAAAAAACAAAAATATATACATAAAATGGTTCCCCCCAAGCTTAAGTAAAATAGTGTTTCCACTGTTAAGTGTTGAAGTTCAGGATTAGGGGGGAAAAAACAGTATCAAGCTATATAAGGCCTTACACAGGTCGAAAGTGAGCACCAACCATTCAAAAATTTTATCTCTATAATGTGCTGGTTGGTGAAAGAATGCGGAGAGGTAAGAAATGGAGAATACGCGAGACCGTATGGAGATAGAAGTGGGATATAGTCTCGGTATGTGAGAAGAAGAATGGTGGAAGGGAGAAAGAAGTGGAATACGAACTTGAGGGTGAAAATGGATTGAATAAATTAGTACAATCTGTAATGATCAATGTGAAAAGATGGATTGTACCAATCTATCAATATGGCGAGAAATTGGGTCAAATCCCTCAAGATTCGTGAGAAACCATGGGTACGCCGAACTTGGTAAACCAGACACAGGAAGTGAAAATTATATGGTTTCTTGCAATGTCGGAACTATGGAAAGGATGGGGGGAAGTGATTGAGGAAGGGTATCGGTTAAGGGTTCTGGAGGGTGTACACAGTCAATGACAGGGATAAGATGAATTGGAAAATCCGACTCATCAAGCAAAACTGGTTCATCCTAAAAAATATCCTCAAAATTTTCCTCAAAATTCAGCACATCCATGCATTTATCCTCAAAATCCAGACGCATATGGGGTTCGGAAAAAACATTTAATGACTCGGGATGATGAATTGGAGAAAAAAACTCATCCAAAGCAGTGGGTTCATCATCCAAAATATTCCCAGCGTCAATATCCTCAATCAAGTGAAAATCAATTTTCTCAGACACCTCATCAAAAGCATGGATTTCAATTGATTCTAGTTCTAAGATGGAGGTGTAGAGGTCAAAAGGATTGGGTGTGGTTTCACTCGAAAGGGACCCTTCACAATCGGGCAAATCAAACACTACAAAGTCACACAACTCATTATCTGTTCTATCTTTAATTAATGAATCGTTTTGGACACTAGATAGACATTCAAAATCGGAGTTGTGGGTTTCAATTTGCAATGGGTAGGTTCGATTTGGA
The DNA here is from genome assembly GCA_030015575.1 of Agapanthus africanus. Taxonomy (NCBI): domain Eukaryota; kingdom Viridiplantae; phylum Streptophyta; class Magnoliopsida; order Asparagales; family Amaryllidaceae; genus Agapanthus; species Agapanthus africanus. The sequence continues at coordinate 213,707,494 of CM057350.1, read as the reverse complement.
AGGGTGTACAGCTCACTCTCTCCACTCAAGTTCTCAACCTGTCCTACCGCCTCTTCATACATTGGAAAATTTGGAGCTAGTTGAAAACTAGCTACCGGGTCACTAGGTTGTATGAGGGCGGCCATGGACGCATTCAAATCCATCATCTGTTGGTACGACGCTACCCTAAAGTCTTCCAATGACTGTTCCAGACTAGACATAGGTTGTGAAGGGGTTTCAGTAAAAGATTTAAAGTTGTTTGGATACTGAAAACTCCCAAATGGCGGTTCAGAAGCAATGTCTAGGGAAGGTGCAAAAGTCGGGTAGGACTGGTAGGAATTGAATGGCTGGACAAGAGCAGGATCAATATTTGGATAAGAAGGTGAATGGAATTATTGATCCCAAGAATCTGTAGTGGTGAAAGGAGTGAAAGATCGGCTACGGGATTGTTCAATATGTTCAGCGATGGACAAAGGACGACTTACAAAAGGAGTATCAACGTAAGAGGGTGGGGAAGGTTGAAAAGATTGATACAAAGTGGATTGCGGAGGGCAAGTGTTTGTCCTAGACGCGTCTATCCGATCTTTCAAAGAGATTTTGGGCATGGAAGGGTCGTTTGAAGTTCGGCCAAAGAAAGAACCGTAAGAAGAAATGTCTGGTTGTGGGTACCAAAGTTCGGCAAGAGTTTTGCGATGTGGGGTACCCATGATATGAAGAGAGAAAGAAAGAAAGGCAGAGAAAAACGGGGGGAAGAATGTGAATTTTTTTAAAAAAAATTTAGTTAGTTATTAACAAAAGAATGAAATAAACACACAAAAAGAATCTGGATAAAAAAAAACAATCACGACACAAAAATACCACACACCTAATCGGTCTAGGGTTCACCTAGGTCAACTAGACCTTCTCAAGAACTTGATTGTCGAAGTAAAACTGTGTCGAGAAACGAGCTCAAGATATATTGATCACGAGGCCAGGTAAGTGCAGAGATAAGGGGAGGTTTTCCGACGCTTTCACGAAGATCCTTAATTAAATAACCCTTTCTCTTTTGGCGGTTTCGCCGTGAACACTTTCCTAGACACCCCGTAAACAATATACCGTTAAGCGGTATTCTAAACACAGTTAACTTCTCCTAGTGAGCGCGGAGTCCTTAAGGCTTAAAGTCTAATTTCTTTTAAAATTTATGCGGGTAAACGTTATGCTCAAGTTCGTGATTTGTGGGCCACGGAAAAGGTGATGAAATCCTTTACCGTATATTGTGGAGTTCGCTTGCCCTTAAGTCCGTATTAATGTATGCAATGCGCAATTTAATAAAAATTCTATAAAGAATCAAACAATCGTTTTTTATATTAAGCATGGCACTGCAACAAATACGGGTTAGTCAATTTTTTTGCGTTTGGTAGCGACTTGCAAAGAATCCTGCAAAGATATTATAGTGGATGCGTCGGATTTGAGAAGAAGGTGTTAGTAAAGTACGTACCGTTAAGTTTTCGGGTTTAGAAAACCCCTGTTGAATCAAATCCGGTAAACTTGAAAAGTTCGCTTGTGCGGGTCAAACTACCCAGATCTTTGGCACTGTACTTTGCAATCACCTTAGCCTTGAACGTACAATTTGCTCCCCACAATCGCAGTTCGCAAATCCGCAAAAATCTGCAGAAAATACAGTATGGTGGAATTCACGGAGAAGATAAAAGAAAAGAAAAAGGGGTGGAGAAAAAGGGGTGGAGAAAAATTGGGCACAGAGGCCTCAATGGGACCGCGGAACCGCCACTCAAGGCACCTTTTAACCGCGGTTCCGCGGTCAAAATGTTGACTTGGGGATTTGTCTTTGGTCAACGAACTCCAATTCTTCTCTTCTCCAAAATAAAAACCTCTGTTTACTTTTTGGATTACTGTACTTGCTCCAGATTAGCCTGCACACTTGCACACAAAAATTATCAAAAATAACAAAAACATTTTATTTTATATATATATATATACAAAAAGAATATTAACCCGAATAATAAGAAAGAAAATACGTTACCGTCTCCCCGGCAACGGCGCCATTTGATCGCACGCTTTTGGCGTGTCGGATGTTCAAAGTTCTAAAGTTATTACCGTGATCAGGACGGTGTCGCTTTGCAGCTAGCCAATTGAGCACGGGTCGACCCACAGAGAGATGGTTGTATGTCCGTTCGTGTTTTAGACGAGTCAATAAAGAATGTGTATATGTTTGTTCAGTTCTATCCTAAGTGTCGTATTTTATGTTCAAATAAGCTTGTTAAGGTTAAGGTCGGTTAGTAGAGTTAGGTTAGTCTTGTGCTTGTCTTTTGCCATTCTTAAAACGGTGTTGGGATAATCGAAAGTAGCGGGGATTAGGAGGATATAGGAATGGGATTTGCGAGTTTAAGCGAGCTTTCCAACGCTAAATCCAATCCTAGTGCCCCTTATCCGTCCGCTAAATACGCTTATTTCCAACCTTCGGCCAAACACCCGCAACCATGTATCCAATTAAGTCACAACTACATGTCACGTTGTAGTGCGCTTAAAGGACTTCTAAACTTAGGTAGCGGCTACATGTCACGTATAGCGCGCCTAAGTGAGGGGGTTGCGTTTGTTTGGTCAGGGTTCGTTTCAAGATGTTTGGCGAAGAGAAGCACAAGGGATTTCTCCATCCCTCATACCACCTTCCTTAGCCTTAACAAGAGGAAAATTATTCACGCATCATAAAAGAAAAGAAAACAAAACAAAAAGGAAGAAAGGAAAGGAAAATACGGTTTTACAAGTGAAGCAAGCTAACTCTTGGGTCCTCACCTTAGTAAGGAACTCCGTCAAGTATCATCGCTTGAAAATACGGATAAAAGAAGAAAAGAAAAGAGAACAAGAAAGGAAATAACAACAACTAGTTAACAACAAATAATAAAATTACAATACAAGATAATAAAATTACAAGACAATAAATAAAAGAGACAAGATAAAAATAACCCTCATCTTCATTGATCTTCCACTTAAAAGCTCTCACTACAATTTTCATGGAGGAAAGAATGAAGAAAAAGAAGAAACTAAGCTAAATCCTAACAAAGAGAGAATGGAATTCAAGACATGAAGAAGACCCTTGGCTTGGCACAAAACTGGGCTATTTATAGGCTGCGTGCTGAAACTCTAGGGCAACATTCTAGCCCCAAATGAAATGACAAAACTACCCCCAAAATTTGGTCAGATGATGTCACTAAACCGCGGCGGATCCACCGCGAAAACCCACATTTGGCGGTGGTTCCGCCGCGGTTTTGTGGAATTGGGGTCTCATTTTTTCTGTGTTTCCTTGTGTTGCTATCCTCTGTTGTTCTATATGTTCCAAATTGCAAATTGCTTTCATAATTTCTTCAGATCTGCACAGTTCAAACATGGCTTCACTTTTGATTGATTTGACCTTTCTCCCTCGAGCTCCGCGCACCCATTGATTCTTGTGCTGCCCCTCTCGTGCTCTGTGCTTGTCCGAGACACGAATGACCACTGTCATATGTCTTATCTCTGGAACTGGTACGCGGCACTGGACGGATACGGATGACCGGAACCCGGCTTTATCTGTTGGCAACAGATGTTCTGGATTTTGGCGTAATAGTGGAGATTTTGTATCATTTGCGTTATTTTGGACTAGAAACCTGTAGACTGTAAATATGTAGCAAAACACGGATTAAAAGCACCTACCTTAAAACAAACGAGCAGAAGAATGGGCGGTATTAAATGTAATATTCTAGTTTGAACAGGCCCATCTTCTTTGTATGATCCCATGTCCTTTCCATCATCTTACCGGAATTGTTTATTTCTTTTATATCAACTTAGGTTTTAATTTGAAGATTTGGAGGGAAATTGCAAGCTTTTAAAACAATCACATCACAATTTTATCTAGCATTCATCACCCATGCCCACTTGATCAAAACCCACTTGCCCACTGGCATCAAGTGTGTTCACACCATGACATGGTTGGTTCATACACTCATTTGAGTTCACACTTATAATAATTTTTCATGACATGTTGGACCATTTTGGATAAAAAAGTTGTACGCTTGATTTGTTGCAAAAGCTTTTTGAATAATAATCGGTTATCCGTTCCACTTGCAGTATCGGCTCATATATTTCGTATCAGTGCATATTGTGTGTGTTTCCAGTATTTTATCAAGAATACCTGTATCTTATACTTAGTGAGCAGACATGGATTAACAGGACCAATATTCATAAAAATGATAACGAATCAGCGGTATTAAAATACAGTTTTACGTGATGAACAAATACCCCCAAACTTATCTTTTGCTCGTCCCGAGAAAAACAAAATCCTAATCTCACTTTCGCAGGGAACGCAATTGCACTGAGCCATTGCAACAAGCCGTCAACCTTTAGGTGTCCCTAGTAGGAGGGGTTTTGTCTGCTGAGGGTTTTCAACGGATTACACCCACAAAATCCCCTCAAGTTAGTTTTGTGAAATAACAGCCGATTCTAATTTTAAGGTTTAGTATCCAAACTAGAATTTCTATCATCCTAAATTAGAAATATCGAGCTCTTATTTTTCATATCTCACTTCTTATTTTACTTAAGATTCTATACATTTTTACATGCGTATGCAAATAGCGTCATTACGTTTCAAAAACTTCGATTAGAGTCGTCATGTCACAAAATACGGACCGGATAAAACTTCAAAAAGATCACACAAGTTCGTAAAGAGTTACGTTTTTCTCAAGTTTCATTCTCCAGCTAGGTTTCAAATTCAAAATTTCGATCATCTTTAATAGAAAACTAAGGTTTATTATTCACTCCACCTTTTACTTTGTTTTTGTTCATACACAACTTCATGAACGAGCAACAGTCTTTATCACGTAGTAAAACCTTCATATTTCCGTTAAAAATATTTTTAAAAAAACTCGTCTTAAGCCAAGATTATCCTCACACAAAAAACCGTTTAGGAATTTTAACTCGGAGAGAATACTTGACTATATTTTAAATTGGACTTTCTAGGTTTCTTAGCGAGATTTGGGCCAATGCAACCAAACCAGATGGTTTTAGGGCATTAGGTGTAAAACCACCCCAGCGGACTTAATTGCCCAAGTCGCCTAGGTCCTAAAACAAAATGACTCATTTTAGCTTGAAAATTATAAGAATTCAATTCGAACGGAGATATATCAAGTTGTTCATTTTATTTTTAAGATCAAAGACGTGATTTTGTATATCAGGTGTGTAACCACTCTAATCAAGTTCCAGATGGGTTAGTTTTCAGACTTGGTCTCCATTAGAGCTTTAATAATATTCATTCGTATCCACTTCACTTTATAAACTATTCTTGTTATTACCTATCTTAGAAATAAAACCTTCTTGATCCTAAAGAAGTTTATCAATTAAAAAAAGTTTTAAGACATATCAAACTAGTCATCTAATTTTCAAAACTCACAACACGTGTAGTGTGATGCGACGACGTATATTAGGTACAGTTTGAAAGTAGATGCTAGCACCTCTACTAGAGTTTTAAGAAAATCAAGTATACAATTTTAAAATTTCTAGAGAGCTAAGTCTATTTACAAGATCACACTAAAGGATTAGGGTTACAAAGTTAGCAAACTAAAATTCTAATTTAAGTGAAAAGAAGCTACAACCTTAGTTCATCTTCTTCCTCTAAGCTCTCTAGCTTTTCCTAGAAAGAAAAAGAAAAAGAAAAAGAGAAAGAAAAAGAAAGGGTTTTTATTGAGAAAAATCCTACTTCATCAATCTATATTAGTTTAGCAAATTTGTATAGGTTGTTAGCTTCACTTTTACTTAGTTTAGTGAAGTAAGAGTTTGAGTGTAAGAAATTCCGGGTGGATCATCGTAGACATTGAAGACTTCAAGCGGAGTTGTTCCAAGTTTCAAGTGGAGCCAAGAGGAGCCCAAGGACTTCTACACGGAGCCATTGAAGAGAAGGAGTGGTCTACAAAGGTTGTAGTTCTCTTCCACTTAGCTTTAGATACTCTTAGCTTTTGATAGTTACCCTAATTTCTAGTTCGATTCATGGTTTGTGTGATTTAGCTCTCTAATTTTTTAAAATCCTTCACTATTGATGTTTAAACCATTATAGAGGTGCTAAGACATACTTACATGGTATCAGAGCCAAACTAGAGCATTAGGATAGTTTAGACGACGTTAAAAGTGTTTGATCGAAATCAAAACACGGATTTTTCAATGTTTCTATACATTTTTCCAAAAGTTGGTATTTTGCAGATTAAAAATAATCAGAAATTCGTGCAGGATATATAGTGGAGCCTCAAGAAATTCGAGGGCCCAACTCAATCAATTGGCCGCGGAACCGCGGCCTAGCATGGCGTTTAGCCATGGTTACGCGACAGTATTGATGAGTTGTGGACTCGTTCTTCTTGTGCTGCTCCATAGTGATATTTTGCAATTTTCTGGATATTTTTGGTAAGGCTCAAGGTGTTGAGGTCTCTGTGGTTTGAAGAAATCTGTGAAGTCGATCGAAATGTTTAATATAGTCTAGACTGTTGCTATATGTGATACAATACTAGGAATCTACACTAATTAGTTTTGTGAAAATTAATTGTTAGTTTATAAATCTAACATTTAAGTCTCATTAATATATCGGGAATCTTGTTGAATTACCCGACTTCTTTTTTGAAAAAGTTGTTTTCAATTTGAGACTTAAATGTAGATTTACTAGATTAGGCATGGAATCCGGAATATGAGATAATCCGGGTTTGCGATATCTAAAGATTATGCGGATTCCAACTATTGTAGTTTTTCATTTTTTTTTCTATGACTGTAAGTTTAATATGTATATCCCTGATCTCGTTGCTATACGTCGCCGACATTAGGAATACACATATTTACTTACGTTGATGATCTGTGATAATTATTCTGTTGCTGTACTGATATGTTGTATAGGATCGTCGTGATTGAATAGCCGGGGGTTTTATGTGAGATAAGAGGTTTTCTTTATCATTCATGTAAATTAATGTATGTAATATTCTTTTATTGGGACACTTCTGGGTTGAGGTTGATGTCACCATTGATGTATATTATTTACTTTTCTGCATTAGGATAGACCCAAGGAGGGGAGCACAAGTAACCGGCTTCTAGAGTCCAGTGGGAGGCCATCTCGAGGAGGCGAGACCGGCCGCCTAACTCTAGAATTGGGAGGGTTTCTTGACGCTCTCATAGGGGTCTAGGGGTGTGGGCTTGGTTATTCATCACAACCATAGAATCCGTATTTTTATAATTGGCTTAATCTAAAATACAGACCTCCTAGCATATCCTATATTTCATATGTTTGATTCTGTTGCTGTTATTCTGTGATGTGATCATATGAACTGCGCGAGACGAATGCTATTTATATATATGATATATAATAAACGTTTCTTATGTTTTGTACCCGTGCTTGTCTTGTCCCCTCTCCGCCGTTAGTTAAGTAACCTAACGGTGTATGACGAGCCCCGTGCCGAATGCGGATGGCATAAGTGTACGTTCTATTTTCGTTTCTTCTGTGATGTTTAGAAAACTTAAATGATGGGACTACATTAATGAGATTAGTGTAAAGAAAATAAGCCTAAAGATGTTGTAGAATCAAATTTAAAACCTACTCGGCCTTTTTACGAAAAAGCAAATTTTAAATTGCAGAGCTTAAGCCACTCCTTTTCAAATTATTCGGTTCTACAACAATATCAAGTTCAAAACCTTAAAGGTTTTCATAAAAAACATTCGTAACCCTCCGTCATTTTAGAAAGTAGGGTACTTAGTATTCGTGCTATGTTTATTGACCATAGTTAAGGTGTAGTGTACGGTAGCTAAGTGGTGTCTTCTTATACTGCATATGATGCGATTAATTAGGACATTCATATGACTTTTTTGACCATAGTTAAGGGTCATATGAAAAGGTCAATTAAACACGAAATGACGGATAGAACTTGACTAGTACTTATGATTTGTTGACCATAGTTAAGGTCATAAGCTGCTAGAGGTAAAAACCATATTGGAAATTTCAAGAGTTGAAATTTGCAATGAGATTGCATACCTTCTAGATTGATAGTTGGATCCCGATCCCACTGTTAGTAAAAGTTACTCCCGGGAGAGTTTTACACTTTACAATTAGCTAATCCAGTAGGTGTCTAGAAGGTGTCAACAGGGTTATTCCTCTAGGAAAATGATGTTTATTTTAATTAGGTCCGTGCGACAACACGGGGAACTTCCCTCGGAGTACCGACACTGGCCTGGCTGACCGGTTAGTGAAGTTGTAGAATGTAATTAATCCTGGCTAATTTTCTTTTTAAGGTTTGAAGGAAAATTTGATAAAAGCAGTGGGAGATATCGATCAAATGAGATAAATAACTAATCTAATCTTGCAAGAGCTTTCGCTAAGTGTTTTCTTTTCTTTCTCCTAATGGCAGATACCAATGACAGAACTTAAGCTTTTATTAAAGAAAAATAAACTGAAAGGACCTAATTATAACGACTGGCTGAGGAATGTGAACATTGCCCTTACATATGATAAGGTTGCATACGTCCTCATTACTCCAGTCCTTCCCTTCCTAGGCCTGATTTCTCTATTGCGGATAAGGAGATCCGCAAGACATGGGATATCGATTGTGCTACAGCCAAATGCCTCACGTTAGCTTCGATGGACAATGAACATCAAAAGAAACATGAGAAGATGGATGTACAATCCATCTTTTTCCATACAAAGGAGTTGTATGGGGATCAATCTCGTGCTCTTTGTTACGAGGCATCAAGAAAATTGTTTCAGATGAAAATGGCTGCTGGTACATCGGTAGGAGATCATGTCTTGAAGATGATATGACTTATTGAAGAACTTGAGGACCTGGGATGGACTATGGAGAATGAACAATATGTTGATATAGTTCTACATTCTTTTCCCCCTACCTATGCTCAATTTATAGTGAACTTCAATATGCACAACATGGAGAAGTCGCTTCCTGAACTTCTCAATATGTTGAGAAGTGCAGAGAGCACACTCAAGCCAGTGAAAACACCTACTCTGGTTGTTGGGCAAACTTCCTCTTCCATCCCAAAAGCTAAGGCTAAAGGAAAGAAGCAGATGAAACCCACCAAACCAAGAGGTGGAGTTAAAAAGGCAAAGGGAAAGACAAATCCGGGGCTGCGGGATCTGGAAAAGGGGAATGTTTCTACTGCTACAAGTCGGGACACTGAAAACGTAATTGTACTAAGTACATCGCTGATCTCAAGAAGAAGAAGCATGGTGATGCTTCCGCTTCAGGTGTGTTCGTCACTGAAAACTGTTTTTCTATAAAGTCTGCTTCATAGGTATTAGATACTGGTTCGGCTTCTCACATCTACAATTGTGTGCAGGGATTGAAAAATAGCAAAGTTTTGAAGATAGGTGATCATACTCTCCGTGTTGGGAATGGTTCAAATGTACATACTGTATCAGTGGGAGAGTATCACCTAGGGTTGCCTTCAGGATGTATATTGATTTTGAACCCATGTTATTTTGTACGAAGTATGTTATGTAACATCATATCTATATCTTTGTTGGTTAATGAAGGATATAATTTTTTGTTGCAAAATAATGTTATGAATATCAACCTAAATCAACAATTGATTGGGTATGGTACACTAAATAACAGTATTTACGTTCTAAATCAACACACAGTTTTCAACATAAATTACACAAACAAAAGGAAAATTTCAGATCTAAATGAAGCTTTTGTATGGCATTGTAGACTTGGTCATATTAACGAAACAAGACTAACTAAGCTACATAAAGATGGATATTTAAATCCTTTTGAAAATAAATCTTATGCGACTTGTCAGTCTTGCATCAAAGATAAAATGACCAAAACTCCGTTTACTAGACACAGAGAGAGCTACTGAACTCTTAGGCCTCATATATAGTGATGTATGTGGACCAATGTATACACATGCCATTAGCGGTTATTCATATTTCATAACTTTTACTGATGATGGAAACATGTTCTTGTTGAAACATAAGTCTGAAGCTTTCGAAAAATTCAAGGAATATAAAATTGAAGTAGAAAAACCAACTGGTTTGAGTATCAAGAAATTTCGATCAGATCGAGAAGGAGAGTATTTAAGTACAGAGTTTCTAGATTTCCTAAAAGAGAATGGGATTCTCTCTCAGCCCACTCCTCCTTACACACCACAACATAACGGTGTGTCAGAAAGGAGGAATCGTACCCTATTAGATATGGTACGTTCAATGATGAGTGATGCTGAGTTACCACTTTCCTTTTGGGGGTATGCATTGGAGACTGTAGAATATCTATTGAATAGGGTTCCAACCAAAACCGTGCCTACCACTCCATATGAGATATGGTATGGGAAGAGACCATCTATTAAACGAGTTAGGATATGGGGTTGTCCTACTTTTGTTAAAAAGCGGAATCCAGACAAACTTGAGACACGATTGGTTCTATGTACATTTATGGGATATCCAAAACATTTATATGGATATCTTTTCTACTACAAAGAGGAACAAAGAGTGTTTGTTTCTCAGTATGCCATATTTTTAGAAAATGATTTTTTTACAAATAATACTAATGGCAATGCGGTAGAACTAGAAGAAATTCTAGAGCCACAAATAACTAATGACGATTTGGTTGACCCTGAAGTTGCAATAGAACCCCATGAGCCTCAGTCACTCCGTAGATCTAGTAGGACTTCTCGCCCACCAGAGAGATACTATGGTTTCCTCATTGATGGTGATAGAGAAGACTGCATCATGGATGATGATGACCCTACTAGTTTTCAGAAAGCTATCACGAGTAGTGACTCAGTGAAATGGCTGGATGCCATGAAATCCGAAATGGAGTCTATGCACACCAACAAAGTTTGGACTTTGAAAGTTGCACCTTTTGGAGTAAGACCCGTAGGGTGCAAATGGATCTTTAAGAAAAAGATTAGTGTGGATGGACAGGTAGAGACCTATAAAGAAAGACTTGTAGAGAAAGAATTTCGTCAAAGACCAAGATTGGACTATGATGAGACTTTCTCTCCAGTCACAATGCATAAATCCATTCGGATCCTACTTGCTATTGCTGCTTACTACGACTATGAAATCTGGTACATGGACGTTAAAACTGCATTTCTAAATGGTGATTTGGAAGAATGTGTTTTTATGGATCGGCCGGAAGGCTTCATTGACAGTGGGAGCAGCAGGAAGGCATGTAGGTTGCTTAAATCAATTTATGGATTAAATCAGGCATCACGGAGTTGGAACATCTGCTTTGATGATACAATCAAAGAGTTTGATTTTATCAAAAATGTAGATGAACCTTGCATTTATGAGAAGATTGTAGGGACTACTGTCACATTCCTCGTATTGTACGTGGATGACATTCTCTTCATAGGAAATGACGTTCCTATGCTACAATCTGTCAAATTATTCTTATCACAAAGATTCACCATGGAGGACTTGGGTGATGCCTCATATATTTTAGGCATTAAGATCTAAAGAGATAGATCTAAAAGATTATTGGGATTATCCCAATCTAAGTACATTAACACCATTCTAAAGAGGTTTAGTATGGAGAATTCCAAGCGAGGCACTTTACCCGCTTGTCATGGAATCACCCTCTTCAAAGACTTTTGTCCAAAGTCTGATGATGAGAGAGAGCTCGCATGAATGTTATATCCTACGCTGCTGCTGTAGGATCTATCATGTATGCGATATTATGTACTCGCCCTGATGTTGCTTATGCACTTATTGTAGTAAGCATGTATCAATCCAATCCAGGAGAGAAACACTGGACAGCTGTGAAGAACATTCTTAAGTACTTACGAAGGACTAGAGAAATGTTCTTGGTGTATGATAATGGGAATCTCCAGATGGAGGCCCTTACCGATTCCATCTTCCAAAGTGATAAGGATGACAGCAAATCTATCTCGGGTTTTGTATTTACCCTTAATGGAGGGACGGTTTGTTGGAAAAGTTCCAAACAGGACACCGTTGCAGACTCAACGATGGAAGCTGAGTACATTGCTGCAAATGATGCTGCCAAGGAAGCCGTCTGGATGCGAAAGTTCATCTCAGAACTTGGAATAGTTCTCACCATTATTGATCCAATACTATTGTATTGTGATAATATTGGGGCTATGGTTTTGGCCAAAGAGCCCAGGTCCCATCAACGTTCTAGACACATCCTGAGGCGATATCACTGTAAGTCGATGCCACGCACCCCACGTGTTCGTGGGGAGGTGGAGTTTGCAAAAATAGATTTTTAAGTGCTTCGTAATATCGACTAAACTCCAGGATCGATACTAAACCCTAACTAACCGATATGCAAAGAGCTTTAACTACTATGTGAGAAAGTTATACCTCAAGTTACTGTCCTTCTTCTTCGTCTCGCTATCCTTCTTCTCGTCGTGAGCTCCTCGTCGGGAGAATGGATTACGCCTCCTAATCCGCTTCTCAAAGTCGTAGAAGATCCACCCGAGAGTTCCAACCTTGAGCTTCACCTCCAAGAAGAGTTAACAAGGTCACTTGGTGTGCTAAACTAAGTAGCTTAGAATGAGTAGAGAGTGTTAAAGGATTTAGTTATGTCTCAAACCCTAGGATTCTCAACTCATGAGACAATTAGGGTTTGCTTGAGGAAGACGAAGAGAGAGAGAGAGAGCTTGAGAGGAGAGAGAATATGTTTGTGATAATGAGAATAATAATTTGAACATGGCATATATTTTAACTCTAATGCAAGATAAAAATATCTCTCACAAATATCACAAAAATATCTAAGTCTTCTCCTCTCACAAGAATCCAAAAGAGTCAACATAATAACCATGCTCAATTTCACTAAAATACTATGAAGCTTCCCTCATCTTAAATATCCACCTCATTAAGCATTTAAACTAAAAAGCTAAAACATATAATGAGGTTTAATCATCTTAAAACAAACTTGAATAATTACAAGAATTCCCCTCACAACCATATATACATACCCGTATCCGTATTTCGAGAAACACGAATACAATGCGACATAACTAATCCAATAAGCAAATACTAAGATCTGGCTTAAACCAAAGCCCAATAGTATATCCTATGTGGAGAAACCACTATGCGACAACCATAGTATAACCGATCGTAGTATAGGAATTTCACTTCCTACAAAGTGTATGTCATCCAAATACCAGGACATCACACCCTACTACCTTCATAACAGATCCATCTCCTATTCTGATGAAGTCAAAACCTATGACTGTCATATCAAAAATAGATGATCTATCTCCGTTATACCTGCTCTAGTCTATAAATAGACATAGGCTACTTGTCCACTATGCTTCCGCTGCTCCCACTGACCATAACAACCCTCTGGCAGAGTCATATAGACGTGTACTTCTAATGCTAGTTTAAAACAACGCTATACTCATCCTCATGCCGGGTCTCATAGCCTAGAACAGCAGTAAGGGCAAGTCTGGGTAAACAAGAACCTCTCTGTCACCGTCTTTGAGGATACCGGAGTACCTCTCGGGTGCCTGAGGTTACCCACCATATCTGCTGAGTGGCTAATAGAATGTCAAACCTGATTGAATCTTTAGGTTCTATTAAATTTTCAGTAATCGTTTGTGGTTCTGGAATTACTTCCAGTTCTACTATACTCCCACTACCGTTTTCTGAAAAAGCCCATTTTACTAAAACTACGACAAGTCAAGAACAATATCACTATTGATCTTCCAGATGGTAAAAAGTTTGTAAGTCCACGTTGCCCACCCCGGTGCTTGCGGGGAGGCGGAAAACGGAATAAAAATCGGATTTTTACTACTCTAGGCAACATAGACTAGACAAAGTCGGGATCTTCGCTAAACAAAAACTAGCTAAAGCAAACTAGAAAATAGCTAAAGGTTAGAATGGTTATACCCAAGGCTTTATGTCCTTCTCTCCTTGCTCCTTGGAGTAGTAGAAAGGGATCACCTTTGTCGTCTTCTTACGTCGAAGAAGGATCCATCCGAAAGCCTCAACCTTTGGCTTCAACTTCAAGCTAGAAGTGACTAGGGTGCTAGAAGTACTAATCCTAGAACCCTAGATGAGAGTAGAGATTACTATGGAACGGTTTTTCTCAAGCTCAAGTGTTTCTCAACACATGAGAGGGGAGAGCTTGAGGAAGAGGAAGAGCAAGAGAGAGAAACTATATGATAGAATGAGAGAAATATGAAGCATTCTCACATATATGTGTGAATTATTGTGAATTGATAATTAGTGAGATAATTGTCATGGCATAATCAAGACATGACCATTATCATTTCATTTTTAATGCAAATTGCAAGGATCAAAGAGCATCTTCCAAATGAAATGATGATGGTCAAAGTGTCAACCTAGGTCAACAAGTCAAGAATGTCAAATGGTCAACAACCATAACCATGCACAATTATATTAAACTAATATCAATTAACCATAATACACACATAAGCATTAGGGTTAATAAAATGACAATGGTCATTAACCCTAATCAAAGTCCTCTCCCTCTGTCTCAAGCAACTGTGCATACGCACCCGTATTCGTGATCCGAGGAACACGAATACAAAGAGATAAAACTAATCCAAAATCATATACTAGGATCTGGCTTAAACCAAAGCCCGCTAGTATAAGCTGTCCGGACAGCAAACGTGCACAAGTGCGTGGATGTGAACGAACCCTGTCGCAAAACCATGCGACCTCTACTCATTTTGCCTAAAGGCGAATAGCTCTCTGTATGGGACTCTAAAGACTCGACACTACGCTGGCGGTGGGTTTAACCACAGACCACAAGCGGCACTAGCTGTACATAACGGTCCCCAGGTAGATGCCGATAAGAAGACTGACGAGGTAACCCCATCTGAACTCCTACTGAGCCTGTATGTGACAGTCTCCGTACAGTCCGGTCTGTTCTTCTGATACATCGCATGGTGGGCCAAGGGGGTGGTGAACATCAGTCCCCTAATAGCGGTACAAGTCGTGTCGGAGTGTAGCCCAGAACACCCTGAGATAACACTGGAAACCTACCAGTATATCTCGCTTGCCCTGGCCAGGGACTACTCGTGTAATGGCTCTCCTAAACACAGCGCGATGTCAACCCCCAATACCGGGAGAGACGAATCCTGTCTAACCGTCACTGCCTCCAAGCGCTTCGGGACTGCACCCAACTACTACCTGTTTGCACGACTCCTTTGAGCCGTGGTAGGGTAGTGATCAAAGTACAGTGGGAACACACTCGAGGCGAAGTGACAGTGTCAAGTCAGCGGACTAAGCTGTACTCATGTCACCTGGGAACTGATAACTGATGATAGGTATAATACCAACCAACAGTTCCCGACGAGTCCTGTCCAGTGTACTCATAACCTAACGAGCACCCGCATACTATCTCAAGTACGACGTACTGACGGCTGTGGGACAGACCGTCTCCCATGCTGGGATGAGAAGCGCATACGCTAGTCTACTCCGGAGTATCGATGCCCTATCTTGATAGTCCAATGACTAGGGACCTGTATAAGGATGTGCTTATGGATTACCTAGCCCCCACGAGTGTGAGCGCCATCACAACGCTGGTAATCAAGCAAAGATCCTAAGGGCTCTACTAATATGTATATAAGCGATATGCTAAAAGAAACACATGCACATATTAAAGCAGAGACAAACCAAGTAGCATACTACCATTTCGAGCAAGATTGTATATACAACTGTGAATATCCCAAGCTTCCATCAAGTAATATACAAACTAGTATGATACAGTAATGGCCTCTAGGGCATATACACTAACAATCTCCCACTTGCACTAAGGCCATGTACTGGCGTATCGAAGACCTATCATCTCGATCAGCCGCTCGAACTGAGTCTGGGGCAAGGCCTTGGTGAATGGATCTGCAGTGTTATCTTCTGAAGCAACCCTCCGAACCTCGATCTCCTGGCGATCCACGATCTCCCTGATCAGGTGATACCGCCTTAAGATGTGTCTGGATTTCTGATGGGACCTGGGTTCCTTCGCTAAAGCTATAGCCTCGTTGTTGTCGCAATACAGAGGTATTGGGTCAACAATGGATGAAACCACCTGAAGTTCTTTCAAGAACTTCCTCATCCAGATAGCTTCTTTTGCGGCATCAGATGCAGCGATGTATTCCGCTTCCATAGTCGAGTCAGCAACGGTTTCCTGTTTGGAGCTCTTCCAACACACTGCCCCTCCATTGAGGGTAAAGACAAAACCCGATATGGACTTGGAATCATCCTTGTCACTCTGGAAGCTGGAGTCAGCAAAGGCCTCAATCTGGAGGTCTTTTCCGCCATACACCAAGAACATCTCCTTAGTCCTTCTCAGGTACTTGAGAATGTTCTTTACCGCTATCCAATGTTTCTCCCCAGGGTTTGACTGATACCTGCTTACCACACTCAGTGCATAAGCCACATCCGGTCTGGTACACAACATCGCATACATTATAGAGCCTACCGCAGAAGCGTAGGGTATAATAGACATGCGATCCCTCTCCAAATCAGTCTTGAGAGACATCTCTTTGGAGAGGGTGATCCCGTGACAAGCCGGTAGATTACCGCGCTTGGAATCTTCCATACTGAATCTTTTCAGTATGGTGTCGATGTACCTGGACTGTGAAAGTCCTAAAATCCTCTTGGATCTGTCACGGTAGATCCGGATCCTCAGAATGTATGAGGCATCACCCAGGTCTTTCATGGAGAACCTGTGTGACAAGAACCCCTTGACAGATTGTAGCATAGGAATGTCATTTCCTATTAAGAGAATGTCATCCACGTATAAAACGAGGAATACTACAGTTCTCGCTACAAATCTACAATAGATGCATGGTTCATCTGGATTTTTAATAAAGCCAAATTCCTTGACCGTCTCATCAAAACAGATGTTCCAACTCCGCGATGCCTGCTTTAGTCCATAAATGGACTTAAGCAACTTGCACACCTTTCCGCTGCTCCCATTCTAAATGAAACCCTCTGGCTGGTCCATATAGACACACTCCTCTAAATGTCCATTTAGAAAAGCGGTCTTTACGCCCATCTGCCAAATCTCATAATCGTGGAAGGCAGCAATGGCAAGAAGGATCCGAATGGATTTCAGCATAGCTACTGGACAAAAGGTTTCGTCATAGTCCAAACCAGGTCGCTGACGAAAACCCTTTGCAACCAGTCTAGCTTTATAGGTCTCAACCTGTCCATCTACACCAATCTTCCTTTTGAAGATCCACTTGCATCCTACGGGTTTTACCCCATCTGGAGCAATGTCCAACATCCATACTTTGTTGGTGTACATGGACTCCATTTCGGTCCGCATTGCATCCAGCCATTTTGCCGAGTCGACGCTCTGAATGGCTTGCTGGAAGCTAGTAGGCTCATCACAATCTATGATGCAATCCTCTCTATCCCCGTCAATGAGAAAACCGTAGTATCTCTCGGGCGGATGAGACTGCCTACTACTCCTATGGAGTGGCGTGGGAATGTCCTGATCTTTCGAACTCTCTGGTTCTACTAAGCTTTCAGTGATAGCTCGTGGTTCTGGAATTTCTTCCAGTTCTACCGCGCTCCCACTAATTTCTTTTTCTATGAACTGGTGTTCTAGAAAGTGGGCATGGCGAGAAACAAAAACCTTTTATTCCTCTTCGCAATAGAAGAAATATCCCATGGAGTTCTTTGGATATCCCACAAACTTGCACTGTACTGAGCGTGCCTCGAGCTTGTCCGCATGCTGCTTTTTTACAAAAGCTGGACATCCCCATGTCTTAATGTGATTAAGATAGGGTCTCTTCTGTTGGATATATGTATGCTCTAGAGGCCATTATGTGATAGTCGATGTATCTATACATGTATATATATTCAGTTTGCATTCTTTCTCGACATGATAGTATGCTATCTGGTTCTTCTTTATCTGACATGTTGATTTGATCATGCTTTTATTCATTCATACATGCTGATAAAGCCCTGAGGATATCGGCTTGACTACTCTGATTATGATGGAGATCATACTAGTGGGACATCTGTAGTCTATAAGCATATCCTGGAACGTCCCTAGTCGTAGGTATATCGAGACGGGGCATCGATATACCAGAGTAGACTAGCGTATATGATACTAGACCCATACGATGGGCGATGGATGTTCCCACATTCATCGATGTTTGACATCAAGATCATATACGGGTGCTCAGTGGTGACTGGGTACACTGGACGGACTCACCGAGAACTCCTATATGGAATTATATCTGTCGTCGGATAACAGTTCTCAGGTGACACTGGTACAGGTTAGTGTGTAGACCCGAGATCGTCATGGAGTCTTGTGTGTTCTCCCACTGTATTTTGATTGCCACCCTACCACGGCTCTACTGAGTCGTGCAAACAGGTGGCCGTTGGGTACAGTCCCGAGACACACGAAGACGATGAGCGATAGGAGGGGTTTCGTCTCTCCCGGTATTGGGAGTTGATGCTGTGCTGTGCCCGACTGGTTATAACAGCAAGTCCCTGGCCAGGGCTTCTGAGATTTGCTGATAAGTGTTATCAGTAGTTTCTCGATCTGTTATAGACCATTCACCGGCATGACTTATTGAGTTATTAGGGTCGACGTGACCATCCCTAGGCTCGATATGCAGCATATCTGACGAAGAGACCGGACTGTACGGTAGTGTTGCCGGATGGCTCGACGGGAGTTATAGCAGGTTCGCTTGTTGTCTTCTGATCGCTCAATACCCGGGTGGCCGTTACGTTTAGCTGACCGCTTGTGGCTTGAGGGTACATGATATGATCATCACCCTCTGCCGGCGTATTGACGAGTCTTAGAGTCCCACAAAGGAGTTACCCAGTCCAGGCGAAACGTTGTGGTGCGCGTATGCGATATGCGCATGCACCCGATTGAAATGTGCATATATGATACCGAACATTGATCGGGTGAACTGCTTTTGGTGGGGTCATATGAGATATGACCGGATTGATAAATCAAGTGTTGATTTATCATTTAACCATTAGTTTTCTCACTTAAAACCTTTTCTTAGATGATAGATGTGTGCATGCATGTGTGCTATTCTTTCTTTCTTTCATGCTAGTTTCATGCACATGTGGATGTGCATACATGCACACATACATACACTCATCCATCATGGTTGTAACCATATGGAAATGGTGGCAATATAAGACTCACACCATGGATTATTATTTAATTTTGGATTTAAAAGAAAATGAAAAAGGAAAGGATAATCATTCTTGCTTCTACATTCTTCCTTTGACCTAACCATGCTCAACTACCACTAACCTAAGGTTATCCTTCTCTTTATCATTCCAAACCAAAGTTAAATAATGTCTCCATTACTTTAACCATGGTTCATAGCATGAAGGAATAAAATATATATTGATATATTTCTTTTTCTTCACTTGAGTTATCTTTTTACCTCTTGTCAAAAATTGCCACCATCTTCTTCCTCTTGCTCTTTTGCTCTCTAGTTTTTTCTAGTGAGCAAATACCACTTAAAGATAGGTTTTTGAAGTGAGAAACCTAACCACAACATCATTCTACACAAGCTTAGCCGTTTTGTTTAGAGTGTTCTCTTCGGTTTGACGAAGTTGCGAGCTTGGACGGAGATCTCCGTGGTGGATCGTCGTGGACACAAGGGGACTTCAAGAGGACCTTCGTTCAACACCCTAGAGACCAAGGAGTCCAGCGAAAGGGAGCTACAAAGGTTGTAGTCTCGAAACCCTAGATTAGTTCGTTTTTTATTTCGAAACCCTAATTTTCTAGGATCGATCCCTTTGCATGTTCGTTTAGCACCAAAAAAATTAAAGCTTTGGGTCATGTGATGCTTCAAAACTCTTCATAGGGTGCTAGACTAACCTTACATTAGTATCAGAGCCGACCTAGAACATTAGACGACGTTTTTACGAAGTGAAAACCCCGATCGGACAAAAATACGGTATTTTTGGGTGCTCTCTGGAAATTTTCTAAAATTTGATAATTTGCAGAATTAAAAATATGTAAAAAATACAGCAGGAAAAAATAAGGATTACGGTACAAAATTTTTCCAGTGAACAGTGATTCTCGCCGCGGAAACGCGGCCTAAGCTTGCTTAGGCCGCGGTTCCGCGGCCTTATATATGAATTGATGGATACGTTTTGTACAATAATTCATGAATCTGCTTGTATAAAATTTTGGATATTTTTAATCTGTATTTGGTTTTGAAAAATTCTGGAGATGGTGTTGCACTCGTCAATTCGATCGGGACTTTCATTTCGTAGCTTTTCCGGGTAAATTAGAAAGTATTGAAGTGTTTGAACGAGTATCATTTACTCACTATTCACGGGGTTTAAATACTTTGGAGATACGTGCAAGTCTTTTTGCGGTGGTCCCTCTAGAAGACAACAAACCTTAACTCGATTATGTGACCGTCTCGAACTGCCCTTTGAACCTTAGGGTTTGGGGCAGTACGGCGTGCCACATGTGAGGCGTTGGCTTGACCCTTCTACGGCTGGACCGCTACTACTATGTCACACTCCGGATTTTTGAACCCTGCTCAAGTGTTGAGCTTTAGTGAATCTTGGGTGCTTGATCGTTCGTTCGAAAACTTTAATACTGTCTGTTTGTCTGGAATGTGATACAATATGTGGAATTCATATAGTTTAGGCATGAAATACGAAATATGTGATATTTCGCATTTATGATGTCTAAAGAGAATGTGGATTCCAAATATTGTAGTTTTACACTTTCTTTTCTGTGACCGTAAGTGTAGTATGTTAGATATCGCCGGTTTCGTTGCTATACATCAACGACAATTGGGGTATGCATACTTACTTACGTTGATGATATGAGATATTATGTGTTGCTGAGATATGATGTGTAGGATTGTCGCGATCGAATAGCCAGGGGGTTTTGTGAGATGAGAGTTTTATATTTTCATTCATGTAAATTCAAATGTAATGTAATATTCTTTTATTTGGGGCACTTCCAGGTTGCGGTTGGGTCACCAGTGTTGTATATTATTTACTTTTCCGCATTAGGATGGACCCAAGGAGGGGAGCACAGGTGACCGGGTTCTGGGGTTCAGTGGGAGGCCATCTCGAGGAGTCGAGACCGGGTCTCCTAAACTCCAGGATTGGTAGGGTCACTTGCCGTTCTCGTAGGGGTCCAGGGTGTGGGCTTGGCTATTCATCGCGACTGTGGAATCCGTATTTTCTATTCTGGCTAAATACTAAATACGGACGTCCTAGGATATCCCACGTTATATCTATGTTTCTGCTGCCTGTGTTTTGTGATATCTGAGACGAATGACATATTATATATATGATATATAGTAGACGTTGCTTATGTTTTACACCCGCGCTAGTCCCGTCCCGGTATGCCGTTAGTTAAGTAACCTAACGGTGCATAACGGAACATTGCGGCGAATGCGGATGGCATAAGCGTACGTGTTATTTTCGTTTCTTTTCTGTGATTAGCTTAAGGACTTAAATGATGGGATTACTTTAATGTGATTAATGTAAAGAAAATAAACCTAAAAAGATGTTGTAGAATCGGATTTAAAAACTACTCGGCTATTTATGAAAAAGCTATATTTCAAAACTGCGGAGCTTAAGCCACTCCTTTTGAAAACTGTTTGATTCTACAACGATATCAAGTTCAAAGCGTTAAAGATTTTCTTAAAAATCATTCACAACCCTCCGTCATTTTAGGAAGTAGAGTACTTAGTATTCGTGCTACGTTTGTTGACTTTAGTTAAGGCGTAGTGTACGGTAGCTAAGTGATGTCTTCCTATACTGCATATGATGCAGATTAATTAGGACATTCATGCGACTTTGTTGACCATAGTTAAGGGTCATATGGGTGGGTCTAATTGATCAAGAAATGACGGGTAGAACTTGACTGGTACTTATGATTTGTTGACTATAGTTAAGGTCATAAGTACTAGGGGTAAAAATTACATCGGGAATTTCAAGTGTTGAAATTTGCAATGAGATTGCATACCTTCCATGTGATGGTTGGATCCCGATCCCACTGTGGGCAATAGTTGCTCCTAGGAGAGTTTTACAGTTTGCAATTAGCTAACTCATTAGGTGTCTAGAAAGGTGTTAACGGGGCTCCGCCTCTGGGAAAACGAGGTTTACTCTAATTAGGTCCGTGCGAAAGCACGGGGAACCTCCCTCAAAGTACCGACACTGGCCTGGCTGAACGGTTAGCGAAGTTGTAGACTGTAATTAATCCTGGCCAGTTTTTCTTTTTAAGGTTTGAAAGAAAAACTTGATAAAAAGCAGTGGGAAATATCGATTAGACAAGATAATAAACCAATCTAATCTGTGCAAGAGCTTTCGCTGAGTGTATTCTTTTCTCTCTCTTAATGGCAGATACCAATGACTGGACTTAAGCTTCTACTAGATAAAAACAAACTGAATGGGACCAACTATAAAGACTGGCTGAGGAATCTAAAAATCGCCTTGACTTATGATAAAGTATCATATGTCCTCACGGCTTCAGCCCCGCCCGTCCCAGGTCCAAAATCCTCAGTTGCGGACATTGAAGTCCGCAAGACATGGGACGCTGACTGTGCCACGGCCACATGCCTAGCGCTTGCATCGATGGATAACACACATCAAAAGCAGCACGAGGACATGGACATTCACGGTATATTGCTCCATACAAAGGAGTTGTATGGGGAGCAATCCCGCGTATTACGATACGAAGCATCAAAGAAATTGTTTCAGATGCGAATGGCCCCTAGCACACCAGTAGGAGACCATGTTCTGAAGATGATAGCTCTTATAGAAGAGCTTGAGGACCTTGGATGGACGATGGACAATGAACAATATATAGATATTATTCTGCAGTCCCTCCCCTCCACCTTTGCTCAGTTCATAGTGAACTTCAACATGCATGGCATGGAGAAGGACCTCCCTGAACTCCTTAATATGTTAAGGAGTGCAGAGAGCACTATGAAGTCAGCAAAGACTCCCGTTATGACCATTGGACAGTCTTCTTCTTCTCGCCCGAAAGCTAAGGCCAAGGGAAAGAAAAAGAAGAAATCCACTAATCCTAAGGGCGGAGTTAAAAAGGTGAAGGGAAAGGGAAAGTCCAAGGCTGGAGACTCAGGGAAGGGCGAATGTTTCCATTGCCACAAGACAGGACACTGGAAGCGCAATTGCACGGAGTACTTAAGTCTCAAGAAGAAGCATGGTGATGCTTCTGCTTCAGGTGCGTTTGTGACTGAAAACTATTTTTCTATAAACTCTGCTTCCTGGGTATTGGATACCGGTTCAGCTTCTCACATTTGCAATTCTATGCAGGGGCTGAGAAACAACAAGGTTTTGAAGACAGGTGACCATACTCTCCGCGTTGGAAATGGTTCCAATGTACATACAGTCGCAGTGGGAGAGTATCACTTGGGGTTGCCATCTGGATGTATTTTGATTTTGAATCCATGTTATTTTGTACCAAGTATGCTATGTAATATAATATCCGTTTCTTTGTTGGACAATGAAGGATATAATTTTGTGTTGCAGAACAATGTTATGAACATTCACCTAAATCAAATGTTGGTTGGGTATGGTATGCTTAATAACGGAATATATGTCCTAAATCAACACACAGTTTTCAGTATACAACACACTAATAAAAGAAAACTTTCAGAATTAAATGAAGCTTTTTTTTGGCATTATAGACTTGGTCATATTAACGAAACAAGACTAAACAGGTTACACAAAGATGGATATTTAAACTCTTTTGAATATAAATCTTATGCGACTTGCCAGTCTTGTATCAAGGGTAAAATGACCAAAACTCCATTTACCGGACACGGAGAAAGAGCTACTCAGCTCCTTGGCCTCATACATAGTGATGTATGTAGGCCAATGTCTACACAGGCTAGAGGCGGTTTTTCATACTTCATTACATTCACCGACGATTTCTCAAGATTCGGTCATGTATTTTTATTAAAACACAAGTCCGACGCTTTCGAGAAATTCATTGAATATAAACAAGAAGTAGAAAAACAAACCGGCTTGAGTATTAAGATGCTTCGATCAGATCGAGGTAGTGAGTATCTCAGTACAGAATTTGCAAACTTCCTAAAAGAGAATGGGATTCTCTCTCAGCTCACTCCTCCTTACACACCACAGCACAACGGTGTGTCAGAATGACGGAATAGGACCCTATTAGATATGGTCCGGTCCATGATGAGTGACGCTGAGTTATCAGTCTCGTTTTGGGGGCATGCATTGGAGACTGCAGCGTTTCTGCTAAACAGGGTTCCAACCAAAGCCGTGTCTACCACGCCATATGAGATATGGAATGGGAAGAGACCATCTCTTAAGAGAATTAAGATTTGGGGTTGCCCGGCCTATGTTAAAAAGCAGAATCCGGACAAACTTGAGACACGGTCAGTCATGTGTAACTTTGTGGGATATCCAAAGAATTCTTATAGATATCTGTTCTACCACATAGAGGAACAAAAGGTGTTTGTTTCTCAATATGCCACATTCTTGGAAAAAGAGTTTTTCACAGATAAAGATGATGGCAAGGTAGTAGATCTAGAAGAGGTTCTGGAGACACAAACTACAAATGACGATTTGGTTGAACCGGCTGTTGCAACAGAAACTGAAGAACCTCGGCCACTCCGTAGATCTGGTAGGACTTCTCGCCCACCGGAGAGGTACTACGGTTTCCTCATTGATGGTAACGGAGAAGATTGCATCATGGATGATGATGATCCTACCATTTTTCAGCAAGCTATCACGAGTGGTGACTCTGTGAAATGGCTGGATGCCATGAGATCCGAAATGGAGTCTATGTACACCAACAAAGTATGGACTTTGGACGTTGTACCCCCTGGGGTAAAACCTGTAGGGTGCAAATGGATCTTTAAAAGAAAGATTGGTGTGGATGGGCAGGTAGAGACCTATAAGGCAAGACTTGTGGCGAAAGGTTTTCGTCAAAGACCAGGTTTGGACTATGACGAAACTTTTTCGCCCGTAGCCATGCTTAAATCCATTCGGATCCTACTTGCTATTGCTGCTCACTACGACTATGAAATCTGGCAGATGGACGTTAAAACAGCATTTCTAAATGGAAATTTAGAAGAATGCGTTTATATGGATCAGCCAGAGGGCTTCATTGACAGTGGGAGCAGCGAGAAAGCATGTAGATTGCTTAAATCCATATATGGGTTAAAGCAGGCATCTCGGAGTTGGAACATCTGTTTCGATGATGTTATCAAAGAGTTTGATTTCATCAAAAATCCAGATGAACCTTGTGTTTATAAGAAGGCTGTAGGAAGAGCTGTCACATTCCTCGTATTGTACGTGGATGATATTCTTCTGATAGGAAATGATATTCCTATGCTACAGTCGGTCAAATCATTCTTATCACTAAGGTTCTCCATGAAGGACCTGGGTGATGCCACATACATCCTGGGCATAAGGATCTATAGGGATAGATCCAAAAAGTTATTGGGATTGTCCCAAACCAGGTACATTAACACCATCCTAAAGAGATTTAGTATGGAAGACTCCAAGCGGGGTGCCTTACCCGCTTGCCATGGAGTCACTCTCTCCAAGGATTCTTGTCCAAAGACCGATGAAGAGAGAGCTCGCATGAGCATTATACCTTATGCTTCGGCAGTAGGATCTATAATGTATGCGATGTTATGTACACGCCCAGATGTAGCTTATGCACTTAGTGTTGTAAGCAGGTATCAATCCAACCCAGGGGAGAACCACTGGACAGCTGTGAAGAACATTCTTAAGTACTTGCGAAGGACTAAAGAATTGTTCTTGGTGTATGGTAATACAGATCTCCAAATGGAGGCCTTTACCGATTCGAGCTTCCAGAGCGATAAGGATGACAGCAAATCTATCTCAGGGTTTGTATTTACCCTCAATGGAGGGGCGGTAAGTTGGAAGAGTTCCAAACAAGATACCGTTGCAGACTCTACGATGGAAGCTGAGTACATTGCTGCAAATGATGCCGCCAAGGAAGCCGTCTGGATGAAGAAGTTCGTCTCGGAGCTAGGAGTAGTTCCAACCATTATTGATCCAATACCTTTGTATTGTGACAATAATGGGGCGATGGCGTTAGCCAAGGAGCCCAGATCCCATCAGCGGTCTAGACATATCCTGAGGCGCTTTCATTTGATCCGGGAGATTGTAGATCGCCGCGAGATCGAGATTAAGAGAGTAGATACAAAGAACAACGCCGCGGATCCACTCACCAAGGCCCTCCCTCAGCCACAGCATAAGCGACTTTTTGAGATGTTGGGTATGAGATACGCCAATAACTGGCCTTAGTGCAAGTGGGAGATTGTTGGATATATGTATGCCCTAGAGGCCATTATGTGATAGTCGATGTATCTATACATGTATATATATTCAGTTTGCATTCTTGCTCGACATGATAGTATGCTATCTGGTTCTTCTTTATCTGACATGTTGATTTGATCATGCTTTTATTCATTCATACATGCTGATAAAGCCCTGAGGATATCGGCTTGACTACTCTGATTATGATGGAGATCATACTAGTGGGACATCTGTAGTCTATAAGCATATCCTGGAACGTCCCTAGTCGTAGGTATATCGAGACGGGGCATCGATATACCAGAGTAGACTAGCGTATATGATACTAGACCCATACGATGGGCGATGGATGTTCCCACATTCATCGATGTTTGACATCAAGATCATATACGGGTGCTCAGTGGTGACTGGGTACACTGGACGGACTCACCGAGAACTCCTATATGGAATTATATCTATCGTCGGATAGCAGTTCTCAGGTGACACTGGTACAGGTTAGTCTGTAGACCCGAGATCGTCATGGAGTCTTGTGTGTTCCCCCACTGTATTTTGATTGTCACCCTACCACGGCTCTACTGAGTCGTGCAAACAGGTGGCCGTTGGGTACAGTCCCGAGACACACGAAGACGATGAGCGATAGGAGGGGTTTCGTCTCTCCCGGTATTGGGAGTTGATGCTGTGCTGTGCCCGACTGGTTATAACAGCAAGTCCCTGGCCAGGGCTGCTGAGATTTGCTGATAAGTGTTATCAGTAGTTTCTCGATCTGTTATAGACCATTCACCGGCATGACTTATTGAGTTATTAGGGTCGACGTGACCATCCCTAGGCTCGATATGCAGCATATCTGACGAAGAGACCGGACTGTACGGTAGTGTTGCCGGATGGCTCGACGGGAGTTGTAGCAGGTTCGCTTGTTGTCTTCTGATCGCTCAATACCCGGGTGGCCGTTACGTTTAGCTGACCGCTTGCGGCTTGAGGGTACCTGATATGATCATCACCCTCTGCCGGCGTATTGACGAGTCTTAGAGTCCCACAAAGGAGTTACCCAGTCCAGGCGAAACGTTGTGGTGCGCGTATGCGATATGTGCATGCACCCGATTGAAATGTGCGTATATGATACCGAACATTGATCGGGTGAACTGCTTTTGGTGGGGTCATATGAGATATGACCGGATTGATAAATCAAGTGTTGATTTATCATTTAACCATTAGTTTTCTCACTTAAAACCTTTTCTTAGATGATAGATGTGTGCATGCATGTGTGCTTTTCTTTCTTTCTTTCATGCTAGTTTCATGCACATGTGGATGTGCATACATGCACACATACATACACTCATCCATCATGGTTGTAAGCATATGGAAATGGTGGCAATATAAGACTCACACCATGGATTATTATTTAATTTTGGATTTAAAAGAAAATGAAAAAGGAAAGGATAATCATTCTTGCTTCTACATTCTTCCTTTGACCTCACCATGCTCAACTACCACTAACCTAAGGTTATCCTTCTCTTTATCATTCCAAACCAAAGTTAAATAATGTCTCCATCACTTTAACCATGGTTCATAGCATGAAGGAATAAAATATATATTGATATATTTCTTTTTCTTCACTTGAGTTATCTTTTTACCTCTTGTCAAAAATTGCCACCATCTTCTTCCTCTTGATCTTTTGCTCTCTAGTTTTTTCTAGTGAGCAAATACCACTTAAAGATAGGTTTTTGAAGTGAGAAACCTAACCACAACATCATTCTACACAAGCTTAGCCGTTTTGTTTAGAGTGTTCTCTTCGGTTTGACGAAGTTGCGAGCTTGGACGGAGATCTCCGTGGTGGATCGTCGTGGACACAAGGGGACTTCAAGAGGACCTTCGTTCAACACCCTAGAGACCAAGGAGTCCAGCGAAAGGGAGCTACAAAGGTTGTAGTCTCGAAACCCTAGATTAGTTCGTTTTTTATTTCGAAACACTAATTTTCTACGATCGATCCCTTTGCATGTTCGTTTAGCACCATAAAAATTAAAGCTTTGGGTCATGTGATGCTTCAAAACTCTTCATAGGGTGCTAGACTAACCTTACATCTTCCCACACCACATCTGATATGGTGTAGTAGGCACAGTCTTAGTTGGAACTCGGTTCAAAAGGTATGCAGCTGATTCTAGCGCATATCCCCAGAACGATCGCGGCAACTCAGCGTTACTCATCATGGACCGTACCATATCCAATAGGGTTCGGTTCCGTCTCTCCGATACACCGTTATGTTGCGGAGTGTATGGAGGAGTAAGCTGAGAGAGAATTCCATTCTCTTTTAAGTAACCCAGGAACTCGGCACTCAAGTATTCACCACCTCGATCAGATCTCAGTGCCTTGATACTTTTGCCTGTTTGTTTTTCTACTTCATTCTTATATTCCTGGAACTTTTCAAAAGCCTCGGATTTATGTTTCATTAAGAAGACATAACCGTACCTTGAAAAGTCATCCGTAAAAGTAATGAAGTAAGAATAACCGCTTCGTGCATGCGTAGACATTGGACCGCACACGTCGCTGTGTACGAGTCCCAAGAGCTCGCTCGCTCTTACTCCGTGTCCAGTGAACGGAGTCTTTGTCATCTTTCCTTTGAGACAGGATTGACAAGTTGCATACGATTGATATTCGAACGGATCCAAATATCCTTCTGCATGCAACTTAGTCAACCTTCTCTCATTTATGTGACCCATTCTACAATGCCATAAGAAAGTTTTATTGATTTCTGGAGACTTTCTTTTGTGTGTATTCTGGACATTGAAAATCTGTGGTTGGTTTAATACGTATATACCGTTGTTCAATGTACCTGACCTAATCAAAACTTGATTAAGGTGAATGTTCACTACATTACTTACAAATGCAAATTCATAACCTTCTTTAGATAATAAAGATACAGAAATGATATTACAGGTTGCATTTGGTACAAAATAACAACTACGCAAAACCAAAAAGTGTCCATCTGACAATCCCAGGTGATAGTCCCACACGGCCTCAGCATCTATGCTAGCTCCGTTTGCAACTCTGAGGGTCATGTCATCTGCCTTCAAAACTCTATGCTTTCTCAACGCCTGCAAAGAATTACAGATATGAGATCTTGATCCGGTATCCAATACCCAGGATGTAGAGTTTATTGATAGACAGTTTTCAATAACATACACACATGAAGCTGAAGCCGCAACTTGCTTCAGATCCTGGGTTCTGGCCTTCCAAGCCTTGCAATCCTGTTTCCAGTGTCCACTTTTATGACAGTAGAAGCATTCTTCCTTCCCCACCAGCTTTCCCGCTACCTTTATTGCCTTTATTTTTCCCTTCGTATCCACTTTACTGACACCGCCTCTTGGTTTGGCGGGGGCTTTCTTCTTCTTGCCCATGGCTTTCGCCCTGGACCTAGAAGAGGAAGATCCTCCTACAAACAAAGTGGATGTCTTTCTACCTTTCTGTAGGGTGCCCTCTGCACTCCTCAGCATGTTGAGGAGCTCTGAAAGTTCAACTTCCTTTTCCTGTAAGTTGAAGTTCAGAATGAACTGGGCATAAGTGGAAGGAAGGGACTGAAGAATCAAGTCCGTATAGAGCTCATTCTCCAACGTGGTCTCAAGTTCCGCGAGCTCCTCTATGTAGCCAATCATCTTAAGCACGTGTTCCGCTACCGATGATCCGACGGCCAACCTTGCCGAAAACAACTTCTTCGACACTTCGTATCTGGCGATACGAGACTGCTCTGCATACAGTTCTTTTGTATGAAGAAATATGGACTCTAGGTCCATATTCTCGTGCCTCCTCAGATGTTCGTTGACCATCGAGGCAAGTACGAGGCATTTGGCCTTCGCGCAATCTATTTCCCAGGTCTTACGGATTTCCCTATCCGCGACACTGGTTTTGGGACCTGGGACAGGGGGAGCTTTGGTGGTAAGGAGATACCCCAACTTTTCGTAAGTGATTGCCATCTTGACATTCCTGAGCCAATCTTTGTAGTTTGGCCCTGTCAGTATGTTTTTATCTAGTAATAACTTAGGTCCGGTCATCTTGAATGGTCGCTGCAATTAGGAGAGAGAAAAGAAACACTTTAGCATGATGCTCTTGCAAGTTTAGAGTGGTTTTTAGTTTGTCTAAACAGGATTGCTCCCATTGTCTCTCGAATCCCTTCTCAAACCGTAAAGAAAGAATTAGTCGGGATCAATCTCACCGTACAATACTTGCTTAACTGTTCAGCCAGGCCAGTGTCGGTACTTCGAAGGAGGTTTTCCAACGCTTTCGCGAAGTTCCTTAATTAAGTAACCTCTTTTCCCTGTGGGCGTAGCCCCGCTAACACCTTTCTAGACACCTACTAGGTTTATAGCATTGATCGTTAAGTGAGAGTTTTCCCGAGGAGTAGCATATACTCACAGTAGGATCGGGATCCAAATATCATCGCGTGATAAAACCGAAGGAATCCTACCAGAATCATCACACTCCAAATGGTATGCAGCGCTAGCAAGTTTCAGTACTTATGAAACTCCCGATGTGGATTTTTGCCCCATGCTTTTATGACCTTGACTTTGGCCAAAATATCATAAGTCACATGTCAAGTTCTACCCGTCATTCTCCTGGTTAATTTGGACCCACCCGTACCTACCCTTGACTTTGGCCAAAATGGCAGCACGACTGTCCCAAACCAACGCATCTATCTATGCTGCACATGAATACCCAATAGCTACCAATCACTATGCCTTGACTTTGGCCAAAATGCATAGCTTGAATACTTTTTGACCATTCATGTGGAATGACGGAGGGCTACGAATGGTTTTGGCGAAACCGTGAACGTAGTGAACTTGATATAATCGATGGAACGAGATAGCTTTTAAAAAGGAGTGGTTCAAGCTCCGCGTTTAAAAGTTTAGTTTTGAAAAGAACCGAGTGGTTTTCAAAGTGTTCCAATCGACTTTTACTTAGTTTATTTTCTTGCATTAGTTCTTTTAATGCGTCCCATCATTTAATCCTACCATTGCAGAAAATAACCAAAATATGACGTACGCTTATGCCACTCGCATTCGCCACGGGGCCCCGTCATCACCCGTTAGGTTACTTAACTAACGACAGAGCGGGGGCTGGGCTAGCGCGGCTGTAAAACATAAGCAACGCCTAAATAGTTATAGTATATAAATATATAGCAATGATAGACATTACAGATCACAGATGAATACATTGGATATACTAGGAATCCGCAATCCGTTCGAGCCTGCAACGAAAAGCGGATTACACGGTCGCGGTGAATAGCCAAATACCCCACCCAAGACCCCTACGGGTGCGGCAAACTACCCTCCAAGTACCCGAAGCGAAGCAACCTCCCTCAACACCGTGAGTAGGCCACTCGGCACTTCGAGATACCCGGTAGTTTGTGCACCCCCTCCATGGGTCTATCCTAGGAGCAAAAACAGCAAAAAGAATTATACAATGACGGCTACAACCCCGACCCGGTTGTGCGGCCATACAAATAATAATACATCAATTTACATATTACATGAATGAAAGAAAAAGAAACACTCATCTCACATCCACCCCGGCTATTCACCCGCGACAATCCAACGCATTCATATACACATACCAGCATCAAACACAGATCACAGATATGTATAACCCCCACTAATCGACATATAGCGATTAGCGGACGTTCAATACATATAAACATCACAGATATAACCCTTTAGTCAAAGCGTAGTGAAGTCCGATCAAAAATACGGATTTATAGGCCCCCAAATACAAATTTCTTTTCTGTAAAATCTGGGCTGATATAAACCATCTTAAAAATCCCAAAACCACAACCTAAAAACACTGCACCAAACTCGGTCATGAACCGAGTCAAAACGGCGGCGGTTCCGCGGCAAAAGTATACCCATTGCCGCGGAACCGCGGCGCTTTGAAGGGATCACTCGACCGTTTTTGGTGGGCTTCTTCACAAAACTCTGAGATGATTTTTGGAGTATGACTTTTTATTTTTAGAGCAGAAAAAAATTTAACAGAAACTTGGGTTTTGCATGTCGTAGTTTTGCGATTTTTCCGATCGAACTTCTATACACTTTAATACCTAACTAGTTTATGTTTAGTTAGGCTCTGATACCACTGTAAGTCCACGTTGCCCACCCCGGTGCTTGCGGGGAGGCGGAAAACGGAATAAAAATCGGATTTTTAGTACTCTAGGAAACATGGACTAGACAAAGTCAGGATCTTTGCTAAACAAAAACTAGCTAAAGCAAACTAGAAACTAGCTAAAGGGTAGAATGGTTATACCTAGGGCTTTATGTCCTTCTCTCCTTGCTCCTTGGAGTAGTAGAAAGGGATCACCTTTGTCGTCTTCTTACGTCGAAGAAGGATCCACCCGAAAGCCTCAACCTTTGGCTTCAACTTCAAGCTAGAAGTGACTAGGGTGCTAGAAGTGCTAATCCTAGAACCCTAGATGAGAGTAGAGATTACTATGGAATGGTTTTTCTCAAGCTCAAGTGTTTCTCAACACATGAGAGGGGAGAGCTTGATGAAGAGGAAGAGCAAGAGAGAGAAACTATATGATAGAATGAGAGAAATATGAAGCATTCTCACATATATGTGTGAATTATTGTGAATTGATAATTAGTGAGATAATTGTCATGGCATAATCAAGACATGACCATTATCATTTCATTTTTAATGCAAATTGCAAGGATCAAAGAGCATCTTCCAAATGAAATGATGATGGTCAAAGTGTCAACCTAGGTCAACAAGTCAAGAATGTCAAATGGTCAACAACCATAACCATGCATAATTATATTAAACTAATATCAATTAACCATAATACACACATAAGCATTAGGGTTAATAAAATAACAATGGTCATTAACCCTAATCAAAGTCCTCTCCCTCTGTCTCAAGCAACTGTGCATACGCACCCGTATTTGTGATCCGAGGAACACGAATACAAAGAGATAAAACCAATCCGAAATCATATACTAGGATCTGGCTTAAACCAAAGCCCGCTAGTATAAGCTGTCCGGACAGCAAACGTGCACAAGTACGCGGATGTGAACGAACCCTGTCGCAAAACCATGCGACCTCTACTCATTTTGCCTAAAGGCGAATAGCTCTCTGTGTGGGACTCTAAAGACTCGACACTACGCTGGCAGTGGGTTTAACCACAGATCGCAAGCGGCACTAGCTGTACGTAACGGTCCCCAGGTAGATGCCGATAAGAAGACTGATGAGGTAACCCCATCTGAACTCCTACTGAGCCTGTATGTCACGGTCTCCGTACAGTCCGGTCTGTTCATCTTATACATCGCATGGCGGGCCTAGGGGCGGTGAACGTCAGTCCCCTAATAGCGGTACAAGTCGTGTCGGAGTGTAGCCCAGAACACCCTGAGATAACACTGGAAACCTACCAGTATATCTCGCTTGCCCTGGCCAGGGACTACTCGTGTAATGGCTCTCCTAGACACAGCGCGATGTCAACCCCCAATACCGGGCGAGACGAATCCTGTCTAACCGTCACTGCCTCCAAGCGCTTCGGGACTGCACCCAACTACTACCTGTTTGCATGACTCCTTTGAGCCGTGGTAGGGTAGTGATCAAAGTACAGTGGGAACACACTCGAGGCGAAGTGACAGTGTCAAGTCAGCGGACTAAGCTGTACTTATGTCACCTGGGAACTGATAACTGACGATAGGTATAATATCAACCAACAGTTCCCGACGAGTCCTGTCCAGTGTACTCGTAACCTAACGAGCACCCGCATACTATCTCAAGTACGACGCACTGACGGCTGTGGGACAGACCGTCTCCCACACTGGGATGAGAAGTGCATACGCTAGTCTACTCCGGAGTATCGATGCCCTGTCTCGATAGTCCAACGACTAGGGACCTGTATAAGGATGTGCTTATGGATTACACAGCCCCCACGAGTGTGAGCGCCATCACAACGCTGGTAATCAAGCAAAGATCCTAAAGGCTCTACTAATATGTATATATGCGATATGCTAAAAGAAACACATGCACATATTAAAGCAGAGACAAACTAAGTAGCATACTACCATTTCGAGCAAGATTGTATATACAACTGTGAATATCCCAAGCTTCCATCAAGTAATATACAAACTAGTATGATACAGTAATGGCCTCTAGGGCATATACACTAACAAAGTTAACCCTCGTCATAGCCCGGGATAACCCACAAACTGCCATTACCGAAACGTGCCTTGAGTTATCCAGAGTCTGGTTTTAAGCATAAGCCGGACAACTCCATATACCTTAACAACGTTAAAATATGAACCATTCTATATACAATACAGAAACAGAGGCCCTGATTTAATTAGAACCAGATTCAAATCATGCAGCTGTCTCCAGTATATGTCAACTAAATGGAAGGAGGCTGATCAACATTACTCAACTAGGAGTGCATCCATATATTAGTAAACTGAAAGAGAAGCAAGTTCTCAAAACCATTACTATCAAATGAATACCAAACACAAGTATCTACATCTTCGATCACCTTGAAGAATCCTGATACTTGCAACACATGGTTCTCTACTTTATTCTTGTACCTATAACTTCTCAAAACTTGGACCTTATATTTCAACGAAATACTTGTCTAAAAACTTGAGAAGTCACAAGTAAACAGAATATACTACGAGCACCAACCCCTTGGTCCTAATGGACACTGGACAACATACAATACTTTGTAGAAGTCCCCTGAGTTGAATAAATCAAACCCTGTGCGTCTTAGGTTGAAAACTGTACCATGGTTAAGAAGAATTACACCGTTGTTTAATGCTCCTTACCTAATCATCAACTGATATAGGTAAATGTCATGGACATAATTTCAAAAAGTTATATCTCACTTTATGAAATAAACGTACAGATATATAAGTTTGAAATTGGTGCATAACAACGGATATTCAAAACCAGATGTTTGCCATCAGGCAAAACCCCAGGCGATTTCCTCAAATATCACCAATTACAACGATTTCTGATATAATGAGGATACAATCACCTAATTCCCAATAACTTACTCCCACTCATCATCTGTAAAACCATACATATGTGAGAATCAAACCTGGTAAATACATACCCTGAAGCAAGGATCTAATTGGGAAATCAGTTTTCAATTAACAACGCATAGTGAAACTGAAATGTGAAGATGTTTCGAAGGGGTATCCGGGTATTCCTAGTAATGCCTCTTCCATTATCCTGATTCAGGACTGTAACCTTATATTTTCTTGCCATCTCTCCAAATCCCTTTATTTTTTCTTTACTCATTACTTTCTGCACACCACCCTTAGGCTAAATGGTTTTCTTCCTTCCCTACTGTTCGGCACCAGCCTATGGTTTGGAAGAAGACTATCCAATAAGCGTAATAGGTGTACCCTCATAATCCTAGGCGCCCTCGCAACCTGAGAGAAGGTAAAGATAAAAGACAACTGAATAATCCGTATTCTATTTCTCCTGAACCATAATCCATCCTCGAACTGGAACAAGTTCCTTCGAGTACGATGGATTATCCAATAACTGTGGATTTTCGTAGTGATATGGGGTGTTCTGGAGAAATTCAAAGGTGAAGTAGGAGTGGCGATGAAATACGCGGTTTGGTCATGAAGTATAGTAGTCGCAATTTACTTTGCCCTCTTTCTAATCCCTTTATTTTGTCTTTACTTATTATCTTCTGTACACCACACTTAGGCTAATCGGTTTTCTTCCTTTCCCATCTTTCGGCACCTGCCTATGGTTTGGAAGAAGACTATCCAATAAACGCAATAGGTGTACCCTCTCCTTATCTAAGGAGCCCTCACAACCTGAGAGAAGGTAAAAGGAAAAGACAACTGAATAGTCCTATTCAATTTCTCCAGAACCGGAAACCATCCTCGAAACTGAAAAAAGTTTCTTCGAGTTTGTATGTAACTATACGATAGTCATATCAAAAAAATATGGATTTTCGTAGTAATACGGAATGTTCCAGAGAAAAGCAAAGGGTAAAAGAAGAAGTGGCAATGATGTATATAACTCTGACAATCCAAAGGCCAGTGTCTTAAGAAGGTCCGGTTAACTTGATTTCTGAGTTCTAGTCTAGGGTCGGGACATGGTTGCTGCCAAAGAGAGAGAAAAAAGAAACACTCAGCGTGCACTCTAACCTAGATCAGAATGGTTAATCAGTTTATCTAATCAGGATGTCTCCCACTGTATTCTCAAATTCTCCACCAAACCCAAAAGAAGAATTAGTCGGGATCATCTAAAATCACCCGAGGAGTAAACCAACTCATTAGTAGGAATCGGGATCCAACTATCATCGCATGATAAGCTGATAGAATACACTCAAGTTATCACACTCCAGAAGGTATGCGCATGCCCCCCGATGTGATTTTTACCCCATGCTCTTATGACCTTGATGAAGGCCAACAAATTATAAGTCACATGTCATGTTCTATCCGTCATTGTCCAGGTTAATTTGAACCCACCCGTACTCGCCCTTGACGAAGGCCAACAAGGCTGTACGACTGTCCCAAACCAATGCATCTATCTATGCAACAGAAAGATAACAAGCAACTACCATGACTATGCCTTGACGAAGCCCAACAAACATAGCATGAATACTACGTGCTATCCGTCTGAAATGACGGAGGGCTATGAATGGGTTTTGGCGAAAAACCTTTAACGTAATGAACTTGTTATCGTTGAAGGAACCGGATAGCTTTTTACAAATATATAGTGGCGAAAAACTTTGCTAAAGAGGTCACTCCAGGTGAAGGGATCTTGGCTCTTTCCTCGTCGAATGAGGTGCAGGATATTCCAACTGAATACCGCGATGCAAAGAAAAAAGTAATCGACTATAGGGATGTTATTACCCTGACGCAAACTTCTGCCCAAGGGTCACTCCCGATGAAGGGATCTAGGCCCTTGCCTCGTCGAGTGAGGTGCTGGATATTCATAACCGAATACCGCTGTGCAAAACAAAAGAAAACGTCCTTATAATAACAGCTTTTGAAAATTTGTTCCAACAACATCGAATAGGTATGTTTTCCTTGCATTGATCAGAATAAACGCAGTTCCATCAATTAATCACACTAGAAAAGAATGAAAATATGATGTACGTATATGTCATCCGCATTTGCCATTGGGCCCCATCATCAGCCGTTAGGTTACTTAACTAACGACAGAGCGGGGGCTGGACTAGCGCGGGTGCAAAAAATATACAATATCTACTAGTATATATATAACAATATATAATAATCGCTCCAGGCATGATAAATGCAACATCACAGAATAGTGAAAAGCATCACAGAACAATACTGATGATCTGGGAGCTCCGGATTTCCTTTGAGCTGCCCCCGACATTCCCCGGGTCGTGTGGATAGCCTGTGCAATGAAAACCTAGACCCCTACGAGCGCGGAAAGTTACCCGCCAAAACCAGAAGTGAGGCAACCCTCTTCATCAAAGTGAATGGGCCACCCGGCATTTCACGGAATCCGGTAACTTGAGCACCCCTCCTTGGTTCAACCTATACCCCCTACGAGTACAGCGAATAGCCCACCAATTCTAGAGTGAAACCCCCTCCGTCTCAACGCCATGAGATGCGGGTCCGTTGCCCTCTAGAACCCGGCTATCCGTGCACTCCATCGTGGGGTAATCCTAGTACAGAAAAGAAAATATGTACAACGGTGGCATCGGCCTCAACCCGTTCGTGCCCTAAATAAATAATATACAAACAGGCGGTGACGGCAGTCCACATGTTGGACGCTCGTCCCACGATATCAAATATACAAATAAATCCAAACTGTACTACCAATGCACCCAAGCTATCCACCACGACAAACCAACCAACAAACACAACACAACACAGAATATCAACGTGAATGTCACGTTCGCAAATCCGTCTAAAAGAACTATA
Source organism: Agapanthus africanus (assembly GCA_030015575.1). Lineage (NCBI taxonomy): Eukaryota > Viridiplantae > Streptophyta > Magnoliopsida > Asparagales > Amaryllidaceae > Agapanthus > Agapanthus africanus. The sequence continues at coordinate 213,669,364 of CM057350.1, read as the reverse complement.
GAAATTAGACAAGTTGTACCGCTCTTATGACATTCACGGTCGCAGATAGTAATGTATGTACTGTAAACTACGACATCAGAATTCTGCACACAATTAGCAAACCAAACCAATTTCCAAAACCATGAAAAAAAACAGTGAGCTAAATTTCCAAAAACCGACTGTTTAAAGCTAATTCGGAAGTCCGAATCAAAACGAAACGCGCCCGAACCTTTACGGAGAGTTAGAGCATGAAATTAATTTCGAGTCGGGGGCCTAAAGGGGGTACCCCACCCCCGAGGTCACCATGAGGTGGCCATAGGGTGAGGCAGACTCGAAACTGCCCAAGATGGGGCAGTTTAGGGTCCCCACCGCCAAGACCACCTTGTGGTGGTCTTGAGGAGTGGGCCCAGCCATTCGGTCCACCCTGGGGTTTCCCCGGGGTACCCATGAAATATCCCACGGCTTCTCAGTTCAAACCGTGAGCCCGCGGGGTGTGCAAACATCTCAAACTTTCAGTTTTTGGAACCGTTTTTGTCGGCAGTTTGGCACGAAAAAAACGGCAGATTTATAATATCGCAATAAGTTAGTATGGGGTTAATGGGTTGGCTCTGATACCATGTTGGGTTACGCCAGTGCCCCGACCATCAATCCGTGGCAAAATATGGAACAAAAACTTTTAGAAATCCGGCGCTAACGGAACCCGATTCCCGGATCGACCATTAACCCTACACTAACTATGTATATAAAGGAGTTAAGAGAGGTTATACCAAACGATCCGAGTCCTTCGGTCTTCAACCTCTGTCCCAAGCTCTTCACGGCTTGCTCGATCAAGTTTGATCTCCGGTCTCTCTCCATCGAAGAAGATCCACGTCGAAGGTTAGTAATACGGGCTCCCACCTCAAAACCGAAGCAACTCGTGTATCTAGTTTGCTAGCCTAGATAGCCAAGATGAAGTAGAGATTGTGTGTGAATACTTTGTCTCAATACACCCATGGATTGTCAACTCATGAGACAATCGGGTGGAGGTTGAAGAAGATGCTTAGAGGTGAAGAGTGTGAGCTCAAGAAAAAGAAAAGGAGCAAGTGAGGAAAAAAGGAAGTGGCTGCTCATTTTCTTGAGTTGTTTTTGCTTGGCTTTTTGTGTGTGATTTGTCACGCCCCGCTTCCCAAAGTTCACTAAGATAAGCACGTGACAGAGCCAACCATGCTACCTGTGGCTAGGAAACATCCCTCCACAGTCACATTACGGCTGTCTAGAGATATCAAGAACAGGAAAATAAAAGAAACTATCTAGTACATGTCCATGAACCAGAAATAACGAGTTAAGAAATAATATACGGAAGCAATAAAATCAAGTAGCAATGACAATCTGGAAAGTACTTCCCATAATACGGGCTCACATCAGGAATGAAAAATACTGAAAGGAAAACTAAACTAAACTAATAACAGGTCCTCACTGCTCGGCCTGTTGATCAAAATACTCCTGGACAGCCTTCGATAAAGATAAGGGATCTGGGCCATACAAAACCCAGATGTCAGTGCGTCATAATATCAATAATTCTAAGCAAGCAGGATGTAATGAAATATGCAGGCATGAAGTATGAACAGTAACTAAGTCATCAGTAACAAGTAAACAGTAACATGAATATAGATCAGTGAACATGATATAAACAGGTGAAGTGCAGTGAGTAGTCTAAATTTATTCAAAATCAATTAATGTAATCATCATCGTAACCCATCGGTCTATGCCCCGTTCATTCCCCACGGGACCACGGTAACAAGATATGATGGACTGTGAGTCTATGTCCTATTCATACTCCACGGGACCACGGTAACATGATGTAATAGCCCTTTGAGTTATGTTCAGCTACATTCTTGATTTCCCCATACCCCCAAGTTATGTGTTCAAGTCAGGTATTGAATAATCTGGAGCTAATGCCAACACAGAATTAAGCAGGTACAGGTACAGGTTTGTCTGTATATACAACAGGATATGTCCGTATAGACAACAGGATATGTCCGTAAGGACAACAGTTCAAAATTGTTGGCATTAGTAACAAGGTCAAGTATCAGGTCAGGCTATGGTACATTAGGTCATGTCTGATAGTGCACATGTATCAAGTCATGTCAAATAGTGTATCAGGTCATGTCAGATAGTGCACAGGTATCAAGCGGGTGCTCATAATCAAACTGTAGCAAGTATTGAATCAGGGTGAAAGTACGGATGTACAATAAAAGCATGGATGCAAAAATATCGATCAGGGATTACATCATGATTAAGTAGGATGCACAATATTAAGCATGGGGTACTAATGTATTAAAAATATGAGTTAATGTAATATGGGGTGCAACTAGTTATGCAGAATTAATGGTATGGATACACAAATAAATATGGATGCATAAATAACTATCAGGGGTTATAACTATAGTTTCATGACTATGTAGGATGTACATTATTAAGCATGGTGCACTAATACAATAGTAACATGAAATAATATGGTCTCGGCGTGCAACTAGATATGTAATAAACCGTACGGATACAGACGGATACTATAAAACTGTAAATCGGTAAAATTTGCTGAATATTAAAACACAAGCACTATTATTTATTAAATAGATATTGATATAATAATATTAACAAGGATAATATATTCAACCCGATTAATAACTATAAAAGTGGTATTGATTAACCATGCACAAGAAAGTTCCGTTCAGAAATTCAGCGTCGCCCTGACTTGTAAAATAGCTTAAAAATAACAAACGTTCTCCAAAAGGGACGTGTATTATACCAAAACAAAGATAATTCAATAAGCTTTTCATTTTTATAAGTTGAAGTATCTCAGGTTGTTCCTACAAAAAGCTATGAACATTCTAAATTGGAAGTTTGCTGCTGGAACTTCCCTGGACAGCAGTTTAGAGATATTTTCATTTGCATTTTACGTTCTTTAAACAATTTATTTTACAAGTAAATATTTCATAGAGTTATATTATTCTGAGTTAGCTTTCTAACGAACTAAAGAACGTATACTAATAATTTTTCTTTGATTTATAATGAATTTTATAAGGTAAGCTGTACAGTAAATCTCAGATTTGTCGTATCCGCTTTGTAACGACGTTTTATGTGTAAACTATAATATTTTCAAAGTATATTTTGTATAAGTTTATAAAATACAGATTATAAAATAATTAAAGATAATAATAAGAAATATTACGACGATATATATTTTAAATGATATGGATGCAAACGGGTATCCGAAAACAGTAAAACTTTAGTAAGGATGTACAATGGGATGAACGGGTAACATTTTGCTTATATGGATGCATAATACTATACCTAGCATGTGGCAAGATTATTTAGCATGCGAATACTTATGTAAATACTGATATGGATGCATACTGATGTCATATAACCGTAAAATGATAAACGGGTAAATGTGGGATGTACAATTGAACAATATGAAATGTTATTATTCAATTGGGTGCAGTATATTGTAGTCTAGCATGTATCAAGATAAATTTGCATACACTAGATATGAAATAACTTGTACGGATGCATATGAATATCCGAAAACGGTGAAACATACAAAATGATAATGTGGGATGCATAACTAATCATTATGTGATGTTATTATTCAAATGGATATAGAATATAGTAGTATAGCATCTAGCAAGATTAACTTGCCTCGATCGAATCACGCGACGGATATGCACGGCACGTCCGACGTCGATAAATCGTCGCAACGCACACACGGCACGCGGGACGGGTCCAAGTAAGTCAAGATGTTGATCACACAGGCATGGTACGTTCACTGGATCACTCGGATCGTCAGCGACGAGCACGGCTCCGGCGGTGATCACCGGAATCAAGAAACAAGATCAAGAAAAAAAAAGAAAGAAAGAAGTAAGAAGAAGAGGTTGTGTATTAAATAAGGAACGAAAAAATAAATAAATAAAATATATATAAATATATATAGAAAGAGGAGAGTGAGAGAGAGAAAAAGGGGTTGTTAGTTTGTTAGGAAATTAGTTTAGATTCAAATTTTAAAAAAAATCTTTTATTAGTTAACTAAATTTTAATTTGTATCAGTTTATAAAATTAATATTATATAAATAAAATTTGATATTCTGATAAATACAAACATAGTCCAAAACATGCCCGGGTCGGGTCTAAAATTCAGTTTTAAAATACGAAAAATATACATGTCGACCAAAATTAAAGTTGGATATCCGGGTAACGAAAAATACATACCCCCAAGATTGGATGCACGCGCATACACGTAGTCATCCAAACAAGTCTGTTTCACTGAACGGGATGAGAACAAGATGCGCGGATGCTACCACAGGGTTAGGGGTATCATGCAGGCCATGCAATGTATTTTTAAAATATTTTATGTGACTTTAAATGTTATATTAAAAATGCAGATGCCAGATAAATGCCAGTATGCAGGATGTATAAATGTAAATGCACAAGTCCACGTAACAAGGCAGATAAATAATAAATATGAATCAAGACAGGTTTCAAGCAAGCGGGTCGGGTCGGATGCAAATACAGATGTCAAAATACTATTCACACCCAAACACAGTAAATCAAGAAACTACTATAAATAAAGAAATACTCAAAATAGAACTGGTATAAATGAACTAGGGTGTTACATTATACCCAACTACAAAAAGAATTTCGTCCTCGAAATTCCCAAGACAAGAAAAAAAATCAAGAATCTATAAGAATATGTGTGGAAACTTCTATCGAATCTCGTATTCTCGTTCCCAAGTCGATTCTCCATGCGAGCGATTTCCCCAAGAAATAAGTACGAGAGGGATAAGCTTGTTCTTAAGGACCTTTTCTCTTCGATCAACAATCGATATAGGCCGCAAAAGTCAAATCCTTTCTTACAGTCAGCTCCGAATGATCCAGCACGTGTATTTCATCTCGAACATACTTATGGAGTTGAGATACATGAAACACGTCATGAACATTCACCAAATATTGTGGTAAAGCTAACTGATAAGTCACTTCTCCAACACGCTCCATAATCTTGAAAGGCCCCACGAATCGAGGACTAAACTTGCCTCGACTCCCAAAACGAATCACTCCTTTAGTTGGTGATATCTTCAAGAATACCAGATCACCAACAGTGAACTCTAGAGGTCTTCTCGATGTGTCGGCCCAACTCTTCTGCCGATCTTGTGATGCCTTCATATAATTCCGGATAGTATTAACTTTCTCCACGGTTTGCACGATCAAATCTGGTCCCAACAATCTTCGTTCTCCAACATCGTCCCAACAAACATGTGAGCGACACTTGCGACCATACAATGCTTCGAATGGAGCCATCTGAATAGTCGCCTGAAAGCTGTTGTTGCACAAAAACTCCACCAAGTATAGATGATCCTCCCACGAACCCTTGAAGTCCAACATGCAAGCTCTCAACATATCTTCAAGAGTTTGAATTGTTCTCTCCGACTGGCCATCTGTCTAAGCTATGCTAAACTTCAATCGCATCCCCAAACTTTCCTGTAAACTCCTCCAGAAGTGCGATAAGAATCGGGTGTCACGGTCGGACACGATGCTCACGGGTACTCCATGCAATCTCGTAATCTCCTACATGCACCTTTCTGTTAACGCTTACGTTGACTGACCAACTCGAAACGGTACGAAGTGAGCTGCCTTGGTCAACCGATCAACAATCACCCAAACGGCATTATTGCTCTTTGGACTCCACGGTAAAGCTATCACGAAATCCATTGTTATATGTTCCCACTTCCATTGTGGAATCGAAAGTGGTTGCAATAAACCAGCAACCCTTTAATGTTCTGCCTTAACTTGCTGACACACCAAGCACTTCGCTACAAAGCGGGTTGTTAGTTATATGTATGCCCTAGAGGCCATTACTGTACATTGGATGTATTTTGTAGTGGATGCTGGGACATATATAGGTAGGACTTTCTTGCTCAACATGATAGTATGCTATCTGGTTACTCTTTATCTTAACATGTATATTTTCTGTCTCTCCGTTACACGTGGATAAAGCCCTTAGGATGTGTACTCGACTTCCAGGACTGTGATGCAGATCATACTAGTGGGGCTTGGGTAGTCCATGAGTACATCCTTCAATGTTCCTAGTCGTGGGAATATCGAGATGGGGCATCGATATTCCAGAGTAGACTGGCGTATATCTTCTCGACCCATGCGATGGGCGATGGATGATCCCATATCCATTGGTGTTTGACATCAGAGATGGTATGCGGGTGCTCAGTGGAGACTGGGTACACTGAACGGACTCGCCGAGAACTCCCAGATGGTATTATACCTCACGTCAGATGGCAGTTCTCTGGTGACACTGGTGCAGCTTAGTCTGTTGACCCGAGATCGTCATAGAGTCTTGTGTGTCTCCCACTGTGGTTTGATTTCCACCCTACCATGGCTCTACTGAGTCGTGCAAACAGGTGGTTTTTGGGTACAGTCCCGATTCACATGGAGGCAATGAGCGATAGGAGGGGATTCGTCTCTCCCGGTATTGGGGGTTGATGTTGCGCTATGCTCGACTGGCCATAACTGGAAATCCCTGGCCAGGGTTGCAGTGATATACTGGTAAGAGTTATCAGTAGTTTCACGATTGTTATGGACCTCATGTCGGCATGACTTATCGAGCTATTGGGGTCTGACGTTTACCACCCCTAGGCGAGATATGCGACATATCAGACGAACAGACCGGACTATACGGTAAGTGTTACTGGTTGGATTCACAGGAGTGTGAGCGGGCTTGCTCGTCGATCTTTTGATCGCTCAATACCCGGGTGGCCATTACGTTTAGCAGACCGCTTGCGGCTTGTGGGTGTTTGATATGATCATCACCTGCTGCCGGCATATTGACGAGTCTTTAGAGTCCTACACAGAGGTTTTCCTGGCTCAAGCGAAACGAAATAGGAGCGCATATGAGATATGTGCGGGACCGAGAATAATGCGTGTATGTGATACCGTATTCTATTCTCGCGATGAATGTATCGATTGGATGATGCGATATAACCTAATTATCGAATCAAGGATTGATTCGATAAGCCGATACATTGGATATTAGTCGGTCATATGCGATATGACTGGATCGTTAAATCAAGTGTTGATTTAATGATTTAATGTATAATTATATATTTAATATATTACTTTGCATTAACTAGTATTGGTTCGCTTAAAATAGATTTTCTCATTTGATATGCACATTGTATATGTGATATATTTTTGTGCACTTGATTGTATAATGTTTGATGATACATGCAAGCTTGGGTGTAGGTTTACTTTAAACCATGTTTAAGTGAATGGTTAGGGTTTTGTTATCTTTTCTTAACTATTTATTTTATTTTATTTATTTTAGGGAAAGAAAAGAAATGGTTGCTTCTTTTGTTTGTTTCTTTGAAGCTTCAAGAAGCTTTGAGCATTCTTGTTTCTTTCCTAAACCTAACCATTCACCTAACCTTGGTTTATTCTCTACACTTAACCATGGTTGCTAAAATGATAAGAATGACTTTATTTCCATTTATTTCATTATTCTTATCATATTCTTTTTCTTCTTCTTCTTCAAGAAGAAAGAAGCTTGCTAGCTTCAATGGTGACTTGAGAAAAAGAGTGAGAAATCCAATTCTAAAGTGAACCCACTTCCTATTTCTTCATCCTCTACCACTTGCCAAGTAGTATAGGGTGTTTTCTTCACAAGTTTCATGACTTGGTGAATTTGGAGCTTGATCTTGAGTTGCCTCGACGTAGATCATCTTCGGCATCAAAGTCGACGATCTAGCCCGATCATTTCCTCGACGAAACCATTACTAAAGTCTGGGATCCGATGATCGCAGCGAAAGGATGTCAACGCGGGGCTATGGAGGTGGAGGACCGGATCTACAAAGGTTGTAGTCACTTTCCCTTTTAGTTAAAAGTTGTTAACTTGCTTGCATCGCCTTACCTCTAGTAACGATCTAGATTAGGGTTTCTTGGCACATGATAAAATTTTGAATTCGCCATGTTAGATCACTTGTAGAACCTCATGGGTGTGCCTAGGAACCCTACAGTGATATCAGAGCCTAGCTAGAGCCTTAGACGATGTGTAGACGATGTTTTACGTCCGACCGAAACACGAAACCCTAATCCGACCCCTTCTCTGTACAATTTTTAAAACAGTGAGATTTTCTATATTAAAAATATGCAGAAAATTCAGCAGGGTTTTCTAAGAAAAACTGTGCAAAAAGAGCTCCTGAATCAATTAAACAGCCGCGGAACCGCGGCAAAATCCTGGCTAGTGCGGCGGTTCCGCGGCCGTACGGTCGCTTCTTCCATTGATTTTTGCACAGTAATTCCTATATTTTGGTGCTGTATTTTCTGGGAATTTTTAAATCTTACTCAAGAATTGAGTATTCTGGGTTGTATTGGGAGTTCGTAGATTCGATCGGATTGTCAAACTTTGTCTATGTGTTATTCCGGGTTATTTTAGAATATGTTAAAAAGGTTCGACCGGATATAAAAACCCACTTTTTCCCTTGCCGGGAAATTTCCAATTGTTGGATTTTTCCGTAGTTTAATGACGTTCTAACTAGTGCAAGTAACGCGATGATCCCTCTAGAAAACAACAAACCTTAACTCGATTATTTGACCGTCTTGAACTGCCCTTTGAACCTTTGGGTTTGGGGCAGTACGGCGTGCCACATGTGAGGCGTTGACTTGACCCTTCTACGGCTGGACCGTTGGTACTGAGGCATGAAGTGAATGTTTTAAAACTTATTTCATGTGTTGAGCTGTTTCGGGAAAACTTGGGTGTTCGAATGTTCGATCGGAAAGTTTAACATTTTCTATTTATCCGGAATGTGATACAATAATTGGAATTCACAAGTAGTTATGAGATAACTGAATAAATGTTATAAATCTAGCGGTTTAGTCTCACTTGATCGGTTGCCACGGAATTTTGATGTGATAAAAAGTCCGTCGCAATCACGTAGCATACGCGGATACTTGCCGGGGAAACTTAATAGACTGCTACACCCCATAGCCCAGACCAAGTGACTGTAGGAGAACCCCGTCGCCGAAAGCATCCGTTCGGGTGCTCGCAGCAGCGGTGTTCCGCCTTGGTGCACTTCGTCGACGGCATCGGGGGTGCGGCCGTCTACTAAATTTTGCGACGTGCATTCGATCTGAATGCCGGGAATCCTGTTGAATTGCCCGACTTGATATTGAAAAGAGTTTTCGATAATGAGACTAAAATGCGGGGTTTATAATTGTTAGGCATGCGATGTCTAAGGAATTCATTTGATTAGGCATGCGATGTCTAAAGAGATTGCGGATTCTAACTGTTGTAGTTTTACACTTTCTTTTCTGTGACCGTAAGTGTAGTATGTAGTGGTATTGCCAATTGTCGTTGCTATACGTCGACGACAATCGGTGTATGCGTACTTACTTACGTTGATGACATGTGATGTTATGTGTTGCTGGATATGTTATATTGGATCGTCGTGTTTGAATAGCCGGAGGTTTTTATGTGAGATGAATGCTTTCCATTTTTATTCATGTAAAAACTTGTATCTAATATTCTTTTATTGGGGCACTTCCAGGTTGCGGATGATGTCACCATTTGTATATTATTTACTTTTCCGCATTAGGATAGACCCAAGGAGGGGAGCACAAGTAACCGGGTTCTAGGGTCCAGTGGGAGACCATCTCGAGGAGTCGAGTCCGGGTCTCCTAACCCTAAAATTGGTAGGGTTGCTTGCCGCTCTCGTAGGGGTATAGGGGTGTGGGATTGGCTATTCATCACGACCGTGGAATCCGTGTTTTATACAGGCTCAATATAAAACACGGACGTCCTAGTATATCCAATATTTCATATGATATTTTCTGCTGCGTTATCTGTGATGTGATCATGTGATATGTTCAGATAGATATTATATATAGTATATATGATATATTATATAGACGTTGCTTTTGTTTTACACCCGTGCTAGCCCTGCCTCTCTCTGGCGTTAGTTACCTAACCTAACGGTGCAGACGGGACATCGAGGCGAATGCGGATGGCATAAGCGTACGTTATATTTATCTGTGATGTTTAGGTGGACTTAAATGATGGAATGTTCATTAATGATATTAATGAAAGAAAATAAACCTAATTGTTGCTGTGGAATCGAATTTCAAAATAAAACAGGTAGCTACAGTTCTTGCTTTGCATCGCGGTGTTCCTTGTAGAACATCCCGCACCTTATTCGATAAGGAAAGGACCGAGATCCCTTCACTGAGAGTGACTCCTTTAGCAATAACTGGCAGATGCTACAACCCTCGGTTTGTCTTTTGATTGCTTCTATAGTTTCTGCTTTGCATTGTGATATATATGATATATCCCGCACCTCATTCGACGAGGAAAGAGCCGACGATCCCTTCACCGAGAGTGACCCCTTTAGCAAAACTAGAAAAGCCTCAAAAACATTCCATTTAAAAACCATTTGATTCCGCAACGAGATCAAGTTCAAAGCGTTAAAAGTTTTCTTAAAAACCATCCGCAACCCTCCGTCATTTTAGGAAGTAAAGTACTTAGTATTCATGCTACGTTTGTCGACCATAGCCGAGGCATAGTGTACGGTAGCTAAGTGATGTCTTCCTACACCGCATATGATGCGATTAGTTAGGACAGTCATGTGGCTTTGTTGACCTTAGCCAAGGGTCATGTGGGTGGGTCTAATTAATCACGAAATGACGGGTAGAACTTGACTAGTGCTTATAATTTGTTGACCTTAGCCAAGGTCATAGGTGCTAAGGGTGAAAACCATTATCGGGAGTTTCAAGTGTTGAAACTTGCAATGAGATTGCATACCTTCTATGTGATAGTTGGATCCCGATACCCACTGCGAGTAATTGTTAATCCTGGGAGAGTTTTGCACTTTACAATTAGCCAATCAAGTAGGTGTGTAGAAAGGTGTCAACGGGGTTACGCCTCTGGGAAAACGAGGTTTACTGTAATTAGGTTAGTGCGAAAGCACGGGGAACCTCCCTCAAAGTACCGACACTGGCCTGGCTGAAAGATTGGCGAACTTGTAGAGTGTAATTAATCCCGGCTAGTCTTTCCTTTTAGGGTTTGAAGGAAAATTTGATAAAAACAGTGGGAGCCATCCTGATTAGATAAAATAAATAACCAATCTAATCTTGCAAGAGCGCACGCAGAATGTTTTCTTCTCTCTCTCTCCAGGTAGCGACCATATCACGCCTTAATCAAGATAATAATATGGATGTATTGACAAAACCCGCTTGTTATAATGAGCTGGGGAACGTTGGTCCCGCTCCAACTTATAATTGTTATAAGGCAGAGCAGGAAATAGGGGAATATCAGAATTCCTATGCCGCCCAAACGAAGAAAGTGCATATGATGCATCTCCTTCGGGTGTGTTCATTACAAATAACTGTTTCTCAGTATCCTCTGCATCCTGGGTATTTGATACCGGATCAGGATCCCAGATATGTAATCTGTTACATAGGGCTACAGAAAGGTAGAAAACTGAGAACGGGTGATAAGTTTCATGAGACAGAAAACGGGGCAAGTGTTGCAGCCAAGTCTGTTGGTCACTGTCACCCTGTATTATAAATACATTGATTCTGAACAAATGCTATTAGATACCGAACCTGATATACAAAATCATATCAATCTCTTTATTTATTAAAGAAATGATAAAATTTTGTATTGATGGATAATGTTTTGAACATTTCCTATATCAAAAGTTGATCGGTTCAGGCACGTTATCTAAAAGCAATGACGTTCTAAATCAAACTACAGTTCCTAGTATAAAGAACACACACAAGAGGAAGAGTTCAGAAATGAACGAATCCTTCTTGAGGCATTGTAGACTAGGTCATATCAATGCGACCCGACTGACTGAAGTTACATTTTAGATGCATATTTAAATCAGTTTGAATTTACATCTTGTGAAACTTGCCAGTCATGTCACAAAGATTAGATGACCATAGCTCCGTTTACTGGAAATAGAGAAAGAGTTAGTAAACTCTTGGGACTGATACATGATGATGTATGTAAGGTCCCCTGTCTACATATGCCAGGACCGGTTCTTTGTACTTCACTACATTCTCTGATGATCTCTCAAGATTCAGTCATATGTTCCTGTTGAAACATAAGTCCGAACCTTTTGAGATATTCACAGAATATAAGTTAGAAGTAGAGAACCAAAATACGGGTATAAGTATTATGTCCTATGATAAGATCAGGAGGAGAATACTTGTGCATGGCATTCCTGGACTATTGTAAAGGAGAATGAGATTCTCTCTCAGTGTTACTCCTCTGAATGCACCACAGCACAACGGTGTATCGGGGTGGAGCAATCGCACCATATTGGATATAGTGTGCTCTATGATGAGTACTACTGAGTTACCTATTTCCTTTTGGGGTTGTGCACTTGAGAAGCTGCATACCTATTGAATTAGGTTCGAATCAAATCACTGCCTACCACTCCATATAAGATATGGTATGGGAAGAGCCTATCTCTTAAGTAAGTTAAGATTTGGGATTGTCCGGCCTATGTCAAAAGCAAAATCCGGACAAGATCGTGGCAAGGTCAGTTCTGTAGAACTGGAAAGGTTCCAGCTATACAAAATTGCAGCTGATGATTTGACAGAACCAAAGGATTCAATAGTTCCCGACGAACCTCAGCCTCTCCGCCGATCTGGTAGGGTTTCTCATCCGCCTGAGAGATCCTTCGGTTTCTTGATGACAGTGGGAGCGAGGAATGCATCATGAGATGATGACCCAACTAGTTTCGAGCAGGCCATCGAAAGTAGGGACTCTGTCAGAATGGCTGGATGCTTAGCGATCTGAGATGGAATCCATGTACACCAACAAAGTATGGACTTTGATTGCTATATCTGAAGGGTTAAATTCCTATCAGGAGCAAGTATATCTTGAGAAGATTACTTGGTGTAGATGGAAAAGTTGAGACTTTCAAACCTGGACTTGTTAAAGGTTTTCGTCATCGACCAGGCGTGGATAATGATGAAACCTTTTTCAGGGACTATGCTTAAGTCCATCCAGATCCTACTTGCCATCGCTACATACCATGACTACGATATCTGGTGCTTGGGTTCCATGACTACTTTTCTAAATAATGATTTAGAAGAGAACGTCTATAAGAACACAGCCAGAGGGCTTCGTAAATAGTGGGAGCAGCGGAAACGTGTGCAAGTTGCTTTACAGAATAAAGCAGGCATCGCGGAGTTGGAACGTCTATTTTGATGTGGTGGTCAAAGTGTTTGACTTCATCAAAATGGTAGATGAACCTTGTATATACAAAACGGTAGTAGAGAGTAAGGTGTTCATCCTCGTATTGTACATGGACAACATACTCTTAATAGGAAAAGAGTTTCTTATGCTACGAACGGTCAATCTCCTCTTATCACAAGGATTCTCCAAATAGGATAAAGGCGAATCACTGGAAAGGTTCCAGAGTGATAAGGATGACTGAATGTCAGTCACAGGTATTGTCTTTACCCTTGGTAAAGGGACGGTATGTTGGAAGAGTTCCTAAGATGCAGTTTGGGTGTATATTGGTTCATAAGATGAACTAGGTTCCTACCATTGTATGACAATGGAAGTGTGGCTTTGGCCCAGGAACCATAGTCCCATCAGTGACCCAGACATATTCTGAGGCAGCATCACCTGATCATGGAGATAGTTGATCTCCAGGGAGATCGAGGTTAGGAGAGTAGACTCAGAAGACAACACAGCGGATCCACTCACAAAGGCTTTTTCCTCGAGAGAGACTTATAGGGGATGGTTGAGTATGTGATACTGCAACCATTGCTACAGATGGCCCTAGTGCAAGTGGGGGATTGTTAGTTATATGTATGCCCTAGAGGCTATTACTGTACATTGGATGTATATTGTACTGGATGCTGGGACATATATAGGTAGGACTTTCTTGCTCAACATGATAGTATGCTATCTGGTTACTCTTTATCTTAACATGTATATTTTCTGTCTCTCCGTTACACGTTGATAAAGCCCTTAGGATGTGTACTCGACTTCCAGGACTGTGATGCAGATCATACTAGTAGGGCCTGGGTAGTCCATGAGTACATCCTTCAATGTTCCTAGTCATGGGAATATCGAGACGGGGCATCGATATTCCAGAGTAGACTGGCGTATATCTTCTCGACCCATGTGATGGGCGATGGATGATCCCATATCCATTGGTGTTTGACATCAGAGATGGTATGCGGGTGCTCAGTGGAGACTGGGTACACTGAACGGACTCGCCGAGAACTCCCAGATGGTATTATACCTCACGTCAGATGGCAGTTCTCTGGTGACACTGGTGCAGCTTAGTCTGTTGACCCGAGATCGTCATAGAGTCTTGTGTGTCTCCCACTGTGCTTTGATTTCCACCCTACCACGGCTCTACTGAGTCGTGCAAACAGGTGGTTTTTGGGTACAGTCCCGATTCACATGGAGGCAATGAGCGATAGGAGGGGATTCGTCTCTCTCGGTATTGGGGGTTGATGTTGCGCTATGCTCGACTGGCCATAACTGGAAATCCCTGGCCAGGGTTGCAGTGATATACTGGTAAGAGTTATCAGTAGTTTCATGATTGTTATGGACCTCACGTCGGCATGACTTATCGAGCTATTGGGGTCTGACGTTTACCACCCCTAGGCGAGATATGCGACATATCAGACGAACAGACCGGACTGTACGGTAAGTGTTACTGGTTGGATTCACAGGAGTGTGAGCGGGCTTGCTCGTCGATCTTCTGATCGCTTAATACCCGGGTGGCCGTTACGTTTAGCTGACCGCTTGCGGCTTGTAGGTGTTTGATATGATCATCACCTGCTGCCGGCGTATTGACGAGTCTTTAGAGTCCTACACAGAGGTTTTCCTGGCTCAAGCGAAACGAAATAGGAGCGCATATGAGATATGTGCGGGACCGAGAATAATGCGTGTATGTGATACCGTATTCTATTCTCGCGATGAATGTATCGATTGGATGATGCGATATAACCTAATTATCGAATCAAGGATTGATTCGATAAGCCGATACATTGGATATTTGTCGGTCATATGCGATATGACTGGATCGTTAAATCAAGTGTTGATTTAATGATTTAATGTATAATTATATATTTGATATATTACTTTGCATTAACTAGTATTGGTTCGCTTAAAATAGATTTTCTCATTTGATGTGCACATTGTATATGTGATATATTTTTGTGCACTTGATTGTATCATGTTTGATGATACATGCAAGCTTGGGTGTAGGTTTACTTTAAACCATGTTTAAGTGAATGGTTAGGGTTTTGTTATCTTTTCTTAACTATTTATTTTATTTTATTTATTTTAGGGAAAGAAAAGAAATGGTTGCTTCTTTTGTTTGTTTCTTTGAAGCTTCAAGAAGCTTTGAGCATTCTTGTTTCTTTCCTAAACCTAACCATTCACCTAACCTTGGTTTATTCTCTACACTTAACCATGGTTGCTAAAATGATAAGAATGACTTTATTTCCATTTATTTCATTATTCTTATCGTATTCTTTTTCTTCTTCTTCTTCTTCAAGAAGAAAGAAGCTTGCTAGCTTCAATGGTGACTTGAGAAAAAGAGTGAGAAATCCAATTCTAAACTGAACCCACTTCCTATTTCTTCATCCTCTACCACTTGCCAAGTAGTATAGGGTGTTTTCTTCACAAGTTTCATGACTTGGTGAAGTTGGAGCTTGATCTTGAGTTGCCTCGACGTAGATCATCTTCGGCATCGAAGTCGACGATCTAGCCCGATCATTTCCTCGACAAAACCATTACTAGATTCCGGGATCCGATGATCGCACCGAAAGGACGTCAACGCGGAGCTATGGAGGTGGAGGACCGGATCTACAAAGGTTGTAGTCACTTTCCCTTTTAGTTAAAAGTTGTTAACTTGCTTGCATCGCCTTACCTCTAGTAACGATCTAGATTAGGGTTTCTCGGCACTTGATAAAATTTTGAATTCGCCATGTTAGATCATGGGTGTGCCTAGGAACCCTACACGGGCAATCTCTCTTTTCATGCCTTCCCACCAGAAATACTGTCTTAGATCATGATACATCTTCGTGCCTCCTGGATGTACGGAATACGCGAAACTGTGTGCCTCCTTCATAACTTCTTCACGAATATCTTCTTTTGGCACACACAAACGGCTACCATATCGCAACGAATCATCTTCATGAATTAACAAGTCCGTTCGAAGTCTAGCTTCAACCTGTTCTCGAAACTTCTGCAATCTTAGGTCCTGCGACTGCGCTGCTTTAATACTCTCGATTACTAACGACTGTACTTGCAGCTGCATCAACTGTCCCGAAGAATGCGGTATCATGATCTCCAACTCGAATCTCCGAAAATCTTCGATAAGCTCCTTCTGTGTAGTCAACATCTGAATTGCTGGCAACCGACTAAGCGCATCCGGCACAACAATAATTTTCCCCGGATGGTACTTAAGATCAAGATCATAGTCGGCCATTAGCTCCAACCAGCTACGCTGCCTCATGTTAAGCTCTTTTTGTATGAACACGTATTTCAGGCTTTTGTGATCAGTAAATACTTTGACTCTTTTGCCCAATAAGTAGTGTCTTCAAATCTTCAAAGCGAAAATCACTGCTGCTAGCTCCAAATCATGAGTTGGGTAATTCTTCTCATGGGTCTTCAACTATCTCGATGCGTAAGTTATAACCTCCCTATGCTGCATCAAAACACATCCCAAACCTTTTCCAGATGCGTCGCTGTGAATCACCAATCCTCCGGAACCGTCTGGTATGGTCAAAATAGGAGCAGTTATCAATCTTTGCTTCAGCGCCTCAAAAGTTGACGCACATTTATCCGTCCATACGAACGGTACTTCCTTACACGTAAGCTTGGTCAACGGCTCAGCCAAACGGGCAAAAATCTCCACGAACCTTCTGTAATACTCGACAAGTCCAAGAAAACTTCTGATCTCTGCTATGTTCTTCGGAATCGGCCAATCTCGAACTGCCACAATCTTCTTAGGAACAACGGTGATTCCATCTCCGGATACAACATGCCCCACAAAATTCACTTCTTCAAGCCAAAACTCGCGCTTGCTCATCTTTGCGTACAATCTTTCTTGCCTCAATGTCTGCAGTGCGATCTTCAAGTGTTCTGCGTGCTCTTCAATGCTCCTCGAATAGACCAGAATATCATCGATAAACACCATAATAAACTGATCCAAGAACGGTGAAAAGATTCGGTTCATCAAGTCCATAGATATCGCCGGTGCATTCGTGAATCCGAATGGCATCACTAAACACTCCTAATGTCTATACCGAGTTCGGAACGCAGTTTTGCAAATATCCTCTGGTTTAACTCGGACCTGGTGATATCCGGATCGCAAATCCAGCTTCGAGAATACCCTCGTGCCACTGAGTTGCTCGAATAATTCGCCAATGCGAGGGATCGGGTACTTGTTCTTAATAGTCACCTGGTTTAATTCTCGATAATCGATGCACATCCTCCTTGTGCCATCTTTCTTCTTTACTAGACGAACTGGAGCTCCCCAAGGTGAATTACTGCTACGAATCCAACCCTTCTCAAGTAATTCAGTAACCTGCTTTTTGACTTGTTCCAACTCCACTGGTGCCATTTGATAGTATGTCTTTGAGATTGGCGCTGCACCAGGAAAAAGATCGATCGCAAACTCCACATCTCATTTTGGCGGTAAACCCGAGATGTCCTCGAACGTGTCCATGAACTCTCGAATTACAGCTGGCGAATCCTCCTCATCAATTTCCATCGACGAAAGAACATTGTTTGTCGGCCTAGTCCTAAAATTGACTAGCCCGACAGAACTGCTTCCCCCAGTGAAAACAAACTCCGGATGTCCGGGAATCTGGAAAATCACTTTCTTTGCTCTACAATCAATGTGGGCATGGAATGTGCCGAGAAAGTCCATTCCCAAGACAACATCATAACTGCCAGTATCGATCACCACTAAATCTGCAAAACATGAACTGGTAAGCAATGAAACCGAGAGAAAAAAGGTAATGTAACGACCATAAAACAAGGAGATGAATCAAGACTAGGACTCAAAGTTACTTAAATAGAGTACCGCATTGTAACCATGTTGCAGTTCATAGTTACAATCACATAACTCCGTTCATGTCGCCTAAATCCTAGTATCAGAATAGAAAGAAACAATAGGGAACCAGAAGGTTTCAAGTCGAGATGCAAAGTTATTTGCATACCCTCAAGACAAGGATCAAGAGAAAGATATGATTCAAGAATCACGATAACAATGTGGCAGGACATGTTCCTAATTACGGGCTTTCGAATTCATGTATTGGGTCCAATACCCAACTACAAAAGAATCAAACCCGATTAACCTAGATCCTATGGCTATGATACCAAATAAACCCAGTCATGCCCCGCTTCCCAAAGTGCGCTAAGATCGGCACATGACAGAGCCAACCATGCTACCTGTGGCTAGGAAACATCCCTCTACAGTCACATTACGGCTGTCTAGAGATATCAAGAACATGAAAATAAAAGAAACTATCTAATACATGTCCATGAGCCAGAAATAACTAGTCAAGAAATAATATGCGGAAGCAATAAATTCAAGTAGCAATGACAATCTGGAAAGTATGTCCCATAATACGGGCTCACATCAGGAATGAAAAATACTGAAAGGAAAACTAAACTAAACTAATAACAGGTCCTCACTGCTCGGCCTGTTGATCAAAATACTCCTAGACAGTCTGCGATAAAGATAAGGGATCTGGGCCATGCAAAACCCAAATGTCAGTGCGTCATAATCTCAATAATTCTAAGTAAGCAGGATGTAATGAAATATACAGGCATGAAATATGAACAGTAATAAGTCATCAGTAACAAGTAAACAGTAACATGAATATAGATCAGTGAACAGGATATAAACAGGTGAAGTGCAGTGAGTAGTCGAAACTGTGCTATAAGGTTATCTGCTCTAAAGTTATTCGAAATCAATTAATGTAATCCTCATCATAACCCATCGGTCTATGCCCCGTTCATTCCCCACGGGACCACGGTAACAAGATATGATAGATGGTGAGTCTATGTCCCGTTCATACCCCATGGGACCACGGTAAGATGATGTAATAGCCTTTTGAGTTACGTTCAGCTACATTCTTGATTTACCCATACCCCCAAGTTATGTGTTCAAGTCAGGTATTGAATAATCTGGAGCTAATGCCAACACAGGATCAAGCAGGTACAGGTTTGTCTGTATAGACAACAGGATATGTCCGTAGGGACAACAGGTCAAGATTGTCGGCATTAGTAACAAGATCTGGTATCAGGTCAGGCTGTGGTACATCAGGTCATGTCAGGTAGTGCACATGTATCAAGTGTAAGTGCACGACGGCGCTCCAGCCGTCAATCCGACGCCGGAATGCGGAAACGAAACTTTTACAAAACTTGTAAACCGGCACCACCGCGCACTATAAACCCGGATCGGGCCATTAACCTACTCCTAGCTAACTAGAGAAGGAGTAGAGAGATATACCGAGCGATCCGTGTCCTTCGGTCTTCTCGTCGTCGTCCCGATCTCCCCGCGGAAGGGCACCACATCGCCGAGTTCTTTTACGGGCTCCCACCTCTGGACCGAGGCAACTCGGGCACGAAGTTGGCGAGTCGACGAGTCCAAGAATGTTGTAGGATAGTGTAGTACTCTTTGTCTCAAGGGGGTTTAAGAAGTTGCCATGGTTTTAGTGGAGAAGGAGATGTGAGCTTTTTAGATGAACCAAGAGGATTTTTGCAAGCAAATGAGATGAGAACCACACACCAAAAAATTGGGACAACCCCGCCTTACTTGTGGCCGGCCCCTTAGTGAAAGAAGAGAGAGAGAGAGCAAAGCCAAGGGGTGGGTGGAAAGAAATAATGCAAGCAAGTGATGATGAGGAGAAATGATCACCCCCAAGTCCCCACTCCATCACCTAATCATATCTCAAAAGTCAAGCAATCATGATCAAAAGAAAGTCAAGGGATGGTGGAACCATCATGAAACCATCATGATGCAACTACTTGCAAAAACAACCCTCCAAATTGCTAATTTGCACATTTGCAAATAAGCCCCTCCACACCAATTTTCAGCGAAAGAAAGAAATAAAGGAAAATGGCCGAAACGGAATGCAAACTGGCAACTTCAAAAAACTGATCCCGTAATAAATTATAGGAAAACCCCGCGAATGTATATACATACCCGCATTTGTATTCCGACCGAATACAAATGCAATGTGACAAAATCTACACTGTACAATACTAGGATCCGGCTTAAACCAAAACCCACTAGTATTATCCGTCCGATCATGGTCCGTGCAATACCGCACGTATCTGATCGAACCCTGCCATATCTCCATACGGCCTCTGCAGTGTTTCGCCCGAAGCTTGAGAAAACGGTCTGTGGGGGACTCTAAAGACTCGTCAATACTTTGGTTGTGGATTTAACCACTAGCATGTCAGAGGTATTAGCCATACGTAACGGGCTACCAGGTATTGTCTAAAAGGGACGTCGATGAGCGAACTCATCCTGACACCCTACTGAGCCTGTCAGTGACAATATCCGTACAATCTGGTCCGTTCGTCTATGAGCATCGCATGGCAGGCCTAGGGGTTGGTAAAAGTCAGACCCCCAAAAGCGGTACAAGTCATGTCGGAGTGTAGCCCAGAACACCCTGAGATACTGCTGGAATACCTACCAGTAAATCTCCTGCCTTTGCCAAGGACTTCATGTAATGGCTCTCCTAGACACAGCGCGACCTCACCCCCAATACCGGGAGAGACGAACCCCTGCAGATCCGCTCACTGCCTCCATGTGGCTCGGGACTGTACCCAACTAAAACCTTTTTGTACGACTCCTTTGAGCCGTGGTAGGGTAGTAATCAAAGTACAGCAGGAACTCACACGAGACAAATGACGATCTCAGGTCGATGAACTAACCTGTATACATGTCACCAGGGAACTGCTATCTGACGTCAGGTATAAGACCAACTAGCATGTTCCCGGCGAGTCCTGTCCGATGTACTCATAGCCCAATGAGCACCTGTATACATCTTAGGTGAACCAACTGACACCAGTGGCTTGTGAGACCGGCCACCGCCCCTCGTCGGGGTCTCGACTGTATACACTAGTCTACTCTGGAGTATCGATGCCCTGTCTCGAAAACTCCCACGACTAGGGACCTTTTAAGGATGTGCTTATAGCCCCAGCTCCCACGTATATGATCGCCCTCATACTGCTGGCAGTCAAGCAAGAATCCTAAGGGCTCTATCAATGTGCAATAGTGACTTGTAAGGTCACCTAAAGCAGTACACGATGATAAAAATAAACCAGATAGCATACTATCATCTTGAGTAAGACTGTTCTAACGGTATAGGTCCTCTCTCAATCATTGCAATCACGTGCCTATGATCCAATAATTGACTCTGAGGGCACTATCTCCAACATCAAGTCATGTCAAATAGTGTATCAGGTCATGTCAGGTAGTGCATAGGTATCAAGCGGGTGCTCATATTCAAACTGTAGCAAGTATTGAATCAGGGTGAAAGTACAGATGTACAATAAAAGCATGGATGCACAAATATCGATCAGGGGTTACATCATGACTAAGTAGGATGCACAATATCGAGCATGGGGTATTAATGTATTAAAAATTTGAGTTAATGTAATATGGGGTGCAACTAGTTATGCAGAATTAATGGTATGGATACACAAATAAACATGGATGCATAAATTACTATCAGGGGTTACAACTATAGTTTCATGACTATGTAGGATGCACATTATCAAGCATGGTGCATTAATATAACAGTAACATGAAATAATATGGTCTCGGCGTGTAACTAGATATGTAATAAATCGTACGAATACAAACGGATACTATAAAACTGTAAATCGGTAAAATTTGCTGAATATTAAAACACAAGCACTATTATTTATTAAATAGATGTTGATATAATAATATTAACATGGATAACATATTCAACCCGATTAATAACTATAAAAGTTGTATTGATTAACCATGCACAAGAAAGTTTCGTTCAGAAATTTAGCGTCGCCCTGATTTGTAAAATAGCTGAAAAATAACAAACGTTCTCCAAAAGAGACGTGTCTTATACCAAAACAAAGATAATTCAATAAGTTTTTCATTTTTATAAGTTGAAATATCTCAGGTTGTTCCTACAAAAAGTTATGAACATTCAAAATTGAAAGTTTGCTGCTGGAATTTTCCCGGACAGCTGTTTAGAGATATTTTCATTTGCATTTTACATTATTTAAACAATTTATTTTATAAGTAAATATTTCATAGAGTTATAGTATTCTGAGTTATCTTCGTAACAAACTAAAGAACGTATACTAAGAATTTTTCTATGATTTATAATGAATTTTATAAGGTAAGGTGTACAGTAAATTTCAGATTTGTCGTATCCGCTTTGCAACGACGTTTTATGTGTAAATTATAATATTTTCAAACTATATTTTGTATAATATTATAAAATACAGATTATAAACTAAATAAAGATAATAATAAGAAATATTATGACGATATATATTTTAAATGATATGGATGCAAACGGGTACCCGAAAACAGTAAAACATTAGTATGGATGTACAATGGGATGAACGGGTAATATTTTACTCATATGGATGCATAATACTATAGCTAGCATGTGGAAAGATGATTTAGCATGCGAATACTTATGTAAATACTGATATGGATGTATACGGATGTCAAATAACCATAAAATGATAAATTGGTAAATGTGGGATGTACAATTGAAAAATATGAAATGTTATTATTCAATTGGGTACAGTATATTGTAGTCTAGCATGTATCAAGATAAATTTGCATGCACTAGATATGAAATAATTTGTACGGATGCATACGGATATCCGAAAATGGTGAAACATGCAAAATGATAATGTGGGATGCATAACTAATCATTATGTGATGTTATTATTTAAATGAATATAGAATATAGTAGTATAGCATGTAGCAAGATTAACTTGCCTCGATCGAATCACGCGACGGATACGCACGGTGCGTCCGACGTCAGTAAATCGTCTCAACGCACACACGGCACGCGGGACGGGTCCAAGCAAGGCAAGAGGGTGATCACACAGGCAAGGTACGTTCACTGGATCACTCAGATCGCCAGCGACGAGCACGGCTCCGGCGGTGATCACCGGAATCAAGAAACAAGATTAAGAAAAAGAAAGAAGAAAGAAGGAGGGGAAGTAAGAAGAAGAAGAAGTAAGAAGAAGAGGCTGTGTATTAAATAAGGAAAGAAAAAATAAATAAATAAAATATATATAAATATATATATGCAGAGGAGAGAGAGAAAAAAGGGGTTGTTAGTTTATTAGGAAATTAGTTTAGATTTAAATTTTAAAAAAAGCTTTTATTAGTTAACTAAATTTTAATTTGTATCAGTTTATAAAATTAATATTATATAAATAAAATTTGATATTCTGGTAAATACAAATATAGTCCAAAATATGCCCAGGTCGGATCTAAAATTCAGTTTTAAAATACGAAAAATATACATGTCGACCAAAATTAAAGTTGGATATCCGGGTAACGAAAAATATATACCCCCAAGAACGGATGTACGCACGTACACGTAGTCATCCAAACAAGTCCGTTTCATTGAACGGGACGAGAACAAGATGCGCGGATGCTACCATAGGGTTAGAGGTATCATGCAG
Organism: Agapanthus africanus; assembly: GCA_030015575.1. Taxonomy (NCBI): domain Eukaryota; kingdom Viridiplantae; phylum Streptophyta; class Magnoliopsida; order Asparagales; family Amaryllidaceae; genus Agapanthus; species Agapanthus africanus. The sequence goes on along the minus strand of CM057350.1, from coordinate 213,645,636 downwards.
GTCATGCATTGTATTTTTGAAATATTTTTTGTGACTTAAAATGTTATATTAAAAATGCAGATTCCAGATAAATACCAGTATGCAGGATGTATAAAAGAAAATGCACGAGTCCACGTAACAAGTCAGGATAAATAATAAACATGAATCAAGACAGGTTTCAAGCAAGCGGATCGGGTCGGATGCAAATACAGATGTCAAAATACTATTCGCACCCAAACACAGTAAATCAAGAAACTACCATAAATAAAGAAATACTCAAAATAGAACTGGTATAAATAAAGTAGGGTGTTACATGATTTATTGTTGTGAGCTAGATCAATTAAAGAAAAAACTCACTAGAAAATGAGCTGCCTCCTTCTCACAAAAACTCCCACACCAAAATATCTTATTAAAAACAAAACAATCCATGTCACAATGAATCAACACATGACCCAATACCATGAGTCACCAAGTGCATGTGCTATGAATCAATGCACAATGCCAAGACTTGCACTCACACTTTACACCTCATAATAAACATTTAAACTAAATGTTTAATCCCAAAAAGAAATGGCATCAACTAAAAAAATCCTGTAACGAATTACAAGAATACCCCTCATCCGTATATATATACCCGCATCCGTATTCCGACTGAATACGAATACAACAAGACGAAAGTAATCCAGCAATATAATATTAGGATCCGGCTTAAACCAAAGCCCACTAGTATTATCCGTCCGATCATGATCCATACACAAGTGCACGTATATGATCGAACCCTGCCATAAAACCATACGGCCTCTACAACGTTTCGCCCGAATCAGGGGAACCCTCTATGTGGGACTCTAAAGACTCGTCAATACGCTGGCAGTGGTTTTAACCACATGCACGTCGGTGGCACTAGTTGTACGTAACGGCTACCCAGGTATTGAGCGAAATGGAGGCCGACGAGCAAACTCATCCTGAAATCCCTACTGAGCCTAACAGTGACAATATTCGTACAGTCCTGTCCGTTCGTCTATGAGTATCGCATATCGAGTGTAGGGGGTGGATAAAGTCAGACCCCTAATAACTTGACATTCTGTGTCGGTATGAAACCTATCACCACCTGAGAAACTACTGATCCTAGATCAATAATTCTCGACTACCTTGGCCAAGAATTTTTGGGTGATGGCCATCCATGCACACTGCGACATCAACCCCCAATACCGGGAGAGACGAATCCCCTGACGATCCGCTCACTGCCTCTATATGGCTCGGGAGTGTACCCAACTAAAACCTATTTGCACGACTCGTTTGAGCCGTAGTAGGGTAATAATGAAAGCATAATGGGAACTCACACGAGACAAATGACGATCTCAGGTCGATAGACTAACATGTACACATGTCACCAGGGAACTGCTATCTGACAATAGGTATAATACCAACTAACATGTTCCCGGTGAGTCCGTCCGGTGTACTCATAACCCAATGAGCACCTGTATACATCTTAGGTGAACAAACTAACACCAATGGCTTGTGAGACCGGCCACCGCCCCTCGTCGGGTCTCGATCAGTACACACTAGTCTACTCTGGAGTATCGATACTGTTCCCCTCCGAAAGACAGGGCACAAAACTGTGATGTCTTGACGCTGAGATTCAGGGCAAATGCTATTTGGTTTTATCCGTCCACCTCTCCGAAAATGCCAAGTTGATTTATGGCACCGTGTATCGGAGGTTTAGACGGGTGCGGCCGATATAGCAGACTTTGTCAGATTCCCCCTCGCTTGAGGGGTTTTTGATTATGGGGACGCTCTTCCCTGCAGGCGCAAGCCCCTACAGTTAATTACGCTACCGCATCGCGGTAACAACTTTCTCCTTCTCCAGAATTTCACTTCGTGTCGTGTGTGTTTGTTTTGTTTGTGGTTGCCCGTGGATTGTATACGGAGACTGAATAATGCCGTCGCCCGTAGGACGTGGATTAGTCCAAATCCGTATTTATTTAGATTTGGATTTGGGGTCTTTAGTTTAAGGATGCATTAGTCGCGTTGCGGCTAAGATCAACTTAAACGTTCGTTAAGGATACGATAGTCCTATTTGAGACTAAGATCAACTTAACGTGATAATCCATTTAATATCTGGCCATCGGGACTCATCACCTCTCTAACGTCGTTGAAGGATTACAATGGCAGATGTCAGAGGAGTTCAGAGATGTACCCTTGAACCAAGGTTGATTTGAAGTTTTATAGTCCGTTTGAATGTTTAAGGATATGTTAGCCGTGTTTGGGGGCTAAGATCAACTTAAACGGGATCGTTTAGATCCGGCAAAAGAGCATTTGGAGGCTCTATTGTTCCAGTTTAGGGGCGTAGTGGTCCATGTTCCAGTTTAGGGACGTGGTGGTCCATGTTCCAGTTTAGGGACGTAGTGGTCCGACATTAGTTTAAGGACGTTCCGGTCCAACATTAGTTTAAGGACGTTCCGGTCCACGAGTTTAAGGACCCCGCAGTCCGTATCCATGTGTGGTCGTTGGGACCCGCCGCCTCTCTGACGTCGTTGAAGGATTACAACGAGAAGTGTCAGAGGAGTTCGGAGATGTACCCTCGAACCGGAGGTAAATTGATTTAAGAGAGCATTTGCGCTCAGTTCAATTTAAGTTAAGGACTTACGGCCAGAATTGGGCTAAGTCCAGTTGAAAATGTTCAACATTTTATTTGCATTTGACCTGTTAGGCCTTTACTGGGGCTCTGCTCCTGTTTAAAAATGCATGGCATTTTTGTTTGGTCTATTAGACCTTTATTTGGGCTCTGCCCTTTTATAAATGATGCGCAGCATCTGTTTTTTATTTGGGCTCTGCCCTGAGTAATGCATTGCATTTAATTTGGCCTGTTAGGCCCTTTTTAATTGGGCTTGGCTCTTCTGTAAATAATGCAGTGCATTAATCATCTGATAGTGGCTTGTCAGGCGCTTTGCGCCAATTATTGAGCGCAAGCGCTTGTGATGAGGACACGTGTCTGGCTCTGGTGAGCGCAAGCGCAACAGCGCAGTGCGCTGCGCTAGTGCGCTGCGCTAGTGCGCTGCGCTGCTGACACGTGGCGCGCTCTGGTGAATTGCGCCAATTCCAGAGAGCAAAGCTCTATTTCAAGAGCGCGCAGCGCAAGTTGTTCTGTAGCTGACACGTGGCGCTCTCCCAAGAGCGCAACAGCGCAGTTTGGAAGTGCAAAGCACTAAGAATCTTTTAGATCCAAGAACAGAAGTGCAAAGCACAATTTGATTTCTTGATCTAACTTAGATCAAAGAAAAGATAAGTTTTTTCTTGTTTTTCTTATCTCAAAGAACCAAAGGTTCATAAAAGTGCAAAGCACTATTTTATTATTATTATTTTTATTTTTTTTATTAAAGATCATTGATCTTGTTTTTAGATCTATGATCTGTTCATGAGAAAACTTTCTTTTTCTTTTTTTTTAAAGGTTTTTACCTTTTTGTTCTTGAGGAATTCCTCAGAGTTCTCTTTCCCTTCTCTTTTTTTTTTTAGAAAATGTTGATGCCTTTGAATTGAGGTATAGGGTCCTTTTTATAGTGCCCATAAATTAGTTAAATTTGTTAAAAAGATCTTTCTCTGAGTGATTTGGGGAATTTTCCCCACTGTTGGATCTTTGATCCAAGGGCTTCTGTTTTACAGAAGAAAATCTTCTTGTTTTAACAAGAATAGAAAGATTTCTTTAAAATCTTAATTCTGTTTGGCGCAAATGCTCCAGCGCGTGACATGTGTCGCGCAGTGCACAGCGCAGCGCAACTGCGCTAGCGCATCCGCTCTGATACGTGTCGCGCAGCGCAACTGCGCTAGCGCATCCGCGCTAGCGCATCCGCGCTGACACGTGTCGCGCAGCGCAACTGCGCTAGCGCATCCGCGCTGACACGTATCGCGCAGCGCAGTGCTTGCGCAACTTAAGCATTACTTCCTTTAATTTTGCTTAAAATAGAGTTTTGCTCTGATTGGGCGCGCCTTCTTGGGCGCTGCGCTGATGCGTCTGTGCCTGACACGTGGCGCGTTGCGTCCGGGATTTGAAGCGTTGCTTCAAAATTTTGAATTTTGAATTTCAACAGAGCTTTGCTCTGATTGGGCGAAACAAATGCCCCCCCCCACCGTTGCGCTCACGTGGCGCACACGTGAGTGCAGCGGTGGCAAACTCCTGATCGTTGGATCAAGGGGTGAGCTCAAGGGGCACAAGCACCTTATAAATAGGACCTCTGGCCCTTAGAAAAATCTTACCGTTTCAAGATTCTTATTTTCCAGAGCTTTCCTCTCACTCAAGAACTTCAGAGCTTTGCTCATTTCTAAAGTCAAAAACTTTAGGTAAAAATTAATTTAAATCAAATTAATTTAACTTAATCTCAAGCAAAGAGCTTTGCTCTCACAGATCTTTTGATCTAAAGAGATCCCCATTGGGGTTTCATAAACAGAGCTTTGCTCTAAAAAACTTATAGATCTACAGAGATCTTGTTCATGGGTTCTAACCCATGAGCAGAGCTTTGCTCTTTGAATCATCTGTAGATCTTTTAGATCTAAAAAATGAAAAAATTTCATAAGTTTTTCATGGATTTTTTTTTCAAGATTCCAAAAATTTTAATTCTTCTCGGTGTAACATTTTCTGATGGACCTTTCCATTATTACCATAGAGCTATGCTCTTTTTAAGGAATTTTATTCCTTCGAGACCAGAATTTGACAAGTGTCATTCTGTGACAGAGCTTTGCTCTGAAAGAGGAGATTTTCTCCTTGTCTCTAGGGATTCTTTTATTATTATTATTAGTGGGAATGTTTTCCTGGGGACCAACTGACATATTTTCATCCAAATTTTGTGGGGTCCCCCTTCGGTCTTCTACCCGCCGCACTGCTGTGTGATTAATTTTAATCTAATTAATTTTTAAATTCAGTTAATTGAAGAATTTTTTTTAAATGCCAAGCATTGGGATTGTAGCACTGATGGCTATTTTGTTCTTTTGCAGCGATCATGTCTCTCGACACCTCATTCCCGTTTGTTCGTTCAGAGGAGGGATTTCCCGAGGCGCCTTTGGACCGTGAGGTCCTGGCCATGATTAAAGAATACGACCCGGAATACAAGAGTCTCCACCTTTAGGAGTCGTGATATAATCAGATCATCATGGGCCGCCGGAGCTTCACATGCGCGGTGCCGTCAGAACCCATCACGGCGATTCACTATGCTACCCCACCCTCGGTGCAGTATGCCGTAGAGATGGCGGATTGGACATCGAAGGGTTTTCTTCATCCGGCTATAGATGTCATCCCGGTCCAGCGTCCTATGGTCTTGGATATCCCAGGACGCCGTATCTGTCAAGGCGAGGCGAGACCCTGGAGGCAATCATATAACATTGGTCTGATCCCCCGCCACCCGATTGGCTATCTGCCATGGGCCCGGTACATCCTGTCGACGAAAAAGTCGCAGTTGATAAGGTTAGGACTGTACACCGCAGTGTACGTCTCTCTGTTCCAATATCCCACGCTCCCGACCTGGTGGTTCAAGGCCTTCCTGGAGCAGTGGAATATTCCTACCCACACTTTCCTTACTATGGATCGGGAAGTGTCAATCTCCTTGGAGGAGTTCACGGAGGTATCCGGTTTACCAGTCATGGGGGAACATTATGAGGAGTTGCTCCCGATAGATGAGTACGTCTTTGGTGCTAAGCCGATGGTAAGGGGGCTCACGCCGCAGAATGCTGTTCAACATCAGTTCCCAAGCTTGATTAAAGTGTTGAACATATATGAGTCCCTTTTCATCGAACACGGGAGTCGAGGAGTTAACTTTAAGGATTTCATTGCTCGGTTTCTTCACCCGTCCTCTCTGCAGACACTGCCAAGTTTGCCACCCTTGAGGACCCTTTTGGTTTAGGTTTGGATAACCTACCGGCGAATGAAGTAGGCTAAAAGGATTTTTTTTCTTCCTAATTTCCCGACCATGTCTCTTGCAGAAGTTGCGGCCCCTGGAATAGATGAGGAGGCCTTTTTCTTAGGATTTCTCGGGCTATGGTTGAGTTGGTTTGCGATTCCAATGCATTCTCACCGTATGCGGCCTTCTGTATTTTACCCAGCCCACCATATGGTTATTGGGGTAAAGGTAGCCGTTGGGATCGCTGGCTTGGCACACCTCTATCATGGCCTCAGCCGAGCAGCGGATGCTAACGAGCCCGGGGTATTGCACGTGGTCTTTCCGATGCACTACTTTATGTCGTGGCTCGAGCTACATACATCGGGTATTTTCGGCATGCATAAAAGGCCCTCGTTCTACGAAAAGTGCAGCTTCCCTCGCATCATACAGCTGATTGGCGCATCAATTGTGAATCCATCGCCACGAAATGCCAAGGGTTTACTCCTTCACTCCCACACCGTTGGAGCCGGTGTATCTTTCGTTGACAAGGTGTTGACTATTGGAAAAGCGTCTACCACTGCAGTGCGGTCATTGCAAGACACCTTCAAGGATGGAGCTTCGGTTTTAACGGCCCGGGAAACCCTCCACTTGTATTCCATCAGACCGGGCTTCTTGGTGTTTAGGCAGAACGGGGCAGCGATCTTCATGAGATATAACCCGCATCGGTTCGCCCAGCAGCTGAGCTATAATCAAAGGGTACCGCTGGAGGCTTTCTTATCGGAACCTGCTGCGACCGAAGAAGGGATGGAGAGAGCGCTGCATCATTTCATGCGCCTAAACACGGGCTCCCACTTCTTTATCAGTGAGCCGACTTGTACCTCGCGACTCCTCAGGGTATACACAGAATGGTATAGTCATTCGACGGGAGCGGTCATAAAGGAGGAAAGGCGGTTGCTGATCGACCGTAAGGGTGCACCTCCAGGTAGCGATCGCAACGCTCCTTTGGTGCCAAGGCCCCGATAATCCCCCTTTAAAAGATGCCAGAGCCGGACCTTCGCGTGCACAGAGTCCTCCACGCGAATTGCCGCTCCCTGATATTGCGGATGCACCTCCCGCACCCTGTGCTCCAGTAGAGACAGTGGTTGTATCCTCGCCGGAGTCTGGCGTGGGTGCGGACATCGGGACCCGTCGTCCCAAAGTGGCTTCTAAGCGGAAGTCGATCCCACGTGAGCCTAGGGTTGGAGGGCAAAAGAAAAAGAAATCGCTCTTCGCTGCAGATGTCGTATTCGGTGAGGAACCCCATGCTCCCTACGCCGAGGGCCTAATCGAATATGGGACTAACGAGGGATTAATCATGCCGCCGCCGGACGGCACAGACTTGGAAGCCGCTCTCGAAACTTCAGCGTGGTTGGCAAAGCGTGACGCGTGGCTGGCTAAGCTTGCACAATCAGGTAACTACTAGTCGCATTTTCTTTATTGCATCATATTTTCCGCATTGCCTTTGACGAACGTTTTTTTTCTTTTCTTCCAACAGGCATCACTGATGAGGAAGCCATTGCCACTTCGCTCAAGACCTTCCAGGAGGAGGAACGCCTTAGAGCGTCTTTAGGCCTCAGTAAGTTTCGATTCATCAAGTTTTCATTTCCCTTGTGTTAGGGTCGATCTAACTTTCCCTTTTTATCACAGGAGCCTCAATGCCGCTCCCGCCAAGTGATGCAGATGTTCCGCCAGCTGCCGATGTTCCCGCTTCCTCTGGGCCATCGCAGGAGGTTCGTCTTAAAGAGCCGATGAAAGATGCCTTAAAGGCTCTGGAGGCATCCCTGAATGAGGATGATGACGCCTTGAAGGAAGCGTCACAAAGGTCCCTCGCGACAGCCCGGGAGAAAAGGAAGCGGCTGAGGCGTGAGGCGAAGGCGCGCAGGGCTGCCTTGGCTATGGGAGCGGGCCCCAACACCGCCCCTCGTGCTGATACTCCATCCGAAGAGGCCCCGGTCGCCCTGTCTACAGCTCATAGACAGGCGATCCACGCCAATAGAGAGGCTAATGACAAGTCTACCTCAGGTAATACTTCCTTCATAATTTCGTTACTAGACTCATAAAGCTGTCGGTTCTTATATATTATATCTTGCAGGGCCAAGTCCGACCGAGGGGGAGGCAGAGACCGTTGGACCCAAAGAAACAGAGGGGGCGGCACCTGCTGAACCTGAGCCGACGGTGGGCAACGTCGCTGAGGCTTCGGAGCCTGAGATGGAGGTGGAGGGGTCTACAGCCGAGAAGGTTATTGATGCCGAGCCTGAAGCGGCGGCAGATGAAATGATCGTCGTAACTGAGCCCAGGGTAGTGGCGGACGAGGCGCTTGAGGCCGGCGACCTCGTGGTGACGGCGGATGAGCCGATGGAGATCGCGGAGCCCGAAGAAGTAGCGGGTGAGATGAGCACGACTCTCGAGAAGGAGTCAGCCGCTCTCTCCCAAGAGTCTGGTAATGCTCCGATCATTGCCCTTCCCGTCTACGATCTTCCGCCGTCTCCTGGCCGCGCGAGCACGACGACGGTCCCCATCGAGTCGGGTGATGAGGCCACGGGTGGTGGCCTTTTGTCGATAAAGGAGGGAGTCGCCTCCGTTTCAGCCGGGAGCTCCTCAGGTAAACCCCAAGTTGCTGTATTTCTTTACTTTACAATCCTTTCTGACAAGTTCACCTTTCTTGTATCGCAGGTGCAGCCAGCGCCGATGCCCCACTGCTTAAGGGAGCGCCTTCAATGACTGCCTTGGCGGTGGTCACCTCTCAACCCTCTCTCATACCATCTAAGATGTTGGAAGGTATGGGTTTGCAATTTATTAATCTTATCTTCCAGACGCATAATTTGTGTACTAAAGTCACACTGTTGTGTCTTTCAGGAGTGCTTTTTGACCATCTCTATCAAGTGTTGCTCCCACACTTCTCCTTCCCATCTGAATTCGCCTCTCCCTCTGGTGGCGCTTGTGAGTACCGTTCCTGATTGATATCTTTGTTTTTCAGTGGTAGAATTATTTCTAACTCTCTCTTGTCCTGACTGCAGTGTTACAAATCGAAGGGGGAGAAGAAAGATCGGCTGCGCCACCGGCCCTTCCGGCCTTACCACCTGCTTCAACCGGTATAGTAAACTATCTTATCAATGACTTTCTCCATATCTATTGAATCATCATCTAATCGCATTTTGTCTTTTTCAGCTGTCGTTCCAGTCTCGGTACCTTTTGAGTCTCGTATTACAATACCGGGTGGCCCTTCCCAGAGACGTCCGTCCTCAAACGGTGCGGCGAATAGTCTGCGCATGTTGAGCGACTACATCGAGGAACTCGACGTCGAGGCTCCTACATCTGCTGAGGACTTCGCTACGACAGTTAACCCGATGTTGGTGATATTTGCCACCTTCCATGACGAGGGCATTGTCGCCTCTTGGGTTAACCATTGTCGGGAGATTGAGGCTCGCCTTCATCAGCTGGAGTCGATGCGCCTATCCCGTGAGACTTTGGCCGTGAGCACTCAACGGAGAGCATGGCTCGAGCAAAGCACTTCTCATTTCCGTCATTTGGAACAAGAAGCAGCTTTGAGGCTGAAGGAGTGCCAAGAATCTTCAAGTGAAACTGCTCGCCTGCGTGCTGAAGTTGAGGCGAACGCCGCTGAGGTAAAGGCCGTCTTCGAGGGCCTTCTGGAGTGCATCTCAAATGGGCTGAGACTGAAGCGGGCACTTGATGTCGCCGAGCATGACACTCCAGGCCGTGAAGCTGCTCATCAGGCCGTCAGGGATCAGCTTGCATCTGCCGCGCAGCAACAAGCCCAAGTGGAGGCGGAATTGGCAATGGTGGCCAATCAGGAGAAAGTGGGGAAGGAAGTGCGCGAACAATTGCTAGAGCTATGCAGGACGCTTTCTTCTCAGTAACTCTCCTTGTATCGTTTGTACTTATAAATAAAAAATGTATATATATTTTTCATCCTTTAGCACAATGTATCCTGTACTCAATCAAGTTTATGAATAAAAGATACACATTTTCTGTAATGTCTTGTGTCATTTCTCTGCCTTTTCTTTCTTTTATTATCAGCACGCCACCTGAGTAAACATGGTCAATAGATAATAGAGCACGCGTCTTGACTTTCTTAAGAAATAGCGATGGCTTAGGCCGCAGGTTCAGATCTGCTGCCTAAGACTTTTCAACTCTATGAGCCGTGAGGGTCTCGTAGAGATTTTTCTCCCTACGGATCGAGAGGATCTCGTAGGTGGGTTTTTCTCCTTAGGAATCGTGAGAATTCCTAAGTGTGATTTTCTCTTATAAGTCGTAAGGATCCTATAAGAGAATTTTTCCCTCTTATGAGTCGAGAGGACCCTTAAGCGGTTGTTTCCCTCCTCGTCGAAACTCGACTTTGGAGAGTGAGACCCATGAATAGTATGCAAGAGACCGTTTAGATCTACTTGTAGGGTCCCATTGTTCAAGAAGCAAGTTTTTTAATTCCTGCTGACTGAGGCTTCATCTTGCGATTTGAGACGAATCGGAATTTTTTTCCGCGGAGACACTGGTTTCTCTGCGAGCCGACGCGAATCAGGAGGCTCTCGTCAAGGAGTGTTTGTATCCGTGAGTCGAGGAGTTTGCTAGGGATTATTTGTTTCCCAAGCGCCAAGGATTATTTGTTTCCTTGGGGTTTGAAACGAGTCGAGGATTTCCCACGGAGGCACTGGTGGCTCTGCGAGTCGACGCGGATCAGGAGGCTTTCGTCAAGGAGTGTTTGTATCCGTGAGTCGAGGAGTTTGCTAGGGATTATTTATTTCGCAAGCGCTAAGGATTATTTGTTTCCTTGGGGTTTGAAATGAGTCGAGGACTTCCCACGGAGGCACTGGTGGCTCTGCGAGTCGACGCGGATTAGGGGGCTCTCGTCAAAGAGTGTTTGTATCCGTGAGTCGAGGAGTTTGCTAGGGATTATTTGCTTCCCAAGCGCCAAGGATTATTTGTTTCCTTGGGGTTTGAAATGAGTCGAGGACTTCCCACGGAGGCACTGGTGGCTTTGCGAGTCGACGCGGATCAGGAGGCTCTCGTCAAGGAGTGTTTGTATCCGTGAGTCGAGGAGTTTGCTAGGGATTATTTGTTTCCCAAGCGCCAAGGATTTTTTGTTTCCTTGGGGTTTGAAACGAGTCGAGGATTTCCCACGGAAGCACTGGTGGCTCTGCGAGTCGACGCGGATCAGGAGGCTCTCGTCAAGGAGTGTTTGTATCCGTGAGTCGAGGAGTTTTCTAGGGATTATTTGTTTCCCAAGCGCCAAGGATTATTTGTTTCCTTGGGGTTTAAAACGAGTCGAGGACTTCCCACAGAGGCACTGGTGGCTCTGTGAGTCGACGCGGATCAGGAGGCTCTCGTCAAGGAGTGTTTGTATCCGTGAGTCGAGGAATTTGCTGAAGACACTGATTTCTTCGGAGTTGGACTGAACCGTCGAGATTTGGTTTCGTCTTCTGGCGGAGCCTGTTGGGAAAGTATGGTTCCCTCTTTGTTTACGCCATTAGATTGTATACAGGGATCGATGTGATCTTAACTGTAGGGCCAAAGTTTTATCATCATCATTCATCATTTTTTTTTATTTTATCTCCGCGATGCTCTATCATTTCAGTTTTTATATCGCGAAGGTCACGATTGCCCAATCATTTCGGCTATTTTTCGCGGTGCCCAATCATTTCGGCTATTTATTTGATTTTTACTCGCTACTTTTTATTACGAGTTGCCCAATCATTTCGGCTATTTTGCATGCATACATTTTTACTTGCTGCTTTTTATTGTAAGTTGCCCAATCATTTCGGCTATGCCGTATGCATGTGTGGCCTACTGGCTTTCCGCCGTAAACTTGGAATTAGACACCGATTTCGGCATCAGCACCGCTACAACTGGGATATTTCCAGGAGTGAATCATCATTTGCCTTCGTCGATGTCGAACAAAGGTGGCTTAGCGAACAGGGTTAAGGCGCTGTCGACTAAGGCTTTTAACTTCATGAGCCGTAAGGGTCTCACAAAGGTATTTCTCCCTACAAGTCGTGAGGATCTTGTAGGCGTATTTTCTCCTTAGGAATCGTGAGGATTTCTAAGTGCATGTTCCTCTGTAAGTCGTAAGGATCCTACAGGAGGGTTTTCTCCTTGTAAATCGAGAGGACATACAAGGGTCGCTCACCATACGAACATATCCCCAGTCACGGATGAGACTTGGTTAGGGAAATGTTTATTCGCGCCCGTGGATTGTATACAAGGGTCAGTATTGAACCACTTATAGGGCAATATCGAACGTTTGTGGGGGTTTGCTTAAGCACAGGTTTAGGTCTCTGTAACTTAAGACTTTCAAATCCTATGAGCCGTGAGGGTCCATAAGAGAGTTCTCCTTACGAGTCGTGAGGATCTCGCAAGTGTATTTTCTCCTTAGGAATCGTGGGGATCCCTAAGTGTGTTGCTCCTTTATGAGTCGTAAGGATCTCACGCAGGTGGTTTCTCCTTACAAGGTCGAGAGGACCCTATAAGTGTCCTTTAACGAGGTTGCGCCCTTTCGGGTTTTCACGAACACTCGCCAGTAGCCCTGCTGTTTTTACTCACGGAGCTCTTTCGGGTTTTCATCCGTGCCCTTTTTGCTTATGGACATACCGTTTTTATTTATTCTTTTTATTTTCTTTTTCTCTTTTTTTTTACGAGGTCGCGCCCTTTCTGGTTTTCACGAACACTCGCCGGTAGCCCTGCTGTTTTTACTCACGGAGCCCTTTTGGGTTTTCATCTGTGCCCTTTTTGCTTATGGACATATCGTTTTTATTTATTATATATTTTTTTTATTTATTTATTTTTATTCATCTCGTCAGCCTAAGGATGCTGCGGTATTAGTTTAAGGACGTTTCGGTCCGCTATTAGTTTAAGGACATTTCGGTCCGCTATTAGTTTAAGGACATTTCGGTCTGTTATGGAGAAGGCCGGGTACTGCTTATAAAGCTTGAGCTTAGGAAGATAGCGAGCGGACATAGTCGTCGTCATCTATCATTGACCTAGGCTGTGGCTCATTAAGCGTAGTATCTCTTTAGGAAGCGACCGTTTATTGGCATGAAAGACCTTTCACCGTGCATGTCCATGAGTAGATAGGCCCCACCCTGGTAGACCTTATCTATGATGTACGGGCCTTCATAGTTTGGCTCGAATTTTCCTCACTTGGCGCGATTGGGGATCATAGGCCTTTTGACCACTAGCACGAGTTCGCCTTGGCGAAATGTCCTCGGTCGGGTCAGTCTTTCATATGAGCGCATCATCTTTGCTTTATAAGCTTCCAGATTTTGTTGCGCTATGAGCCGGGTTTCATCAAGGACGTCAAGCTCCTCAAGCCGAAGGTGATCATTTTCTTCGTCCGTCAGCTCGTAGTGGACTGCCACTCGTAGAGAGGGTAACTCTATCTCGAGGGGGAGTACTGCTTCCGTCCCAAATACCAACGCGTACGGCGTTGTGCTTGTGGCCGTCTTGAACGTAGTTCGATACGCCCAGAGAGCCTCTTGTATTCTTTCGTGCCAGTCCTTATTTTGTAACACTGTTTTCTTCATGATCTTTGTCAAGGTCTTGTTGAAGGCCTCAGCTAGACCGTTAGCTCGCAGATTATAAACCGAGGAATATCTCCAGTCTATATTGTGCTGTTGCGTGAAGCGACTGATCTTGTGGCTTCTGTAGGCTGGCCCGTTATCGGAGATGATCCGTCTTGGCGTTCCAAACCGATATATGACATGCATCTTGAAGAAATGGAGGATATTCTCCGTCTTTACTTCCCTCAGCGGTACCGCTTCTGCCCACTTAGAGAAGTAGTCAGTCGTTGCTAGGATGAAACGATGTCCTCTAGACGATGCTGGTTCGATGGGGCCGACTATATCAGTTCCCCACATTTCGAATGGCCAGCTAGCCACTGTCGGGTGTAGCGGATTTGGATGCTGATGGATGAAGTCCCCATGAATTTGGCATGAGTGGCATTGCTTCGCATATTCCAGGCAGTCCTGAATCATCGTGGGCCAGTAGTAGCCCATCCGTTTGATCTTCAACTTCATCTTTGGGCCTGCTTGGTGAGAACCGCAGAGTCCGTCATGAACTTCCTGGACGACCCTTCTCGCTTCGTCAGGTCCTAAGCATCTCAGCCACAGAGTCTCAAACGATCTCTTGTACAGAGTATCATTGACGAAGGCGAAAGATAGAGCCCGCTTCATAAGCTGATGTCTTGTGGACGCTTCTTCAGGCATTCGGTGGGACCTAAAGTAGTCTATGAAGACTTCTCTCCAATCTTCAGCCTTTTCCCGGTCTTTTACTTGCAGGGTCGTTTGCTCAGTCGCTCCCTTCTCTTCGGATGATTCCGGAGATATTTCTGCTGGGGCAAGCACTTGACGGCTTTGTACCATGATTCTAACGTCATCGAGATTCTCGTCAGCCAGTTCTTTAGCAAGTTTGGCCAATGCGTCTGCTTTGCTGTTTTCCGCGCACGGTATGTTCTCCAAAGTATAGGAGGGAATTTGGGTCAACAGTTGTTGCACTTTTTCGCCGTACTTCACCAGTTCTGCCTTGCACGTTTTGTTTTCGCCGTTTACTTGACTAACGACCAGTTGAGAATCTCCGTATATAAGGAGGTTTTCAATTCCCATATCAATGGCGATCTCAAGGCCTGCTATCAAAGCTTCGTATTCGGCTTCATTGTTTGTCCTCGGCTCTTTTAAGAAGAAAGCGAAGCGCATTATCCCTCCTTGTGGAGTCACGAAGATGAGGCCTACCCCCGATTTGATTATAGGGGTACTTTGTTTGCGCTTTTTCATGGAAGATGCTCCATCGAAATAAAGTTCCCATTGGGTATCACCACCGTCGATCGTGTCAAACGCATGTTCGTCTGGCAAATCGCAATTCAGAAGAGAATCAGCCGATATCGGATGCTCAGCGAGGAAATCGGCGATGGCCTGGCCTTTCACTGCCTTGAGAGGTTGATACGTTATCGAGAACTCCATCAAGAGCAGAGCCCATTTAGCGAGTCGACCTGTCAATATGGCCCTTGACATTAGATATTTGAGAGGGTCCACCTTCGAAATGAGACGGACCTCGTACGCCAACGCATAGTGCCTGAGCTTTGTTATCGCGAAGATCAACGCCAGGCAGTATTTTTCAATGGGGGAGTAGTTGTTTTCTGCCCCCGGCAGAACTCGACTTAAGTAATAAAGTGCTCTTTCTTTCCCTTGATCGTTCTCTTGTGCCCATAATGCGCCTAAGGAACTTTCGAGGGCGGTTGTATAAAGAATGAGGGGTTTTCCCTTAACTGGAGCAGCCAATACTGGAGGGTTCTGCAGGTATTGCTTGATCTCGTCCAGTGCGCCTTGGCATTTGTGATCCCAGATAAATGGGGTTCCCTTCTTCATCAGGTGGCTATAGGGACGGCACTTGCCTGAAAGGTTGGCTATAAATCGCCGTATGTATGCGAGCTTCCCTTGGAGAGATCGCAACTGTTTGAGAGTTCTCGGCGGAGGCATTTCCATGATCGCTTTGATCTTTGACGGATCTATTTCAATACCTCGGTGTCGAACAATGAATCCCAGGAATTTGCCTGAGGAAACTCCGAATGCACACTTGAGCGGGTTCATCTTCAAGTTGTATTGCCGAAGGCGTTGAAATACGGTCTTCAAATGCTCGAGATGTTCCTCGTATGATTTGCTTTTAACCACGAGATCGTCGATATAGCATTCGATGATTTCGTGTATAAGGTCATCGAAGATCTTTGTCATGGCCCTTTGATAAGTGGCACCGGCATTCTTTAAACTGAAGGGCATCACTTTATAACAGAATATACCTAGAGGGGTCCTGAAGGCGGTGTGCTTCTGGTCTTCGGGATGCATCTTTATCTGAATATACCCTGATGAGCCATCCATGAAGGAGAAAACCTCATGAGTGGATGTATTGTCTATAATCAGTTCGGTGACTGGCACTGGGAAATCATCCTTAGGGCAAGCTTTATTGAGATCCCGAAAGTCCACGCATATGCGCACCGTCCCATTTTTCTTCATCACCGGGACGATGTTAGCGATCCATTCAGGATATTGAACCTCCTAGATAAAGCCAGATTCGATCAGCTTCTTGACCTCGGCGTTGATACTCATCTCGAGCTCGAGCCGCATTCTCCTCGGCGCCTGTTTGACTGGCTTGATGTTCGGGGATATCACCAATTTGTGTACAGCAATTTCTGGATCTAGTCGTGGCATTTCGGAATAGTTCCACGCGAAGCAATCTCAATGCTGCAGAAGCACATCCTTTAACACAGCTACCCTTTTCTTCAGATAGTAACTCGCTGATGAATGTCGGTCGCGGATCGTCTTCCGATCCCAACTCAATCTTCTTGAGGTTATCTGCAGTAGTATGGATTCCATCTTCCAGCTCTTTTGGCGCTGGTGGGAATTCTGAGATTATCTCGTCGTCGCTGTTTTCGAAGCACCAGGGAAGGTCATCCATGTCCTCAGGCTCTTCTTTTAATATTGTAATCAAGTGACAGGTGCGAATTCGCTTCCAATCCCAATGTGGAACCGGTTCTTCTTTCGTGGCCTTGGGCTCGTGCTTTTGTGGCGGTGCTACCCTCCAGTTGTCAGACAGAGCGAACTTGCCAAGCTGATACTGATCTTCAACCCAATTCTTGAAGATGAAGCAGTCCTCGAGAGGGTGCCCTATAACTCGGTGATAAGGGCAATAGTCCGGGTGAGAGACTTCGCCTGCCTGTTTGGGGTTTTTGGACTCCGGCAGTGTAAGCATTTGATGTTTTAGAGCAAGATCAAGTATCTTCTTCGTCTTGTCCCGAGGAAACGAGTACGCTCGATTCATTTTCTTCATGAGGGATAGATCAATAACGCTCGACTCCCGTTTGCATGGCTTTTTAGCCCTGCTTTGTTGCTGTTGAGCGCCTTTTTGGCCTTTCGATTTATTTCTGCTGCTACGTCGAGCCTTTTTTATAACAGGTTGACAAGGGCCGGCATTTTCATCTTTCACGGCTTGTTGAAAGAGGCGTTGCGTTCTGGCTTTCTCGTAGATGGCCATTTCGCGGTTATGGTCGTCCCGGACTTTTTGACCAACTTTCTTTATAAGTTTGTCCATTTGTTCCTCGAACGACGGACTGGGCTCCTTTGCATCTGGAACTTTCACTGGCTTAGGATTAGCGTCCTCCCATTGAGCCTCCGCTTCTTCATCGAAGTCATACATGACATAGCAGCTGTTTAGCAGCTCTCGTTTCTTTGACCGGATGTATCCAAGCCCTTTTGTTTCCATTCTCCCATTAGGCAGTTTGCGTTGAGTCCCGGGAACGTTCCAGACCTTGTAATAGAATTTGGCCTTTCTAACGGTCTGTTTGAAGGATACCCCCTGGCGTTTCAGCAGCTTTTTCAAACCTTCCGTATAATATCTGGGGAGACGGATAGGCTGAAGCCTGTCGAGCGTAGAATCCGCGCCATGCCAGATTTCTTTTTCTACCTTGGTTTCTTCAGAGCGGTAAAATAGGATTGCCTTCTCGCTCTCTCGCCTGGGAGGGATATAGAATGTCCGCAACTCTTCTACACTGTAGATATTAAGTGCATCCAGTTCTTTATGGTGTTTAAGTGGCACCATGGCGACTTGTAGACTTTGCTCTTCGTCAGCGGACGTTTGTATTGAAGGTCGAGCAGAGAATACAGCATGGACTTCATCTTCCGAGTCGCTGCCAAAGATCAATATAGGAGCCGATGGTCCCGGCTTGTTGTGTTGGGGCGGACCCGAATAAACTATCTCCTCTTCCTCCTCAGTATCACTGCCGAAGACAGGGATGGTAGCGTTAGTTTTATTCTCCGGCTTGTGACACTTCTCCGTATTTTCAAAATCCGGTAAGAAGTATTTGGCGTCTTCATATTTGCGGACCTCGTTCACAGAGAACGGGTTCAGTTCTCCCGTCACGGTATACTCGAAACCATCCTTAAAATACTTCATACACTGATGTTGTGTAGAAGGGATGATGTTGTACTCGTGTAACCATGGTCGGCCGAGCAAAGCGTTGTAGCATGTCTTGGCGTCTATGACGTGGAACTTAATGTCCGTGATGAGTAGCCCAAAGCGTAGCATCAGTATCACAGATCCAAGAGTCTTTGACGATTGGGAGTCGAACCCGGAGATGGTGATCTTGTCCCGAGCAAGTTGCTGGACGCTCATGCAGATTTCCTTCAACACCCGCACGTTGAGTAGGTTAACAGACGACCCGTTATCGATCAGGATTTTACCTATCTTTATATCATGGCAATATCCTGAAATATAGAGGGGGTGATTGTGTTCGCACGTCCCAAGTAGAAGGTCTTCATCGCCAAAAGTAACATCGGCCGTGTGCACTTCCTCCAATTCATCCTTCATCTTTTCCTCGGCCAGAAAAGCTTGGAATTGTTCTGGGTCTTGGAGCGCCTTAATCAATGAATCTCTCGCCTCTTTTGATAGCAAAAGAGCGTCAAGAATGCTGAGCTGTGAGGGCAGCTTCCTCAGATGTGCTAAGACGTTGTAATCCACCTTATTCTTCTTTGGCGGGTCTTTGGCAGCTAGCTCCTCCACCACTTGGTCATCTAAGACGATATCTTCAGAGGCCTTTTCTTTCCCTTTATCTTTTTTGTTCGAAGGTCTGAGGTTCTTTTCGGGCAGCGTGCGATTACGTAGCCGGATATTTTCGCAAACCTTCGGTTCTTCTTCTTTTCTCGAAGAGGGCTCTTTAAAGAGAGGGGCAAATTCTAGCTCTTCATCAGAATCACTCCCGAATGTAGGCACTTGTGATCTACCAGTGTTAACCATGCAACAATCGCCAGCAGTTTTTTTAAGCCCTTCGGTCGTATTTCTTTGCTCTCGACGAGTTTTACGCTTTTCCCGCTTAAAGCGTTGTCGATGAGCAATATATCCTTGCCACCATCTATCGAAAGTTTTGCACTCTTGAGTGGGGTGCGAAATCTTTTGATGATATAAGCAATAGGAGGAGTGCGTTTCCATTTCACCAGTGATGTTTCCTTCAGAGGATGGTAGCTTCATGCCCATTGATATGGCCTTAGCAAACTTTTTCCTCATCTTGAATTGGCTTTTGTCGGTAGCGGAGGTACTTTGTTCCAGCGGGATCGTCTCGATTCTTTCGTCAAGGCACTGGCGTTTGGCCTTTTCGAATATAAACGCCTCGCACTCCCGATCAGCTTTACTTTTCAACCGAGCTTCATTAAGGAATGCGTCAATTACTTCATCTGATGGCCCCAGAACTTTTGGTTTAGGATCTGCCCCCAGCTTTTCGGTGCAAGGAGTCTCCTCATCATTCGTGATCGAATGGGAAATCATATGACAGCTCGCCACATATTCCTCGGATTCATCCAATGAACTTTCTCCCTCATCTTCTTCTTGAAAGACGTGATTGAGGAACTCTTGGAGCGTAATGGGAGTCCGTGCCTTTTGGTTGTATTCATCCAGCGCGTCAATTTGCTTTTGTAAGTCCGTGCGCTTGTCACCAGGCTTCACGGGCTTCTTAGATTTCTTCTTCTTCTTTTTCGAAGATTTTGACGGCTGGCTGCAAGTGTTTGAGCCACCACCATCGGTCTTTGGAGTTGGACGTGGCTTCAACATCCCTTCAATGACCTGCGGTTCCAACGGGTTCTTCCACTTGATCGCTGGACATGTCTGAAGATCGTTTAGCATCCTCCTTGTCTTGGCTGATAATACAACCTCCCAAGGAGCTTCTTCAATGACGGAGCATGTTGCCCCCGGCGTATTCGTCCCTTTAGAGGTGTGGGGCTGCGGGGGATTCACCTTCCATTTGTCAGATAACGCGAACTTGCCCTGTCGGTATTGGTTTTCAAGCCAATTCTTGAAAACGTAGCAATCTTCGATCAGATGGCATAGTACTCGATGATAAGGACAGTAGTTGGGCTCGTTGACGTCACTTGGTTGCAACGGACGTTTTGGATCCGGCAGATTTATGAGTCTGTTGCGCAACGCCAGCTCGAATAACTTCCTCGTTTTATCGCGGGGAAAGGAATAAGGACGTCCCATCATATCCTCAAGGGGTATGTACGGGCGCATATTATTTTGACGAGCAACCGGCTTCGAGTCGCTCGGTTGTTGTTGAGCATTAGCGACGACGATCGATTTTCCCTTCCCTTTGTCATTTCGGGAGTCCGGCCTTGGGAGAGGGGGTTTATGGCCCATTTGATCCATTTGCGCTAGTTTGTCAATCAAGGCCTGGAAGGTAGTTGGCTTGAAAAACATCATAAATTGTGAGATGGTTGCTTGCGGATCAAGGGTTCCCACAAACATACCCACCGCGGGAGCTTCTTCAATGCGCTGCTCACACTTCGACCATAAGTTCCGCCATCGTATAGCGTACTGAACCCACGTCTCGCCGGGTTTTATCCTGGCGTTAATCAGTGCCGTCATTGGGGTACGTTCACTGGCGCTTGCAAAACGCTGAGTAAACAGCAGCTCTATCTCCGCGAAGGTTTTAATAGAGTCGTTCGGGAGCTCAGAGTACCATTCGAACACCGTATCTGATAAGCTTCCAACAAACTGGCGAAGCAACAGCTTGTCATCACCGCCGGTGTTGCCGCAGAGTGCCCTGAACTGGGCAACATGCTGGTGAGGATTGCCCGTCCCCTTGTAGACATGGAACTTGGGAATTGTGTAACCGGGTGGGTACTTGATTTGATCGTACCAACTTGGATATGGCCGCCCCGTTTTTACGGCATGGCCGGCTGCTTCGATCGCATAATGAACCCGTATTTGTTGGGCTATGTACTCATCCAAATCAGCTTTGGAGATTGTATCCTCATTAGCTGTTGATAGGGCTGGCGGAGGATTTGATGTCTCTCCCCTATCATCTCCAAGGACAATCGGGGGCTCTTCGGTCGGAGGATCTTGTTGTATCATCATCCCTATCATGTCTTGGAAGAGGAGGCCCATACGCTGTATGTTGGCTGCTTGTTCAGCAGCCTCTTTGTCCTTCTTCTCCAATATCCGACGAAGGAATTCAGCGTCGGTTTCTTCCTCCTGACATTCGTCCGAGGACGTTTCAGGGCCTTCTTTTGGTCCGGTAAGTGCAGCCATAGCATTCATCATTTCTTGGAGCTTTTGTTGTTGCTCCTGTGCCTTGGTCACTGATCGGGTGAGCGGTCTTCTTTACCAGATGCCACGTAGACGGTAAGAACTATCATGCCCCCTGACTTAGGGCGTTTGGGTTCATCACCTCTGATATCTGTCGCCGACACGGGGGTTTTCTCCTGCCTTCTTCTTTTGTGGGCCATTGAAGTTGAAGGGGCCATTGCAGTGGGCACCCTAGCGATTGTTGTCCCTTGCTGTTCAATAGAACGGTCTTTTCCTTTTTGCACCTTCGTCTTCTTTCGTTGACGAGAGTGATCTGGGTTGATCACAGAGTCTTGATCCCTCCGCCAAACTTTATAAATTCTTGAGGACAGCCGTTGAGGGGGCTGTTCTTGTTTTGTTTCCGGAACTCTCTCCGCAGGTGGAGAAGATCTTTTCAGTATAGCGGTTGGAGAGTTCTTACGTACCCTCCTCAGCAGTTCAAAGCTGTTCCCAGTTGGAACAGCTGCGTTGACTTCCACCACTGGAGCCGGTGGAGTTAGCCCTAAGGGGAGTTGCCCCCTGCCTTCCTCACTCGTTGCCAATGGCGACGTCGAGCATGACGAGCCGTTGAGACTGGCTCGGAGATTGAGACATCTTCTTTTTGCCCCCTGTCTGAATGAAGCGCCGCCGGTGTTAACCTCTTAAAGACTGAGGTTGTCTTTTGAGGGGTGACATTCAACCTGTCGAAGACGGATCCTCGAACGGAGGCAGGAGCAGGAATCGTCAGTCTTGAAAAGACTGACTCTTTGACAGGGGAAGCCGCCTTGACGACTTCTGAAGCAGCAGCCGTTGCCCTCCTTTGGACAGCCATTTTAGAGTTCAGATTTAGCCTGGTGAAAACAGAGGCTGTTGGTTTGGCAATTGGCGACTCGTTGACAGGGGCCGTCGTAGCAGTGAGCCGGTCGAAGACCGACTTTTTGTTCACTTCCGGTGCAGGTATTGGCGTAGGAAAGCATGTAGGTGGGATCATGGTCCCGAAGAAAAGGCCAGTGGTGGCTTGGGTCACCTGGTCTACCGGCAGAGCGAGGAAGGAAGCCGCTTAGGGCCCATATGCTACACCTCCTGGTGAGGTGGAGCGTCCGTTGCAGTGGCACTTCGAGCAGTTGGTGCAGTTAGAGGCCATTGAATCTTGAGTTCTGCGCCAGGCAAAAGACCAAATCTTAGTAACTTGAAATCCGAAGGCAACCATTAACAAACCGCGATTGGTTCGCGAAGACGACACACGAAGTGTCGAGTGGAAAGAGGAAGAGGTCCCACCGGGCGTGCCAGAATCTGTTCCCCTCCAAAAGACGGGGCACAAGACTGCGATGTCCTGACGCTGAGATTCGGGGCAGATGCTATTTGGTTTTATCCGTCCACCTCTCCGAAGATGCCAAGTTGATTTATGGCACCGTGTATCGGAGGTTTAGACGGATGCGGCCGATATAGCAGACTTTGTCAGATTCCCCCTCGCTTGAGGGGTTTTTGATTATGGGGACGCTCTTCCCTGCAGGCGCAAGCCCCTGCAGTTAATTACGCTATCGCATCGCGGTAACAACTTTCTCCTTCTCCAGAATTTCACTTCGTGTCGTGTGTGTTTGTTTTGTTTGTGGTTGCCTGTGGATTGTATACGGAGACTGAATAATGCCGTCGCCCGTAGGACGTGGATTAGTCCAAATCCGTATTTACTTAGATTTGGGTTTGGTGTTTTTAGTTTAAGGATGCATTAGTCGCGTTGCGGCTAAGATCAACTTAAACGTTCGTTAAGGATACGATAGTCCTGTTTGAGACTAAGATCAACTTAACGTGATAATCCATTTAATATCTGGCCATCGGGACTCGTCACCTCTCTAACGTCGTTGAAGGATTACAACGGCAGATGTCAGAGGAGTTCAGAGATGTACCCTTGAACCAAGGTTGATTTGAAGTTTTATAGTCCGTTTGAATGTTTAAGGATACGTTAGCCGTGTTTGGGGGCTAAGATCAACTTAAACGGGATCGTTTAGATCCGGCAAAAGAGCATTTGGAGGCTCTATTGTTCCAGTTTAGGGACGTAGTGGTCCATAGGTAGTTTAGGGAAGTTGCGGTCCATGCTCCAGTTTAAGGATGTGGTGGTCCATGTTCCGGTTTAGGGACGTGGTGGTCCGACATTAGTTTAAGGACGTTCCGGTCCAACATTAGTTTAAGGACGTTACGGTCCACGAGTTTAAGGACCCCGCAGTCCGTATCCATGTGTGGTCGTTGGGACCCGTCGCCTCTCTGACGTCGTTGAAGGATTACAATGAGAAGTGTCAGAGGAGTTCGGAGATGTACCCTCGAACCGGAGGTAAATTGATTTAAGAGAGCATTTGCGCTCAGTTCAATTTAACTTAAGGACTTACGGCCAGAATTGGGCTAAGTCCAGTTGAAAATGTCCAACATTTTATTTGCATTTGACCTGTTAGGCCTTTACTGGGGCTCTGCTCATGTTTAATAATGCATGGCATTTTTGTTTGGTCTATTAGACCTTTATTTGAGCTCTGCCCTTTGATCGCACGCTTTTGGCGTGTCGGATGTTCAAAGAATTAAAGTATAACCGCGATCAGGACGGTGTCGCTTTGCAGCTAGCCGGTTGAGCACGGGTCGGTCCACAGGGAGATGGTGGTATTTTACCTTCTTGTCTTAGACGAGTCAATAAAGAATCTGTATGTTTGTTTGATCTAACCTATGTGTTTATTTGCAAGTATAAAGTTGTTAAGAAGAAAATACGAGATTGTAAGCTAAAGAAATCCGTACTCAAAACCTTTGAGCCGAGTCTTGACCAATTGAAGCTCGAGCAATCGGCAACAACGTGGATTAGGGGATTTAAGCGCGGTATTCGTGGAATCCGGCTTATTTACCCTTGTCCTTCCGTTCTTGTCTCTTGCTTTCGCCTCCGGCCAAACCGAACGCAACCGGTCGCGGTTAGGAATCACCGTTACCTTGTCAGGGTAGGGTGCCTAACGGAGCGCTTGCGTATGGTTTGGGTGAAGTTCGAATGGAAAATAACGGGAAAAGGAATTGGTAAAGAAATGTTAACTTACAATATCATATGGATTCTTAACAACAACAATAAATACAACATTCACAAAATGAACAACAAAGAGAGCAAAAGAAAAGAACAAAGAAAAGATTACAAGAAAGAAAGAGCATGAATGTAAATTGCAAGTAATTAAAGACAAGGTAATAAATTGCAAGTAAGAAAAAGCAATAAAAAGAATACGAAACTAGGACTCAAGACAAGCATGTGATCAATAGCCAACCCTTAAACTTGCAAGCTCAATGAAGAGGTTGCAAGATCAAGGGAAGGGTAGAGAACGCATGTGAAATGAAGTGCTAGTCCCGTGATAAAATACGACCCTTGAGATCAATAACTAACCCTTAACCATTCAAGCTCAATGAAGAGGTTGAATGATCAAGAGAAAGCAAGAATCTCAAGGGGGAGCAAACTAACAAGAAAGATAAAAAACTCTCATCTTCATTAATCTTCCACTCAAAAAGCTCTCACTACAATTTTAATGGAGAAAGAATGAAGAAGAAGAAGAAAAGAACAAAACTACACAAAAAAGAGGCTAAAGAAAAGCTCCCTTGGTTAAGCTCAGGTCTGCTGTATTTATAGGCTGGAGAATGGAGTTCTAAGGCAACCAGAAGACATAAAATGAAACACCCAAAATACCCCCCAAAATTCTCTGCCTGCGGCGACTGTACGGCCGCGGATCCGCCGCCAATACCCCCTATTGGCCGCGGATCCGCGCCCCTACAGTAGGGTTAGGGTGTGGTGTTTCTTGTACGGCCCTGATCTGCTGTCCCCTGTTGTCTGGTACATGTATTTTCTGATAATTTCTTCCAGAATATCTTCAGATTCTTAGTCCAAGATTGCATTATCTTTTTCACTTTTGACTTCTATCTCCCTCGAGCTCCGTGCACCCATTGATTCTTGTGCAGCCCCTCTCGTGCTCTGTGCTTGTCCGAGACACGAATGACCGCTGTCATATGTCTTGTCCCTGGAACCGGTACGCAGCACCGGACGGATATGGATGACCAGAACCCGGCTTTTATCTGTTGTCAACAGATGTTCTGTATTTGGTGTAACTGTGGAGATTTTATCTTGATTTACAATATTTGTACTGGAAACCTGCAATCTGTAAACATGTAACAAACACGGATAAAAAGCACCTACCTATAAACACACGAGCGTAAGAATGGGCGGTATAAAATGCAGTATTCTGTTGTGAACACCCTTTTATAAATGATGCGCATCATCTGTTTTTTATTTGGGCTCTGCCCTAAGTAATGCATTGCATTTAATTTGGCCTGTTAGGCCCTTTTTAATTGGGCTTGGCCCTTCGGTAAATAATGCAGTGCATTAATCATCTGATAGTGGCTTGTCAGGCGCTTTGCGCCAATTATTGAGCGCCGGCGGTGTCACGACCCGAAGTTTGGCCCGTGACCGGCACTTAACCACGTAACGCCTACAGGCGTAACGCGACTAAGTGAACCAAAAACCCAGAAATCAAACCAGTGAAAGTATAGAGTGTTATAAGTTTTAAAAGAAAGCACTTACAACATCATAAGAAATCTAAGTAAACAATCACCAAAATAGTAATATACGACGCCGTAGCGAAGATCAAGATCCACAAGTGGGAATAACACAGATAGGATAACTGCAAGTACAGTCGGCTCACAACGAGCTCGACACCAGAATACAAATAAAATACATCATCGTCCTCACACTGCCTCTAAGTCAAATACATACATGGTAGATGGAGAATACTAGATATAACAATGTACATACTAAAAGATAAACAGATACCGCGCAAAACCCACCTATCAGCAAAAGAGCTGGTACACCAACTATGGGGGTATCTGTGTCAAAAGATGCAACCGCAGCCTGCCGCGACTACTCCGAAGGGCAACCTGCAAACGCTGTGGCACAACGGGGGTGAGTTGCCAACTCGTGAATAGAGATAACATATAAAGGTAATCGCAAGCATGCACGTACTGCGCTACTCTATCATATGCCAACAGATGATATCAATGTGTGATAAGCAGTATGTGCAATAATCATGCAAATGCTCTATCAGGTAATGTAACTACAGGATGAGGTACAATGCTCTATCAGGTAATGTAACTACAGGATGAGGTACAATAGTAAATGCTGAGCAGGGGCAATATAGTATCTACACGGAATGTCAACGTGGAATATATAATCGGTGTCCCTCAATGCACCCAGATCCCCCAAATAGCTCAGTCGCCGGCACTCTCATCGGCCCTCAAATCCTGTACATCTCTGAGAATCCCGAGTGCCCAACATCGACACCCAAATATCATAAATACTCGTGTCCAGCATCGACACGCAAATCCTCATCCATCGGGCCCCGTCAGTCTGGGTCAGCCCACGGGCTCCGTCTACGGTATCGGCCCTCGGCCCCGGCAGTACGGATCACCCCGCATCCATCTATAGACTCTGATCAGTACCCTCCGGATAACTGTCAGGTCCAACCAATCACCGGTAGGTAGTAGTCCCTCTGCCAGGCTCACCGTCTACTGCACAGCGAAACCGTTCTCGCCCCGGGGTACCATACCGGGTCCACCATGTACCCGTAATCGGCCTCAACCAGCTCTTCGATTTGGGTTCACATATATCACTCTAGCACCGAGAAAACACATGGTGGACGCACCGAAATATCATATCAAGGGAACCGGGTTTTTAAATGATTATATATTTGCAATAGCCACGGTTCCCAAATCCAGAAATCACATGTAACCCAAACCAAAATACAAGTCAATGATCCGATATGATATGTGCGTCAAATATAAATAGCATGTCAAGTCACATATAGATGAGCTACAATATGATGATCCGATGTGATATAGGCATCAAGTATGAATATCAAGTCATGTCACATATAGATGAGCTACAATGTAATGATCCGATGTGATATAGGCATCAAGTATGAATAGCATGTCAAGTCACATATAGATGAGCTACAATATGATGATCCGATGTGATATAGGCATCAAGTATGAATAGCATGTCAAGTCACATATAGATGAGCTACAATATGATGATCCGATGTGATATAGGCATCAAGTATGAATAGCATGTCAAGTCACATATAGATGAGCTACAATATGATGATCCGATGTGATATAGGCATCAAGTATGAATAGCATGTCGAGTCACATATAGATGAGCTACAATATGATGATCCGATGTGATATAGGCATCAAGTATGAATAGCATGTCAAGTCACATATAGATGAGCTACAATATGATGATCCGATGTGATATAGGCATCAAGTATGAATAGCATGTCAAGTCACATATAGATGAGCTACAATATGATGATCCGATGTGATATAGGCATCAAGTATGAATAGCATGTCAAGTCACATATAGGTGAGCTACAATATGATGATCCGATGTGATATAGGCATCAAGTATGAATAGCATGTCAAGTCACATATAGATGAGCTACAATATGATGATCCGATGTGATATAGGCATCAAGTATGAATAGCATGTCAAGTCACATATAAATGAGCTACAATATGATGATCCGATGTGATATAGGCATCAAGTATGAATAGCATGTCAAGTCACATATAGATGAGCTACAATATGATGATCCGATGTGATATAGGCATCAAGTATGAATAGCATGTCAAGTCACATATAGATGAGCTACAATATGATGATCCGATGTGATATAGGCATCAAGTATGAATAGCATGTCAAGTCACATATAGATGAGCTACAATATGATGATCCGATGTGATATCTACAGTGTGAGTGTCATGGCAATTACTAACGGTGTGTGTGTAACATGCAGGATAGTGCTCGTGCAACATGGACCGTTAGTAATTGTGCGGTGTTCTATCAATCCTAGTTTATATCCAAATAGCAGGGAATGCAGCATGCACTAAATAGTAGCCATGAATAGTCAATGTATACAAAGGAAACTATAAGGTCCTATCAGCCCTGACGTAGAACGCCATGCGGGCGATATCCCCGTAGATGTGAAATCTACTCACAGTAGTCTCTCGCTAGGTGTAGCCAACAACTTGTTTCCCCTTCTGCGCGGCGTCCGCCGTACTCGCCTGCGAACCTAGAATTTACACAATATATCCCACGTAAGCTTGAAATCACACAAATGCGACATTAAAGCCGAACTAGTAACTCGTGTCACGAACCAAGCGCGCGTGTGCTCGATACGCTAAAACGTGTGGTTACGCGTCTGAAACCACTCGACGCGTCGCGATACGCAGAAACCCAAAACCCACACATACGTATCACACGTGTCGCGAAAGATTGAAAATACGCGAAAATAGGTATTCTACCCCAGATTTTGATACAGGAAAGATATTCAAAAACTAAACATACCAAAACAACCCACATAGCCGCAGACACCCACACCCCAAACCCCAACCCCAAACTCCCCCATCTGGCCGCAATTTGCGGCCAGAATGCATATTTTTGCGGCCAGACTTGGGAATTGGGCTCGCAGGTTTGGTGTGTGCACTCTATACCCCCCAAATATGCTACAGTAACCTCTAGTTTTTCTCTGAAATGTCTCGGGTAGTAGCAGATCCTACAGTGCCCAAATTCTAGTTAAAATCCACACTTTGCACTAAAAATGGAACTTTAGGGTATTTTTGTGCAACCTGAAGTGCAACCTAGTTAAAATAGCTCTAATAACACTTAAAGGAGCTAACTAAACTATGAGAACACCAATCTAACATATACATCACAAATATCCTATAATATCACTAAAAATGCACCTAAAATGTGATTTTTGCTAAACAATACAACAAGTCTAAGGAAAAGAAGTGCTAATATGAATTAATACCTTCTAAGAATCTTGTAGAACACCAAAGTCTCAGCTTTTCCCCTCGTGTATGCAGATTTGCCTTCAACACCTCAAAAAGCTCACTTTTCCTAAGGTTTTGTGAAGAAAATGAGTTGATAAGTATAGGGTTTGTGTATGGATCAAAGGGGAATGAAAAGAGAAGAGAATATGGAGGAAAATGGAGGGTTTGCTGCTGGAAATTCTCCAGAAAATCTGAAGTGAGGAAAGAGAGAGATGGAAGAGAAGAAAATGGGGTTCAAAAGTCAACATTTCACCTAACCACCATGCTCATTTGTTTAATTGAGTTTGAATTATGAAAAAAAGGTTTGAAAAGATTAAAATGGTGGGGGATAAGTTAGCAACCATGCACACAAGAAGGGTTAACATGCTACCAAAACCCTAAGTCTCAAAAATGTCTAAGTGTGCAAGTGTGCACTAGCACAAGAAAATTCTCAATGTGCAAACACTACTAAAAATAACTAATAATCCTAGGAACACATATATAATAACACGTACGATCACTAATTATCACGAAAGACAAGCAAACGGAAATTCAAAGTGTTACAATCTACCCCCCTTAAAGAAATTCGGTCCCCGAATTTAAAAAATCTAATCATACTCACCTTCAAAAAGATGGGGATACCTCTTCCTCATCTCGCTCTCGGTCTCCCAAGTAACCTCCTCGCCGCGCTGGCCACGCCAAAGTACCTTGACGGACGGTATCTCTTTCGACCTCAGTTTCTTCACTTGTCGATCCAAGATCATCACCGGCTGCTCTGCATAGGAAAGGTCGTGCTCAAGCTGGATCGTCGGGTGCTGAATCGCATGTGAAGGATCATGAAGATATCTGCGGAGCATCGAAACGTGAAATACGGGGTGCACGTCTGGAAAACTGGGCGGAAAGACTAATCGATAGGCAACCGCACCAACACGCTCAAGGATCTCGAAAGGGCCCACGTATCTGGGACTAAGTTTCCCCTTCTTCCCAAACCTCATCACGCCTTTCATTGGGGAGACCCTCAAGAAAACATGATCACCAACAGAAAACTCAAGTTTGTGCCGACGACGGTCCGCATAAGATCTCTGCCTACTCTGGGCTGCCCTCATCCTGTCGCGAATCAACTGGATCTTCGCCGTCGTCTCCTCTACAATCTGTGGCCCTAAGATACTGCTCTCACTGAGCTCCGTCCAACAGGTGGGCGATCTGCATCTCCTCCCATAAAGAGCCTTAAACGGTGCCATCTGAATGGTCTCCTGGTAGCTGTTGTTGTAGGAGAACTCTACTAAGGGCAAATGATGATCCCAGCTACCTCCGAAGTCTAATACGCATGCTCTGAGCATGTCCTCGAGAGTCTGAATAGTCCGCTCTGACTGTCCGTCGGTCTGCGGGTGGAATGCTGTACTGAAACTCAAGAGAGTGCCCAAAGCCTCCTGAAGCCTCTGCCATAACCGGATGGTAAACTGGGTGCCTCTATCGGACACAATGCATGTCGGAACTCCGTGCAGTCGTACAATCTCATCAATATAAATCTGGGCATACTGAGTAAATCCGAAAGTCGTCTTTACCGGTAGGAAGTGAGCCTCTTTCGTCAAACGATCCACGATCACCCAGATGGAGTCATACCCTCGACTAGTCCTGGGTAGACCCACAATGAAATCCATAGATATCTGTTCCCATTTCCACTCCGGAATGGGTAACGGCTGTAGCTCTCCCGCGGGCCTCTGGTGCTCAGCCTTGACTTGCTGACAAGTCAGGCATCTCGACACAAAATCTGTAATGTCCCTCTTCATGCCGTCCTACCAGTAAACATCTCTCAGATCATGGTACATCTTGGTGGAACCGGGATGAACACTATATATCGACCGATGTGCCTCCTCAAGAATCTCGCGCCGCAATCCCTCAGCATCTGGTACGCACAGTCTAGCTCCAAATCGTAGTATCCCCTGATCATCGATCACGAACTCGGAAAATCTGCCCTGTCCCATCTGTGTCCTGATCTCTGAACAGCGGTCATCACTGTACTGTGCCTCATGTATACGGTCAAGCAACTGTGGGCGTGCACGAACATGCGCAATTTGTCCTCCGATCGGCGTAAACTCGAACTGTATCCGACTGTCGCATAAGATCTGCCAATCCACCGACGACTGCCTCTGCACTGCGCTCAAACAGGATAGACTACCCCCGGGCCTCCTGCTCAAAGCATCCGCCACTACATTCGCCCTGCCCGGGTGATACAAGATCTCACAATCATAGTCCTTCACTAACTCCATCCATCGGCGCTGTCTAAGGTTCAGGTCTCGCTGCTGAAATATGTACTTTAAGCTCTTGTGGTCGGTGAATATCTGGCACGACTCCCCCATACAGATAATGTCGCCAGATCTTGAGTGCAAAGACCACTGCAGCCATCTCCAGATCATGAGTGGGGTAATTCTGTTCATGTTTCTTTAATTGCCGCAAAGCATACGCAATCACCTTATCATGCTGCATCAAAACGCATCCCAGCCCCACTCGTGAAGCATCGCAGTAGACCACAAATCCGCCTGATCCTGAAGGCAATGATAGCACTGGTGTCGTAGTCAGTAGAGCCCGTAGTCGCTGGAAACTGTGCTCACACTCCTCCGTCCAATCGAAGTGAACTCCCTTCCGGGTCAACCCGGTCAAAGGTGTAGCAATACGAGAGAAGTCCTGCACGAATCGCCTGTAATAACCTGCCAGCCCTAGAAAGCTGCGAACCTCCGTCACTGACGTGGGTCTAGGCCAACTCCGAACTTCCTCTATCTTCCTCGGGTCGACACATATACCATCTCGTGTAATCACGTGCCCCAAGAAGTCTACGCTGTCTAGCCAGAAGGCACACTTGGAGAATTTGGCGAAAAGCTGATGCTCCCTCAAGGTCTGCAGTGTAATCCGCAGGTGCTACTCGTGCTCCTCTCTACTCCGAGAATACACCAAGATATCGTCAATAAACACTATGATGAACAGATCAAGATACGGCCGGAAAATACGGTTCATCAAATCCATAAATGCTGCTGGCGCATTGGTGAGTCCGAACGACATCACCAAAAACTCATAATGGCCGTAACGTGTGCGGAAGGCTGTCCTAGGAATGTCCTCCTGTCGAACCCGCAGCTGATGGTAGCCCGATCGCAAATCGATCCTCGAAAAGTATCCTGCCCCCTGAAGCTGGTCGAACAAATCGTCGATGCGTGGCAAAGGATATCTGTTCCGCACTGTCACCCTATTTAGCTGGCGGTAGTCGATACACAAACGCAAACTGCCGTCCTTCTTCTTGACAAACAGGACTGGAGCACCCCAAGGAGAAACACTGGGTCGAATAAGTCCCTTATCCAGCAGATCCTGCAACTGACCCTTCAATTCTCTAAGTTCCACTGGGGCCATCCGATAAGGCGGTACAGAAATAGGCCCCGTGCCAGGAACCAAATCAATACAGAAAGAAATATCACGCTCGGGCGGTAGCCCAGGAAGCTCGTCAGGGAACACATCAGGGAACTTGCTAACAACCGGAACCTGATCCAGAGGAACCTCTATAGCTCTAGTATCGCAAACATAGGCGAGAAATCCCTGACATCCCTTTCTCAAAAGCTGTCCAGCGCGAAAAGAAGAAATCACACTGTGAGGGGTGGCACCACGGTCCCCCAACACAACAACAACTGACTCGCCGGGAAAACAAAATCGAACTGTCTTCTCGCGGTAGTCAACAGAAGCATAGCACGTGGCTAACCAATCCATGCCCAAAAGAACGTCGAAGTCCAACATCTCAAGAAGGATCAAATCGACCGGCAACTCTCTCTCGCCAATACGGACGGTACAGGATCGGAACACGTGCCTAGCAACAAACGACTCTCCCACAGGAGTAGTCACAACAAGCGGCTAGTCAAGCAAACCGGACTCTCTACCCAAACTCGGCACAAAGTGTGTGGATACGTACGAGTGCGTGGATCCGGGATCGAATAACACGTGTGCATCAACCGAACATACAGAAAGGATACCTGAGACCACCGCATTGGACTCCTGCGCGTCCTGATACGTCAAAGCAAAAACTCGCGCCTGTCCTCCACCTGCAACTAACTGTCCCCTGCCGGCCGCTGGCTGCCCTCTACCTCGGCCACCTCGTCCTCTATGAACAAATCCTCCGCGACCACGACCTCTCTGTGTATGCGTCTGACGCAGAGTAACAGTAGGTACTATCGGCAATGCCGTCTGGGGTGGTGAAGGTGGTAATGTAACATGTGGTGCTGCCGCCCCACTCCGGGGTACCTCAGGACAATCTCGCACACGATGATAAGAACTCCCGCAACGGTAACATCCCGATGACGGTCGCTGACCCTCCTGGGAATAGGAGCTAAACAATCGGCCTCGTCTCGAATCTCTGCCACCTGCAAGGTGCCTGTCACGACGCCGGAACGGCCGTATCTGCACTGACGTATCTGCACGAACTCTCTTCAGCCCTGGAACTGCCGAAGTCTCAGCAAGGCGCTCCTCGACTAATAATGCTGCGTCTATTGCTGCTGCGTATGTCTCGTAATGCTGCGCACTGATAGCAAGGAATAGTGGCGTGAGCAAGCCTCGGACAAATCTCTTGACTCGCAACTCCTCAGTAGCCACTAGATACGGAGCATAAACGGATAGCTCGGTGAACAGCACATCGTACTCTGCCACTGACATCCCTGGCGTCTGGCGTAAGGACTCGAACCTGCGTGCTCTAGCATCTCTGACACTCAGGGGAAGAAAGCGGGCAAGGAATAGTGCCACGAACTCTGTCCAGGTCATAGGAGGAAGACCTGCTGCTCTACCCTTCTCGACTGATTCGCACCATTTCTGCGCAAGACCTTCCAGGCGAAAGCTCGCGAACTCAACCCATCTTGCATCTGCGCATCTAAGTGAACGACATATCCGCGCCATCCTATCAATGAAAGACTGTGGATCCTCGGCCACATCGGTGCCTGTGAAGACCGGAGGCTTCAGCCTCATAAACTCTGACAGTGATACTGTAATAACCTCTGTGGTCGCAGGTGCAACGGCCTGAACTGTGGGTACCACTGCGGTCTCCGCAATGGGTGGAACTACCTCTGGTCGCTGCGCTCGAAGTGTCTCAACTAGAGATCCCATCATCTGGCGCATCTCCTGCATACTGGATCCCATCGTCTGGCGTATCTCCTGCACACCAGCCCCTAACATAGCAATCTGATCTGTCACGGCAGGAACAGCCTGCTCGGGCACAACCGGTGTGCTACCCGGATCAGTCCTCGTCTCGGACGAGTCAACTCGAATCTCGGCCCTCGCGGCCGCTCTCTGCGCCCTCGTAGTCTTTGGCGGCATAATGGCTGAAAGGAACAATAGGATTCGATAAGGATACGGAAATCAAATCGCAAGAATGTATATACTCAAGAAGGAATTTAAATCAACAAGTCCTAAGGTCGCGTAGGCGGAGTACCGTATCGTGAGTATGCCGCGGAACATACACACGCTACGCTACCCTGCTGCAGCTACCTACTCCATCATACCAAGGTCGTCCTACACTCCGAAAGGTAAAACCTACACTCTGATACCAACTTTGTCACGACCCGAAGTTTGGCCCGTGACCGGCACTTAACCACGTAACGTCTACAGGCGTAACGCGACTAAGTGAACCGAAAACCCAAAAATCAAACCAGTAAAAGTATAGAGTGTTATAAGTTTTAAAAAAAAGCACTTACAACATGATAAGAAATCTAAGTAAACAATCACCAAAATAGTAATATACGACGCCGTAGCGAAGATCAAGATCCACAAGTGAGAATAACACAGATAGGATAACTGCAAGTACAGTCGGCTCACAACGAGATCGACACCAGAATACAAATAAAATACATCATCGTCCTCACACTGCCTCTAAGTCAAATACATACATGGTAGATGGAGAATACTAGATACAACAATGTACATACTAAAAGATAAACAGATACCGCGCAAAACCCACCTATCAGCAAAAGAGCTAGTACACCAACTATGGGGGTATCTGTGTCAAAAGATGCAACCGCAGCCTGCCGCGACTACTCCGAAGGGCAACCTGCAAACGCTGTGGCATAACGGGGGTGAGTTGCCAACTCGTGAATAGAGATAACATATAAAGGTAATCGCAAGCATGCACGTACTGCGCTACTCTATCATATGCCAACAGATGATATCAATGTGTGATAAGCAGTATGTGCAATAATCATGCAAATGCTCTATCAGGTAATGTAACTACAGGATGAGGTACAATGCTCTATCAGGTAATGTAACTATAGGATGAGGTACAATAGTAAATGCTGAGCAGGGGCAATATAGTATCTACACGGAATGTCAACGTGGAATATATAATCGGTGTCCCTCAATGCACCCAGATCCCCCAAATAGCTCAGGCGCCGGCACTCTCATCGGCCCTCAAATCCTGTACATCTCTGAGAATCCCGAGTGCCCAACATCGGCACCCAAATATCATAAATACTCGTGTCCAGCATCGACACGCAAATCCTCATCCATCGGGCCCCGTCAGTCTGGGTCAGCCCATGGGCTCCGTCTGCGGTATCGGCCCTCGGCCTCGGCAGTACGGATCACCCCGCATCCATCTATAGACTCTGATCAGTACCCTCCGGATAACTGTCAGGTCCAACCAATCACCGGTAGGTAGTAGTCCCTCTACCAGGCTCACCGTCTACTGCACAGCGAAACCGTTCTCGCCCCGGGGTACCATACCGGGTCCACCATGTACCCGTAATCGGCCTCAACCAGCTCTTCGATTCGGGTTCACATATATCACTCTAGCACCGAGAAAACACATGGTGGACGCACCGAAATATCATATCAAGGGAACCGGGTTTTTAAATGATTATATATTTGCAATAGCCACGGTTCCCAAATCCAGAAATCACATGTAACCCAAACCAAAATACAAGTCAATGATCCGATATGATATGTGCGTCAAATATAAATAGCATGTCAAGTCACATATAGATGAGCTACAATATGATGATCCGATGTGATATAGGCATCAAGTATGAATATCAAGTCATGTCACATATAGATGAGCTACAATGTAATGATCCGATGTGATATAGGCATCAAGTATGAATAGCATGTCAAGTCACATATAGATGAGCTACAATATGATGATCCGATATGATATAGGCATCAAGTATGAATAGCATGTCAAGTCACATATAGATGAGCTACAATATGATGATCCGATGTGATATAGGCATCAAGTATGAATAGCATGTCAAGTCACATATAGATGAGCTACAATATGATGATCCGATGTGATATAGGCATCAAGTATGAATAGCATGTCAAGTCACATATAGATGAGCTACAATATGATGATCCGATGTGATATAGGCATCAAGTATGAATAACATGTCAAGTCACATATAGATGAGCTATAATATGATGATCCGATGTGATATAGGCATCAAGTATGAATAGCATGTCAAGTCACATATAGATGAGCTACAATATGATGATCCGATGTGATATCTACAGTGTGAGTGTCATGGCAATTACTAACGGTGTGTGTGTAACATGCAGGATAGTGCTCGTGCAACATAGACCGTTAGTAATTGTGCAGTGTTCTATCAATCCTAGTTTATATCCAAATAGCAGGGAATGCAGCATGCACTAAATAGTAGCCATGAGTAGTCAATGTATACAAAGGAAACTATAAGGTCCTATCAGCCCTGACGTAGAACGCCATGCGGGCGATATCCCCGTAGATGTGAAATCTACTCACAGTAGTCTCTCGCTAGGTGTAGCCAACAACTTGTTTCCCCTTCTGCGCGGCGTCCGCCGTACTCGTCTGCGAACCTAGAATTTACACAATATATCCCACGTAAGCTTGAAATCACACAAACGCGACATTAAAGCCGAACTAGTAACTCGTGTCGCGAACCAAGCGCGCGTGTGCGCGATACGCTAAAACGTGTGGTTACGCGTCTGAAACCACTCCGACGCGTCGCGATACGCAGAAACCCAAAACCCACACACACGTATCACACGTGTCGCGAAAGATTGAAAATACGGGAAAATAGGTATTCTACCCCAGATTTTGATACAGGAAAGATATTGAAAAACTAAACATACCAAAATAACCCACATAGCAGCAGACACCCACACCCCAAACCCCAACCCCAAACTCCCCCATCTGGCCGCAATTTGCGGCCAGAATGCATATTTTGGCGGCCAGACTTGGGAATTGGGCTCCCAGGTTTGGTGTGTGCACTCTATACCCCCCAAATATGCTACAGTAACCTCTAGTTTTTCTCTGAAATGTCTCGGGTAGTAGCAGATCCTACAATGCCCAAATTCTAGTTAAAATCCACACTTTGCACTAAAAATGGAACTTTAGGGTATTTTTGTGCAACCTGAAGTGCAACCTAGTTAAAATAGCTCTAATAACACTTAAAGGAGCTAACTAAACTATGAGAACACCAATCTAACATATACATC
The DNA here is from genome assembly GCA_030015575.1 of Agapanthus africanus. Taxonomy (NCBI): domain Eukaryota; kingdom Viridiplantae; phylum Streptophyta; class Magnoliopsida; order Asparagales; family Amaryllidaceae; genus Agapanthus; species Agapanthus africanus. The sequence continues at coordinate 213,608,308 of CM057350.1, read as the reverse complement.
ACAAATATCCTATAATATCACTAAAAATGCACCAAAAATGTGATTTTTGCTAAACAATACAACAAGTCTAAGGAAAAGAAGTGCTAATATGAATTAATACCTTCTAAGAACCTTGTAGAACACCAAAGTCTCAGCTTTTCCCCTCGTGTATGCAGATTTGCCTTCAACACCTCAAAAAGCTCACTTTTCCTAAGGTTTTGTGAAGAAAATGAGTTGATAAGTATAGGGTTTGTGTATGGATCAAAGGGGAATGAAAAGAGAAGAGAATATGGAGGAAAATGGAGGGTTTGCTGCTGGAAATTCTCCAGAATTTCTGAAGTGAGGAAAGAGAAAGAGGGAAGAGAAGAAAATGGGGTTCAAAAGTCAACATTTCACCTAACCACCATGCTCATTTGTTTAATTGAGTTTGAATTATGAAAAAAGGTTTGAAAAGATTAAAATGGTGGGGGATAAGTTAGCAACCATGCACACAAGAAGGGTTAACATGCTACCAAAACCCTAAGTCTCAAAAATGTCTAAGTGTGCAAGTGTGCACTAGCATAAGAAAATTCCCAATGTGCAAACACTACTAAAAATAACTAATAATCCTAGGAACACATATATAATAACACGTACGATCACTAATTATCACGAAAGACAAGCAAACGGAAATTCAAAGTGTTACAAGCGCTTGTGATGAGGACACGTGTCCTGCTCTGGTGAGCGCAAGCGTAACAGCGCAGTGCGCTGCGCTAGTGCGTTGTTGCGCTGCTGACACGTTGCGCGCTCTGGTGAATTGCACCAATTCCAGAAAGCAAAGCTCTATTTCAAGAGCGCGCAGCGCAAGTTGTTCTGTAGCTGACACGTGGCGCTCTCCCAAGAGCGCAACAGCGCAGTTTGGAAGTGCAAAGCACTAAGAATCTTTTAGATCCAAGAACAGAAGTGCAAAGCACTATTTGATTTCTTGATCTAACTTAGATCAAAGAAAAGATAAGTTTTTTCTTGTTTTTCTTATCTCAAAGAACCAAAGGCTCATAAAAGTGTAAAGCACTATTTTATTATTATTTTTTTTTTTTATTAAAGATCATTGATCTTGTTTTTAGATCTATGATCTGTTCATGAGAGAACTTTCTTTTTTCTTTAAGGTTTTTACCTTTTTGTTCTTGAGGAATTCCTCAGAGTTCTCTTTCCCTTCTCTTTTTTTTTAGAAATTGTTGATGCCTTTGAATTGAGGTCTAGGGTCCTTTTTATAGTGCCCATAAATTAGTTAAATTTGTTAAAGAGATCTTTCTCTGAGTGATTTGGGGAATTTTCCCCACCGTTGGATCTTTGATCCAAGCGCTTCTGTTTTACACAAGAAAATCTTCTTGTTTTAACAAGAACAGAAAGATTTCTTTAAAATCTTAATTCTGTTTGGCGCAAATGCTCCAGCGCGTGACATGTGTCGCGCAGCGCACAGCGCAGCGCCACTGCGCTAGCGCATCTGCGCTGACACGTGTCGCGCAGCGCACAGCGCCGTGCAACTGCGCCGACACGTGTCGCGCAGCGCAGTGCTTGCGCAACTGAAGCGTTGCTTCCTTTAATTTTACTTAAAATAGAGCTTTGCTCTGATTGGGCGCGCCTTCTTGGGCGCTGCGCTGATACGTCTGCGCCTGACACGTGGCGCGTTGCGCCCGGGATTTGAAGCGTTGCTTCAAACTTTTGAATTTTGAATTTCAATAGAGCTTTGCTCTAATTGGGCGAAACAGATACCCAGTCTCAAAACTCTCATGACTAGGCACATTTTAAGGATGTGCTTATAGACCACCCAGCTCCCACGTATATGATCGCCATCATACTGCTGGTTGTCAAGCAAGCATCCTATGGGCTCTATCAACATGTAATAGTGATCTGTAATGTTATCTAAAGCATGTACATGATGATAAAGACAAACCAGATAGCATACTATCATCTCGAGTAAAATTGTCCTACCGGTATAGGTCCTCCCTCAATCATTGCAATCACGTGCCTGCGATCCAATAATTGACTTGAGGGCACTATAGCCAACATATATAATCGCCATCATAATACTGGTAATTAAGAAAGAATCCTATGGGCTCTATCAATATGTAATAGTGATCTGTAATACCACATAAAGTATGTACATGACGATAAAGACAAACCAGATAGTATATTATCATCTTGAGTAATACTGTTCTACCCATATAGGTCCTCCCTCAATCATGCCAATCGTGTGCCTGCGATTACAATAATTGACTTGAAGGCACTATAGCCAACAAAAAGTAATGTATTCCATTTAAATGGTCTACTACAGCTAGAAAAGGTGCAGTGAAGTCAAAAAAAATCCATTTAAAGAGCCTCTCTTTTGGCGTTGGGCACAGTCACACTTCGCTCATCCCTTGGCAATGTTTCCCTCGCTATTTCTTTTGTTGATAATGCAACTATTGCTAAAGGATATATCTCTTATCAATATTTCCCTCGCTATGTTTTGGCTTTACACTTTTTATACTTTCCCTTGGTAATGTATTATTTCCCTCTTAGAAATAGATCATTGCCGAGAGAATACTAGCAAGAGGGAAAATTCGCTTATTGGTTTACATATTGTTGAGAGAAATTTGTTCCTCGTAAATGTTTCTCTCGTTATTACAGTTTTTTCTACTAGATCTAACCCTAATCTTTATCCTCTTCATCCATCTCTACCTTTAAATCCTTCATTCCTCTCTAAAACTGCTCCCCATCATCCCGACCATCGAACCTACCATCCTAGCCCTCACTTTGCATCCCTTCCCCACCCTCGATGTCAACCCTATCGCCCTAGCCTCCACTCCACCTTCCCCACCAATCCCTGGAATTAACGTGTCCCGGCCCTTAGGTATACCCCTCCTGCCTCTCTCATCCGTCTCTCTCTCCTCTCTCTCTCATCACCACCACCACCACCAACTTCATCATCTTCATTTGCATCACCTCGGTTCGACTATAGCTCTCCTCTCTCGCAGCTGGCTACTTCCATCACCCACCATCGTGGCTGCAGACCTCCTCCTCCATCGTTATCATTAATTGTCTAATTAAAATTTATTTAAAATTATTAATTAAAAGGGAGTGATCTATTGCAAACCGGTTCGTTTATTTTTAAAATGGGAGCTTTCGATTTATGATATATTTGAACGATTCAATCATTTCAATTTGATCAATCAACATACCATCAAATCTATATTTATGAAAAATCAAAGGATTTAAAGACTTTTAACCCATACATCGAATAGGTGCAAAAATGAATCTTTCAATAAAGCAACATAAATTTCATATGATGCATGGATTAGATGTTCTCAAATCCTTTGATTTCTCATACACATAGATTTGAAGGTGGGGTGATGAACTTGAACAGATCGAGAGTATCCATTTTTAAAAAACGCAAACCGGTTTGCAATAAATCACTCCCCTTTAATTAAATCTACATATAAAAAAGGTAAAATTGGTCATCATTATAAACAGTTAACACCATTAAAGTTTGGAAACATTGATGGTTAAGGCACGGAAACATTGATTGTTAAGGCATGGTAGTTTTGTGTAGTTTTAGTGTATTGAAAGTTTACTGTAAGAGCCAAAAACAGTAATTAAAAACCCTCCTCCTTCTACAAAGCCGTCCTTAAAAACCGTCAACAATATTCCTCTTAACAAATGAGTTAATTAAGAGATTAAATCAAGATTTGACAATATTCCTCTTTAACAAAACAAGATGGGAATTGCAAGGCATAGAAATAAATAAAGATATATAGTAAGTTTTAAGAAAGAAGCAGATTAGTGTCAATTATTTATATGACTCTGATCAATTTAGCATATGTGCATCTCACTAATTAATTTCACAAGAAAGTTGGGTAGTGGGCTTTGTTGTTGTCATGTGCATGGGCATGGAAGTGCTTCAGTTTGCGATAAGAGCACTAAAAACTTGATGGGCATGCATATGCTTTTACCCAAAAGAACCTATATACTTATCATTCCTTCATATGGCAATATGTGATCAGGGTACCCCAAGTTTAAGTTGGTTACACCACTGTGGCCCAGTTTGAAAATGGAGTTAACTTTTCTGGACTGCAGTTTCATTAAGTCAGCGGAACCAAACTCCCAATCTCCTAACTTTAGCTTGTTTGGCTACCATTTTGGAGTTGACATAACTGTGGTAGTTATTTTAGCCCAACTGTTGAGATAAATGTAGTTATCTCAACTCCAATCTGATCCAAGTATTCTAAAGTCATATTTTTGAAGTTTGGACCTTGCAAACCATAGTTAATTTGCATCCATCTACCTCCACTTAAAAATAAACTACGTTATCCCAACTCCATATCCAAACAAGACCTATATCTTTTCCATTTCAAGGGAATACATGTAAAAGGGGCTAGAATAAACTATACATTGGGCAAAAGTTCTTTTATTTTAATAAATAGAAAACTCTACTGTATATGTTTAAACAACACAATTTAGCATTACAAAAAAAATCCATTAACTAGCTGAAAATAATCATTTAATTGGCTGAAAAAATAATAATCATTAATTAACTTGCTGGAAGAAATATTAATTTTTTCATTCAAAAAATAATCATTAATCAACTAGCTGAAAAAAGATGTTCTTTCTTTTTCTCATTTTCCAAGGAAGAAGTTGTATAGTTGAAAAGGGTATAGAGTTTCATGGCGAGTTTCCTTTGTGTACGTACAACTCTTTTCGAGATATGGAGAATTGCGTGAGATGAATTTGTTCCTAGCTCTTTCATTTGGGTCCAAAAAAGGGGAAATTAAATAGAAAAGTAAAAATGAATATATAGCTGAAAGAAGGCAAGCTGGCAGTTATATGCTATAGATTAACACATGCATGTTGGGAATTGTTCCGGATTGTTGAATAAAAATACACGGAATGGTTGGGGGTTTCTCACTTTGACCTTAAAACAATTCTAATCATTTTTATTTCCTAATTTTTTCATTATCCTAAAAGTTGATTAGCATCCCTTGAAATTTGAACAAAAACTTAGAAACACATTGATTATTTGCTAATTATACAAATGTTGTCAAACCATCAAGGAGTCTGGCTTCAAATAATTTTTGTATTTTGAGAAAAAGTAAATTCAATTGATGGTGTTGTCCTATATATCTCTTATGATGCTACATTAATTTATTAAATGGGCCCAATGGTCCCCATGGCTTTCCACACGTAAGTAAATCCATATCATTGCATGCATGCCAAGAAAGATTAGGCGAAGTCATGACTGGTCCCATCTTGCCGACAATTTCCCCACTAACTAAACGATAGCAACCATTATAGGATTAGATTGTGAAAATGATTTATTTAATATAACTAGTTTGCTAGAAATCCTTATTTTCTAAAATTAATTTGGTTATGATTTCCCTCAGCTCTATAATTAAATATTATTACTAAGGTTGTCAGGAAGTAGAAGTCCCGAGGGATGGGAATAATAATTCAATTCTCAGAATAGTTAAATTTTTGTTTTAAATTTAAATAGTTAGTTAAATCAGACGGAGTCAGTTTGAGTTTTGAATTAGAAATAAGCTGAAAGTTAGCTTGAGAAGGTTTAGTTTTATGCATGTATTAGTTATTTAAAGAGTTCTCATTCATAGTTGTAATTAAAGAGGGACCGAGCATTTGAGAATGAGTATTACGTGAGCTAATAAAGTTTTGAGAGTATCTTCTCCCCATATATTATATTATATTTTATCTCCTCTGTTAAAGATTGGTTTAAATATATTTTAATATATCAAAAGTGGCATGAGAGCTAGAGTTGCATGATCGTCTATGCGTGTAAGATTTTGATTGTCTCCATTCAATAAAGTTTTGAAGCTGACGTCAAGAGAAGATGATGATGCACGAAGGGATCGTTCCATGGCATCTCGCCAAATGCAACTATAAGAATTGGAGTACCATGGTGTTTGGAAACTCATAAAAGAGGGATTCGAGAAAGCGCATGAAGTAAAAGATCTCATGGAAGTGGAGGTTTATGATATTTTACAAGAGAAAGACATTATAGCTATAGTTTTGATCTATAGTTCCATCGACTTTGATACGGTAAACGTTATCGCAAATGAGTTTACAACAGTAAAGAAAACTTGGGAACTTCTATGGAAAACCCATGGAGAATGAGAAGGGATAGGGAAACTGGAGAAAAATCCGAATGTTGAGCAAGTGAAGACTATTGAGGAAGAGATCTCAACAAACCAAAAAGTCTAAAGAAGAGTTAAGAAAGATGAACTCGAAAAGTTAGATAAACAAATGGATCAAGAAATTAAGAAGGAGAAAGAAATCGAAAAGGTTCAAGAAATCAAAAGAACTGAGAAGAAAGAAACATGCAATTAGTTTGAAAAAATTAAGAAGGAAAGAAACGAAAGTAGTTGAAGTGAATATAAAGCTTCATGAAAATGTAGAAGAGCTAAAAAAATTTAAAGATTTTCAGAAGTTATGAAGAAGGATGAGAGAATTAAAAAAAATCAAGAAATTTGAAAAGTCGAGAACAATCAAGACATTATAAAATTTAGAATAGAAAAGAAGGAAATCAAAGTAGTTTAAAGGAGGAAAAGAACATTTGAGAAATTAAAGGAGCTAAGGTGTTGAAAAGGATTCAAGAAATTGAAGATTTTAAGAAAAAAGATGGGAAGATTTTAGAAAATTTTATAAAACAGCGTGAAGATTCAAAAAAAAACAAAAGGTTCGAGAAAGTGAAAACTAATATTCAAGAATTAAAAAAATTCAAGAAAGAAATAAAGAAGATTTTGGAGTTTGAATCATGCATAACATCTAGTTATATGAAAGTATCACATTATCGGAAAAGGAAAAAAAAGAAAACTGAAGGTGAAAAGCTGATGGGAATTAAATGAAAGAAGAAGGTGAAGATGCGATGCCAAGAATTTATATAAATGATAAGTTGGCTATTATTCAATATTTGGTCATGTCAAAGATTCACGCTACTGGTTGTCAAGGAGATCAAACCGATTGAAGAAAGTAACTTGAACATGCAAATAAAACGACGATGGGGGAAGTGATGATAAAGTAAGCAAGAAAGATAAGCATTTGATCAGTAAAGGTAAAAGAACAAAGTAAAGTCCAAGACATTGAAAAATGATGTTCAAAAGTTGCTCGACAAGTGTTCAAGGAATAATTGAATTAAGGAATAATTGAATTAAGGAAGTCTATTGGAAATAATAATTCAATTCTTAGATTATGTTAAATTTAAATTTTAAATTTAAATAGTTAGTTAATTAGATTAGTCAATTTGATTTTTATATTAGAGATAAGTTGAAAGTTAGTTTGAGATGGTTTTGTTCTGTCATGTATTAGCTATTTAAAGAGCACTCGTTCATAGTTTGTAATTAAGAATAAACGGAGCATTAAGAAAGATTAATAAGAGCGCCTGAAGGCTGATAAAGCTTTAATAGTTTCTCCTTCACAAATGTCATAATATATTTTAGCTCCTTAGTAGGTAGGGGTGTAACCGAGCCGAGCTTCAACGAGCCGATTCTTGTCCATGCTCGGCTCGGCTTATTTTAGGCCGGCTCAAGCGCAACTCGAGTTCATCTCGAGCTGAGCAGGTCTGGCTCATATTCGGCCCGTGATCTAACCGAGCTTTAAACGAGCCCAAGTCAAGCTCGATTGCATCTTCTATTAGGAAATCTTTGAAAGGAAAACAACAAAGAGGTATTTGGTTGGAGGCTGAGGATGGATCAGCGGCCATTACACGGGCTTGAGAAGAAAGCATGAAATATTTTGTGAGGAGATTGATGATTGTCTTGAAAGAAAAGCTAGGCTGGGACAGAGCCTATGACCCATGGCTTTGAAATATGGAAAAAAAATTTAAAAAATAAGTTGACATCTAGAGCTTGGAATGGGTCTAAGTATTGGGTTTTATATTCACCTCTGCTGCACTTGATATATTGTCCCTTAATTGAATTAACTGTCCCGATAGTTGTATAGAATCTGCTCTATATTACATATTATTGTTTTTTTTTTCAAACTGTGTAACCGACCCGAACTTGAGCCAATACCGAACGAGCCCGACTGAGCTCCAGTTCGGCTTATTTAATAAATGAGCCAAGCCTTCTGGCTCATGTTCGGCTCATTAATAAATGAACCGAGCTTGAACGAGATGATACTTGTAAGTTATATGTATGCCCTAGAGGCCATTATTGTACATATGATGTATATTATAGTGCATGTTTGGACATATATAGAGAAAACTTTTTTGCTCGATATAATAGTTTGCTATCTGGTTACTCCTTATCTTAACATGTACACTGATTGTCTCTCTGTTACATGTTGATAAAACCCTTAGGATGTTTACTTGACTACCTGCATTATGATGCAGATCATACTAGTGGGAAAAAGGTAGTCCGTGAGTACATCCTTTAATATCCCTAGTCATGGGTGTATTGATATGGAGCATCGATATATCAGAGTAAACTAGCGTATACCTTCTCGACCCATATAGATGGGCGATGGATAATCCCATATCCATTGGTGTTTGACATCAGAGATGATAAACGGGTGCTCAGTGGAACTGGGTACACTGGATGGACTCGCCGAGAACTCGTAGATGGTATTATATCTCACGTTAGATGGCAGTTCTCTAGTGATACTGGTATAAGTTAGTCTGTCGACCCGAGATCGTCATAGAGTCTTGTGTGATTCCCACTGTGCTTTAATTTCCACCTTACCACGTTCAAGAGAACGTGCAAAACGGTGGTTTTTGGGTACAGTCCTGAGTTACATGGAGGCAATGAGCGATAGGAAGGGATTTCATCTCTCCCGGTATTGGGGGTTGATGTTGCGCTATACTCGATTGGCTATAACAGGAAGTCCCTGGCCAGGGCTGATTCGGAGATATACTGGTAAGTGTTATCAGTAGTTTCTCGACCCGTTATTAGCCTCATATCGGCACGACTTATCGAGTTACTGGGGTCTGATGTTTACCACCCCTAGACGAGATATGCGACATATCAGACGAAGAGACCGGACAGTACGGTAGTGTTACTGTTTGGATTCGAAGCAGTATGAGCAGGCTTGCTTGTTGATATCTGATCGCTCAATACTCGGATGGCCGTTACGTTTAGCAGACCGCTTGCGGCTTGTGGGTGTTTGATATGATCATCATCTACTGCCGGCGTATTGACGAGTCTTTAGAGTCCTACACAGAGCTTTCCTGGTTCATGCGAAACGAAGTAGGAGCACATATGTGATATGTGCGGGACCGAGATTAATGCGTGTATGTGATACCGCATTCTATTCTCGCGATATGTGATATCGGTCGGTTATATGTGATGTAGCCGGCTTATCGGATCAAGTGTTATTTCGATAAATTGTTACATTAAATATTAGTCGGTTATATGTGATATAGCTGGATTATTAAATCAAGTGTTGATTTGATAATTTAATTTATAATTATATATTTGATATATTAACATACATTAACTAATATTTGCTCACTTATAATTTATCTTTTCTCATTTTGTGTGTGCATAAAGTATATATGTGATATATATTTGTGTACATGATTTTGTGTCATGTTTGATGATACATCCTTCATGGGTGTGTGAGACTTACACCATACTAAATGATAATCTAGGGTTTTTATATTCATAAGTAATTCAAAAATAGATTGGAAATTGTCATGGCTAGAAACTTGGAGAAGCTTGGATGCTCATTGACTAAGTCCACTATTTTTGTTTTACTAAAGATATTTATTAACCCAACCGTTATCCTATGTCATGGTTAAGTCTCTACATGAGTTAATGTGTGACATATACTCCCCTATGGTTACTTTTCTAACATCATGAGATTCATTTCATTTCTTCATCATTTTAATCTTCTTCTTCCTCATGAAAGCTTTCTAGCATTCAAAATGGTGATGAAATATTATGAGAAAATTAAGTCTAAAGTGAGCTCATTTCCTACTTCATCATCCTCTAGTATATTAGCCATTTAGTTTAGGGTGTTTGCATCACTAATTTACCATTAGTGAAGAGGTAGTATGAGTTTGAGTCTTCTCGACGTAGATCATCTTCGGCCTTAAAGATTTCGAGCAAGCTTGTTCATTTTTTCAAGAGAACCCTTTCTAGAGTTCGGGTGTTCAATATTTGCAATGAGGGGACTACTACACGGAGCATCAGAAGTGAAGGACCGGTCTACAAAGGTTGTATTTCTCATTCACTTAGATGTAAAGTTGTTTACATTTCGTTTCGTCGGATTTTCTAGTTACGATTCTAGGGTTAAGGTTAGCTAGGATGGCAAATTTTTGAAAATGGTATGGATGATACCTCCCGAAACCTTGCTACCGACCTAGGTAACCCTGCAGTGGTATCAGAGTCATGCTAGAAAATTAGACGATATTTGTTAGATTACGAAACCGAAACAACTCCAAAACTTGAAACATTGCAACCCAGTTTCTGTCGAATTTTTTAATGTGTCAATTTTTTTTAAGCAACTGCAGAATGTTGTATGAGATGCAACATGAATACAGTAGAAAATTTAGCCTATTTGGTGAGATTTGGATCGGCCATAATGTCGCAAAAACTAGCCACCTCGGCCCAATTAGGGAATTTTTGGTTGAATTTTTTGGTGTGTTTCAGTCTCTGTGTTTTGGTGTTTCAGGTGTTGCTTGTTTTTTCTAAGTTTGCATGTGATGTGATCTTACAGTATAGGCAATCCGGAGTGTTTCATATTCGTAACTTTAACATTGTTTCGGGTATTCACATGTTGTCTAGGCGAAGTTAAAAAGTTCGAACGAATATCAAAAACCCGTTTTTCTAAGTTTAAGGTATTCGGAAAAAAGTGCAAGTAATTCTGTGGACCCTCTAGAAGAATGAAACCCTAACTCGAAATAATGATCATGGAACCGCTTTCGAACCTTAGGGTTTGCGGCAGTTCCGCGGTGCCATTAATGAGGCTTGGGTCTTCCCTTCTACGGCTGGTCCATAGGTACCGTGGCATGTTCTGGGTATTATTAAACTGTGCTCAAGTGTTGAGCTCTCGGGGAATTGTGGAACTTTGATGAATCGATCGAAAAGTTTAACGTCATCTGAATATCATGTGATGGGATATAATACTTGGAATCTACAAGAAAACTAATTTAATTTTATAAATCTAGCAATTTTGTCTCATTTGATCGGTTGCCACGGGATTTTGATGTGATCAAAAGTCCGTCGCAACCACATAGCATACATGGATACTCACCGGCTAACATTTCTAGATAGCCACGTCCCATAGCCCCAACCAAGTGACTGTAGGAGAACCCCGTTGCTAAAAGCATCTATCTAAGTGCTCGCGGCCGCGGTATTCCTCCTAAGTGCACTTCGTCGACGGTATCGAGGGTGTGGCCATCTACTAAAGTTTCCGACGAGTATTCAATCAGGATATCGGGAATCTTGTTGAATTGCCCGACTTGTTATTGAAAAGTGTTTTCGATATCGAGACTAAAATGCAGAGTTTGTAATCGTTAGGCATGTGATGTCTAAGAAATTCATTTGGTTGGGCATGAAATCCAAAGTATGTAATACATTGGGTTTATGATATTTAAGGTGGTTGCGGATTCCAATTGTTGTAGTTTTTCACTTTTTTTTCTGGGACCGTAAGTGTAATATGTGGTGTATCGCCGATTTCGTTGCTATACGTCAATGACAATTGAGATACACATATTTACTTACGTTGATGACATGTGATATTATGTGTTGCTAGGATATGTTATATTGGATCGTCATGTTTGAATAGCCGGGTTTTTTTTATGTGAGATGAGAGTTTTTCATATTCATTAATGTAAAAATTTGTATGTAATATTCTTTTATTGGGGCACTTCCAGGTTGAGGAAGATATCACCGTTGATGTATTTTATTACTTTTCCGCATTAGGATAGACCCAAGGAGGGGAGCACAAGTAACCGGGTTCTAAAGTCCAGTAGGAGATGCTAGTTGTATGTATGCCCTAAAGGCCAGTATTGTACAGATGATGTATATTATATTGGATTCTTGGACATATATAGAGATGACTTTCTTGCTCGATATGATAGTATGCTATCTGGTTGCTCTTTATCTTAACATGTATACTAGTCTCTTTATACTGTCTTATAGTTACATGTTGGTAAAGCCCTTAGGATGTGTACTTGACTACCTGGACTATGATGAGGATCATACTAGTGGGGACATGGTAGTCCATAAGTACATCTTTCAAGGTCCCTAGTCGTGGGTGTATCGAGACGGGGCATCGATATACCAGTGTAGACTATCGTATACGCTTCTCGATCCATGAGATGGGCGATGGATGATCCCATATCCATTGGTGTTTGACATCAGAGATGGTATACGGGTGCTCAGTGGAGACTGGGTACACTGGACGGACTCGCCGAGAACTCCCAGATGGTATTATACCTCACGTCAGATGGCAGTTCTTAGGTGACACTTGTGCAGGTTAGTCTGTAGACCCGAGATCCTCATAGAGTCTTGTGTGATTCCCACTGTTCTTTGATTTCCACCTTACCACGTCCATGAGGGCGTGCAAAACGGTGATTTTTGGGTACAGTCCCGAGTCACATGGAGGCAATGAGCGATAGGAGGGGTTTCGTCTCTCCCGGTATTGGGGGTTGATGTTGCGCTGTGCTCGATTGGCCGTAACAGGGAAGTCCCTGGGCAGGGCTGATTCTGAGATTTGCTGGTAAGTGTTACCAGTAGTTTCTCGACCCGTTATGAGCCTCACATCGGCACGACTTATCGGTTATTGGGGTCTGACGATTACCACCCCTAGACTTGATATGCGATATATCAGACGAGGAGACCAGACTGCACGGTAGTGTTGCCGGTTGGCTCGACGGGAGTTGTAGCAGGTTCGCTTGTTCTCTTCTGATCGTTCAATACCCGGGTGGCCGTTACGTTTAGCTGACCGCTTGCGGCTTGGGGTGCTTGATATGATCATCACTCACTGCCGGCGTATTGACGAGTCTTAGAGTCCCACAAAGGAGTTACCTAGTCCAGGCGAAACGTTGTGGTGCGCGTATGCGATATGCGCATGGACCCGGTTAAAATGCGCGTATAGGATACCGTATATTGATTGGGCGGCTTGATTTTAGTGGGGTCGTATGTGATATGACCGGATTGATAAATCAAGTGTTGATTTATCATTTAACCATTAGCTTCTCACTTGAAATCCTTTCTTGAGTTTGATGGATGCATGCATTCATGTATGCTTTCTTTAAGGATTCATGCACGTATGGATGTGCATGCACACATACATATATACATCATCTTTCATGGTTGCTTATACATTGAAAATGGTGGCTTTATAAGACTCACACCATGTTTATATATATGGATAATTATTTCTATTTAAAGTTAAAACAAAAGAAAAGAGAAAAGGTGAATGAATGGTTATCTTCTACACTCTTCTTTTGACCTAACCATATTCACCTACCATTTAACCATGATTTATCTTCCTCTTCTCTTTTAACTAAAATGAAATAAATATTCATATGGTTTAACAATGGTTTGAGATGAGAGATGAAAATATATATACTTATGTTTTTCTTTTTCTCTTTGGAGTTATTCTTCTCTTCTTCAAAAATAGCCATCATCTTCTTCAACCTTGATCTTTTGCTCTCTAGAATTTTCAAGTGAGCAAATTATTCATCAAGATAGGATTTTGAAGTGAGAAAGAGAACCACAACACCATTCTACACAAGTCTAGCCCACTTGTTTGGAGTGTTAGCTTCATTTCATTCTCTTGATCGGGTGAAGTTGCAAGCTTGGACAAAGCGGACTCCGGGTGGATCATCGGTGACCTAGAGGAGTTCAAGCAGAGCTTTTCCAAACCCCAAGTAGCTGAGGAGTCTAGCGTAGGGAGCTACAAAGGTTGTACTCTCAAAACCCTAGTTTTTCTTTCATGAGATGATATGCAAGTTTTAGAAACCCTAATTTTTCTAGGAACGATCCGATGCTTGTTAACTTAGCACCCTAAAAATTCCATCTTTGGTACATGTGATGCTTCCAAACCCTTCATGAGGTGCTAGGCTAACCCAACATTGGTATCAGAGCCGACCTAGAACATTAGGCGACACTTTAACGAAGTTAAAACCCCGATCGAACCCGATATCGACAAAATCAACCCCTCTCTGGACAATTTTTAAAATCTGGGATTTTTTTAAATTAAAAATATCTTAAAAAATCAGCAGGGTTTTATAAGAATTATCGTGCAAAACGAGGACCTGAATCGAAAATTTGACCGCGGTTCCGCGGCAAATCCTTGCTTGTGCCGCGGAACCGCGGCAGTATGGTGTCTTTTGGCTTCTCTGTTTGCACAGTAATTCTTGATTCTGTGATTGATATTTTCTGGGTATTTTTAATTTGACTCAAGTGTTGAGTATTCAGGGGTTCATTTTGTAATCGTCGATTCGATCGGAGAATTTAATTTTGTTTTGCTTTTCCGGATAAATTAGAAAGTATTGAAGTGTTTGAACGAGTATCATTTGCTCACTTTTCACGGGGTTTAAATATTTTGGAGATACGTGCAAGTTTTCTGGTGGACCCTCTAGAAGACAACAAACCTTAACTCGATTATGTGACCGTCTTGAACTGCCCTTTGAACCTTAGGGTTTGGGGCAGTACTGTTAGTTATATGTATGCCCTAGAGGCCATTACTGTACATAGGATGTATATTGTAGTGGATGCTGGGACATATATAGGGAGGACTTTCTTGCTCGACATGATAGTATGCTATCTGGTTGCTCTTTACCTTAACGTGTATACTGATTGTCTCTCTGTTACATGTTGGTAAAGCCCTTAGGATGTGTACTTGACTACCTGGACTATGATGCGGATCATACTAGTGGGGACATGGTAGTCCATAAGTACATCCTTCACAGTCCCTAGTCGTTGGTATATCGAGACGGGGCATCGATATACCAGAGTAGACTAGCGTATACCTTCTCGACCCATACAGATGGGCGATGGATGATCCCATATCCATCGGTGTTTGACATCAGAGATGATATACGGGTGCTCAGTAGAGACTGGGTACACTGGACGGACTCGCCGAGAACTCCCAGATGGTATTATACCTCACGTCAGATGGCAGTTCTCTGGTGACACTGGTACAGAGTAGTCTGTTGACCCGAGATCGTCATAGAGTCTTGTGTGGTTCCCACTGTGCTTTGATTTCCATCTTACCACGTCCAAGAGGGCATGCAAAACGGTGGTTTTTGGGTACAGTCCCGAGTCACATGGAGGCAATGAGCGATAGGAGGGGATTCGTCTCTCCCGGTATAGGGAGTTGATGTTGCGCTGTGTTCGATTGGCTATAACAGGAAATCCCTGGCCAGGGTTGCTGAGATTTACTGGTAAGTGTTACCAGTAGTTTCTCAAATTGTTACAGACCTCATATCGACACGACTTATCGAGCTATTGGGGTCTGACGTTTACCACCCCTAGGCGAGATATGCAACATATCAGACGATCAGACCGGCTGTACGGTAGTGTTACTGGTTGGATTCACTGGAGTGTGAGCGGGCTTGCTCGTCGATCTTCAGATCGCTCAATACCCGGATGGCCGTTACGTTTAGCAGACCGCTTGCGGCTTGTGGATGTTTGATATGATCATCATCTGCTGCCGGCGTATTGACGAGTCTTTAGAATCCTACACAGAGGTTTCCTGGCTCAAGCGAAATGAAATAGGAGCGCATATGAGATATGTGCGGGACCGAGAATAATACCAGTATGTGATACTGTATTCGATTCTCGCAATGTGACATTGATCGGTTATATGCGATATAGCCGGGTTATCGGATCAAGTGTTGATTCGATAAGTTGTTACTATTGATACCAGTCGGTTATGTGCGACATGACCGGATCATTGAATCAAGTGTTGATTTAATGATTTAATGTATAATTATATATATTTGATATATTACTTTGCATTAACTAGTATCGGTTCACTCTGAATGGATTTTCTCACTCGGATGTGCGCATTGCATATGCGATATGATTTTTTGCACTTGTTTGTATCATGGTTGATGATGCATGCCTACTTGGTTAAGTGCAAAGAATTAAACTATGGTTAACTAAATGATTAGGGTTTTATTTTCTTGAATTATTCGTTTATTCCTTTTTGGAAATTATTTTGCATAAGAAGAATTGGTGGCTTTCTTTTATTCTTTCATGAACTTTCATGAATGTTTGACTTTGTCACCAATTTTGTCTCATGCTTAACCCTAACCATTTCTTTTAACCATGATTGATTCTCTACACCTAACCATGGTTCTAATATGATAAGTATTCATTTCTTTTCCAATTTTAATTATCTTATCATAACTTTCTTCTTCTTCTTCTTCATATCTATCATGAAGAAAGCTTAGGTCATCAATGGTGATTGATGATAAAGAGTGAGAAATCCAATTCTAAATTGAACCCACTTCCTATTTCTTCATCCTCTACCTCTTGCCAAGTAGTAGAGTGTGTTTCCTTCACAAGTTTTCATGACTTGGTGAAGTTGGAGCTTGATCTAGCGATGCTTCGACGTAGATCATCTTCGGCATGGACATCGACGACCTAGCTTGCCCATTCTCCGACGAAGCCGACGCTAGAGCCCAGGAACTCATTTGGAAAGCGAGGGGACTTCGTTGCGGAGCTATGGAGGTGGAGCACCGGATCTACAAAGGTTGTATTTCCGTATTCTTTATAGTTAAGTTGTTAACTAGTTTCTAGTTTCGCCTAAACTTTAGCCAACGATCCGTATTAGGGTTTCTCGGCACCTAGATTTTTTTGAAATTGGCATGGTTGATGCCTTGTGAGACCTCATTAAGGTACCTAGGAACCCTACAGTGGTATCAGAGCCTAGCTAGAGCCTTAGGCGAAGTCTAGACGGAGTTTGAAGTCCGAACGACCCGAAAACCCAAACCTAAAAATGCTCTCTGTCCTTTTTCTAAAATCTGGGATTTTTCAACATTAAAATATGCAGAAAATCAAGCAGGGTTTTGTAGGAATTACTGTAAATTTCGTGGACCTAACTCATCTAAACCGCCGCGGTTCCGCGGCATGAGCATGGCTCATGCGGCGGATCCGCGGCCGTACGGTCGATTGACACAGTAAAAGTTCCACAGTAATTCCTCCTTAGTTGTGCTGTATTTTCTGGGATATTTTAATATTTATTATACAGTTGAGTATTCTGGGGTTGTTTTGGGGATTCGGTGTTTCGATCGGAGTATCAGATTTTGTCTATGTGGCTTTCCGGATAATTTTTAGAATATGTTAAAAAGTTCGACCGGATATAAATACCCAATTTTTCCCCTGTCGGGAAATTTCCAAGTGTTGGATTTTTCCGTAGTTTAACGACGTTCTAAGTAGTGCAAGTAACTCGATGGACCCTCTAGAAGACAACAAACCTTAACTCGATTATGTGACCGTCTTGAACTGCCCTTTGAACCTTCGGGTTTGGGGCAGTACGGCGTGCCACATGTGAGGCGTTGGCTTGACCCTTCTACGGCTGGACCGTTGGTACTGAGGCACGAACTGAATGTTGTTAGACTTATTTCATGTGTTGATCTGTATCGGGAAAACTTGGGTGTTTGACTGTTCGATCGAAAAGTTTAACATTTTCTATTTATCTGGAATGGGATACAATAATTGGAATTCACAAGAAGTTATGAGATAACTGAATGAATGTTATAAACATAGCAGTTTAGTCTCGCTTGATCGGTTGCCACGGAATTTTGATGTGATCAAAAGTCCGTCGCAATCACGTAGCGTACGCGGATACTCGCCGGGTAAACTTAATAGACAGCCTCACGCCATAGCCCCGACCAAGTGACTGTAGGAGAACCCCGTCGCCGAAAGCATCCGTCCGGGTGCTCGCGGTAGCGGTGTTCCACCTTGGTGCACTTCGTCGACGGTATCGGGGGTGCAGCCGTCTACTGAAGTTTGCGACGAGCATTCGATCAGAGTGTCGGGAATCTTGTTGAATTACCCGACTTGGTATTGAAAAGTGTTTTCGATTTTGAGACTAAAATGCGGGGTTTATAATTATTAGGCATGCGATGTCTAAGGAATTCATTTGATTAGGCAGGCGATGTCTATGCAGGTTGCGGATTCCAACTGTTGTAGTTTTACACTTTTTTTTCTGTGACCGTAAGTGTAATATGTGATATCGCCGGTTTCGTTGCTATATGTCAACGACAATTGGGATGCGCATATTTACTTACGTTGATGACATGTGATGTTATGTGTTGCTGGATATGTTATATTGGATCGTCGTGTTTGAATAGCCGGGGGGTTTTTATGTGAGATGAGTGTTTTTCATTTTCATTCATGTAAAAAACTTGTATGTAATATTCTTTTATTGGGGCACTTCCAGGTTGCGGAAGATGTCACCTTTTTGTATATTATTTACTTTTCCGCACTAGGATAGACCCAAGGAGGAGGGCACAAGTAACCGGGTTCTAGGGTCCAGTGGGAGACCAACTCGAGGAGTCGAGTCCGGGTCTCCTAACTCTAGAATTGGTAGGGTTGCTTGCCGCTCTCGTAGGGGTCTAGGGGTGTGGGTTTGGCTATTCATCACGACCATGGAATCCGTGTTTTATACTGGCTCGTATTGAAAACACGGACGTCCTAGTATATCCAATATTTCATATGATCTTCTGCTGCGATATCTGTGATGTGATCATGTGAAGTTCTGTGATAGATACAGTATATAGTATATATGATATATTATATAGGCGTTACTTATGTTTTACACCCGCGCTAGCCCTGCCCCGCTCTGCCGTTAGTTACCTAACCTAACGGTGCACGAGGGGACATCGAGGCGAATGCGGATGGCATAAGTGTACGTCGTATTTATCTGTGATGTTTAGGTACTTAAATGATGGGACTTCATTAATGTGATTAATGAAATAAAAGAAACCTAAGATGTTGTAGAATCGAATTTCAAAATTAAAACAGGTAGCTACAGTTCTTGCTTTGCACAGAGGTATATGTGATATATCCTGCACCTTATTCGATGAGGAAAGGACCGAGATCCCTTCACTGGGAGTGACTCCTTTAGCAATAACTGGCAGATGCTACACACTCGGTTTGTCTTTTGATTGCTTTTAAGAGTTTTTGCTTTGCACAGTGATATATATGATATATCCCGCACCTCATTCGACGAGGAAAGGACCGACGATCCCTTCACCGGGAGTGACTCCTTTAGCAAAACTAGAAAAGCCTCAAAAACCACTCCATTTTCAAAATCATTTGATTCTACAACGATATCAAGTTCATTACGCAATAGGTTTTCAGAAAAACCTGTCGTAGCCCTCCGTCATTTCAGATAAGTTGTATATAGTATTCGTGCTGCATTTGTTGGCTTTCGTCAAGGTGCAGTGTGCGGTAGCTATATGCTGATTATCTGCTAGCATACGATGCGATTGGATTAGGGTAGTCGTGCGGCTTTGTTGGCTTTCGTCAAGGGTCGTGCGGGTGGGTTTAATTCAATCAAGAAATGTACGGGCTGAACTTGACTAGCGGGCTTGTTAGTGTATATGCCCTAGAGGCCATTACTGTATCATACTAGTATGTATATTACTTGATGGAAGCTTGGGATATTCACAGTTGTACAGACAATCTTTCTCAATATAGTAGTATGCTACTTGGTTTGTCTCTGCTTTGATGTGTACATGTGTGTTTATTTATTATATCACCTATACGCATTAGTAGAGCCCTTAGGATCTTTGCTTGATTACCGGCGTTGTGATGGCGATCACACTCGTGGGGGCTGGGTAATCTACAAGCACATCCTTATACACGTCCCTAGTCGTGGGAGTACCGAGATAGGGCATCGATACTCCGGAGTAGACTAGCGTATGCGCTTCTCTTCCCAGCACGGGAGACGGTCTGTCCCACAGCCGTCAGTACGTCGTACTTGAGATAGTATGCGGGTGCTCGTTAGGTTACGAGTACACTGGACAGGACTCGTCGGGAACTGATGGTTGGTATTATACCTATCGTCAGTTATCAGTTCCCAGGTGACATGAGTACAGCTTAGTCCGCTGACTTGACACTGTCACTTCGCCTCGAGTGTGTTCCCACTGTTCTTTGATTACTACCCTACCACGGCTCTACTGAGTCGTGCAAACAGGTAGTAGTTGGGAGCAGTCCCGAAGCACTTGGAGGCAGTGACGGTTAGACAGGATTCGTCTCTCACGGTATTAGGGGTTGACATCACGCTGTGTCTAGGAGAGCCATTACACGAGTAGTCCCTGGCCAGGGCAAGCGAGATATACTGGTAGGTTCCAGTGTTATCTCAGGGTGTTCTGGGCTTCACTCCGACACGACTTGTACCGCTATTAGGGGTCTGACGCTTGCCGCCCCCCTAGGCCCGACATGCGATGTATCAGACGAACAGACCGGACTGTACGGAGATTGTCACATATAGACTCAGTAGGAGTTCGGATGGGTTTACCTCATCGGCCTTCTTATCGACATCTACCTGGGGACCGTTACGTACAGCTAGTGCCGCTTGCGGTCTGTGGTTAAACCCACTGCCAGCGTAGTGTCGAGTCTTTAGAGTCCCACACAGAGAGTTTCCCTGCACTAAGCGAAACGTGTAGAGGCCGTATGGTTTTACGGCAGGGCTGCGATCACTTACGTACACTTCTGTGCGTATGATGTTCGGGCAGGCAGTATTGGTGGGCTTTGGTTTAAGCCAGATCCTAGTATTGCACGGATGGATTTGTTTTGTCTTCTGCGCATCCGCATTCTACGGAATACGGATGCAGGTGTGTATGCACAGTTTTCTGGAGCGATGAAGGAGGAGGTGCCTCATTAGGGTTTTGGCAGTTGGTTCGGCCAAAACCACTATGTGGCAGGCTCATTAGGGTTTTGACAGTTGATTCGGTCAAAACCATTTTGAGGCGGACTCATTAGGGTTTTGACAGTTCGTTTGGTCAAAACCATAATGAGCCGGGGACATTATTTACTAATCCTTTCATTGATAATTTTGTTATGGCTAATTACATTGACCGTTTGACCATCTTGACTTTGTTGACCATTTGACCAAAGTTGACTTGGATCTTCTTAGAAGATCTAAAGTATTCTTTGGTTTTCTTTTTATTTAGTTATGATAATGGTCATGTCATTTGTAGCCATCACCTTTATCTTGATTGGATTTGTAATGATAATGTTTGTGCATTATTGCAACCATGGTTAGTTTTTCTCTTGGTTAAGCTTTTCATTTGCTCACTCTCATTCTCTCTCTTGAAATGAGAAGCTCCATGGTTGCTAGAAAATCTCCTTCTTCTTCCTCCTCTTGATTTCTCCTTTGATCTCATGTGTTGAGAGAAAAAGGATTCTACTTGACAAACACATCCATACATCCTCTCTACACAACCTAGGGCTTCTAGATTAGCAATCTCCTTGCCCTAGTTACCTCGGCTTGAGGTCGAGCTCGGTGTACATCTCTCGGGTGGATCGTCTTGGACTCAAGGAGGCCGCGGAGGTGACCGAAGTCCGGATCAACCATTGAGCAAGCAATGAGAAGAACAACAAGAAGAGAAGAACATCAAAGAAGAACAACAACAAGAAGTGAAGGAGTTCAAGTTGAGGTATAACCACTTTGCCGAGTAGTTAATTCTTCTTTGCAAGTATGCTAGTTTAGTTTAGCAAAGATCCGGCTTTTACGGTCCATGTTACAAAGTTTAGAAAAATTTTGATTTACCGTTTCCGCAACCCCGAAAGTACCGGGAGAGGTAACGTGGACCTAACAGTGGTATCAGAGCCTAACTAAACATAAACTAGCTTGGTAGTAAAGTGTATCGAAGTTCGAAACGGAAAAATCGAAAAAACCAAGTTGTAAAAATCTGAGTTTCTGTTAAAACTTTTTCTGGTCAAAACAAACTTTGTTATAGCCCAAAAATCATCTCAGGGTTTTTAGAAGAAAACCACCAAAAACGATGCAGCGACTCAACCAAAGCGCCGCGCTTCCGTGGCAAGAGCAAGCTCTTGCCGCGGAACCGCGGCCAAGTTGGTGAGTTACTGCATCGATTTTGGTGCAGTGTGTTTCTGACATGGTTTTAGGATTTTTCAGATATATTATATGTGCCCAGATTTTCCAGAATAGAAATTTGTTTTTGGGGGCCTATAATTCCGTATTTTTCCGAACTTCAATATACTTTGACTATAAAGGTTATATCTGTGATGTTCTTATGTATTGAACGTCGGCTAATCGCTATATGTCGATTAGTTGGGGTTATACATATCTGTGATCTGTGATTATTCTTGATGGTTTGTGGATATGAACTCGTTGGATTGTCAAGGATGAATAGCCGGGGTGGATGTGAGATGAGAGTTTCTTTTTCTTTCTTTCATGTAACAAAATTGTAAATTGATGTAATATTATTTGTTTGGCCGCACAACCGGGTCGGGGTTGTAGCCGTCATTGTATAATTCTTTTTACTGTTTTTTCTCCTAGGATAGACCCATGGAGGGGTGCACAAACTGCCGAGTACTTGGTGGGTAGTTTGCCGCACCCGTAGGGGTCTTGGGTGGGGTATTTGGCTATTCACCGCGACCGTGTAATCCGCTTTTCGTTGCAGGCTCGAAAGGATTGCGGATTGCTAGTATATCCAATGTATTCATCTGTGATCTGTAATGTCTATCATTGCTTTACTATTTAGGCGTTGCTTATGTTTTACAGCCGCGCTAGCCCCGCCCCCGCTCTGTCGTTAGTTAAGTAACCTAACGAGTGATGACGGGACCCCGTGGCGAATGCGAATGGCATAAGCGTACGTCATATTTTGGTTGTTTTCTGCAATGGTAGGATTAAATGATGGGACGCATTAAAAGAACTAATGCAAGAATATCATGCATTAAAAGAACTAATGCAAGAAAATAAACCTAAAAGACGTTGTTGGAACAATTTTTCAAAAAGCTGTTATTGCAAGGACGTTCAGTTTTGTTTTGCATCGCGGTATTCGGTTATGAATGCCCAGCACCTCAGTCGACGAGGCAAGGGCCGAGATCCCTTCACCGGGAGTGACCCCTTGGACAAAAGTTTGCGTCAGGGTAATAACTTCACTATAGTCGATTATTCTTGCTTTGCATCGAGGTATTCAATTTGGAATATCCTGCACCTCATTCGACGAGGAAAGAGCCGAGATCCCTTCATAGGGAGTGACCTCTTTAGCAAAAAGTTTTCGCCACTATATTTTCAAAAAGGTGTATCACGTTCCTTCAACGAAATCAAGTTCATTACGTTAACGGGTTTTCGCCAAAACCCAGTCGTAGCCCTCCGTCGTTTCGGATTAATATTGCTTAGTATTCGTGCTACGTATTTCGTGCTCAGCCGAGGCGTAGTGAACGGTAGCTATGTAATATTTTTCCGAAGGATACAAAGTGATTGGTTAGGACAGTCGTGCGGTCATTTTGGCTCAGTCAAGGACTCGTACGGGTGGGTCTAATGCAGTCAAGAAAATGACGGGTTGAACTTGACTAGGATCTTTTGACATTTTGGCTCAGTCAAGGTCACTTGGATCCTAGGGGCAAAAACCACATCGGGAGTTTCAAAAGAACTGAAACTTGCAGATTTAGCATACCTTCTGGAGTGTGGTGACTAGAGTGGATTCCATCTAGGTTATCACACAATGACAGTTGGATCCCGATCCCACTGATGAGTTGGTTTACTCTCGGGAGATTATTTCACTTAACGATCAATGCTATAAACTTAGTAGGTGTCTAGAAAGGTGTTAGCGGGGCTACGCCCCCAGGGAAAAGAGGTTCTTTAATTAAGGAACTTCGCGAAAGCGTTGGAAAACCTCCCTCGAAGTACCGACACTAGCCTGGCTGAAAGGTTAAGCAAGTATTGTGACGTGAATTAAAACCCGGCTAGTTTTTCTTTTAAAAGGGTTTTAAGAAGAATTTGAGGAAACAGTGGGAGACATCCTGGTTAGATAAATTAATAAACCAATCTAATCTTGCAAGAGCATATGCTGAGTGTTTCTTTTCTCTCTCTCCAGGCAGCAACATTTTCACGCTCTAATCAAGATAATAAAATGTATCGCTTGACCGAACCGAATTCTTATTCGGGACTGGGGAAAGTTGGTTCAGCTCTAACTTGTGACAACAGTCATGAGTATGAGAATGGGAAAGAGGAAAGTATGGATTTCCAGGATACCCAGTCGAAGAAGAAGCATGGTTTTGCATCTACTTCAGGTGTTCTTGTAATTGAGAACTGTTTTACGGTCAGCCCTACCTCCTGGGTACTTGATACCGGATCAGGATCTCATATCTGTAATTTATTGCAGGGACTGAGAAAAAGTAGGAAAGTTGCACCGGGTGATATGTCGCTCAGAGTAGCGAACGGAGCACAAGTTAATGCGGCAGCCGTCGGTGAATATCACCTAGTATTGCCAAATGGCAAGACTATGATTTTGAACGATTGCTACTATGTACCCTCCATGGTTTGCAACATCATATCAGTTTCTTTACTCGATAAAGATGGATATAACTTTGTTCTTGAAAAGAATATCATGAACATTTACCTTCATAAGGTACTGGTTGCAGAGGGTACACTGTGTAATGGTATCTACGTTCTAAATCAGAATACAGTTCTCAATATACAAAACACACGCAAGAGGAAGAATTCAGATACGAATGAATCCTACTTGTGGCATTGTAGACTTGGTCATATCGGAGAGAAAAGACTGAGTAAGTTGCATAAAGATGGACTCTTGAATGCGTTCGAGTTTTCATCTTATGAAACTTGTCAGTCTTGTCTCAAAGGAAAGATGACCAAATCTCCGTTCACCGGACATGGAGAAAGAGCAAGAGAGCTCTTGGGACTCATACACAGTGATGTGTGTGGTCCGATGTCTATACATGCAAGGGGTGGGTTCTCATACTTCATCACATTCACTGACGATCTCTCTAGGTTCGGATATGTGTATCTGATGAAATACAAATCTGAAGCTTTTGAGAAATTCAAGGAATTCAGAAAGGAAGTAGAGAACCAGATTGGCAAAAGTATCATGATCCTCCGGTCTGACAGGGGAGGGGAGTACTTAAGCACAGAATTCCTAGATTACTTAAAAGAGAATGGTATTCTCTCTCAGCTTACTCCTCCTTATACGCCACAGCACAACGGTGTTTCGGAGCGGAGGAATCGTACCCTATTGGATATGGTTCGCTCCATGATGAGTAGTGCTGAGTTGCCTCTTTCATTTTGGGGACATGCGCTTCAGACAGCGGCGTACCTATTGAACGATGTTCCGTCTAAATCTGTACCTAAGACACCGTTCGAGATATGGAATGGTAAGAAGCCGTATCTTAAAGGCATTAAGATATGGGGTTGTCCGGCCTATGTAAAAGTACAAAATCCGGACAAACTTAAGGCACGTTCAGTTCTATGTAAATTTGTGGGATATCCTAAGAACTCCGCAGGATATCTGTTCTACCACACCGAGGAACAGAAGGTGTTTGTATCTCGCCACGCCACCTTTTTAGAGTGGCAATTTCTTGCAAAAGAAACAAGTGGGAGTTCGGTAGAACTGGAAGAAATTCAGCGACCACAAAATGAAACTGAAAATTTGACAGAACCTCAGAATTCAATAACCCCAGAAGAACTTCAGCCACTCCGCAGATCTGGTAGGATTTCTCATCCGCCCGAGAGATACTACGGTTTTCTCATAGACGGGGATCGAGAGGATTGCATCTTGGAAGAAGATGACCCTACCAGTTTCAGGCAGGCCATTATCAGTAGGGACTCTGATAAGTGGCAGGAAGCAATGCAATCTGAAATGGAGTCCATGTACGCCAATAAAGTGTGGACCATGGATATTGCTCCACCTGGGGTAAAACCCGTTGGATGCAAATGGATCTACAAAAGGAAACTTGGTGTAGATGGGCAGGTGGAAACCTATAAAGCTAGACTCGTTGCAAAAGGTTTTCGTCAAAGACCTGGTTTGGACTATGATGAAACTTTTTCTCCGGTGGCTATGCTCAAATCCATTCGGATCCTACTTGCCATTGCTGCCTTCCATGACTATGAAATCTGGCAGATGGATGTTAAAACGGCTTTCCTAAACGGTAGTTTGGAAGAGTGCGTTTACATGGATCAACCAGAAGGTTTCGTAGACAGTGGGAGCAGCGGAAAGGTGTGCAAGTTGCTTAAATCCATTTATGAATTAAAGCAGGCATCGCGGAGCTGGAACATCTGTTTTGATGAGGCAATCAAGGAATTTGATTTCATCAAGAACGAAGATGAACCCTGTGTATATAAGAAGATTGTAGGACGAACTGTCGTGTTCCTAGTCTTATACGTGGACGACATTCTTTTGATAAGAAATGATATTCCTATGCTACAATCGGTCAAGCTATTTTTGTCACAAAGGTTCTCCATGAAGGACCTGGGTGATGCCTCGTACATTCTGGGGATCAAGATCTATAGAGATAGATCCAAGAAACTGTTGGGACTTTCGCAGTCCAGGTACATAGAGACCGTACTAAAGAGATTTAGTATGGAGGATTCCAAGCGCGGTTACATACCCGCATTGCACGGAATTACCCTCTCCAAGAAGATGTCTCCTAAGACTGACGAGGAGAGAGTTCGCATGAGCACTATACCCTACGCTTCGGCGGTAGGATCTATAATGTATGCGATGCTATGTACAAGACCAGATGTAGCTTACGCGTTGAGCACGGTAAGCCGGTATCAGTCAGACCCAGGGGAGGACCACTGGACAGCAGTGAAGAACATTCTCAAGTACCTAAGAAGGACTAAGGAGATGTTCCTGGTTTACGGTAATGGAGACCTCAAGGTCGAGTCCTTTACCGATTCAAGCTTCCAGAGTGACAAAGATGACAGCAAGTCTGTCTCGGGTTTTTTGTTTACCCTCAACGGAGGGGCGGTATGTTGGAGGAGTTCCAAGCAGGATACCGTCGCAGACTCGACGATGGAGGCTGAATACATTGCTGCAAGCGATGCCGCAAAAGAGACGGTCTGGATAAAGAAGTTCATTAGTGAACTTCAGGTGGTTCCGTCCATTGTTGACCCAATACCTTTGTATTGCGATAACAATGGGGCTATAGCTTTAGCGAAGGAACCAAGGTCCCATCAGAAATCCAGGCACATCTTAAGGCGGTATCACCTGATCAGGGAGATCATTGATCGACAGGAGATCGAGGTGCGGAGAGTGGACACAAAGGACAACACTGCGGACCCATTCACGAAGGCCTTACCCCAGACTCAGTTCGAGCGGCTGATCGAGATGATAGGTCTTCGATACGCCAGTACATGGCCTTAGTGCAAGTGGGAGATTGTTAGTGTATATGCCCTAGAGGCCATTACTGTATCATACTAGTATGTATATTACTTGATGGAAGCTTGGGATATTCACAGTTGTACAGACAATCTTGCTCAATATAGTAGTATGCTACTTGGTTTGTCTCTGCTTTGATATGTACATGTGTGTTTATTTATTATATCACCTATACGCATTAGTAGAGCCCTTAGGATCTTTGCTTGATTACCGGCGTTGTGATGGCGATCACACTCGTGGGGGCTGGGTAATCTACAAGCACATCCTTATACACGTCCCTAGTCGTGGGAGTACCGAGATAGGGCATCGATACTCCGGAGTAGACTAGCGTATGCGCTTCTCTTCCCAGCACGGGAGACGGTCTGTCCCACAGCCGTCAGTACGTCGTACTTGAGATAGTATGCGGGTGCTCGTTAGGTTACGAGTACACTGGACAGGACTCGTCGGGAACTGATGGTTGGTATTATACCTATCGTCAGTTATCAGTTCCCAGGTGACATGAGTACAGCTTAGTCCGCTGACTTGACACTGTCACTTCGCCTCGAGTGTGTTCCCACTGTTCTTTGATTACTACCTTACCACGGCTCTACTGAGTCGTGCAAACAGGTAGTAGTTGGGAGCAGTCCCGAAGCACTTGGAGGCAGTGACGGTTAGACAGGATTCGTCTCTCCCGGTATTGGGGGTTGACATCGCGCTGTGTCTAGGAGAGCCATTACACGAGTAGTCCCTGGCCAGGGCAAGCGAGATATACTGGTAGGTTCCAGTGTTATCTCAGGGTGTTCTGGGCTTCACTCCGACACGACTTGTACCGCTATTAGGGGTCTGACGCTTGCCGCCCCCCTAGGCCCGACATGCGATGTATCAGACGAACAGACCGGACTGTACGGAGATTGTCACATACAGACTCAGTAGGAGTTCGGATGGGTTTACCTCATCGGCCTTCTTATCGACATCTACCTGGGGACCGTTACGTACAGCTAGTGCCGCTTGCGGTCTGTGGTTAAACCCACTGCCAGCGTAGTGTCGAGTCTTTAGAGTCCCACACAGAGAGTTTCCCTGCACTAAGCGAAACGTGTAGAGGCCGTATGGTTTTACGGCAGGGCTGCGATCACTTACGTACACTTCTGTGCGTATGATGTTCGGGCAGGCAGTATTGGTGGGCTTTGGTTTAAGCCAGATCCTAGTATTGCACGGATGGATTTGTTTTGTCTTCTGCACATCCGCATTCTACGGAATACGGATGCAGGTGTGTATGCACAGTTTTCTGGAGCGATGAAGGAGGAGGTGCCTCATTAGGGTTTTGGCAGTTGGTTCGGCCAAAACCACTATGTGGCAGGCTCATTAGGGTTTTGACAGTTGATTCGGTCAAAACCATTTTGAGGCGGACTCATTAGGGTTTCGACAGTTCGTTTGGTCAAAACCATAATGAGCCGGGGACATTATTTACTAATCCTTTCATTGATAATTTTGTTATGGCTAATTACATTGACCGTTTGACCATCTTGACTTTGTTGACCATTTGACCAAAGTTGACTTGGATCTTCTTAGAAGATCTAAAGTATTCTTTGGTTTTCTTTTTATTTAGTTATGATAATGGTCATGTCATTTGTAGCCATCACCTTTATCTTGATTGGATTTGTAATGATAATGTTTGTGCATTATTGCAACCATGGTTAGTTTTTCTCTTGGTTAAGCTTTTCATTTGCTCACTCTCATTCTCTCTCTTGAAATGAGAAGCTCCATGGTTGCTAGAAAATCTCCTTCTTCTTCCTCCTCTTGATTTCTCCTTTGAACTCATGTGTTGAGAGAAAAAGGATTCTACTTGACAAACACATCCATACATCCTCTCTACACAACCTAGGGCTTCTAGATTAGCAATCTTCTTGCCCTAGTTACCTCGGCTTGAGGTGGAGCTCGGTGTACATCTCTCGGGTGGATCGTCTTGGACTCAAGGAGGCCGCGGAGGTGACCGAAGTCCGGATCAACCATTGAGCAAGCAATGAGAAGAACAACAAGAAGAGAAGAACATCAAAGAAGAACAACAACAAGAAGTGAAGGAGTTCAAGTTGAGGTATAACCACTTTGCCGAGTAGTTAATTCTTCTTTGCAAGTATGCTAGTTTAGTTTAGCAAAGATCCGGCTTTTACGGTCCATGTTACAAAGTTTAGAAAAATTTTGATTTACCGTTTCCGCAACCCCGAAAGTACCGGGAGAGGTAACGTGGACCTAACAGGGCTATGGTTTGTTGGCTTTCGTCAAGGTCATAACACGTTAGGGGCAAAATATTATCGGGAATTTCAAGTGTTGAAATTTGCAATGAGATTGCATACCTTCTATGAGATAGTTGGATCCCGATACCCGCTGCGAATAAGAGTTACTCCTGGGAGAGTTTTATACATTATAATTAGCCGATCAAGTAGGTGTCTAGAAAGGTGTTAACGAGGTTATGCCTCCGGGAAAACGAGGTTTACATTAATTAGGTTCGTGCGAAAGCACGGGGGACCTCCCTCAAAGTACCGACACTGGCCTGGCTGAAAGATTGGCGAACTTGTAGTGTGTAATTAATCCCGGCTAGTCTTTCCTTTTAGGGTTTGAAGGAAGATTTGATAAAAAGCAGTGGGAGCCATCCTGATTAGATAAAATAATAACCAATCTATTCTTGAAAGAGCGCACGCTGAGTGTTTTCTTCTCTCTCTCTCTCCAGGTAGCAACCATATCACGCCTTAATCAAGATAATAATACGGAAAATTGACCGAACCCGCTTGTTATACTGAGCTGGGGAACGTTGGTCCCGCTCCAACTTATAATTGTTATAAGACAGAGCAGGAAATTGGGGATTACCAGAATTCCCGTGCCGCCCAAACGAGGAGAGTGCATGATGATGCATCATCTTCGGGTGTGTTCATTACAGAGAACTGTTTCTCAGTATCCTTTACGTCCTGGGTATGTGATACCAGATCAGGATCCCAGATATGTAATCTGTTACATAGGGCTACAGATAGGTAGAGAACTGAGAACGGGTGATAAGTTTCATGAGGCAGAAAACGGGGCAAGAGTTGCAGCCAAGTCTGTCGGTCACTGTCACCCTGTATTACAATACATTGATTCTGAACGAATGTTATTAGATACCGAACCTGATATACAAAATCATATCAGTCTCTTTATTAGTAAAGAAATGATAAAATTTTGTATTGTTGGATAATGTTTTGAACATTTCCTATATCAAAAGTTGATCGGTTCAGGCACGTTATCTAAAAGCATTGATGTTCTAAATCAAACTACAGTTCTTAGTATACGGATCACACACAAGAGGAAGAGTTCAGAAATGAACGAATTCTTCTTGAGGCATTGTAGACTAGGTCAGATCAATGTGACCCGACTAGCTAGAGTTACATATAGATGCATATTTAAATCAGTTTGAATTTACATCTTATGAAACTCGCCAGTCATGTCACAAAGATAAGATGACCATAGCTCCGTTTACTGGAAACAGAGAAAGAGTTAATGAACTCTTGGGACTGATACATGATGATGTATGTAAGGTCTCCTGTCTACACATGCCAGGACTGGTTCTTTATACTTCATTACATTCTCTGATGATCTTTCGAGATTCAGACCTATGTTCCTGTTGAAACACAAGTCCGAACCTTTTGAGATATTCACAGAATATAAGCGAGAAGTAGAGAACCAGAATACGGGTATAAGTATTATGTCCTAGGATGAGATCAAGGAGGAGAATACTTGAGCACGGAAATACTGGACTATTCTAAAGGAGAATGAGATTCTCTCTCAGCATTACTCCTCTGAATACACCATAGCACGATGGTATATCGGGGCGGAGCAATCACACCCTATATGATATGGTGTGCTCTATGATGAGTATTACTGAGTTACCTATTTCCTTTTAGGGGTTATGCACTTGAGAAACTGCATACATATTGAATAGGTTCGAATCAAATCAGTTGCCTGCCACTCCATATGAGATATGGAAAGGGAAGAGCCCATGTCTTAAGCAAGTTAAGATTTGGGGTTGTCCGGCCTATGTCTAAAAGCAAAATCCGGACAAGCTCGAGGTAAGGTCTGTTATGTAGAACTGGAAGTGTTCCAGCTATACAAACTACAGCAGATGATTTGGTACAACCAGAGGATTCAGTAGAAACCAACGAACCTCAGCCTCTCCGCCGATCTAGTAAGGTTCCTCACCCACCTGAGAGATACTTCGGTTGCTCTATGACAGTGGGAGCGAGGATTGCGTCATGAGATGATGACCCAACTAGCTTCGAGATGGCCATCGAGAGTAAGACTCTGTAAGAATGGCTGGATGTTTAGCGATCTGAGATGGAATCCATATACACCAACAAAGTATGGACTTTGGTTGCAATATCTGAAGGGTTAAATCCCCATCAGGAGCAAGTATATCTTGAGAAGATTACTTGGTGTAGATGGAAAAGTTGAGACTTTCAAAGCTAGACTTGTTAAAGCTTTTCGTCATCGACCAGGTGTGGATTATGATGAAACCTTTTCAAGTGACTATGCTTAAGTCCATCCAGATCCTACTTGCCACGGCTACATACCATGACTACGATATCTGGTGGTTGGGTGTCATGACAGCTTTTCTAAATGATGTTTTAGAAGATAACGTCTATAAGTACACAGCCAGAGGGCTTCGTAGACAGTGGGAGCAGCGGAAACGTGTGCAAGATGTTTTATGTGATAAAGCAGGCATCGCGGAGTTGGAACATCTGTTTTGATGGATTAGTCAAAGAGTTTGACATCATCAAAATGGTAGATGAACCTTGTATATACAAAAAGGTAGTAGGGAGTATGGTGATGATCCTCGTAGAGTACGTGGATAACATACTCTTGATAGGGAAGGAGTTTCCTATGCTACGCTCGGTCAATCTCCGCTTATCACAATGATTCTCCATAAAGGATCAAAGTGATACCTCCTAAATCCTGGGTTTGGATCTATGAGATAGATCTAAATGGATGTTAGGATTCTCACTAGTTGTAGTGAGAGGGTATCAATCGATCCTGGGGAGAATCACTGGAAGGGTTCCAGGGTGATAAAGACGACTGAATGTCAGTCGCAGGCATTGTCTTTACCCTCAGTAAAGGGACGGTATGTTGGAAGAGTTCCAAGCTAGATACCGTGGCATACTAGACGATAAAGGCTTGATACATCGCTATTTAAGATGCTACCAAAGAGGCTGTTTGGGTATATATTGGTTCATAAGATGAACCATGTTCCTCCCATTATGTGACAATGGAGTTGTGGCTTATGCCAAGGAACGTCCGTCCCATCAGTGATCCAGACATATTCTAAGGCAGTATCACCTGATCATGGAGATGGTTGATCTCCAAGGGATCGAGGTTAGGAGAGTAGACTCAGAGGACAAACACAGCGGATCCACTCACGAAAGGCCTTTTCCCAGAGAGAGACTTTTATGGGATGGTTGAGTATGAGATACTGCAACCACTGCTACAAATGGCCCTAGTGCAAGTGGGAGATTGTTAGTTATATGTATGCCCTAGAGGCCATTACTGTACATAGGATGTATATTGTAGTGGATGCTGGGACATATATAGGGAGGACTTTCTTGCTCGACATGATAGTATGCTATCTGGTTGCTCTTTACCTTAACGTGTATACTGATTGTCTCTCTGTTACATGTTGGTAAAGCCCTTAGGATGTGTACTTGACTACCTGGACTATGATGCGGATCATACTAGTGGGGACATGGTAGTCCATAAGTACATCCTTCACAGTCCCTAGTCGTGGGTATATCGAGACGGGGCATCGATATACCAGAGTAGACTAGCGTATACCTTCTCGACCCATACAGATGGGCGATGGATGATCCCATATCCATCGGTGTTTGACATCAGAGATGATATACGAGTGCTCAGTAGAGACTGGGTACACTGGACGGACTCGCCGAGAACTCCCAGATGGTATTATACCTCACGTCAGATGGCAGTTCTCTGGTGACACTGGTACAGAGTAGTCTGTTGACCCGAGATCGTCATAGAGTCTTGTGTGGTTCCCACTGTGCTTTGATTTCCATCTTACCACGTCCAAGAGGGCGTGCAAACCGGTGGTTTTTGGGTACAGTCCCGAGTCACATGGAGGCAATGAGCGATAGGAGGGGATTCGTCTCTCCCGGTATAGGGAGTTGATGTTGCGCTGTGTTCGATTGGCTATAACAGGAAATCCCTGGCCAGGGTTGCTGAGATTTACTGGTAAGTGTTACCAGTAGTTTCTCGAATTGTTATAGACCTCATATCGACACGACTTATCGAGCTATTGGGGTCTGACGTTTACCACCCCTAGGCGAGATATGCAACATATCAGACGATCAGACCGGACTGTACGGTAGTGTTACTGGTTGGATTCACTGGAGTGTGAGCGGGCTTGCTCGTCGATCTTCAGATCGCTCAATACCCGGGTGGCCGTTACGTTTAGCAGACCGCTTGCGGCTTATGGATGTTTGATATGATCATCATCTGCTGCCGGCGTATTGACGAGTCTTTAGAGTCCTACACAGAGGTTTCCTGGCTCAAGCGAAACGAAATAGGAGCGCATATGAGATATGTGCGGGACCGAGAATAATACCAGTATGTAATACTGTATTCGATTCTCGCGATGTGACATTGATCAGTTATATGCGATATAGCCGGGTTATCGAATCAAGTGTTGATTCGATAAGTTGTTACTATTGATACCAGTCGGTTATGTGCGACATGACCGGATCATTGAATCAAGTGTTGATTTAATGATTTAATGTATAATTATATATATTTGATATATTACTTTGCATTAACTAGTATCGGTTCACTTTGAATGGATTTTCTCACTCGGATGTGCGCATTGCATATGCGATATGATTTTGTGCACTTGTTTGTATCATGGTTGATGATGCATGCCTACTTGGTTAAGTGCAAAGAATTAAACCATGGTTAACTAAATGATTAGGGTTTTATTTTCTTAAATTATTCATTTATTCCTTTTTGGAAATTATTTTGCATAAGAAGAATTGGTGGCTTTCTTTTATTCTTTCATGAACTTTCATGAATGTTTGACTTTGTCACCAATTTTGTCTCATGCTTAACCCTAACCATTTCTTTTAACCATGATTGATTTTCTACACCTAACCATGGTTCTAATATGATAAGTATTCATTTCTTTTCCAATTTTAATTATCTTATCATAACTTTCTTCTTCTTCTTCTTCATATCTATCATGAAGAAAGCTTAGGTCATCAATGGTGATTGATGATAAAGAGTGAGAAATCCAATTCTAAATTGAACCCACTTCCTATTTCTTCATCCTCTACCTCTTGCCAAGTAGTAGAGTGTGTTTCCTTCACAAGTTTTCATGACTTGGTGAAGTTGGAGCTTGATCTAGCGATGCTTCGACGTAGATCATCTTCGGCATGGACATCGACGACCTAGCTTGCCCATTCTCCGACGAAGCCGACGCTAGAGCCCGGGAACTCATTTGGACAGCGAGGGGACTTCGTTGCGGAGCTATGGAGGTGGAACACCGGATCTACAAAGGTTGTATTTCCGTATTCTTTATAGTTAAGTTGTTAACTAGTTTCTAGTTTCGCCTAAACTTTAGCCAACGATCCGTATTAGGGTTTCTCGGCACCTAGATTTTTTTAAAATTGGCATGGTTGATGCCTTGTGAGACCTCATTAAGGTGCCTAGGAACCCTACAAGTACGGCGTGCCACATGTAAGGCGTTGGCTTGACCCTTCTACGGCTGGACCGCTACTACTGTGTCACACTCCGGGTTTTTGAACTCCACTCAAGTGTTGAGCTTTAGTGAATCTTGGGTATTTAATCGTTCGTTTGAAAACTTTAATACTGTCTAATTATCTGGAATATGATGCAATGTGTGGAATTCATATTACTAGAAATGAAATACGAAGTATGTGATATTTCGCATTTACGATGTCTAAAGAGAATGTGGATTCCAGATATTGCAGTTTTACACTTTCTTTTCTGTGACCGTAAGTGTAGTATGTAGTGGTATTGCCGATTGTCGTTGCTATACGTCGACGACAATCGGTGTATGCATACTTACTTACGTTGATGATATGAGATATTATGTGTTGTTGAGATATGATGTGCAGAATTGTCGCGATTGAATAGCTGGGGGGTTTTATGTGAGATCAGAGTTTTATATTTTCATTCATGTAAATTCAAATATAATGTAATATTCTTTTATTTGGGGCACTTCCGGGTTGAGGTCGATGCCACCAGTGTTGTATATTATTTACTTTTCCGCATTAGGATGGACCCAAGGAGGGGAGCACAGGTGACCGGGTTCTGGGGTTCAGTGGGAGGCCATCTCGAGGAGTCGAGACCGGGTCTCCTAAACTCCAGAATTGGTAGGGTCGCTTGCCGCTCTCGTAGGGGTCCAGGATGTGGGCTTGGCTATTCATCGCGACTGTGAAATCCGTATTTTCTATTGTTGGCTAAATACTAAATACGGGCGTCCTAGTATATCCCACATTATATCTATGTTTGCTGCGATATCTGTGATGTGATCATGTGATGTGTTGTGATAGATACTGTATATAGTATATATGATATATTATATAGACGTTACTTATGTTTTACACCCGCACTAGCCCTGCCCTGCTCTGTCGTTAGTTACCTAACCTAACGGTGCACGAGGGGACATCGTGGCGAATGCGGATGGCATAAGTGTACGTCATATTTATCTGTGATGTTTAGGTTACTTAAATGATGGGACTTCATTACTATGATTAATGAAAGAAAAGAAACCTAAAAGATTTTGTAGAATCAAATTTTCAAATAAAAGGGTAGCTACAGTTTTGCTTTGCATAGCGGTATATATGATATACCCTGCACCTTATTCGATGGGGAAAGAGCCGAGATCCCTTCACCGGGAGTGACCTCTTTAGCAAAACTGGCAGATGCTACAACACTCGGTTTGACTTTTGACTGCTTTTGGAGTTTTGCTTTGCATAGCGGTATATATGATATACCCTGTACCTTATTCGATGGGGAAAGAGCCGAGATCCCTTCACCGGGAGTGACCTCTTTAGCAAAACTGGCAGATGCTACAACACTCGGTTTGACTTTTGACTGCTTTTGGAGTTTTGCTTTGCATAGTGATATATATGATATGTCCTGTCCTGCACCTTATTCGATGAGGAAAGAGCCGAGATCCCTTCACCGGGAGTGACCTCTTTAGCAAAACTAATAAAAGCCTCAAAATCACTCCATTTCAAAATTTCACTTGATTCTACAACGATATCAAGTTCATTACGTAATAGGTTTTCAGAAAAATCTGTCGTAGCCCTCCGTCATTTCAGATAAGAACTGTTTAGTATTCGTGCTGCGTTTGTTGGCCTTTGTCAAGGCGTAGTGTGCGGTAGCTGAATAGTGCTTATCTGCTTATGCATATGATGCAGATTGTTTCAGGGTAGTCGTACGACCTTGTTGGCCTTTGTCAAGGGTCGTGCGGGTGGGTTTGATTCAATCAAGAAATGACGGGTTGAACTTGACTAGCATCCTATGATTTGTTGGCCTTTGTCAAGGTCATAGGGGTTAGGGGCAAAATATTATCGGGAATTTCAAGTGTTGAAATTTGCAATGAGATTGCATACCTTCTATGAGATAGTTGGGTCCCGATACCCACTGCGAGTAATTGTTACTCCCGGTAGAGTTTTACACAGGACAATTAGCCGATCAAGTAGGTGTCTAGAAAGGTGTCAACGGGGTTACGCCTCTGGGAAAACGAGATTTACTTTAATTAGGTCTGTGCGAAAGCACGGGGAACCCCCCTCAAAGTACCGACACTGGCCTGGCTGAAAGATCGGCGAAGTTGTAGGGTGTAATTAATCCCGGCTAGTCTTTCCTTTTAGGGTTTGAAGGAAGATTTGATAAAAAACAGTGGGAGCCATCCTGATTAGATAAGATAATAACCAATCTGATCTTGCAAGAGCTTACGCTAAAGTGTTTTCTTCTCTCTCTCTCCAGGTAGCGACCATGTCATGCCTTAATCAAGATAATAATATGGATGCATTGACCGAACCCGCAAGTTATACTGTGCTGGGGAACGTTGGTTCCGTTCTTTCTTATAAGAGTTATAGGAATGAACAGGACATAGGGGAATACCAGGATTCCCAAGCCACTCGAATGAAGAAAGTACATGATGATGCATTTTCTTCGGGTGTGTTCGTTACAGAGAAATGTTTCTCCATTTGCCCTACGTCCTGGGTATTAGATACCGGGTCAGGATCCCATATATGTAATCAGTTACATGGGCTTAAGAAAGGTAGAGAACTTGGAGAAGGTGATAAAGACATAAGAGTTGGAAATGGTGCAATTGTTGCAGCTAAGACTGTCGAGGAATATCACCTTGCATTACCAACTGGTAATACATTGGTTTTGAACGAATGCTATTACATGCCGAACTTGATATGCAACATTATATTGGTTTCTTTGTTGAGTAAAGAGGGATATAATTTTGTATTACAGGATAATGTTATGAACATTTTCCGTAACCAAAAGTTGGTTGGATCAGGCACGTTGCGCAATGGCATTTATGTTCTAAATCAATCAACAGTTCTAAGCATAACAAACACACACAAGAGGAAAAGTTCAGAACTGAACGAATCCTTCTTATGGCATTGTAGACTGGGTCACATCAATGCGATACGACTAGCTAAGTTGCATAAGGATGGATATTTGAATCCGTTTGAATTTTCATCTTATGACACTTGCCAGTCATGTCTCAAAGGCAAGATGACCAAAACTCCGTTTACGGGACATGGAGAAAGAGTTACCGAACTCTTAGGACTGATACATAGTGATGTATGCGGTTCCATGTCTACACATGCCAGGGATGGTTCTTCGTACTTCATTACATTCACTGACGATCTCTCTAAATTCGGATATGTGTTCCTGATAAAACATAAATTAGAAACTTTTGAGAAATTTAGAGAATATAAACTAGAAGTCGAGAACCAAACCGGGAAAAGTATTAAAATCCTTCGATCTGATCGAGGAGGTGAATACTTGAGCAATGAATTCCTGGACTTCCTAAAAGAGAATGGGATTCTCTCTCAGCTGACTCCTCCATATACACCACAGCACAACGGTGTATCAGAACGGAGAAACCACACCCTATTAGATATGGTGCGCTCTATGATGAGCACAGCTGAGTTACCTATTTCCTTCTGGGGATATGTGCTGGAAACAGCAGCATACCTGTTGAACCAAGTTCCATCTAAATCTGTACCTACTACACCATATGAGATATGGAGTGGGAAGAGACCATGTCTTAAACGAGTTAAGATATGGGGTTGTCCGGCCTATGTCAAGAGGCAAAATCTGGACAAACTCGAGGCATGGTCAGTTCTATGCAAGTTTGTGGGATATCCCAAACATTCACATGGCTATCTTTTCTACCATGCTGAGGAACAAAAAGTGTTTGTTTCTCGACATGCCACCTTTTTAGAAAAGGAATTTCTTGCAAAAGAAATTAGTGGCAACAAGGTAGAACTGGAAGAAAGTCCGGCTACACAAACTCAAATTGAAGATTTAGTGGAACCAGAGGATTCGGTAATTCCCAATGAACCCCAGCCACTCCGCCGATCTAGTAGGGTTCCTCACCCACCTTAGAGATACTATGGTTTTCTCATGGATGGTGGGAGCGAGGATTGCATCATGGAGGATGATGACCCAACTAGCTTCGAGCAGGCCATCACGAGTGGGGACTCAGTGAAATGGCTGGATGCAATGCGGTCCGAGATGGAATCCATGTACACCAACAAAGTATGGACTTTGGAAGATGCTCCTGAAGGGGTAAAACCCATTGGGAGCAAGTGGATCTTCAAGAAAAAACTTGGTGTAGATAGGAAAGTGGAGACTTTCAAAGCTAGACTTGTTGCAAAGGGTTTTCATCAAAGACCAGGTGTGGACTATGACGAAACCTTTTCTCCAGTGGCTATGTTTAAATCCATCCGGATCATTCTTGCCATCGCTGTATATCATGATTACGAAATCTGGCAAATGGATGTTAAGACTGCCTTTCTAAACGGTGATTTAGAAGAGTGCGTGTACATGACTCAGCCAGAGGGCTTCGTAGATAGTGGGAGCAGCGGGAAGGTGTGCAAGCTGCTTAAATCCATTTATGGATTAAAGCAAGCATCGCGGAGTTGGAACATCTGCTTTGACGTCGTTATCAAAGAGTTTGATTTCGTCAAAAACGTAGATGAACCTTGTATCTACAAGAAGGTGGCAGAGAGTAAGGTTGTCTTCCTCGTATTGTACGTGGACGACATACTCTTGATAGGAAATGACATTCCTATGCTGCAATCGGTCAAGCTCTTCTTATCACAAAGATTCTCAATGAAAGATCTTGGTGATGCCTCCTGCATATTGGGAATTAGGATCTATAGAGATAGATCCAAACGGATATTGGGATTGTCCCAATCCAGGTACATTGACACCATACTAAAGAGATTTAGTATGGAAGAATCCAAGCGTGGGAACTTACCCACGATCTCTGGAGTCACTCTTTCCAAAGAGATGTCTCCCAAGACTGATTTGGAGAGAGCTCGCATGCAAGAGATACCCTATGCTTCGGCTGTAGGCTCTATCATATACGCAATGCTATGTACCAGACCCGATGTAGCATACTCACTAAGTGTAGTGAGCAGGTATCAAGCTGATCCTGGAGAGAGTCACTGGACAGCTGTGAAGGGCATTCTCAAGTACATGCGAAGGACTAAAGAGATGCTCTTGGTGTATGGTAACGGAGAACTCCAAGTGGAGTCCTTTACCGATTCGAGCTTCCAGAGTGATAAGGACGACTCTAAGCCGCAGTCGGGATTTGTCTTTACCCTTTACGGAAAGGCGGTTAGCTGGAAGAGTTCCAAGCAGGAAACCGTGGCAGACTCGACGATGGAGGCTGAATACATCGCTGCCAACGATGCTGCCAAAGAGGCTGTCTGGATCAAGAAGTTCATTATTGAACTTGGAGTGGTTCCATCCATTGAGCATCCAATACCTTTGTATTGCGATAACAATAGAGCGGTGGCTTTGGCCAAAGAACCCAGGCCCCATCAGCGATCCAGGCATATTCTGAGGCGA
The DNA here is from genome assembly GCA_030015575.1 of Agapanthus africanus. Classification (NCBI taxonomy): domain Eukaryota; kingdom Viridiplantae; phylum Streptophyta; class Magnoliopsida; order Asparagales; family Amaryllidaceae; genus Agapanthus; species Agapanthus africanus. The sequence continues at coordinate 213,567,879 of CM057350.1, read as the reverse complement.
TATCACCTGATCCGGGAGATAGTTGATCGTCGGGAGATCGAGGTCAGGAGGGTTGACACGAAGAACAACACAGCGGATCCACTCACGAAGGCCATTCCCCAGATACAGTTTGAGAGACTCTTCGGGATGCTCGGTATGCGATACTACAGCAGCTGGCCCTACTGCAAGTGGGAGATTGTAAGTTGTATGTATGCCCTAGAGTCCACTATTGTACATATGATATATATTATATTGGATGCTTGGACATATATAGAGATGACTTTCTTGCTCGATATGATAGTATGCTATCTGGTTGCTCTTTATCTTAACATGTATACTAGTCTCTTTATACTGTCTTATAGTTACATGTTGGTAAAGCCCTTAGGATGTGTACTTGACTACCTGGACTATGATGAGGATCATACTAGTGGGGACATGGTAGTCCATAAGTACATCCTTCAAGGTCCCTAGTCGTGGGTGTATCGAGACGGGGCATCGATATACCAGTGTAGACTAGCGTATACGCTTCTCGACCCATGAGATGGGCGATGGATGATCCCATATCCATTGTTGTTTGACATCAGAGATGGTATACGAGTACTCAGTGGAGACTGGCTACACTGGACGGACTCGTCGAGAACTCCCAGATGGTATTATACCTCACGTCAGATGGCAGTTCTCAGATGACACTTGTGCAGGTTAGTTTGTAGACCCGAGATCGTCATAGAGTCTTGTGTGATTCCCACTGTGCTTTGATTTCCACCTTACCACGTCCATGAGGGCATGCAAAACGGTGGTTTTTGGGTACAGTCCCGAGTCACATGGAGGCAATGAGCGATAGGAGGGGTTTTGTCTCTCCCGGTATTGGGGGTTGATGTTGCGCCGTGCTCAATTGGCCGTAACAGGGAAGTCCCTGGCCAGGGCTGATTCTGAGATTTGCTGGTAAGTGTTACCAGTAGTTTCTCGACCCGTTATGAGCCTCACATCGGAACGACTTATCGGTTATTGGGGTCTGACGTTTACCACACCTAGACTTGATATGCGACATATCAGACGAGGAGACCGGACTGCACGGTAGTGTTACCGGTTGGCTTGACGGGAATTGTAGCAGGTTCGCTTGTTCTCTTCTGATCGTTCAATACACGGGTGGCCGTTACGTTTAGCTGACCGCTTACGGCTTGAGGGTGCTTGATATGATCATCACTCACTGCCGGCGTATTGACGAGTCTTAGAGTCCCACAAAGGAGTTACCTAGTCCAGACAAAACGTTGTGGTGTGCGTATGCGATATGCGCATAGACCCGGTTAAAATGCGCGTATAGGATACCGTATATTGATTGGGCGGCTTGCTTTTGGTGGGGTCGTATGTGATATGACCGGATTGATAAATCAAGTGTTGATTTATCATTTAACCATTAGCTTCTCACTTGAAATCCTTTCTTGAGTTTGATGGATGTATGCATGCATGTATGCTTTCTTTAAGGATTCATGCACATATGGATGTGCATGCACACATACATACATACATCATCTTTCATGGTTGCTTATACATTGAAAATGGTGGCTTTATAAGACTCACACCATGTTTATATATATGGATAATTATTTCTATTTAAAGTTAAAACAAAAGAAAAGAGAAAAGGTGAATGAATGGTTATCTTCTACACTCGTCTTTTGACCTAACCATATTCACCTACCATTTAACCATGATTTATCTTCCTCTTCTCTTTTAACTAAAATGAAATAAATATCCATATGGTTTAACCATGGTTTGAGATGAGAGATGAAAATATATATACTTATGTTTTTCTTTTTCTCTTTGGAGTTATTCTTCTCTTCTTCAAAAATAGCCATCATCTTCTTCAACCTTGATCTCTTGCTCTCTAGAATTTTCAAGTGAGCAAATTATTCATCAAGATAGAATTTTGAACTGAGAAAGAGAACCACAACACCATTCTACACAAGTCTAGCCCACTTGAATGGAGAGTTAGCTTCATTTCATTCTCTTGATCGGGTGAAGTAGCAAGCTTGGACAAAGAGGACTCCGGGTGGATCATCGGTGACCTAGAGGAGTTCAAGCAGAGCTTTTCCAAACCCCAAGTAGCCGAGGAGTCTAGCGTAGGGAGCTACAAAGGTTGTACTCTGAAAACCCTAGTTTTTCTTTCATGAGATGATATGCAAGTTTTAGAAACCCTAATTTTTCTAGGAACGATCCGATGCTTGTTAACTTAGCACCCTAAAAATTCCATCTTTGGTACATGTGATACTTCCAAACCCTTCATGAGGTGCTCGGCTAACCCAACAGGAGACCATCTCAACGCGTCGAGTCCGGGTCTCCTAACTCTAGCATTGGTAGGGTTGCTTTCCGCTCTCGTAGGGGTCTAGGGATGTGGGATTGGCTATTCATCATGACCGTAGATGTCACGACCCGAAAGTACGGAACGTGACCGGCACTTAGATTACGAAGCGTCTAGAGGCGCCACGTAACCTAAGTAAGCCGAAGCCCAGAAATCTAAACCATAGAAGAAGAAGAAGAAGAAAAAGAAAACAAGTTTAAAAGAATCAGCAAATTTCCCCAAAAATTTCGGCAGAGTCTCCTCTGTAAAAACTGGCCCCCTAATGGGTACAACAAGTATAATATACATAACAATAAAAAGCATCCCCAAACGGGAGCTAGCTCAACGCCAACAGGCGGAAACAACCACAACAGCACAATAATATACAACGCCAAAGGGCGAGACTCAAAACTCAAAAGAAAACAAAACCACCAGATCAGAATAATACATGCGCGACTCTAAGGTCGAAATAAAAGACTGGTCCAATAAACTTATCAAGTAATACAAGTATGGTTGATGGAGCTTACTAGATACAAATGAATGAATAAAAGTACAATGGTGGTTCGGATACAAGTGAACCAACCTACCGTGCAAATCACCCTGAAAGAATAGATGTGCCAGCAAGCTGCCAGGGAAACCTGTACACCGAACCTGTAATAAAATTTGGCACAACGGGGGTGAGTTGCCAACTCGTGAGTAGAAGACATCTACGAAAAGAAATCGAATGCACGACGCTATCCTAGGTCATAATAATACACTATAATATCCCAATCATCTAGTAATAGCAGGGTAAAACTACGTGTAAGTGCAGATACTCCGTGCTTGTGTCAGTGCCTCATATAATACTATGTCATATGAAATGAAATGCATGCACCATGAATGTAAATTAACAAATCCAGAAATCCAGATATATATGTATAAGAAATCTTTAGCTGTTATCATAGTGAAATGTGTATAAGAATCTGAAATCTCAACAATGAAATCTATGGAAATCCGTGTCAAGCGTCGACACTAACGTGTAAATCTCAAGTCTCATAGTCTCAATACCTCGGGCTCCGTCAGTCCGGATCGGCCCATATCATCAAATCTCACGACAACGGTCGGTATCCTCCGGATATCCGCCGCGCCAGACATCACCGGTAGGTAGCCTTCCCCTGCCAGGCTCATCGTCTACAACTCGATCTTCTTGCCCCGGGGTACCATACCGGGCCCACCATGTACCCGAGACGGTTCATCCACTCCTCGAATCGGGTCTCGAAATCCATCAGAAAATATGAAATCTCATGGTGGACGACACATACATCACGAGAAAACCGCACCTTATGTTTTTAAAAAGAGAGGAGGAGGAGAGAGAGAAGTTTTTACATATTCATGCGGTTTTCCCCAAAATCCAGAAATCTCATAGAAATCCAAATCTCAAAATCATGAGTAACTATATGATAAGTGTCGGCATATGCCCATAATACTGCATGATAACATGAAAATATGAATGCATGAATGTCTAAGCAATAAATATCATGTCTGTACTAATGTCAGAGAATAATCACAATATTATAGCGGTCTAGTTGTTAACTGATTTTATCCATAAAAGACAATATGATCTAAAGTGTACGTGACATAGCAATTACCGATGATGATGTGTGTGAGCCGGCAAATAAGTGTGCGTGGAGTATGCGCATCATCGGTAATAGTGCTGGTGTCCTAACAGGTAAAGTTTATACTGATTATAGCAACATATAAAAGAACATGCACCATGATGATTACAGTATGAATGCAAGACAGATGTGCATTATCCACCCCTCTGCGACATACGAGAACAACTATCACTATATGAATCGAACCTAAACCAGTGTCCATCTAACCTCCTAAGGAACTTAACCTAAGAAACTAGTCATTAAGAAACAAGAGTCTACCTAGGTCTGAATCAATATCTCTAATAGTCGGCGATCCAGCCTCAATAGCGTCACGTACGAAGTACGGCTTCCTCGAATCAAGAGTGCGGATCAATCATCATATCTATGCCTCGTACGGTAAAATCCATCGTACGGCATCCTAATATCGGGGTACGGGTCAAGTATCTCCTAGGTGTCTCATTATTCGTATAATGTCATCACCAACACATCTCATGATCAAGGTGCTAAACTGTAATCGCCTACATCAATCATATATCATTGCCATCATAATAAGCATCATTAGTTTATCCTCAGAAATATCATGTCATATGTATCATATTGTGATTAAGTCATACTGATATCATATCGTCCTCAAGTCACACCTATATGATATCGACATCAGGTCACACCTATATGATGTCGTAATCAAGTCATACATATCCCATATCGTGATCAATCACAGGTTACAGTCCGGGTACTATTTTAGAGTCCTATGTACCTCAATATCATCACTACCCCTTATAATTTAAGTATACATGTTCATTATCTTATCCTCTAATGATTCGCTAACACTTAATACGACTGTATTGCCAAAAATCACGGCATCAAGCCCAGTTACACTATTTCATCATACCTCGGATATCATATCACATCAATGAATCCCATATACGTGTTGTATATATCTGTATATACCTATACCTAGTTCTATATATATACACACATACACGTATACCCCATGTCGAGTTTCAGTGTGTGCGTGTGTATGTTTCTATCTGAAACCTACGAACCTCTTCCAAGGTACTCATCCTCAGATATGGTTTCCTAAATCAGTCTAGTCCAGCCTAGGGTCAATACTAGGGTCCTACTGATTAAGAATCTAGGGTCATATCTGGTTTCGTAATGTCAATAAGTACTATTCCTATTCTACGTTGCGGGGGTGCTAAACGCCATCCACCCGACTTCCCCCCGTAGATATGCATCTACTCACCTGGTCCATGTCTGCCGAAGACGGTGTCGCCATCCTCCTCTTCATCGCCCGCAGTCCGCGTGAGGGGTACCTAAACGCAAACATATAAATAACATCGTAAACTGAATCACATACAAAAGTCAAAACGACGCAAGGAACAAGCATAGGTTAAAACCTATGTCCCGTTCACGCAAAAGCACCAAATATCGCTCGATATCGGCGTACAAACTCCGATGGATCGAGATAAACATCAACAAATAACTCGTAGTTCTAAAACACATTACTTATATTATAAAACATGATTAAATCCATCGAAACCCTAAAATCCATCAAACCGTCCAATTTCGTAAAACCCGAAAATGCCAATTTACCGTTTTTCATCAAAACTTGACATTTAAATGAAACCAATGGTTATAAAACTCATTAAATAGCATAACTAGACTATACAAACCATTACTATATTTTTATTACACAAATTTGTATTAATTTAAAATTTCTAGTTTGCAACCTTTAACAATTTTCAACATTTTTCAAGCAAAATACCACAACTCCACCACAAAACGTGATTTTGCATGAATTAATGTATTAAAACACAATTCATGATGATAATGATTTAATGAAACCATAAATTATATTTTTAATCTCATTTATTTAGGAATTTCTAAAATCTAGTTTACAAAATAACAATTTTTATCACAATTTATCAATTATCAATAGAAACTTGCAATTAATTTAAGTTTCCATTCCACCAACAAGTTAATACCCTTATTATGACCATAATCTAGTGTTACAAATATTAATTGAAATTTTATTTCACCAAAAATTATATTTTATAGAAACCTAGTTAGCAAAATTCCTAATTTAAACAATTTTAAATGAAAAATTTACAATTTAACAACCATGCAAGATTTTCCAATTCTAAAAGTGTTAAACTAACTATTATAACCCTAATTATTTAATAAAAATCATAACTTGAATTTACAAACCCTAACTTGAATTTAAAAAATTGAACATAGAATTAATTCATTAAATCTAAACATGCTTAAAAGAAACATCTAATAACAAATAAACAAAAGAAGGAAAATTATACCTCCAAAATATGAAATCCAAACAATAAAATGAGCCTCCAAAATGCATGCTTCCCATCTCCAAATTCGATATAAAAATAAGCAAGGAATAAAGGGTAGGAAATAAATAGGATTTTGTGGATTTTTAATTGAATTTTTAAAGGATTTTTGATGAATTTTGGGCCAAAATAAAACGAGGAAAATGGGGGCTACCATGGGGGGTGAGGCCGGCCATTTTTGGAGGTGAGGGAGAGAAGGAAGAGAGTGACAAAAGTTGTGTAGAAGTCTCCACCAAAATATCACTTCATTATGTCTTTTCATGCATTTATTTATTTTATTTTATTTCTTTACTATAGCAACTCAAGAAAGCTCTAGAAAAATGGAAAAATTTGCAAATAAATTTTGCATGATACACGCTAAATTCTAATATGCCATGGTTCATTTTTACAAATTAAAATCATTCAAATTTGTAATTTACACTAATTTAGTGTAAAAATAAAGCTTATGTTAATATTTAAAATAATTAATTTAGGAAAAATATTTAATTAAACTAAAAATTTATAAGTGGCTAAATAAACACAATTTACTAGTAATTACATAATTAAAATAGGTATTTTTGAAATTATAATGAAAAACAATCACGGTTTAATTTTACGAAAAATACATTTTACTTTACCGAAATTCATAAAATTCACTTAAACAATTTTATTCATTTAATTATTTATTTAATTATTTTTAAAACGTTACAATCTTCCCCCCTTTAAGAAATTCGGTCCCCGAATTTAAATTAAAACTCCCCCTCCAAATATTAAAATATTTATCAAACACTCAAATCGTCGGGGCTCCGAAATCATCAATATATAACTAAAATCAACTCCGTCAAGTATAACGCAATCATCGGAGTTATAGCGAGAATAAAATATCAAAACCCAGTATAAAAACCATCATAATATATATCAATCTATAACTTATATATAGTTCGCATCCTAGTAAAATCGCCTAAACATCATAATAAAGAAGCATACAAAAACCCCTCTTGAAAATCGCCGTGCAATGCACGTGTCACGGCATAAGTAGCGGACGTTTAATTTTTAAAAAAAATAGCTATATATATATATATATCTTTTATTTAACATACACGTCCCGCCTAGTTACTAAATCAAATAATAATGATTATGAAAACATACTGCTCAAACTGAAATCAATCCCAATCACATCAATAAAATATCATGTGCGTCCGGTGCGCACTGAAATCGAAACAAAATACAGATACCACGAATACACACAACAACAAAACTAAGTGCAACAGGTGTGCACCAAAAACATCTGTCAAGTGCAACGGGCGTGCACGACTCAATATCAGGTGCATCTAATCTGCACAAAACCCCGATTTAGTGCATCTGGTGTGCACAAAATCGCATCAAGTGCGCCAAGTATACGCAAGAATCCTAATCAGGTGCACATGGTGCACAAAAACATACATTGAATATCAAAATCGAAATCACAGCACAAAAATGCATGAAAACTAGCTCAAAATATATGTCAAAATCATGTGTAACCCCTATGCACGAAATCAAATAAAAAATCTCAAAATATATAAAACCAAATCAAGTGTACTGGGTGTGTACTAAACAACATCAATACAACTGATATATGAAACACAAATAGAATGAAATGAAGGTACACACATGAAATACCAATCGTAGAACAAAGTCCTCAAAATACAAAAATCCAATCAACGAAAATATGAAATTCAAATCACTAAATCACAATCGTAAACACTATCATCAATATCCGCCTCTTTCCTCTGATGTCGATTGCTTCGAACTCGTCTCTTCGTAGCTGTGCTGACTGTGCTACCCACGGCAATGCTCATATCTAGAGTCTCCCACGTAATCGATCCCTTCACCTGATATCCGGACTACATTAACTTTTCGATCGATCCATCAAAATCCCATAATTCCCCGAGAGCTCAACACTCAAGTACAGCTTAAAAATATCCGGTACATACCCCAGCATCGATGATCCAGCCGTAGAAGGGCAAACCCAAGCCTCACTAATGACACCGCGGAACTGCCGTAAACCCTAAGGTTCAAGGGCGTTCTCGTGGTCATTATGTCGAGTTAGGGTTTCATTCTTCTAGAGGGTCCATCGAAATACCTGCATGTTCTTCCGAATACTTTAAACTTGGGAAAAATGGTTTTCTGATAATCGTTCGAACCCTTTAACTTCATCCGGACGGCATGTGAATACCCTTCGTCCGCACGCTAAGCAATACTTCAATCCTCAAGAATAACCAATACTCTAATGGTTATAGCATTCGAGCCGCAGCTCCCTCTGCCAGTGTGCCCGTGGTAACAGAAACTACCCTTCAACATTGACGAAGATAGATCAAAAGAACGAATGGAATACGGTGCAAATAATTGTACATCCTAAGGCTCCTTAAGCAGAGTAGCGTATCGTAAGTATGCCGCGGACCATACCCACGGTACGTTACTCTACCTAAATCGCCTACTCCATCAACCAAGGGTCACCTAGACTTATACAAAGTTAAACCTAGCGCTCTGATACCAACTTTGTCACGACCCGAAAGTACGGAACGTGACCGGCACTTAGATTACGAAGCGTCTAGAGGCACCACGTAACCTAAGTAAGCCGAAACCCAGAAATCTAAACCATAGAAGAAGAAGAAGAAGAAAAAGAAAACAAGTTTAAAAGAATCAGCAAATTTCCCCAAAAATTTCGGCAGAGTCTCCTCTGTAAAAACTGGGCCCCAAATGGGTACAACAAGTATAATATACATAACAATAAAAAGCATCCCCAAACGGGAGCTAGCTCAACGCCAACAGGCGGAAACAACCACAACAGCACAATAATATACAACGCCAAAGGGCGAGACTCAAAACTCAAAAGAAAACAAAACCACCAGATCAGAATAATACATGCGCGACTCTAAGGTCGAAATAAAAGACTGGTCCAATAAACTTATCAAGTAATACAAGTATGGTTGATGGAGCTTACTAGATACAAATGAATGAATAAAAGTACAATGGTGGTTCGGATACAAGTGAACCAACCTACCGTGCAAATCACCCTGAAAGAATAGATGTGCCAGCAAGCTGCCAGGGAAACCTGTACACCGAACCTGTAATAAAATTTGGCACAACGGGGGTGAGTTGCCAACTTGTGAGTAGAAGACATCTACGAAAAGAAATCGAATGCACGACGCTATCCTAGGTCATAATAATACACTATAATATCCCAATCATCTAGTAATAGCAGGGTAAAACTACGTGTAAGTGCAGATACTCCGTGCTTGTGTCAGTGCCTCATATAATACTATGTCATATGAAATGAAATGCATGCACCATGAATGTAAAGTAACAAATCCAGAAATCCAGATATATATGTATAAGAAATCTTTAGCTGTTATCATAGTGAAATGTGTATAAGAATCTGAAATCTCAACAATGAAATCTATGGAAATCCGTGTCAAGCGTCGACACTAACGTGTAAATCTCAAGTCTCATAGTCTCAATACCTCGGGCTCCGTCAGTCCGGATCGGCCCATATCATCAAATCTCACGACAACGGTCGGTATCCTCCGGATATCCGCCGCGCCAGACATCACCGGTAGATAGCCTTCCCCTGCCAGGCTCATCGTCTACAACTCGATCTTCTTGCCCCGGGGTACCATACCGGGCCCACCATGTACCCGAGACGGTTCATCCACTCCTCGAATCGGGTCTCGAAATCCATCAGAAAACATGAAATCTCATGGTGGAAGACACATACATCACGAGAAAACCGCACCTTATGTTTTTAAAAAGAGAGGAGGAGGAGAGAGAGAAGTTTTTACATATTCATGCGGTTTTCCCCAAAATCCAGAAATCTCATAGAAATCCAAATCTCAAAATCATGAGTAACTATATGATAAGTGTCAGCATATGCCCATAATACTGCATGATAACATGAAAATATGAATGCATGAATGTCTAAGCAATAAATATCATGTCTATACTAATGTCAGAGAATAATCACAATATTATAGCGGTCTAGTTGTTAACTGATTTTATCCATAAAAGATAATATGATCTAAAGTGTACGTGACATAGCAATTACCGATGATGATGTGTGTGAGCCGGCAAATAAGTGTGCGTGGAGTATGCGCATCATCGGTAATAGTGCTGGTGTCCTAACAGGTAAAGTTTATACTGATTATAGCAACATATAAAAGAACATGCACCATGATGATTACAGTATGAATGCAAGACAGATGTGCATTATCCACCCCTCTGCGACATACGAGAACAACTATCACTATATGAATCGAACCTAAACTAGTGTCCATCTAACCTCCTAAGGAACTTAACCTAAGAAACTAGTCATTAAGAAATAAGAGTCTACCTAGGTCTGAATCAATATCTCTAATAGTCGGCGATCCAGCCTCAATAGCATCACGTATGAAGTACGGCTTCCTCGAATCAAGAGTGCGGATCAATCATCATATCTATGCCTCGTACGGTAAAATCCATCGTACGGCATCCTAATATCGGGGTACGGGTCAAGTATCTCCTAGGTGTCTCATTATTCGTATAATGTCATCACCAACATATCTCATGATCAAGGTGCTAAACTGTGATCGCCTACATCAATCATATATCATTGCCATCATAATAAGCATCATTTGTTTATCCTCAGAAATATCATGTCATATGTATCATATTGTGATTAAGTCATACTGATATCATATCGTCCTCAAGTCACACCTCTATGATATCGACATCAGGTCACACCTATATGATGTCGTAATCAAGTCATACATATCCCATATCGTGATCAATCACAGGTTACAGTCCGGGTACTATTTTAGAGTCCTATGTACCTCAATATCATCACTACCCCTTATAATTTAAGTATACATGTTCATTATCTTATCCTCTAATGATTCGCTAACACTTAATACGACTGTATTGCCAAAAATCACGGCATCAAGCCCAGTTACACTATTTCATCATACCTCGGATATCATATCACATCAATGAATCCCATATACGTGTTGTATATATCTGTATATACCTATACCTAGTTCTATATATATACACACATACACGTATACCCCATGTCGAGTTTCAGTGTGTGCGTGTGTATGTTTCTATCTGAAACCTACGAACCTCTTCCAAGGTACTCATCCTCAGATATGGTTTCCTAAATCAGTCTAGTCCAGCCTAGGGTCAATACTAGGGTCCTACTGATTAAGAATCTAGGGTCACATCTGGTTTTCTAATGTCAATAAGTACTATTCCTATTCTATGTTGCGGGGGTGCTAAACGCCATCCACCCGACTTCCCCCCGTAGATATGCATCTACTCACCTGGTCCATGTCTGCCGAAGACGGTGTCGCCATCCTCCTCTTCATCGCCCGCAGTCCGCGTGAGGGGTACCTAAACGCAAACATATAAATAACATCGTAAACTGAATCACATACAAAAGTCAAAACGACGCAAGGAACAAGCATAGGTTAAAACCTATGTCCCGTTCACGCAAAAGCACCAAATATCGCTCGATATCGGCGTACAAACTCCGATGGATCGAGATAAACATCAACAAATAACTCGTAGTTCTAAAACACATTACTTATATTATAAAACATGATTAAATCCATCGAAACCCTAAAATCCATCAAACCGTCCAATTTCGTAAAACCCGAAAATGCCAATTTTCCGTTTTTCATCAAAACTTGACATTTAAATGAAACCAATGGTTATAAAACTCATTAAATAGCATAACTAGACTATACAAACCATTACTATATTTTTATTACACAAATTTGTATTAATTTGAAATTTCTAGTTTGCAACCTTTAACAATTTTCAACATTTTTCAAGCAAAATACCACAACTCCACCACAAAACGTGATTTTGCATGAATTAATATATTAAACCAAAATTCATGATGATAATGATTTAATGAAACCATAAATTATATTTTTAATCTCATTTATTTAGGAATTTCTAAAATCTAGTTTACAAAATAGCAATTTTTATCACAATTTATCAATTATCAATAGAAACTAGCAATTAATTTAAGTTTCCATTCCACCAACAAGTTAATACCCTTATTATGACCACAATCTAGTGTTACAAATATTAATTGAAATTTTATTTCACCAAAAATTATATTTTATAGAAACCTAGTTAGCAAAATTCCTAATTTAAACAATTTTAAATGAAAAATTTACAATTCAACAACCATGCAAGATTTTCCAATTCTAAAAGTGTTAAACTAACTATTATAACCCTAATTATTTAATAAAAATCATAACTTGAATTTACAAACCCTAACTTGAATTTAAAAAATTGAACATAGAATTAATTCATTAAATCTAAACATGCTTAAAAGAAACATCTAATAACAAATAAACAAAAGAGGGAAAATTATACCTCCAAAATATGAAATCCAAACAATAAAATGAGCCTCCAAAATGCATGCTTCCCATCTCTAAATTCGATATAAAAATAAGCAAGGAATAAAGGGTAGGAAATAAATAGGATTTTGTGGATTTTTAATTGAATTTTTAAAGGATTTTTGATGAATTTTGGGGAAAAATAAAATGAGGAAAATGGGGGCTACCATGGGGGGTGAGGCCGGCCATTTTTGGAGGTGAGGGAGAGAAGGAAGAGAGTGACAAAAGTTGTGTAGAATTCTCCACCAAAATATCACTTCATTATGTCTTTTCTGCATTTATTTATTTTATTTTATTTCTTTACTATAGCAACTCAAGAAAGCTCTAGAAAAATGGAAAAATTTGCAAATAAATTTTGCATGATACACGCTAAATTCTAATATGCCATGGTTCATTTTTACAAATTAAAATCATTCAAATTTATAATTTTCACTAATTTAGTGTAAAAATAAAACTTATGTTAATATTTAAAATAATTAATTTAGGAAAAATATTTAATTAAACTAAAAATTTATAAGTGGCTAAATAAACACCATTTACTAGTAATTACATAATTAAAATAGGTATTTTTGAAATTATAATGAAAAACAATCACGGTTTAATTTTACGAAAAATACATATTACTTTACCGAAATTCATAAAATTCACTTAAACAATTTTATTCATTTAATTATTTATTTAATTATTTTTAAAACGTTACAGTGGAATCCGTGTTTTATACAGGCTTAATTTAAAACCCGGAAATCCTAGTATATCCAATATTTCATATGTGATTTCTGCTGCTGATATTCTGTGATGTGATCACTTGATATGATAAGATAGATACCGTGTATAATATATGTGATATATTATAGACGTTGCTTATGTTTTTCACCCGCGCAAACACTGCCCCGCTCTGCCGTTAGTTACCTAACCTAACGATGCTTGACGGGACTTCGAGGCGAATGCGGATGGCATTAGCATACGTTGTATTTATCTGTGATGATTAGGTAACTTAAATGATGGGACTTCATTAATGAGATTAATTAAATAAAAGAAACCTAAAAATATTGTAGAAACTTGTTTTAAAAATTGGTAACTCTAGTTCTTGCTTTGCATAGTGGTATTCCTTGTAGAATATCCAGCACCTTATTCTATAAAGAAAGAGCTGAGATCCCTTCACCGGGAGTGACCTCTTTAGCACAACTGGCAGATGCTACAATTCACTCGGTTTTTCTTTTGATTTCTTCTATAGTTTTTGCTTTGCATTGTGGTATTTGTGAAATATCCTGCACATTATTCGATAAGGAAAGAGCCGAGATCTCTTCACCGGGAGTGACCTCTTCAGCAAAACTAGTAAAATCCTTAAAAACACTACTTTTCAAAATCACTCGATTCTACAACGATATCAAGTTCATTACGCAAAAGGTTTTCTTAAAAACCTGTCGTAGCCCTCCATCATTTCAGATAAGTATTTTTTAGTATTCGTGCTGCGTTTGTTGGCCTTTGTCAAGGCGTAGTTTGCGGTAACTGATTAGTACTTATCTGCTTGAGCATATGATGTGATTGGATTAGGGTAGTCGTGAGACCTTGTTGGCCTTTGTCAAAGGTCGTGCGGGTGGGTTTAATTCAATCAGGAAATAACGGGTTAAACTTGACTAGCATCCTATGGTTTGTTGGACTCTGTCAAGGTCATAGGAGGATAGGGGAAGAATATTATCGGGAATTTCAAGTGTTCAAATTTGCAATGAGATTGCATACCTTTTATGAGATAGTTGGATTCTGATACCCACTGCGAGTAAGAGTTACTTCTGAGAGAGTTTTGCACATTACAATTAGTCGATCAAGTAGGTGTCTAGAAAAGTGTTAACGGGGTTACGTCCTTGGGAAAACGATGTTTATTTTAATTAGGTCCGTGCGAAAGCACGGGGAACTTCCCTCAAAGTACCGACACTGGCCTGGCCGAAAGATTGAAGAACTTGTAGGGTGTAATTAATCCCGGCTAGTCTTACCTTTTAGGGTTTGAAGGAAGATTTGATAAAAACGGTGGGAGCCATCCTGATTAGATAAAATAATAACCAATCTAATTTTGCAAGAGTGCACGCAGAGTGTTTTCTTCTCTCTCTCCAGGTAGCGACCATGTCACGCCTTAATCAAGATAATAATATGGATGTATTGACCGGACCCACTTATTATACTGAGCTGGGGAACGTTGGTCCCACTCTACTTTATAATTGTTATAAGACCGAGCAGGAGATAGGGGATTACCAGGATTCCCATGCCTTCCAAACGAAGAAAGTGCATGATGATTCATCTTTTTCGGGTGTATTCGTTACAGAGAACTATTTCTCAGTATCCTCTACGTCCTGGGTATGAGATACCGGATCAAGATCCCACATATGTAATCTGTTACATGGGCTACAGATAGGTAGAGAACTGGGAATGGATGATAAGTTTCAAGAGTTAGAAATTGTGCAATTGTTGCAGCCAAAGTGTTGGCAGTTATCACCTTGTATTACCAAATACATTAATTCTGAACGAATATTATTAGATACCGAACCTATATATAACATTATATCGGTCTCTTTATTTACTAAAGAAGGATATAATTTTGTATTGTTGGATAATGTTTTGAACATTTCCTATATCAAGAGTTGATCGGTTCGGGTACGTTATCTAAAAGCATATACGTTCTAAATCAAACCGCAGTTCTTAAAGTACAAAACACACACAAGAGGAAGAGTTCAGAAATGAACGAATTCTTCTTGAGGTATTGTAGACTAGGTCATATCAATGCGACCAGACTAGCTAAATTACATTAAGATGCATATTTAAATCAGTTTGAATTTACATCTTAAGAAACTTTCCAGTCATGTCACAAAGATAAAATGACCATAGCTCCGTTTACTGGAAACAGAGAAAGAGTTAGTGAACTCTTAGGATTGATACATGATGATGTATGTAGGTCCCCTGTCTACACATGTCAGGACTAGTTCTTTGTACTTCATTATATTCACTGATGATCTCTCAAGATTCGGACATATGTTCCTGTTGAAACACAAGTCTGAAGCTTTTGAGAAATTCATAGAATATAAATCAAAAGTAGAGAACCAAAAAGGGTATAAGTATTATGTTCTTTGATGTGATCAGGGAGGAGAATACTTGAGCATGGAGAACATGGACTATTCTAAAGGAGAATGAGATTCTCTCTCAGCATTACTCCTCTGTATACACCACAGAACTACGGTGTATCGGGGCGGAGCAATCGTACCCTATTAGATAAGGTGCGCTCTATGAAGAGTACTGCTGAGTTATCTATTTCCTTTTAGGAGTTATGCACTTGAGAAGCTGCATACCTATTGAATTAGGTTCCAACCAAATCAGGTGCCTACCACTCCATCTGAGATATGGTATGGGAAGAGCCCATGTCTTCAGTAAGTTAAGATTTGGGGTTGTCCGGCCTATATCTAAAAGCAAAATTGGGACAAGCTCGAGGCAAGGTCAGTTCTGTGGAAGTTTGTTGGATATCCCAAGCATTCGCAAGGGAATATCTTCTACCGTACCAAGGAACAAAAGGTGTTTTATTCTCGGCATGCTACCTTTTTAGAAAAGGAGTTTTTTATGGAAGAAATTAGTGGTCATGAGGTAGAACTGGAATAAGTTCCAGGTTTACAAACTACAGCTGATGATTTGGTAGAACCGGAGGATTCAATAGCTCCTAACGAACCTCAGCCTCTCCGCCGATCTGGTAGGGTTTCTCATCCGCCTGAGAGATACTTCGGTTTTCTCAATGACAGTGGGAGCAAGGATTGCATCATGAGATGATGACCCAACTAATTTTTGAGCAAGGCCACTAAGAGTGGGGACTCTGTAAGAATGGCTGGATGCTAAGCGATCTGAGATGGAATCTATATACACCAATAAAGTATGGACTTTGGTTGTTATATCTGAAGGGTTAAACCCCCATCAGGAGCAAGTATATCTTGAGAAGATTACTTGGTGTAGATGGAAAAGTTGAGACTTTCAAATCTAGACTTGTTGTAAAAGGTTTTCATCATCGACCAGGTGTGGATTATGATGAAACCTTTTCTCCAGTGGCTATGCTTAAGTCCATCCGGATCCTACTTGCCATTGCTACATACCATGACTACGATATCTGGCGGTTGGGTCTCATGACTGCTTTTCTAAATAGTGATTTAGAAGAAAACGTCTATAAGTACACAACCAGAGGGCTTCGTAGACAGTGGGAGCAACGGAAACATGTGCAAGTTGCTTTACGGGTTAAAGTAGGCATTGCGGAGTTGGAACATCTGTTTTGATATGGTAGTCAAAGTGTTTGACTTCATCAAAATGGTAGATGAACCTTGTATATACAAAAAGGTAGTAAAAGAGTAAGGCGGTCTTTCTCGTATTGTACGTAGATGACATACTCTTGATAAGGAAGGTGTTTCCTATGCTACACCCGGTCAATCTGCTCTTATCACAAGGATTCTCCATAAAAGATTAAGGTGATAAATCCTAAATCCTGGGTTTTGGATCTATGAGATAGATCTAAGTGGATGTTAGGATTCTCATTAGGTGTAGTGAAATGGTATCAATCGATCCTAGGGAGAATCATTTGAGAGCTTCCAGGGTAGTAAAGTCGACTGAATGTCAGTCACAAGCATTGTCTTTACCCTCAGTGGAGGGACGGTATGTTGGAAGAGTTCTAAGCTAGATACCGTGGCAAACTAGATGATAAAGGCTGGATACATCGCTACCAAAGATGCTACCAAAGAGGCAGTCTGGGTGTATATTAGTTCATGAGATGAACTTCGTTCCTACCATTGTATGACAATGGAGTTGTGGCGTATGCCTAGGAACTCCCGTCCCATCAGTGATCCAGACATATTCTAAGGCAGTATCACCTGATCAAGAGATAGTTGATCTCTAGGGAGATCGAGATTAGGAGAGTAGACTCAGAGGACAATACGGCGGATCCACTCACAAAGGCCTTTTACCAAGAGAGACTTTTATGAGATGGTTGAGTATAAGATACTACAACCACTGCTGATTGTTAGGTATTGGATACTACAACATATGGCCCTAGCGCAATTGGGAGATTGTTAGTTATGTATGCCCTAGAGGCCATTATTGTACATATGATGTATATTATAGTGGATGCTTGGACATACATAGGGAGGAATTTCTTGCTCGACATGATAGTGTGCTATCTGGTTACTCTTTATCTTAACATGTATACTGATTATCTCTCTGTTACATGTTGATAAAGCCCTTAGGATGTTTACTTGACTACCTGCATTATGATGCAGATCATACTAGTGGGACAAAGGTAGTCCGTGAGTACATCCTTTAATGTCCCTAGTCGTGGATGTATCAAGATGGGGCATCGATATACCAGAGTAGACTAGCGTATACCTTCTCGACCTATATAGATGGGCGATGGATGATCCCATATCCATTGGTGTTTGACATCAGAGATGATATACGGGTACTCAGTGGAGACTGGGTACACTGGATGAACTCGCCGAGAACTCCTAAATAGTATTATACCTCACGTCAGATGGCAGTTCTCTGGTGACACTGGTACAGGTTAGTCTGTCGACCCGAGATCATCATAGAGTCTTGTGTGATTCCCACCATGCTTTGATTTCCAACTTACCACGTTCAGGAGAACGTGCAAAACGGTGGTTTTTGGGTACAATCTCAAGTCACATGGAGGCAATAAGCAATATGAGAGGATTTCGTCTCTCCCAGTATTGGGGGTTGATGTTGCGCTGTGTTCGATTGATTATAACAGGAAGTCCCTGACCAGGGCTGATTCGGAGATATACTGGTAAGTGTTATCAGTAGTTTCTCGACCCGTTATGAGCCTCATATCGGCATGACTTATTGAGTTACTGGGGTCTGACGTTTACCACCCCTAGACGAGATATGTGACATATCAGACGAAGAGACCGGACTGTACGGTAGTGTTACTGTTTGGATTCGCAGCAGTATGAGCAGGCTTGCTTGTTGATATCTGATCGCTCAATACCCGGATGGCCGTTACGTTTAGCAGACCGCTTGCGGCTTGTGGGTGTTTGATATGATCATCACCTACTGCCGGCGTATTGACGAGTCTTTAGAGTCCTACACAGAGCTTTCCTGGTTCATGCGAAACGAAGTAGGAGCACATATGTGATATGTGCGAGACCGAGATTAATGCACGTATGTGATACCGCATTCTATTCTCACGATATGTGATATCGGTCAGTTATATGTGATATAGCCGGATTATCGGATCAAGTGTTGATTCGATAAGTTGTTACATTATTTAATCAGTTATATATATGTGATATAGCCGGATTATTAAATCAAGTGTTGGTTTGATTATTTAATGTATAACTATATATTTATATATTAACATACATTAACTAATATTTGCTCACTTATAATTTATCTTTTCTCACTTTGTGTGTGCATAAAGTATATATGTGATATATATTTGTGTACATGATTTAGTGTCATGTTTGATGATATATCCTTCATGGATGTGTGAGACTTACACCATGCGGAATGATAATTCAGGGTTTTTCTATTCTTAAGTAATTCAAAAATAGATTGGAAATTGTCATGGCTAGAAGCTTGGATGCACATTACTAAGTTCACTACTTTTGTTTTACTAAAGATATTTATTAACCCAATCATTATCCTATGCCATGGTTAAGTCTCTACATGAGTTAATATGTGACATATACTCACCCATGGTTACTTTTCTAACCTCATGAGCTTCATCTCGTTTCTTCATCATTTTCATCTTCTTCTTCCTCATGAATGCTTTCTAGCTTTCAAAATGGTGATGAAATATTGTGAGAAAATTAAATCTAAAATGAGTCCATTTCCTACTTCATCATTCTCTACTATATTAGCCATTTAGTTTAGGGTGTTTGCTTTACTAATGTACCATTAGTGAAGAGATAGCATGAGCTTGAGTCTTCTCGACTTTGATCATTTTCGGTCTCGAAGACTTCGATCAAGCTTGTTCATTTCTTCAACAGAACCCTTTTTAGAGTTCGGGTGTTCATTACTTGCAGCGAAGGGACTACTACATGGAGTATTAGAAGTGAAGGACCGGTCTACAAATGTTGTATTCCTCATTTACTTAGATGTAAAGTTGTTTACATTTCGTTTCGTCGGATTTTCTAGTTACGATTCTAGGGTTAGGGTTAGCTAGGACGGCAAATTTTTGGAAATGGTATGAACGATACCTCCTGAAACCTTGTTGCCAACCTAGGTAACCCTGCAATACTGAGCCGAACCCTAATCGAACCCGAGCTGGCTCGTTCAATTACCACCCCTGTCTGTAGGTATATTTTGATATATCAACAAGAGGAGGGGGCAGGGTATGGAGAAAAATGTAAAAGGAAATAGATTCTGTTGGCTTTTTTGATATATTTAGCTCCAGTTCCGACGGATGCAAGTGGTACAAAGAATTTCACCAATAGCTATAGATCTAAGCAAATTGTCTCTTCCATGCAGCACTTCGATCGAGTTTGATAGTCATTAATATCGCGACGGGATATTTTATAGGAATTTCATTGAATTATACACGAAGCTAATTACTGTTAGTTCTTGAGCTATATTATAAATCAAAGTTTTGTAGTTTTCATTGGTTTTTGAGTTCCCATGCTCGGTTTCTCGTGTCTTGGTTTTTGGGGAAAAAATCTCTTTCTTTTAGTCCTACATAAAAATGAGGTGGAGATTTTGTGTGTGAATATATGAAGTCTCATTTCTACATATAAAGATGAAGTGTGTGACTAGAAATAGAGATAGGCTCCTGGCCACTTGAGCCGGGCTTAAGCCTAAGAGAAAAATGAGCGGGCCGATCTGAAAACCCTTAGACTACTAAAATAAGGGGTTGCCCCTACGGATATTGAAATCCGTAGGGGCAGATTTATTTTGGCCCTACGGCTAATCCGTAGGGCCAAGTGGTTGCCCCTACGGTCCAAAACGTTTAATTTAAAAATATTAAATCTTAATTTATTGTTTTCCCCTACGGAGCCGCAAACCAAGGACCTACGGACAAATCCGTAGGGGCATCTAAATATGGATTTAATAGAAAAGGCACAAAATTTGCCTACACGCTGATCTCTCCTCTCTCTCGCTCAAGCACGCGAAACCTCCCAAATCCCCTTTTCTCATCGCCGCGTCGCCGATCTCACCGATCTCGTCGCCGTTCTCTCTCTCTCGTTCCCGATCTCGTCGCCGTTCTTCCTCGTCGCCGATTGTCGATTGTCTCCTCCACCGAACAGGTAAGTAATTAAATCTTTAATTAAAGAAATTTTTGATTATTTTAGGGGCTGTGGTTGGGGTTCGGCTAGGGTTGCGGTTGGGGTTGGGTTCGGCTAGGGTTGCGGTTAGGGTTGGGGTTGGGGTTAGGGTTAGGGTTGGGGCTGGGGCTGGTGCTGGGGTTGCGGTTGCGGTTGGGGTTAGGGTTAGGGTTAGGGTTCGGCTGGGGCTGGGGCTGGGGCTGGAGTTAGGGTTGGGGCTGAAAACAATGGATCTTGCTTAAGTTATATTTTCAGTTGTAGAATTTTATTTGAGGTGTTACATGAGATAGAATAACTTAGTTATATCTTCAAACAATTATAATTTTATTTTTCAGTTGTAGAATTTTAAACTAGTTAATAAATAAGCAAGATATCGTTAAGTAACTTATACGGTTCGAAGTTCAGCCGTAGACTTCGAGACTAGTTGATGCGCAAGTAAAACATTGCAATATTTGAGGGAAGTAAACAGCATGAAAACAATGGATCTTGCTTAAGATGCTAAAAGTTCGTAGGAATCGAAAAACATGGACCTGCCGTAAGCGAGCCTGTGTGGTGTCATCCTCTCTTCACTGACATGCACACATACACGCGCCCATACACGCAGGGCCTAATACATAAATTTGCACTTTCATTCTCTCTACGGACACATGCACCACACATGCACGCATACACACGACCTAATACATAAATATGCACTGTCCTCTCTACATAGACATGCACACACACATGCATGCATACACACAGGGCCTAAGACAAATATAAAACAAAAAAACATCATATTTCAATACCTTTTTGCGTATGTATCAAATACTTGCAAAGTTGATTTGCTGTCAATACGGAACATTTTCTATCCGTATATCATTAGATAAATAGAAAGAAAGAAAGTTCGATATGTATGTGCTGCTCCATGAAGGCCAATTGAACAGTGTCGGTGGTTATAAAAAAAATAACGAAGAATTGAATTTTGATTGCCACTGTAAGTCCGTGTTGCCCACCCCGGTGCTTACGGGGAGGCGGAAAACATAATAAAAATCGGATTTTTAATGACTTAGGCAACATGGACTATGCTTGTGAGGATCTTTGCTAAACTAAAACTAGCTAAAGTAAACTAACAACTAACAAAGTTGTAGAAAGGTTATACCTTTGGTCTTTAGTCCTTCTCTCCTTGCTCCTAGGTATGGTAGAAAAGGATCACCTTGCTTGTCTTCTCCCGTCAAAGAAGGATCCACCCGAAAGCCACCACCTTTAGCTTCAACTCCAAGCTAGGAGTAACTAGAGTGCAAGAAATGCTAAGACTTGAACCCTAGAATTGAGTAGAGAAGATCAAGAGAGGGTTTTTCTCAAGCTTTTTGTTTCTCAACACATGAGAGGGAGAGAGCTTGAGGGAGAGGATGAGCAAGAGAGAGAAAAGAAATGAGAGAGTGAGAATAATAGTGAGCCATTCTCACTAATATGTGAGGATAAGTTTAATTAGATAATTAGCTTGAAAATTGTCATGATAAATCATGAATTGACCATTATCATTTCATTTTTGCAAAGATCAAAGAGCATCTTCCAAATGAAATGATTATGGTCAAGTTGTCAACATGGTCAACAAGTCAATGAAGTCAAATTGTCAACAACAACCATGCACAATAATTAAGCTAATTATCAATTAACAATAATCCACACAAAAACAATAGGGTTAATAAAATGACAAAGGCCATTAACCCTAAACAAGGTCCTCTCCCCCAATCTCAAGCAACTGTGCATACGCACCCGCATTCGTGATCCGAGGAACACGAACACAATGAGAAAAACCAATCTCAAATCATATACTAGGATCCGGCTTAAACCAAAGCCCGCTAGTATAAACTGTCCGGACAGCAAACGTGCACAAGTGCGCGGATGCGAACGAACCCTGTCGCAAAACCATGCGACCTCTACTCGTTTTGCCTAAAGGCGAATAGCTCTCTGTGTGGGACTCTAAAGACTCGACACTACGCTGGCAGTGGGTTTAACCACAGACCGCAAGCGGCACTAGCTGTACGTAACGGTCCCCAGGTAGATGTCGATAAGAAGACTGACGAGGTGAACCCCATCTGCACTCCTACTGAGCCTGTATGTGACAGTCTCCGTACAGTCCGGTCTGTTCGTCTGATACATCGCATGGCGGGCCTAGGGGGGCGGTGAACGTCAGTCCCCTAATAGCGGTACAAGTCGTGTCGGAGTGTAGCCCAGAACACCCTGAGATAACACTGGAAACCTACCAGTATATCTCGCTTGCCCTGGCCAGGGACTACTCGTGTAATGGCTCTCCTGGACACAGCGCGATGTCAACCCCCAATACCGGGAGAGACGAATCCTGTCTAACCGTCACTGCCTCCAAGTGCTTCGGGACTGCACCCAAAAACTACCTGTTTGCACAGCTCCTTTGAGCCGTGGTAGGGTAGTAATCAAAATGCAGTGGGAACACACTCGAGGCGAAGTGACAGTGTCAAGTCAGCGGACTAAGCTGTACTCATGTCACCTGGGAACTGATAACTGACGATAGGTATATTACCAACCAACAGTTCCCGACGAGTCCTGTCCAGTGTACTCGTAACCTAACGAGCACCCGCATACTATCCCAAGTACGACGTACTAACGGCTGTGGGACAGACCGTCTCCCACACTGGGATGAGAAGCGCATACGCTAGTCTACTCCGGAGTATCGATGCCCTGTCTCGATAGTCCAACGACCAGGGACCTGTATAAGGATGTGCTTATAGATTACCCAGCTCCCACGTGTGCGAGCGCCATCACAACGCTGGTAATCAAGCAAAGATCCTAAGGGCTCTACTAATATGTATACCAGCAATATGCTAAAAGAAACACATGCACATATTAAAGCAGAGACAAACCAAGTAGCATACTACCATTTCGAGCAAGATTGTATATATACAACTGTGAATATCCCAAGCTTCCATTAAGTAATATACAAGCTAGTATGATACAGTAATGGCCTCTAGGGCATATACACTAACAATCTCCCACTTGCACTAAGGCCATGTACTGGCGTATCGAAGACCTATCATCTCGATCAGCCGCTCGAACTGAGTCTGGGGCAAGGCCTTGGTGAATGGATCTGCTGTGTTATCCTCTGATGCAACTCTCCGGACCTCGATCTCCTGGCGATCCACGATCTCCCTGATCAGGTGATACCGCCTTAAGATGTGTCTGGATTTCTGATGGGACCTGGGTTCCTTCGCTAAAGCTATAGCCCCGTTGTTGTCGCAATACAGAGGTATTGGGTCAACAATGGACGGAACCACCTGAAGTTCTTTCAAGAACTTCCTCATCCAGACAGCTTCTTTTGCGGCATCAGATGCAGCGATGTATTCCGCTTCCATAGTCGAGTCAGCAACGGTTTCCTGTTTGGAGCTCTTCCAACACACCGCCCCTCCATTGAGGGTAAAGACAAAACCCGACATGGACTTGGAATCATCCTTGTCACTCTGGAAGCTGGAGTCAGCAAAGGCCTCAACCTGCAGGTCTTTTCCGCCATACACCAAGAACATCTCCTTAGTCCTTCTCAGGTACTTGAGAATGTTCTTTACTGCTACCCAATGTTTCTCCCCTGGGTTTGACTGATACCTGCTTACCACACTCAGTGCATAAGCCACATCCGGTCTGGTACACAACATCGCATACATTATAGAGCCTACCGCAGAAGCGTAGGGTATAATAGACATGCGATCCCTCTCCAAATCAGTCTTGGGAGACATCTCTTTGGAGAGGGTGATCCCGTGACAAGCCGGTAGATTACCGCGCTTGGAATCTTCCATACTGAATCTTTTCAGTATGGTGTCGATGTACCTGGACTGCGAGAGTCCTAATATCCTCTTGGATCTGTCACGGTAGATCCGGATACCCAGAATGTATGAGGCATCACCCAGGTCTTTCATGGAGAACCTGTGTGATAAGAACCCCTTGACAGATTGTAGCATAGGAATGTCATTTCCTATTAAGAGAATGTCATCCACGTATAAAACGAGGAATACTACAGTTCTCGCTACAAATCTACAATAGATGCATGGTTCATCTGGATTTTTGATAAAGCCAAATTCTTTGACCGTCTCATCAAAACAGATGTTCCAACTCCGCGATGCCTGCTTGAGTCCATAAATGGACTTGAGCAATTTGCACACCTTTCCGCTGCTCCCACCCTGAATGAAACCCTCTGGCTGGTCCATATAGACACACTCCTCTAAATGACCATTTAGAAAAGCTGTCTTTACGTCCATCTGCCAAATCTCATAATCGTGGAAAGCAGCGATGGCAAGAAGGATCCGAATGGATTTCAGCATAGCTACTGGAGAAAAGGTTTCGTCATAGTCCAAACCAGGTCGCTGACGAAAACCCTTTGCTACCAGTCTAGCTTTATAGGTCTCAACCTGTCCATCTACACCAATCTTCCTTTTGAAGATCCACTTGCATCCTACGGGTTTTACCCCGTCTGGAGCAATGTCCAACGTCCATACTTTGTTGGTGTACATGGACTCCATCTCGGTCCGCATTGCATCCAGCCATTTTACCGAGTCGACGCTCTGAATGGCTTGCTGGAAGCTAGTAGGCTCATCACAATCTAGGATGCAGTCCTCTCTATCCCCGTCAATAAGGAAACCGTAGTACCTCTCGGGCGGATGAGACTGCCTACTACTCCTGCGGAGTGGCATGGGAATGTCTTGTTCTTTCGAACCTTCTGGTTCCTCTAAGCTTTCAGTGATGGTTTGTGGTTCTGGAATTTCTTCCAGTTCTATTGCGTTCCCGCTTATCTGATTTTCTAAAAACTCAGTTTCCAAGAAGCGGGCATGACGAGAAACAAGGACTTTTTGCTCCTCTGCGTAATAGAAGAGATACCCCTTGGAGTTCTTTGGGTATCCCACAAACTTGCACTGTACTGAGCGTGCCTCGAGCTTGTCCGCATGCTGCTTTTTTACAAAAGCTGGACACCCCCATGTCTTAAAGGATTTAAGACAGGGTTTCTTCCCACTCCACATCTGATATGGTGTGGTAGGCACTGTTTTAGTAGGAACCTGGTTCAAGAGATGTGCAGCTGTTTCCAGTGCATAACCCCAGAAAGATCGCGGTAACTCAGCCTTACTCATCATGGACCGTACCATATCCAATAGGGTTCGGTTCCGTCTCTCCGATACACCATTGTGTTGCGGAGTGTATGGAGGAGTAAGCTGAGAGAGAATTCCATTCTCTTTTAAGTAATTCAGGAATTCGGCACTTAAGTATTCTCCTCCTCGATCCGATCTTAGGATCTTGATACTTTTGCCGGTTTGTTTCTCTACTTCACTCTTATATTCCTGGAACTTTTCAAAGGCCTCGGACTTATGTTTCATTAAGAAGACATAACCGTACCTTGAAAAATCATCCGTAAAAGTAATGAAGTAAGAGTAACCGCTTCGCGCATGTGTAGACATTGGACCGCACACGTCACTGTGTACGAGTCCCAAGAGCTCGCTCGCTCTTTCTCCGTGTCCAGTGAACGGAGCCTTTGTCATCTTTCCCATGAGACAAGATTCACAAGTGGCATAAGACTGATACTCGAACGGATCCAAGTATCCTTCTTTATGTAACTTAGTCAACCGTGTCTCATTGATGTGACCTAGTCTACAATGCCACAAGAAAGCCTGATTAATATCTGGAGACTTTCTTTTATGTGTATTCTGGATATTGAAAACCTGTGGTTGGTTTAAAACGTAAATACCGTTGTTTAATGTACCTGACCCAATCAACACTTGATTAAGGTGAATGTTCACTACATTACTTACAAATGCAAATTCATAACCTTCTTTAGATAATAAAGATACAGAAATGATATTACAGGTTGCATTTGGTACATAATAACAACTACGCAAAACCAAAAAGTGTCCATCTGATAATCCCAGGTGATAGTCCCCCACGGCCTCTGCATCCATGCTAGCACCGTTCGCAACTCTGAGGGTCATGTCACCTGCCTTCAAAACTCTACGCTTTCTCAACGCCTGCAAAGAATTACAGATATGAGATCCTGATCCGGTATCCAATACCCAGGATGTAGAGTTTATTGATAGACAGTTTTCAATAACATACACACCTGAAGCTGAAGCTGCAACTCGCTTCAAATCCTGTGTTCTGGCTTTCCAAGCCTTGCAATCTTGTTTCCAGTGGCCACTTTTGTGACAATAGAAGCATTCTTCCTTCCCCACCAGCTTCCCCGCTACCTTTGTTGCTTTACCCTTTCCCTTCGTATCCACTTTACCGACACCGCCTCTTGGTTTGGCGGGGGCTTTCTTCTTCTTGCCCTTGGCTTTCGCCCTGGACCTAGAAGAGGAAGATCCTCCTACAAACAAAGTGGATGTCTCCCTACCCTTCTGTAGGGTGCCCTCAGCAGTCCTCAACATGTTCAGAAGCTCGGCAAGTTCAACCTCCTTTCCTTGCATGTTGAAGTTAAGAATGAACTGGGCGTAAGTGGAAGGAAGGGACTGGAGAATCAGATCAGTATAGAGTTCATTCTCCAACGTGGTCCCAAGGTCCGCGAGCTCCTCTATGTAGCCGATCATCTTAAGCACGTGGTCCGCTACCGATGATCCGACGGCCAACCTTGCCGAAAAGAGCTTCTTCGACACTTCGTATCTTGCGATACGAGACTGCTCTCCATACAGTTCTTTTGTATGGAGAAATATGGACTCTAGGTCCATATTCTCGTGCCTCCTCTGATGGTCATTGTCCATCGAGGCTAGTACGAGGCATTTGGCCCTCGCGCAATCTATCTCCCATGTCTTACGGATTTCTACATCCGCGACGCTGGAGGTGGGACCTGGGACGGGGGGAGCTTTGGTGGTAAGTATATACCCCAGCTTGTCATAAGTGATAGCCATCTTGACATTCCTGAGCCAATCTTTGTAGTTTGGCCCTGTCAATATATTTTTATCTAAAAGTAACTTAAGTCCGGTCATCTTGAATGGTCGCTGCAATTAGGAGAGAGAAAAGAAACACTTTAGCATGATGCTCTTGCAAGTTTAGAGTGGTTTTTAGTTTGTCTAAACTGGATGGCTCCCACTGTCTCTCGAATCCCTTCTCAAACCATAAAGAAAAGGATTAGCCGGGATCATTCTCACCGTACAATACTTGCTTAACCGTTCAGCCAGGCCAGTGTCGGTACTTCGAGGGAGGTTTTCCAACGCTTTCGCGAAGTTCCTTAATTAAGTAACCTCTTTTCCCTGTGGGCGTAGCCCCGCTAACACCTTTCTAGGCACCTACTAGGTTTATAGCATTGATCGTTAAGTGAGAGTTTTCCCGAGGAGTAGCATATACTCACAGTAGGATCGGGATCCAAATATCATCGCGTGATAAAACCGAAGGAATCCTACCAGAATTATCACACTCCAAATGGTATGCAACGCTAGCAAGTTTCAGTACTTATGAAACTCCCGATGTGGATTTTTGCCCCATGCTCTTATGACCTTGACTAAGGCCAACAAATCATAAGTCACATGTCAAGTTCTACCCGTCGTTATCCAGGTTAATTTGAACCCACCCGTATCCACCCTTGACTATGGCCAACAAGGCAATACGACTGTCTCAAACCAACGCATTCTATCTATGCAACATATGAATACCCACCAGCTACCAAACACTGTGCCTTGACTAAGGCCAACAAACACAGCTTGAATACCGTTGATTATTCATATGAAACGACGGAGGGCTACGGATGGTTTTGGCGAAACCGTGAACGTAGTGAACTTGATATAATCGATGGAACGAGATAGCTTTTAAAAGGAGTGGTTCAAGCTCCGCGTTTAAAAGTTTAGTTTTTGAAAAAGAACCGAGTGGTTTTCAAAGTGTTCCAATCGACTTTTACTTGGTTTATTTCTTGCATTAGTTCTTTTAATGCGTCCCATCATTTAATCCTACCATTGCAGAAAACAACCAAAATATGACGTACGCTTATGCCATTCGCATTCGCCACGGGGCCCCGTCATCACCCGTTAGGTTACTTAACTAACGACAGAGCGGGGGCTGGGCTAGCGCGGCTGTAAAACATAAGCAACGCCTAAATAGTTATTATATATAAATATATAGCAATGATAGACATTACAGATCACAGATGAATACATTGGATATACTAGGAATCCGCAATGCGTTCGAGCCTGCAACGCAAAGCGGATTACACGGTCGCGGTGAATAGCCAATACCCCACCCAAGACCCCTACGGGTGCGGCAAACTACCCGCCAAGCACCCGAAGCGAAGCAACCTCCCTCACCACCGTGAGTAGGCCACTCGGCACTTCGAGATACCCGGTAGTTTGTGCACCCCCTCCATGGGTCTATCCTAGGAGCAAAAACAGTAAAAAGAATTATACAATGACGGCTACAACCCCGACCCGGTTGTGCGGCCATACAAAGAATATTATTACATCAATTTACATGTTACAAATGAATGAAAGAAAATAACGCTCATCTCACATCCAACCCGGCTATTCACCCGCGACAATCCAATCCATTCATATCCACAAACCAACAACAAACACAGATCATGTATAACCCCGACTAATCGTCTTATAGCGATTAGCCGACGTTCAATACATGCAAGCATTACAGATATAACCGATGTAGTTAAAGCGTAGTGAAGTTCCGGAAAAATACGGATTTATAGGCCCGCAAAAGCAAATTTTAGTTCTGGAAAATCTGGGCATATAATATATATCCTAAAAATCCCAAAAACAATACAGAAAAACACTGCACGAAAAACGATGCAGTGAAGACATCAAAGCGCGGCGCTTCCGCGGCACGAGTCTACCTCGTGCGGCGGAAGCGCGGCGGTTTGGATGATTCTCTGTCTCGTTTTTCGTGGGTGTTTTTAAAAAACCCTGAGATGAATTTACAAATATAAAGTTTTCTATTTTGAGCAGAAAAAAATTCAACAGAAACTAGGGTTTTTCAAAGTTCGGTTTTTGGATTTTTCGGTTTCGAAACTTCGCTACACTTTACTACCTAGCTAGTTTGAGTTTAGTTAGGCTCTGATACCACTGTAAGTCCGTGTTGCCCACCCCGGTGCTTACGGGGAGGCGGAAAACATAATAAAAATCGGATTTTTAATGACTTAGGCAACATGGACTATGCTTGTGAGGATCTTTGCTAAACTAAAACTAGCTAAAGTAAACTAACAACTAACAAAGTTGTAGAAAGGTTATACCTTTGGTCTTTAGTCCTTCTCTCCTTGCTCCTAGGTATGGTAGAAAAGGATCACCTTGCTTGTCTTCTCCCGTCAAAGAAGGATCCACCCGAAAGCCACCACCTTTAGCTTCAACTCCAAGCTAGGAGTAACTAGAGTGCAAGAAATGCTAAGACTTGAACCCTAGAATTGAGTAGAGAAGATCAAGAGAGGGTTTTTCTCAAGCTTTTTGTTTCTCAACACATGAGAGGGAGAGAGCTTGAGGGAGAGGATGAGCAAGAGAGAGAAAAGAAATGAGAGAGTGAGAATAATAGTGAGCCATTCTCACTAATATGTGAGGATAAGTTTAATTAGATAATTAGCTTGAAAATTGTCATGATAAATCATGAATTGACCATTATCATTTCATTTTTGCAAAGATCAAAGAGCATCTTCCAAATGAAATGATTATGGTCAAGTTGTCAACATGGTCAACAAGTCAATGAAGTCAAATTGTCAACAACAACCATGCACAATAATTAAGCTAATTATCAATTAACAATAATCCACACAAAAACAATAGGGTTAATAAAATGACAAAGGCCATTAACCCTAAACAAGGTCCTCTCCCCCAATCTCAAGCAACTGTGCATACGCACCCGCATTCGTGATCCGAGGAACACGAACACAATGAGAAAAACCAATCTCAAATCATATACTAGGATCCGGCTTAAACCAAAGCCCGCTAGTATAAACTGTCCGGACAGCAAACGTGCACAAGTGCGCGGATGCGAACGAACCCTGTCGCAAAACCATGCGACCTCTACTCGTTTTGCCTAAAGGCGAATAGCTCTCTGTGTGGGACTCTAAAGACTCGACACTACGCTGGCAGTGGGTTTAACCACAGACCGCAAGCGGCACTAGCTGTACGTAACGGTCCCCAGGTAGATGTCGATAAGAAGACTGACGAGGTGAACCCCATCTGCACTCCTACTGAGCCTGTATGTGACAGTCTCCGTACAGTCCGGTCTGTTCGTCTGATACATCGCATGGCGGGCCTAGGGGGGCGGTGAACGTCAGTCCCCTAATAGCGGTACAAGTCGTGTCGGAGTGTAGCCCAGAACACCCTGAGATAACACTGGAAACCTACCAGTATATCTCGCTTGCCCTGGCCAGGGACTACTCGTGTAATGGCTCTCCTGGACACAGCGCGATGTCAACCCCCAATACCGGGAGAGACGAATCCTGTCTAACCGTCACTGCCTCCAAGTGCTTCGGGACTGCACCCAAAAACTACCTGTTTGCACAGCTCCTTTGAGCCGTGGTAGGGTAGTAATCAAAATGCAGTGGGAACACACTCGAGGCGAAGTGACAGTGTCAAGTCAGCGGACTAAGCTGTACTCATGTCACCTGGGAACTGATAACTGACGATAGGTATATTACCAACCAACAGTTCCCGACGAGTCCTGTCCAGTGTACTCGTAACCTAACGAGCACCCGCATACTATCCCAAGTACGACGTACTAACGGCTGTGGGACAGACCGTCTCCCACACTGGGATGAGAAGCGCATACGCTAGTCTACTCCGGAGTATCGATGCCCTGTCTCGATAGTCCAACGACCAGGGACCTGTATAAGGATGTGCTTATAGATTACCCAGCTCCCACGTGTGCGAGCGCCATCACAACGCTGGTAATCAAGCAAAGATCCTAAGGGCTCTACTAATATGTATACCAGCAATATGCTAAAAGAAACACATGCACATATTAAAGCAGAGACAAACCAAGTAGCATACTACCATTTCGAGCAAGATTGTATATATACAACTGTGAATATCCCAAGCTTCCATTAAGTAATATACAAGCTAGTATGATACAGTAATGGCCTCTAGGGCATATACACTAACAGCCACATGGCAGGAGAAAACTTTTCTGACACCATGTACCCAATTTTTCCACACACACCCCTTCACACATGAAGGTTGGCAGAAGATGTTTTTCTTGTAACATCTTCAGCATCATCGAGACTTAATTGCATTTGAAAGGAGGATATATATTCTTTCAACTTGAATTTATATTATATTCATCTTGTTTATTGATTTCTTTTCTATGTTGAAGGTATGTATCTCAATCTCAAGTCTAATGCATCTTAGTTCTTTAATGCTCAATTCTTCATATATCTTATTCTCAAGTTGCAATTTGCAAGTAACTAAGCAAGTATTATTTCATAAATTTAAAATCATGTTACACATACAATAAGAATACACAACAAACGCATCATTAGAGAGTGATTCAAGATGTTCAAGTTAAAATCAATATATGATACTCGATGATAATATGAAACTTTCATATTCTCATCGATACTCATATATGAAACTAAAAGTGCCGCTTAGTCCCCATCTATCGGTTAACATACATTCGATATTCGTCGTGATATAGAACTATACGAAGGTTGTTAAATATCGGACTGTATAGCTCGATACTAACAACCGTCGTATAGTCTATGTGATGAGAAGATTCAATCGTATGATAATAGATAGATTTGTTCCGTGTGGACAAGTTAGGAATGTATAAAGCAAACACCATCATTCACTTGTGTTTTCATCCGTTTCGAGATATTTCGTCGGTACCTTTCCGCTGCTTCTCCGTGTACAAAGATAGATTAGATGTTCATTTCAACGTTGTTTTATAGCTTTGAAATGATTATCTATTCTATTACAGTGTACTCGGAGAACAGCGGGGAGGTGCTGCCGAAATTTACTCGAAACGGTTGAAAGCACAAGCGAATGGGTGTTCGCTCTATACATTCTTAATAAGATAGAAGGCTTACCCCCGACAGCCGAAACACATACATACAACAAGAATACACAACAAACGCATCATTAGAGAGTGATTCAAGATGGTCAAGTTAAAACTAATATATGATACTCGATGATAATATGAAACCTTCATATTCTCATCGATGCTCATATATGAAACTAAAAGCGCCACTTAGTCCCCGTCTATCAGTTAACATACGTTCGATATTCATCGTGACATAGAACTATACGAAGTTTGTTAAATATCGAACGGTGTAGCTCGATACTAACAACCGTCGTATAGTCTATGTGACGTGAAGATTCAATCGTATGATAATCGATAGATTTGTCCCGTGTGGACAAGTTAGGAATGTATAAAGCAAACACCTTCATTCACTTGTGTTTTCATCCGTTTCGAGATATTTCGTCGGTACTTTTCCGCTGGTTCTCCTTGTACAAAGATAGATTAGATGTTCATTTCAACGTTGTTTCACAGCTTTGAAATGATTATCTATTCTATTACAGTGTACTCGAAGAACAACGGGGAGGTGCTGCCGAAATTTACTCGAAATGGTTGAAAGCAAAAGCGAATGGGTGTTCGCTCTATACGTTCTTAATGGGATAGAAGCCTTACCCCCGACAGCCGAAACACATACAACAAGAATACACAACAAACGCATCATTAGAGAGTGATTCAAGATGTTCAAGTTAAAACCAATATATGGTACTCGATGATAATATGAAACCTTCATATTCTTATCGATACTCATATATGAAACTAAAATCGCCACTTAGTCCCCGTCTATCGGTTAACATATGTTCGATGTGTTAGTTGTATGTATGCCCTAGAGGCCAGTATTGTACAGATGATGTATATTATATTGGATGCTTGGACATATATAGAGATGACTTTCTTGCTCGATATGATAGTATGCTATCTGGTTGCTCTTTATCTTAACATGTATACTAGTCTCTTTATACTGTCTCATAGTTACATGTTGGTAAAGCCCTTAAGATGTGTACTTGACTACCTGGACTATGATGAGGATCATACTAGTGGGGACATGGTAGTCCATAAGTACATCCTTCAAGGTCCCTAGTCGTGGGTGTATCGAGACGGAGCATCGATATACCAGTGTAGACTAGCGTATACGCTTCTCGACCCATGAGATGGGCGATGGATGATCCCATATCCATTGGTGTTTGACATCAGAGATGGTATACGGGTGCTCAGTGGAGACTGGGTACACTGGACGGACTCGCCGAGAACTCCCAGATGGTATTATACCTCACGTCAGATGGCAGTTCTCATGTGACACTTGTGAAGGTTAGTCTGTAGACCCGAGAT
The DNA here is from genome assembly GCA_030015575.1 of Agapanthus africanus. Lineage (NCBI taxonomy): Eukaryota > Viridiplantae > Streptophyta > Magnoliopsida > Asparagales > Amaryllidaceae > Agapanthus > Agapanthus africanus. The sequence continues at coordinate 213,533,568 of CM057350.1, read as the reverse complement.
CGTCATAGAGTCTTGTGTGATTCCCACTGTGCTTTGATCTCCACCTTACCACGTCCATGAGGGTGTGCAAAACGGTGGTTTTTGGGTACAGTCCCGAGTCACATGGAGGCAATGAGCGATAGGAGGGGTTTCGTCTCTCCTGGTATTGGGAGTTGATGTTGCGCTGTGCTCGATTGGCCGTAACAGGGAAGTCCCTGGCCAGGGCTGATTCAGAGATTTGCTGGTAAGTGTTACCAGTAGTTTCTCGACCCGTTATGAGCCTCACATCGGCACGACTTGTCGGTTATTGGGGTCTGACGTTTACCACCCCTAGACTTGATATCCGACATATCAGACGAGGAGACCGGACTGTACGGGAAGTGTTGCCGATTGGCTCGACGGGAGTTATAGCAGGTTCGCTTGTTCTCTTCTGATCGCTCAATACCCGGGTGGCTGTTACGTTTAGCTGACCGCTTGCGGCTTGGGGGTGCTTAATATGATCAACACCCACTGCCGGCGTATTGACGAGTCTTAGAGTCCCACAAAGGAGTTTCCTAGTCCAGGCGAAACATTGTGGTGCGCGTATGCGATATGCGCATGGACCCGATTAAAATGCGCGTATAGGATACCGTATATTGGTCGGGCGGCTTGCTTTTGGTAGGGGTCATATGTGATATGACCGGATTGATAAATCAAGTGTTGATTTATCATTTAACCATTAGCTTCTCACTTGAAATCCTTTCTTGAGCATGATGGATGTATGCATGCATGTATAGTTTCTTTATAGATTCATGCACATATGGATGTGCATACATACATACATACATACATCATCAATTATGGTTGTTTATACAAAGAAAATGGTGGCAATATAAGACTCACACCATGGGTTTTTTATATGAAATATTATTGTATTTAAGCTAAAAACAAAAGGAAAAAGAAAAGGGTTAGTTTTGAATTGTTTCTACACTCTTCTTGACCTAACCTTACACACCCACCATTTAACCATGGTTTACTCTTCTTTTTAGTTTTTAACTCAAGTAAAATAATGATTCAACCATGGTTTGAGATGAGAGATAAAAAAATATATATTGATATATTTTCTATTTTCTTTTGGGTGGTTGAACTTATCTTTTTCAAAAATTGCCATCTTCTTCTTCTTCCTCTCTCATTTTGCTCTCTAGTTTTTTGTGGTGAGCAATATACTCATCAAGATTGGATTTTGAAGTGAGAATAAGAACCACAACATCATTCTACTCAAGTTTAGCCAACTTGTTTAGAGTGTTAGCTTCATTTCGTTCACTTGATCGAATAAAGTTGCAAGCTTGGACAAAGCGGACTCCGGGTGGATCATCGGTGACCTCGAGGAGTTCAAGCGGAGCTTTTTCAAACCCCAAGTAACCGAGGAGTCTAGCGTAGGGAGCTACAAAGGTTGTACTCTCTAAACCCTAGCTTTTCTTTCATGAGATGATGTGAAAAAATTTAGAAACCCTAATTTTCTAGGAACGATCCGATGTTTGTTAACTTAGCACCCTAAAGACTCCACCTTTAGTACATGTGATGCTTCCAAACCCTTCATGAGGTGCTAGACTAACTTTTCATTGGTATCAGAGCCGACCTAGAACATTAGGCGACAATTTTACGAAGTTAAAACTCCGATCGAACCGAAATACGGCCTTTTAGAATGCTCTCTGGACATTTTTTAAAATCTGGTTATTTTCAGAATTAAAAATATGCAAAAAATTCAGCAGGTAAATATAAGAGTTACTGTGAAAAACGAGATCATGAACAGTAAATATGAGCGCGGAACCGCGCCAATATCCTTCTTAGGCCGCGGTTCCGCGGCCGTTCTGTTGAATCATGGTCTGGTTTTTGTACAGTAACTCATGTCTCTGCTTGTTTATGTTTTTGGAGTATTTTTAATCTGAATTTAGTTCTGAAAATTCTGGAGTTGGTTTTGAACTCGTCGATTCGATCGAAATTTTCATTTCGTGGTTTTTCCGGATAAATTAGAAATTATTGAAGTGTTTGAACGAGTATCGTTTCCTCACTTTTCACGGGGTTTAAATATTTTGGAAATACGTGCAAGTTTTGTGGTGGTCCCTCTAGAAGACAACAAACCTTAACTCGATTATGTGACCGTCTTGAACTGCCCTTTGAACCTTAGGGTTTGGGGCAGTACGGCGTGCCACATGTGAGGCGTTGGTTTGACCCTTCTACGGCAGGACAGCTACTACTGTGTCACACTCCGGTTTTTGAACTCCGCTCAAGTGTTGAGCTTTAGTGAATCTTGGGTATTTGATCGTTCGCTCGAAAACTTTAATACTGTTTAATTGTCTGGAATATGATGCAATGTGTGGAATTCATATTATAAGACATGAAATACGAGGTATGTGATATTTCGCATTTATGATGTCTAAGGAGAATGTGGATTCCAGATATTACAGTTTTACACTTTCTTTTGTGTGACCGTAAGTGTAGTATGTCGATATCCCCGGTTTCGTTGCTATACATCAACGACAATTGGGGTACGCATACTTACTTACGCTGATGATATGTGATATTATGTGTTGCTGAGATATGATGTGCAGGATTGTCGCAATTGAATAGCCGGGGGGTTTTATGTGAGATGAGAGTTTTATATTTTCATTCATGTAAATTCAAATGTAATGTAATATTCTTTTATTTGGGGCACTTCCGGGTTGAGGTCGATGCCACCAGTGTTGTATATTATTTACTTTTCCGCATTAGGATGGACCGAAGGAGGGGAGCACAGGTGACCGGGTTCTGGGGTTCAGTGGGAGGCCATCTCGAGGAGTCGAGACCGGGTGTCCTAAACTCCAGAATTGGTAGGGTCGCTTGCCGCTCTCGTAGGGGTCCAGGGTGTGGGCTTGGTTATTCATCGCGACTGTGGAATCCATATTTTCTATTGTTGGCTAAATACTAAATACGGACATCCTAGTATATCCCATATTATATCTATGTTTCTGCTGCGATATCTGTGATGTGATCATTAGATATGTTCTGTGATGGATATATATATGATATATTATTTAGGCGTTACTTATGTTTTACACCCGCGCTAGCCCTGCCCTGCTCTGCCGTTAGTTATCTAACCTAACGGTGCATGAGGGGACATCGAGGCGAATGCGGATGGCATAAGTGTACGTCGTATTTATCTGTGATGTTTAGGTGACTTAAATGATGGGACTTCATTAATGTGATTAATGAAAGAAAAGAAACCTAAAAGATGTTGTAGAATCAAATTTTCAAATAAAAGGGTAGCTACAGTCTTGCTTTGCATAGCGGTATATATGATATACCCTGCACCTTATTCGATGGGGAAAGAGCCGAGATCCCTTCACCGGGAGTGATCTCTTTAGCAAAACTGGCAGATGCTACAATACTCGATTTGACTTTTTGACTGCTTTTGGAGTTTTGCTTTGCACAGTGATATATATGATATGTCCTGCACCTTATTCGATGAGGAAAGAGCCGAGATCCCTTCACCGGGAGTGACCTCTTTAGCAAAACTAATGAAAGCCTCAAAATCACTCCATTTCAAAACATCACTTGATTCTATAACGATATCAAGTTCATTACGCAATAGGTTTTTAGAAAAACCTGTCGTAGCCCTCCGTCATTTCAGATAAGAACTGTTTAGTATTCGTACTGCGTTTGTTGGCCTTTTGTCAAGGCGTAGTGTGCCGTAGCTGAATAGTGCTTATCTGCTTATGCATATGATGCAGATTGTTTCAGGGTAGTCGTACGACCTTGTTGGCCTTTGTCAAGGGTCGTGCGGGTGGGTTTGATTCAATCAAGAAATGACGGGTTGAACTTGACTATCATCCTATGATTTGTTGGCCTTTGTCAAGGTCATAGGGGTTAGGGGCAAAATATTATCTGGAATTTCAAGTGTTGAAATTTGCAATGAGATTGCATACTTTCTATGAGATAGTTGGATCCCGATACCTACTGGGAGTAAGAGTTACTCCTGGGAGAGTTTTACACATTACAATTAGCCGATCAAGTAGGTGTCTAGAAAGGTGTCAACGGGGTTATGCCTCTGGGAAAACGAGGTTTACTTTAATTAGGTCCGTGCGAAAGTACGGGGAACCTCCCTCAAAGTACCGACACTGGCCTGGCTGAATGATCGGCGAAGTTGTAGGGTGTAATTAATCCCGGCTAGTCTTTCCTTTTAGGGTTTGAAGAAAGATTTGATAAAAACCAGTGGGAGCCATCCTGATTAGATAAGATAATAACCAATCTGATTTTGCAAGAGCATACGCTAAAGTGTTTTCTTCTCTCTCTCTCCAGGTAGCGACCATGTCATACCTTAATCAAGATAATAATATGGATGTATTGACCGAACCCGCAAGTTATACTGTGCTGGGGAACGTCGGTTCCGTTCTTTCTTATAAGAGTTATTAGACTAAACAGGACATAGGGGAATACCAGGATTCCCATGCCAGCCGAATGAAGAAAGTACATGATGATGCATTTTCTTCGGGTGTGTTCGTTACAGAGAACTGTTTCTCCATTTGATCTACGTCCTGGGTATTAGATACCGGGTCAGGATCCCATATATGTAATCAGTTACATGGGCTTAGGAAAGGTAGAGAACTTGGAGAAGGTGATAAAAACATAAGAGTTGGAAATTGTGCAATTGTTGCAGCTAAGACCGTCGGGGAATATCACCTTGCATTACCAACTGGTAATACATTGATTCTGAACGAATGCTATTACATGCCAAACCTGATATGCAACATTATAACGGTTTCTTTGTTGAGTAAAGAGGGATATAATTTTGTATTACAGGATAATGTTATGAACATTTTCCATAACCAAAAGTTAGTTGGATCAGGCACGTTGTGCAATGGCATTTATGTTCTAAATCAATCAACAGTTCTGAGTATAACAAACACACAAAAGAGGAAGAGTTCAGAACTGAACGAATCCTTCTTATGGCATTGTAGACTGGGTCACATCAATGCGACACGACTAGCTAAGTTGCATAAAGATGGATATTTAAATCCGTTTGAATTATCATCTTATGACACTTGCCAGTCATGTCTCAAAGGCAAGATGACCAAAACTCCGTTTACAGGACACGGAGAAAGAGTTGTCGAACTCTTAGGACTAATACATAGTGATGTATGCGGTCCCATGTCTACACATGCCAGGGATGGTTCTTCGTACTTCATTACATTCACTGACGATCTCTCTAGATTCGGATATGTGTTCCTGATGAAACACAAATCAGAAGCTTTTGAGAAATTTAGAGAATATAAACAAGAAGTCGAAAACCAAACTGGAAAAAGTATTAAAATCCTTCGATCTGATCGAGGAGGTGAATACTTGAGCAATGAATTCCTGGACTTCCTAAAAGAGAATGGGATTCTCTCTCAGCTGACTCCTCCATATACACCACAGCACAACGGTGTATCGGAACGGAGGAACCGCACCCTATTAGATATGGTGCGCTCTATGATGAGCACAGATGAGTTACCTATTTCCTTCTGGGGATATGCACTGGAAACAGCTGCATACCTATTGAATCAAGTTCCAACTAAATCTGTACCTACCACACCATATGAGATATGGAGTGGGAAGAGACCATGTCTTAAACGAGTTAAGATATGGGGTTGTCCGGCCTATGTGAAGAGGCAAAATCCGGACAAACTCGAGGCGCGGTCAGTTCTATGCAAGTTTATGGGATATCCCAAACATTCACATGGATATCTTTTCTACCATTCAGAGGAACAAAAACTGTTTGTTTCTCGACATGCCACCTTTTTGGAAAAGGAATTTCTTGCAAAAGAAATTAGTGGCAACAAGGTAGAACTGGAAGAAATTCCGGCTACACAAACTCAAACTGGAGATTTAGTGGAACCAGAGGATTCAGTAGCTCCCAACGAACCTCAGTCTTTCCGTCGATCTAGTAGGGTTCCTCGCCAACCTGAGAGATACTACGAATTTCTTATGGATGGTGGGAGCGAGGATTGCATCATGGAGGATGATGACCCAACTAGTTTCGAGCAGGCCATCACGAGTAAAGACTCAGTGAAATGGCTGGATGCAATGCGGTCCGAGATGGAATCCATGTACACCAACAAAGTGTGGACTTTGGAAGTTGCTCCTGAGGGGGTAAAACCCATCAGGAGCAAGTGGATCTTCAAGAAAAAACTTGGTGTAGATGGGAAAGTGGAGACTTTCAAAGCTAGACTTGTTGCAAAGGGTTTTCGTCAAAGACCAGGTGTGGACTATGATGAAACCTTTTCTCCAGTGGCTATGCTTAAATCCATCCGTATCATGCTTGCCATCGCTGCATATCATGACTACGAAATCCGGCAAATGGATGTTAAGACCGCCTTTCTAAACGGTGATTTAGAAGAGTGCGTGTACATGACTCAGCCAGAGGGCTTCGTAGATAGTGGGAGCAGCGGAAAGGTGTGCAAGCTGCTTAAATCCATTTATGGATTAAAGCAAGTATCGCGGAGTTGGAACATTTTCTTTGACATCGTTATCAAAGAGTTTGATTTCGTCAAGAACGTAGATGAACCTTGTATCTACAAGAAGGTGGCAGAGAGTAAGATTATCTTCCTCGTATTGTACGTGGACGACATACTCTTGATAGGAAATGACATTCCTATGCTGCAATCGGTCAAGCTCTTCTTATCACAAAGATTCTCAAAGAAAGATCTTGGTGATGCCTCCTGCATATTGGGAATCACGATCTATAGAGATAGATCCAAAAGGATATTGGGATTGTCCCAATCCAGGTACATTGACACCATACTAAAGAGATTTAATATGGAAGAATCCAAGCGTGGGAACTTACCCACGATCTCTGGAGTCACTCTCTCCAAAGAGATGTCTCCCAAGACTGATTTGGAGAGAGCTCGCATGCAAGGGATACCCTATGCTTCGGCTGTAGGCTATATCATGTACGCGATGCTATGTACCAGACCCGATGTAGCATACTCACTTAGTGTAGTGAGCAGGTATCAAGCTGATCCTGGAGAGAGTCACTGGACAGCTGTGAAGAGCATTCTCAAGTACTTGCGAAGGACTAAAGAGATGCTCTTGGTGTATGATAACGGAGAACTCCAAGTGGAGTCCTTTACCGATTCGAGCTTCCACAGTGATAAGGACGACTCTAAGTCGCAGTCGGGATTTGTCTTTACCCTTTACGGAGGGGCGGTTAGCGAAAGAGTTCCAAGCAGGAAACCGTGGCAGACTCGACGATGGAGGCTGAATACATCGCTGCCAACGATGCTGCCAAAGAGGAAGTCTGGATTAAGAAGTTCATTACTGAACTTGGAGTGGTTCCATCCATTGAGCATCCAATACCTTTGTATTTCGATAACAATGGAGCGGTGGCTTTGGCCAAGGAACCCAGGTCCTATCAGCGATCCAGGCATATTCAGAGGCGGTATCACCTGATCCGGGAGATAGTTGATCGCCAGGAGATCGAGGTCAGGAGGGTTGACACGAAGAATAACACAGCGGATCCACTCACGAAGGCCATTCCCCAGATACAGTTTGAAAGACTCTACGGGATGCTCGGTATGCGATACTACAGCAGCTGGCCCTAGTGCAAGTGGGAGATTGTTAGTTGTATGTATGCCCTAGAGGCCAGTATTGTACAGATGATGTATATTATATTGGATGCTTGGACATATACAGAGATGACTTTCTTGTTCGATAAGATAGTATGCTATATGGTTGCTCTTTATCTTAACATGTATACTAGTCTCTTTATACTGTCTCATAGTTACATGTTGGTAAAGCCCTTAAGATGTGTACTTGACTACCTGGACTATGATGAGGATCATACTAGTGGGGACATGGTAGTCCATAAGTACATCCTTCAAGGTCCCTAGTCGTGGGTGTATCGAGACGGGGCATCGATATACCAGTGTAGACTAGCGTATACGCTTCTCGACCCATGAGATGGGCGATGGATGATCCCATATCCATTGGTGTTTGACATCAGAGATGGTATACGGGTGCTCAGTGGAGACTGGGTACACTGGACGGACTCGCCGAGAACTCCCAGATGGTATTATACCTCACGTCAGATGGCAGTTCTCAGGTGACACTTGTGCAGGTTAGTCTGTAGACCCGAGATCGTCATAGAGTCTTGTGTGATTCCCACTGTGCTTTGATCTCCACCTTACCACGTCCATGAGGGCGTGCAAAACGGTGGTTTTTGGGTACAGTCCCGAGTCACATGGAGGCAATGAGCGATAGGAGGGGTTTCGTCTCTCCTGGTATTGGGGGTTGATGTTGCGCTGTGCTCGATTGGCCGTAACAGGGAAGTCCCTGGGCAGGGCTGATTCAGAGATTTGCTGGTAAGTGTTACCAGTAGTTTCTCGACCCGTTATGAGCCTCACATCGGCACGACTTATCGGTTATTGGGGTCCGACGTTTACCACCCCTAGACTTGATATGCGACATATCAGACGAGGAGACTGGACTGTACGGGAAGTGTTGCCGATTGGCTCGACGGGAGTTGTAGCAGGTTCGCTTGTTCTCTTCTGATCGCTCAATACCCGGGTGGCCGTTACGTTTAGCTGACCGCTTGCGGCTTGGGGGTGCTTGATATGATCAACACCCACTGCCGGCGTATTGACGAGTCTTAGAGTCCCATAAAGGCGTTTCCTAGTTCATGCGAAACGTTGTGGTGCGCGTATGAGATATGCGCATGGACCCGATTAAAATGCGCATATAGGATACCGTATATTGGTCGGGCGGCTTGCTTTCGGTAGGGGTCATATGTGATATGACCGGATTGATAAATCAAGTGTTGATTTATCATTTAACCATTACCTTCTCACTTGAAATCCTTTCTTGAGCATGATGGATGTATGCATGCATGTATAGTTTCTTTATAGATTCATGCACATATGGATGTGCATACATACATACATACATACATACATCATCAATTATGGTTGTTTATACAAAGAAAATGGTGGCAATATAAGACTCACACCATGGGTTTTTTATATGAAATATTATTGTATTTAAGCTAAAAATAAAAGGAAAAAGAAAAGGGTTAGTTTTGGATTGTTTCTACACTCTTCTTGACCTAACCTTACTCACCCACCATTTAACCATGGTTTACCCTTCCTTTTAGTTTTTAACTCAAGTACAATAATGATTCAACCATGGTTTGAGATGAGAGATAAAAAAATATATATTGATATATTTTCTATTTTCTTTTGGGTGGTTGAACTTATCTTCTTCAAAAATTGCCATCATCTTCTTCTTCCTCTCTCATTTTGCTCTCTAGTTTTTTGTGGTGAGCACTATACTCATCAAGATTGGATTTTGAAGTGAGAATAAGAACCACAACATCATTCTACACAAGTTTAGCCAACTTGTTTAGAGTGTTAGCTTCATTTCGTTCACTTGATCGGATAAAGTTGCAAGCTTGGACAAAGCGGACTCCAGGTGGATCATCGGTGACCTCGAGGAGTTCAAGTGGAGCTTTTTCAAACCCCAAGTAGCCGAGGAGTCTAGCTTAGGGAGCTACAAAGGTTGTACTCTCTAAACCCTAGCTTTTCTTTCATGAGATGATGTGAAAAAATTTAGAAACCCTAATTTTCTAGGAACGATCCGATGTTTGTTAACTTAGCACCCTAAGGACTCCACCTTTGGCACATGTGATGCTTCCAAACCCTTCATGAGGTGCTAGGCTAACCTTTCACGATGTTCGTCGTGATATAGAACTATACGAAGGTTGTTAAATATTGGACGATATAGCTCGATACTAACAACCATCGTATAGTCTATGTGACGAGAAGATTCAATCGTATGATAACCGATAAATTTATGCCGTGTGGACAAGTTAGGTATATATAAAGCAAACACCTTCATTCACTTGTGTTTTCATCCGTTTCGAGATATTTCGTCGGTACCTTTCTACTGGTTCTCCGTGTACAAAGATAGATTAGATTTCATTTCAACGTTGTTTCACAGCTTTGAAATGATTATCTATTCTATTACAGTGTACTCAGAGAACAGCGAGGAGGTGCTGCCGAAATTTTCTCGAAACGGTTGAAAGCACAAGCGAATAGGTGTTCGTTCTATACATTCTTAGTGGGATAGAAGGCTTACCCCCGACAGCCGAAACACATACACACAACAAGAATACACAACAAACGCATCATTAGAGAGTGATTCAAGATGTTCAAGTTAAAACCAATATATGATACTCGATGATAATATGAAACTTTCATATTCTCATCGATACTCATATATGAAACTAAAAGCGCCACTTAGTCTCCATCTATCGGTTAACATACGTTCGATAATTTATTCTTTTCGACGACAAACGCACACACAAAGCATATACACGGATTTTCTCTTTTGTCAGTAACTATCCCGTTCTTAGATTTCTCAATATAGTCACCATAACCTACAATTTATATGTTATACAGTCTAACGTGGCCCATTAGTACGTCAGAGTTAAGGACTGGATGTATGTGGATTGGCAACAACGTATGCAACCTAAGTTTGTCGCAAGAGTTGCAGCTTTTATTGAATTTGCATGTGCACATAATAAGATCGTGATAGAGAAGATTCTCTCCCCGTGCGATAGATATGGCAATAAGTACTGGCAGAAGGTAGAATTGGCAGAGCTTTATATAGTAAAATATGGGTTTACTAGACTTTATGCAGCTTGGAAATATCACGGGGAAGGAGAAGAACGCAGTAATGCAGCAGAAGAAGAAGGAGAACACGATAATGCGGCAGGAGAAGAAGGAGAAGACGATAATGCGGCAGAAGGAGAAGACGATAATTTATTTCCATCAGAAAAAATGAAGGATATGGTAGAGGCTGCCCTAGGTGAATCTATTCGTACCGAAGATGACATTCCTTCCGGTCAAGAACCGCGTGCGGATAAATATGAAAATTTCATGAATGATGCTAGAAAACCAATTCATGAGAATGCAAAGTATTCTACCCTTTCATGGTTCGTCCAACTTTTCCAGATTAAGTGCCTAAATGGATGGAGCAACAAGTCATTCACAATACTTCTTTCGTTCTTGAAAGATTTTATGCCCCCGGGAAATAACGTGCCCGACAGCTGGTACGGAGCCCAGAAGATGATATCTGATTTGGGTCTAAACTGCGAGAAGATTCAAGCATGTCTTAAAAATTGCGTGTTGTACCGGAAAGAGAATTCAGATTTGAAAGAGTGTCCAACATACGGAGAGGCCAGGTATATGACGAAAGATTCTGATAAGAAGCCTGATATACCTGTCAAGATAGCACGATATTTTCCTATAACACAGAGGCTACAGAGGCTATTCAGGTGCAAGAAAATAGCCGAGCCAATGATTTGGCATCAACGTGCTCCTCTAAGTGAAGATGGAAAAATGAGCCATCCAAGAGATTCACCGGCATGGAAGGATTTCGATAGGAGGCACGCAATATTCAGTAGCGATCCTCGCAATGTCCGGCTCGGACTGGCTAGTGATGGCTTCTGCCCATTCAACTATATGGCTGGAAGTCACAGCACATGGCCCGCTGTAATGATAATTTATAATCGGTCACCTTAGTTGGCTATGGACCAATCATATTTTATGATGCCTCTTTTTATCTACGGACCAAACTCACCGGGAAACAATATCGACGTTTATCTCCAACCTCTGATCGAGGAGTTAAAATCTTTGTTCATTGATGGTGTAGAGACATATGATGCAAATACAAATACAACCTTCATACTGCGTGCGGCTTTAATGTGGATAATTAATGACTTTCTTACGTATGGAATGCTATCAGGTTGGTCCGTACATGGTCACAAAGCATGTCCTCATTGCCATCAACACACAACATCAAAATTCTTGAATTTTAGCAGGAAAGTTTGTTATTGCAGCCATCGATATTTCCTGCCTCTAGACCACCCCTATAGGTTAGACACTGTTCACTTTGATGGTCAGCAGGAGCTTCTTGGACCTCCATCCCCATTGTCCGGAGAGGACATGATTGCTCAATGGGATGGTTACAATAATGTGACCTTCGGGATGGATCCGACGAAACAGGTCAAACCACCATTTTGGAACAAGCTAAGCATTTTCTTCGAGCTTCTGTACTGGTCAACAAATTTAGTGCGTCATTGTCTGGACGTCATGCATATAGAGAAGGGAGTATCAGAGCACATACTCAACTTGCTTCTTTGTAAAAACGGGAAATCGAAAGACAACCTGAATGCTCGGATGGATCTACAGGAGTGGGGAATAAGAAGTGAATTGCACCCTAGACCGGTAGCGGGTAAACCTGGCAAGTTTGTACTTCCCAATGCCGCTTATCATATGTCACAACCGGAGAAGAAAAGATTCCTGCAGGTGTTGCATGATTTGAAAGTTCCCACAGGTTTCTCAGGATCATTCAGCAAGAAAATAAAAATTGTGAAAGGCAAGATCGATGGGCTGAAAAGTCATGATCACCATATTATCGTGGAGCACTTTCTTCCATTAGCCCTCAGGACTTCTCTCAACGAATCGGTTGGTCTATTAATCAACGACCTATGTTGTTTTTTCAGAGAGTTGTGTGCTAAAACACTGGAGGTTGTGACGCTGGATAAACTAGAAAATTCTATTGCGTTGATACTTTGCAACTTTGAGCGTATTTTCCCACCGTCATTCTTCGATATCATAATACACTTGACGGTTCATCTTGCAACTGAGGCTAAGTTAGCCGGACCAGTACAATATCGATGGATGTATCCCGTCGAGAGGTACGTGTAATTTTTCGTTTCGCCCAATTTTTAAAATTATTTTTGTCCTGTATGCCCGTATTTATTTATTCAACATATTTTTTTTAGGTACCTCTACACTCTTAAAAAGTATATACGCAATAAAAATCGACCAGAGGGTTCTATCATGCAAGGTTATCTTCTTGATGAAGCAACCACATTTTTTTTCCGCTATCTGGACGAGAACATTGAGACGAGACTTAACCGGCCTCGAAGAATTCAAGACGGGCCATATGGTAAAGCCGATTATAAGAGGGTAGACACTATATTTATCAACAAGATATACCAGTTTATCTTGCTTAATTGCGTATGTCTTGAACAAATTAGAGAGTAAGTTCTTTTGATTAATTGTTATATTTGTGTTTGTTTGTGTATGAAATGATATAATATTAATGTCACCATTATTTATCGAAAACAGAATTCATTTTAACGAGGTACGTAAGGGGCATCCTGATAGGAACGAAGAACGATTGGAAAAATACCATCAGGATAATTTTTGTGATTGGGTCACAGATCATGTAAGTTATTCGAATAACAGGTTATTGCTATCAGTTTTAATCTAAACTTATATCGTTATGTATTTGTCGTAAAAAAATTTTTGTTAGATCCACGATCTGAACTTGTCTGCATCATTTGAGAGTGATTCAAGATGTTTTGCTCAATTTCCTAGTATGGAGGCTGCATATTATAAAGGATTCGGTATCCTTGGATACAAATTCGAAGTTAAAGACATAGAAATATCTAGAACCACTCAGAATAGTGGGATTGCGACGGTAGGATCGGACGGTGTGATTTATTATGGGTACTTAAATTGTATACTCGGCATCCACTATCCCGGACGATCAGAAACCTTTTATATATTCCAGTGTACTTGCTACGATACGCGAACCGATACGGATAAGTGGAGAAGCAATCTTGGGACTTGGAAAGATGAATATGGATTGACCAGTGTGATCACACTTCGATTTTACGGTCAGGAAGATTCGTTTATCTTTCCGAACCAAGCGTTCCAAGTATACTACTCACAGTGTTTGAAGCATCCGGGATGGAGTGTCGTATGCCGTTGGAAACCCAGGAATGTCTATGATGTCCCAGAATTCGAGGACAGCGATGAGGATGAAGAAGAGAGAAGGTTTAGAGTGCTCCGACCGTCTGTTTCAAAGGACGGGTTGTCTTCGGCCGATCATGAAGTTACATGGGTTAGAAATGATATCGATGATGAAATCTAAGTAGATATATTTAATGCGCCCACGAAACGAAAAAGGTTATCAGTAATGTTATATTATTACTTCACATTTTACGATCTATACATATATAGTCAATACATGTAATGATTGTCTAATACGTCCACGAACCGTTTATCTAGATTTGATGACGATGACGGGAGCAGCGAGGGGCGGCGGGAGTAGCGAGGGGCGGCGGGAGCTCCAGCTGCGGCACCGGCAGAGGCAGAGGCAGAGGCAGAGCGGTTCTGCCGCCCGAAGAGCTGCGTAGGGAGCTTCAGAGGGCCGGTCTTGCACCAAGATCGGAGACTCCTTCGGATGCCTCCTTCCATGTGGACTTTGCCACACCTCCAGGTATATTCACGCATATCCATTTTGAATGTAATATTGTAGATATTCATGTCTGTTCATGTCAAAATTACTTATATTGTCAATATTTGATTGTCTAGTTGTTGGTGATGCGTCCACATCAGGGACAGAGACCACTCCCGCACCTCTAGGTATGTTTATATATCATATAGTGCATGTCTATTGATTTAGAATACTATATCATAAATATACACACATTCCTTTTGCTCTTACTTAGATAGTAATTTTTTTTATTGTCTAGCTGTAGGTGGTGACACCACCGCACCTGCGGGTATGTTTATATATCCTATAGTGCATGCATATTGATTTAGAATGTTATATTATTGATCTACACATTCTTTTTGCAATTACTTATATAATCTATTTTTAATTGTCTAATTATAGGTGGTTCGTCCACATCTGACCAGGGGCCACTCCTGCCACTTCCGTAGCCTCCGCATCGTCTGTAGGTTAGTATGAATAAATATAAAATATTTATTCATTTTACATATCCTCTATAGAATAAATATGAACTTCATGGAAATTTAGCATCAATGTTTATTTTCTAGTTGGAGGGGATGCGTCCGCATCCGGGACACCGGCTGTTCCTCACCGGAGGAACTATCGTCCCGCTCGTGCTGCTGCCCGGGCCCAGGCTCGTGCTTTAGTCACCGGAGGTATATATCATACTTCAATTTTCGTTTAACCTTGATTTCTTAATACAACTTTGTCTTAATATTGATTGTCTTGATATTTCTTGCAGACGCAGGGCCTCGCCATCCCTAGAGGGGGACTCGAGGCCCGAATCAGTCCCACAGGCTGAGGCCTGACAGAGCTAGGGGGAGGCAGCATTCCCCCTCTTTTTTACCCCTGATTATCGCTATACCGGTCCTCATGACGAGAGGTTCGGCCGGTATATGGGGGATGAGAGCTGGCTCGTGAAGAACTGTCCACTTCACGTTGAGTGGGGCGACCAACACCGGCGCTCATTCGCCCTCTTCTTTGATCAGGCCCGGGTATTAATATATATTTTCATTTGATTTATCCAATATATTTATTATTAACACTTGCAATCTAATAACAATGTTTTTTTTGTATTTTCAGTTGGATTACGATTTTCAGCCTGTACCCGACCCTGATCATCCTGGGAGGGTGCTCGACCTTAATGCTCTGTACAATGGCCTGATGAAGAACATGCAGACCAAGGTCCGATACAACAGGAATGAGCTGAAGGACGACTGCTACTCCCTGTGGATGGCGATCCCTGAGGCAGAGGGAGCGGCCCTCCTATCTACTCCGGCCTTTGCAAGAGTCGACGTAGAGATATGGCCTCTATTGTGCGAATATTTCAACTCTCAACGTAAACAGGTATGTATTTTAAATGTAATTCACTGTTTAGTAAATAATTTATTTTTTGGTGTTCCTTAATTAGAAAACTAAATGTGAATGTGTTGTGTAGAAACATGCCGCTCAAAATATAGAGAATAGGAAGTCGGCGAAAAGGGTTCGCCCCACTTATACAGGTGGCTCGAGGAATATTACTCGAGCCATGGAGTTATTGGTAAATTACAATAGACCGGCCTTTGTGATATAATGCAATATTAAGAGTTATTTTCTAATATATCTAATATTAAGAGTTATTTTCTAATATTGCAGAGAGCTCAGAGCCTGGCGCAAGGTGGTATACTGAGCGTGCTGTCCGCATATCTTGCCGTCCACGGCACCTCGATAGATCCCGCCACGGGCGAGCTTCGATACCCCGATGTCGCTACCCAGGAGTATTGCGTAAGTGTTAATATTTATTCAACCCCTATTTGAAATTTTAGTTTTGAAAGATTCAAATTTAAATGATATATTTATATTTTACTGGTTAATGTGGGTGTAGGAGCGAGTGGTTGAACAGGCCGAGGCATCGGGGATCGATTTTACCGGACAGAGCGATCCGATGCTGCTGACCCCAGTCCTGGACGCCGCACACGGAGGGCACCATGGAGGTTGGGAGAGAGGCCGGGGACTAGGCCCTAGCAGGGCCCATATGAGGTTGGACTCCACCCCGGCGGTTACTTCCTACGTCTCCAGTAAGCGACGTTTCCAGCAGAAACTGGAGAGCTTGAAGGCCACCGTTCAGGAGTTGAAGGAGATGCTGGTATGTATACTACTTAATAGTAAAATATTATGTCATAGTATAGATAGCAACATATCCAATATTAGTACGTAGCCTGAGCTTATTTGGTTGTAGACTTAGCTTTGATTAATCATACATACATATCTAATTAAAATAAACTACGGTTTTCCAAACTAGATATCCAAACGAGGCCTAAGTCCCTAAGTATACATAGATTGGGATTTCGAAATAACTTGATAATGATACGAATTCGAATAATACACAGTTCTTACTCGCTTATTACACACGTAGGTCCAGACGCGACAGGGTATATCGGCCGAGTCTCCACATGCATCTCCTTCGGCTGCGGCTCCGCAAGCCACTACATCGGCTGCGGTTCCGCAGACAGCTCCTATAGCTCCACCGCCCGCTCAGACTCTCGCAGCCGCGGTTCCGCAAGCCACTACCTCGACGGCGGCTGTGCAGACCACATCGCCAGCTCCACAGCCTGCTCAGACTCCCGCACGCTCCGCATTGTATGATTTATTGACCGAGGAGCAGGCACGCCAGATTCTGGTGTTTATTAGAGGCGGAGCTGGACCGAGCTAGGGTAGCTTTTTGATTCTTATATTTTAAACATGTATTTATTTATATGATACATATTGTACTATATTTTGGACGATATTGATATTGGTGGTGTTTGCGTGTTTATATTGATATCATATTCTGCTTGTTGGTTTTTTTGTATATTATGCGTGATATGATTATGAATACTGCGATATATGTTATGCGTGATGATTAATTTTATATATGATCGATGTATATATTATTGTGCACAGGGCGAGAAAATAATAGGCAGCCCTTTTTAAAAAAAACTGATAATATGTACCTACGGATTTAACCGTAGGGCCCACTATTGTCCCTACGGATTTATCCGTAGGGGCAAAATATCAGGATACCTGATATTTTGCCCCTATGATCTCAGTATTAGAGTTAAGCTTTCCCCTACGGATATATCCGTAGAGGAAAACAAATGCCCCTACGCAGGTATCCGTAGGAGCAAAATATCAGGTAGTCTAATATTTTGCCCTTATGGATAAATACCTACGCACTTATCCGTATGGGCCACTACTTGGACCTACGGATAAGTCCGTAGGTACATCTAATCTATTTTATAAAACCGTAAATAAAATAAATTTTTTGTCCTTACGGCCTAATCTGTAGGGCAAACTGGATCTATACATAACTCCGTAGGGGCAATTTTTATTCCGTAGGGGCAAGTTCAAGGCTTCGACTTGCACCTACGACGTTTGTCCCTACGGATATATTCTTGTCCCTACGGATATATTCGTAGGGGCAGTGGTTTGCTCCTACGGATAAATCCATAGGGGCAACTCTTATTTCACTACTAAAATAGGGGGTTGCCCCTACGGATATTGAAATCCGTAGGGGCATATTTATGTTGGCCCTACGGATTAATCCGTAGGGCTATAAGGTTGCCCCTACGGGCCAAGACGTTCAAGAATAAAAATATTAATTCTTAATTTGGTGTTTGCGCCTACGGAGCCGCAAACCAAGGACCTACGGAAAAATCCGTAGGGGCAACTAAATAGCGATTTAATAAAGGCACAGATCGATCGCCTACGCCCGTTTTCTCTTTCTTCCTCTCTCGATCGTGCGCGAAACAAAATCCCCAAATCGCCACCGCCGTTCTCGTGATCGCCACTTCCGTTCTCGTCGTCGCCACCGCCGTTCTCGTCGTCACCACCGCCGTTCAGGTTAGTAAATCTTCAACTAAATTAAAGAAATTTTTGATTATTTAGGGCTAGGGTTCATGGCTAGGTCTAGGGTTGCGGTTGGAGTTGGGGTTCGGCAGGGGTTGCGGTCGGCGTTAGGGTTGGGGATAGGGTTAGGGTTAGGGTTGAGGTTCGGCTGCGGCTGGGGCTGGGGTTAGGGTTTGGCTTAGGGTTAGGGTTAGGGTTTAGCTGGGGCTGGGGTTAGGGTTAGGTTAGGGCGGGGCTGGGCTGGGGCTGGGCTAGGACTGGGGCTAGGGTTAGGTTGGGGTTGGGTATCGAAGTATATACATGTATCATATCATGAATGATTCATTTTCATTAAATGTGGTAAAATTAAGTGTATAAAATCATGCCATATAAATAGATTGTGTTCGTGAATGGCGATCTAGTTAGGCGAACCAAAGTGTTGCATTGATGAAAGTTTACCGTAGAGGAAATTACGGCTAGCTCTATGCATTTAACCTAAATGTATCCAGTAATTACTAGCATGTATAGAAAAGTTGGTTTAATTTATGAAAAAATGGGGAGACAACATGCATGTATGCATATAGGTAACATCTGCCAATATGCCATATCCAGACCGCAATCTATTTTTGCCTATTGGCTAATATGAAAATATCGGCCCGCGTATATGACATAATCAAAGTTGTTAAATCTTGATACGGTTTGTGTTTCGTTTTTTTATTTAGCATATCTTGTATCGTATCTGTTTCATATCGAAAGAAACAAAATTTTCTATTACAATAACGAAATAATTATGTGTAGAACCAATTACAATTTTAAAAATGATCAAATTAACAAAATAAAGCAACGTACAAGTTAAAGCAAATTTCGGAATTGCAGCACTCAAATATACATATAAATCATACAAACCCATGCATTTGATAATCAAATAGGGTTTTTTCTGCCCCCCTACTTCAATATTTTGATGCATGTTTCAGTCATGTGAATTCATATGTTGCGTATAACGCTTTATGATATCAGTATCCTACATTTGTAGTTTTAATTGTTGATTGTTATAGATGAATGCCATTGCAATAATAGTTTTTGGTTGATGAATGCTATTGCAATGTAGGATGATCAGTTCTATCAATCTTGATCTCAATGGTTTAAAATCATCTTACACATACAACACGAATGCACAACAAACGCATAATTAGAGAGCGATTCGAGATGTTCAGATTAAAACCAATATATGATACTCGATGATAATATGAAACCTTCATATTCCCATCGATACTCATATATGAAACTAAAAGCGCCACTTAGTCCCTGTCTATCGGTTAACATACGTGCGATGCTCGTCGTGACCTAGAACTATACGAAAGTTGTTAAATATCGGACAGTATAGCTCGATACTAACAACCGTCGTATAGTCTACGTGACGAGAAAATTCAATCATATGGTAACCCATAGATTTGTCCCGTGTGGACAAGTTAAGAATGTATAAAGCAAACGCCTTCATTAACTTGTGTTTTCATCCGTTTCGAGATATTTCGTCGGTACCTTTCCGCTGGTTCTCCGTGTACAAAGATAGATTAGATGTTCATTTCAACGTTGTTTCACAGCTTTGAAATGATTATCTATTCTATTATAGTATACTCGGAGAACAGCGGGGAGGTGCTGCCGAAATTTACTTGAAACGGTTGAAAGCACAAGTGATGGGTGTTTCCTCTATACATTCTTAATGGGATAGAAGCCTACCCCCGACAGCCGGAATACACACATACAACAAGAATACACAACAAACGCATAATTAGAGAGCGATTCGAGATGTTCGGGGTTAAAACCAATATATGATAATATGAAACCTTCATATTCTCATCGATACTCATATATGAAACTAAAAGCGCCACTTAGTCCCCGTCTATCGGTTAACATACGTGCGATACTCGGCGTGACCTAGAACTATACGAAGGTTGTTAAATATCGGACAGTATAGCTCGATACTAACAACCGTCGTATGGTTTACACGACGAGAAAATTCAATCGTATGGTAACCCATAGATTTGTCCCGTGTGGACAAGTTAAGAATGTATAAAGCAAACGCCTTCATTCACTTGTGTTTTCATCCGTTTCGAGATATTTCGTCGGTACCTTTCCGCTGGTTGTCCGTGTACAAAGATAGATTAGATGTTCATTTCAACGTTGTTTCACAGCTTTGAAATGATTATCTATTCTTTTACAGTGTACTCGGAGAACAGCGGGGAGGTGCTGCCGAAATTTACTCGAAATGGTTGAAAGCACAAGTGATGGGTGTTCGCTCTATACATTCTTAATGGGATAGAAGCCTACCCCCGACAGCCGGAACACACACATACAACAAGAATACACAACAAACGCATAATTAGAGAGCGATTCGAGATGTTCGGGTTAAAACCAATATATGATAATATGAAACCTTCATATTCCCATCGATACTCATATATGAAACTAAAAGCGCCACTTAGTCCCCGTCTATCGGTTAACATACGTGCGATGCTCGTCGTGACCTAGAACTATACGAAGATTGTTAAATATCGGACAGTATAGCTCGATACTAACAACCGTCGTATAGTCTACGCGACGAGAAAATTCAATCATATGGTAACCCATAGATTTGTCCCGTGTGGACAAGTTAAGAATGTATAAAGCAAACGCCTTCATTCATTTGTGTTTTCATCCGTTTCGAGATATTTCGTCGGTACCTTTCCGCTGGTTCTCCGTGTACAAAGATAGATTAGATGTTCATTTCAACGTTGTTTCACAGCTTTGAAATGATTATCTATTCTATTACAGTGTACTCGGAGAACAGCGGGGAGGTGCTGCCGAAATTTACTCGAAACGGTTGAAAGCACAAGTGATGGGTGTTCGCTCTATACATTCTTAATGGGATAGAAGCCTACCCCAGGCAGCCGGAACACACACATACAACAAGAATACACAACAAACGCATAATTAGAGAGCGAATGCAGTACTGAGGCAGAAGAAGAAGGAGAACACGATAATGCGGCAGGAGAAGAAGAAGAATTCGGTAATGCGGCAGGAGACGGAAATTTATTTCCATCAGAAGAAATGGAGGATATGGTAGAGGCTGCCCTAGGTGAATCTATTCGTACCGAAGATGACATTCCTTCCGGTCAAGGACCGCGTGCGGATAAATATGAAAATTTCATGAATGATGCTAGGAAACCAATTTATGAGAATGCGAAGTATTCCACCCTCTCATGGTTCGTCCAACTTTTCTAGATTAAATGCCTAAATGGATGGAGCAACAAGTCATTCACAATTCTTCTTTCGTTCTTGAAAGATTCTATGCCTCCGGGAAATAATGTGCCCGACAGCTGGTACGAAGCCCAGAAGATGATGTCTGATTTGGGTCTAAAGTGCGAGAAGATTCAAGTATGTCCTAAAAATTGCGCGTTGTACCGGAAAGAGAATTTAGATTTGAAAGAGTGTCCAACATGCGGAGAGGCCAGGTATAAGCCGAAAGATTCTGATAAGAAGCCTGATATACTTGTCAAGATAGCACGATACTTTCCCATAACACAGAGGCTACAGAGGCTATTCAGGTGCAAGAAAATAGCCGATGCAATGATTTGGTATCACCGTGCTCCTCCAAGCGAAGATGGAAAAATGAGCCACCCAAGAGATTCACCGGCATGGAAGGATTTCGATAGGAGGCACGCAATATTCAGTAGCGATCCTCGCAATGTCCGGCTCGGGCTGGCTACTGATGGCTTCTGCCCATTCAACTATATGGCTGGAAGTCACAGCACATGGCCCGTTGTAATGATAATTTATAATCTGTCGCCTTGGTTGGCTATGGACCAATCATATTTTATGATGCCTCTTCTTATCGACGGACCAAACTCACCGGGGAACAATATCGACGTCTATCTCCGACCTCTGATCGAGGAGTTGAAATCTTTGTTCATTGATGGTGTAGAGACATATGATTCAAACACAAATACAACCTTCATACTGCGTGCTGTTTTAATGTGGACAATTAATGACTTTCCTGCGTATGGAATGCTATCAGGTTGGTCCGTACATGGTCACAAAGCATGTCCTCATTGCCATGAACACACAACATCAAAATTCTTGAATTTTAGCAGGAAGGTTTGTTATTGCGGCCATCGACGTTTCCTGCCTCCAGACCACCCCTATAGGTTAGACATGGTTCACTTTGATGGTCATCAGGAGTTTCTTGGACCTCCATCCCCATTGTCCGGAGAGGACGTGACTGCTAAATGGGATGGTTACAATAACGTGACCTTCGGGATGGATCCGACGAAACAGGTCAAACCACAATATTGGAACAAGTTAAGCATTTTCTTCGAGCTTCCGTACTGGTCTACAAATTCAGTGCATCATTGTCTGGACGTCATGCATATAGAGAAGGGAGTATCGGAGCACATACTTAACTTACTTTTTTGTAAAGACGGGAAATCGAAAGACAACATGAATGCTCGGATGGATCTACAAGAGTGGGGAATAAGAAGTGAATCGCACCCTAGACCGGTAGCGAGTAAACCGGGCAAGTTTGTACTTCCCAATGCCGCTTATCATATGTCACAACCGGAGAAGAAAAGATTCCTGCAGGTGTTGCATGATTTGAAAGTCCCCACAAGTTTCTCAGGATCATTCAACAAGAAAATAAAAATTGTGAAGGGCAAGATCGATGGGCTGAAAAGTCATGATCACCATGTTATCGTGGAGCACCTTCTTCCATTAGCCCTCAGGACTTCTCTCCCCGACTCGGTTGGTCTAGTAATCAACGACCTATGTTGTTTTTTCAGGGAGTTGTGTGCTAAAACACTAGAGGTTGCGACGCTGGATAAACTAGAAAATTCTATTGCATTGATACTTTGCAAGTTTGAGCGTATTTTCCCACCGTCATTCTTCGATATCATAATACACTTGACGGTTCATCTTGCAACTGAGGCGAAGTTAGCCGGACCGGTACAATATCGATGGATGTGTTGGAGTTAGTGCCCTCAGAGTCAATTATTGGATCACAGGCACGTGATTGCAATGATTGAGGGAGGACCTATCCCAGTAGGACAGTCTTACTCGAGATGATAGTATGCTATCTGGTTTATCTTTATCATCGTGTACTGCTTTAGGTGACCTGACATGTCGCTATTACACGTTGATAGAGCCCCTAGGATTCTTGCTTGACTGCCAGCAGTATGATGGCGATCATATACGTGGGAGCTGGTGGTCTATAAGCACATCCTTAAAAGGTCCCTAGTCGTAGGAGTTTCGAGACAGGGCATCGATACTCCGTTAGTAGACTAGTGTATACAGTCGAGACCCCGACGAGGGGCGGTGGCCGGTCTTACAAGCCACTGGTGTCAGTTGGTTCACCTAAGATGTATACAGGTGCTCATTGGGTTATGAGTACACCGGACAGGACTCGCCGGGAACCTGCTAGTTGGTCTTATACCAGATGTCAGATAGCAGTTCCCTGGTGACATGTGTACAGGTTAGTTCATCGACCTGAGATCGTCATTTGTCTCGTGTGAGTTCCCACTGTGCTTTGATTACTACCCTACCACGGCTCAAAGGAGTCGTGCAAACAGGTTTTAGTTGGGTACAGTCCCGAGCCACATGGAGGCAGTGAGCGGATCTGCAGGGGTTCGTCTCTCCCGGTATTGGGGGTGAGGTCGCGCTGTGTCTAGGAGAGCCATTACACAAAGCCCTCGGCCGAGGCAGGAGATTTACTGGTAGGTATTCCAGTAGTATCTCAGGGTGTTCTGGGCTACGCTCCGACACGACTTGTACCGCTTTTGGGGGTCTGACTTTTACCAACCCCCTAGGCCCGCCATGCGATACTCATAGACGAACGGACCGGACTGTACGGATATTGTCACTGACAGGCTCAGTTGGGTGTCGGGGTGAGCTTCCTCATCGACGTCCCATTTGGTCAATACCTGGTGGCCCGTCACGTATTGGCTTATACCTCTGACGTGCTAGTGGTTTAATCCACAGCCGTAGTATTGACGAGTCTTTAGAGTCCACCACAGTTACAGTTACTCAAGTTTCGGGCGAAACGCTGTAGAGGCCGTATGGAGATATGGCAGGGTTCGATCAGATACGTGCGGTATTGCACGGATCGTGATCGGACAGTTTTTTTACTAGCCGGCTTTGGCTTAAGCCGGATTCTAGTATTTGATAGTGTAGTTTTGTCTCTTTGCATTTGTGTTCAGTGGGAATACAAATGCGGGCATGTATTTGCAGAAGTGGGGTTTTCCTGTAATTTATTACGGGATCGGTTTTCTGAAGTTGCCAGTTTGCATTCCGTTCCGGCCGGTTTTCCTTCATTCCTTCTCGGTCGGACTTTCTTGGTGGAGGGTGTTAATTGCAAGTTTGCAATTAACACTTAGTGGAGGGGCTTTCTTGCTTATTTGTGGCATCATGATGTTGCTTCATCATGAGATCCCTTTTTGGTCTTCTCACTTGCTTTCATTTTGATGGTTGATGGAAAGGTTTTGGATTGAAATGAGAGTGACTAATTTCTATATGGTTGATATATTCTTTCTTGTTTTTTTCTCTCTCCAATCTTCTTCTTTTTGGAGAGGGGCCGGCCACATATGAGAGTGGAGAGAGTGAGATCATTTTTTGAAGGAGGAAATACTTGGTTCATATTATTATTCCCTTGCTAAGTTGAGAGCATTATATTCCTCCATAGCTCTTTCTCTCATCACCACCTCCATCCATGGCAACTTCAAGAACCCTAAAGAGACAAGTTCACTACACTATTCTATAGCAAGCCTTGGACGCGTCGGCTAGCCAACTTCGCGCCCGAGTTGCCTCGGTCAAGAGGCGGGAGCCCGTAAAAGATTCCGGCTACGTGGTGCCCTTTCCGACGAGCGAGGAGGTGACGGAGATTCCGCAGGAGATTGGAGTGGAGACGAAGACCGAAGGACACGGATCGCTTGGTATATCTTCTCACCCTATCTCTCTAGTTAGCTAGTTAGGTTAATGGTTTCGATCCGGGTAATTGTCCGCGGTAGCGCCGGTTTCCGAGTTAGGAAAAAAATTTTATTCCGCATTTTGTCCTCGAGTACGAGGCCGGGGCGCTGCCGTGGCGGAACATGGTATCAGAGCCACGCCATTAACCTTACCTAGCTTGTTCTAATGTGTTTTTCAGTTCCGATCGACCGAAATTCCAAAAACCGTATTTTTCCTTGACATCAGTTTCTGCCGAATTTTTTTGGAGTCTAAAAATTTTTCAGGTGGTCTCAGAATTATGTGCAGGGAGATATAAGACTACTGAAAAAATTTGATACAGTGATCCTTTCTTTTGACCGCGGAAGGGCGGCGTTAGCCCCACATTTGCCGCGCTTCCGCCGCGTGAACAGGAGATCACTTCATCATTTTTTTTCAGTGGGCTTGTGGGCTTAAAATATGGGTTTTGGGATATTAAAATTGGGCCCAGGTTTTCTGTGAGTGCTACAGTTTTGATTGGGGCCCACTTGTTAATTTTTGGTCAATCGGAAAATTTTAAACACATTATTTCACAGTATTTACATTATATCTGCGACCGTGAATGTCACTCGATCGGTAAATCCGGTCTAACTGCTATAGCTCGGTTAGACGGATTTGCGAACGTGACTTTCACGTTGATGTTCTATGTTTATGCTGTGATGTTGCGGATCGGTCGTGGGGATAGCCTGGTTGCAGTGGTAGTACAGTTTGTTGTATTATGTATATTTGATATTGCGGGGCGAGCGTCCGACATGTGGACTGCCGTCACTGCCTGTTTGTATTATTCTTTTGGGGCACGACCTGGTTGCGGTCGATGTACCCGGTGTATGTATATTTTACATTCTGTACTAGGTTGACCCAGGAGGGGTGCCCAAGTTGCCGGATTCCGTGGAGTGCTGGGTGGTCCATTCACGGTGCTGGAGGGGGCTGCCTCGCTTCAGGTTTTGGCGGGTGACTTGCCGCGCCCGTAGGGGTCTAGGTTTTCATTGCACAGGCTATCCACACGACCAGGGGAACGTCGGGTTTCAGCAGCGGCTCTGTGAAACCCGAGGCTTCCAGATATCTGTATTGTTCTGTGATGCTGTACATTTCTGTAATGTTGCTTTTTATTCACGCCTTGAGCGAAATACTATATATTGGTATATATATTAGTAGATGTTGTATATGTTTTTCATCCGCGCTAGTCCAGTCCCCGCTCTGCCGTTAGTTAGCTAACCTAACGGGTGATGACGGGACCCAGTGGCGAATGCGGATGGCATATACGTACGTCAGTATATTTTCGTTCTTTGTGGTGTGATCAATTGATGGGACTGCGTTGATTCGGATCAATGCAAGATAAACAAACCTATTCTGATGTTGTTGGAACACTTTTCAAAAGCTGTTATTGCAAGGACGTTCACTTTTGTTTTGCATCGTGGTATTCATTTGGAATATCCTGCTCCTCAGTCGACGAGGCAAGGGCCGAGATCCCTTCACCGGGAGTGACCCCTTGGACAGAAGTTTGCGTCAGGGCAATAACTTCACTATAGCCGATTACTTTTGCTTTGCATCGTGGTATTCAGTTGGAATATCCTGCACCTCATTCTACGGGGAAAGAGCCGAGATCCCTTCACCGGGAGTGACCTCTTTAGTAAAGGTTTTCGTCACTATATTTTATAAAAGGCTATGCAGTTCCTTCAACGATATCAAGTTCTTTACGTTAAAGGTTTTTCGCCAAAAACCATTCGTAGCCCTCCGTCATTTCTTATGAGTATTATTTAGTATTCGTGCTGCGTTTGTTGACTCCGTCAAGGCGTAGTGTACGGTAGCTAAGTGGTGCTTGTTTGTTGCATAAGTGGGATTGGTTAGGACAGTCGTGCGGCCTTGTTGACTCCGTCAAGGGCACGTACGGGTGGGTTTAATGCAATCCAGATAATGACGGGTTGAACTTGACTAGGACTCTTTGATTTGTTGACTCCGTCAAGGTCACTTGAGTCCTAGGGGTAAAAACACACATCGGGAGTTTCAAAAGAACTGAAACTTGCCAGGCATGCGCATACCTTCTGGAGTGTGGTGACTTGAGTGGATTCCGTCACGTTATCATGCGATGATAGTTGGATCCCGATTCCCACTGATGAGTTGGTTTACTCCTCGGGTGATCCCGACTAATTCTTCTTTCAGGTTTGGAGGAGAATTTGAGGTACAGTGGGAGGTTTCCAGATTAGATAAAGTGGTAACCATTCTGATCTAGGTTAGAGTGCACGCTGAGTGTTTCTTTTCTCTCTCTCTGGCAGCGACCATTGACCTGACCCTGGACTATGACTCAGTGACCAAGTTGACCGAACCTTCTTAACACTGGCTTTTGGATTGTCAGAGTTGCAGACCTCATTGCCACTCCTATTTTTACCCTTTTCTCCAGGACACCCCGTATTACTGCGAACGTCCACTTCCATTGGACAAAACCATCGTATGGTTATATACGAACTCGAAGGACTTCGAGGATGGTTTCTGGTTCTGGAGAAAACGGATAGGACTATTCAGTTGTCTTTTCTTTTCACCTTCTCACAGGTTGCGTGTGCTCCTTGGCTTAGGAGTAGTACACCTATTACGCAAATTGGATAGTCTTCTTCCAAACCTTAGGCTGGTGCCGAACGGTGGGGAATGAAGAAAATCAATTAGCCTAAACGGTGTGCAGAAGGTATTAAGGTTAAGACAAAGCAAGGGATTAGTAGGAGGGCAAAGTAAGTTGTGACTGCTATTCACGACCAAACCAAGTATTTCTTCGCCAATCCTAAATCACCTTTGTATTTCTCCAGGACACTCCGTATCACTACGAAGATCCCATTTTATTGGATAATCCATCGTATGGTTATATACGAACTCGAAAGGAACTTGTTCCAGTTCGGGGATGGATCCTGGTTCAGGAGAAATAGGAATAAAGTACATTCAGGTGTCTTTTATCTTCACCTTCTCTCGCTTTGCGAGTGCTCCTAGGATTAGGACAGTACACCTTTTATGCTTATTGGATAGTCTTCTTCCAAACCATAGGCTGGTGCCGAACGGTAGGGAAGGAAGAAAACCAATTGGCCTAAAGGGGTGTGCAGAAGGTAATGACTAAAGACAAATAAAGGGATTTGGTGAGGTGGCAAAGAATTATACGGTTACAGTTGTGAATCTGGATAATGGTAGAGGCATTACTAGGAATACCAGGATACCCCATTGAAACATTACAATGTTTCAGTTTCACTGTGTACTGTTAAAAGAAAACTGATTTCCCGATTAGACACTTACTCCAGGGTATGTATTTACCAGGTATGATTCTCACATCTGTATGGTTTTACAGATGATGAGTGGGAGTAAGTTATTGGGAATTGGGTGATCATCCTCATTATATCGGGATTCGTTGTAATCGGTGATATTTGAGGAAGTCACCTGGGTTGTTTGCCGGTCGGCAAATATTTGGTTTTGAATATCCGCTGTTGTGCACCAATTTCAAATTGATATATCTGTACGTCTATTTTCATAGAGTGAGATATGCCTTTTGATATTATGTCGATGACATTTACCTATATCAGTGGATGGTTAGGTAAGGAGCATTAAACAGCGGTGTAATTCTTCTTAACCATAAGTACAGTTTTCAACCTACGACACACAGTGAAAGAGTTGTTAGACTCAGCGGACTTATACAGAGTATTGTATGCTGTCCAGTGTCCATTAGGACAGAGGGGTTGGTTCTCATGCTATATTCTGTTTACTTTTAACTTCTCTAGTTCTTAGACATGTGTTTCATGGAAACACAGGGTCTATGTTTTGAGGAGTTATAGGTATTTGAATAAAGTAGAGAACCAGGTATACCAAGTATCGGGATTCTTCAAAGTGATCGAAGATGTAGATACTTGCGTATGGTATTCAGTTGATAGTAATGATAAAGAGAAATTGCTTCTTTTTCAGGTTACTCATAATTGGAAGCATTCCTAAGTTGAGTAACGCTGATCGGCCTCCTTCCATTTAGTTGACATGCACTGGAGACAGCTGCATGATTTGAATCTGGTTCAATTGAATCAGTGCCTCTGTTTCTATATTGGATATAGAACAGTTCATATCTTAACGATGTTAAGGTACGGGGAGTTGTCCGGCTTATGCTTAAAACCAGACACTGGACAACTCAAGGCACGTTTCTGTAATGGCTGTTTGTGGGTTGACCCAGGCTATGACGAGGGTTGATTTTCTACCATCTGACAGATCAATAGAAATATTGTTCTAGACTCGCCACAGTTTTAATAAAAATTGGATTTTTCAGAAAAAGTAGTGGGAGTATGGTAGAACTGGAAGTGATTCCAGAACCACAAACGATTACTGAAGATTTGATAAGGAACCTAAAGATTCAATCTGGACTGACATTCCATTGGCCACTCCGCAGATACGGTGGGTAACTTCAGGCACCCGAGAGGTACTCCGGTAGCCTCAAGGACGGTGACAGGGAAGTTCTTGTTTACCCACACTTGCCATTGCTGTTGTTCCAGGCTACGAGACCCGGTGAGAGGATGAGTATAGCGTCGTTCTAAACTAGCTTTGGAAGTGCACGTCTATATGACTCTGCCAGAGGGTTGTCGTAGTCAGTGGGAGCAGCGGAAGCATTGGTGGACATCAGGCTTATGTCTATTTATAGACTAAAGCAGATGTAGCGGAGATAGATCATCTATTTCTGATGTGACAGTCATAGGTTTGACGTCATCAGAATAGGGGATGGATCTGTTGAGAAGGTAGTGGGAAGTGATATTCCTATACTACGATCGGTTATACTTTGGTCGTCACACAGTGGTTTCTCCACAAGGGACTTGGATATTATATCAAACATACTGGTTACTAGATCTATGGTTTTAGATCTAGATTTGGGTGGTTTCCCAATCAGGGTACCTTGACAGCATTCTATGAGTATTTAGAATGGACGACTCCTGGCATGGTAGTGTACCTGCAGGTAATGGAGTCACCCTCTCTAAAGGTGTCTTATAGACTAAAGGGGAGAGGGATACTCATGATTGGCAGATCACTTGCTTAGGCAATTGAGTCAATCATGAGATGTCAAGTACCACACCAGATGTTGTTCTTGCAGTAGATGCAATAAGTTGATATTGATCCAATCCTGGAGAAACAGTCGGAAGCAGTTTTAGAACATAAGTTGATATTCTAGGGATATGATAACGACAGCCTCATTTGGGAGACAGTTATCATTCCAGGCTTCCAAGGTGACATGGACGACAAGGAGGTTGTCAGAGTTATAGTTTTCCTTCTGACGAGGGGCAGTATTTTGGACAAGTGGTCCAAGGCAATACTGAGGGTGGCATGGCGCAGGATACTGATTAAGTTCAGTTGACGATACAGTCTAAGAAGTTTGGATTTGGAGTTCATTTATGAGCTAGGTCCCATCAGACATCCAGACATTCTAAGACAGGTATTGCTCATTTCGGGAGATGGCTTTCTCCGCGAACTTGAGATATAGAGAGACATAGAAAGAAACATCACAGCGGATCCACTCACTGAGGCTATTCCTCGAACGCAAAAGTTTCACAAACGAGCTTTGTGAGACTGACTAGTAGAGGAGTTGGGTGTTCGGTATCACACGGGCTGTGAGTATGCGACATCGCAATAATTAGCCTTGAGTGCAAGTGGGAGATTGTTGGAGTTAGTGCCCTCAGAGTCAATTATTGGATCACAGGCACGTGATTGCAATGATTGAGGGAGGACCTATCCCAGTAGGACAGTCTTACTCGAGATGATAGTATGCTATCTGGTTTATCTTTATCATCGTGTACTGCTTTAGGTGACCTGACATGTCGCTATTACACGTTGATAGAGCCCCTAGGATTCTTGCTTGACTGCCAGCAGTATGATGGCGATCATATACGTGGGAGCTGGTGGTCTATAAGCACATCCTTAAAAGGTCCCTAGTCGTAGGAGTTTCGAGACAGGGCATCGATACTCCGTTAGTAGACTAGTGTATACAGTCGAGACCCCGACGAGGGGCGGTGGCCGGTCTTACAAGCCACTGGTGTCAGTTGGTTCACCTAAGATGTATACAGGTGCTCATTGGGTTATGAGTACACCGGACAGGACTCGCCGGGAACCTGCTAGTTGGTCTTATACCAGATGTCAGATAGCAGTTCCCTGGTGACATGTGTACAGGTTAGTTCATCGACCTGAGATCGTCATTTGTCTCGTGTGAGTTCCCACTGTGCTTTGATTACTACCCTACCACGGCTCAAAGGAGTCGTGCAAACAGGTTTTAGTTGGGTACAGTCCCGAGCCACATGGAGGCAGTGAGCGGATCTGCAGGGGTTCGTCTCTCCCGGTATTGGGGGTGAGGTCGCGCTGTGTCTAGGAGAGCCATTACACAAAGCCCTCGGCCGAGGCAGGAGATTTACTGGTAGGTATTCCAGTAGTATCTCAGGGTGTTCTGGGCTACGCTCCGACACGACTTGTACCGCTTTTGGGGGTCTGACTTTTACCAACCCCCTAGGCCCGCCATGCGATACTCATAGACGAACGGACCGGACTGTACGGATATTGTCACTGACAGGCTCAGTTGGGTGTCGGGGTGAGCTTCCTCATCGACGTCCCATTTGGTCAATACCTGGTGGCCCGTCACGTATTGGCTTATACCTCTGACGTGCTAGTGGTTTAATCCACAGCCGTAGTATTGACGAGTCTTTAGAGTCCACCACAGTTACAGTTACTCAAGTTTCGGGCGAAACGCTGTAGAGGCCGTATGGAGATATGGCAGGGTTCGATCAGATACGTGCGGTATTGCACGGATCGTGATCGGACAGTTTTTTTACTAGCCGGCTTTGGCTTAAGCCGGATTCTAGTATTTGATAGTGTAGTTTTGTCTCTTTGCATTTGTGTTCAGTGGGAATACAAATGCGGGCATGTATTTGCAGAAGTGGGGTTTTCCTGTAATTTATTACGGGATCGGTTTTCTGAAGTTGCCAGTTTGCATTCCGTTCCGGCCGGTTTTCCTTCATTCCTTCTCGGTCGGACTTTCTTGGTGGAGGGTGTTAATTGCAAGTTTGCAATTAACACTTAGTGGAGGGGCTTTCTTGCTTATTTGTGGCATCATGATGTTGCTTCATCATGAGATCCCTTTTTGGTCTTCTCACTTGCTTTCATTTTGATGGTTGATGGAAAGGTTTTGGATTGAAATGAGAGTGACTAATTTCTATATGGTTGATATATTCTTTCTTGTTTTTTTCTCTCTCCAATCTTCTTCTTTTTGGAGAGGGGCCGGCCACATATGAGAGTGGAGAGAGTGAGATCATTTTTTGAAGGAGGAAATACTTGGTTCATATTATTATTCCCTTGCTAAGTTGAGAGCATTATATTCCTCCATAGCTCTTTCTCTCATCACCACCTCCATCCATGGCAACTTCAAGAACCCTAAAGAGACAAGTTCACTACACTATTCTATAGCAAGCCTTGGACGCGTCGGCTAGCCAACTTCGCGCCCGAGTTGCCTCGGTCAAGAGGCGGGAGCCCGTAAAAGATTCCGGCTACGTGGTGCCCTTTCCGACGAGCGAGGAGGTGACGGAGATTCCGCAGGAGATTGGAGTGGAGACGAAGACCGAAGGACACGGATCGCTTGGTATATCTTCTCACCCTATCTCTCTAGTTAGCTAGTTAGGTTAATGGTTTCGATCCGGGTAATTGTCCGCGGTAGCGCCGGTTTCCGAGTTAGGAAAAAATTTTTATTCCGCATTTTGGCCTCGAGTACGAGGCCGGGGCGCTGCCGTGGCGGAACAGGATGTATCCCGTCGAGAGGTACGTGTAATTTTTCGTTTCGCGCAATTTATAAATTTATTGTTGTCCTGTATGCCCGTATTTATTTATTCAACATATTCTCATTAGGTACCTCTACACTCTTAAGAAGTATATACGCAATAAAAATCGACCAGAGGGTTCTATCATGCAAGGTTATCTTCTTGATGAAGCAACCACATTTTGTTCCCGCTATCTGGACGAGAACATTGAGACAAGGCTTAACCGACCATGAAGAATTCAAGACGGGCCATATGGTAAAGCCGAGTATAAGAGGGTAGACACTATGTTTATCAACAAGATATACCAGTTTATCTTGCTTAATTGCGCATGTCTTGAACAAATTAGAGAGTAAGTTCTTTTGGATTAATTGTTATATCAGTGTTTGTGTGTGTATGAAATGATATAATATTAATGTCACAATAATTTGTCGAAAACAGAATTCATTTTAACGAGGTACGTGAGGGGCATCCTGATTGGAACGAAGAACGTTTGGAAAAATACCATCAGGATAATTTTTGTGATTGGGTCACAGATCATGTAAGTTATTCGAATAACATTTTATTGCTATCAGTTTTAATCTAAACTTGTATCGTTATGTATTTGTCGTAAAATTTGTTTTGTTAAATCCACGATCCGAACTTGTCTGCATCATTTGAGAGTGATTCAAGATGTTTAGCTCAATTTCCTAGTATGGAGGTTGCATATTACAAAGGATTTGGTGTCCTTGGATACAAATTCGAAGTTAAGGACATAGAAATATCTAGAACCACTCAGAATAGTGGGATTGCGACGGTAGGATCGGACGGTCTGATTTACTATGGGTACTTAAATTGTATACTCGGCATCCACTATCCCGGACGATCAGAACCCTTTTATATATTCCAGTGTACTTGGTACGATCCGCGAACCGATACGGATAGGTGGAGAAGCAATCTTGGGACTTGGAAAGATGAATATGGATTGACCAGTGTGAACACACTTCGATTTTACGGTCAGGACGATCCGTTTATCTTTCCGAACCAAGCGTTCCAAGTATACTACTCACAGTGTTTGAAGCATCCGGGATGGAGTGTTGTATGCCGATGGAAACCCAGAGATGTCTACGATGTCCCAGAATACGAGGACAGCGATGAGGACGAAGAAGAAAGAAGGCTTAAAGTGCTCCGACCGTCTGTTTCGAAGGACGGGTTGTCTTCGACCGATCATGAAGTTACGTGGGTTAGAAATGATATCGACGATGAAATCCAAGTAGATATGTATAATGCGCCCACGAAACGAAAAAGGTTATCAGTAATGTTATATTATTACTTCACATTTTACGCTCTATACATATATAGTCAAAACTTTTAATGATTGTCTAATGTGTCCACGAACCGTTTATCTAGATTTGATGACGATGTCGGGAGCAGCGAGGGGCGGCAGGAGCTCCAGCCACGGTAGAGGCAGAGGCAGAGTGGTTCTGCCGCCCGGAGAGCTCCGTAGGGAGCTTCAGAGGGCCGGTCTTGCACCCAGATCGGAGACCCCTTCGGATGCCTCCTTCCGTGTGGATTTTGCCACACCTCCAGGTATACTGCACGTATATCCATTTTGAATGTAATATTACAGATATTCATGCCTATTTATGTCAAAATTACTTATATTGTCAATGTTTGATTGTCTAGTTGTTGGTGATGCGTCCACATCTGGGACAGAGGCCACTCCCGCTCCTCCAGGTATGTTTATATATCATATGGTGCATGTATATTGATTTAGAATGCTATATCATAAATACACACATTCCTTTTGCTCTTACTTAGCAATTTTTATTATTGTCTAGCTGTAGGTGGTGACACCACCGCACCTGCGGGTATATTTATATATCCTATAGTGCATGCATATTGATTTAGAACGTTATATTATTGATCTACACATTCTTTTTGCAATTACTTATATAATCTATTATTAATTTTCTAATTATAGGTGGTGCGTCAACATCTTCCGCAGAGGGCACTCCTGCCGCTTCCATACCCTCCGCATCGTCTGCAGGTTAGTATGAATAAATTTAAAATATTTATTCATTTTACATATGCTCTATAGAATAAATATGAACTTCATGGAAATTTAGCGTCGATGTTTATTTTCTAGTTGGAGGGGATGCTGTTGGGTTCCTAGGCACACTAATGAAGTCTCACAAGGCATCAACCATGCCCGTTTCAAAATTTACGGTGCCGAGAAACCCTAGACTAGATCGTTAACTAGAATTTTAGGCGACAAAAGCAACTAGTTTACAACTCAACTAAAAGAACGGAAATACAACCTTTGTAGATCCGGTCCTCCACCTCCATAGCTCCGCAATGAAGTCTCCTCGCTGTCCAAATCGAACCATGACTCTGGCATCGGCTTCATCGGAGAAAAAGCAGGCTAGGTCATCGACGACGATGCCGAAGATGATCTACGTCGAGGCATCACTAGATCAAGCTCCACCTTCACCAAGCCATGAAAACTTGTGAAGGAAACACCCTATACTACTTGGCAAGAGGTAGAGAATGAAGAAATAGGAAGTGGGTTCACTTTAGAATTTGATTTCTCACTCATTTTCTCACTTTGCCATTGATGGAGGCAAGGTTTTCTTCAAGTAGAAGATGAAGAAGAAGAAGAAGATAATATGATAAGTATTAAGTAAAATGAAAATAATAATAATACTTATCATCTACCAACCATGGTCAAGTGTAGAGACTAAACTAGGATTAGTGGGAATGGTTAGGGTTAAGCATGAGACAAAATGGTCACATAGTCAAAGCTTCATGAACTTTCAATGTAAAACAAAACTAGCAACCATTTTCTTTTCTTTTGACATTTCTTTTCCAAAATAAAATAAATGAAATAAATAAATAAATAAATGAAAAAGAAAACCCTAACCATTACACAACCATGGTTTAATCTTTACACAAACCCTAAAGAGCATGTATCATCAAACATGATACAATCAAGTGCACAAAAAGTATATCACATATACAATGTGCACATCCGAGCGAGAAAATCCATTTAAAGTGAACCGATACTAGTTAATGCAAAGTAATATATCAAATATATAATTATGCATTAAATCATTAAATCAACACTTGATTTAATGATCCGGTCATATCGCATATAACCGACTAATATCTACAGTAACAACTTATCGAATCAACACTTGATCCGATAACCTGGCTATATCGCATATAACCGATCAATGTCACAAATCGCGAGAATCGAATACAGTATCACATACTGGTATCATTCTCGGTCCGGCACATATCTCATATGCGCTCCTATTTCGTTTCGCTTGAGCCAGGAAACCTCTGTGTAGGACTCTTAAGACTCGTCAATACGCCGGCAGCAGATGATGATCATATCAAGCACCCACAAGCCGCAAGCGGTCTGCTAAACGTAACGGCCACCCGGGTATTGAGCGATCAGAAGATCGACGAGCAAGCCCGCTCACACTCCTGTGAATCCAACCAGTAACACTTACCGTACAGTCCGGTCTGATCGTCTGATATGTCGCATATCTCGCCTAGGGGTGGTATACGTCAGACCCCAATAGCTCGATAAGTCGTGTCGATATGAGGTCTATAACAATTCAAGAAACTACTGGTAACACTTACCAGTATATCTCAACAACCCTGGCCAGGGATTTCCGGTTATAGCCAATCGAACACAGCGCAACATCAACCCCCTATACCGGGAGAGACGAATCCCCTCCTATCGCTCATTGCCTCCATGTGATTCGGGACTGTACCCAAAAACCACCGTTTTGCACGCCCTCTTGGACGTGGTAAGATGGAAATCAAAGCACGGTGGGAACCACACAAGACTCTATGACGATCTCGGGTCAACAGACTACTCTGTACCAGTGTCACCAGAGAACTGCCATCTGATGTAAGGTATAATACCATCTGGGAGTTCTCGGCGAGTCCGTCCAGTGTACCCAATCTCTACTGAGCACCCGTATATCATCTCTGATGTCAAACACCAATGGATATGGGATCATCCATCGCCCATCTGTATGGGTCGAGAAGGTATACGCTAGTCTACTCTGGTATATCGATGCCCCGTCTCGATACACCCACGACTAGGGACCTTGAAGGATGTACTTATGGACTACCATGTCCCCACTAGTATGATCCGCATCATAGTCCAGATAGTCAAGTACACATCCTAAGGGCTTTACCAACATGTAACAGAGAGACAATCAGTATACACGTTAAGGTAAAGAGCAACCAGATAGCATACTATCATGTCGAGCAAGAAAGTCCTCCCTATATATGTCCCAGCATCCACTACAATATACATCCAATGTACAGTAATGGCCTCTAAGGCATACATATAACTAACAATCTCCCACTTGCACTAGGGCCATCTGATTGCAGTGGTTGTAGTATCTCATACTCAACCATCCCATAAAAATCTCTCTCTGGGAACAGGCCTTTGTGAGTGGATCCGCTGTGTTGTCCTCTGAGTCTACTCTCCTAACCTCGATCCCTTGGAGATCAAGCATCTCCATGATCAGGTGACACTGCCTTAGAATATGTCTGGATCACTGATGGGACCGGCGTTCCTTGGCATAAGCCACAACTCCATTGTCACACAATGGGAGGAACTAAGTTCATCTCATGAACAAATATACACCCAGACAACCTCTTTGGTAGCATCTTAAGTAGCGATGTATTCAGCCTTTATCGTCTAGTATGTCACGGTATCTAGCTTGGAACTCTTCCAACATACCGTCCCTTTACTGAGGGTAAAGACAATGCCTGTGACTGACACTCAGTCGTCATTATCACCCTGGAACCATTCCAGTGATTCTCCCTAGGATCGATTGATACCATCTCACTACAACTAGTGAGAATCCTAACATCCAATTAGATCTATCTCATAGATCCAAACTAAGGATTTAGGAGGTATCACTTTGATCCTATATGGAGAATCATTGTGATAAGCGGAGATTGACCGAGCGTAGCATAGGAAACTCTTTTCTTATCAAGAATATGTCATCCACGTACTCTACGAGGATCATCACCATACTCCCTACTACCTTTTTGTATATACAAGGTTCATCTACCATTTTGATGATGTCAAACTGTTTGACTATCTCATCAAAACAGATGTTCCAACTCCGCGATACCTGCTTTATCCTATAAAGCATCTTGTACACGTTTCCGCTGCTCCCACTGTCTACGAAGCCCTCTGGCTGTGTACTTATAGACTCTCTCTTCTAAAACATCATTTAGAAAAGCAGTCATGACACCCAACCGCCAGATTTCATAGTCATGGTATGTAGCTGTGGCAAGTAGGATCTGGATGGACTTAAGCATAGCCACTTGAAAAGGTTTCATCATTATCCATGCCTGGTCGATGACGAAAAACTTTAACAAGTCTAGCTTTGAAAGTCTCAACTTTTCCATCTACACCAAGTAATCTTCTCAAGATTTACTTGCTCCTGACGGGGATTTAACCCTTCAGATATAGCAACCAAAGTCCATACTTTGTTGGTGTACATGGATTCTATCTCAGATCACTAAGCATCCAGCCATTCTTACAGAGTCCCACTCCTGATGGCCAGCTCGAAACTAGTTGGGTCATCATCTTATGATGCAATCCTCGCTCCCACTGTCATAGAGAAACCGAAGTATCTCTCAGGTGGGTGAGGAACCCTACTAGATCGGCGGAGAGGCTGAGGTTCGTTAGAATCTACTGAATCCTTTGGTTCTTTCAAATCATCAGCTGTAGTTTGTATAGCTGGAACATTTCCAGTTCTACATAACAGACCTTGCCTCAAGCTTGTCCGGATTATGCTTTTAGACATAGCCCGGACAACCCCAAATCTTAACCAACTTAAGATATGGGCTCTTCCCTTTCCATGTCACATATGAAGCGGTAGGCAACTGATTTGATTTGAACCCTATTCAATAAGTATGCAGCTTCTCAAGTGCATAACTCCCAAAAAGGAAATAGGTAACTCAGTAGTACTCATCATAGAGCACACCTTATCATATAGGGTGTTATTGCTCCGCCCCGATATACCATCGTGCTATGGTGTATACAGAGGAGTAATGCTGAGAGAGAATCTCATTCTCCTTTAGAATAATCCAGGATTTTCGTGCTCAAGTATTCTCCTCCTTGATCTCATCAAAGGACATAATACTTATACCCGTATTGGTTCTCTACTTCTAACTTATATTCTGTGAATATCTCAAAAGGTTCTGACTTGTGTTTCAACAGGAACATATATCTGAATCTTGAGAGATTATCAGAGAATGTAATGAAGTATAAAGAACCGGTCTTGGCAAGTGTAGACAGGGGACCTACATACATCAACATGTATCATCCCAAGAGTTCACTAACTCTTTCTCTGTTTCCAGTAAACGGAGCTATGGTCATCTTATCTCTGTGACATGACTGGCAAGTTTCATAAGATGTAAATTCAAATTGATTTAAATATGCATCTAATATGTAACTTCAGCCAGTCGGATCGCATTGATATGACCTAGTCTACAATGCCTCAAGAAGGATTCGTTCATTGCTGAACTCTTCCTCTTGTGTGTGTTCCGTATACTAAGAACTGCAGTTTGATTTAGAACATTAATGCTTTTAGATAACGTGCCTGAACCGATCAACTTTTGATAAGGAAATGTTCAAAATATTATCCAACAATACAAAATTATATCCTTTCTTTACTAATAAAGAGAGAGATATGATTTTGTATATCAGGTTCGGTA
Source organism: Agapanthus africanus (assembly GCA_030015575.1). Taxonomy (NCBI): domain Eukaryota; kingdom Viridiplantae; phylum Streptophyta; class Magnoliopsida; order Asparagales; family Amaryllidaceae; genus Agapanthus; species Agapanthus africanus. The sequence continues at coordinate 213,493,837 of CM057350.1, read as the reverse complement.
TCTAATAACATTCGTTCAGAATCAATGTATTGGTAATACAGGGTGACAGTGACCAACAGACTTGGCTGCAACACTTGCCCCGTTTTCTGCCTCATGAAACTTATCACCCGTTCTCAGTTCTTTACCTATCTGTAGCCCATGTAACATATTACATATGCGGGATCCTGATCCGGTATCACATACCCAGGACGTAAAGAATAGAGAAACAGTTCTGTATAAAGAACACACCCGAAGATGATGCATCAGCATGCACTCTCTTCGTTTGGGCGGCACGGGAAATCTGGTATTCCCCAATTTCCTGCTCTGTCTTATAACAATTATAAGTTGGAGCGGGACCAACGTTCCCCAGCTCAGTATAACAAGCGGGTTCGGTCAATAATCCATATTATTATCTTGATTAAGGCGTGATATGGTCGCTACCTGGAGAGAGAGAGAAGAAAACACTCAGCGTGCGCTCTTGCAAGAATAGATTGGTTATTATTTTATCTAATCATGATGGCTCCCACTGCTTTTTATCAAATCTTCCTTCAAACCCTAAAAGGAAAGACTAGCCGGGATTAATTACACACTACAAGTTCGCCAATCTTTCAGCCACGCTAGTGTCAGTACTTTGAGGGAAGTCCCCCGTGCTTTCGCACGAACCTAATTAATGTAAACCTCGTTTTCCCAGAGGCGTAACCCCGTTGACACCTTTCTAGACACCTACTTGATCGGCTAATTGTAATGTGTAAAACTCTCCCAGGAGTAACAATTACTCGCAGCGGGTATCGGGATCCAACTATCTCATAGAAGGTATGCAATCTCATTGTAAATTTCAACACTTGAAATTCCCGATAATATTTTTGCCCCTAGCGTGCTATGACCTTGACGCATGCCAAACAACCCATAGTCCGCTAGTCAAGTTCAACCCGTACATTTCTTGATTGAATTAAACCCACCCGCACGACCCTTGACGCATGCCAAACAACGCCGTACGAATACCCTAATCCAATCGCATCGTATGCTTGCAGATAAGCACTAGTTAGCTACCGTACACTACGCCTTGACGCATGCCAAACAACCGCAGCACGAATACTAACTTGTACTTATCTGAAATGACGGAGGGCTACGACAGGTTTTTCTGAAAACCTATTGCGTAATGAACTTGATATCATTGTAGAATCAAATGATTTTATAATGGAGTGTTTTTGAAGCTTTTCTAGTTTTGCTAAAGGAGTCACTCCCGGTGAAGGGATCGTCGGTCCTTTCCTCGTCGAATGAGGTGCGGGATATATCATATATATCACTGTGCAAAGCAAAAACTCTTAAAAGCAATCAAAAGACAAACCGAGTGTGTAGTATCTGCCAGTTATTGCTAAAGGAGTGACTCCCGGTGAAGGGATCTCGGTCCTTTCCTTATCGAATAAGGTGCAGGATATATCACATATACCGCTGTGCAAAGCAAGAACTGTAGCTACCTGTTTTATTTTGAAATTCGATTCTACAACATCTTAGGTTTCTTTTATTTCATTAATCACATTAATGAGGTCCCATCATTTAAGTACCTAAACATCACAGATAAATACGACGTACACTTATGCCATCCGCATTCGCCTCGATGTCCCCTCATGCACCGTTAGGTTAGGTAACTAACGGCAGAGTGGGGCAGGGCTAGCGCGGGTGTAAAACATAAGTAGCATCTATATAATATATCATATATACTATATACTGTATCTATCACAGAACATCACATGATCACATCACAGATATCGCAGCAGAAGAAAAATATGAAACATTGGATATACTAGGACGTCCGTGTTTTCAATACGAGCCAGTATAAAACACGGATTCCACGGTCGTGATGAATAGCCAAGCCCACACCCCTAGACCCCTATGAGAGCGGCAAGCAACCCTACCAATTCTAGAGTTAGGAGACCCGGACTCGACTCCTCGAGTTGGTCTCCCACTGGACTCCAGAACCCGGTTACTTGTGCTCTCCTCCTTGGGTCTATCCTAGTGCGGAAAAGTAAATAATATACAAACGATGACATCTTCCGCAACCTGGAAGTGCCCCAATAAAAGAATATTACATACAAGTTTTTACATGAATGAAAATGAAAAACACTCATCTCACATAAAAACCCCCGGATATTCAAATACGACGATCCAATATAGCATATCCAGCAACACATAACATCACATGTCATCAACGTAAGTAAATATGCGCATCCTAATTGTCATTGACATATAGCAACGAAACCGGCGATATCACATATTACACTTACGGTCACAGAAAAGAAAGTGTAAAAATACAACAGTTGGAATCCGCAACCACCTCAGACATCGCATGCCTGACCAAATGAATTACTTAGACATCGCATGCCTAACAATTATAAACCCCGCATTTTAGTCTCAAAATCGAAAACACTTTTCAATATCAAGTCGGGCAGTTCAACAAGATTCCCGACATCCTGATCGAATGCTCGTCGCAAACTTCAGTAGACGGCCGCACCCCCGATACCGTCGACGAAGTGCACCAAGGCGGAACACCACTACCGCGAGCACCCGAACGGATGCTTCCGGCGACGCGGTTCTCCTACAGTCACTTGGTCGGGGTTATGGAGTGAGGCTGTCTATTAGGTTTACCCGGCGAGTATCCACGTACACTACGTGATTGCGACGGACTTTTGATCACATCAAAATTCCGTGGCAACCGATCAAGTGAGACTAAACTGCTATGTTTATAACATTCATTCAGTTATCTCATAACTTCTTGTGAATTCCAATTATTGTATCCCATTCCAGATAATTAGAAAATGTTAAACTTTCCGATTGAACATTCGAACACCCAAGTTTTCCCGATACAGATCAACACATGAAACAAGTCTAAAAACATTCAGTTCGTGCCTCAGTACCAACGGTCCAGCCGTAGAAGGGTCAAGCCAACGCCTCACATGTGGCACGCCGTACTGCCCCAAACCCGAAGGTTCAAAGGGCAGTTCAAGACGGTCACATAATCGAGTTAAGGTTTGTTGTCTTCTAGAGGGTCCATCGAGTTACTTGCACTACTTAGAACGTCTTTAAACTACGGAAAAATCCAACACTTGGAAATTTCCCGACAGGGGAAAAAGTGGGTATTTATATCCGGTCGAACTTTTTAACATATTCTAAAATTATCCGGAAAACCACATAGACAAAATCTGATACTCCGATCGAAACACCGAATCCCCAAAACAACCCAGAAAATAAAACTCTAGAATAAATATTAAAATATTCCCAGGAAAACCAGCACTGACTATTTTTGATTATGGTGCAAATTTCGATGAGCAATACGACAAAACGGCCGCGGATCCGCCGCACAAGCCATGCTCGTGCCGCGGATCCGCGGCGTAATGATGGAATTAGGTCATCAAAATTCACCGTAACTCTTAGATATCCCTGCTGATTTTTCTGCATATTTTTAATGTTGAAAAATCCCAGATTTTAGAAAAAGGACAGAGAGCATGTTTGGAATTGGGTTTCGGGTTCGTTCGGACTTCAAATTGCGTCTAAACTTCGCCTAAGGCTCTAGCTAGGCTCCGATACCACTGTTGGGTTCCTAGGCACACTAATGAAGTCTCACAAGGAATCAACCATGCCCGTTTCAAAATTTACGGTGCCAAGAAACCCTAGACTAGATCGTTAACTAGAATTTTAGGCGACAAAAGCAACTAGTTTACAACTCAACTAAAAGAACGGAAATACAACCTTTGTAGATCCGGTCCTCCACCTCCATAGCTCCGCAATGAAGTCTCCTCGCTGTCCAAATCAAACCATGACTCTGGCATCGGCTTCATCGGAGAAAAAGCGGGCTAGGTCATCGATGACGATGCCGAAGATGATCTACGTCTAGGCATCACTAAATCAAGCTCCACCTTCACCAAGCCATGAAAACTTGTGAAGGAAACACCCTATACTACTTGGCAAGAGATAGAGAATGAAGAAATAGGAAGTGGGTTCACTTTAGAATTTGATTTCTCACTCATTTTCTCACTTTGCCATTGATGGAGGCAATGTTTTCTTCAAGTAGAAGATGAAGAAGAAGAAGAAGAAGATAATATGATAAGTATTAAGTAAAATGAAAATAATAATAATACTTATCATCTACCAACCATGGTCAAGTGTAGAGACTAAACTAGGGTTAGTGAGAATGGTTAGGGTTAAGCACGATACAAAATGGTCACATAGTCAAAGCTTCATGAACTTTCAATGTAAAACAAAACTAGCAACCATTTTCTTTTCTTTTGCCATTTCTTTTCCAAAATAAAATAAATGAAATAAATAAATAAATAAATGAAAAAGAAAACCCTAACCATTACACAACCATGGTTTAATCTTTACACAAACCCTAAAGAGCATGTATCATCAAACATGATACAATCAAGTGCACAAAAAGTATATCACATATACAATGTGCACATCCGAGCGAGAAAATCCATTTAAAGTGAACCGATACTAGTTAATGCAAAGTAATATATCAAATATATAATTATGCATTAAATCATTAAATCAACACTTGATTTAATGATCCGGTCATATCGCATATAACCGACTAATATCTACAGTAACAACTTATCGAATCAACACTTGATCCGATAACCTGGCTATATCGCATATAACCGATCAATGTCACAAATCGCGAGAATCGAATACAGTATCACATACTGGTATCATTCTCGGTCCCGCACATATCTCATATGCGCTCCTATTTCGTTTCGCTTGAGCCAGAAAACCTCTGTGTAGGACTCTTAAGACTCGTCAATACGCCGGCAGCAGATGATGATCATATCAAGCACCCACAAGCCGCAAGCGGTCTGCTAAATGTAACGGCCACCCGGGTATTGAGCGATCAGAAGATCGACGAGCAAGCCCGCTCACACTCCTGTGAATCCAACCAGTAACACTTACCGTACAGTCCGGTCTGATCGTCTGATATGTCGCATATCTCGCCTAGGGGTGGTATACGTCAGACCCCAATAGCTCGATAAGTCGTGTCGATATGAGGTCTATAACAATTCGAGAAACTACTGGTAACACTTACCAGTATATCTCAGCAACCCTGGCCAGGGATTTCCGGTTATAGCCAGTCGAACACAGCGCAACATCAACCCCCTATGCCAGGAGAGACGAATCCCCTCCTATCGCTCATTGCCTCCATGTGATTCAGGACTGTACCCAAAAACCACCGTTTTGCACGCCCTCTTGGACGTGGTAAGATGGAAATCAAAGCACAGTGGGAACCACACAAGACTCTATGACGATCTCGGGTCAACAGACTACTCTGTACCAGTGTCACCAGAGAACTGCTATCTGATGTAAGGTATAATACCATCTGGGAGTTCTCGGCGAGTCCGTCCAGTGTATCCAGTCTCTACTGAGCACCCGTATATCATCTCTGATGTCAAACACCAATGGATATGGGATCATCCATCGCCCATCTGTATGGGTCGAGAAGGTATACGCTAGTCTACTCTGGTATATCGATGCCCCGTCTCGATACACCCACGACTAGGGACCTTGAAGGATTTACTTATGGACTACCATGTCCCCACTAGTATGATCCGCATCATAGTCCAGATAGTCAAGTACACATCCTAAGGGCTTTACCAACATGTAACAGAGAGACAATCAGTATACACGTTAAGTTAAAGAGCAACCAGATAGCATACTATCATGTCGAGCAAGAAAGTCCTCCCTATATATGTCCCAGCATCCACTACAATATACATCCAATGTACAGTAATGGCCTCTAGGGCATACATATAACTAACAGATGCGTCCGCATCCGGGACCCCGGTTGTTCCTCACCGGAGGAACTATCGTCCCGCTCGTGCAGCTGCCCGGGCCCAGGCTTGTGCGATAGTCACCGGAGGTATATATCACACTTGAATTTTCATTTAACCTTGATTTCTTAATACAACTTTGTCTTAATATTGATTGTCTTGATATTTCGTGCAGACGCAGGGCCTCCCCATCCCCAGAGAGGGACTCGAGGCCCGAATCAGTCCCATAGGCTGAGGCCTGACAGAGCTAGGGGGGAGGCAGCATTCCCCCTTTTTTTTACCCTTGACTATCGCTATACCGGTCCTCATGCCGAGAGGTTCGGCCGGTATATGGAGGACGAGAGCCGGCTCGTGAAGAACTATCCACTTAACGTTGTGTGGGGCGAGCCGCACCAGCGCTCATTCGCCCTCTTCTTTGATCAGGCTCGGGTACGTATTAATATATATTTTCAGTTGGTATATCCGCTTATCATATTTATTATTAACACTTGCAATTTAATAACAATGTTTTTTTTGTATTTTCAGTTGGATTATGATTTTCAGCCTGTAGCCGACCCTGATCATCCGGGGAGGGTGCTCGACCTTCATGCTCTGTACAATGGCCTGATGAAGAACATGCAGGCCAAGGTCCGATACAACAGGAATGAGCTGAAGGCCGACTGCTACTCCCTGTGGATGGCGACCCCCGAGGTAGAGAGAGCGGCCCTCCTATCTACTCCGGCGTTTGCGAGAGTCGACGTAGAGACATGGCCTCTATTGTGCGAATATTTCGACTCCCAATGCAAACAGGTATGTATTTTAAATGTAATTCATTGTTTAGGATATAATTTATTTTTTGTGTTCCTTAATTAGAAAACTAAATGTTAATGCGTTGTGCAGAAACAGTCCGCTCAGAATACAGAGAACAGGAAGTCGGTGAAGAGGGGTCGCCCTACTTACACAGGTGGCTCGAGGAACATTACTCGAGCCATGGAGTTATCGGTAAATTACAATAGACCGACCTTTGTGATATTCTGCAATATTAAGAGTTATTTTCTAATATTTCTAATATTAAGAGTTACTTTCTAATATTGTAGATATTTCGGACCGTGGCGTCAGATGGTACACCGAGCGTGCTGTCCGCATATCTTGCCGTCCACGGCATCTCGACAGATCCCGCCACTGGCGAGCTTCGATATCCCGACGTCGCTACCCAGGAGTATTGCGTAAGTGTTAATATTTTTTCTACCCAAATTTGAAATTTTAGTTTTGGAAGGTTCAAGTTTAAATTTTATACTTATACTTTACTGCTTAATGTGGGTGTAGGAGTGGGTGGTTGAGCAGGCCTAGGCCTCGGGGATCGATTTTACCGGACAGGGCGATCCGAGGCTGCTGCCCCTAGTTCTGGACGCCGCACACGGAGGACACCACGGAGGTTGGGAGAGAGGCCGGGGACGGGGCCCTAGCAGGGCCCATATGAGGTTAGACTCCACCTCGGCGGTTACTTCCTCCGTCTCCAGTGACCGACGTGTCCATCAGGAACCGGAGAGCTTGAGGGCCACCGTTCAGGAGTTGAAGGAGATGCTGGTATGTATACTACTTTATAGTAAAATATCATGTCATATTATATAGATATCAACATATCCATAATTAGTACGTAATTTGAGCTTATTTGGTTTTAGACTTAACTTTGATTAATCATATATACATATGTAATTAAAATAAACAACGGTTTTCTAAACTAGATATCCAAACGGGGTTTCGAAATAACTTAATAATGATACGAATTTGAATAATACACAGTTCTTACACGCTTCTTACACACGTTATGTCCAGACGCGACAGGGTACATCGACCGAGCCTCCACATGCATCTCCTTCGGCTGCGGTTCCGCAGACAGCTCCTATAGCTCCATCACCCGCTCAGACTCCCGCAGCCGCGGCTCCGCAAGCGACTATCTCGACGGCGGCTGCGCAGACCACATCGCCAGCTCCACAGGCCGCTCAGACTCCCGCTCGTGCCGAATTGTAGAGTTTATTAAACGAGGAGCAGGCGCGCGTTATTCTATCGTTATTCAGAGGTGGAGCTGGACCGAGCTAGGGTAGCTTTTTGGTTCTTATTTTTTGAAACATGTATTTATTTATATCATACATATTGTACTACATTTTGAAACGATATTGATATTGGTTTATATTTATATCATATTCAATTTTTGGGTTTCTTTTGTATATTATATGCGTGAGATGTGATTATGAATACTGCGATATATGTTGTGTGATGATTAATTTTATATTTGATAGATATATATATTATTGTGCACAGGGCGGGAAAAAATCAGGCAGCCCTTTTTAAAAAAAAATACAGATAATGTGTACCTACGGATTAATCCGTAGGTACACATGTTGCCCCTACGGCTATAACCGTAGGGGCAAAATATCTGCAGTGACTGATATTTCCCTCCTGATCTCAGTACCGGGGGGGTTGGGAGTGCCCCTACGGACATATCCGTAGGGGCCATTGCTTCGCCCCTACGGCGTTATCCATAGGGGCAAAATATTAGGATACCTGATATTTTGCCCCTACGGATAGATACCTACGCAGGTATCCGTAGGAGGTAGTACGTGGCCCTACGGCTATGTCCGTAGGTACAGTTAATATATTTAAAAAAACCGTAAATAATATAACTTTTTTTACCCTACGGTCTACTCTGTAGGTGCAACATGACCTACACAGAAATCCGTAGGGGCAAGATTTTGCCCATAGGGGCAAGTTCAGGGCTTTAACTTGCACCTGCGACCTTTGCACCTACGGGGTCTTTTTTCGCCCCTACGCATATCTCCGTAGGGGCAGTGGGTTGCCTCTACGGATAAATCCGTAGGGGCAACCCTTATTTGTAGTAGTGTTTGTAGTAGAGTTAGTATGCATGTGCGCGAGCACAAAAAAAAAAAAATTTTAATATAAATTTTCTCTAACATTCTTCATGAATCTAAGATGATGGAAAGCCTAGCTAGTTGGAGACTGCAGAGAAATTATTCAAATGTTTTGTGATATTTTCATTAATGAAATGTATTAAGCATTAATATGTGTACAACTACGTACTACTGTATATACATAAAAGCTAATTAAGTTATTATCTCAAATAAAGCATGCATACATAGGCTTTTAAATGCATGCGCGCTAAAGGTTAGTGGAAGCTTTACCGGCCCCACCACATATTCTACCATATAGAAGTATATAGATAGATGTTAATATTTGTCATGAAATTGAAATAACAAGTCCTATGCAGGTTTATTCGGCCATTATCATAGCATCATCGTCACCATCATGAATGCTATAGCATTATGACCAACGACAGAGAGAGAGAGCTAGAGAAAGAGAGAGAGAGACATGTGGACTAATGATCATAATGTCAGTGTGTTTTGAAATTAGAGAGAGAGAGAGAGAGAGTGCGCGCGCGCGCGAGTGAGTGGGGAGAGTGACTTTTTTCCTTTTTAATTTGTGTGTTGACGAATGTGAATGCATGCATGAGTTTGTGTGAGCGAGGAGTCTTGCCAGGCTGCTGAGTGCATTCATAAGGTGATTGTCTTTACTCTTTCACATTTTCCTTCCCATCAATTAGCCAAAAATACTTTTGCTCGAGCAGTGATGACGCTCCCCCACTTACTTGGAGGTCTTGATTCCAAACCCCCCACTTGCCACTGCAAGGGGATTTTCAACCAGTTATGTGGAGAAATATCCCATGAACCAAGAGGTTACGGTCTGTTAAAATAAACTAATTAATAAATGGCATAAAGATTATCTGGTAAATTAGGTCTTAAATCCTAATTATAATCATTAGTCAATTCTACGGAGAAAAGGCTAATATAGAAAATGGGAAAGAAACCCAAATAATTAATAACCTAAGGCATGAGGCTATCCACGATTCCAGGACATCAACTTTTAAAATTTAAAAATCTCTCTCCCTCTCCCTCTCTTGCTCCTCTTTTTTTTTTTTTTTACAATAAAAACTGGAATTTTAATAACTTGGTAAGTCCTCTTTTTATTAACAGGTCAAACGAGTACAATCTTTTTTAGCACAATGGAAATATATGTGGGTGAAGAGCCTAAGATTTCTTGAATATATATCAGATATAAAGGATAAACTCAGCAATGGTTATAATCCTGGGTAAGCTTGGTAAATCCAACAATACTGCCAATCTCTGTAAGTGCTCAGGAATTGCAAATATTCCATATGTGCAGTGCCTCTATATCTTGCTATTTCTTTATGGCATCAGAGCCATAAAGACTAACGCCACTAAAATTTTTCTTCTCTCTATATTTTTACTATTACAATGACAACCAATCAAGATCAATCCTCCGCCTCATCAACCCCGTTTCTCATCCCAACACCAATTCCTAACCCTAATGCATCGTCGACCTTTTCAACACATGGACCGAATGTCATATGACTTCTCCACATCAAACTCACCCGCGATAACTATCTCAGCTGGAATATACAGTTTGAAACCTTTCTTAAGTAGCAAGAGGGTACAGGGGTATCGTCGACGGCACAGAAAAGCGCCCGTCCATGACTGTTCCTAATGAACAAAATCTGCTTGTTTTATCATATAATCCGGCATATGCTGTGTGGATCCAAAAGAATCAATTGATCGTTGTTGGATGTTAGCCTTTTTTATTGAGACTCTCGTTTCCTCGGTGGTCTGTCGAACTACAGTGTAGGATATATGTATAACCTGGAGGCCATTATATATATATATATATATATATATATATATATATATATATAACAATTGTAGGATATACGTATGCCTTGGAGGCCATTATTTGTAATGGATGCTATACACACACATGACAATCTTGCTCGAAATAATAGTGTGCTATCTGTTTTGCCTTTATCTTAACATGTGCGTATATTTTACTAGTTATTACGTATTACTTATACATGTTGATAAAGCCCGTATGATGTGCTTGATTACCAGTGTTGTGATGGCAATCATACTTGTGGGGGCCGGGTAGTCTATAAGCAAATCCTTAAATGTTCCTAGTCGTAGGAATATCGAGACAGGTCATCGATATTCTAGAGTATACTGGTGTATACATTTTAAGACCCCGACAAGGGGCAATAGTTTGTCCAACAGCCATTGGTGTATTTTACTTAAGATTGTATATAGGTGCTCACTCAGGGTGGGTACACTGGACGGACTCACTGGGAACTGCTGGTTGGTATTATACCAAGTGTCAGATGGCAGTTCTCATGTGGCATGTGTACATGTGGTCTGTAGATCTGAGATCATCATTTGTCTCGTGTGAGTTCTCACTGTACTTTGATTACTACTCTACCACGGCTTAAAAAAGTCATGTAAATATATTATAGTTGGGTACAGTCTCAAACTACATGGAGGCAGTGAGTAATTGTTAGGGATTCGTCTCCCCCGGTATAAGGAGTCGATATCGTACTGTATTTGGTTGGTCAACACCATAAGCCCTTGGCCAAGGCAGTTGAGAATTACTGATAGTTAGATTAGTAGTTTCTTGGATGGTCTTGAGCCACACCAACACGACTTATCAGGTTAGTAGGGGTTTGACGTTAACCATCCCTAAACCCGATATACGATACTCTTAGACAAACATACCGGACTGAATGGATATTGTTACGGTTAGGCTCTGTAGAGTTTCGGATGAGTTTGCTCATCGGCCTGCTTTTCGACAGGTATCTGGGTAGCCGTTATGTACAGCTAGTGCCGCTAACGTTCTTGTAGTTAAACCCACTGCCAGCGTACTGTCGAGTCTTTAGAGTCCCACACAGAAGGTTTTTCTAGTTCAGACGAAACGATGCGGAGGCCGTATATTTATACGTGCAGGGTTCCGGTTAATTGCGTATACTAGTTGTATGGAATTTAATCGGACGGATTATAATACTAGCGGGCTTAAACTTAAGCTGGTTCGTTAAATCAGATATTGATTTAATACTAGTATTATATTAGTAGTATTATTCTATCTCTTGGGTATTCGTATTTTGGTATGAATATGAAAGTATGTCTTAGCACCTCTATTAGGGTTTTAATAAAAGCAAGTAAGCAATTTTAAAATTCTAGAAGGCTAAGTCTACTAAACAAGAATCGAAGTAGAGATTTGGGTTTCATAGCATAGCAAACAAGAGATTAAAACTAAGTGAATAGAAACCACAACCTTTGTAGTCTAGTCCTTTACTTCAATTGCTCCGATTAGTAGTCTTAGAACTCTTCTTTGACTCCACTTGAAGGATAGAACAAGCTTGTTCGAAATTTTCGTCGTCGAAAATGATCCACCTCGAAGTTTCTTAGACTCAAGCCCACATTTCACTAATCTATGAATTAGTGAAGAGAACAACCTATACTAATTTGCTAGAGTAGTGTAGGTTGATAAAGTAGGGATTTTGCTCACTAAAAATCTTTCTTTCTTATTCTCTTTCTCAACATAGAAAGAAAACTAGAGAGGAGATGGAGAAAATGAACTTGGAAGTGTGAGAATCAACCTTGAGGATAAAATCATTGCAAGTGATAAAAATATATCAATATTTAAAGAAAGATCAATGAGTCATGGCTTCTCTAATGTTCTAAAAATAGTGACCCGTTCTTTCTTTCTTTAATTGATATATCTAAATCATTATCAACTCATCCTAACCTCTAATGTAATTCTCATATACACAACTCTTGTGTATATGCCACCATGTTAAAAAAGATGTAGCATCAACCATGATACAAGAAAGAATATATATATATATATATATATATATATATATATATACCATATATATAAATATATAAAAACAAGAAAAGATCAAGTGAGCAAAATATTAGTTATATAACACACACACACACACATAATCAACACTTGATTCAATAATCCGGTTATATCATATATAACTCGGCTAATATAAAAAACGCTAAATTAAAATACTCGTATTTAATCAAGCTCCTGCATATATCTCTATACGTTCCCTACTTCGTTTCGCTTGGACTAGAAAACCTCTATGTGGGACTCTAAAGACTCGCCAATATGCTGGCAGTAGGTAATGATCACATCAAACACCCACAAGCCGTCAGCGGTATTTGCTGGATGTAATGGCTACCCAGATATTGAACGAATAGAAGATCAATAAGCAAACTTGTCCAAACTCCCGTAGAGCCTATAAGTAACACTTACCGTAGAGTCCGGTCTTTTCGTCTGATATATCGCATATCGACTCTAGGGGGTGGAATCGTCAGACCTTAATAACTCGATAAGTCATGCCGATGTGTGGCTTATAACTGTTCGAGAAACTACTGATTACACCTATAAGCAAATCTAATCAGCTCTGACCAGGGACTTGCTGTTATAGCTAATCGAGCATAGCAACACATCAACTCCCAATACCGGGAGAGACAAAACCCCTCATATCGCTCACCACCTCCATGTGAATTGGGATTGTGCCCAAAAACCACCTATTTGCATGACTCGGTAGAGCCGTGGTAGGGTGGAAATCAATGCCCAGTAGAACCCAAACAAGAAATTATGACGATCTTGGGTCTACAGACTAACCTGTACAAGTGTCACCAGGGAACTGGTGTCTGACGATAGGAATGGTACCATCCAGGAGTTCTTGGTGAGTCTGTTCGGTGTACTCATTCTCCAATAAGCACATATGTACAATCTTTGATGTTAAGCACCAAAGGTTGTGGGGTCAACTATCACCCCATACAGGGTCAAGAAACGTACACACTAGTCTATTCTAGAATATTGATACCCTATCTCGATACTCTCTCGACTGGGAACACTTCAAGGATGTTCTTGTGGACTATATGATTGATATGTTTTTAAAGAAGTGTGTGTAGTAACCGCAATCAATAACGGTGTTGTGTGTAGCTAGACCGAAATGAGTACGGATCGTCCTCAGGGATATGTGGAATCTTTCAATCTTACTTTAGACGTATTGAAAAAGAGAAAGAATAGAGAAATAAAGAATAGCGGAGAATAGTTTCTAGATCTACGTCAAAATACGGATGTAGAATACAGATCTAGTTTGAATACAGATATAGATTTTATAAGAAAAATGCTTGTAGGGTTCGTTCTGATTTAGTAGTCATGGATGACTAATAAAGATTACTCCTTTTATCTATTAATAGATTTAAAACTAGATTGATATTGATGAATGAGGATAAGGGTTCTTGGAAGAAACTAGGGTTTCCACACTATTGACCCTTGTCCTTTCATTGATCTCTATTCATGTCCAGCCCTTAACAAAACAATTGTTAATCTGATCTCAAATCGCGGTCGAGACTATCAATAAATTGGTAGGGTGCCCGATAAGGATGTTAACGATTGTTTTGCTAAACTTTATAAACTTCATAAGACTTAAAAGAAATTAAAATATTTTCTCATCCACTGTTCTACCATAATTCTACGAACCCTATCAAGCGGAGAATTACTCATGCATGATGGAGATAGAAGAAGAACAGATAGAGAAAGAGATTATAATGCAGAAATTAAATGTTAAATAATTAATCTAATGATCTATCTTTATCAATCAACTTCACAATTACAAAACCTTCGAGTTTAGATTACAAGAGGAAGAATATAACATTTCAGAAAATATAAAATAATATTTTTGGAATTTAATATTAAAATAATATATTTCGCGAATACTACCCGATTTGCGAAATTGGTGTTTTCATAAAATGGTATAAATATATACCAATATTTGGGATATAATTGGAAATTAAAATGATTTATTCATTTAAAAATATATTTATCGGATTTGGCATTTTTATAATTAATTATATGTAAGTTTAAAATTAAACCCGATTAGTGCACTACTAATCGCGATTAAGCCAAATCCGTGTTTCTACATTTTTCCATGGTTGGTACACCATGTCATGTTGTATTTTTGTTGCATATTATTTCATTGTTCTTGTTCATTTGCATTTGGTTTTTATATGAGGGAGAAATAAAGAGAAAAGAAAAAGAAAAGAGGAATGATTGAGGAGAGAGAGATGGGACATAATGATGTTATGAGACCATGCCATGAGAGAGAGTGCGGGTGAGATTAAGAGAGAGAGAGAGGGGGGGGGGGCTGCCCATTATTTTCTTCATCCTCCCCCATTATTTTCTTCACCTCCTCCATCTTCAAGCTCCACCTCCTCTACCCTCATGACCGATCTCAATTCCCTCACTAAAACCCTATACCCCCTTCACAAAAAAGATGCACAACCTCTCTATAAACCCAATGGATGTTTCAAAGTTGGATTTTGATCACCTGGAGCAACTCAAAAAAATTATTGAATTTCCAAATGAGGTATAATTCTAGACCCTAGTTTAGTTTTGAGTTTAATAACATCCTAACTTAGTTTAGAGTTAAACTTGTTTAGATTAGTGATGCTTAGAAATTCCAAAAGAGGTTTTGGGAAATTGTGTGGATTGGTGATATGTAGTGGATGTTTACAAGACATTAGTGTTGAGGTTATGGCCAAGACCAGAGACTAGAAATCCGAAACACGGACGTAGGATTTTCCCGACATCGTAATTTGACAGTTTGTGATGGCTTATAGGAATCTGCTATGACCCGAGAGCACTACTAAGTAAGTTTCCTTCACAGTAAGATGTGCAGGTCACATAGAAGCAACCCTAGAAACCTGAGCCCCTAATGAGCTTTTCTGACCGCAAATAAACCCTATTTGGCCGCAATTTGCGGCCTGGCTATGTTAGAAATAGCTCATGCTTTGTCCATAGCTCCTATATCTTCTAATTAGACCTCCCCTGTATGCAAAATTCTCTAGTTTGGACTAGGGTGAAATCTGGGAATGATTTCCTTCGTTGCTGAATTTGGGATTTGATATTTGATATTGTTTTGGGTCATTTGATGTTTGTACGTTAACGACGAGGGTTTTTGGTTGTTTTGCATGCGTAGGCTATAGGTTCTAACCTATGAGCTCATCGTGTGCCGTATTGATTTTCCGGACTTGATGTTAATATCATTGCGACTATGTATTTATTGTAGATACCTTCACGTGGATTCCGAGATGACGGAGCATAGCGTCATCGACTTCGGCAAACAAGGATCAAGGTGAGTAGATATATATCTACGGAGGAAGTCGGGTGGATGGCGTATAGCATCCCCGCAAATTTTAAATGGAAACTGATCTATAGGATACAGTCGTAGAAACCTAGATTAGAAAACTAGGGAGATGATTAAAAAAATAGTTAGAGATGATATGAGATGAAAGTTTTAGGGATATGAAAAGTGAATGTGAATCACGACTTATAGATATGTAGTTGCACTAGAATAGGTATGACTTTTAGAGTAGCATGACATTAGATGTATAAGATAGAATGTATATGTAAGATGACTTGATATGAGATATTAATGTGATGGAAAAGAGTATACGATGTGATATGATGACTTGGTGTGATATGTCGTTATATGGATGCGAGTCGATATGTGATAATTGATACATTTTCCGGTCCCATGATCTGAGATTGAACGGATGTGACCTGAGAGATAGGTATGTATATATGGATAATGTTGTGAATCTTGAGTGAAATGCCGTACAAGACGTTAGGTCTGTACCCTCATTTTCATATAGGTTGATAGGATCCCTAATTGTTTAATGTCGTCGTACGATAATTTACCGTACATGATGAGTTTTATGATGATTGATCCATACCCTTGACTAGAGGATACCGTACGATGGATTATACCGTACGTAATGTTGTGAGGCTGGATGCCGATTGATAGATTCACCGACTCGGTTATGTGATAGAGGTATACCTTATAGAATTTAGCTCACGATGTAGTTTATGCTACATTCATGTTATTCTCATTGCATTACATATACCTGTGCTAGTACACTTACACCATTATTGATGATGCGTATGTTACACTTACACGGATTGCCGGCTCACACACTTTCATTATCGATAATAGCTATGTCACTATACAGTAGATTT
The DNA here is from genome assembly GCA_030015575.1 of Agapanthus africanus. Lineage (NCBI taxonomy): Eukaryota > Viridiplantae > Streptophyta > Magnoliopsida > Asparagales > Amaryllidaceae > Agapanthus > Agapanthus africanus. The sequence goes on along the minus strand of CM057350.1, from coordinate 213,477,092 downwards.
GCTGCATTATGATATTACTCCTTGCATGATTTACTTGCTATATTCACATCACTGTTCCATGTTGCATGAGCTACGGATATACTTACATTTCTGTTATATGTCGAATACATCATACTTTATGATTATATGCATTGAGACATGCTGTTTTTATGAGATTTCTGGATTTAAGAACCGTGGTTATTTCAAAAGAAAGTAGGTATTGTTTTAAAAACCCGGTTTCTCTTGATATAATATTTCAGTGCGTCCACCATGTGTTTTCTCGGTTCTGAGACGTGTGATATGTGAAACCCGATTCGAGGAGTTGGATGATCCGTTTGCGGGTTCATGGTAGACCCGGTATGGTACCCCGGGACCAGAATGGATGGTTGTGCTATAGACGATGAGCCTGGCAGAGGGACTACTACCTACCGGTGATTGGTTGGATCTGGCGGTTATCCGGAGGATACTGACCGAAGTCATGAGATGGATATAGGCCGATCCGTACTGCCCGAGCCCGCTGGCCGATTCGGACAGACGATACGGAGCCGGAGATGTGAGGATTTACGTGTCGATGCTGGACACGGGTTTCATGATGTTTTGAGTGTCGATTTTGGGCATCAGGTTCCATGATCTAGATGTGTCGTTGATGGACATACGTTGATTTATATCCTCATATTTACATACATATGCTTTATGATATTTACATGCATGATGTTGTCGTGTTATTGATGGACACGTAGATGTTAGCCACATGCTGATAGTCATTGATTATATTGTTGACACATATGTAGATACGGTCACCCTAGATATCATAGTATTACCGTTATGATATAGTTGACCTAGAAATCATTGTTTATTCGATTTCTACCTGTTGATTTTTTCTACTCACGAGTTGGCAACTCACCCCCGTTGTACCACAGTTCTTGCAGGTTGACTGCATAGATCAGTAGCGGTATTGCTGGCACACAGCTTGCTTTCGGGTGATTGCTTTGGTAGGTGGGGCATTTGGATCATGCCCACTATTGTTTTATTATTTCTATTGTATCAGTCAACTCCATCAATCAAAACTAGTATTTGTATAAGTAGTAAGACTTAGCAAGACTTGTAGTTGCGAAACTTGAGCGATGGATTATATGTTCGCTTGGTGGGTTTGATGTCTTGCTTTACATTATTCTTTTGTGATAATCTTTGCCGTTGGGCGTCGTATACATATATTCTGTCTTGCATGGTTGTGATTCCGCCGATTGGCGAAGAGCTAGCTCCCGCTTGGGGATGCCTTTTATATTATCATATGTATGTGGTTTTGGATCAAAATATACAAAGGAGGTGCCTCCCAAATTTTTAAAAGACGAAACATGTTTTTTAACTAATAATTCACTTGCATTTTCTTGTCCCATTATCTTTTATTTAAGAAAAACTTTTGATTTTATCATACCTTTATTTCAAAACTTCACCTCTTTATTTTCTTTAAAACGTTTTAGATTTCTGGGCTTCTGCTTCCTTGATTTACGTTACGCCTTTAGACGTAGCGTGAGTTAAGTGCCGGTCATGAACTAAATTCCGGGTCGTGACAAAGTTGGTATCAGAGCGCTAGGTTTAACCTTAGTTCGAGTCTATGTTTGACTATGCGGAGTCTAGGGCGTATATATATTTCGGAATCTTGGCTTGACCTTACGGAACTTAGACTTGAACATGGGGGTATTTGACCCGAACTTTCGTTTCATAGGCTGAGCCTGATTGATGGAATAGGTAGCTTAAGTAGAGTGATGTACCGTACGTATGTTCCGCGGCATATTTACGATACAATACTCCACTTAAGAAACCTTAGGATGTAAATATTTTGAGATCTGTGATTCTCGTTGTCCCCTTGATTATACATCCATTTGAGATCCTTGATTATATTCGTTTCCATGATCATACTCTCACTGATTCTGTTCCTCCTTATGATCATGTATCCATTCTGGATCTGTTGATTCCTTTCGTTCCTTTGATCTGTCTTAATCGATACATATTTGAGGTTCCTGTCACCATGGTTTGAGCACAGATCGAGCTGCTGCTAGTGATGCGGTCAGGGCGAGCTCGTCATGGATGAGGACTGACCATCGCATTTTCTGGTGACATGGGAACATCTCGATTTTGTATTTGTGTTATGACCCATTGTTAGAGGCTGCCTGTTGTGAGAGGACTGTTGAGGTACAGCATACCTCAGAGATTGTGATATCGTCTACCGTGCAGACAGATGACCCAGCTATTGCTGAGATTGATAAGAAGTCGCTTCCAAAACTTACAAGCTGAGATCGCTGGAGCTTTCAGGTAGAGATGCGACAGATGATGGCTAGTCTATCTTGAGTTGAGTGACTGAGATGATTTGTCTGATTTAATGCACCGACGCAGGCCCTGTTGAGTTGAAGATTTCCAGTGTGGAGAATCTTATTCAGATTTAGAGTAGATCGATCCAGAGATGACGTTGTTCGTTGGATGATATGATAGGAGATCAGTAAGTTGATTAGTTTCAGATAGAGGACCTCATCCATATGCGTAGTGAGTCAATCGAGAACGGACGAAAATGGAGTACTCCTCCGATGATTGGGACGAGTTCCCAAGGACGTGTTCGGCCAGAGATCTTCTACAGAGTGATGAAGATACCGAGTCCGTAATTTTGAGTCTGTGTGAGAGATTCCGGATTGACTGTAGCCGAGAACATTTGCAGTACGCAGATAGTATGACGTGACGTCGAAGTGGACCATGATAAAGACGAGTGGAACCAGAGGTTCATGCGAGATGCTAACGAGCTGTTGTTACTCCCCACTGAGATTAGAGATCGGATATGTCTACCGAGGCGTTGGGATACGACCAGTTCTCGAGAAAATGCTGTGCTTAGTAAGAAGATGTCCAGAAAACGAGAAAGATTATGTAAGAGTACCAGTCTACGTATAGTTCGGTATAGGCGAGATCGAAAGAGACTTTGAGCAGGTTCCTTCCAGGACACTGCTGTAATAAGATTTGCATCGAGGATCAGTTATGTCACGTGTATTCAGAGGGCCAGAGGCCGACGCCAGTGACGTGCTGCCTTACGAGTGGTCATACTAATTGGCCGAAAGATGACCAGAGAAGTGCCAGAGCGGAATCATTTCTGTTAGCACACCTGACCGGGCCGACGAGCCGACGGATTGTGATATTGGTAATCCATAGAGAAGATGAGGATCCAGAGACAGAGGACGCCAGACCATGAGCAGAAGGCGAGCAGAAGGCAAGCAGATGTTCTTACTCTGCCAGTTTGGATGCACCGACATTTTTCGACATTGTAGGAGGTGTACCTCAATGTTATTTGTTGCGATTTGGGTTTGTGATCCGAGTATCATGCTTATATCGCTTGGATTTGAGCTTTTATGATTGAGTTTCATGATATTGTTTTCGTGCACCATGGCTGCACCTACCGGGTATTTACATTTTGTGCATAGTTATTGCATTTGATGTATACTTTATACACCGCTGTATTGGTTTATGATTTGTGCATATCTATTTGCACTTGAGATCGGTAAAGAAATGGAATATATAAATTTCCAGCCATTTCATTGTTACATTACATTGATTCGGTTTTGTGCTTTGGCTGCACGTGTTTATGATTTCGTGAATTTCATACAGTTCATTTGATTTTGTGCATATGGTATGCACTCGGTTTGATTTTTGTACTCGGTATACCTCACATGTGCTTGCAGTGCATTGATACGGATTTTGTGCACATAGTTGCACACGTTTTTGATTTTAATTACCTTGGTACACTCGGTGTTGCTTTTTATACGCATTTGAGTTATTGATGAGATTTCGTGCACTGGATGCACCCGATTTGTATTTTATGCATTTTTTGCACCAGATTCGTATCTTGTGCATTTGTTACACTAGATTTGCATTTCATGAATTTGTTGCACCGGACGGGTATTTTGTGAATTGGTTGCACTAGATTTATACTCCGTATATTGGTTGCACCCGATTTATATCTTTGAACATTCATTTTACCAGATTTGTGTTTTCGTGCGCGTTTGTACTTGATGTTCATTTTCGTGCATGCTACTGCACCAGATGTTTTATACGAACCTGACGCATTTGATTTGAATTTTGCGCATATTAGGCACTTGGTATTGAATTTTGTGCGCATCGGATGCACTTGGGTTAGATTTTTTTTATTTATTTATTCGTGCATGTCGGATGCACTTGACCTAGATTTCATTTGTGCATGTCGGATGCACTTGATTTAGATTTTATTTGTGCATGACGGATGCACTTGATTTGAGTTTTCGCGCATGATCGAGCGCAGGATTTAAGATGTGATTTTTTGCACACCGGATGCACTCGATTGGGATTTTCATCCATGCATGTTAGTTGCACTGGATTAAGATTTTCGTGCACTATAGATGCACTTGATGTTATTGTCGTGCACACCTGTTGCACTGGGCAGATGCTTTCGTGCACACCCGTTGCACTTAGTTTGTTTTTGTGCACATTCGTAGCACTTGTATTTGGTTTTGATTTCCGTGCGCATCTGATGCACGTGATTGTTGGATACGCCTTTCAAGGCTGATTTTGCTCTTGAGCACTTGGTTTTCATGATGGGCACTATATTATGTACTAGCCGAATAAGACTGATCTGAGGACAGTACTTGAGTACCTTGCATGTATTAAAAGTTTAATAAGATGTTTTCAAAAGGAGCTATAGTCTCTTTATTTTTTATGTGTCCGTGAGCGACACGAATGTTTACAAAGGAAAACCTTTTGGAATATTTTAAAAGGGCGGAACGTACATCTCAGCAAAATATATTTGAACATATATTTACTACTTTACAAATGAGCGTCCGTCACTTGTGCCGTGAGTTACGCATCACGCGGCTATTCACAAAAGATTTTACATGTGTTTTTAGAAGATTTTTTAAGGATGCATACTATATATGTATAATAGTATTTGACTAGTGTATATTGGATTTCAGTAGTGGATTTCGAGATCTGTATCTCCATTGCAACTCCGATGTTATGCGTGCAAATCTGATGATTAGCGTGATGCTTGATGGAGTTCGATTTTTTGAGTTTCGTACTCGTTTTCATGCGCACACGAGGCACTGTAGTATTTCTATATCTTCCGTGATTTGAACTGATTATTGAAATGTTTTAGTATTTAGGGGTTTAAATTTAAATTCGGGGACCGAATTTATTTAAGGGGGGAAGATTGTAACATTTCAGAAAATATAAAATTTTATTTTTGGAATTTAATATTAAAATAATATATTTCGCGAAAACTACCCGATTTGCGAAATTGGAGTTTTTGTAAAATGGTATAAATATATACCAATATTTGGGATATAATTGGAAATGAAAATGATTTATTCATTTAAAAATATATTTATCGGATTTGGCATTTTTATAATTAATTATATGTAAGTTTAAAATTAAACCCGATTAGTGCACTACTAATCGCGATTAAGAAAAATCCATATTTCTACATTTTTCTATGGTTAGTGCACCATATCATGTTGCATTTTTGTTGCATGTTATTTCATTGTTCTTGTTCATTTGCATTTGCTTATTATATGAGGGATAAATAAAGAGAAAAGAAAAAGAAAAGAGGAATGATTGAGGAGAGAGAGGGCGGACATAATGATGTTATGAGACCATGCCATGAGAGAGAGTATGGGTGAGATTAAGAGAGAGAGGGAGGGGGGGCTGCCCATTATTTTCTTCATCCTCCCCCATTATTTTATTCACCTCCTCCTTCATCTTCAAGCTCCACCTCTGTCACGACCCGAAATATTAGCTCGTGATCGGCACTTAAATCACGCCACGTCTAAAGGCGTAACGTAATTCAAGTAAGCCGAACCCAGAAATCTAAACCTTTTTTTTAAGAAAATAAAAGAGGTGAAGTTTTGAAAATAAGGTATGATGAAATCAAAAGTTTTCCTAAATACATAAACAATGGAACATAAAAATGCAAGTGGGTGTTACTAGTTGAAAACATGTTTCGACATTTTAAAATTTTGGGCAGCACCTCCTTTGTATTTTTTTGATCCAAACCACAATACATGATAATAATAAAGGCATCCCCAAGCGGGAGCTAGCTTTTCGCCAACCGGCGGATCCACAACCACGCAAAGCATAAATATAAGAATACGACGCCCAACGGCGAAGTTCACCACAAAAATATAAAGAAATAAGCAAAACAACAAAACCACAAGTAGCGGAAATCCTCTCGCTCTAAGTCTCGCAACCATAAGTCTCACTAAGTCTCATTACTTATACAATTACTAGTTTTGATTGATAGAGTTGACTAGATACAATATGAAATATAAATACAAGAGTGGACGCGATGCAATGTCCCACCTACCAATGCAAAACACCCGAAAGCAATTGTGTGCCAGCGATGCCGCTACTGAACCATGCGGTCAACCTGCAAGAACTGTGGCACAACGGGGGTGAGTTGCTAACTCGTGAGTAGAAAAACATCAAAAAGTAGAAATCGAATAAACAACGACTCCTAGGTCAACAATATCACGAAGGTAATATTAAGATATCTAGGGTAACCGTATCTGCATATGTGCCGCCAATCTAATCAAAGTCCATATGTATGTGGAAACCATCTAACCATAAAATCAATGCATGTATGCATATGGATTCCGTCTACGTGTCAACCAATGACACAACAACATCATGCATGTAGATATTATAAAAGCATATGCATGAAAATATAAGGATATAAATCAACGTGTGTCCCTCACGACACATCAAATTATGGAACCTGAGTGTCCAGCATCGACACTCGAAACATCATGAAACCCATGCCCAGCATCGGCACGTAAATCCTCATATCTATCGGGCTCCGTCAGTCCGGATCAGCCCATAACATCTCTCGACTCCGGTCGGTATCCTCCGGATAGCCGCCAGGTCCAACCAATCACCGGTAGGTACTAGCCACCCTGCCTGGCTCATCGTCTACTCCAAACAAAACATTTCTCGCCCCGGGGAACTATACCGGGTCCACCATGAACCCGCAAACGGATCGTCTACTCCTCGAATCGGGTTTCACATATCACACGTCTCAGAACCGAGAAAACGCATGGTGGACGCATTAAAATATCATATCAAGAGAAACCGGGTTTTTAAAATAATGCATACTTTCTTTTAAAATGACCACGGTTCTCAAATTCAGAAATCTCATGAAAACAGCATATCTCAATGCATATAATCGAAAAGCATGATATATGCGACATATACCAGAAATGTAAGCATATCCGTATATCATGCAACATGGAACAGTAATATGCACATATCAGGGGAAAACTGCTTTTTTAAATAAATCCAGTTTTTAAATATATCATGCGAGTCTCAATTTCTCCCGAGTCAAATGCAACATCGTATAAAGGTGTATATGTAACTATAGCAGATAAATCATGCAAGGAGTCATATCATGATGCATCAACTCTACTGTGTAGTGACATAGCAATTATCGATGATGAATTGTGTGAGCCGGCAAATCTGTGTAAGTGTAACATACGCATCATCGATAATGGTGTAAGTGTATTAGAACAGGTATAAGCAATGAAATGAGAATAATATGAATGCAGCATAAGGTAAATCATCAGCTAAAAGGTATAAGGTATACACATCTAACATGATCGAGTCGGTGAATCTATCAATCGGCATCCAGCCTCACAACCTCACGTACAGTATAATCCATCGTACGACATCCTCTAGTCAAGGGTATGGATCAATCATCAAGTCAAACTCATCATGTACGGAAAATCATCGTACGGCGGCATTAGGCCAATAGGGATCCTATCAACCTTTGCGACCATGAAGGTACGGACCTAACATCTCATACAATATATCAATAAATATTCTCAACATGTATAAATATATCTATATACCTATGTCCCAGGTCACATCCATAACAAACTCATATCAGGGGACCGGCAAGGTATCGATCATCTCAATCGACTTGCATCCGTATACCAACATATCATCAAATCATCATATCACATCGTATATTCTTTTAATTGCATTTATACCCCACATCAAGTCATTTCCATATATACATTCACACACGAACCATACGATTGGTTTTTAAATGATGCGAATCTTAGTTTTTGAAAGTATGGGCTATAGTGTTTTTAAGAAAAATATATCATTTGGAAATCCGTAACGTCCCTCAAGGTATCTGTTTAAAAGATGCATACGATTCTTCAGTTTGGAAAAAAGTATGGTTCACATCACACATTTACGTCGGCTATCTAGTCTTATAGTATCCAAAACAGCAATATTACCGAACATCATCCTCAAATCTCGTTATCACGCATTAATCGTATCATATCACTTCTAACTATCCTTTAGTTTATAATATGGTTTTTCTAACTATCTTTTAACTCTATCCATAGTTTTCTATTAAAGGTTCCCTTAACCATATTTTATAAATAAATCGGTTTCCATCAAACTTTGCGGGGGTGCTATACGCCATCCACCCGACTTCCCCTGTAGATATAGATCTACCACCTTGCTTCTTGCTTGACGAAGTCGATGCCGCCACGCTCCACCGCCTCGGAATCCATGCGAAGATACCTACAATAATATACATTCGCAATTGCTATTAAAATCGAATTCGGAAAACTGAAACGACATACGGTGCGCTCATAGGTTAGAACCTATGGCCTCCGCGTGCACAAACAATCAAACAACCCTTGTTGTTGATGTTGTTGATGTAAAAATATCCAACAACCAAATACAAATCCAAACATCAAAACCAAGCACTAAAATTACGGAAAACATAACCAAAAACCACACCAAAATGCTCCCAGATTTTGACTCAGGTGAAATTGGGATGAACAAACAATACTGGGGTAATGTATATAGGGTATATGACCTACAGAAGCAACCTGGGAAGCAGAATCCACCAAGTGGCCGGCCACATTGGCCAAAATTCCGGCCTGCTCGGCCAGATCACCTCTGTTGGTTCTCGCCTGGTCAGGGTGGTCTTATGGTGTCCTAATTTGGTCCCTGGTATTGTTTGCTTTTCTCAAAAACTCCCCGGATCAACCCAGATTCCCTGTAGGCTCACAATTTACATACAAAACCGACATGGAACTAATCTAAGTTTGTATTCTCTGTTCTAGGTCCAGAATATGATCTTTAGGGTCTTGTACATCCTAACTACTGATCACAAGTCCACAAGTCACCCAAACCCTCTCTAGAATTTTCTAACTTCACAAATCACCACCAAACCAATTCTAAACTAAAACTACAATATAATGAAACTTGAAACTAACTAAATGGCATAAATTATACTTCTTTAATGCCACCAAGAAAAACCCTAGAAGTCCCAAGTCTTCAAAATCTAACTTTTCTTGGTCCAATGTGATGAGGGTGAGGAGGTGATCATTTTTTGTAAAAGGGATATAGGGTTTTGGTGAGGGAATTGAGATGGATCTTAGGGTTGAAGGTGGAGGGAGATGAGGAAGAAGAAGGAGAAGAAAAATAATGGGGGAGGAAAAATGTGGCTGCCCCCCCTCTCTCCTTTATTCTCACCCACTCTCTTACTAATTTACCCTTTTACCCTTTTCTCCTTTTCTTTTCTTTTTCCTCACAAAACCAAAATATAATATGAAACCAACAAAAACAAATGGACCACATGCAACCAAATGCAACATGACATGGTGCACTAGCCACGAAAAACTGTAGAAACACGGATTTGGCCAAATCGCGATTAGCAGTGCACTATTCGGATTTTTATCCAAACTGCATACATTAAATTTTAAAAATGCCAAATCCTTTAAATATATTTTTAAATGAATAAATAATTTTAATTTCCATTTATTTCACAATTATTGGTATATATTTATACCCTTTTTTGAAAACCCCAATTTCGCAAATCGGGCAGTTTTCGGGAAAAATATTATTTTAATATTAAATTCCAAAAATAATATTTTATGTTTTCTGAAATGTTATAATATTTCCCCCTTAAATAAATTCGGTCCCCGAATTTAAATTTAAACCCCCAAAATCTAAAACATTTCAATAATCAGCTCAAATCAACGGGGCTCCGAAATCACGGAAGATATAGAAATAACACAGAGCATCGTGTGCGCCTGAAAACGAGTACAAACTTCAAAAACCAAACTCCGTCAAGCATCACACAAATCATCGAATCTGCACGCATATTCTTGGAGTTACAATGGAGATACAGATCTCGAAATCCACTACTGAAATCTAATAGGCACTAATCAAATACTATAATACATATATAGTACGCATCTTTGAAAAATCTCCAAAACTGAATAAAACACATGCAAAATCCTTTCTGAATCGCCGCGTTAATGCGTAACTCACGACACAAGTGACGGACGTTCATTTGTAAAGTAATAATATATGTCCATATATGTTTTGCTCAAATTTACGTTCCGCCATCTTTGAAATATCCCAAAAGGTTTTCCTTTGTAAACGTTCGTGTCGCACATAGACACGTAAGAAATAGCGAGACTATAGCTCCTTTTTGAAAACCTTTTGTTAACCTTTAATGCATGTAAAGTACTCAGGTACTGTCCTCAGATCAGTCCTATTCGGCTACTACATAACATAGTGTCCATCATGAAACCAATGTGCTCAAAAGCAAAATCAGCCTCAAAAGGCGTATCCAACAATCACGTGCGTCTGGTGCGCATGGAAATCAAATCCAAATACAAGCATCACAATATGCACAAAAGTAAAACTAAGTACAACAGGTGTGCACGAAAGCATCTGTCCAGTGCAACGGGTGTGCACGACAACAATCTCAATCCGGTGCAACTAACATGAACGAATGAAAATCCCAATCGAGTGCATCCGGTGTGTACGAAATCACATCTCATATCATGCGCCCAATATGCGCGAAAATCCAAATATGGTAAAGCGAATGCTCAAAGGCATAAATCGGGTGCAACCAATGCACAAAATACAAATCTGGTGCAATAAATGCACAAAAACTCATCAATAACTCAAATGGGTATAAAAATAACACCGAGTGTACCAAGGTGTATAAAATCCAAAACATGTGTAACTGCGTGCATAAAACACGTATCAATACACTGTAAGCATATATGAGCTATACCGAGTGCAAAAAAAAAAAAATCAAATCAAGTGCGTACCACTCGCACAACATCAATCAACTGTATGAAGTCCATGAAATCATAAACACGTGCTACCAAGGCACAAAATCAATATCAAGTGTAATAAACATGCACAAACTATAAACCATCACAACGGTGTATAAAAACATATATCAAGTGCAATGACTATGCACAAAAGATGAATACCCAGTAGGTGCAGCCATGGTGCACGAAAATAATATCATGAAACCCAATCATCAAAACTCAAATCCAAGCGATATAGGCGTGATACTCGGATCACAAACGAAAATCGCAATAAATAACATTGAGATACACCTCCTACAATGTCGAAAAAAATCGGTGCGCCCAAATCTAGCAGAGCAAGTACATCCGCTTGCCTCCTACTCACGGTCTGGCGTCCTCTGTCTCTGGGTCCTCATTTTCTCCGTGGATTATAAATCTCGCAATCCATCGGCTCATCGGCCCGGTCAGGTGTGCTAACGGGAATGATTCCGTTCTTGCACTTCTCTGGTCATCTCTCGGCCAATCATCACGACCACCCGTAAAGCAGCATGTCGCGGGCGTCGGCCGCTGGCTTTCTGAATACATGTGACACAACTGATCCTGGGTGCAAATCTCATCGCAGTAGTGTCCTGGAAGGAACCTGCTCAGGGTCTCTTCCAATCTCGCCTATGCCGAACTATACGGAGGCTGGTACTCTTGCATAATCTTTTCTCGCTTTCTGGACATCTACGTTTTCAATACAACCTTTCCTCGGGAACTGGTCATACCCCAATACCTCTGTATACATATCAGTTCTCTAATCTCGTCGGAGAGTAACAACAGCTCGTCAGCATCTCGTACAAACCTCTTGTTCCACTCATCTGTATCATCGTTCACTTCGACGTCATGTCATGCTATCTACGTGCTGTAAATGTTCTCGGCTACAGTCAATCCGGAGTCTCTCACATGGGCTCGATATCACGAACTCGGTATTTTCGTCGCTCTGTAGATGATATCTGGACGAACACGTCCTCGGGAACTCGTCCTAACCATCGTAGGAATACTCTTTACTCATCCGTTCTCGATCAATTCACAACGCATCTGGGTGAGGTCCTCCATCCGAAGCTGGTCAGCTTGCTGATCTCTTATTACATGATATTCGAACGACGTCAAACTTTTCAATCGATTCGTCAAAGTCCCATAAGTCCCCGAAAGCTCGGCATCTGAGCACAGTCTAATAATATCCAGTACATGCTATAGTACCTATGGACCAACCGTAGAAGGACAAACCCAAGCCTCACTGATGGTACCGCTGAACTGCTGCAAACCGTAAGGTTCAGAAGCGGTTCCATGGTCATTATGTCGAGTTAGGGTTTCATTCTTCTAGAGGGTCCACAGAATTACTTGCATGGTCCTTCGAATACTTTAAACTTGGAAAAATGGGTTTTCTGACATTCGTTCGAACTTTTTAACTCCGTCTAGACCATACGTGAATACCCTTCGTCTGCACGCTAAACAATGCCTCAATCCTCCAGGAAAGACGATATATCAACAGTCATCTCTGGATCAGTCTACTGTAGATCTGAGTAAGACTCTCCATACTGGAAATCTTCAACTCAACTGGGCCTGCGTCGGCGCATCAATGTGACGAATCCCCTTCATCTCTCAACTCGGGATAGATTAGTTATCATCTGTTGCATCTCTGCCTGGAAGCTCCAGCGAGCTCAGCTCGTAAAGTATGGAGGCGACATCTTATCAATCTCAGCAACCGCTGGGTCATCTGTCTGCATGGTAGACGACATCACAAACTCTGAGGTAGGCTGTACATCAACAGCCCTCTCACCTCTATCAATAGCCCGATCATCCGGTGCAAAACTAAACACTCGCCTCAACAAGAGGTCACGACACGACACTACATCGAGACGTTCTCGTGTCACCAGAAAACACAATGGTCAGCCATCGTACCAGACGAGCTCGCCCTGACCGCAACACTAGCAGCAGCTCAATCTGCACACAAACCATGGTGACAGAAACCTCAATCGTGTGTCGACGAAAACAGATCAAAGGGATGAAAGGAATCAACAGATCCAGAATGGATACATGATCATAAGAAGAAACAACATCAATGAAAGTATGATCATGGAAACGAACAGAATCAAGGATCTCAAATGGAGGTATACTCATGGGTACGAAGAGAATCACAGATCTCAAAATATGTACATCCTAAGGTTTCTTAAGTGGAGTATCGTATCGTAAATATGCCGCGGATCATACGTACGGTACGTCACTCTACTCAAGCTACCTGCTCCATGAATCAGGGTCAACCTATGAAACGAAAGTCCGGGTCTAATATCCATCCGTTCAAGTCTAAGTTCCATAAGGTCAAGTCTAGGTTCCGAAATAATTACGCCCCAGACTCCACATAGTCAAATATAGACAAGAATCAAGGTTAAACCTAGCGCTCTGATACCAAGTTTGTCACGACCCGAAATATTAGCTCATGACCGGCACTTAAATCATACCGCATCTAAAGACGTAACGTAATTCAAGTAAGCCGAACCCAGAAATCTAAACATTATTTTAAGAAAATAAAAGAGGTGACGTTTTTAAAATAAGGTATGAAGAAATCAAAAGTTTCCCTAAATACATAAACAATGGAACATAAAAATGCAAGTGGGTGTTACTATTTGAAAACAAGTTTTGACTTTTAAAAATTTTGGGCAGCACCTCCTTTGTATTTTTTTGATCCAAAACCACAATACATGATAATAATAAAGGCATCCCAAAGCGGGAGCTAGCTCTTCGCTAACCGGCGGATCCACAACCACGTCAAGCATAAATATAAGTATACGACACCCAATGGCGAAGTTCACCACAAAAATATAAAGAAATAAGCAAGACAACAAAACCACAAGTAGCGGAAATCCCCTCGCTCTAAGTCTCGCAACCACAAGTCTCACTAAGTCTCACTACTTATACAATTACTAGTTTTGATTGATAGAGTTAATTAGATACAATATGAAATATAAATATAAGAGTGGGCGCGATGCAATGTCCCACCTACCAATGCAAAACACCCGAAAGCAACTGTGTGCCAGCGATGCCGCTACTGAACCATGCGGTCAACCTGCAAGAACTATGGCACAACAGGGGTGAGTTGCCAACTCGTGAGTAGAAAAACATCAACAAGTAGAAATCGAATAAACAACGACTCATAGGTCAACAATATCACGAAGGTAATACTATGATATCTAAGGTGACCATATCTGCATATGTGCCGCCAATCTAATCAAAGTCCATATGTATGTGGATACCATCCAACCATAAAATCATTGTATGTATGCATGTGGATCCCGTCCACGTGTCAACCAATGACATAACAACATCATGCATGTAGATATCATAAAAGTATATGCATGAAAATATGAGGATATAAATCAACGTGTGTCCCTCGCGACACATCAAATCATGAAACCTGAGTGTCCAGTATCGACACTCGAAATATCATGAAACCCGTGCCCAGCATCGGCACGTAAATCTTCATATCTCTCAGGCTCCGTCAGTCCGGATCGGCCCATAACATCTCTCGACTCCGGTCGGTATCCTCTGGATAACCGCCAGGTCCAACCAATCACTGGTAGGTACTAGCCACCCTGTCAGGCTCATCATCTACTCCATGAAAAACATTTCTCGTCCCGGGGAACCATATCGAGTCCACCGTGAAGCCGCAAACGGATCGTCCACTCCTCGAATCGGGTTTCACATATCACACGTCTCAGAACCGAGAAAACGCATGGTGGACGCACTGAAATATCATATCAAGAGAAACCGGGTTTTTAAAACAATGCATACTTTCTTTTAAAATGACCACGGTTCTCAAATCCAGAAATCTCATGAAAACAGCATATCTCAATCCGTATAATCGTAAAGCATGATATATGCGACATATAACGGAAATATAAGCATATCCGTATATCATGCAACATGGAACAGTGATATGCACATATCAGGGGAAAACCGCTCTTTTAAATAAATCCAGTTTTTAAATATATTATGCGATTCCCAATTTCTCCCGAGTCAAATGCAACATCGTATAAAGGTGTATATGTAACTATAGCAGATAAATCGTGCAAGGAGTCATATCATGATGCAGCAACTCTACTGTGTAGTGACATAGCAATTATCGATGATGAAGTGTGTGAGCTGGCAAATCTGTGTAAGTGTAACATACGCATCATCGATAATGGTGTAAGTGTACTAGCACAGGTATAAGCAATGCAATGAGAATAACATGAATGCAGCATAAGGTAAATTATCAGCTAAAAGCTATAAGGTATACGCTTCTAACATGATCGAGTCGGTGAATCTATCAATCGACATCCAGCCTCACAACCTCACGTACGGTATAATTCATCGTACGGCATCCTCTAGTCAAGGGTATGGATCAATCATCAAGTCAAACTCATCATGTACGGAAAATAATCGTACGGCGGCATTAAACCAATAGGGATCCTATCAACCTTTACGACCATAAGGGTACGGACCTAACACTCGTACAGCATATCAATCAAGATTCTCAACATGTATAAATATATCTATATACCTATGTCCTAGGTCACATCCATAAAAATCTCATATCAGGGGACCGGCAAGGTATCGATCATCTCAATCGACTCGCATCCGTATACCAACATATCATCAAATCATCATATCACATCGTATATTCTTTTAATCGCATTTATACCCCACATCAAGTCATTTCCATATATACATTCACACATGAACCATACGATCGGTTTTTATATGATGTGAATCATAGTTTTTAAGAAAAATATATCATTTGGAAATCTGTAACGTCCCTCAAGGTATTGGTTTAAAAGATATATATGATTCTTCAGTTTGGAAAAAGTTATGGTTCGCATGACACATTTACGTCGGCTATCTAGTCTTACAGTATCCAAAACAGCAATATCATCGAACATCATCCTCAAATATCGTCGTCACGCATTAATCGTATCATATCACTTCTAACTATCCTTTAGTTTATAATATGGTTTTCTAACTATCTTTTAACTCATAGTTTTCTATTAAAGGTTCCCTTAAACATATTTTATATATAAATCGGTTTCCATCAAAGTTTGCGGGGGTGCCACACGCCATCCATCCGACTTCCCCGTAGATATAGATCTACTCACCTTGCTTCTTGCTTGACGAAGTTGACGCCGCCACGCTCCGCCGCCTCGGAATCCACGCGAAGATACCTACAATAATACACATTCGCAATTGCTATTAAAATCGAATCCGGAAAACCGAAACGGCACACAGTGCGCTCATAGGTTAGAACTTATGGCCTACGCGTGCACAAACAATCAAACAACCCTTGTTGTTGATGTACAAACATCCAACAACCAAATAAAAATCCAAACATCAAAACCAAGCACTAAAATTACGGAAAACATAACCAAAAACCATACCAAAGTTCTCCCAGATTTTGACTCAGGTGAAATTGGGATGAACAAACAATACTGGGGTAATGTATATAGGGTATATGACCTACAGAAGCAACCTGGGCAGCAGAATCCACCAAGTGGCCGGCCACATTGGCCAAAATTCCGGCCTGCTCGTCTAGATCACCTCTGTTGGTGCTTGTCTGGTCAGGGTGGTCTCATGGTGTCCTAATTTGGTCTCTGGTATTATTTGCTTTCCTCAAAAACTCCCCGGATCAACCGAGATTCCCTGTAGGCTCACAATTTGCACACAAAACCGACATGGAACTAATCTAAGTTTGTATTCTCTGTTCTAGGTCTAGAATATGATCTCTAAGGTCTTGTACATCTTCACTACTAATCACAAGTCCACAAGTCACCCAAACCCTCTCTAGAATTTTCTAACTTCACAAATCACCACTAAACCAATTCTAAACTAAAACTAGAATATAAAGAAACTTGAAACTAACTAAATGGTATAAATTATACCTCATTAATGCCACCAATCAAAACCTTAGAAGTCCGAAGTCTTCAAAATCTAACTTTTCTTGGTCCAATGTGATGAGGGTGAGGAGGTGATCATTTTTTGTAAAAGGGGTATAGGCTTTTGGTGAGAGAATTGAGATGGATTTTAGGGTTGGAGGTGGAGGGAGATGAGAAAGAAGAAGGAGAAGAAAAATAACGGGGGAGGAAAAATGTGGCTGCCCCCTTTCTCTCCTATATTCTCATCCATTCTCTCACTAATTTACCCTTTTGCCCTTTTCTCTTTTTCTTTTATTTTTCCTCACAAAACCAAAATACAATATGAAACCAATAAACACTGTAAGTGCACGGCAGCGCTCCGGCCGTCTGAATGAGGCCAAAATGCGGAATATGAAAAATTTTCTTTAAATAGAAACCGGCGCTACCGCGGACTATAAACCCGGATCGGACCATTAACCTACTGCTAGCGAACTAGAGAAAGGGTAGAAAGCTATACCGAGCGATCCGTGTCCTTCGGTGTTCTCGTCACCATCCCGATCTCCCCGCGGAATCTCTAGTCTTCATCTCCTCGTCGGAAAGGGCACTACATCGCTGAGTCTTTTTACGGGCTCCCACCTCTGGACCGAGGCAACTCGGACACGAAGTTGACAAGCCGACGTGTCCAAGATTGCTGTAGAATATATGTAAAACTGTATGTCTCAACGGTTAATCAAGTTGCCATTTTTTGGTGGAGGAATGAGATGAACTTTTGAGATGGAGCTATATGATTTTTTGAAGCCAAATGAGACCAATTCTCATCCCAAAAATTTTGGACAGCCCCCACCATATTGTGTTGCCGGCCATCATTAAAAGGAGAGAGGGAGGTGAGCACACACAAGGTGGGTGAGCATAAGGAGAGAAATAATGAGTGATGATGAGAAAAAGAATGATCACAACCATCTCATCACAAAAGTCAAGCAATGATGAACAAATGAAGTCAAAGGATGGTAGAACCATCATGTGCCACAAAAAAGTCTTCTCCATTATAAATTGCACAATTGCAAATAACCCCATCCACACCAATTTTCAGCCAAAGAAAGATAGAAATGAAAATGGCCGAAACGAAATACAAACTGGCAACTTCAAAAAGTGACCCGGTAATAAATTACAGGAAAACCCCGCGACTGTATATACAAACCCGTATTTGTATTCCGACCGAATACAAATGCAATGAGACAAAATCTACACTGTACAATACTAGGATCCGGCTTAAACCAAAGCCCGCTAGTATTATCCGTCCGATCATGATCCGTGCAATACCGCACGTATATGATCGAACCCTGCCATATATCCATACGGCCTCTACAGCGTTTCGCCTGAAACTTGAGAAACTGTCTGTGGGGGACTCTAAAGACTCGTCAATACTTTGGCTGTAGATTTAACCACAAGCACGTCAGAGGTATTAGCCGTACGTAACGGGCTACCAGATATTGACCAAAAGGGAAGTCGATGAGCGAACTCATCCTGACACCCTACTGAGCCTGTCAGTGACAATATCCGTACAGTCCGGTCCGTTCATCTATGAGCATCGCATGGTGGGCCTAGGGGGTTGGTAAAAGTCAGACTCCCAAAAGCGGTACAAGTCGTGTCGGAGCGTAGCCCAGAACACCCTGCGATATTACTGGAATACCTACCAGTAAATCTCCTGCCTTGGCCAAGGACTTCGTGTAATGGCTCTCCTAGACACAGCGCGACCTCACCCCCAATACCGGGAGAGACGAACCCCTGCAGATCCACTCACTGCCTCCATGTGGCTCGGGACTGTACCCAACTAAACCTGTTTGCACGACTCCTTTGAGCTGTGGTAGGGCAGTAATCAAAGTACAGTGGGAACTCACATGAGACAAATGACGTTTTCTGGTCGATGAGCTAACCTGTATACATGTCACCAGGGAACTGCTATCTGACATCAGGTATAAAACCAACTAGCATGTTTCCGGCGAGTCCTGTCTGGTGTACTCATAACCCAATGAGCACCTGTATACATCTTAGGTGAACCAACTGACACCAGTGGCTTGTGAGACCGGCCACCGCCCCTCGTCGGGGTCTCGACTGTATACACTAGTCTACTCTGGAGTATCGATGCCCTGTCTCGAAAACTCCCATGATTAGAGACCTTTTAAGGATGTGCTTATAGACCCCAGCTCCCACGTATATGATCGCCATCATACTGCTGGCCGTCAAGCAAGAATCCTAAGGGCTGTATCAACGCGCAATAGTGACCTGTAAGGTCACCTAAAGCAGTACACGATGATAAAGATAAACCAGATAGCATACTATCATCTTGAGTAAGACTGTTCTACCGGCATAGGTCCTCCCTCAATCATTGCAATCACGTGCCTGTGATCCAATAATTGACTCTGAGGGCACTATATCCAACAATCTCCCACTTGCACTCAAGGCTAATTATTGCGATGTCGCATACTCACAGCCCGTGTGATACCGAACACCCAACTCCTCTACTAATCAGTCTCACAAAACCCGTTTACGAAACTATTGTGTTTGAGGAATAGCCTCAGTGAGTGGATCCGCTCTGCTGTTTCTTTCTATGTCTCTCTTTATCTCAAGTTCGTGGAGAAAGCCATCTCCCGAAATGAGCAATACCTGTCTTAGAATATGTCTGGATATCTGATGGGACCTAGTTCAAAAATGAACTCCAAATCCAAACTTCTTAGACTGTATCGTCAACTGAACTTAATCAGTATCCTGTGCCATGCCTCCCTCAGTGTCCACTTGGATCACCTGTCCAAAATACTGCCCCTCGTCAGAGGAAAACTATAACTCTGACAGCCACTCTGTCATCCAGGCCACCCTGGAAGCATGGAATGATAACCGTCTCCTGAAAGAGGCTGCCGTTATCAGATCCCTAGAACATCCACTTATGTTCTAGAACTGCTTCCGATCTTTTCTCCAGGATTGGATCAATATCAACTTATTGCATTTCGTGCAAAAACAATATCTGGTGTGGTACTTAACATCTCATGATTGACTCAATTGCCTAAGCAAGTGATCTGCCAATCATGCACATCCCTCTACCCTTTAGTCTGTAAGACACCTTTAGAGAGGGTGACTCCATCACCTGCAGGTACACTACCATGCCTGGAGTCGTCTATTCTAAATACATTTAGAATGCTGTCTAAGTACCCTGATTGGGAAACTACCCAAATCTAGATCTAAAACCATAGATCTAGTAACCAGAATATCTGATATAATATCCATGTCCTATATGGAGAAACCACTGTGTGACAACCAAAGTATAACCGACCGTAGTATAGGAATTTCACTTCCTACTCTGTGTATGTCATCTAAATATCAGGACAACACACCCTACTACCTTCTTAACAGATCCATCCCCTATTCTGATGAAGTCAAATCTATGACTGTCACATCAGAAATAGATGATCTATCTCCGCTATTTCTGTTTTAGTCTATAAATAGACATAAGCCACTTGTCCACCATGCTTTCGCTGCTCCCACTGACTACGAAAACCCTCTGGCAGAGTCATATACACGTGTACTTCTAAAGCTAGTTTAGAATGACGCTATACTCATCCTCCTGCCGGGCCTCACAGTCTGGAACAACAGCAATGGCAAGTCTGGGTAAACAAGAACCTCCCTGTCACCGTCCTTGAGGCTACCGGAGTACCTCTCGGGTGCCTGAGGTTACCCACCATATCCGCGGAGTGGCCAATGGAATGTCAAACTAGATTGAATCTTTAGGTTCTTATCAAATTTTCAGTAATCATTTGCGGTTCTGGAATCACTTCCAGTTCTACCATACTCCCACTTCTGTTTTCTGAAAAATCCATTTTACTTAAAACTGTGGTGAGTCTAGAACAATTTCACTATTGATCTTCCAGATGGTAGAAAGTCAACCCTCGTCATAGCCTGGGTCAACCCACAAACAGCCATTACAGAAACGTGCCTTGAGTTATCCAGAGTCTGGTTTTAAGCATAAGCCGGAGAACTCCCCGTACCTTAACATCGTTAAGATATGAATTGTTCTATATCCAATATAGAAACAGAGGCACTGATTTAATTGGGACCAGATTCAAATCATGCAGC
Source organism: Agapanthus africanus (assembly GCA_030015575.1). Lineage (NCBI taxonomy): Eukaryota > Viridiplantae > Streptophyta > Magnoliopsida > Asparagales > Amaryllidaceae > Agapanthus > Agapanthus africanus. The sequence continues at coordinate 213,455,920 of CM057350.1, read as the reverse complement.
TTCCTCCAGTGCATGTCAACTAAATGGAAGGAGGCCGATCAGCGTTACTCAACTAAGGAATGCTTCCAATTATGAGTAACCTGAAAGAGAAGTAAGTTCTCTTAATCATTACTATTAACTGAATACCATACACAAGTATCTACATCTTCGATCACCTTGATGAATCTCGATACTTGTAACATCTGGTACTCTACTTTACTCTTATACCTATAACATCTCAATACTTGGACCTTGTGTTTCTACGAAACAATTGTCTAAGAACTAGAGAAGTCATAAGTAAACCGAATATAGTACGAGGACCAACCCCTCTGTCCTAATGGACACTGGACAACATACAATACTCTGTATAAGTCCCTTGAGTCTAATGACTCATTCCCTGTGTGTCGTAGGTTGAAAACTGTACTTATGGTTAAGAAGAATTACACCGCTGTTTAATGCTCCTTACCTAACCATCCACTGATATAGGTAAATATCATAGACATAATTTCAAAAGGTTATATCCCACTCTATAAAATAGACGTACAGATATATCAATTTGAAATTGGTACATAACAACGGATATTCAAAACCAAAAATTTGCCGTCCGGCAAACAACCCAGGTGACTTCCTCAAATATCACCAATTACAACGAATTCCGATATAATGAGGATGATCACCTAATTCCCAATAACTTACTCCCACTCATCATCTGTAAAACCATACAGATGTGAGAATCATACCTGGTAAATACATACCCTGGAGCAAGGGCTAATTGGGAAATCAGTTTTCTTTTAACAGTACACAGTGAAACTGAAACATTGAAATGTTTCGTATGGGTATCCGGGTATTCCTAGTAATGCCTCTACCATTATCCAGATTCACAACTGTAACTGTATATTTCTTTGCCATCTCTCCAGATCCCTTTATATGTCTTTAGTCATTACCTTCTGTACACCCCTTTAGGCTAAATGGTTTTCTTCCTTCCTTACCATTCGGCACCAGCCTATGGTTTAGAAGAAGACTATCCAATAAGCATAATGGGTGTACTTGTAGGACTACGGTAGCGCCCCGGCCGTCTATCCGAGGCCAAAATACGGAAACGAAAAATTTTCTTAACTTTAAACCAGCACTACCGTATCCTAAAAACCCGGATCGAACCATTAACCTATACCTAGCAAACAAGAGAAAAGGCAGAATGCTATACCGAGCGATCCGTATCCTTCGGACTTCGGCCTCCACTCCGATCTCTTCGCGGAATCTCCGGTCTTCATCTCCTCGTCGGAACGGGCACCACATCGCTGGGTTCTTTTACGGGCTCCCACCTCTGGACCGAGGCAACTCGAGCACGAAGTTGGTGAGTCGACGTGCCCAAGGATGCTGTAGGCTAAGTGTAGCAATGTTTGTCTTATGGGGTTTGAAGTTGCCTTTGGATGGAGGTGGAATGAACTTTGAAATGAACTTGGGAATTTTGTAGCAAGAAAAATATGAGATGAAGAAATTTCCCCCACACCAAAAATGAACCTCTCCCCCCCTTAGAAGTGGCCGGCCTCTTTCCTAATGGTGAAGGGAAAAAAAATACAAGCATAAAGCAAGTGGAGAAAATGGAATGATAAAGAGGAAAAAGAATCACACCAAACCCAAATCAAATCCCATCATATATCCATCTCATTAATGCTAAAGAAATGATCACTAGAAAAAGCAAAGATGCTTAAACCATCATAATCATCCATTTACAAGAAACCCCCTCCACAATGCTAATTTGCAAATATGCAAATTAGCCCCTCCCATCACAAAAATCCGGCCGTGAAGGAACAAAGGAAAACTGGCCGGAACGGAATACAAACTGGCAATTTCAAAAAACTGATCCCGTAATAAATTACAGGAAAACCCCGCGACTGTATATACATACCCACATTTGTATTCCGACCTAATACAAATGCAAAGAGACAAAATCTACACTGTACAATACTAGGATCCGGCTTAAACCAAAGCCCGCTAGTATTATCCGTCCGATCATGATTCGTGCAATACCGCACGTATCTGATCAAACCCTGCCATATCTCCATACGGCCTTTACAGCGTTTCGCCCGAAACTTGAGAAACTGTCTGTGCGGGACTCTAAAGACTCGTCAATACTTTTGGCTGTGGATTTAACCACTAGCACGTCAGAGGTATTAGCCATACGTAACGGGCTACCAGGTATTGACCAAAAGGGATGTCTGTGAGCGAACTCATGCTGACACCCTACTGAGCCTGTCAGTGACAATATCCGTACAGTCCGGTCCGTTCGTCTATGAGTATCGCATGACGGGCCTAGGGGGTTGGTAAAAGTCAGACCCCCAAAAGCGGTACAAGTCGTGTCGGAGTGTAGCCCAGAACACCTTGAGATACTACTGGAATACCTACCAGTAAATCTCCTGCCTTGGCCGAGGGCTTTGTGTAATGGCTCTCCTAGACACAGCGCGATCTCACCCCTAATACCGGGAGAGACGAATCCCTGCAGATCCGCTCACTGCCTCCATGTGGCTCGGGACTGTACCCAACTAAAAGCTGTTTGCACGATTCCTTTGAGCCGTGGTAAGGTAGTAATCAAAGTACAGTGGGAACTCACACGAGACAAATGACGATCTCATGTCGATGAACTAACCTGTACACATGTCACCAGGGAACTGCTATCTGACGCTAGGTATAATACCAACTAGCATGTTCCCGGTGAGTCCTGTCCGGTGTACTCATAACCCATTGAGCACCTGTATACATCTTAGGTGATCCAACTGACACCAGTGGCTTATGAGACCGGCCACCGCCCCTCGTCGGGGTCTCGACTGTATACACTAGTCTACTCTGGAGTATCGATGTCCTGTCTCGAAACTCCCACGACTAGGGACCATTTAAGGATGCGCTTATAGACCCCAGCTCCCACGTATATGATCGCCATCATACTGCTGGCCTTCAAGCAAGAATCCTAAGGGCTCTATCAATGTGTAATAGCGACCTGTAAGGTCGCCTAAAGCTGTACACGATAATAAAGATAAACCAGATAGCATACTATCATCTTGGGTAAGACTGTTCTACCGGCATAGGTCCTCCCTCAATCATTGCAATCACGTGCCTGTGATCCAATAATTGACTCTGAGGGCACTATATCCAACAGTACTGTCCCAATCCTAGGGGCACTCGCAATGCGAGAGAAGGTGAAGATAAAAGACAACTGAATAAATCTTATTCCTATTTCTCCTGAACCAGAATCCATCCCCGAACTGGAACAAGTCCCTTCGAGTTCTTATATAACCATATGATGGAGTATCCAATAAACTGTGGATCTTCGTAGTGATACAGAGTGTTCTGGAGAAATACAAAGGTGAAGTAGGAGTGGTAATGAAATACTTGGTTTGGTCGTGAATAGCAGTCGCAATTTACTTTGCCCTCTTACTAATCCCTTTATTTGTCTTAACTTAATACCTTCTGTACACCATCGTTAGGCTAATTGGTTTTCTTCATTCCTTACCGTTCAGCACCTGCCTATAGTTTGGAAGAAGACTATCCAATTAGTGTAATAGGTGTACTGTCCTAATCCAAGGAGCACTCGCAACCTGAGAGAAGGTAAAAGGAAAAGACAACTGAATAGTCCTATTCGTTTTCTCCAGAACCGGAAACCATCCTCGAATAAATTCCTTCGAGTTTGTATATAACCATACGATGGTTTTATCCAATGGAAGTGGACGTTCATAGTAATACGGGGTGTCCTGGAGAAAAGGGTAAAAGTAGGAGTGGCAATGGGGTATGCAACTCTGACAATCCAAAAGTCAGTGTTTTAAGAAGGTTCGGTTAATCTTGGTCACTGAGTCATAGTCAAGGGTCGGGCCATGGTCGCTGCCAAAGAGAGAGAGAAAAGAAACACTCTGCGTGCACTCTAACCTAGATCAGAATGGTTATCACTTTATCTAATCAGGAAACCTCCCACTGTATCGTCAAATTATCCTCCAAACCTGAAAAAAGAATTAGTCGGGATCACCCGAGGAATAAACCAACTCATCAGTAGGAATCGGGATCCAACTATCATCGCATGATAATGTGATGGAATCCACTCACGTTATCACACTCCAGAAGGTATGCGCATATCTGGAAAGTTCCAGTTTCTTTAGAAACTCCCGATGTGATTTTTACCCCATGCTCTTATGACCTTGATTAAGGCCAACAAATCATAAGTCACATGTCAAGTTCTACCCGTCATTGTCCAGGTTAATTTGAACCCACCCGTACAAGCCCTTGACTAGGGCCAACAAGGCTGTACGACTGTCCCAAACCAACGCATCTATCTATGCTGCAGAAAAGTAACAAATAGCTACCATACACTATGCCTTGACTAAGGCCAACAAACATAGCATGAATACTAAGTGCTACCCGTCTGAAATGACGGAGGGCTACGAATGGTTTTTGGCGAAAAACCTTTAACGTAATGAACTTGATATCGTTGAAGGAACCGGATAGCTTTTTATAAAAATATAGTGGCGAAAACCTTTGCTAAAGTGGTCACTCCCGGTGACGGGATCTCGGCTCTTTCCCCGTAGAATGAGGTGCAGGATATTCCAACTGAATACCACGATGCAAAGCAAAAGGCAATCGGCTATAGTGAAGTTATTACCCTGACGCAAACTTCTGTCCAAGGGGTCACTCCCGGTGAAGGGATCTCGGCCCTTGCCTCGTTGACTGAGGTGCTGGATATTCATAACTGAATACCATTGTGCAAAACAAAAGAGAACGTCCTTGCAATAACAGCTTTTTGAAAAATGTTCCAACAACATCTGATTAGGTTTGTTTAGCTTGCATTGATCCGAATCAATGCAGTCCCATCAATTGATCACACCACAAAAGAACGAAAATACGATGTACGAATATGCCATCCGCATTCGCCACTGGGTCCCGTCATTACCCGTTAGGTTACTTAACTAACGACAGAGCAGGGACTGGACTAGCATGGATGCAAAACATATACAACATCTACTAGTATATATATCAATATATAATAATCGCTCAAGGCGTGATAAAATGCAACATCATAGAAAGTAATAAGCATCATAGAACAATACAGATATCTGGGATCCCCGGGTTTCATAGAGCCGCTACTGAAACCCGACGTTCCCCTGGTCGTGTGGATAGCCTGTGCAATGAAAACCTAGACCCCTATGGGCGCGGCAAGTTACCCGCCAAAACCTGAAGCGAGGCAGCCCCCTTCAACAACGTGAATGGACCACCCAGCACTTCACGGAATCCGGTAACTTGAGCACCCCTCCTTGGGTCAACCTGTACTTCCTACGAGTGCTGCGAATAGCCCGCCAATTCTAGAGTAAAGCCCCCTCCATCTCAACGCCATGAGATGCAGGCCCGTTGCCCTCTAGAACCCGGCTATCCGTGCACCCCATCGCGGGTAATCCTAGTACAGAAAATAAAATATACATACAACGGGTACATCGACCTCAGCCCGGTCGTGCCCCAAAAGAATAATATACAAACAGGCAGTGCCGGCAGTCCACATGCCGGACGCTTTCCCCGCAATATCAAATGTACATTTACAACCAAACTGTACTACCATTGCATCTAGGCTATCCACCACGACAAATCCGCAACATCACAGCACAATACAGAACATCAACGTGAATGTCACGTTCGCAAATCCGTCTAAAAGGGCTATAGCAGTTAGACAGGATTTACGATCAAATAACATTCACGGTCGCAGATATAATGTAAATACTGTGAACTAACATGTTAAAAATTTTCGATCGACTAAATTTCCTGAAGTGGGCCCCAAGCACTACTGTAGCACTCAAAATAAATCTGGGCCCAAAAAGAATATACCAGAAACCTTATTTCCATGTCAGAAACCCACTGTAGAAATTTGGTACAGTTTGGCCATAGTACGGCGGCGGATCCGCGGCCAAAATGTGGTTTTAGCCGCTGATCCTCCACGCTACAGTAATTTCAGCCGACCAAATTTTCACAGAATTCTTATAAAACCCTGCACGTATTTTTGCAATATACCAAATAATTTTTTGAGCACAGCAAAAATTCGACAGAAACCTGGATTTGAAAATGGGGTTTTTGGAAAATCCGTTCGATCGAACTTGTAAACACGTTAGAGCAAGCTAGACTAGGTTAATGGCGTGGCTCTGATACCAGTCTAAGTGCACGGCAGCGCCCCGGCCGTTAGAATGAGGCCAAAATGCGGAATATGAAAACTTTTCTTTAAACAGAAACCAGCGCTACCGCGGACTATAAACCCGGATCGGACCATTAACCTACTGCTAGCGAACTAGAGAAAGGGTAGAGAGCTATACCGAGCGATTCGTGTCCTTCGGTCTTCTCGTCGCCATCCCGATCTCCCCGCGGAATCTCCGGTCTTCATCTCCTCGTCGGAAAAGGCACCACATCGCCGAGTCTTTTTATGGGCTCCCACCTCTGGACCGAGGCAACTCAGACATGAAGTTGGCAAGCTGACGTGTCCAAGATTGCAGTAGAATATATGTAGAACTGTATGTCTCAACGGTTAATCAAGTTGCCATTTTTTGGTGGAGGAATGAGATGAACTTTTGAGATGGAGCTATATGATTTTTTGCAAGCCAAATGAGACCAATTATCATCCCAAAATTTTTTGACAGCGCCCACCATATTGTGTGGCCGGCCATCATCAAAAGGAGAGGGGGAGGTGAGCACACACAAGATAGGTGAGCATAAGGAGAGAAATAATGAGTGATGATGAGAAAAAGAATGATCACAACCATCTCATCACAAAAGTCAAGCAATGATGAACAAATGAAGTCAAAGGATGGTAGAACCATCATGTGCCACAAAAAAGTCTTCTCCATTATAAATTGCACAATTGCAAATAACCCCCTCCACACCAATTTTCAGCCAAAGAAAGATAGAAATGAAAATGGCCGAAACGAAATACAAACTGACAATTTCAAAAAGTGATCCGGTAATAAATTACAGGAAAACCCCGCGACTGTATATACATACCCGCATTTATATTCCGACCGAATACAAATGCAATAAGAAAAAATCTACACTGTACAATACTAGGATCCGACTTAAACCAAAGCCCGCTAGTATTATCCGTCCGATCATGATTCATGTAATACCGCACGTATATGATCGAACCCTGCCATATATCCATACGGCCTCTACAGTGTTTCGCCCGAAACTTGAGAAACTGTCTGTGGGGGACTCTAAAGACTCGTCAATACTTTGGCTGTGGATTTAACCACTAGCACGTCAGAGGTATTAGCCGTACGTAACGGGCTACCAGGTATTGACTAAAAGGGAAGTCGATGAGAAAACTTATCCTGACACCCTATTGAGCCTGTCAGTGACAATATCCGTACAGTCCGGTCCGTTCGTCTATGAACATCGCATGGTGGGCCTAGGGGGTTGGTAAAAGTCAGACCCCCAAAAGCGGTACAAGTCGTGTCGGAGCATTGCCCAGAACACCCTGAGATATTACTGGAATACCTACCTGTAAATCTCCTGCCTTGGCCAAGGACTTCGTGTAATGGCTCTCCTAGACACAGCGCGACCTCACCCCCAATACCGGGAGAGACGAACCTCTGCAGATCCACTCACTGCCTCCATGTGGCTCGGGACTGTACCCAACTAAAACCTGTTTGCACGACTCCTTTGAGCCGTGGTAGGGTAGTAATCAAAGTACAATGGGAACTCACACGAGACAAATGACGATCTCAGGTCGATGAACTAACCTGTACACATGTCACCAGGGTACTGCTATTTGACATCAGGTATAAAACCAACTAACATGTTCCCGGCGAGTCCTGTCCGGTGTACTCATAACCCAATGAGCACCTGTATACATCTTAGGTGAACCAACTGACACCAGTGGCTTGTGATACCGGCCACCGCCCCTCGTCGGGGTCTCGACTGTATACACTAGTCTACTCTGGAGTATCGATGCCCTGTCTCGAAAACTCCCACGACTAGGGACCTTTTTAAGGATGTGCTTATAGACCCCAGCTTCCACGTATATGATCGCCATCATACTGCTGGCCGTCAAGCAAGAATCCTAAGGGCTCTATCAATGTGTAATAGCGACCTGTAAGGTCACCTAAAGCAGTACACGATGATAAAGATAAACCAGATAGCATACTATCATCTTGAATAAGACTGTTCTACCAGCATAGGTCCTCCCTCAATTATTGCAATCACGTGCCTGTGATCCAATAATTGACTCTGAGGGCACTGTATCCAACAAACACAAATGGACCACATGCAACCAAATGCAACAAGATATGGTGCACTAACCATGGGAAACTGTAGAAACACGGATTTGGCCAAATCGCGATTAGCAGTGCACTATTTGGGTTTTTATCCAAACCGCATACAATAAATTTTAAAAATGCCAAATCCTTTAAATATATTTTTAAATGAATAAATCATTTTAATTTCCATTTATTTCACAATTATTGGTATATATTTATAACCTTTTTCGAAAACCCCAATATCGCAAATCGGGCAGTTTTCGGGAAAAATATTATTTTAATATTAGATTCCAAAAATAATATTTTATATTTTCTGAAATGTTACAACCTCCTCCACCCTCATGATGCATCTCAATTTCCTCACTAAAACCCTATACCCCCTTCACAAAAAAGATGCACAACCTCTCTACAACTCTAATGGATTCTTCAAAGTTGGATTTTGATCACCTTGAGCAACTCAAGAAAATTCTTGAGTTGCCAAATGAGGTATAATTCTTGACCCTAGTTTAGTTTTGAGTTTAATAACATCCTAGCTTAGTTTAGAGTTAAACTTGTTTAGATTAGCGATGCTTAGGAATTCCAAGAGAAGGTTTGGCAAATTGTGTGGATTGGTGATATGTAGTGGCTGTTTATAAGACATTAGTGTTGAGTTTATGGCCAAGACCAGAGACTAGAAAACCAAAACACGGACGTAGGATTTTCCCGACATCGTAATTTGACAGTTTGTGATGGTTTATAGGAATCTGTTATGACCCGAGAGCACCACTAAGTAAGTTCCTTTCACAGTAAGACATGCAGGTCATATAGAAGCAACCCTAGAAACCTGAGCCCCTAATGAGCTTTTCTGGCCGCAAATAAACCCTATTTAGCTTCAATTTGCGGCCTGGCTATGTTAGAAATGGCTTGTCCTTTGTCCATAGCTCCTATATCCTCTAATTAGACCTCCCCTGTATGCAAAATTCCTTAGTTTGGCCTAGGGTGAAATCTGGGAGTGATTTCCTTCGTTGCTGAATTTGGGATTTGATATTTGATATTGTTTTCGGTCGTTTGATGTTTGTACGTCAACGATGAGGGTTTTTGGTTGTTTTGCACGCGTAGGCTATAGGTTCTAACCTATGAGCGTACCGTGTGCCATATTGGTTTTCCGGACTTGATGTTAATAGCATCGCGACTATGTATTTATTGTAGGTACCTTCGCGTGGATTCCGAGACGATAGAGCATAGCGTCATCGACTTCGGCAAACAAGGATCAAGGTGAGTAGATTTATATCTACGGGAGTAGTCGGATGGATAGCGTATAGCACCCCCAAAATTTTTAAATAGAAACCGATCTATAGAATACAGTCGTAGAAACCTAGATTAGAAAACTAGGGATATGATTAAAAAAATAGTTAGAGATGATATGAGATGAAAGCTTTATGGATATGAAAAGTGAATGTGAATCACGACTTATAGATATGTAGTTGCACTAGAATAGGTATGAGTTTTAGAGTAGCATGACATTAGATGTATATGATAGAATGTATATGTAAGATGACTTGATATGAGATATTAATGTGATGGAAAAGAGTATACGATGTGATATGATGACTTGGTGTGATATATCGTTATATGGATGCGAGTCGATATGTGATAATTGATACCTTTGCCGGTCCCATAATCTGAGATTGATACGGAAGTGACCTGAGAGATAGGTATATATATATATATATATATATATATATATATATATATATATGGATAATGTTGTGAATCTTGAGTGAAATTCCGTACGAGACGTTAGGTTCGTACCCTCATTGTCATATAGGTTGATAGGATCCCTAATTGTTTAATGCCGCTGTACGATGATTTACCGTACGTGATGAGTTTTATGATGATTGATCCATACCCTTGACTAGAGGATGTCGTACGATGGATTATACCGTACGTAATGTTGTGAGGCTGGATGCCGATTGATAGATTCACCTACTCGGTTATGTGATAGAGACGTATACCTTATAGAATTTAGCTCACGATGTACTTTATGCTACATTCATGTTATTCTCATTGCATTACATATACCTGTGCTAGTACACCTACACCATTATCGATGATGCGTATATTACACTTACACGGATTTCCGTCTCACACACTTTCATCATCGATAATTGCTATGTCATTACACTGTAGATTTGCTGTATCATGATATGACTCCTTGCATAATTTACTTGCTATATTCACACCACAGTTCCATGTTGCATGAGATACGGATATGCTTACATTTTTGTTATATGTCGCATACATCATACTTTATGATTATACTCATTGAGACATGCTGTTTTCATGAGATTTATGGATTTGAGAACCATGGTTATTTCAAAAGAAAGTAGGTATTGTTTTAAAAACCCGGTTTCTCTTGATATGATATTTCAGTGCGTCCACCATGCGTTTTCTCGGTTTTGAGACGTGTGATATGTAAAACCCGATTCGAAGAGTTGGATGATCCGTTTACGGATTCATGGTGGACCCGGTATGGTACCCCAGGGCGAGAATGGATGGTTGTGCTATAGACGATGAGCCTGGCAGAGGGACTACTACCTACCGGTGATTGGTTGGACCTGGCGGTTATCCAGAGGATACCGACCGGAGTCATGAGATGGATATAGGCCAATCCGTACTGTCGGAGCCCGCGGGCCGATCCGGACAGACAATACGGAGCCTGAGATATAAGGATTTACGCATCGATGCTGGACATGGGTTTCATGGTGTTTCGAGTGTCGATGTTGGGCACTCATGTTCCGTGATCTAGATGTGTCGTTGATTGACACACGTTGATTTATATCCTCAAATTTACATGTATATGCTTTATGATATTTATATGCATGATGTTGTCGTGTCATTGATGGACATGTAGATGTTAGCCACATGCTGATAGTCATTGATTATATTGTTGGCACATATGTAGATATGGTCACCCTAGATATCATAGTATTACCTCTATGATATAGTTGACCTAGAAATCGTTGTTTATTCGATTTCTACCTGTTGATGTTTTCTACTCACGAGTTGGCAACTCACCCCCGTTGTGCCACAGTTCTTGCAGGTGTACCGCATGGATCAGTAGCGGTATCGCTGGCACACAGCTTGCTTTCGGGTGATTGTTTTGGTAGGTGGGACATTTGGATCGTGTCCACTATTGTGTTATTATTTCTATTGTATCTAGTCAACTCCATCAATCAAAACTAGTATTTGTATAAGTAGTAATACTTAGCAAGACTTGTAGTTGCGAGACTTGAGCGATGGGTTATATGTTCACTTGGTGGGTTTGATGTATTACTTTACATTATTCTTTTGTGGTGATCTTCACCGTTGGGCGTCGTATACAGATATTCTGTCATGCGTGGTTGTGATTCCGCCGATTGGCGAAGAGCTAGGTCCCTCTTGGGGATGCCTTTTATATTATCATATATATGTGGTTTTGGATCAAAATATACAAAGGAAGTGCTGCCCAAATTTTTAAAAGACGAAACATGTTTTTCAACTAATAATTCACTTGCATTTTCTTGTCCCATTATCTTGTATTTAAGAAAAACTTTTGATTTTATCATACTTTTATTTCAAAACTTCATCTATTTATTTTCTTTAAAAGGTTTTAGATTTCTGGGCTTCGGCTTACTTGATTTACGTTACGCCTTTAGACATGGCATGAGTTAAGTGCCGGTCACGAACTAAATTCCAGGTCGTGACAAAGAAGAAGTTTCTTTCGATCTCTGCTTCATAGGAAGTAGATACTCCGTTCTCACGTCGCCTTATCATGTCGAACCACGGACCTGTCGTGGATCACTTATTCTTTGACGGTAATTTGCTTCGTGTAAAAGATTGATGATTTCTAAGTTTTGCCCTCGGTCTTTTATATAGCCCCAAAACCAAAAACCAAAGATCCCCAGAATTAGGCTTAGTTGTAGCAAATCCAACCTGAAAATCCTAACTTCTGATTCGGTGAATCGGCCGCGGATCCGCCGCATATTGCATGGTTTGTCCGTGGATCCGCGGTTTGTTGGTGAGATCTTGGGTGCAAATTTCTGGGGCTTTATTCTTGTTACACATGGAGATTTAGTTGATATCTAGAACTTGATAATATTTCCTAAGTCTCTGCCAGTATCGATTCTTCATTTTTCTTTAATATTTCGGCAGATTTTTGATTTCCGACATCTCAACATCTCAATCTCCTAACCTGAGCCAAAGTTTGCACCATATCTCAAAGAATTTGTAATATTTGGTATTTTTGAGATATTATCCTAACCAATTTGATATAATATTATATTTTAAGAATATTGATTAAGGATATTTGATATGATATGCATATTTAAATTATCAAAATATTATATAAATATTATATGCATACATTTTCCTTCATAATATTAATTATAATATATAAACATATAATAAATAGTATTTTAACAGATAAACCCAAATATGTGACATATTTATAATAAACACCTTTAGATAATAAAGAAAAGTAAGGAAAATGTTATATCAAAAGTGCGATATTTTCGACTGAACAAATACCCCCAAACTAAATTTTGATCGTCCCGAGCAAACTATTTATTCAAGAGTGGGAGAAAAAGAAAAAGAAAAACCTAAGTAGCACACTTTCGTAGGCAACACGATTGCACTGAGTGTAGGTTTGCTTGGCACAACAGCAATGTTTCGAGAGGCATTGTCTATGCCATTTTGAAAATTTTGCCATGCTAAGCAATCCTAACCCAAGAATCTTTACTAGAGATATAGACAAAACAAAGTGTAAACAACTTTACAACTAAGTGAACTAGGAATACAACTTTTGTAGACCGATCCTTCACTTCAATAGCTCCATGTAGTAGTCCCTTCACTCCAAGTAGTGATCTTCCGGACTCTAGCATGGCTTCACAAGAAGAAAGGAACGAACTTGCTCGAAGTTTTCGAGGCCGAAGATGATCTACGTCGAGGAGACACTAACCCAAGCTACTACTTCACTAATGAGAGATTAGTGAAGCTAACACCCTATACTAAAGTGCTAATCTAGTAGAGAATGATGAAGTAGGATTTTTGCTCACTTTAGAATTGATTTTCTCACTAATATTTCGCACTTGCTCAAAAGCTAGAGAGCTCTTGAGCTTGAAGAAGAAAATGAAGAGAGATAATGTTATGATAGGAATGGCAACCATGGGTGAGAAAATATCTAATATTACTCATGTAGAGACTTAACCATGAGTTTAGATAATAGTTGGGTTAACAAATATCTAGTGTAAGACAAAACTAGTGGACTAAGTCAATGGATCTTAAAGCTTTATGAAGCTTCATGCCATGTGACAAATTTCCAACTAATAATTGAATTACAATAAATAAATAAACCCTAAATTATCTTTATCATGGTGTAAGTCTCATACATCCATGTTGCATGTATCATCAACCATGACACATAAATAAAACACAATTAATATATATCACATATATATTAAGTGTGCACATGTGAGAAAAATAAATGCTTAAGCGAGCTAATATTAGTTAATGTAAACTAGTATATCACATATACAATTATACACTAAATTATCAAATCAACACTTGATTTAATAATTCGGTTATATCTCATATAACCGACTAATATTTTATGTATCAACTTATCGAATCAACACTTGATTCGATAACCCGGATATATCTCATACAACTGACCGATACAAATATCGTAAGAATAGAATACGGTATCTCATACTCGTATTAATCTCGGTCGTGCACATATCACATATGTGCTCCTACTTCGTTTCGCCTGAGTCAGTAAAACATATGTGTAGGACTCTAAAGGCTCGTCAATACGCCGACAGTAGTTGATAATCATATCAAGCACCCACAAGCCGTTAGCGGTACTAGCTGGACGTAACGGCTACCCGGATATTGAGCGATCAGAAGATCAACAAGCAAGCCCGCTCTAGCTCCTGTAAAGCATGTCAGTAACACTACCGTACAATCATTGAATAAAGATGGACCAAGCTGGTCTCTTCGTATGATATGTCGCATATCTCGTCTGGGGGTGGTGACCCCAATAGCTTGATAAGTCATGCTGATGTGAGGCTCATAACGGGTCAAGAAACTACTGATAACACTTACTAGTAAATCTCATAAATAGCCCTGGCCAGGGACTTACTGTTATAGCCAATCAAGCACAGCGCAAAATCAACCGCCAATACCGGGAGAGATGAATCCCCTCCTATCGCTCATTGCCTCCATGTGACTCAGGACTGTACCCAAAAACCACCGTTTTGCACATCCTCTTGAACGTAGTAAGGTGGAAATCAAAGCACAGTGGGAATCACACAAGACTCTATGACGATCTCGGGTCGACAGACTAACCTGTACCAGTGTCACCAGAGAACTGCCATCTGACGTGAGGTATAATACCATCTAGGAGTTCTCGGTGAGTCCGTCTAGTGTACCCAGTCTCTACTGAGCACCCGTATATCATCTCTAATGTCAAACACCAATGGATATGGGATCATCCATCGCCCATTTGTATGGGTCGAGAAGTTATACGCTAGTCTACTCTGGTATATCGATGCCCCGTCTCGATACACCCATGACTAGGGACATTAAAGGATGTACTTACCGACTACCTTTATCCTACTAGTATGATCCGCATCATAATCCAGGTAGTCAAGTACACATCCTGAGGGCTTTACCAACATGTAATAGAGAGACAATCAGTGTACATGTTAAGATAAAGAGTAACCAGATAGCATACTATCATGTCGAGCAAGAAAGTCCTCCCTATATATGTTCAAGCATCCACTACAATATACATCTCATGTACAGTAATGGCCTCTAGGGCATTCATATAACTAACAATCTCCCACTTCCACTAGGGCCATCATATAGCAGTGGTTGTAGTATCTCATACTCAACCATCCCATAAAAGTCTCTCTTTTGGAAAAGGCCTTTGTGAGTGGATCTGCCGTGTTGTCCTCTGAGTCTACTCTTCTAACCTCGATCTCCCTGGAGATCAACCATCTCCATGATCAAGTGATACTGCCTTAGAATATGTCTGGGTCACTGATGGGACGGGAGTTCCTAGGCATAAGCCATAACTCCATTGTCACACAATGGTAGGAACAAAGTTCATCTCATAAACTAATATACACCCAGACTGCCTTTTTGGTAGCATCTTTGGTAGTAATGTATCCAGCCTTTATCATCTAGTTTGTCACGGTATCTAGTTTGGAACTCTTCCAACATACCGTCCCTCTACTGAGGGTAAAGACAATGCCTGTGACTGACATTCAGTCGACCTTAGCACCCTGGAAGCTATCCAGTGATTCTCCCCAGGATCTATTGATACCATCTCACTATACCTAGTGAGAATCCTAACATCCACTTAGATCTATCTCACAGATCCAAAACCCAGGATTTAGGAGGTATCACCTTGATCCTATATGGAGAATCAATGTGATAAGAGGAGATTGACCGAGTGTAGTATAAGAAACACCTTCCCTATCAAGAGTATGGCATCCACGTACAATACGAGGAAGACCACCTTACTCTCTACTACTTTTTTGTATATACAATGTTCATCTACCATTTTGATGAAGTCAAATGCTTTGACTACCACATCAAAACAGATGTTCCAACTCCGCGATATCTGCTTTAACCTGTAAAGCAACTTGCACACGTTTCCACTGCTCCCACTGTCTACGAAGCCCTCCGGCTGTGTACTTATAGACACTCTCTTCTAAATTAGCATTTAGAAAAGCTGTCATGACACCCAACCGCCAGATATTGTAGTCATTGCATAGACACTAGAAAATGTTTCATCATAATCCACACCTGGTCGATGATGAAAACCTTTCACAACAAGTCTAGCTTTGAAAGTCTCAACTTTTCCATCTACACCAAGTAATCTACTCAAGATATACTTGCTCGTGATAGGGATTTAACCCTTCAGATATAGCAACCAAAGTCCATATTTTGTTGGTGTACATAGATTCCATCTCAGATCGCTTAGCATCCAGCCATTCTTACAGAGTCCCCACTCTTGATGGCCTGGTCGAAACTAGTTGGGTCATCATTTCATGATGCAATCCTCGCTCCTACTGTCATAGAGAAAACCGAAGTATCTCTCAGGTGGGTGAGGAACCCTACCAGATCGGAGGAGAGGCTGAGGTTCGTCGGGAGCTATTAAATCTTTCGGTTCTACCAAATCATCAGCTGTAGTTTGTATAGCTGGAAATCCTTCCAGTTCTACCTCATGACCACAAATTTCTTCACAAGAAACTCCTTTTCTAAAAAGGTGGCGTGACGAGAAATAAAACACCTTTTGTTCCTCGGTGTGGTAGAAGATATACCTTGCGAATGCTTAGGATATCCAACAAACTTCCACAGAACTGACCTTACCTCGAGCTTGTCTTAGACATAGGCCGGACAATCCCAAATCTTAACTTACTTAAGACATGGGCTCTTCCCATACCATATCGTATATGGAGTGGTAGGCACCTGATTTGGTTGGAATCCTATTCAATAGGTATGCAGCTTTACAAGTGCATAACCCCAAAAGAAAATAGGCAACCCAGTAGTACTCATTATAGAGCACACCATATCTAATAGGATGCGATCGCTCCACCCCGATACACCGACGTGCTGTGGTATATACGGAGGAGTAATGCTGAGAGAGAATCTCATTCTCCTTTAGAATAGTCCAGGAATACCGTGCTCTAGTATTCTCCTTCTTGATCACATCAAAGAACATAATACTTATACTCTTTTTGGTTCTTTACCTCGCAATTATATTAATTGAATTTCTTAAAAGTCTCAAACCTGTGTTTCAACAGGAACACATGTGCGAATCTTGAGAGATCATCAGTGAATGTAATGAAGTAAAAAGAACTAGTCCTGGTATGTGCAGACAGGGGACCTACATACATCATTATGTATCAATCCCAAGAGCTCACTAACTCTTTCTCTGTTTCCAATAAACGGAGATATGGTCATCTTATCTTTGTAACATGACTGGCAAGTTTCACAAGATGTAAATTCAAACTGATTTAAATATGCATCTTAATGTAACTTAGCTAGTAGGGTCGCATTGACATGACCTAGTCTACAATGCCTCAAGAAGGATTCGTTCATTTCTGAACTCTTCCTCTTATGTGTGTTGTGTACGTTAAGAACTGTGGTTTGATTTAGAACGTATATACTTTTAGATAACATGCCTGAACTGATCAACTCCTGATATAGGAAATGTTCAAAACATTATCCAACAATACAAACTTATATCCTTCTTTACTAAAAAAAAGACTGATATAATGTTGCATATCAGGTTCGGTATCTAATAACATTTGTTCAGAATAAATGTATTTTGGTAATACAGGGTGATAACTGCCAACATCTTAGATGCAACAATTGCACCGTTTCAAATACTTGAAACTTTATCACCCATTCTCAGTTCTCTACCTACCTGTAGCCTATGTAACAGATTACATATGTGGGATCCTGATCCGGTATCTCATACCCACGACGTAGAGGATACTGAGAAACAGTTCTCTATAATGAACACACCCGAAGAAGATGCATCATCATGCACTTTCCTCGTTTGGGCGGCACGGGAATCCTGGTAATCCCCCATCTCCTGCTCGGTTTTATAGCAATTATAAGTTGGAGCGGGACCAACGTTCCCCAGCACAGTATAATAAGCGGGTTCGGTCAATACATCTATATTATTATCTTGATTAAGGCGTGACATGGTCGCTACCTGGAGAGAGAGAAGAAAACACTCAGCGTATGCTCTTGCAAGATCAGATTGGTTATTATTTTATCTAATCAGGATGGCTCCCACTGTTTTTATCAAATCTTCCTTCAAACCCTAAAAGGAAAGACTAGCCGGGATTAATTACACCCTACAAGTTCGCTAATCTTTCAGCCAGGTCAGTGCCGGTACTTTGAGGGAGGTTCCCCGTGCTTTCGCACCGACCTAATTAAAATAAACCTCATTTTCCCAGGGGCATAACCCCATTGACACCTTTCTAGACACCTACTTGATCGGCTAGTTGTAAAGTGCAAAACTCTCTCAGGAGTAACTCTTACTCGCGGTGGGTATTGGGATCCAACTATCTCATAGAAGGTATAAAATCTCATTGCAAATTTCATCACTTGAAATTCCCGATAATTTTTTCCCTAGCATCCTATGACCTTGACGGAGGCCAAACTACCTATAGGGTGCTAGTCAAGTTCAACCCATTCATTTCTTGATTGAATTAGACCCACTAGCACGACCCTTGATGGAGGTAAAACTACGCCGTACAAATACCCTAATCCAATCGCATCTCATGCTGCAGATAAGCACTAGTTAGCTACCGTACACTACGCCTTGACGGAGGCCAAACTACCATAGCACGAATACTAAATACTACTTATCTGAAATGATGGAGGGCCACGACAGGTTTTTAAGAAAACCCTTTGCGTAATGAACTTGATATCGTTGTAGAATCGATTGGTTTTGAAAAGGAGTGTTTTTGATGCTTTTACTAGTTTTGCTAAAGAGGTCACTCCCGGTGAAAGGATCTCGGCTCTTTCCTTATCGAATAAGGTGCAGGATATTTCACAATACCACTATGCAAAGTAAGAACTAGAAAAGCAGTAAAAAGACGAAACCGAGGGTTGTAGCATCTGCCAGTTATTGCTAAAGAGGTCACTCCCGGTGAAGGGATCTCGGCTCTTACCTTATCGAATAAGGTGCTGGATATTCACATGGAATACCGCTATGCAAAGCAACAATTAGAGCTACCTGTTTTTGAAAATTCGATTCTACAACATCTTTAGGTTTATTTTCTTTCATTAATCTCATTAATAAAGTCCCATCATTTAAGTTACCTAAGCATCACAGATAAATACAACGTACGCTTATGCCATCTGCATTCGCCTCGATATTCCGTCATACATCGTTAGGTTAGGTAACTAACGGCAGAGCGGGGCAGGGCTACCGCGGGTGTAAAACATAAGCAACGTCTATATAATATATCACATATACTATATACAGTGTCTATCTCATCATATAAAGTGATCACATCACAGAATATCGCAGCAGAAAACAACATATGAAATATTGGATATACTAAGATTTTCGGGTTTTATATTAAGCCTGTATAAAACACGGATTCCACAGTCATGATGAATATCCAAACCCACATCTCTAGACCCCTACGAGAGCGGCAAGCAACCCTACCAATTTTAAAGTTAGGAGACCCGGACTCGACTTCTCGAGATGGCCTCCCACTGGACTCTAGAACCCGGTTACTTGTGCTCCTCTCCTTGGGTCTATCCTAATGCGGAAAAGTAAATAATATACATCAACGGTGAAATCTTCCTCAATCCAGAAGTGCCCCAATAAAAGAATATTACATACAAGTTTTTATATGAATGAAAATGAAAAACTCTCATCTCACATAAAAAACCACCGGCTATTCAAAAACGATGATCCAATATAACATACCACAGAAACACATAACATCTCATGTCATCAACGTAAGTAAATATGCGTATTCCAATTGTCGTTGACATATAGCAACAAAACAGGTGATACACCATATATTACACTTACGGTCGCAGAAAAGAAAGTGAAAAACTACAACAATTGGAATCCGCAACCACCTTGGACATCATAAACCCAATGCATCACATACTTTAGATTTAATGCCTAACCAAATGAATTCCTTAGACATCACATGCCTAATAATTATAAACCCTATATTTTAGTCTCGATATCGAAAACACTTTTTAATATCCGGTCGGGTAATTCAACAAAATTCACAATAACCTGATCGAATGCTCGTCGGAAACTTTAGTAGACGGCAGCACCCCCCGATATCGTTGATGAAGTGCACTTAGGTGGAACACCGTGGCCGCGAGCACCCGAACGGATGCTTTAGGCAACGGGGTTCTCCTACAGTCACTTGGTCAGGGCTATGGGGCGTGGCTATCTAATAAGGTTACCCGGTGAGTATCCGCGTACGCTACGTGATTGTGACGGACTTTTGATCACATCAAAATCCCGTGGCAACCGATGAATTGCGACCAAATTGCTATATTTATAAAATTCAAACTATTTATCATATAACTAATTATGTGGATTCCAAATATTGTATCACAATCACAGATAACTAGACGATGTTAAACGTTTCGATCGAATCAATGAATTACCAAAATTTCCCAGAGAGCTCAACACTTGAGCAGTGTTAGAAGTACCCAGAACCATACCACAGTGCCCATGGACCAGCAGCTGAAGGCCCGTCCCAAGCCTCTGAAGTGGCGCCGCGGAACCGCAGCCAAAACCATGTTTTGGCCACGGTTCCGCGGTCACTTAGACGAGTTAGGGACTCATTCTTCAGGTGGGTCCATAGAATTACCTGCATGATTTTTAGAGTATTTTTAACATTAAAAATTCCAACTTTTTGAAAATTTTCTAGAGAGGGGTGAATTTTGGGTATTCGCAGTTCGTTCGAACTTCTAACATCGCCTAGACAATGCCGAATGCTCTAGCTTGGCTCTGATACCACTGTAGGTTTGCTTGGCACAACAGCATGGTTTCGGGAGGTATCGTCTACGCCATTTTGAAAATTTTGCCTTGCTAAGCAATCCTAACCCAAGAATTTTTACTAGAGATTTAGACAAAACAAAGTATAAATAACTTTACAACTAAGTGAATTAGGAATACAACCTTTGTTGACTGGTCCTTCACTTCAATAGCACCATGTAGTAGTCCCTTCACACCAAGTAGTGATATTCCGGACTCTAGCATGGCTTCACAAGAAGAAAGGAACGAACTTGCTTGAAGTCTTCGAGGCCGAAGATGGTTTACGTCGAGGAGACACTAACCCAATCTACTATGTCACTAATGAGTGATTAGTGAAGCTAACACCTTATACTAAAGTGCTAATCTAGTAGAGGATGATGAAATAAGATTTTTGCTCACTTTAGAATTTATTTTCTCACTAATATTTCTCACTTGCTCAAAAGCTAGAGAGCTCTTGAGCTTGAAGAAGAAGATGAAGAAAGATAATGTTGTGAGAGTGAATAAGAACCATGGGTGAGAAAATATCTAATATTACTCATGTAGAGACTTAACTATAAGTTTAGATAATGGTTGGGTTAACAAATATCTAGTGTAAGACAAAACTAGTGGACTAAGTCAATGGATCTCAAAGCTTCATGAAGCTTCATGCCATGTGACAGATTTCCAACTAATAATTAAATTACAATAAATAAATAAACCCTACATTATCTTTATCATGGTTTAAGTCTCATACACCCATGTTGCATGTATCATCAACCATGACACATAAATAAAACACAATTAATATATATCACATATATATTAAGTGTGCACATGTGAGAAAAATAAATACTTAAGTGAGCTAATATTAGTTAATGTAAACTAGTATATCACATATACAATTATACACTAAATTATCAAATCAACACTTGATTTAATAATCCGGTTATATCTCATATAACCGCTAATATTTTATGTATCAACTTATCGAATCAACACTTGATTCGATAATCCAGCTATATCTCATACAACCGACCGATATAAATATCACGAGAATAGAATACGGTATCTCATACTTGTATTAATCTCGGTTCCACACATATCACATATGTTCTCCTACTTCGTTTTTCCTGAGCCAGTAAAACCTCTGTGTAAGACTCTAAAGACTCATCAATACGCCAGCAGTAGATGATGATCATATCAAGCTCTCACAAGCCGTCAGCGGTACTAGCTGGATGTAATGGCTACCCCGGTATTGAGCGATCAGAAGATCAACAAGCAAGCCCGCTCTACCTCCTGTAAAGTTTGTCAATAACACTACCGTACAGTCCGGTCTCTTCGTCTGATATGTCGCATATCTCGCCTGGGGGTGGTAAACGTCAGACCCCAATAGCTTGATAAGTCATGCTGATGTGAGGTTCATAATGGGTCGAGAAACTACTGATAACACTTACCAGTAAATCTCATAAACATCCCTGGCCAGGGACTTCTGTTATAGCCAATCGAGCACAGCGCAACATTAACCCCTAATACCGGGAGAGACGAATCCCCTCCTATCGCTCATTGCCTCCATGTGACTCAGGACTGTACCCAAAAACCACCGTTTTGCACGTCCTCTTGAACGTGGTAAGGTGGAAATCAAAGCACAGTGGGAATCACACAAGACTCTATGAAGATCTCGGGTCGACAGACTAACCTATACTAGTGTCACCAGAGAACTGCCATTTGACGTGAGGTATAATACCATCTAGGAGTTCTCGGTGAGTCCGTCCAGTGTACCCAGTCTCCACTGAGCACCCGTATATCATCTTTGATGTCAAACACCAATGGATATGGGATCATCCATCGCCCATCTGTATGGGTCGAGAAGCTATACGCTAGTTTACTCTGGTATATCGATGCCCCGTCTCGATACACCTACGACTAGGGAAATTAAAGGATGTACTTACCGACTATCTTTTTCCCACTAGTATGATCCGCATCATAATCCAGGTAGTCAAGTACACATCTTAAGGGCTTTACCAACATGTAACAGAGAGATAATCAGTATACATGTTAAGATAAAGAGTAACCGGATAACATACTATCATGTCGAGAAAGAAAGTCCTCCCAATAAATGTCCAAGCATCTACTACAATATACATCTCATGTATAGTAATAGCCTCTAGGTCATACATATAACTAACACTGATCACGTGCAACAAGCCGTTAAACCTCTAGGTGTTCCTAGTAGGAAGAGTGTTGTCTCCTGAGGGTTTTCAGCGGATTACACCCACAAAATCCTATAATAAAAGAAAGATAGTGAAAGTTACATATAAAGATAAGAACTATAAAAGAAAGAACTTGAAAATAAGAGTTTCCAACTACACCAGTTTTTCGGTTGTCATGAGCTCTATCTTAATGGTCGTGAAAAGATGTTAGAAATCATATCACCCTTCAATAAAACATCGTCTTTAGTTTTCCTTCTTATCTTTCCTCCAAATATTGACCATATACCCCTACGTGTGTGTAAAAGACATCCCTACACTTAGAGAAGTCAATTCAAGCTATCATACTCTTGTCCATCTTCCTTAGTAGTTTTTAGT
Source organism: Agapanthus africanus (assembly GCA_030015575.1). Classification (NCBI taxonomy): domain Eukaryota; kingdom Viridiplantae; phylum Streptophyta; class Magnoliopsida; order Asparagales; family Amaryllidaceae; genus Agapanthus; species Agapanthus africanus. The sequence continues at coordinate 213,432,536 of CM057350.1, read as the reverse complement.
TGGTGAATATTTTAGATGGAATTGCTCACACATCTTTCATGCGACCGTTAATATTTCTTGAGATACTAACCGACCGATTAAAAAATATGCTTGCATTATTAAGGCGTAATTCCTCGTCTTGCAACACCTAAGGCTTAGCAGTGGCTCCCAAACCAGTTGGTCTAAGGAACTAGGTGATAAAGCACCCTCGCTATATTTTTTTATGCTGCCTTGGTAATTACAGCACCAGTGTTCATTTTTTTTCCTTTCACCACATATATATAATTTTATTTTTCTTCATACCAAGGCATTTAGACAAGAGCATTTCAAAGTATTCTCTACTATCCTAAGTTTCAAGATGTGTGTAAGTGTGTATAGTAGGGTATCAACGTTCAAATATTTAGCTTCAAGAATAGGGACTATTTTTCAGACTTATTTTTATCCTCAGATTAGCAATTTCCTTCATCTTACTAACCCTTGGGACGACGGCACATAACTACTTATTACTAGTTTCATTTAAGAAAACATCTAACTTTTTTTCTTTTCTCAAACTATTCCTATCTTTCATATATTAATTTTCACTTTCAAACATTCATTATCAAATTTTTTTTGCTTATATATAGTATAATGTAAAGTAACGCGTGAATAAGCACAAACCTCCCCCAAACCTGTTTACAGCAGTGTCCTCACTAATGTTATCTGTTACGCTTAAAAAAACTATAGACTTGGGAGGAAAAGTTAGTAACAGGGACATGAAATAGTGAAAGTAAAATTCTCCCCTAAACTTATTTTTGGTTCACAATTTTATAAAAATTTTCTTTCAAGAGCCAAAATATTCCCCCTCCCCCAAACTTGAGTAAAATAGTATTAAGAATTTAAAATTATTGGGAGGGGTTAAAGTTATTGGTCAAACTAAAACCTTTCAAAGACCAAAAGTCAACACCAACCATTCAAAAATTTTATCGATGTGACGCACTGGTTGGTGGAAAATCAGAGATTTAAAGAAGTGGGGAGATAGGAGGCGGTATGGTTTACGTCTCGGTTGATAGAGGCGAAACAATAATGGTGAACGTAAATGAGAATGTGGATGATTAGGAATGGGACGAATGGTCACATTCTTGTATGGGATAAGAAGAAATGGTGGTGGTTCAACTTCTTCAGGTGGAGATTGATTAATCACAAAATCCGTGTCGTTTAGTAATGCGGGTTCGTCAGCGAAAATATCTTCGAAACTTTCATCGATGGTCCGATTAAACGTTTCAATGTCAATAAGTGTCACGCCAGAATTCAACACACTTGATTTGTCAAAAATTATGGAGGTAGGAGACTCATAAAGCACATCTACCTCATGCTCAAAAGATTCTAAATCAAGTTGTCTTTCTAGAATTATCGATCTCTAAATATCGGATTGTGATTCATCAACACTCACTATTCTTTAGGGAAGATTAGAAGAAGAATCAGAGAAAGTGGAAGATGAAATGGGTAAACAAATTAGTGTATCGAGTATTGCTGAACCAGATGTGGGAAATGAAGGCTGAATTTCGTTCTGCTTTTCGGTTATACATTTACCATCAACTTCAAGATGCATATGGGGTTCCCGAAGAATAGTTAAAGGTTCGAGATAATGACCACACGGGAGTGAAAGGACCTGATGAATTGGTGAGACAAACCCATCCAAAATTTTGGGTTCATCATCCAATATATCCCCAACGTCAATATCTTCAATCAAGTGAAAGTTAAAATTCTCATACACTTCCTCAAAAGCATGGTTTTCAATCAATTTAGGTTCTAGAGTGGAGGTGTAGAGATCACAAGGATTGGGTGTGGCTTCACTTGAAATGGACTCCTCACAATCGGGCAAATCAAACACTACAAAGTCACACAACCCATCAGACATTCTATCATCAATTGGTGAATCATTTGGTTTACCCGATAGATTTGTGAAACTTGAGTTGTGGATTTCAATTTGGGATGGGGAGGTTTGATTTGGAAGGGTGTACCGCTCTCTCTCACTACCCAAATTCTCAATTTGCCCTATGGCCGTATCATACGTTGGAAAATTTTGAGCTTGTTTGAAGCTAATTGGTCGTTCATTTTGTTGTATGAGGGCGGCCATGCACTCTTTCAATTCCTCTCTGGCCAGGCGCGACGCTACCACATATTCTTCCATGGTCTGTTCAAGACTAGACATGGGTCAGTAAGGGGTTTCAGTATAAGATTGAAATTCTTGTGGATAAGTAAAACTTCCAAATGACTGATTAGAAGGAATGTCTAGAGAAGGTGTAAAAGTCGGGTATGATTGATAAGAATCGAAAGCTTGTGAAAATTGGGCAGGAGTAGGATCAACATTGCGATAAGAAGAATATTGATATTGGTTGTGTTGTTGGCGACTGTTAACAGATATCATATACGCCACAAACCGAGTAGTAAAATCTTCTTTATAAGGTGGCGGCGTTTGTTGTCCTAACGGTTTGATCGGATTGAAACTTTTGCCGTTAGTCCTTGCTATATACTAAGCGATGGACATGCGTTTAGGAGTTCCCTCACACGCTTTAGATGAAGTATCAACAAAAGAAGATATAGAATTTTGATGCAGCTGATAGGACCTGGAGTTAGGTGGCCAACTGTTTCTTTCCGCTAGCTCTATCCGATCTCTTAAAGACATGGTAGAGTCGGATGGTATACCGAAGCGATTACGATAACAAAAAATATCTGGTTCTGGATAGCAAAACTCGGCAAGAGTTCTTTTATTTAGGTAACCGATTATAAGAAGGTGAAAAGAGGGAGGAGGGTGAAAAGATTTAAGCTCTATTTGGATTGTTTTGCTTTGAAAGTGGGACTTATGGGTTGAATCAACAAATCGTAAAATGCACAAGCAAACCCTAGAACTAAGGTTATGTAGGTCAAGCACTAGACCTCTCCTAGACATTCAAAAGACAAACCGCAGAATCAATCCTCTACCACCTCTTTATAACTCTTATGGCCAGGTAAGTGCCAGGTAAGTGGGAGGTATCTACTAAACGAATCATCGAAAACAGCGGGCCTAATTAAGTAACCACTTGTTTTAGACAAACTTGCATAGACACCACAAAAGAAATGCGGATAAGCGATAGATTACCCAAGACCTTCCTCTGTCCTATTTGAGCGCGACGGTCCTTAGAGTCTTGATCTAGATATTTTTTAAATTAATATAAGGTTATACGGATGCTCGTTTTGTGATTTGTAGGGCCTAGGATTGTGGTCTTGTCTCTTAAAGTCCATATTGAAATATGCAAAAACAACCTGCAAAACAAAACACGCAAAAAGATTTTTGAGCGGCCATATTTTACAAAGAATCCTGCAGAAAATATATTATTGGATTTTTTAGAGGAGAGAGAAAGAGATTGAAAATATACCAGAAAAGTTTGAGGGCACAACTCCACAAGACCGCAGCGGTTCCGCCACCGTTTGCATACAATAGACGCGGTTCCGCCGCGCTTTAGGGGGTTCTTTGTTTAATGTTTTCAGTGTTGCTTCCTTTGCCCTTCTGGGTCTTGAGAATGTCTCTGAATCTTTATCTCCTCGCTAAAGTGACTCCAGATTCCCTCGCAAAAATCGCATGCTAATCATTAATTATGACGGATGCAGTTTTGTTTTATTTTTATGATATAGATCGAATAAGAATTCAACATAACTAGTAAGAATAAAAAAGTATGCACGTATCCCCGGCAACGGCGCCATTTGATTGGTTTTGTATTTTAAAGAAGTGTGTGTAGTAACCTCAATCAATAACGGTGTCGCGTGTAGCTAGACCGAGATGAGTACGGGCCGTCCTCAGGGATATGTTGAATCTTTCAATCTTACTTTAGACGTTTTGAAAAAAAGAAAGAATAGAGGAATAAAGAATAGTGGAGAATAGTTTCTAAATCTACGTCAAAATACGGATGCAGAATACAGATCTAGTTTGAATATAGATATAGATTTTATAAGAAGAATGCTTGTAGGGTTCGTTCGGATTTAGTAGTCATGGATGATTAATAAAGATTACTCTTTTTATCTTTTGATAGATTTAAAAATATATTGATAGTGATGAATAAGGATTAGGGTTCTTGGAAGAAACTAAGGTTTCCACACTATTGACCCTTGTCCTTTCATTGATCCCTATTCATGTCTAGCCCTTAACAAAAAAATTGTTAATATGATCTCAAATCTTGGTCGAGACTAGCAATAAATTGGTAGCGCGCCCGATAAGGATGTTAACGATTCTTTAGCTAAAGTTTATAAACTTCATAAGACTTAAAAGAAGTTAAAATATTTTCTCATCCATTATTCTACCCTAATCCTACGAACCCTATCAAGCGGAGAATTACTCACGCATGATGGAGATAGAAGAAGAACGAATAGAGAAAGAGATTATATTATAGAAATTAAATGCTAAATAATTAATCTAATGATCTACCTTTATTAATCAACTTCACAATTACAAAACCTTCGAGTTTAGATTACAAGAGGAAGAAGAAGTTGCTCTCGATCTCTGCCTCATAAGAAGTAGATGCTCCGTCGAATCTCACGTCGCCTTATCACGTCGAATCGCGGTCCTATCGTGGATCACTTATTCTTTGACGGTGATTTACTTCGTGTAAAAGATTGGTGATTTCTAAGTTTAGCCCTCGGTACTTTATATAGCCCCAAAACCAGAAACCAAAGATCCCCAGAATTAGGCTTAGTTGTAGCAAATCCAACCTGAAAATCCTAACTTCTGATTCGGTGAATCGGCCGCGGATCCGACGCATATTGCATGGTTTGTCCGTAGATCCGCGGTTTGTTGGTGAGATCTTGGGTGCAAATTTCTGGGGCTTTATTCTTGTGACACATAGAGATTTAGTTGATGTTTGGAACTTAAAAATATTTCCTGAGTCTCTGCCAGTTTTGATTCTTCGATTTTCTTTAATATTTTGGCATATTTTTGATTTCCAACATCTGAACATCTCGATCTCCTGACCTAAGCCAAAACTTGCACCATATCTCAAAGAATAATGTTAGTAATATTTGGTATTTTTTAGATATTATCCTAACTAATTTGATATGATAATATATTTTAAGAATATTGATTAAGGATGTTTGATATGATATGCATATTTAAATTATCATAATATTATATAAATATTATATGCATAAATTTTCCTTCATAATGTTAATTATAATATATAAACATATGATAAATACTATTTTAACAGATAAACCCAAATATGTGTAATATTTATAATAAACACCTTTAGATATTTCAGAAAAGTAAGAAAAATATTATATCAAAAGTGCGATATTTTCGACTGAACACTACACAAGCCCCACTAGTATGATCTACATTATAGTCTTGGTAGTTAAGAAAAACATCCTATGGGTTTTATCAACATGTATCAATGAAATAGTAAACTAGAACAAGTGCACGTATTAAGATAAAGAGTAACCTGATAGCATACTATCATGTCGAGCAAGAAAGTCCTATATATATATATCCAAGTATCCACTATAATATACAATAATGGCCTTTAGGGCATATATATTCCTAACAATCTCCCACTTGCACTAAGGCCAGTAGTTGTAGTATCGCATACCCAACATCCCAAAAAGTCTCTCGAATTGTGTCTGGGGGAGGGCCTTTGTGAGTGGATCTACCGTGTTGTCCTTCATGTCTACTCTCCTGACCTCGATCTTGCGGCAATCGACTATCTCCCGGGTCTGGTGATACCTGTTAGTTATATGTATTCCTTAGAGGCCATTATTGTACATGATTGTATATTATAGTGGATGCTTGGACATATATAGAGAGCACTTTCTTGCTCGACATGATAGTATGTTGTCTGGTTACTTTTTATCTTAACATATATACTTATGTATCTTTATAATGTCTCTCTGTTACATGTTGATAAAGCCCTTAGGATGTGGACTTGACTACCTGGACTATGATGGAGATCATACTAGTGGGGCCAGGGTAGTCCACAAGTACATCCTTTAATTGTTCCTGGTCGAGAGAGTATCGAGACGGGGCATCAATATTCTAGAGTAGACTAGTGTGTATGTTTCTTGACCCTTTATGGGGCGATGGTTGATCCCACAACCTTTGGTGTTTGATATAAAAGATTGCACACAGATGCTCATTGGATAATGGGTACATCGAACAGGACTCGCCGAGAACTCCTGGATGGTATTATACCTGACGTCAGATAGTAGTTCTCTGGTGATACTGGTACAGGTTTGTCTGTAGACCCGAGATCGTCATAGAGTCTTGTGTGCCCACTGTGCTTTGATTTTCTCCCTACCACGCTCAAGAGAGCATACAAACAGGTGGATTTTGGGTACAGTCTCAAGTTATGTGGAGGCAATGAGCGATAGGAGGGGATTCATCTCTCCCGGTATTGGGGGTTGATATTGCGCTATGCTCTATTTGCTATAACAGGAAGTCACTGGGCAGAGCTGATGATGAGATTTACTGGTAAGTGTTATCAGTAGTTTCTCGACCCGTTATGAGCCTCACATCGGCATGACTTATCAAGTTATTGGGGTCTGGCATTTACCACCCCCAGACTAGATATGCGACATATCAGACGCAGAAACCGGACTGTACGGTAGTGTTACTTACTGGATTCACGGAAGTTTGGACAAGCTTGCTTTTTGATCTTCTGATCGCTCAATACCTGGGTAGCCGTTACGTCTAGCTAGTACCGCTGACGGCTTATGGGTAGCTGATATGAGCAATACCTACTGCTGGCGTATTGATGGGTCTTTAGAGTCTTACACAGAGGTTTCCTGGCATAAGCGAAACGAAGTAGGGCGCATATGAGATATGTGCGGGACCGAGATTAATACGTGTATGTGATACCATATTATAATCTTGTGATATATGATATCGGTCGGTAATATGAGATATAGCCGGGTTATTGAATCAAGTGTTGATTCGATAAATTGATATATATGATATTAGTCGGTTATATATGATATAGCCGGATTATTAAATCAAGTGTTGATTTAATAATTTGATATATAATTATATATTTGATATATTAATATATATTAACTAATATTAGCTCACTTAAGAATTTCTTTTCTACAAATACATTTAAATATATATGTGATATATATTAATGTATTTAATTTTGTGTCATGCTTGATGATACATTGGACATGGGTGTATGAGACTCATACCAAACTAAAGATAATTTAGGGATTTAATTATTAAGGGATATACCAAAATTAGGTAGAAATTGGCATGGTTTAGGATGCTTGTGGAAGCATGTAGAAGTCATGACTTAGTCCACTAATTTTGTTTTACTTTAGATATTTATTAATCTAACCATTATCTCTAGCCATGGTTAAGTCTCTACAAATACACTTGAGATATTATCTCACCATGGTTCACCACTTCATCTTCTTCTTCATCTCTCATTTGCTCTCTAACTTTTTATGAGTGAAGAAAAGAAAAAGAGAAAAATTATTCTAAAGTGAGCAAAGTTCTTACTTCACCAATCTATACCAAACTAGTAATTTAGTATAGGTTGTTTACTTCACTAATTCTCAATTAGTGAAGAGGTAGCTTGAGTTAGAAATTCTTCAATGTAGATCATCTTCGGTCTCGAAGATCTTTGAGCAAGCTCGTTCTTTTCTCCTAGTAGAGCCTAAGGAGAGTCCGGGAGACCACTACTTGGAGCTAAGAGACTACTACATGGAGCTTTAGAAGTGAATGACCGGTCTATAAAGGTTGTATTCCTTGTTCACTTAGTGTAAAGCTTATTACTTGCTTAGAAAACCCTAATTCTTTAGTTCGATTCTAGGTTAGCATGCCTTAGCTCAGTAGATTTTTTAAAATTGTATACTTTATACTTCCAAAAACCTAGTAGTCATGCTAAGGCATTACAATATGGTATCAGAGCCAAGCTAGAGTATTAGGAGTGGTCTAGACGAAAGTGTTCAATCAAACTTCGAAACCCTAATTTCCCCAGTTTCTGGAAAAATTTTCAAACGTTGGAATTTTTGTAATTAAAAGTATTCTAAAATAGTGCAGGCTTTTCTATGGATCCCCAATAAGAACGACCGCCCAACTCGACCAAACGGCCACGCAACCACGACAAAACCATAGGTTTAGCCGCGGTTCCGCGGCACCGTTGGTAAGGCAGGGACTGACCCTTCTTGTGCTGATCCGTAGGTACAATTGGCATTTTCTGGGTATTTTTAAATGTGACTCAAGTGTTGAGCTCTCTGGGAATTATGGGTGTTTGTTGATTCGATCGAAATATTTAACATCGTCTAGATATCTATGATATGTGATACAATATTTGGAATCCACAGTAATTAGTTTTGCGAAAACTAGTTTGTATTTGTAAATCTAGCAATTTAGTCTCAAATGATTGGTTGCCACGGGGTTTTGATTCGGATCAAAACTCTGTCGCAATCGCGTAGTGTACGCGAATACTTGCCGGGAAACATTACTAGATAGCTATGCCCCATAGCCCCGACCAAGTGACTATAGGAGAACCCTGTTGCTAAAAGCATCCACTCGGGTGCTCGCGGCTGCGGTGTTCCGCCTAAGTGCACTTCATCGACGGCATCGGGGGTGCGACCGTCTACTAAAGTTTCTGGCGAGTATTCGATCAGGTAGTCGGGAATCCTGTTGAATTAACCGACTGGTTATTGAAAAGTGTTTTCAATTCGAGACTAAAATGCCCGGTTTATAAGGTTAGGCATGAAATTCAGAATATGTGATATTCCGGATTTATGATGTCTAAGGTATTTACTGTGTTAGGCATGAAATCCGAAGTATGTGATATTTCGGGTTTATGATGTCTAAGAATGTTGCGGATTCTAATTATTGTAGTTCACTTTCTTTTCTGCGACCGTAAGTGTAATATGTGGTGTATCGCCGGTTTCGTTGCTATACGTCAACGACAATTGGGATAAGCATATTTACTTACGTTGATGACATGTGATGTTATGTGTTGCTCTAATATGTTATATTGGATCGTCGTGTTTTGAATAGCCGGGTTTTTTTTTGCGTGAGATGAGAGTTTTTCATTTTCATTCATGTAAAAATTTGTATGTAATATTCTTTTATTGGAAACTTCTGGGTTGAGGATGATGTCACCATTGATTTATATTATTTACTTTTCCGCATTAGGATAGACCTAAGGAGGGGAGCATAAGTAACCGGGTTTTAGGGTCCAGTAGAAGACCATCTCGAGGAGTCGAGACTGGGTCTGCTAACTCTAGAATTGGGAAGGTTGCTTGCCGCTCTCGTAGGGGTCTAGGAATGTGGGTTTGGCTATTCATCATGACCGTGGAATCCGTGTTTTTTACTAGCTTAATTTAAAACACGGACTTCCTAATATATCCAATATTTCATATATTGAGTTCTGCTGCAATGTTCTGTGATGAGATCATATAACTGCATGAGACGAATGTTATTATTATATATATGATATATAATAAATGTTGCTTATTTTTGCACCCGCGCTAGTCTATCCCCCGCTCTGTCGGGCGAATGCGGATGGCATAAGCATACGTTCTATTTTCGTTTCTTTATCTGTGATGTTTAGGAAACATTAATGATGGGAACTCATTACTGAGATTAATGAAAAGGAAAGAAACCTAATGATGTTGTAGAATCAAATTTTCAAAAAGGTAGCTCTAGCTCTTGCTTTGCATAGTGGTATTCCTTGTAGAATATCCAGCACCTCATTCGATGAGAAAAGAGCCTACACCACTTCACCGGGAGTGACCTCTTTATAAGAAGCTAGCAGATACAACACCCACTCGGTTTTTTTGAAAAACGTTTGATTTTAAAAAGCGGAGCTCAAACCACTCGATTCTACAACGATATCAAGTTCAATACGCAAAAGGTTTTCTTAAAAACCTGTCGTAACTCTCAGCCATTTCAGATAAGTGATATTTAATATTCGTGCTACGTTTGTTGGCCTGCGTCAAGGTATAGTGTGTGGTAGCTGATTAGTGCTTATCTGCTGCATGTGATGCGATTAGATTAGGGTAGTCGTACGGCCTTGTTGGCCTGCGTCAAGGGTTGTGCGGGTGGGTTTAATTCAATCACGAAATGAACGGGTTGAACTTGACTAGCGCCCTATAGTTTGTTGGCCTGATTCAAGGTCATAGGACGCCAGAGGCAAAACAATATTGGGAATTTCAAGTGTTGAAATTTGCAATGAGATTGCATACCTTCTATGAGATAGTTGGATCCCGATACCCATGTTTCCCCCAATCAGAGCAAAGCTCTGTTCTGAATTTCAAAATTCAAAAATCAAAGCAACGCTTCAGATCCGGTGCGCTGCGCGCCACGTGTCAAAAGTAGACACGCCAGCGCCAGGAGCGCTGCATCCTAGGCAGCGCACCCCAATCAAAGCAAAGCTCTGTTTCAAAATTCAAATTTTAAAATTTGAAGCAACGCTTCAGATCCAGCGCTCTGCACTGCGCGCCACGTGTCAAACACAGGCGCTCTAGCGCAGTTGCGCTGCACGCCACGTGTTAAACACAGGTGCGCTAGTGCAGTTGCGCTGCGCGCCACGTGTCAAGCACGGGTGCGCTAACGCAGTTACGCTGCGCTCTGCGCCACGTGTCAAACATAGGTGCGCTAGCACAAGGTGCGCCAGCACTGGAATTAAAAGAATTCCCCACCGTTAGATCAAAAGATCTAATAATAATAAATTATTAATTGATCGGAATTAAAATTCTGTTATGGAAAGATCTTTTCAATCTTATTAAAATAAGAAGATTATCTTCTGTAAAACAGAAGCCTTAGGATCAAAGATCCAATGGTGGGAAATATTCCCAAATCAATTAGAGAAAGATCTCTTTAAATGATTTAACAAATCAATTGGCCCTATATAATGACCCCTAGACTTCAAGTCTCGAGAGACAGAAAAGGAGAGAGAAAAAACCCTCTGCAAAAAAGAGCAAGCTCTTAAGAAAAGAAGAAAAAAAGATTTTTCTTCATATTCAAGGTAAAAAAAAAAGAAGAACTGTGTTCTTGAAAAACAGAGATGAAAACATCTCGTAAAAAGAAGAAACGTCTTCTAAAAAGATCTTAGATCTATAAAAAAGACCAGGTCTCTAATTTAAAAAGAAAAGATCAAGATCTAATCATAAAAAGAAGTATTTTTACTTCATAGATCTTTGATCTATGAAGGCATAGCCTTTTAATAAAAACAAGAACTGTTGTTTTTGGATCTTGAGGCAAGGCTTCCTTAGAAGAACATAAGTTTGTTCTTTGATCTTAAAAAGCATCAAAATGCGCTTTGCGCTACTGGAAATTGCTTTCCACTCTTGAACTGCGCCTTTGCGCTCCTTGGACCGGCGCTCAGCGCCAAAACATGCCACGTGTCAACCACAGACACAGTTTGCGCTTTGCGCTCCTGAAACAGAGCACTGTGCTTTTGGGTTGGCGTTCAGCGCCAAGCGCGCCACGTATCATTCACCGGCGCACCCATAAACTGGCGCAGGGCACTCATAAATCAAAAGCGCAATGCGCTAACAAACTAGCGCTTAGCGCTAAGCGACACATGTCCTCCTCGTGTGCGCTAACCAACAGAAGCGCAATGCGCTCTTTAAATGGCGCAAAGCGCCTGATGCGCCACGTGGCGCACTGTCAGAACACACTCTGTCCTGATGAATGCTATGCATTCAATGAAGACAAAAAATATCAGAGCCCACTGCTTGGCATTATTGGAATGGGCCGAGCCCAAATAAAGGCTTAATAATAGCCAACACAAGAATAAAATGTTAAAATATTTTTAACTGGACTCAGCCCAATTCTGGCCATAAGTCCTCAATTTAAATTGAACTGAGCACACCTGCTCTTCCAATCAATCTACACCCGGTTCGAAGGTACATCTCTTCACTCTTCTGATATCTGTCGTTGTAATCCTTCAACGTCGTCAGAGAGGTAGCGGGTCCCGACAACCACACATTGCTACGGATTGTGGGGTCCTTAAATCCACGGACTACGACGTCCTTAAGCTCGTCCGTGATATCTTAAAACTAACGTCGGACTGTGGAGTCCTTAAATCCACGGACTATGATGTCCTTAACCTTGACCGTGATGTCTTAAAACTAACGTCGGACTGTGGAGTCCTTAAATCCACGGAATATGATGTCCTTAACATCGACCGTGATGTCTTAAAACTAACGTCGGACTGTGGAGTCCTTAAATTCACGGACTATGATGTCCTTAACCTCGACTGTGATGTCTTAAAACTAACACCGGACTGTGAGGTCCTTAAACTCACGGACTATGATATCCTTAACCTCGACCGCGATTTCTTAAATCTAACAATGGACCGTAATGTCCTTAAACTAATTATCGACCGCAATGTCATTAAACTAAACTATAGGGCCCAATTGCTCTCTCTTGTCGGATCTAAACGATCCTGTTAAGTCGATTTTAGTCTAAAATTAGACTAACGTGTCCTTAACGAACGTTCAAGTTGATCTTAGTTTCAAATACGGCTAACGTATCCTTAAACACAACCCTCCAAACCCAAATCTAAGAAAGATATGGATTTGGACTAGTCCACACCCTACGGACGACAACATAACTTAGTCTCCATATACAATCCACGGGCAACCAAACACAAAACAAACACCCTCGACACGAAGTGACCATCTGGAGAAGGAGAAAGTTGTTACCGCGATGCAGTAGCGTAATTAACTACAGGGGCTTGCGCCTGCAGGGAAGAGCGTCCCCACAATCAAGAACCCCTCAAACGAGGGTGAATCTGACGAAGTCTGCTACATCGGCCGCATCCGTTTAAACCTTCGATACATGGTGTCATAAATCAACTTGGCATCTTCAGAGAGGTAGACGGATAGCACCAATTAGCATCTGCCCCGAATTTCAGGCAAGACGGACCTGCGCGGTTGCGTCTCCGTGATCCGGAGGGGAACAGATTCTGGCACACCCGGTGGGACCTTTTCCTCTTTCCACTGCACACTTCGTGTGTCGTGTTCGTGAACCAATCGCGGTTTGCTAAATGGTTGCCCTCGGGTTTCGAGGTACTAAGATTTGGCGTTTTTCCTGGTGCAGAAAGCAAAGCATCAATGGTGTTCACTTGCCCAAAGTGTTCTACATGCAACTGCAACCCACGTCCTGCCTCAACTAGGGGCATAACCTACGGGCCCCAAGCGGCTTCCCTGTTCACGATGCCCGTAGAACAGGTTACTCAAGCTACCATAGGGTTGTTTTTTGGGACCATGCTCCCGCCAGCAAACCTCACCGCTCCCGTGCCAGTACCAGAAGCTCCCAAGAAGTCAGTCTTTGATCGGCTTACAACTACTGCGGCCCCTCTCAATAGGTCATCCAGCACCGGCGTCTCGGTCTTATCCAGACAAGGCCAAAATGTTAGTTATATGTATGCCCTAAAGGCCATTACTATACATAGGATGTATATTGTAGTGGATGCTTGGACATATATAGGGATGACTTTCTTTCTCGATATTATAGTATGCTATCTGGTTACTCTTTACTTTAACGTGTACACTGATTGTCTCTCTGTTACATGTTGGTAAAGCCCTTAGGATATGTACTTGACTACCTGGACTATGATGCGGATCATACTAGTGGGGACATGGTAGTCCATAAGTACATCCTTCAAAGTCCCTAGTCGTGGGTGTATCGAGACGGGGCATCGATATACTAGAGTAGACTAGCGTGTACCTTCTCGACCCATACAGATGGGCGATGGATGATCCCATATCCATTGGTGTTTGACATCAGAGATGATATACGGGTGCTCAGTGGAGACTGGGTACGCTGGACGGACTCGCCGAGAACTCCCAGATGGTATTATACCTCACGTCAGATGGCAGTTCTCTGGTGACACTGGTATAGAGTAGTCTGTTGACCCGAGATCGTCATAGAGTCTTGTGTGATTCCCACTGTGCTTTGATTTCTACCTTACCACGTCTAAGAGGGCGTGCAAAATGGTGGTTTTTGGATACAGTCCCGAATCACATGGAGGCAATGAGCGATAGGAGGGGATTCGTCTCTCCCGGTATAGGGAGTTGATGTTGCGCTGTGTTCGATTGGCTATAACCGGAAATCCCTGGCTAGGGTTGCTGAGATTTACTGGTCAGTGTTATCAGTAGTTTCTCGAACTGTTATAGACCTCATATCGACACGACTTATCGAGCTGTTGGGGTCTGACGTTTACCACCCCTAGGCAGATATGCGACATATAAGACGAACAGACCGGACTGTACGGTAAGTGTTACTGGTTGGATTCACAGGAGTGTGAGCGGGCTTGCTCGTCGATCTTCTGATCGCTCAATACCCGGGTGGCCGTTATGTTTAGAAGACCGCTTGCGGCTTGTGGGTGTTTGATATGATCATCACCTGCTGCCGGCGTATTGACGAGTCTTTAGAGTCCTACACAGAGGTTTCCTGGCTCAAGCGAAACGAAATAGGAGCGCATATGAGATATGTGCGGGACCGAGAATAATGCGTGTATGTGATACCGTATTCTATTCTCGCGATGAATCTATCGATTGGTTGTATGCGATATAACCTATTTATTGAATCGAGGATTGATTCGATAAGTCGATACATTGGATATTAGTCGGTCATATGCGATATGATCGGATCGTTAAATCAAGTGTTGATTTAATGATTTAATGTATAATTATATATTTGATATATTACTTTACATTAACTAGTATTTGTTCACTTAAGATGGATTTTCTCACTTGATGTGCACATTGTATATATGATATAGTTTTGTGCATTAGTTAGTATCATGTTTGATGATACATGCAAACTTGGGTGTGTATGATTAAACCATGGTTATGTTAATGGTTAGGGTTTTTATTTATTTATTTATTTATTTATTCTTTTGGAAAGATAAATGAAATGGTGGCTTGTTTTGTTCTTTTGTTGAAACTTCATGAAGGTTTGAAAGCTTGACCATTTTGTTTCTTTCCTTAACCCTAACCATTTACTTAACCCTAGTTTATTCTCTACATGAGTTAGCCTCACCCATGGTTGCATTATGATAACCATCACTTCATTTTTCCTTTTGGAATCAATTCATGATTCTTTTTCTTCTTCTTCTTCCTCTTGAGAAAGAAAAGAAAAGCTTGCTTCAAAAATGTCAAGTGATGATTCCAAGTGAGAAATCCAAATCCAAAGTGAACCCACTTCCTATTTCTTCATCGTCTACCACTTGCCAAGTAGTATAGGGTGTTTTATTCACAAGTTTCATGGCTTGGTGAAGTTGGAGCTTGATCTTGTGTTGCCTCGACGTAGATCATCTTCGGCATCGAAGTCGACGACCTAGCCCGATCATTTCTCCGATGAAATCAACACTAGAGTCCGAGATCCGATGATCGCAGCGGAGGGACGTCAACACGGAGCTATGGAGGTGGAGGACCGGATCTACAAAGGTTGTATTTTCGATTCACTCTTAATTAAGTTGTTAACTAGCTTCTTGTTTCGCCTAAACTCTAGTTAACGATCGCATTAGGGTTTCTCGGCACCGGAAAAAATTTGAATTTGGCATGGTTGATGCCTTATGAGACCTCTAGAGTGTGCCTAGGAACCCTACAGTGGTATCAGAGCCTAGCTAGAGCTTTAGGCGAAATGTAGACGAAGTTAGAAGTCCGATCGAACCCGTAAACCCCGACAAAACCCTTCTCTGTACATTTTTCAAAACAGTGGATTTTTGTGAATTAAAAATTCTCAGAAAAACAAGCAGGAAAAACTAAGAATTACTGTGAAGTACAGTCCACTAAGTCAATAATTTGACCGCGGAACCGCGGCGAAACCATGGGTTTGGCGGTGGTTCCGCGGCCAAAAGTTGGACGTAGTCCCTGAAATTTCATATATTTATTCTTAGGTCCTTTATTGGCAATTTTTTATGGAATTTTTTAATTCCACTCAAGTGTTAAGTTTTCTAGGGTTTTATTGGGGACTCGTTAATTTGATCGGATAATTTAACTTCGTTTATGTTTTTCCGGATATTTTAGAAACTGTTAAAAAGTTCGACCGGATATAAATACCCACTTTTTCCCCTGCCGGGAAATTTCCAAGTGTTGGATTTTTCCGTAGTTTAAGAATGTTCTAAGTAGTGCAAGTAACGCGATGGACCCTCTAGAAGACAACAAACCTTAACTCGATTATGTGACCGTCTTGAACTGCCCTTTGAACCTTCGGGTTTGGGGCAGTACGGCGTGCCACATGTGAGGCATTGGCTTGACCCTTCTACGGCTGGACCGTTGGTACTGAGGCATGAACTAGATGTTTTTAAACTCATTTCATGTGTTGAGCTGTTTCGGGAAAACTTTGGTGTTTGATTGTTTGATCGGAAAGTTTAGCATTTTCTATTTATCCGGAATGTGATACAACATTTGGAATTCACAAGTAGTTATGAGATAACTGAATGAATGTTATAAATCTAGCAGTTTAGTCTCACTTGATTGGTTGCCACGGAATTTTGATGCGATCAAAAGTCCGTCGCAATCACGTAGCTTACGCGGATACTCGCCGGGTAAACTTAATAGACAGCTACACCCCATAGCCCCGACCAAGTAACTGTGGGAGAACCCCGTCGCCGAAAGCATCCGTTCGGGTGCTCGTGGCAGCAGTGTTCCGCCTTGGTGCACTTCGTCGACGGCATCGGGGGTGCGGCCGCCTAATAAAGTTTGCGACGAGCATTCGATCAAAATGTCGGGAATCTTGTTGAATTGGCCGACTTAACATTGAAAAGAGTTTTCGATAATGAGACTAAAATGCGGGGTTTATAATTGTTAGGCATGCGATGTCTAAGGAATTCATTTGATTAGGCATGCGATGTCTAAAGAGTTTGCGGATTCCAACTGTTGTAGTTTTACACTTTCTTTTCTGTGACCGTAAGTGTAATATGTGATATGGCCGGTTTCGTTGCTATATGTCAACGACAATTGGGATGGGCATATTTACTTACGTTGATGATATGTGATGTTATGTGTTGCTGGATATGTTATATTGGATCGTCGTGTTTGAATAGCCGGGGTTTATTTTATGTAAGATGAGTGTTTTTCATTTTTATTCATGTAAAAACTTGTATGTAATACTCTTTTATTTTGGCACTTCCAGGTTGCGGAAGATGTCACCCTTTGTATATTATTTACTTTTCCGCACTAGGATAGACTCAAGGAGGAGAGCACAAGTAATCGGGTTCTGGAGTCCAGTGGGAGACCAACTCGAGGAGTCGAGTCCGGGTCTCCTAACTCCAGAATTGGTAAGGTTGCTTTCCGCTCTCGTAGGGGTCTAGGGGTGTGGGTTTGGCTATTCATCGCGACCGTGGAATCCGTGTTTTATACTGGCTCGTATTGAAAACACGGACGTCCTAGTATATCCAATGTTTCATATGTTTCTTCTGCTGCGATATCTGTGATGTGATCATGTGATGTTCTGTGATAAATACTGTATATAGTATATATGATATATTGTATAGACGTTACTTATGTTTTACACCCGCGCTAGCCCTGCCCCGCTCTGCCGTTAGTTACCTAACCTAACGGTGCACGAGGGGACATCGAGGCGAATGCGGATGGCATACGTGTACGTAGTATTTATCTGT
Organism: Agapanthus africanus; assembly: GCA_030015575.1. NCBI lineage: Eukaryota > Viridiplantae > Streptophyta > Magnoliopsida > Asparagales > Amaryllidaceae > Agapanthus > Agapanthus africanus. The sequence continues at coordinate 213,414,963 of CM057350.1, read as the reverse complement.
GATGTTTAGGTAACTTAAATGACGGGACTTCATTAATATGATTAATGAAAGAAAAAGAAACCTAAGATGTTGTGGAATCGAATTCCAAAAATAAAACAAGTAGCTACAGTTCTTGTTTTGCACAGCGGTATATATGATATATCCTGCACCTTATTCGATGAGGAAAGGGCCGACGATCCCTTCACCGGGAGTGACCCCTTTAGAAATAACTGGCAGATGCTACACACTCGGTTTGTCTTTTGATTGCTTCTATAGTTTCTGCTTTGCACAGTGATATATGTGATATATCCCACACATCATTCGACGAGGAAAGGGCCGACGATCCCTTCACCGGGAGTGACCCCTTTAGCAAAACTAGAAAAGCCTCAAAAACATTCCATTTCAAAATTCATTCGATCCTACAACGATATCAAGTTCATTACGCAATAGGTTTTCAGAAAAACCTGTCGTTGCCCTCCATCATTTCAGATAAGTCCTACTTAGTATTCGTGCTACGTTTGTTGACCTCCGTCAAGGCATAGTGTGCGGTAGCTAACTAGTATTTATCTGCTTATGCATATGATGCAGATTGGATTAGGGTAGTTGTGTGACCTTGTTGACCTCCGTCAAGGGTCGTGCGGGTGGGTTTGATTCAATCAAGAAATGACGGGTTGAACTTGACTAGTAGCCTATGGTTTGTTGACCTCCGTCAAGGTCATAGGGTGCTAGGGGCAAAATTATCGGGAATTTCAAGTGTTGAAATTTGCAATGAGATTGCATACCTTCTATGAGATAGTTGGATCCCGATACCCGCTGCGAGTAAGAGTTACTCCTGGGAGAGTTTTACACATTACAATTAGCCGATCAAGTAGGTGTCTAGAAAGGTGTTAACGAGGTTACGCCTATGGGAAAACGAGATTTACGTTAATTAGGTTCGTGCGAAAGCATGGGGGACCTCCCTCAAAGTACCGACACTGGCCTGGCTGAAAGATTGGCGAACTTGTAGTGTGTAATTAATCCCGGCTACTCTTTCCTTTTAAGGTTTGAAGGAAGATTTGATAAAAAACAGTGGGAGCCATCCTGATTAGATAAAATAATAACCAATATGATCTTGCAAGAGCATACGCTGAGTGTTTTCTTCTCTCTCTCTCCAGGTAGCGACCATATCACGCCTTAATCAAGATAATAATACGGAATATTGACCGAACCCGCTTGTTATACTGAGCTGGGGAACGTTGGTCCCGCTCCAACTTATAATTGTTATAAGACAGAGCAGGAAATTGGGGATTACCAGAATTCCCGTGCCGCCCAAACGAAGAAAGTGCATACGGATGCATCATCTTCGGGTGTGTTCATTATACAGAACTGTTTCTCAGTATTCTTTATGTCCTGGATATGAGATAACGGATCAGGATCCCGCATATGTAATCTGTTACATGGGCTACAGATAGGTAAAGAACTAAGAACGGGTGATAAATTTCATGAGACAGAAAACGGTGCAAGTGTTGCAGCCAAGTCTGTTGGTCACTGTCACCCTGTATTCCAAATACATTGATTCTGAACGAATGTTATTAGATACCGAACCTGATATACAAAATCATATCAGTTTCTTTATTTGTAAAGAAATGATAAAATTTTGTATTGTTGGATAATGTTTTGAACATTTCTTATATCAAAAGTTGATCGGTCCAGGCACGTTATCTAAAAGCTTTGACGTTCTAAATCAAACTACAGTTCCTAGTATACAGAACACACACAAGAGGAAGAGTTCAGATATGAACGATTCCTTCTTGAGGTATTATAGACTAGGTCATATCAATGTGACCCGACTAGCTTAAGTTACATTTAAGATGTATATTTAAATCAGTTTGAATTTACATCTTGTGAAACTTGCCAGTCATGTCACAAAGATTAGATGACCATAGCTCTGTTTATTGGAAACAGAGAAAGAGTTAGTAAACTCTTGGGATGATACATGTTGATGTATGTAGGTCCCCTGTCTACACATGCCAAGACCGGTTCTTTATATTTCATTACATTCTCTGATAATCTCTCAAGATTCAGACATATGTTCCTGTTGAAACACAAGTCCGAACCTTTTGAGATATTCACAGAATATAAGTTAGAAGTAGAGAACCAAAATGGGTATAAGTATTATGTCCTTTGATGTGATCAAGGAGGAGAATACTTGAGCACGGAATTCTTGGACTTTTCTAAAGGAGAATGAGATTCTCTCTCAGCATTACTCCTCCGTATACACCATAGCACGATGGTATATCGGGACGGAGCAATAGCACCCTATATGATATGGTGTGCTCTATGATGAGTACTACTGAGTTTCCTATTTCCTTTTGGGAGTTATGCGCTTGAGAAGCTGCATACCTATTGAATAAGGTTCGAATCAGATCACAGCCTACCACTCCATATGAGATATGGTATGGGAAGAGCCCATGTCTTAAGCTAGTTAAGATTTGGGGTTGTCCGGCCAATGTCTAAAAGCAAAATCCGGACAAGCTCGAGGCAAGGTCAGTTATGTAGAACTGGAAAGGTTCCAGCTATGCAAACTACAGCAGATGATTTGGTACAACCAAAGGATTCAGTAGATACCAACGAACCTCAGCCTCTCCGCCGATTTAGTAGGGTTTCTCACCCACCTGAGAGATACTTCAGTTTCTTTATGACAGTGGGAGCGAGGATTGCATCACGAGATGATGACCCAACTAGTTTGGAGCTGGCCATCAGGAGTGGGACTCTATAAGAATGGCTGGATGCTTAGCGATCTGAGATGGAATCCTTATACACCAACAAAGTATGGACTTTGGTTGCTATATCTGAAGGGTTAAATCCCCATCAGGAGCAAGTATATCTTGAGAAGATTACTTGGTGTAGATGGAAAGGTTGAGACTTTCAAAGCTAGACTTGTTAAAGGTTTTCGTCATCGACCAGGCGTGGATAATGATGAAACCTTTTCCAGTGGCTATGCTTAAGTCCATCCGGATCCTACTTGCCACGGCTACATGCCATGACTACGATATCTGGCGGTTGGGTGTCATGACTGCTTTTCTAAAATGATGTTTTAGAAGAGAGCGTCTGTAAGTACACAGCCAGAGGGCTTCGTAGACAGTGGGAGCAGCGGAAACGTGTACAAGATGCTTTATAGGATAAAGCAGGTATCGCGGAGTTGGAACGTCTGTTTTGATGTAGTAGTCAAAGTGTTTGACATCATCAAAATGGTAGATGAACCTTGTATAAACAAAAAGGTAGTAGGGAGTATGGTGACGATCCTCGCAGAGTATGTGGATGACATAATCTTGATAGGGAAGGAGTTTCCTATGCTACGCTCGATCAATCTCCGCTTATCACAATGATTCTCCACATAGGATCAAAGTGATACCTACTAAATTCTGGGTTTTGGATCTATGAGATAGATCTAAATGGATGTTAGGATTCTCACAAGTTGAAGTGAGATGCTATCAATTGATCCTGGGGAGAATCACTGGAAGTGTTCCAGGGTGATAAGGACGACTGAATGTCAGTCCATGGCATTGTCTTTACCCTCAGTGGAAGGACGGTATGTTGGAAGAGTTCCAAGCTAAATACCGTGGCTTACTAGACGATAAAGGCAGGATACATCGCTACTTAAGATGCTACCAAAGAGGCAGTCTGGATGTATATTAGTTCATGAGATGAACATCGTTCCTCCCATTGTGAGACAATGGAGTTGTGGGTTATGCCTAGGAACGCCTGTCCCATCAGTGATCCAGACATATTCTGAGGCAGTATCACCTGATCATGGAGATGGTTGATCTCCAGGGGATCGAGGTTAGGAGAGTAGACTCAGAGGACAACACGGCGGATCCACTCACGAAGGCTTTTTCCCAGAGAGAGACTTTTATAGGATGGTTGAGTATGAGATACTACAACCACTGCTATCAGATGGCCCTAATGCAAGTGGGAGATTGTTAGTTATATGTATGCCCTAGAGGCCATTACTATACATAGGATGTATATTGTAGTGGATGCTTGGACATATATAGGGATGACTTTCTTTCTCGATATGATAGTATGCTATCTGGTTACTCTTTACTTTAACGTGTACACTGATTGTCTCTCTGTTACATGTTGGTAAAGCCCTTAGGATGTGTACTTGACTACCTGGACTATGATGCGGATCATACTAGTGGGGACATGGTAGTCCATAAGTACATCCTTCAAAGTCCCTAGTCGTGGGTGTATCGAGACGGGGCATCGATATACAAGAGTAGACTAGCGTGTACCTTCTCGACCCATACAGATGGGCGATGGATGATCCCATATCCATTGGTGTTTGACATCAGAGATGATATACGCGTGCTCAGTGGAGACTGGGTACGCTGGACGGACTCGCCGAGAACTCCCAGATGGTATTATACCTCACGTCAGATGGCAGTTCTCTGGTGACACTGGTACAGAGTAGTCTGTTGACCCGAGATCGTCATAGAGTCTTGTGTGATTCCCGCTGTGCTTTGATTTCCACCTTACCACGTCCAAGAGGGCGTGCAAAACGGTGGTTTTTGGGTACAGTCCCGAATCACATGGAGGCAATGAGCGATAGGAGGGGATTCGTCTCTCCCGGTATAGGGAGTTGATGTTGCGCTGTGTTCGATTGGCTATAACCGGAAATCCCTGGCCAGGGTTGCTGAGATTTACTGGTCAGTGTTATCAGTAGTTTCTCGAACTGTTATAGACCTCATATCGACACGACTTATCGAACTGTTGGGGTCTGACGTTTACCACCCCTAGGAGAGATATGCGACATATAAGACGAGCAGACCGGACTGTATGGTAAGTGTTACTGGTTGGATTCACAGGAGTGTGAGCCGGCTTGCTCGTCGATCTTCTGATCGCTCAATACCCGGGTGGCCGTTACGTTTAGCAGACCGCTTGCGGCTTGTGGGTGTTTGATATGATCATCACCTGCTGCCGGCGTATTGACGAGTCTTTAGAGTCCTACACAGAGGTTTCCTGGCTCAAGCGAAACGAAATAGGAGCGCATATGAGATATGTGCGGGACCGAGAATAATGCATGTATGTGATACCGTATTCTATTCTCGTGATGAATCTATCGATTGGTTGTATGCGATATAACCTAGTTATTGAATCGAGGATTGATTCGATAAGTCGATACATTGGATATTAGTCGGTCATATGCGATATGACCGGATCGTTAAATCAAGTGTTGATTTAATGATTTAATGTATAATTATATATTTGATATATTACTTTACATTAACTAGTATTTGTTCACTTAAGATGGATTTTCTCACTTGATGTGCACATTGTATATATGATATACTTTTGTGCACTAGTTTGTATCATGTTTGATGATACATGCAAACTTGGGTGTGTATGATTAAACCATGGTTATGTTAATGGTTAGGGTTTTTATTTATTTATTTATTTATTTATTTATTTATTCTTTTGGAAAGATAAATGAAATGGTGGCTTGTTTTGTTCTTTTGTTGAAACTTCATGAAGGTTTGAAAGCTTGACCATTTTGTTTCTTTCCTTAACCCTAACCATTTACTTAACCCTAGTTTATTCTCTACATGAGTTAGCCTCACCCATGGTTGCATTATGATAACCCTCACTTCATTTTTCCTGTTGGAATCAATTCATGATTCTTTTTCTTCTTCTTCTTCCTCTTGAGAAAGAAAAGAAAAGCTTGCTTCAAAAATGTCAAGTGATGATTCCAAGTGAGAAATCCAAATCCAAAGTGAACCCACTTCCTATTTCTTCATCCTCTACCACTTGCCAAGTAGTATAGGGTGTTTTATTCACAAGTTTCATGGCTTGGTGAAGTTGGAGCTTGATCTTGTGTTGCCTCGACGTAGATCATCTTCGGCATCGAAGTCGACGACCTAGCCCGATCATTTCTCCGATGAAATCAACACTAGAGTCCGAGATCCGATGATCGCAGTGGAGGGACGTCAACACGGAGCTATGGAGGTGGAGGACCAGATCTACAAAGGTTGTATTTTCGATTCACTCTTAGTTAAGTTGTTAACTAGCTTCTTGTTTCGCCTAAACTCTAGTTAACGATCGCATTAGGGTTTCTTGGCACCGGAAAAAATTTGAATTTGGCATGTTTGATGCCTTGTGAGACCTCTAGAGTGTGCCTAGGAACCCTACACAAAATTCCTGTGGGCCCACAACAAAGCCTGCAATCCCAGAGAAGGTTATTCCGAAGAGAGTAACCAACCCTGCTCCTGAAGTCGTCAAGGCGGCTTCTCCTGCTAAGGGGTTGGTCTTTACAAGACTGTCTGTCCCAACTCCCACTCCCGCTCCTGCTACTCAAAGGACATCAGTCTTCAACAGGCTGATGCCAGCAACGACCCCTCACCTGAACAGGGGGCAAGATAAAGCCATCCCCGTCATCGAGCCAACTCTATCAACTCGACTTGCTCGACGTCGTCACTGGCGCCGGGTAAGGAAGGCCGGGGGAAACTCCCCCTCTGTGCTAACCCCACCAGCCCCAACGGTGGAAATAAATGCCGCTGTTCCAACCGAGAACAGGTTCGAGCTACTGAATAAGGTGCACAAGAATTCTCCTACCGCCGTACTGAAAAGTCTCCTCCTCCGGTGGAGAATGTTACAGAAATAAAACGGGTGCAGTCCCCTCAACGACTGTTTTCTAAATTTTACAAAATCTGGCGACAAGTCCAAGAGTCAGTAGTCGATCAAGATTACCCTCGCCGACAGAAAAGGGCAAAGGTCCGACAGGAAGAAAACCGTCCTGTCAAAGCACAACGGATGACAACCACCTGGGTGCCCACTGTAACGGCCCCCTCGACTTCGACCACTCATAAGAAGAGAAAGCCAGAGAAGATCCCCGTGCCTGCAACAAATGTCAAAAGCACTGAGCCCAAACGCCCTAAGTCTGGGAGCATGGTGGTGCATACTATTTACATGGCATCCGGGAAGGAGGATAGCCGCGCTTTTATGGGCCACCGACCACTCACCCGATCCATCACAAGAGCTCAGGAACAGCAACAGCAGAAGCTTCAGGAGATGCTGACTGCCATGGCCGCACTCACCGGGCCAAAAGAAAGCCCGGAGGCATCATTGGAACAACGTCGTGAACACGAGACTGATGCTGAATCCCTTCAGAGAATGCTCGAGAAGAAGAACAGGGAGGCTGCGGAACAAGCGGCCAATATAAAGCAAATGGCTCTTCTGTTCCAGGACATGGTGAGTATGATGATCCAGCAAGACCCTCCAGCTGAAGATCCTCCGATTATCCTCGAAGATGACAGAGGAGAGACATCGAATCCTCTACCGGCTCTGTCAACAGCCAAAGAGGAAACAATCTCTAAAGCTGCCCTGGATGACTATATTGCTCAGCAAATACGAGTTCACCAGGCAAATGAAGCGGCCGGCCAAGTCGTCAAGACTGGACGACCATATCCAGGCTGGTATGATCAGATAAAGTAGCCGCCGGGCTACACGATCCCGAAATTCCATGTCTACAAGGGGACAGGCAATCCCCATCAACATGTCGCCCAGTTCAGGGCTCTTTGTGGCAACACCGGCGGCGATGATAAGCTCTTGCTTCGCCAATTCGTCGGCAGCTTATCAGAGACGGCCTTCGAGTGGTACTCCGAACTTCCAAATGATTCCGTCAAAACTTTCGCGGAAATGGAGTTGTTGTTCACCCAACGATTCGCAAGTGCTAGTGAACGCACCCCAATAACAGCGTTGATCAATGTAAGGGTGAAGCCGGGCGAAACTTGGGTTCAATACGCAATCCGATGGCGGAATTTATGGTCGAAGTGCGAACAACACATCGAGGAAGCACCAACGGTGGGCATGTTCGTGGGCACCCTAGACCCTCATGCAACTATTTCACAGTTCATGATGTTCTTCAAACCCACCACATTCCAGGCCCTAATCGACAAGCTGGCCCAGATGGATCAAATGGGTCATAGACCGTCTCCCCCAAAACCGGAACAGCGGAACGAAAATGGTAAATGGAAGGCGATCTTCGTTGCAAACACCCAACAGCAGCCCAGTGCTCCAAGACTAGCGGATCAATTGGAGGAGAGACGGCGCTATTACAATGAGAAAATGAAGCGCCCTTACTCATTCCTACAGGATAAAACGAAGAGGCTGTTCGAGCAGGCGGTATGCAACAGTCTCATCAATCTGCCGAATCCAAGGCAACCACCGCAACCCAGCGAAGTGAATAATCCCAATTATTGCCCTTACCACCAAACGGTAAGCCATCCGATCGAAGATTGCTTCATCTTTAAGGGATGGATTGAGGATCAGTACCAACAAGGCAAGTTCGCGCTATCTGAAAGGTGGAAAGTGAGCCCACCACAACCACACACTCCTAAGAAGATGGACACACCGGGGGCAACGTGCTTTTTTGTTGAAGAAGCTCCATGGGAGGTGGCTCTTTCGGCCAAAACCAAAAGGATGCTGAATGATCTCCAGACATGCCCGGCGATCAGATGGAAGAATCCGTTGGAACCTGAGGTCATCGAGGGGATGCTGAAGCCACGCCCAACTCTAGAGATTGGTGGTGATAGCCAAAGCGTTCATGCTCAGCCGTCGAAATCTTCGAAAAAGAAGAATAAATCCAAAAAGCCCGTGAAGCTTGGCGATAAGCGCACGGACCTGCAGAAACAAATCGACGCGCTGGAAGAGTATAACCAGAAGGCGCGGACTCCAATCACGCTCCAAGAGTTCCTCAGCCACGTTCTTAAAGACGAAGATAGGAGAAGAATCGTCGGATGAATCTGAGGATTACGTAGCAAATTACCATATGATCTCTCATTCATCGCTAGAAAATGAAGAGGCTCCTTGCACAAAGAAACTGGGGGCAGAGCCTTAACCGGAACTTCTGGGGCCGTCAGATGAAATGATCGACGCATTCCTAAATGAAGCTCTCCTGAGAAGTAAAGTTGATCGGGACCGTGAGATGGCCATATTTGAAAAGGCCAAACGCCGGCGACTGGATAAGAGAGTCGAGACACTCCCGCCGAATCAAGGAACATCCGTCGCCGATAAAAACAAGTTCAAGACGAGGAAAAGGTTTGCTAAAGCCATATCAATGGGAATGAAGATACCACCCTCTGAAGGAAACACTCCTGGTGAAATAGAAACACATCCTAGCTACTGTTTATATCATCGAAAGATTTCGCACCCTACCGAAGAGTGCGACGCTTTTAAAAGATGGTGGCAGGGATATGTTGTTCACCGGCAAGATTTTAAGCGGGTGAAACGCAAAACTCGTCGGGAGCAAAGAAGTGCGACCGAGGAACATGAAAGAACTACCGGTAACTGTCATATGGTCAACACCGGGGGATCGCAGGTTCTTACTTTCGGAAGCGACTCTGACGAAGAGATGGCTTTTCGCCCTCTCTTTAAAGGATCCACCTTGGGAAAGGAGGAAGAACCGAAGGCCTGTGAAAACATTCAGCTGCGCAATCGCACGCTTCCAGAAAAGAATCTCGGACCCACGAGTAGAAAAGATAAGGGGAAAGAAAAGGTCTCTGAGGTTATCACCCTGGATGACCAAGTCATGAAAGAGCTGACTGCCAAGGACCCGCCAAAGAACAATAAGGTGGACTATAACGTTCTGGCGCACTTGAGCAAGTTACCCTCGCAGCTCAGTATTCTCGACGCCCTTCTACTATCAAAGAAGCAAGAGATTCATTGATCAAGACGCTATAAGAGCCAGAGCAATTCCAAGCCTTTCTCGCCGAAGAAAAGATGAAGGACGAGCTGGAGGAAGTACACACAGCCGATATCACCTTCGGCGATGAAGATATCTTCCTCGGGACGTGCGAGCACAACCGTCCCCTCTATGTCTTAAGATACTGCCACGATATAAAGATAGGCAAAATCCCGGTCGACAATAGGTCTTCCGTCAATCTCCTCAATGCGCGAGTGTTGAAGGAAATCTGTATGAGCGTCCAACATCTCGCTCGTGATAAAATCACCATCTCTGGTTTTGACTCCCAATCAGCGCGGACTCTCAGGTCTGTGATATTGACATTACGATTCGGGCTACTTGTCACGGATATTAAATTTCATGTCATTGACGCCAAGACATGCTATAACGCTTTGCTCGGCCGGCCTTGGTTACATGAGTACAACATCATCCCTTCTACACAACATCAGTGTATGAAATACTTTAAGGATGGTCTCGAGTATACCGTAACAGGAGAGCTGAATCCATTCTCCGTAAACGAAGTTCGCAAGTATGAAGATGCAAAATATTTCTTGCCAGATTTCGAAGACATGGAGAGATGTCACAGACCAGAGAACAAAGCTATCACCACCATTCCTGTCTTCGGGAGTGATACTGAAGAAGAGGAAGAGATAGTTTATTCAGGCCCACCCCAGCACAACAAGACAGGACCGTCCGCTCCTATGTTGATCTTTGGCAGTGACTCGGAAGATAAGGTCCATGCTATATTCTCCGCTCGTCCTTCAATACAAACATTCGCTGATGAAGAGCAAAGTTTGCAAGTTGCCATGGTTCCGTCCAAACATCATAAAGAACTAGACGCGCTTGATACCTACAGTGTGGAAGAGCTGCAGACGTTCTATGTCCCTCCCAGGCGAGAAGACGAAAAGGCGATCCTATTCTACCGCTCCGGGGAAACCAGAGTGGAGAAAGAAGTTTGGCATGACGCCGATTCTACGCTCGACAGGCTCCAGCCCATCCGTCTGCCTAGATACTACACAGAAGGCTTAAAAAGGCTATTGAAGTGCCAAGGGATATCCTTCAAACAGATCGCTCGAAAAGCTATGTTCTATAACAGGATCTGGAACGTTTCCGGAACTCAGCGCAAGTTGCCCAACGGGAGAATGGAAGCGATCGGGCTTGGATATGTTCGGTCCAAGAAATGGGAGCTACTCCACGACTGCTATGTCGTACATGACTTTGATGAAGAAGGAGATGCTCAATGGGAGAATGCTAACCTTGAACCAGAAAGAGCCCCCGACGTGAAAATGCCCAGTCCGTCGTTCGAAGAACAAATGGACAAGCTCATAAGGGAAGCAGGTCAGAAGGTTTGAGACGACCATAATCGCGAAATGGCCATCTACAAGAAAGCCAGGACGCAACGCCTTCTTCAATAGGCTGCGAAAGATGAAAATGCCCCTCCCTGTCAACCTGTCGTACAAAAGGCCCGACGCAGAGGCAGAAACAAATCAAAGAGCGGAAAAGGCGTTCAACAACGACAAAGCGGGACCAAGAAGTCACGCGATCGGGAATTGAGCGGTCCGGATTTGTCCCTTATGAAGAAGATGAGTCGAGTATACACTTTTCCTCAAGACAAGACAAAGAAGATACTTGATCTTGCCATAAGACATCAAATGCTTACACTTCCGGAGTCCAAACACCCTGAGCAAGCTAACGAGGTCTCTCATCCAGACTATTGCTCTTATCACCGAGCAATAGGACACCCCCTCGAAGATTGCTTCACCTTCATGAACTGGGTCGAAGATCAATATCAGCTTGGCAAATTCGCTCTTACCAGCAGTTGGAGGGTAACACCGCTGCAGAAACATGAACCCAAATCCATGAGGGTAGAACCAGATCCACATCGGTCTTGGAAGCGAGCTCGTACCTGTCACGTGATAATGTTGTCAGAAGAACCTGAGAATATGGATGAACTCCCTTGGTGCATCGAAAACAATGATGACGAGGTAATCTCAGAATTTCCACCGGTGCCAAAAGAGCTGGAAGATGGAATACATACCACTGCAGATAACCTCAAGAAAATTGATTTGGGGACGACAAGTGACCCGCGACCGACATTCGTCAGTGAGTTGCTGTCTGAGGAAAGAGTAGCTGCACTAAAAGACGTGCTTATACAACATATGGATTGCTTCGCGTGGAACTATTCCGAAATGCCAGGACTAGACCCAGAGATTGCTGTCCACAAACTGGCGATATCCCCGGACGTCAAGCCAATCAAACAAGCACCGAGAAGAATGCGGCTTGAGCTTGAGATGAGTATCAACGCCGAGGTTAAGAAGCTAATCGACTCTGGCTTCATCCAAGAAATTTAGTATCCTGACTGGATCGCCAACATCGTCCCAGTGATGAAGAAGAATGGGACAGTGCGCATATGTGTGGACTTTCGGGATCTCAATAAAGCCTGCCCGAAGGATGACTTCCCAGTGCCAGTTACCGAGCTGATGATAGACAATACATCCACTCACGAAGTCTTCTCCTTCATGGACGGATCGTCAGGATACAATCAGATAAAGATGCATCCCGAAGACCAGAAACATACCGATTTTCGGACCCCTTTGGGTATATTCTGCTATAAGGTAACGCCTTTCGGTCTAAAGAACGCCGGTGCCACCTATCAGAGATCCATGACGAAGATCTTCGATGAACTTATACATGAAATCGTCGAATGCTATATCGACGACCTCGTGGTGAAAAGCAAATCATACGAGGAACATCTCGAGCATCTGAAGATCGTGTTTCAACGCCTTCGGCAATACAATTTGAAGATGAACCCTCTCAAATGCGCATTCGGGGTGTCCTCAGGAAAATTCCTAGGATTCATTGTCCGACGAGGTATCGAGATAGATCCGTCAAAGATCAAGGCGATCATAGAAATGCCTCCGCCAAGGACTCTTAAACAATTGCGGTCTCTCCAAGGGAAGCTCGCGTACATCCGGCGATTTATAGCCAATCTCTCTGGCAAGTGCCGTCCTTATAGTCACCTGATGAAGAAGGTAACCCCGTTCGTCTGGGATCACAAATACCAAGGCGCACTGGACGAAATCAAGCAATATCTGCAGAACCCACCAGTGCTGGCTACTCCGGTCAAAGGAAAGCCCCTTATTCTTTATACAATAGCCCTCGAAGGCTCCTTAGGTGCGTTATGGGCACAAGAGAACGACCAAGGGAAAGAAAGAGCTCTCTATTACTTGAGTCGAGTTCTGCTGGGGGCAGAAAGCAATTATTCTCCCATCGAAAAAAACTGCCTGGCGTTGATCTTCGCGATAACGAAATATAGGCACTATGCATTGGTGCATGAAGTCCGTCTCATATCGTAGGTGGACCCTTTCAAGTATTTGATGTCGAAGGCCATATTAACGGGACGACTTTCTAAATGGGCCTTGCTCTTGATGGAGTTCTCAATAACTTATCAGCCTCTTAAGGCAGTGAAAGGCCAGGCCATCGCCGACTTCCCCGCTGAACATTCAATACCGGCGGATTCTCCCTTGAATTGCGAACTGCCAGACGAACATGCGTTTGATACGATCGACGGTGGTGATACCCGATGGGAACTTTATTTTGATGGAGCGTCTTCCATGAAGAAGCGCAAACAGAACACGCCTATAATCAAATCAGGGGTAGGCCTCATCTTCGTGACCCCACAAGGAGGGATAATGCGCTTCGCTTTCTCTTTAACAGAGCCGAGGACAAACAATGAAGCCGAGTATGAAGCTTTGATAGCAGGCCTCGAGATTCCATCGACATGGGAATTGAAAACCTCATCATATACGGAGACTCCCAACTGGTCGTTAGCCAAGTAAACGGCGAATATCAAACGTGCAAACCAGAACTGGTGAAGTACGGCGAGAGGGTACATCAACTGCTGACCCAAATCCCTTCCTATACCTTGGAAAGCATACCGCGTGCGGAGAATAGTAAAGCGGATGCATTAGCAAAGCTTGCTAAAGAATTGGCCGATGAGAACCTCGATGACGTAAGAATCGTGGTACAAAGCCGTCGGGTTCTTGCACCAGCAGAAATATCTCCGGAGTCGTCCGAGGAGAAGGGAGCGACCGATCAAATGGCTCTATAGGTAAAAGACCAAGAAACGGTTGAGGATTGGAGAGAAGTCTTTATAGACTACTTCAAATCCTGTCGAACGCCTGAAGGTGCGTCCTCAAAACATCAGCACATGAAGCGAGCCCTATCTTTTGCCTTCGTCAATGATACTCTGTACAAGAGATCATTCGATTCTCTATGGCTAAGATGCCTGGGACCTGAAGAGGCGAAGAGAGTCATTCAGGAAACCCACGACGGACTCTGTGGTTCTCACCAAGCCGGGCCGAAAATGAAGCTGAAGATCAAACAGATGGGTTATTATTGGCCCACGATGATCTAAGACTGCCTCGAATATGCGAAGCAATGCCACTCGTGCCGGATTCACGGGGACTTCATCCATCAGCATCCGAATCCGCTACATCCGACAGTGGCTAGCTGGCCGTTCGAAATGTGGGGGACTGACATAATCGGCCCCATCGAACCAGCATCGTCCAGAGGACATCGATTCATTTTAGCGACAACTGATTACTTCTCCAAATGGGCAGAAGCAGTACCGCTGAGGGAGGTAAAGACGGAGAATATCCTCCACTTCTTCAAGACACACGTCATTTATCCGTTTGGAACTCCGAGATGGATCATCCCCGATAACGGGCTAGCCTACAGAAGCCACAAGATCAGCCGCTTCGCACAACAACACAACATAGACTGGAGATACTCATCAGTCTATAATCCCCGAGCTAACGGTCTAGCTGAGGCTTTCAACAAGACCTTGACAAAGATCGTGAAAAAGACGGTGTCACGAAATAAAAAGGACCGGCATGAGAGACTGTATGAAGCTCTCTGGGCGTATCGGACCACGTTCAAGACGGCCACGAACACAACGCCATACGCGTTGGTATTCGGTTCGGAAGCGGTATTCCCTCTCGAGATAGAGTTACCCTCTCTACGAGTTACAGTCCATTATGAGCTAACGGACGATGAGAATGCTCACCTTCGGCTTGAGGAGCTCGATGCCCTTGATGAAACCCGGCTCCTGGCGCAGCAAAATCTGGAAGTTATAAAGCAAAGATGACGCGCTCATATGAAAGATTGACTAGGCCGAGGACATTCAGCCAAGGCGAACTCGTACTAGTGGTCAAAAGACCTATGATCCCCAATCGTTCTAAACGAGGGAAATTCGAGCCGAACTATGAAGGCCCGTACATCATAGACAAGGTCTACGAAGGTGGAGCCTATCTACTCATGGACATGCATGGTGAAAGACCCTTCAGGCTAATAAATAGTCGCTTCCTAAAGAAGTACTACGCTTGACGAGTCACGGCCTAGGTCAATGATAAATAACGACGACTATGTCCGCTCGCTATCTTCCTAAGCCCAAACTCTATCAGTAGTAACCGGCTTTCTTTACTATGGACCGAAACGTCCTTAAACTAATAATGGACCGAAACGTCCTAAAACTAACAGCAGACCGAAACGTCTTTAAACTAACGACGAACCGAAACGTCCTTAAACTAACAGCGGACCGAAACGTCCTTAAACTAACGACGGACCACTATGTCCTAAAACTAGCTGTTGACCGAAATGTCGAGAAACTACGATGGATTCCAGCATCCCAAAGCTGATTAAAAAAAAAGCTATGTCCATAAGCAAAATGGGCACGGATGAAAACACGGAAGGGCTCCGTGAGTAAAAACAGCAGGGCTACCGGCGAGTATTTGTGAAAACCCGAAAGGGCGCAACTTCGTTAAAAAAAACGGTATGTACACAAGCAAAATGGGCACGGATGAAAACCCGGAAGGGCTCCGTGAGTAAAAATAACAGGGCTATCGGCGGGTGTTTGTGAAAACCTGAAAGGGCGCAACTTCGTTACAAGACACTTGCAAGGTCCTCTTGACCTTGTGAGGAGAAATCACCCGCGTGAGATCCTTACGACTCATAAGGGAGCAACAGACTTAGGAATCCTCACGATTGCTAAAGAGAAATTACACTTGCGAGATCCTCACAACTCGTAAGGAGAATCCTCTTATGAGACCCACATGGCTCATAAGATTCAAAAGTCTTAAGTTACAGAGACCTGAACCTGTTCTTAAGCAGCCCCCACAACCTCCACTACTGCCCTACAAGCGGCTCAATACTGACCCTTGTATACAATCCATGGGCACGAGTAAACATTTCCCTAACAAAGTCCCATCTGTGACTAGGGATATGTTCGCACGATGAACAGCCCTTGTAAGTCCTCTCGACTTATAAGGAGAATACACTCTTGCAAGATCCTTACGACTTATAAGAGATCATACACATAGGAGTCCTCACGACTCCTAAGGAGAAAACGCACCTACGAGATCCTCACGACTCGTAGGGAGAAGTACCTTTATGAGACCCTTACGGCTCATGAAGTCAAATGCCTTAGTCGACAGGATCCTAACCCTATTCGCTAAACCACCTTTGTTCTATATCGACGGAGGCAAATGATGATTCGCTCCTGGCAATATTTCAGTTGTAGCGGTGCTGATGCTGAAATCGGTGTCTAATCCCAAGCCTGCGGCAAAATGCTGCGAGCCACACATGCATACGAAATAGCCGAAATGATGGGGCAACTTGCAACAAAATCAGCAAGTAAAAATGTATGCATGCAGAATAGCCGAAATGATTGGGCAACTCGCAATATAAAGCAGCGAGTAAAAATAAGATGAATAGCCGAAATGATTGGGCACCGCGAAAAATAGCCGAAATGATGGGGCAATCGCGACCTTCGCGATATAAAAGCTGAAATGATAAAGTATCGCGGAAAGAAATAAAATAAAAATAAAAATGGAATTTATGCCCTATAGGTGATATCATGTCAATCCTTGTATACAATCCAGGGGCACAAACAAAGAAGGAATTACACTCCTCCTCCCCAGGTTTCATCAGAAGAAGAAGCCAAATCTCGACGGGTCACAGATAGCCTAGAGATCATCTCAACATTCGTCTCATTACAGCAGACACAATATCAAGCAAAGTGGAACAGCGGCAACTCCCAGTTCCATGACTCGGCGGTGTACAGACGACCGAGAGTAAAATTCCTGGTTACGTGGAACGCGGATAACGTCACTTCTGACCCCGCGGAAAACGTCCAGAGCGGATCCTGGTCCTCACCGAGCACGGCAGTGAACCCGTGTAAAGCATCCAGAGCGGAGCCTAGTCCTCGCCGAACACGGCAGCGAACTCGTGGGAAGCATCTAGAGAAAAATTCCTGGTTACGTGGAACGCGGATAACGTCACTTCTGACCCCGGGGAAAACGTCCAGAGCGGATCCTGGTCCTCGCAGAGCACGACAGTGAAACCGTGTGAAGCATCCAGAGCGGAGCCTAGTCCTTGCCGAACACGGTAGCGAACCCGTGGGAAGCATCTAGAGCAAAATTCCTGGCTACGTGGAACGCGGATTATGTCACTTCTGACCCCATAGAAAACGTCCAGAGCGGATCCTGGTCCTCGCAGAGCACGGCAGTGAACCCGTGTGAAGCATCCAGAGCGGAGCTTAGCCCTCGCCGAACACGGCAGTGAACCCGTGGGAAGCATCTAGAGCAAAATTCCTGGTCATGTGGAACGCGGATAACGTCACTTCTGACCCCATGGAAAAAGTCCAGAGTGGATCCTGGTCCTCGCAGAACACGGCAGTGAACCCGTTTGAAGCATCCAGAGCGGAGCCTAGTCCTCGCCGAATACGTCAGTGAACCCGTGGGAAGCATCTAGAGAAAAATTCCTGGTCACGTGGAACGCGGATAACGTCACTTCTGACCCCGTGGAAAACGTCCAGAGCGGATCCTGGTCCTCGCAGAGCACGGCAGTGAACCCGTGTGAAGCATCCAGAGCGGAGCCTAGTCCTCGCCGAACACGGCAGTGAACCCGTGGGAAGAATCTAGAGAAAAATTCCTAGTCACGTGGAATGCGGATAACGTCACTTCTGACCCCTTAAAAAACATCCAGAGCGGATCCTGGTCCTCGCAGAGCACGACAGTGAACCCATGTGAAGCATCCAGAGCGGAGCCTAGTCCTCGCCGAACACGGCAGTGAACCCATGGGAAGCATCTAGAGCAAAATTCCTGGTCATGTGGAACGCGGATAACGTCACTCCTGACCCCGTGGAAAACGTCCAGAGCGGATCCTGGTCCTCGCAAAGCACGGTAGTGAACCCATCTGAAGCATACAGAGCGGAGCCTAGTCCTCGCCAAACAAGGCAGTGAACCCGTGGGAAGCATCCAGAGCAAAATTCCTGGTTACGTGGAACGTGGATAACGTCAATTCTGACCCCGTGGAAAACGTCCAGAGCGGATCCTGGTCCTCGCAGAGCACGGCAGTGAACCCGTGTGAAGCATCCAGAGCGGAGCCTAGTCCTCAATGAACACGGCAGTGAACCCGTGGGAAGCATCTAGAGCAAAATTCCTGGTTATGTGGAACGCGGATAACGTCACTTCTGACCCCGTGGAAAACGTCCAGAGCGGATTCTGGTCCTCGCAGAGCACGGCAGTGAACCCGTGTGAAGCATCCAGAGCGGAGCCTGTTCTTCGCCGAGCACGGTAGTGGTCCCGTGTGAAGCATCCAGAGCAAACATTGGACTGTGGAGTCCTTAAGTCCTCGGACTATGATGTCCTTAACCTCGACCGCGATGTCATAAAACTAACATTGGATTGTGGAGTCCTTAAATCCACGGACTATGATGTCCTTAACCTCGACCGTGATGTCTTAAAACTAACGTTGGACTGTGGAGTCCTTAAATCCACGGACTATGACGTCCTTAACCTTGACCGCGATGTCTTAAAACTAACATTGGACTGTGGAGTCCTTAAATCCATGAACTATGACGTCCTTAACCTCGACCATGATGTCTTAAAACTAACATTGGACTGTGGAGTCCTTAAATCCACGGACTATGATGTCCTTAACCTCGACCGCGATGTCTTAAAACTAATATTGGATTGTGGAGTCCTTAAATCCACGGACTATGATGTCCTTAACCTCGACCGTGATGTCTTAAAACTAACAATCAACCGTAATGATCTTAAACTAATTTCACCTTGGTTCAAGGGTACATCTCGTCATTCCTTTGATATTTGTCGTTGTAATTCCTCAGCGTCTTCAAAGAGGTGACGGGTCCCGACAACCACATGGACTATGACGTCCTTAACCTTGACCGTGATGTCTTTAAACTAACATTGGACTGTGGTGTCCTTAAATCCACGGACTATGATGTCCTTAACCTTGACCGCGATGTCTTAAAACTAACATTGGACTGTGGAGTCTTTAAATCCACGGACTATGATGTCCTTAACCTCGACCGCCATGTCTTAAAACTAACATTGGACTGTGGAGTCCTTAAATCCACGGACTATGATGTCCTTAACCTTGACCGTGATGTCTTAAAACTAACGTTGGACAGTGGAGTCCTTCAATCCACGGACTATGATGTCCTTAACCTCGACCGCGATGTCTTAAAACTAACATTGGACTATGAGGTCCTTAAACTCATGGACTATGATGTCCTTAACCTCGACCGCGATGTCTTAAAACTAACATTGGACTGTGGAGTCCTTAAATCCACAGACTATGACGTCCTTAACCTTGACCGTGATGTCTTAAAACTAACATTGGACTGTGAGGTTCTTAAACTCACGGACTATGATGTCCTTAACCTCGACCGCGATGTCTTTAAACTACGGTATCCTGGAAAACGTCCAGAGCGAAGCCTGGTCCTGCCAAACACGGCAGTGAACCTGTAAGAAGCATCCTGAGCAACCCCTGACTCCGTGAAATGCGGATAATAACAACTTCACCCATCACTTGCAGGTCCTCACGATTCGTAAGGAAGAAAATTCTCTTGTAAGATCCTTACGACTCTTAAAAGAAAACGCCCTTGGGAATCCTCACGATTCTTAAGGAAAAGTTACACTTACGGGATCCTCTCGACCTGTAGGGAGAAAATTCTTTATGAGACCCCCACGGCTCATAAAATTGAAAAGTCTTAGGTGACATATCCTAACCCTGTTTCCTAAGCCATCACAACTCTACAAAGAATCCAAGACCGACAGTTGTATACTATCTAAAATCACATGGCAACAACACATCAAGGAAAAGAAAGCAACAAGGAGAACATCTGATTTCCATTTAATTAAGCATTCGAGGCATACCCTATTCATGCATGTGCAATAGATTCAGAACGTGAAATAAAACATGCTAAAACGAGAAATTTGCCATTCGTATTGCAAAAAGGTTCTTACAACTATGAAAGCAATAAACAAAGATATTACTAAAGTAATTACAATGGCAAAACCTCAAATCCAGGACATGGATTGAGGAACTCAAAAGTGACCTTATCCAGAATTTTCCAAGCCTGGTGAACCATCCTAGTGTGCTTTCTTTCGTGATCACAAGCGTCGGGGTCCCCACTGATGTCCTCCACCCTTCGATAGGCAGCAAGTACAGCAGACTGTTGAAAAGCCTGGTGCAGGAGATCGACAAGATTGTCTCGCCGTTTCTTTGAGATTAGGTTCATCAGATACACCGAGTGCACCTTATCTTCAGCGGCATCCAATGCTCTAAGTGGCATGCCGGTATAAAATAGAGGGAGCGCCTCCCAGATCACTCCCACGATAAGCTTCAGAAGAGAGGAACGCCGAGGAAGCAGTTGACCATTATATACGTCAAAGCGACTCATAATTTCGGCACACTGGGCATCTGTGAATTCGCGATTCTGAGAACGGCCGAGTCGGCGGATGTCTCCATAAGAGATAATCTCTTCGAGATCATGCATGTGAGGTCCATTACTCCTGTAAAAGAAAATCAGCAAAGATCAGCAGATAGACTGAATAAACAATCTCTTATTCAAAATAGGCACATGGAGTTAAACTCCTCGAGAGCAATGCTCTGTAGACAGGACTGACACTTGTCAAAATCAGTTATGAAGGGAAGTTAAAGAAGGCCCCCGAGAACATTGAAAGCTTTGCTCTAAGAAGATGATATAATTCATTAAAAATAAAATTCCATCTCAAATCTTCAAGATCTATGAAAAACTCTCAAAAGTTCTTCTATATGATTTGAAAGGAGCAAAGCTCCATTAATGAATTAAGAGATCATAAGAAAAATACTTTTAGAGAGCAGGGCTCTATTAATAGAACCCTAATAGGGTTCTCTTTAGTTCCATGTAGATCTCTTTAGACCAATGGAGCAAAACTCTGCTAAATGAAACCCTAAATGGGTTTTCTTTAGACCAAAGATCTATAAAGAGCAAAGCTCTGTTAATGGGTAAAACCCTGGTTGATTAAAAGTTTTAAACTATACCTAAGTTTTGGAAGAGTTTTACTCTTGAAAAGTTCTTAAAACTGAAGAGCAGTGCTTTGAATAAGAGGAAATTCTCAAGAAAGAGGATGAAAATCATCAAGGGACAAAAGGTCCTATTTATAGGCATTGAGAGCCATTTCAACTTCCCAAAAGTTGATTCAACAACTGAGATGCTACCACCGCCGCACTCACGTTTGGGGCCACGTAAGCGCAACGGTGGGGGGCATTTGTTTCCCCCAATCAGAGCAAAGCTCTGTTCTGAATTTCAAAATTCAAAAATCGAAGCAACGCTTTGTTAGTTATATGTATGCCCTAAAGGCCATTACTGTACATGAGATGTATATTGTAGTGGATGCTGGGACATATATAGGTAGGACTTTCTTGCTCGACATGATAGTACACTATCTGGTTGCTCTTTAACTTAACATGTATACTTACTGTCTCTCTGTTACATGTTGATAAAGCCCTTAGGATGTGTGCTCGACTTGCAGGACTATGATGTAGATCATACTAGTAGGGCCTGGGTAGTCCATGAGTACATCCTTCAATGTTCCTAGTCGTGGGAATATCGAGACGGGGCATCGATATTCTAGAGTAGACTAGCGTATATCTTCTCGACCCATGAGATAGGCGATGGATGATCCCATATCCATTGGTGTTTGACATCAGAGATGGTATGAGAGTGCTCAGTGGAGACTGGGTACACTGAACGGACTCGCCGAGAACTCCCAGATGGTATTATACCTCACGTCAGATGGCAGTTCTCTGGTGACACTGGTACAACTTAGTCTGTTGACCCGAGATCGTCATAGAGTCTTGTGTGTCTCCTACTGCGCTATGATTTCCACCCTATCAAGGCTTTGTTGATTCGTGCAAACAGGTGGTTTTTGGGTACAGTCCCGATTCACATGGAGGCAATGAGCGATAGGAGGGGATTCGTCTCTTCCGGTATTGGGGGTTGATATTGCGCTATGCTCGACTGGCCATAACTGGAAATCTCTGGCCAGGGTTGCTCTGATTTACTGGTAAGTGTTATCAGTAGTTTGATGCTTGTTATGGACTTTACATCGGCATGACTTATCAAGCTACTGGGGTCTGACGTTTACCATCCCTAGGCGAGATATGCGACATATCAGACGAACAGACCGGACTGTGCGGTAAGTGTTACTGATTGGATTCGCAGGAGTGTGAGCAGGCTTGCTCGTTGATCCTCTGATCGCTCAATACCCGGGTGGCCGTTACGTTTAGCAGACCGCTTGTGGCTTGTGGGTGATTGATATGATCACCACCTACTGCCGGCGTATTGACGAGTCTTTAGAGTCCTACACAGAGGTTTCCTAGCTCAAGCGAAATGAAATAGGAGCGCATATGAGATATGTGCGGGACCGAGAATAATACCAGTATGTGATACTGTATTTTATTCTCATGATTTGTATCATCAGTCGGTTATATGAGATATAGCCGGGTTACTGAATCAAGTGTTGATTCGATATATTGATACACTAGATATTAGTCGGTTATATGCGATATGACCGGATCATTAAATCAAGTGTTGATTTAATGATTTAATGTATAATTATATATATTTAATATATTACTTTAAATAAACTAGTATTTGTTCACTTAAGATTGACTTTCTCACTTTATGTGCACAAGTTGTATATGTGATATATGTTTGTGCACTAGTTTGTATCATGATTGATGATACATGCAAACTTGGGTGTGCGTATGACTTACACCATATTTAAGATAATGGTTTAGGCTTTTATTTATTTTGGTAAAACAAAATAGTGGCATTCTTTGTCTTGGCTTGAAGCTTCATGAAGCTTTTAAGCATTTTTGACAAAGTCCACTCATTTTGTTTTGCATAAGATTTTTATTAACTAAACCATTAACTCAAACTATGGTTTAGTCTCTACAAAGGTTAACTCACCCATGGTTGCATTATGATAGACTTCACTTGATTATTCTTTTTAGATAATTCATTATTCATATTCTTTCTTCTTCTTCTTCTTCAAGAAGAAGAAAGACTTGCTAGAAATTTTCAAGTGAAGAAATAGAGTGAGAAATCCAAATCCAAAGTGAACCCACTTCCTATTTCATCATCCTCTACTACTTGCCATTTAGTTTAGGGTGTTCTCTTCACAAAGTTCATGACCAAGTGAAGATGGATCTTAAGTTTGAGTCTCCTCGACGTAGATCATTTTCGACCTCGAAGTCAACGAGTTAGCCCGTTCATTTCTCCGAGGAAACCATCACAAGAGTCCGGGATCTCGATGATCGCAGCGAAGGGACGTCAACACGGAGCTTTAGAAGTGAAGGACCGGATCTACAAAGGTTGTAATCCCTAACTCTTAGAAGTAAAGTTGTTTACTTGCTTATTGTTTTCGCATAATCTCTAGTATACAATCTTGGTTAGGGTTGTTTGGCACGGCTATTTTTTAATCGGGCATGGTTGATGCCTTGTAGAACCTTATTAGAGTGTCTAGCAACACTACAGTGGTATCAGAGCCAAGCTATCGAACCCGGAAACCCCGACACGAACCCTTCTCTGGACATTTTCTAAAAATGTGATTTTTTCTATATTAAAAATACTCAGAAAAATAAACAGGAAAAACTAAGAATTCCTGTGAAGTACGGACCTTTAATGCGCTCACTTGACCTCGGAACCGCGGCCAAACCATGGGTTTAGAAGCGATTCCGCATCCAAAATTTGATTTAGTCCCTGGTATTTCAGGTATTTATTCTTAGGTCCTTTCTTTTTAATTTTTTTTGGTAATTCTTAATTATACTCAAGTGTTGAGTTTTCTAGGATGTATTGGGGACTCGTTGATTCGATAGGATAATTTAACTTCGTTTAGTTTTTTTCCGGGTAATTTTAGAACGTGTTAAAAAGTTCGAACGAATATCAATAACTCACTTTTTCCCCTGCTGGAAAATTTCCAAGTGTTGGATTTTTCCGTAGTTTAAGAACGTTCTAAGTCGTGCAAGTAACGCGATGGACCCTCTAGAAGACAACAAACCTTAACTCGATTATGTGACCGTCTTGAACTACCTCTGAACCTTAGGGTTTGGGGCAGTTCGGCGTTGCCATATGTGAGGCGTTGGCTTGACCCTTCTACGGCTGGACCATTGGTACTGTGGCATGTGATAGATGTTTTTAAACTAATTTCAAGTGTTGAGAACTATTTGGGAAAACTTGGGTGTTTGATTATTCGATCGGAAAGTTTAACATTGTCTATTTATCTGGAATGTGATACAATATTTGGAATACACAAGTAGTTATGAGATAACTAATTTGAATGTTATAAACATAGCAGTTTAGTCTCATTTGATCGGTTGCCACGGGATTTTGATGTGATTAAAAGTCCGTCGCAATCACTTAGCGTACGGGGATACTCGCCGGGTAAACTTAATAGACAGCCACGCCCCATAGCCCCGACCAAGTGATTGTAGGAGAACCCCGTCGCCAAAAGCATCCGTTTGGGTGCTCGCGGCAGCGGTGTTCCGCCTTAGTGCACTTCGTCGACGACATCCAGGGGTACGGCCGTCTACTAAAGTTTGCGACGAGCATTCGATCAGGATGTCGGGAATCTTGTTGAATTGCCCGACTAGATATTGAAAAGTGTTTTTGATAATGAGACTAAAATGCGGGGTTTATAATTGTTAGGCATGCGATGTCTAAGAAATTCATTTGGTTAGGCATGCGATGTCTAAGGAGGTTGCGGATTCCAACTGTTGTAGTTTTACACTTTCTTTTCTGCGACCGTAAGTGTAATATATGGTGTATCGCCAGTTTCGTTGCTATACATCAACGACAATTGGGATACGCATATTTACTTACGTTGATAACATGTGATGTTATGTGTTGCTGGATATGTTATATTGGATCATCGTGTTTGAATAGCCGGGGTTTTTATGTGAGATGAGAGTTTTTCATTTTCATTCATGTAAAATTCATTGTATGTAATATTCTTTTATTAGAGCACTTCCAGGCTGAGAATGAAGTCACCATTGTACATTATTTACTTTTCCGCATTAGGATAGACCCAAGGCGGGGAGCACAACTAACCGGGTTCTAGAGTCCAGTGGGAGACCATCTCGAGGAGTCGAGTCCGGGACTCCTAACTCTAGAATTGGTAAGGTTGCTTGCCACTCTCGTAGGGGTCTAGGGTGTGGGATTGGCTATTCATCACGACCGTGGAATCCGTGTTTTATACAGGCTCAAAATAAAATACGGACGTCCTAGTAAATCCAATATTTCATATGTTGTTTTCTGCTGCGTTATCTGTGATGTGATCATGTGATATGTTCAGATAGATACTGTATATAGTATATATGATATATTGTATAGAAATTGCTTATGTTTTACACCCGCGCTAGCCCTACCCCGCTCTGCCGTTAGTTACCTAACCTAACGCTGCAGACGGGACATCGAGGCGAATGCAGATAGCATAAATGTACGTTGTATTTATCTGTGATGTTTAGGTGGACTTAAATGATGGGACTTCATTAATGAGATTAATGAAAGAAAAATAAACCTAAATGATGTTGTGGAATCGAATTTCAAAAAATTAGGTAGCTCTAGTTGTTGCTTTGCATAGCGGTGTTCCTTGTAGAACATCCAGCACCTTATTCGATAAGGAAAGAGCCGAGATCCCTTCACCGGGAGTGACCTCTTTAGCAATAACTAGCATATGCTACAACCTTCGGTTTGTCTTTTGACTGCTTTTCTAGTTCTTGCTTTGCATAGTGGTATTGTGAATATCCTGCACCTCATTCGACGAGGAAAGAGCCGAGATCCCTTCACCGGGAGTGACCTCTTTAGCGAAACTAGCAAAAGCCTCAAAAACACTCCATTTTAAACCATTTGATTCCGCAACGAGATCAAGTTCAAAGCGTTAAAGGTTTTCTTAAAAACCATCCGCAACCCTCCGTCATTTTAGGAAGTAGAGTACTTAGTATTCGTGCTGTGTTTGTTGACCTTAGTTAAGGCACAGTGTACGGTAGCTAAGTGATGTCTTCCTACACCGCATATGACGCGATTAGTTAGGATAGTCGCGTGACTTTGTTGACCTTAGTTAAGGGTCATGTGGGTGGGTCTAATTAATCACGAAATGACGGGTAGAACTTGACTAGTGCTTAAGATTTGTTGACCATAGTTAAGGTCATAAGTGCTAGGGGTTAAAACCTTTATCGGGAGTTTCAAGTGTTGAAATTTGCAATGAGATTGCATACCTTCTATATGATAGTTGGATCCTGATACCCACTGCGAGTAATTGTTACTCCTGGGAGAGTTTTGCACTTTACAATTAGCCGATCAAGTAGGTGTCTAGAAAGGTGTCAACGGGGTTACGCCCCTGGGAAAAATGAGGTTTATTTTAATTAGGTCCGTGCGAAAGCACGGGGAACCTCCCTCAAAGTACCGGCACTGGCCTGGCTGAAAGATTGGCAAACTTGTACAGTGTAATTAATCCCGGCTAGTCTTTCCTTTTAAGGTTTGAAGGAATATTTGATAAAAACAGTGGGAGCCATCCTGATTAGATAAATATATAACCAATCTAATCTTGCAAGAGTGCACGCAGAGTGTTTTCTTCTCTTTCTCTCCAGGTAGCAACCATGTCACGCCTTAATCAAGATAATAATATGGATGTATTGACCAAACCCGCTTGTTATACTGAGCTGGGGAACGTTGGTCCCGCTCCAACTTATTATTGTTATAAGACCGAGCAGTAAGTAGGGGAATACCAGGATTCCATGCCGCCCAAACGAAGAAAGTGCATGAGATGCATCTCCTTCGGGTGCGTTCATTACAAAGAACTGTTTCTCAGTATCCTCTACGTCCTGGGTATTTGATACCGGATCAGGATCCCAAATATATAATCTGTTATATGGGCTACAGAAAGGTAGAGAACTAAGAACGGGTGATAAGTTTCAAGTGTTGAAAATGGTACAATTGATGCATCCAAGGTGTTGGCAGTTATCACCCTGTATTTCCAAATACATTGATTCTGAACAAATGCTATTAGATACCGAACCTGATATATAACATCATATCAATCTCTTTATTTATTAAAGAAAGATATAATTTTGTATTGTTGGATAATGTTTTGCACATTTCCTATATCAATAGTTGATCGGTTCAGGCACGCTATCTAAAAGCATATATATTCTAAATCAAAGCACAGTTCTTAACGTACAGAACACACACAAGAGCAAGAGTTCAGAAATGAACGAATCTTTCTTGAGGCATTGTAGACTAGGTCATATCAATGCGACCCGACTAGCTAAGTTACATTTAGATGCATATTTAAATCAGTTTAAATTTACATATTGTGAAATTTTCCAGTCATGTCATAAAGATAAGATGACCCTAGCTTCGTTTACTGGAAACAGAGAAAGAGTTAGTGAACTCTTGTGACTGATACATAGTGATGTATGAAGGTCCCCAGTCTACATATGCCAGGACTGGTCCTTTGTACTTCCTTACATTCACTGATGATCTCTCAAGATTCGGACACATGTTTCTGTTGAAACACATGTCTGAAGCTTTTGAGAAATTCAAAGAATATAAGTCATAAGTAGAGAACCAAAACGGGTATAAGTATTATGTCCTATGATGAGATCAGGGAGGAGAATACTTGTGCATGGAATTCTTGGACTATTCTAAAAGAGAATGAGATTCCCTCTTAGTGTTACTTCTCTGAATACACCACAGCACAACGGTGTATCGGGGCGGAGCAATCGCACCCAATTAGATATGGTGCGCTCTATGATAAGTACTACTGAGTCACCTATTTCCTTTTGGGGGATATGCGCTTGAGAAGCTGCATACCTATTGAATTAGGTTCCAATCAAATCAGTGCCTACCACTCCATATGAGATATGGTATGGGAAGAGCCCATCTCTTAAGTAAGTTAAGATTTGGGGTTGTCCGGCCTATGTAAAAAGCAAAATCCGGACAAGATCGAGACAAGGTCAGTTCTGTAAAACCGGAAGGATTTCTAGCTATACAAACTACAGCTGATGATTTGACAGAACCAAAGGATTCAATAGTCCCCGACGAACCTCAGCCTCTCCGCCGATCTGGTAGGGTTCCTCATCCGCCTGAGAGATACTTCGGTTTCTCGATGATAGTGGGAGTGAGGAATGCATCATGAGATGATGACCCAATTAGTTTCGAGCAGGCCATCGAGAGTGGGGACTCTGTAAGAATGGCTGGATACTTAGAGATCTGAGATGGAATCCATATACACCAACAAAGTATGGACTTTTGATGCTATATCTGAAGCGTAAAATCCCCATCAGGAGCAAGTATATCTTGAGAAGATTACTTGGTATAGATGGAAAAGTTGAGACTTTCAAAACTAGACTTGTTAAAGGTTTTCGTCATCGACCAGGCGTGGATAATGATGAAACCTTTTCCAGTTGCTATGCTTAAGTCCATTCGGATCCTACTTGCCATTGCTACATACCATAACTACGATATCTGGTGGTTAGATGTCATGACTATTTTTCTAAATACTGATTTAGAAGAGAACGTTTATAAGTACACAGCCAGAGGGCTTCGTAAACAGTGGGAGCAGCGGAAACGTGTGCAAGTTGCTTTACAGATTAAAGCAGGCATCGCGAAGTTGGAATGTCTGTTTTACTGTGGTAGTCAAAGAGTTTGACTTCATCTAAATGGTAGATGAACCTTGTATATACAAAAATGTAATAGAGAGTAAGGTGGTCATCCTCGTATTGTACGTGGACAACATACTCTTGATAGGAAAAGAGTTTCCTATCCTACGCACGGTCAATCACCTTTTATCACAAGGATTCTCCAAATAGGATCAAAGTGATACCTCCTAAATCCTAGGTTTTATATCTATGAGATAGATCTAAATGGATGTTAGGATTCTCACTAGTTGTAGTGAGATGGTATCAATCGATCCAGGGGAGAATCACTGGATAGCTTCCAGGGTGGTAAGGAAGACCGAAAGTCAGTCACAGGCTTTGTCTTTACCCTCAGTGGAGGGGCGGTATGATGGAAGAGTTCCAAGCTAGATATCGTGGCAAACTAGACGATAATGGCTGGTGACATCGCTATCAAAGACACTACCAAAGAGGCAGTTTGGGTGTATATTAGTTCATGAGATGAACTAGGTTCCTACCATTGTATGACAATGGAGGTGTGGCTTTGGCCTAGGAACCCTGGTCCCATCAGTGACCCAGACATATTCCAAGGCAGTATCACCTGATCATGGAGATAGTTGATCTCCAGGGTGATCGAGGTTAAGAGAGTAGACTCATAGGACAACACGGCGGATCCACTCACAAAGGCCTTTTCCCAGAGAGAGACTTTTATGGGATGGTTGAGTATGAGATACTGCAACCACTGCTACAGATGGCCCTAGTGCAAGTGGGAGATTGTTAGTTATAAGTATGCCCTAGAGGCCATTACTGTACATGAGATGTATATTGTAGTGGATGCTAGGACATATATAGGTAGGACTTTCTTGCTCGACATGATAGTACGCTATTTGGTTGCTCTTTATCTTAACATGTATACTTACTGTCTCTCTGTTACATGTTGATAAAGCCCTTAGGATGTGTGCTCGACTTGCAGGACTATGATGTAGATCATACTAGTAGGGCCTGGGTAGTCCATGAGTACATCCTTCAATGTTCCTAGTCGTGGGAATATCGAGACGGGGTATCGTTATTCCAGAGTATACTAGCGTATATCTTCTCGACCCATGAGATGGGCGATGGATGATCCCATATCCATTGGTGTTTTACATCAGAGATGGTATGCGAGTGCTCAGTGGAGACTGGGTACACTGAACGGACTCGCCGAGAACTCCCAGATGGTATTATACCTCACGTCAGATGGCAGTTCTCTGGTGACACTGGTACAACTTAGTCTGTTGACCCGAGATCGTCATAGAGTCTTGTGTGTCTCCTACTGTGCTTTGATTTCCACCCTGCCACGGCTCTGCTGAGTCGTGCAAACAGGTGGTTTTTGGGTACAATCCCGATTCATATGGAGGCAATGCGCGATAGGAGGGGATTTGTCTCTTTCGGTATTGGGGGTTGATGTTGTGCTATGCTCGACTAGCCATAACTTGAAATCCCTGGCCAGGGTTGCACTTATTTACTGGTAAGTGTTATCAGTAGTTTCATGCTTGTTATGGACCTTATATCGGCATGACTTATCAAGCTACTGGGGCCTGACGTTTACCACCCATAGGCGAAATATGCGACATATCGGACGAACAGACCGGACTGTGCGGTAAGTGTTACTGATTGGATTCGCAGGAGTGTGAGCAGGCTTGCTCGTTGATCTTCTGATCGCTCAATACCCGGGTGGCCGTTACGTTTAGCAGACCGCTTGCAGCTTGTGGGTGATTGATATGATGACCACCTGCTGCCAGCGTATTGACGAGTCTTTAGAGTCCGACACAGAGGTTTCCTAGCTCAAGCGAAACGAAATAGGAGCGCATATGAGATATGTGCGGGACCGAGAATAATACCAGTATGTGATACTGTATTCTATTCTCGCGATTTGTATCATCAGTCGGTTATATGAGATATAGCCGGGTTACCGAATCATGTGTTGATTCGATATATTGATACACTAGATATTAGTCGGTTATATGCGATATGACCGGATCATTAAATCAAGTGTTGATTTAATGATTTAAACTATAATTATATATATTTGATATATTACTTTACATTAACTAGTATTTGTTCACTTAAGATTGACTTTCTCACTTTATGTGCACGAGTTGTATATGCGATATATGTTTGTGCACTAGTTTGTATCATGATTGATGATACATGCAAACTTGGGTGTGTGTATGACTTACACCATATTTAAGATAATGGTTTAGGTTTTTATTTATTTTGGTAAAACAAAATGGTGGCTTTCTTTGTCTTGGCTTGAAGCTTCATGAAGCTTTTAAGCATCTTTGACAAAGTCCACTCATTTTGTTTTGCATAAGATTTTTATTAACTAAACCATTAACTCAAACTATGGTTTAGTCTCTACAAAGGTTAACTCACCCATGGTTTCACCCATGGTTTCATTATGATAGACTTCACTTGATTATTCTTTTTAGATAATTCATTATTCATATTCTTTCTTCTTCTTCTTCTTCAAGAAGAAGAAAAGCTTGCTAGAAATTTTCATGTGATGAAATAGAGTGAGAAATCCAAATTCAAAGAGAACCCACTTCCTATTTCATCATCCTCAACTACTTTCCATTTAGTTTAGGGTGTTCTCTTCACAAAGTTCATGACCTAGTGAAGATGGAGCTTGAGTTTGAGTCTCCTCGACGTAGATCATCTTCGGCCTCGAAGTCAACGAGCTAGCCCGTTCATTTCTCCGAGGAAACCATCACAAGAGTCCGGGATCTCGATGATCGCAGTGAAGGGACGCCAACACGGAGCTTTAGAAGTGAAGGACCGAATCTACAAAGGTTGTAATCCCTAACTCTTAGAAGTAAAGTTGTTTACTTGCTTATTGTTTTCGCATAATCTCTAGTATACGATCTTGGTTAGGGTTGTTCGGCACGGCTATTTTTTAACCGGGCATTGTTGATGCCTTATAGAACCTTATTAGAGTGCCTAGCAACCCTACACGCTTCAGATCCCGTACGTTGCGCGCCACGTGTCAAAAGTAGACATGCCAGCACCAGGTGCGCTGCGCCCTAGGCAGTGCACCCCAATCAGAGCAAAACTCTGTTTATAAATTCAAATTTTAAAAGTTGAAGCAACGCTTCAGATCTAGCGCTCTGCACTGCGCGCCACGTGTCAAGCACAGGCGTGCTAGCGCAGTTGCGCTGCGCTTTGCGCTGCACACCACGTGTTAAACACAGGTGCGCTAGCGCAGTTGCGCTGCGCTCTGCGCTGCGCGCCACGTGTCAAACATAGGTGCGCTGGCGCAAAGTGCGCCAGCGCTGGAATTAAAAGAATTACCTACCGTTAGATCAAAAGATCCAATAATAATAAATTATTAATTGATCGGAATTAAAATTCTGTTATGGAAAGATCTTTCCAATTTTATTAAAACAAGAAGATTATCTTCTGTAAAACAGAAGCCTTAGGATCAAAGATCCAACGGTGGGAAATATTCCCAAATCAATCAGTGAAAGATCTCTTTAAATGATTTAACAAATTAATTGGCCCTATATAAAGACCCCTAGATTTCAAGTCTCGAGAGACAGAAAAGGAGAGAGAAAAAACCCTCTGCAAAAAAGAGCAAGCTCTTAAGAAAAGAAGAAAAGAAGAAAAGAAGATTTTTCTTCATATTCAAGGTAAAAAAAAAAAGAAGAACTGTGTTCTTGAAAAACAGAGATGAAAACATCTCGTAAAAAGAAGAAACGTCTACTAAAAAGATCTTAGATCTATAAAAAAGACCAAGGTCTCTGATTTAAAAAGAAAAGATCAAGATCTAATCATAAAAAGAAGTATTTTTACTTCACAGATCTTTGATCTATAAAGGCAGAGCCTTTTAATAAAAATAAGAACTGTTGTTTTTGGATCTTGAGGCAAGGCCTCCTTAGAAGAACATAAGTTTGTTCTTTGATCTTAAAATTGATTAAAATGCGCTTTGCGC
Source organism: Agapanthus africanus (assembly GCA_030015575.1). Classification (NCBI taxonomy): domain Eukaryota; kingdom Viridiplantae; phylum Streptophyta; class Magnoliopsida; order Asparagales; family Amaryllidaceae; genus Agapanthus; species Agapanthus africanus. The sequence continues at coordinate 213,382,261 of CM057350.1, read as the reverse complement.
TACAGGAAAGTGCTTTGCACTCTTGAACTGCGCTTTTGCGCTCCTTGGACCGACGCTCAGCACCAAAACATGCCACGTGTCAACCACAGACACAGTTTGCGTTTTGCGCTCCTGAAACAGAGCTCTGTGCTCTTAGGTTGGCGCTCAGCGCCAAGCGCGCCACGTGTCATTCACTGGCGCGCCTATAAACTGGCGCAGCGCACTCATAAATCAAAAGCGCGATGCGTAGCGCTTAGCACTAAGCGACACGTATCCTCCTCGTGTGCGCTAACCAACAAAAGCGCAATGCGCTCTTTAAATGGCGCAAAGCGCCTGATGCGCCACGTGGCACACTGTCAGAACACACTCTGTCCTGATGAATGTTATGCATTCAATGAAGATAAAAAATGTCAGAGCCCACTACTTGGCATTATTGAAAAGGGCCGAGCCCAAATAAAAGCTTAATAATAGCCAACACAGGAATAAAATGTTAAAACATTTTTAACTAGACTTAGCCCAATTCTGGCCATAAGTCCTCAATTTAAATTGAACTGAGCACACCTGCTCTTCCAATCAATCTACACCCGGTTCGAGGGTACATCTCTTCACTCCTCTGATATCTGTCGCTGTAATCCTTCAACGTCGTCAGAGAGGTGACGGTTCCCGACAACCACACATTGCTACGGACTGTGGGGTCCTTAGATCCACGGACTACGACATCCTTAACCTCGATCGTGATGTCTTAAAACTAACGTCGGATTGTGGAGTCCTTAAATCCACGGACTATGATGTCCTTAACCTCGACCGTGATGTCTTAAAACTAACGTCGGAATATGGAGTCCTTAAATCCATGGACTATGATGTCCTTAACCTCGACCGTGATGTCTTAAAACTAACACCGGACTGTGAGGTCTTTAAACTCACGGACTATGATGTCCTTAACCTCGACCGCGATGCCTTAAAACTAACAATGGACCATAATGTCCTTAAACTAATTATCGACCGCAATGTCATTAAACTAAACAATAGCCCAATTGCTATCTGTTGTCCGATCTAAATGATCCCGTTAAGTCGATCTTAGTCTAAAATTAGACTAACGTGTCCTTAACGAACGTTTAAGTTGATCTTAGCCTCAAATAAGGCTAACGTATCCTTAAACACAACCCCCCAAACCCAAATCTAAGAAAGATACGGATTTGGACTAGTCCACACCCTACGGGCGACAACATAACTTAGTTTCCGTATACAATCCACGGGCAACCGAACACAAAACAAACACCAACGACACGAAGTGACCATCAGGAGAAGGAGAAAGTTGTTACCGCGATGCGGTAGCGTAATTAACTGCAGGAGCTTGCGCCTGCAGGGAAGAGCGTGCCCATAATCAAAAACCCCTCAAACGAGGGGGAATCTGACGAAGTCTGCTACATCGGCCGCATCCGTTTAAACCTTCGATATATGGTGCCATAAATCAACTTGGCATCTTCGGAGAGGTGGACGGATAGCACCAATTAGCATCTGCCCCGAATTTCAGGCAAGACGGACCTGCGCGGTCGCGTCTCCGTGATTCGGAGGGGAACAACCCACTGTGAGTAAGAGTTACTCCTGGAAGAGTTTTGTACTTTACAATTAGCTGATCTAGTAGGTGTATAAGAAAGGTGTAAACGGGGTTACGCCCCTGCGGAAACGAGGTTATTTAATTAGTTCCATACGAAAGCATGTGGAGACTCCCTCGGAGTACCAATACCTGCCTGGATGAACGATTGGCGAACTTATAGGGTGTAATTAATCCTGGCTATTTTTACCTTTTAGGGTTTGAAAGAAGATTTGATAAAAAAAAATGGGAGCCATTCTGATCAGATAAGATAAATAACCAATCTAATCTTACAAGAGCATACGCTAGAGTGTTTTCTTCTCTCTCTCTTCTGGTAGAGACCATGACATGCCTTAATGAAGATAATAATATGGATGTATTGACCGAACCAGCTTATTATACTAAACTGGAGAACGTTGGTTCCACCCTTCCTTATAATTGTTATAAGTCTGTAACATTTCAAAAAAATAAAATATTTTTTTGGGGAATTTATATAATGGAATAATAAATATTAGAGATACTTTTAAGTATAGAGATTAGTTTTAAATGATATGGTGTAATTAAATACCGATAATTGGGAAATATTTGGAAATTTATATTAATTTTTGATTTTTAAAAGAATTTATGAAGATTGAGAATTTTACAAATTAGTATACAATTAATTGTATATAAGTTAGTATTACTAAACTCGATTTGTACTTAATCATGCATTGATTTTGTTTTGTGCATGTGACATGCACCATATCATATTGTTAACACATATTACATTTAAATGATATGCACCATGGTTTCTTTTATATTGTTAAAGAAATGATTTTGGCTTTTGGAAATAAAAACTAGAAAAGAAAAGAAAAGAGAAAAAGAATTTTAAATGTGGCATGGGGAGACAAGGAAGCATGGGCTTAGGGGGGGAGAGAGAGAGAGAGAGAGAGAGAGAGAGTGAGGGGTCTTTTGACCATGGCATTGTTTCTTTACTTCATCATCTTCATCATTTCTTCTCCTCTTCTTCCTCCATGGCTGCCTTCTTCCCTCGACCTCCTCTACCTCCTCACCTCAACCCCAAATCCACCTCAAAACATCATGTTTCCTTCATTAAAAATGAGCACAAGCTCCTCACATAGACCGTGGTGGGATCAAGACAAGATTTTGAGCATTTGGGGCAACTCAAGAATTTTCTTGAGTTGCCAAATGAGGTAACTCTTTCACCATTTGTGTAGTAATTGATTTATGTTAGCATTTATTCTAGTTTAGAATTGGTTAAGTGAGGATTAGTGAGCTTTGAAAATTCCAAGATGGGGTTTAGGGCATGAGTTGGTTTGTGAAGGTGTAATTGGTGAGCACAACCCTTTAGTGTTGGACCAACCTGAGACTAAAACCCCAAACCAAAAATTTAGAAATCCCCAATATCGGATTTGTGTAGGAATTTTGGTGTATTTTTGAGATCTGCTTTCACCCGGGGGCCCTGAAAATTATTTAGCAAAGACTAATAGATGTGCAGGCAACCTAGAAGCTAATCCTAAGACCCGAGACCCCAACCATCACCTTTGGCCACAAATAAAGTCATTCTGGCCGCAAATTGCGGCCAGGTTAGGGGTGAATGGCTTCGTGTTTGGTCCATGGCTCCATTTTCAGTAAACTAGACCCTCCACATATGCAAAATTTGCTAGTTTCACCTGGGCAAAAATCTGGAAGTGTCTTTCATAGTTTCTGAATTCGGTTTGTGAATTCTGTGAACTTGAACTTGGGTATTTGTTTTTTGTCTCAGTCACATGTCGTTTGTACGTCGATATCAGGAGTTGTTTGGTTATTCTTGCATGCGTAGACCATAGGTTTTAACCAATGTGTGATTTATGTGCCGTTTTGGTTTTCGTGCGCGATTTCTGTTTACGATGCGATGTGTGTATGTATATAGGTACCCTCATGTGGACTTTGAGCAACAAGGATGAGCGTGGCGTTATCGACTTCGGCAAGTAAGGATCAAGGTTAGTAGATGTATATTTGCGGGGGAAGTCGGGTGGATGGCGTATAACACCCCCGTAGTTTCATAGTGTAGCAAGGATATGTTATATGTGTGTGTGTGTGTGTATCGTGAAACATGTATAATTTTAAAGAACGGCTTTAGGAGATCATGGGTTAGTTTAGCGTATTTTGGATGATAGTGTTATTAGTTTAGTTTCTTAGCTGCGAAACCCTAGAGTTAAGGTTGTCACGCACACACATGCACACACGTGATATGTTTGGGGTATATATATATATATATGTGGATGGATTGGTGTGTGTGTGTGTGTGTACACACACACACATATACGTATACTCGAATGATGAGGAAAGTATATGATACTTAGAGGTGAGTCGATATGATCGGGCATGATGCCGTGAGATCGGTTATCTTATTTGAGTCGTGTTATGATATACGACATGATATTATAGCGGATCGATGGGCGATGTGTTTTATTCACACGCGGATATATATTTGATTATATTGGTATGTTCTAGATTTAGAACGGTACCCCTAATTCAGGATATGATGATAATGATACCAGATAAATAATGAGGTACATGCGATATTTGACCCGTACCCCGATTTGGGATGTCGTATGATGGATTTTTACCGTACGATGTATAAATATGACGATTGATCCGCACTCTTGACTTGAGAATGTCCAATTATATATTTTGTCGTGCATGACGCTATTGAGGCGGGATCACCGACTACTAGATTATCGACTCGGACTTAGGTGGATTTCCTTACCCTTTCGTTTAATTTCTTAGCTTCGTCCTGTAGTTTACATGGTAGATGTTAGACTGGGCTCGAGTCATAATTATTTTCAAAACTAACAAATCGTGAGTATTTTCAAAAGACAATCCGAGAGATATTACGGATTTTTCAAAGGACGTACATTTTCTTAAAACATCGTAGCCCCTGTTTTCTAGAAACAACAATTCGTGATATTCCAAATGCCAAAACCATATGACTCGTAGATATAAATGTATACTCTTAAATGTTGCATTTACTATTCATTCTCTGTTAAATTCATGTTGTTCTTATCACATTGCATGGTTGTACATGTATTTTTCTTAATTATTATCAACCTATGTTGTCAGGACACCAGCACCATTACCGATGATGAGTATGTCTACGAACACTTGCTTTCCGACTCACACACATCATCATCGGTAATTTCCATATCATGTACACATTAGAAAACATTATTTCGTTAGTATAAATTGCTAGCCGGTAGTTGCAACATAGTACTAGTACGCTTGCTTTCATGTGCTAGTTTAGATATTGCATTACTTACTTAGATATTTCATGCATTTATACATTCATTCTGATTTGCAATATTATGGAGCTTTATGTCGGTGATTCATTATTTATAACTCTTGATTATGTGATTCGGATTTTCCATGAGATTTCTGGATTTGGAGAAACTGCAAGGATTTATAAACTCATTATCATCTCTAAAAATAGAAATTTGCGGTTTTCTCGTGATATGATATTGTGATGTACACCATTGGTTTTCTCGGTTCTTGAGCAGTATCATACACCCGATTCGAGGTAGGGGGAGGGACCGTCTGCGGGTGCATGGTGGACCCGGTACGGTACTCCGGGGTAAGTGGATCGTATAGAAAGGCGTTGAACCCGGCAGGGGAGCACTACCGACCGGTGATTGTATGGAAACTCGATGGATATCTGGAGGAAACCGTTCGAAGTTATGAGAGAGATGGATATAGGCCGATCCTGATTATGTGGAGCCCATGGGCCAATCCTGATTATGCGGAGCCCGAGATTTGAGTATTATGTGTCGCTGTTGGACACGGATTTTCATGATGTTTTGAGTGTCGATGCTGGGCATTCGGGTTTAATCATGATTTGTGTGTCGTTGCTAGACACACGTTGGATGGTGCCTTAGTACATGTCACGCAACGATATTATTATTATTCTTGGTACAGACACGAGTACCTTGATATCGCACTTATGTTATACTGTTACCTTGTTGTAGTATTGTGGATATTATTGTATGACCTAGGATAGAGTCATACATGCGATTTCTACTCGGTGATGTCTTCTACTCACGAGTTGACAACTCACCTCAGTTGTACCACAGTTTCCTATAGGTTTTGCCGTACAGGTTTCATTGTGGCTTGCTGGCACACTACTTCCTTCCGGGTGATTGCTTTTGTCACGACCCGAAAGTACGGAACGTGACCGGCACTTAGATTACGAAGCGTCTAGAGGCGCAACGTAACCTAAGTAAGCCGAAGCCCAGAAATCTAAACCATAAAAAGAAGAAGAAGTAATGGAAAACATGTAGAAAACAAGTATAAAAGCAACATCCAATTTTCTCAAAAATTTCGGCAGAGTCTCCTTTGTAAAAACTGGCCCCAAACGGGTATAAACAAGAAGAATATATATATACAAACAATAAAAAGCATCCCGAAACGGGAGCTAGCTCTACGCCAAAATACGGAAACAACCACATCAATGCATAATAGTATACAACGCCAAAGGGCGAGGCTCAAAACTCAAAAGAAAACAAAACCACCAGATATCATAATAATACAAGCACGACTCTAACGTCGAAATAAATAAATGGTCCAGTAAACTATCAAGTAATACAAGTTTGGTTGATGGAGTTTTCTAGATACAAATGAAATAATAAAAGTATAATGGCGGTCCAGATACAAGTGAACCAACCTACAGCGCAAATCACCCTGAATGAAAAGATGTGCCAGCAAGCTGCCAGGAAAACCTGTACATCGAACCTGTAAAAAAATTTGGCACAACAGGGGTGAGTTGCCAACTCATGAGTAGAAAATATCTGTGAAAAGAAATCGAATGCACGACGCTGTCCTAGGTCATAATAATATACTAATATACTATTAGTCATCAAGTAAAGACAGGATAATAAGCTACGTGTAAGTGCAAATACTCCGTGCTCGTATCAGTGCCTCATATAGAACTATGTCATGTGAATGAGTATGCATGCACCATGAATGTGAAATAACCAATCCCGAAATCTAGATATATCTGTATAAGAAATCTTTAGCTTTTATCATGGTAAAATGTGTATAGAAATCTGAAATATCAACAATGAAAATCATGGAAATCCGTGTCAAGCATCGACACAAAACATGTAAATCTAAAGTCTCAATACCTCATAATCTCAATGTCTCATAGTCTCAATATCTCGGGCTCCGTCATTCCGGATCGGCCCATATCATCAAATCTCACGACAACGGTCGGTATCCTCCGGATATCCTCCGCGCCAGACATCACCGGTAGGTAGTCCTCCCCTGCCAGGCTCATCGTCTACAACTCGATCTTCTTGCCCCGGGGTACCATACCGGGCCCACCATGTACCCGAGACGGTTCATCCACTCCTCGAATCGGGTCTCGAAATCCAACAGAAAACATGAAATCTCATGGTGGACGACACATACATCACGAGAAAACCGCATCTTATGTTTTAAAAAGAGAGGAGAAGAGAGAGAGAAGTTTTTATATATTCTTGCGGTTTTTCCCAAAAATCCAGAAATCTCATAGAAATCCAAAATCCTAAAATCATGAGTAAGTATATGATAAGTGTCGGCATATGCCCCATAATACTGCATGATAACATGAAAATGCGAATGCATGAAATGTCTAAGTAATAAATACCATATCTATACTAAAACCAGAAAGTAATCACAATATTATATCGATCTAGCTGTTAGCTGATTGTATCAATAAAAGATAATATGATCTAAAGTGTACGTGACATAGCAATTACCGATGATGATGTGTGCGAGCCGGCAAATAAGTGTGCGTGGAATATGCGCATCATCGGTAATGGTGCTGGTGTCCTAACAGGCAAAGTTTTATTCTGATTATAGAAACATATGAATGAACATGCACCATTGTGATTACGGTATGTATGTAAAGACGGATGCGTAATAACCACTCATCTGTGATATACAAGTATAACTACAACTATATGACTCGAGCCTAAATTAGTGTCCATCTAACCTCCTAAGGAACTAAACCTAAGAAACTAGTCAATAAGAAATAAGAGTCCACCTAAGGTCTGAATCCATATCTCTAATAGTCGGCGATCCAGCGTCAATAGCGTCACGTACGTAGTACGGCTTCCTCGAATCAAGAGTGCGGATCAATCATCATATCTATACCTCGTACGGTAAAATCCATCTTACGGCATCCCAATATCGGGGTACGGGTCAAGTATCACCTACGTGTCTCATTATTCGTATAATATCATCATCAACACATGTCAAGATCAAGGTGCTAAATTGTAATCGCATACATCAATCATATATCATTGTCAGCATAAATATACATCGTTAATTTATCCTCAGAAATCTCATGTCATATGTATCATATTGTGATTAAGTCACACTTAGATCATATCGTAATCAAGTCACACCTATATCATATCGTAATCAAGTCACACATATATGATATCGAAATCAAGTCACACCTATATGATGTCGTAATCAAGTCACACTTATATGATATCGTAATCAAGTCACACATATATGATATCGAAATCAAGTCACACCTATATGATGTCCTAATGAAGTCATACCTATATGATATCATATCAGAATTTCAGGCACAGGTTACGGTCTGGGTTCTATTTTAGAGTCCCATATACTTCAATATCATCACCACCCTTTATTATTTATGTATACCTATTCATTATCTCATTTCCTAATGATCCGCTAATATCATAACACGACCGTAAAGCCAAGAATCACGATATGAAGCCCAGTTATATTGTTTCATCCCCGTGTATCATATCACATCCTTGTATCACATATACGTATTGTGTGTATATATATATATATATATACCTACACCTAGTCCTATATATATACACATACACATATACACCACGTCGAGTCTCATTGTGTGCGTGTGTGTATCTACCTGAAACCTACGAATCTCCTCCAAGATATTCATTCTCGGGTAAGGTCTTTCTAAATCAATCTAGTCCAACCTAAGGTCACTACTAGGGTCCTATTCACCGAAATTCTAAGGTCACGTATGGCTTCCGAATGACAATAAGTACTATCCCTATTCTACGTTTTCCGGGGTGCTAAACGCCATCCACCCGACTTTCCCCCGTAGATATACATCTACTCACCTGATCCTTGTCTGCCGAAGACGGTGTCGCCATCCTCTTCTTCATCGCCCGCAGTCCATGTGAGGGGTACCTATATGCAAACATATGTAGTATCATAAACAGAATCACGGACAAAAGTCAAAACGACGCACGGAACGTGCATAGGTTAAAACCTATGTCCCGCTCAAGCAAAAGAACCAAATATCGCTCGATGTCGGCGTACAAATGCCGATTGATCGAGATAAGCATCAAAAAACAACTCATAGTTATAAAACTCATTACTTATAATATAAAACATGATTTAATTCATCGAAACCCTAAAAATCGATCAAATCGTCCGATTCCGTAAAACCTGAAAACACCAATTTACCGTTTTACTTCAAAACTTGATGTTTAAAAGAAACTAATGGTCATAGTATTCATTAATTAGCATAACTAGACTATATACACCATCACTATATTTTTAACACCCTAATTTATATTAGTTTGAAAATTCTAGTTTGCAAACTTGCCCGATTTCGATACTTTTAAGGAAAATTTCACCATATCACATCTAAACTGGATTTTGCATGAATTAATGCATTAAAATAAAATTAATGATGATAATAATATAATGAAATCATAATTTAGATTTAAACCTCATTTATTTAATAATTTCCAAAATCTAGTTAGCAAAAATAGCATTTTTATTAGTATTTTTCAATTATCTATAGAAACTAGTAATCAATTTAAGTTTTTCATTCCACTAACAAGTTAATATCCTCATTCAAACCACAATCTAGTGTTACAAACATTAATAGAAATTTTATCTCACCAATGTATACAATATATAGAAATCTAGTTTGCAAAATGGATTAATTTAAACAATTTTGGATAAACAATTTACAATATATCATCCATACAAGATTTTCCACTTCTAAAAAAGTTAAACTAGTTATTATAACCCTACTTAATTAATAAAAACCATAACTTAATTTTATAAACCCTAACTTGAATTTTAAAACTTGTAGATAGAAATTATTTATTAAATCTAATTATGCTTAAATGAAACATCTAATAACAATAAATCAAAAGAAGAAAATTTATACCTCCACAACATGAAATCCAAATATGAAAATAAGCCTCCAAAATGAATGATTTCCATCTCCAAAATCCATTTAAAGATGAGCAAAGAATAGAGGGTAGGAATTTATTAGGATTTTGTGGATTTTTTATTAAATTTTTGATGAATTTTGATGATTTTTAATACAATAATGATGGGGGAAATTTTTTGGGGGTGTCCATGGTGGTGAGGCCGGCCATGAGGTGAGGAAAAAAGAGGAGAGTGAGAAAAGGTGAAGAAAAGTGTAGAAGGTTTCATAAAAATATCACACAATTAAGTCTTTTCATGAATTTATTTAAATTTTTTTTATTTTCTTCACTCCATTTGCCCTAGAATAGTCTAGAACCATTGTAAAATTTTGAAAATAAATTTTTCATGAAACACAGTTGATTCTAAGATGCAATGGTTCAATTTTTCAAATTTAACCCATTCAAATTTGTAATTTACACTAATTTAGTGTAAAAATAAAGCTTATGTTAATATTTAAAATAATTAATTTAAGAAAAATATTTAATTAAACTAAAAATTTGTAAGTGGCTAAATAAACACCATTTACTAGTAATAACATAATTAAAATAGGTATTTTTAAATTTATAGTGAAAAATAATTACGGTTTAGTTTTATGAAAACTACGTTTTACTTTACCGAAAATTATAAAATTCATTTAAACTATTTTATTTATTTAATTAATTATTTTTAAAATGTTACAATCTTCCCCCCTTTAAGAAATTCGGTCCCCGAATTTAAATTAAACCCCCCCAATTACTAAAACATTCAGCCAAAACACTCAAATCGTCGGGGCTCCGAAATCATCAATACATAACTAAAATCAACTCCGTCAAGCATAACACAATTATCAGAGTTATGGCGAAAATAAAATACCAAAACCCAATACGAAAACCAACATAATATATATCAAAACTACAACTTATATATTGTACGCATCACAGTAAAATCGTCCAAACATCTGGATAAAGAAGCATGCAAGAACCCCTTTTGAAAATCGCCGTGTGATGCACGTGCCACGACATAAGTAGCGGACATTTATTTTAAAAAAATAGCTATATATATATATCTTATTTAACATACATGTCCCGCCTGGTTACCAAATCAATAGTAATGATTATAAAAGCATACTGCTTAAACTGAATTCAATCCCAATCACATCATAAAAATATCATGTGCGTCCGGTGTGCACTGAAATCGAAACCAAATACAGATACCACGAATACACACAAAAACGAACTAAGTGCAACAGGTGCACACCAAAAACATCTGTTAAGTGCAATGGGCGTGCACGACTCAATATCAGGTGCATCTAATCTGCACAAAACCCCGATTTAGTGCATCTGGTGTGCACAAAACCCCATCAAGTGCGCCAAGTGTGCGCAAGAATCTCAATCAGGTGCACATGGTGCACGAAAACATACACCGAATATCAAAATCGAAATCACAGCACGAAAATGCATGAAAACTAGGTCGAAGCATATGTCAAAATCATATGTAACCATATGCACGAAATCAAATCAAAATCTCAAAATATATAGAAACCAAATCAAGTGCACTGGGTACGTACTAAACAACATCAATACCACTGATATATGAAACACAAATAGAATGTAATGAAGGTGCACATAAGAAATACCAATCGTAGAACAAAGTCCTCAAAATACCAAAATCCAATCAACGAAAATATGAAATTCAAATCACCAAATCACAATCGTAAACACTATCGTCAATGTGCACCTCTTTCCCCCTTTCCTCTGGTGTTGACTGCTTCGAACTCGTCTCTTCATAGGTGTGCTGACTGCGCTACCAACGGCAATACTCATATCTAGAGTCTCCCACGTAGTCGATCCCTTCACCTGATATCCGGACTATATTAAACTTTTCGATCGATCTATCAAAATTCCATAATTCCCCGAGAGCTCAACACTCAAGTACAGTTTAAAAAATATCCGGTACATACCCCAGCATCGATGGTCCAGCCGTAGAAGGGCAAACCCAAGCATCACTAATGGCACCGTGGAACTGCCGTAAACCTTAAGGTTCAAAGGCGTTCTCGTGGTTATTATGTCGAGTTAGGGTTTCATTCTTCTAGAGGGTCCATCGAAATACCTGCATTTTCTTCCGAATACTTTAAACTTGGGAAAATGGGTTTCTGACAATCGTTCGAATCCTTTAACTTCGTCTGGACGGCATGTGAATACCCTTCTCCCACACGCTAAACAATGTTTCAATCCTCAAGAATAACAGATACCCTAATGGTTATCGCATTCGAGCCGCAGCTCCCTCTGCCCGTGCGACCGTGGTGACAGAAACCACCATCCGATATCGACGAAGATAGATCAAGGAACGAATGAAATACGGTGCAAAGAAATGTACATCCTAAGACTACTTAAAAAGAGTAGTGTATCGTAAGTATGCCGCGGATCATACCCACGGTACGTCACTCTACCTAAGTCGCCTACTCCATCAACCAAGGGTCACCCTAGACATATACAAGGTTAAACCTAGCGCTCTGATACCAACTTTGTCACGACCCGAAAGTACGGAACGTGACCGGCACTTAGATTACGAAGCGTCTAGAGGCGCAACGTAACCTAAGTAAGTCGAAGCCCAGAAATCTAAACCATAAAAAGAAGAAGAAGTAAAGGAAAAAATGTAGAAAACAAGTTTAAAAGAGAAATCCAATTTTCTCAAAAATTTCGGCAGAGTCTCCTTTGTAAAAACTGGCCCCAAACGGGTACAAACAAGAAGAATATATATATACAAACAATAAAAAGCATCCCCAAACGGGAGCTAGCTCTACGCCAAAAGGCGGAAACAACCACATCAATGCACAATAGTATACAACGCCAATGGGTGAGGCTTAAAACTCAAAAGAAAACAAAACCACCAGATATCATAATAATACAAGCGCGACTCTAAGGTCGAAATAAATAAATGGTCCAGTAAACTATCAAGTAATAAAAGTTTGGTTGATGGAGTTTTCTAGATACAAATGAAATAATAAAAGTACAATGGCGGTCCAGATACAAGTGAGCCAACCTACCATGCAAATCACTCTGAATGAAAAGATGTGCCAGCAAGCTGCCAGGAAAACATGTACATCGAACCTGTAATAAAATTTGGCACAACGGGGGTGGGTTGCCAACTCGTGAGTAGAAGATATTTGCGAAAAGAAATCGAATGCACGACGCTGTCCTAGGTCATAATAATATACTAATATACTACTAGTCATCAAGTAAAGACAGGATAATAAGCTACGTGTAAGTGCAAATGCTCCGTGCTCGTATCAGTGCCTCATATAGAACTATGTCATGTGAATGAGTATGCATGCACCATGAATGTGAAATAACCAATCCTGAAATCTAGATATATCTGTATAAAAAATCTTTAGCTTTTATCATAGTAAAATGTGTATAGAAATCTGAAATATCAACGATGAAAACCATGGAAATCCGTGTCAAGCATCGACACAAAACATGTAAATCTCAAGTCTCAATACCTCATAATATCAGTGTCTCATAGTCTCAATATCTCAGGCTCCGTCAGTCCGAATCGACCCATATCATTAAATCTCACGACAACGGTCGGTATCCTCCGGATATCCGCCGCGCCAGACATCACCGGTAGGTAGTCCTTCCCTCCCAGGCTCATCGTCTACAACTCGATCTTCTTGCCCCGGGGTACCATACTGGGCCCACCATGTACCCGAGACGGTTCATCCACTCCTCGAATCGGGTCTCGAAATCCAACAGAAAACATGAAATCTCATGGTGGACGACACATACATCACGAGAAAACCGCATCTTATGTTTTAAAAAGAGAGGAGAAGAGAGAGAGAAGTTTTTATATATTCTTTCGGTTTTTCCCAAAAATCCAGAAATCTCATAGAAATCCAAAATCCCAAAATCATGAGTAAGTATATGATAAGTGTCGGCATATGCCCCATAATACTGTATGATAACATGAAAATGCGAATGCATGAAATGTCTAAGTAATAAATACCATATCTATACTAACACCAGAGAGTAATCACAATATTATATCGATCTAGCTGTTAGCTGATTGTATCAATAAAAGATAATATGATCTAAAGTGTTCGTGACATAGCAATTACCGATGATGATGTGTGTGAGCCGGCAAATAAGTGTGCGTGGAATATGCGCATCATCGGTATGGTGCTGGTGTCCTAACAGGCAAAGTTTTGTTCTGATTATAGAAACATATGAATGAACATGCACCATTATGATTACGGTATGAATGTAAAGATGGATGTATAATAACCACTCATCTGTGATATACAAGTATAACTACAACTATATGATTCGAGCCTAAACTAGTGTCCATCTAACATCCTAAGGAACTAAACCTAAGAAACTAGTCAATAAGAAATAAGAGTCCATCTAAGGTCTGAATCCATATCTCTAATAGTTGGCGATCCAGCCTCAATAGCGTCACGTACGTAGTACGGCTTCCTCGAATCAAGAGTGCGGATCAATCATCATATTTATGCCTCGTACGGTAAAATCCATCGTACGGCATCCCAATATCGGGGTACGAGTCAAGTATCACCTACGTGTCTCATCATTCGTATAATATCATCATCAACACATGTCAAGATCAAGGTGCTATACTGTAATCGCATACATCAATCATATATCATTGTCAGCATAAATATACATCGTTAATTTATCCTCAGAAATCTTATGTCATATGTATCATATTGTGAATAAGTCACACTTAGATCATATCGTAATCAAGTCACACCTATATGATATCGTAATCAAGTCATACATATATGATATCGAAATCAAGTCACACCTGTATGATGTCGTAATCAAGTCACACCTATATGATATCGTAATCAAGTCACACATATATGATATCGAAATCCAGTCACACCTATATGATGTCGTAATCAAGTCACACCTATATGATATCATATCAGAATTTCAGGCACAGGTTACGGTCCGGGTTCTATTTTAGAGTCCCATATACTTCAATATCATCACCACCCTTTATTATTTATGTATACCTATTCATCATCTCATTTCCTAATGATCCGCTAACATCATAACACGACCGTAAAGCCAAGAATCACGGCATCAAGCCCAGTTATATTGTTTCATCCCCGTGTATCATATCACATCCTTGTATCACATATACGTATTGTATGTGTGTGTGTATATATCTCTCTCTCTCTCTATATATATATACCTACACCTAGTCCTATATATATACACATGCACGTATACACCACGTCGAGTCTCAGTGTGTGCGTGTGTGTATCTACCTGAAACCTACGAATCTCCTCCAAGATATTCATCCTCGGGTAAGGTCTTTCTAAATCAATCTAGTCCAACCTAAGGTCACTACTAGGGTCCTACTCACCGAAATTCTAAGGTCACGTCTGGCTTCCTAATGACAATAAGTACTATCCCTATTCTACGTTGGCGGGGGTGCTAATCGCCATCCACCCGACTTTCCCCTGTAGATATACATCTACTCACCTGGTCCTTGTCTGCCGAAGACGGTGTCGCCATCCTCTTCTTCATCGCCCGCGGTCCACGTGAGGGGTACCTATATGCAAACATATTTAGTATCGTAAACAGAATCACGGACAAAAGTCAAAACGACGCACGGAACGCGCATAGGTTAAAACCTATGTCCCGCTCAAGCAAAAGAACCAAATATCGCTCGATGTCGGCGTACAAACGCCGATTGATCGAGATAAGCATCAAAAAACAACTCATAGTTATAAAACTCATTACTTATAATATAAAACATGATTTAATTCATCGAAACCCTAAAAATCGATCAAATCGTCCGATTCCGTAAAACCTGAAAACACCAATTTACCGTTTTACTTCAAAACTTGATGTTTAAAAGAAACTAATGGTTATAGTATTCATTAATTAGCATAACTAGACTATATAAACCATCAATATATTTTTAACACCCTAATTTATATTAGTTTGAAAATTCTAGTTTGCAAACTTGCTCGATTTCGATACTTTTAAAAAAAAATTCACCATATCACATCTAAACTGGATTTTGCATGAATTAATACATTAAACTAAAATTCATGATGATAATAATATAATGAAATCATAATTTAGATTTTAAACCTCATTTATTTAAGAATTTCCAAAATCTAGTTAGCAAAAATAGCATTTTTATTAGTATTTTTCAATTATCATTAGAAACTAGTAACCAATTTAAGTTTTCATTCCACTAACAAGTTAATATCCTCATTAAAACCACAATCTAGTGTTACAAACATTAATTGGAATTTTATCTCACTAATGTATACAATATATAGAAATCTAGTTTGCAAAATGGATTAATTTAAACAATTTTGGATAAACAATTTACAATATATCATCCATACAAGATTTTCCACTTCTAAAAATGTTAAACTAGTTATTATAACCCTACTTAATTAATAAAAACCATAACTTAATTTTATAAAGCCTAACTTGAATTTTAAAACTTGTAGATAGAAATTATTTATTAAATCTAATTATGCTTAAATGAAACATCTAATAACAATAAATCAAAAGAAGATGATTTATACCTTCACAACATGAAATCCAAACATGAAAATAAGACTCCAAAATGAATGCTTTCCATCTCCAAAATCCATGTAAATATGAGCAAAGAATAGAGGGTAGGAATTTATTAGGATTTTGTGGATTTTTTATTGAATTTTTGATGAATTTTGATGATTTTAAATACAAAAATGATGGGGGAAAATTTTTGGGGCTGCCCATGGTGGTGAGGCCGGCCATGAGGTGAGGAAAAAAGAGAAGAGTGAGAAAAGGTGAAGAAAAGTGTAAAAGGTTTCACAAAAATATCACACAATTAAGTCTTTTCATGAATTTATTTAAAAATTCTTTATTTTCTTCACTCCATTTGACCTAGAATGGTCTAGAACCATTGTAAATTTTTGAAAATAAATTTTGCATGAAACACACTTGATTCTAAGATGCAATGGTTCATTTTTGCAAATTTAACCCATTCAAATTTGTAATTTACACTAATTTAGTGTAAAAATAAAGCTTATGTTAATATTTAAAATAATTAATTTAAGAAAATATTTAATTAAACTAAAAATTTATAAGTGGCTAAATAAACACCATTTACTAGTAATAACATAATTAAAATAGGTATTTTTAAATTTATAGTGAAAAATAATTACGGTTTAGTTTTATGAAAACTACGTTTTACTTTACCGAAAATTATAAAATTAACTTAAACGATTTTATTTATTTAATTAATTATTTAATTATTTTTAAAATGTTACAGCTTTGGTAGGCGGGTTCACTTGCATCGTGACCACCGTTGTACTTTTATTTATATTCAGTTGTATCTAGTAAACTCCATCAACCAGACTTGTATTATTTGATAAACATAGAAGAACAGTTGTATATTCTTTCGACCTTAGAGTCGCGCGCTTGTATGATTATGATCCTTCTCTGGTTTTCTTGAGAATGTTGGTTTCTTCTGAGTTTTGATCCTCGCCCTTCGGCGTTGTATATTATATTGCATTGCGTGGTTGTTTCCGCCAATTGGCGAAGAGCTAGCTCTCGCTTGGGATGCCTTTATTCATTATTCATATATATTCCTGTTTGTACCCGTTTGGGGCTAGTATTTACAAAGGAATCTCTGCCGAAATTTTTGGAAAAGACTTGATGTTTTAAAAATGCATACCATGACTTTCAAAATGATTTTATATGTTAACTTTTAAATAAGTATTCCTTCACTCTCTTTTTAAACGGTTTAGATTTCTGGGCTTTTGGCTTACTTGAATTAGGTGGGGTCCTATAGATGTCACATGATTCAGGTGCCAGTCACGTGCTATTTCAAGTCGTGACAAAGTTGGTATCAGAGCGCTAGGTTTAACCTTGGTTCGAGTTTAGGTTTGACTATGCGGAGTCTAGGGCGTATATTTATATTAAGAACCTAGGCTTGACCTTACGGAACTTAGACTTGGTCGAGGGGGTATTAGACCCGAACTTTCGTCGCATAGGTTAACCTTGGTTGATGGAGTAGGTGACTTAAGTAGAGTGACGTACTGTGTGTATGTTCCACGGCATACTTACGATACGCTACTTCGCTTAAGAAGCCTTAGGATGTACATTTCCTTGCACGGTATTCTATTCGTTCTGTTGATCTATCATCATCGATGTCGGATGGTGGGTTTTGTTACCACGGTTGCACGGGCAGAGAGAGCTGCGGCTAGAGTTGTGGTCAGCATGAGCTCTTTTTGGATGAGGACTGACCAGGGCGTAATTCCGGTGACACGCGATTGCATAGATGTGTCGTTTTATTGTGTTTTTCATGACATGAGCGTTTTGACGAATTGATTTTGCTAAGATTTCTTGAACGATAAGAACAACACCATAGGATTGGGCCACTGCTAGAGGCCGGCTAGAATGTGATGACCGTTAATGTATCGTCTATTCTTGAGGATTGAGGCATTGTTTAGCATGTGAACGAATGAGCCAGTTATTGCCGCGACTGACAAGATATCACCCCAGATGTTTGAAGCTGTTGCGCACTAGTTGTACTTAGGGATATGACAGAAGATTGCTAGTCACCCATGGAAGAATGACTAGGACTTGTGGTTCATTGCACAACCTGATGCAAGGTCATTAGATTGATTTATTTCAGCTAGAGAAGACTTCACACATGCACGCCGTGAGTCGATCGAGGGAGGACGAGCATACGCGCATCACTCCGATAATTTGAACCAGTTTCTGAGAAGGTAATTGGTAAGATGCCTACTATAGAATATTGAGATGTCGAGTTCATAATTTCAAAAGGGAGACTCTAGATATGAGTATAGCCATTTGTAGCGCAGTCCATACAGCTACGAAGATACGAGTCCGAAACAGTCGACATTAGAGAAAAGTGGAGTAAGGGGTTCGTACGAGATTTTGATAAGATGACGTTCTACTCTGTTGACATCAGTGATGCGATACGCATGCAGAGGCGTTGAATATGGATATATCTTTTAGAAGAAGTCGTGATGAGTATGCAGCTGTTCCGGAGCAAGAAATGGATTTAGTAAAGGGTGGTAACTTTCGGGCAGTTCCGCAGAAACGAGATTTGGGAGAAACCCCAACAGAATCTTTCTGGAATACTACATGTGAAGATTTAGATCCAGGATCGGTCGTATTACGCACACCCAGTAGGCCAGAGTTTGGCATCATCGACGAGACATGTTATGAGTGACCAGGATAGTTGGCCAGAGATCTTTACAGGATGTGCCAGAGCGGAACTGGTTCTGTCGTCATTTCCATATTGGGCCATTGAGCCGAGGAGTTATGTAACCGGCAATCCGCAATGAGAGACGAGAGCCAAAGGGCACAAGGCGCCAGACCATGAACAGGAGGCAAGGAAATATCTTGCTCTGCTAGCTTTGGATGCACCGTCACCTTCTCGACTTTGAAGGAAGGACATATCGACGGCGGTGTTTACGAATTGCGACTTGGTGATTCGAAGATCACGTGTCCGTCATTTTGGATTTCGGTATTTGGGCGATTTATTTGCATGATTGAGATTTTTGTGCACCACAGTTGCACTCGATTTCGATTTGATGTTGTTCGAGATGGTTGATTTTGATTTCATGCCTATGGCATGTATATGATTTGACTTGTGCCTTCGGTGTAGTTTTCATGCACTTTTAGTACTTTGAATCGATTTTGTGCACGCTGATGCACGTGGTTGTGACATTATATACCACGGTATACCTGATTTGGATTGAGGTGTGTTGTATACCGTCGATTTCGATTTTGATATTCAATATTTGTTTTCGTGCACCTTGTGCATGTGATCTGGATTCTTGCGCATACTTGGCGCGCTTGATGCAATTTTGGTGCACACCAGATGCACTAAATCGGGGATTCTTTGTGCATATCAGATGCACCTGATATTGTTGTTTGGCATACTCGTTGCCCTTGACAGGTGTTTTCGTGCACACCCGTTGTATTGAGATTTTGTTTTTGTGCACATGTATGGCACATTTATTGATTTCGATTCCTGTGCATACCAGACGCACGTGGCATTCTTATACATATTTTGGGATTGGTTTCTTTGGAGCAGTATTTTTTATAATATTTACTATTTGGTATAATAGCTGAGCAGGACTGTTCTGAGAACAGTACCTAGATGTTTTTGCATGCATCGATAGTTACCGAAGGGATTTCCAAAAATGAGCTACAGTCTCAATATTTTTCCTATGTGTCCGAGATGACACGAAACATTTTACAAAGGAAACCCTTCTAAATTATTTTCAAAATGGCGGGACGTGTATGTTAAACAAAGGATATATATATATAGTTATTTTTCTTACAAAAAACGTCCGCTACTTGTGCCGTGATACGCACATCGCACAGCGACTTGAAATGGGTTTGGCATGCATTTCTTTTCAGATATTTTGACGAGTTTACAATGATGCGTACTATGTATATGTTATAGTTTTGATGTATATCATGTTGGATTTCATATTAGACTTTGACTTCAGCATCATCACCATAACTCTGATGATTGCGTGATGCTTGACGGAGTGTTGATTTCTGAGTTATATACTCGTTTTTCATGCGCATGCATTACGCTACGATATGTTTTATGTATTTATGATTTCGGAGCCTCGACGACTTGATCATTCTACCGAAATGTTTTAGTATTTGAGGGGTTTAAATTTAAATTCGGGGACCGAATTTATTTAAGAGGGGAAGACTGTAACATTTCAGAAAAATAAAATATTATTTTTGGGAATTTATATAATGGAATAATAAATATTAGAGATACTTTTAAGTATGGAGACTAGTTTTAAATGATATGGTATAATTAAATACCGATAAATTATGAAATATTTGGAAATTTATATAAATTCTCGATTTTTAAAAGAATTTATAAAGATTGGGAATTTTACAAATTAGTATACAATTAATTGTATATAAGTTAGTATTACTAAACTCGATTAGTTGTAACATTCCAGAAAAATAAAATATTATTTTTGGGGATTTTTATAATTAAATAATAAATATATTGAATATTTTAATAAGGCGGTATAATTAAATACCGATAAATTTGGGAAAAATTTGGAAAATTATAGAAATTACCAAAATGAAGGTGTTTTATGTGATTAATGAAAATTATAAGTTTTTATGATTAATTATATACTATTTAGTGCTAATCGTGATTAAATATTGCTAATCGCGCATTAAGCTTGTTTTGTGCAAAATATGCACCATATCATTTTTACACTTGTGTTACATTTTATAACCATGGTTTCAATTGGGATTTATATGTTTAGTTTTAAAAATGAAATGAGAACAAAATAAAAGAAAAGGGAACAAAATAAAAGGGATTAGAATATTAGGCATGGACATGAGAGAGAGAGGTGAGGGGGTCAATTGACCATGAGTCATTCTCTTCCCTCTTCATTTCTTTCATCTCTTTTCCTTCCTCCTCCATCTGCTGCCCTCTCCCTCTACCATCTCCTCCACCTCACTTCACCCTCAAAACAACATCAAAACATATACTTCTCTATACAAAAAACTTGCACAAGCTCAACACAAACACATTGGACCAAGAAAGTTTGCATTTTGGTGCCCTAGGGGATTCATGAGTGCCAAATGAGGTAAATTATGAACCATTAGTGTAGAATTTGGGTTACTTTAGCTTCCATGCATGTTTAGAAATGATTAAGCGATGTTTAGTGGGGTTTGGAAATTCCTAGAAAAGGATTAGGGTTTGAATTGATTCCAAAAGCATAATTGAGTGTTGTAGTGACCTTAAAACCCCTGTAAGGATTGTAAAATGGACAGAAACCAGAGAATAGAACCCCAAACCCAAACTTAGAAACCCCGACATCGACAGATTTTATGGAAATTGTGATGTATATTGAAATCTGCTAACACCCGGGTGACCTGAAAATTATTTAGCGAGCACAGAGAGATGTGCAGGTGATTTAGAGCATACCTTAAAGACCCCAGACCCTATACCCTCTATCTGGCCGCAGATTTAATCCAGGAGGCCGCAATTTGCGGTCTGTGTCCCACCATTTTTATTCGTGCTTCTCCCATGGCTCCATCTCCAGTAAACTAGACCCTCCACATATGCAAAATTGGCTAATTTCAGTTAGGGTAAAATCTGGGATCATTTTCATGAGTTTCTGTTTTGATTCGGGGTTATATTTTCTGTATTTTGGATTATTGATTTTAGTATTGTATTTTACCTCGATCACTTGACATTTGTACGACGATATCGAGGGTTGTTTGGTGGTTTTGAAGGCGTAGTCCATAGGTTCTAACCTATAGGCTTTTAGCATGTCGTTTTGGTTTGAATTGGGTTTTAATGCGGCACGATATGTTATGATGTGTAGGTACCCCCATGAGGACTTCAAGACGACAAGAAAGCGCGTGGCGACGTCGGCAACGGCAAGCGAAGAGCAATGTGAGTAGATACACATCTACGGGGAAAGTCGGGTGGATGGCGTATAGCACCCCCACAGTTCATAATGTAACTTATGATATGTTATATATTTACATATGTGTTGTGATTTTGGATGATAGTGTCATGGTTGATTTCTTAGTCGCGAACCATAGAATATGTTTGCACACACGCACTCCCACCCTTGCATGCATTGTTATTATTACTTATGCGTATATGGGATACGTATATAAATAAATAAATATAAATATATATATATATATATATATATATATATATATATATATATATATATATATATATATAGACACACACACACATAGGTATAGGACTAGGCATACACACACACACACACACACACACGTATACCTATACATGGATAATGAGGATAGTGGATGATAATTGGAGATGAGTTGATGAGTTTTGGCATGATGCTATGAGATCATTGATATGTTTAGATTCGTATTATGAGATACGACAATAGATTTTAGCGGGCCTTTAGGCGTGTGTTTCATACACGCATTTATATGCAGATGGTATCAGTTTGTACTAGACTTAGATCTGTACCCCCAGTTCATGAGATATGATGATAAAGGATACCTGATAAATGATGAGGTGAATGTGATATTTCGACCCGTATTCAGATTGGGATGCCGTACGATGGATTTACCGTACGAGCTATATTTTGATGATAGATCCGTACTCTTGACTCGAGGATGTCATATTGTATATTGTATCATATGTGATACTATTGAGGCGGGATCATTGACTATTATATTTATTTATATATCTACTCAGACTTAGATGGTTTTCCCTTACCCTTTCGGTTAGACTGTTCGTTTAGTCCTGTAGTTTAGTTGTAGATGTTAGACTAGACTCGAGTTATACCTATTTCTAAAACTAACGAATCGTGTGTATTTTAAAGATAGGCCAAGGGATTCTACGGATATTTCAAAGGACGTACCTCTTTTCTTAAAAACACCGTAGCCCCTATTTTTCCAAAACACCACGATTTGTGTGATTTGAAATGACAAACTGTATGACTCGTATAACTAATGTAGATTCCTTATTGTTGCACATACTTTCCATTCTATATATTCATGTGGTTATTAGCGCATTTCATGCCTATATACTTGTGATTATTGTTATATTAAAACCCATGCTGTCAGGACACCAGCATCATTATTGATGATACGTATGTTCCACGTAAACCTGCTTGCCGACACACACACTTGATCATCGATAATTGCCATGTCACTACACAATAGGATTGCTGCATCAGGATATGACTCCTTGCATGATATACTTGTGCACATACATATTGTACACTCATACTTGCGTTTATACCTACTTGTACATCCATACTTGCGCACATACATATTGTACACTCATACTTACGTATATACCTAGTTGTACATCCATATTGGCGCACATGCATATTGTACACTCATACTTGCGTATATACCTATTTGTACATCCATATCGGCGCACAGCCATATTGTACACTCATACTTGCGTATATACCTACTCGTACATCTATACTTGCGCACATACATATTTTACACTCATACTAGCGTATATAGCAACTTGTACATCTATACTTGCGCACATACATATTGTACACTTATACTTGCGTATATACCTACTTGTACATCCATATTGGCGCACAGGCATATTGTACACTCATACTTACGTATATACCTACTTGTACATCCATATTGGCGCACAGGCATATTATACACCTATACTTGCATACATACATATTTGCACATACATAAATAATTTTGGCTTGATTTTGGAAAGTTGAGAACCGCAAGATATATATTTTAAAACTGGATTCATTTTAAAGGAGCGGTTTTCCCTTGATATGTGCATATTACTATTCCATGTTGCATGATATACTGATATGCTTACATTTCTTTTATATGTCGCAAACATCATGCTCTACGATTATACGCATTGAGATATGTTGTTTTCATGAGATTTCTGGATTTGAGAAGCATGGGTATTTCAAAAGAAAGTATGTACTGTTTTAAAAACCTGGTTTCTCTTGATATGATATTTCAGTGCGTCCACCATACGTTTTCTCGGTTCTGAGACGTGTGATATGTGAAACCCGATTCGAGGAGGCGGGTGATTCCGTTTGTGGGTACATAGTAGACCCGGTATGGTACCCCGGGGCAAGAGGGAGATTTCGTGTGGATGACGATGAGCCTGTCAGAGAGAATACTACCTACCGGTGATAGTATTTGGGCTCGGCGGATATCCAGAGGATACCAACCGGAGTCGAGAGATGATATGGGACGATCTGGACTGACGTAGCCCGTGGGCCGATCCGGACTGACGGAGCCCGATATATGAGGATTTACTTGCCGATGCTGGGCACGGGTTTCATGATGTTTTCGAGTGTCGATGCTAGACACTCAGGTTCCATGATTTTGATGTGTCACGAGGGACACACGTTCATTTATATCCTCATACTTTCATGCATATGCTTTTATAACTTTTAGATGCATGATGTTGTTATGTCATTGGTTGACACATGGACGAGATCCACATGCATGCAGACATTGATTACATAGTTGGATGATATCCACATACTTATAGAATTCATGTTATAGTTGATACTGATTGCATTGATGATACCTCATGTTTATGATATGTTGCTACCTAAGGCACTGACACGAGCACTTGGTATTACACTGATGTATAGATGTTTACCCTTACCACCTTATTATGCTTCAGACTTTATCATTTTGAGAATATATATTACTGATGGTATTTGACCTAGGATTGAGTCATACATACGATTTCTGCTCTGTGATATTTTCTACTCACGAGTTGGCAACTCACCACCGTTGTGCCACAGTTTCTTGCAGGTTTTGCCGTATAGATTTTTCCTTGGCGGCTTTGTTGGCACATTACTTCATTCCGGGTGATTGCTTTGGTAGGTGGGTTCACTTGCATCGTGACCACCATTGTACTTATTTATTTTCAGTTGTATCTAGTAAAATTCCATCAACCAGACTTGTACATTTATTTCAGACATAGAAAACCAATTGTATATTCTTTCGACCTTAGAGTCGCGCATTGTATTATTATGGTTTTCTTGATATTTTGAGTTTTCTTTTGAGTTTTGATCCTCGCCCTTTGGCGTTGTATGTTATATTGCTTGCATGGTTGCGACCGTCAGTTGACGAAGAGCTAGCTCCTGCTTGGGGATGCCTTTATTCATATTATGCATGTTGTACCCGTTTGGGGCTAGTATTTACAAAGGAAACTCTGCCGGAATTTTCAGAAAAGACTTGGGATTTTAAAAACGCATAATTCGGCTTATGCTATTAAAACCACTTCTTTAAAACTAGTTTTCCTTCATTTATTATTTAAAATGGTTTTAGATTTCTTGAATTAGATGGGGTCTTACAGACTTCATATGATTCAAGGGCCAGTCACGTGCCATTTCGGGTCGTGAAAAAGTTGGTATCAGAGCGCTTGGTTAATCTTGGTTCGAGTCTAAGTTTGACTATACGGAGCCTAGAGCATTTATATATATTCGGAACTTAGGATTGACCTTACGGAATTTAGACTTAGTCGAGGGGGTATTACACCCGAACTTTCGTCGCATAGGTTGACCTTGGTTGATGGAGTAGGTGACTTAAGGAGAGTGACGTACCGTGTGTATGTTCCGCGGCATATTTACGATACGCTACTCTGCTTAAGAAGCCTTAGGATGTACATTTCCTTGCACAACATTATGTTCATTCCTATGATCTATCCTCATCATTATCGGTTTATGGTTTTGCTGCCACGATTACACGGGCAGAGAGAGCTACGGCTAGAGTTGCGTCAGCACGAGCTCGTCATGGATGAGGATTGACCAGGGCGTGAATCCAGAGACATACGATTGCATAGAAGCGTCGTTTTATTGTGTTTTCACGCCATGAGCGTTTGATGGATCGCTTTTACGAGATTTCTCGGACGTGCAGATCAGCACCAGAGGATCATGCTACTGCTAGAGGCTAGTTAGAATGTGATGACCGTCGATGCACCAATTATTTGATGATTGCAGCACTGTTCAGCGTGCGGACAAATGAGCCAGTTGTTGCGTCGAATGATGAGATATCGCCCCAGATGTTTGGAGCTATTGCCGCACGAGTTGTATTTAGATATATGATAGAAGATCGCTAGTCACCCATGGAGGAAGGACTAGGTCATGCGATTCGTTGCCTACCCTAATGCGAGGTCATCAGATTGATTAATTCCAGCTAGAGACGACTTCACGCAGGTACGTTGGGAGTCGATAGAGACGATCGAACGCCAGAAGCCCATTTTCCAAGTTTAAAGTATTCAGAGACAAATGCAAGTAATGCTATGGATCCTTTAGAAGAATGAAACCCTAACTCGACGTAATGACCATGGAACGCCTTTGAACCTTAGGGTTTGCGGCAGTTCAGCGGTGCCATTTGTGAGGCTTGGATTTGCCTTTCTACGGTTGGTCCACAAGTGCTGTGGCATGTACTGCAATACTATTAAACTGTACCCAAAATGTTGAGCTCTTGGGGGATTATGGAACTTTGACGAATCGATTGAAAGGTTCGACATCATTCGGATATCATGTGATGGGATACATTGCTTGGGAGACTCCAGATACGAGTACAGCCGTTGGAGCACAGTTCATGAAGCCACGAAGAGGCGAGTCCGAAGCAGTCGACATTAGAGAAAAGTGGAGTAATGAGGTTCGTACGAGATCTTGATGAGATGACGTTCCACTCCGCCGACATCAGAGATGTGATACGTATGCAGAGGCGTTGTATAGGGATATATCTTCCAGAAGGAGTCTCGATGAATATGCAGCCGTTCTGGAACAAGAAAACAGAATTAGAAAAGGGTGATAACCTCCGGACAGTTCGGCAGAAACGAGATTTGAGAGAGACCTCGACAGGACCTTTCTGGAATACTATACGAGAAGATTTGGACCCAAGATCGGTCATATTACGCACACCCAGCAGGCCAGAGTTCGGCATCGTCGATGAGACATGTTATGAGTGACCATGATAGTTGGCCAGAGATCTTTAGAGGATGGGCCAGAGCGGACTGCTTCCATTATCATTTCCATATTGAATCGTTGAGCCGTGGAGCTATGTACCTAGCAATCTGCAGTGAGAGACGAGAATCTAAGGGCACCAGACGACAGGCCACGAACAGTAGGCAAGTAGATATCTTGCTCTGCTAGCTTGGGATGCACCGGCACCTTCTCGACTTTGAAGGAGGAAATATCGACGACGGTATTTATGATTTGTGATTTGGTGATTCGATTATCACGTATCCGTCACCTTGGATTTCGGTATTTTGGCCGATCTATTCGCATGATTTAGTCTTGATGACTGAGTTTCATGATATTTGTTTTCGTGCACCATGGTTGCACATACTGGGTATTATATTTTATGCATAGTTATTACACTTGGGATATGCTTTATACACCGTTGTGTTGATTTATGATTTGTGCTCAGTTATTGCACTTAATATCGTTTTTTTGCCTTGGCTGCACATAATTATGATTTCATAGATTTCATGCAGTTGGGTTGATTTTGTGCATATGGTACGCACATTATTTGGTTTTTGCACTCGGTATAGTTCATATATGCTTGCAGTGCATTGATACGTATTTTGTGCACCACAGTTGCACCTGACTTCATTTTGATGTCATTCGAGACATTGATTTTGATTTCATGCCTAAGTTATGCATGTGATTTGACTTATGCTTTCGACATAGTTTTCATGCGCTTTTAGTATTTTGAATTGCTTTTGTGCACGCTGATGCATATGGTTGTGAAATTATATACCACGGTATACCTGATTTGGATTGAGGTTTATTGTATACCGTCGATTTTGATTATAATATTGATGTTGATTTCGTGCACTCTGTGCATTTGATTTGGATTCTTGCGCATATCTGGCGCGCTTGGATTGGATTTTGCGCATGTCCGGCGCTTGATATTTGATTTCGTGATTTCGTGCATGTTGGATGCACATGATTTAGATTTTTTTTCGTGCATGATGGATGCACCTGATTTGGATTTTCGCGCATGTTGGGCGCATGTTATGAGATGCGATTTTGGTGCACGCCAGATGCACTGAATCGGGATTCTTCGTGTATATCAGATGCACCTGATATTTGTTGTCAGGCACACCCGTTGCCTTTGATAGGTGTTTCGTGCACACCCGTTGCACTTAGATGTTGTTTCTGTGCATATGTATGGCACATTGATAGATTTCAATTTTTCCGTTCGCACCAGACGCACGCGGCATTCTTATGCACATTTTGGATTTGATTTCTGCTAGATCAATACGTTTTTATGATATTTACTATTTGATATAGTGAATGAGCAGGACTAGTTAGAGAACGGTACCTGAATATAATTTTACATGCATTGATAGTTATCGAAGGGATTTCCATAAAGGAGCTATAGTCTCAGTATTTACCTACATATCCGAGATGACATGAAACATTTTATAAAGGAAACCCTTCTAAATTATTTTCAAAAATGGCGGGATGTACATATTAAACAAAGGATAAGTATATATATAGCTATTTTCTTACAATAGACGTCCGCCACTGTGCCGCGATGCGCGCATCGCACAGCAACATGAAAGGTTTGGCATGCATTTCCTTCAGATGTTTACATGTATAGTTCTGATTTATATCATATTGGTTTTCGTATTAGATTTGACATTTTTGTCTTCACCATGACTCCGATGATTGATTTGGAGTTATCTGCTCATTGTTCATGCGCATGCATTGCGCTATGAGGCATTTAATGTATTGATGATTTCGGAACTTCGACGACTTGGACTTTTTACTGAAATGTTTTAATATTCGAGAGGTTTAAATTTAAATTCGGGGACCGAATTTCTTTAAGGGGGAAATATTGTAACATTTCTGAAAAATAAAATATTATTTTTGGGAATTTTTATAATTAAATAATAAATAAATTGAATATTTTAATAAGGCAGTATAATTAAATACCGATAAATTTGGGAAAAATTTGGGAAATTATAGAAATTACTAAAATGAAGGTGTTTTATGTGATTCATGCAAATTATAAGTTTTTATGATTAATTATACACTATTTAGTGCTAATCGCGATTAAATATCGCTAATCGCGCATTAAGCTTGTTTTGTGCAAAACATGCACCATATCTTTTTTACACTTGTGTTACATTTTTTAACCATGGTTTCATTTGGGATTTATGTGTTTGGTTTTAAAAATGAAATGAGAAGAAAATAAAAGAAAAGAGAACAAAACAAAAGAGATTAGAATATTAGGCATGGGCATGAGAGAGAGGTGAGGGGGTCAATTGACCATGAGTCATTCTCTTCCCTCTTCATTTCCTTCTTCTCTTTTCCTTCCTCCTCCATCAAGAGCTGCTGCCCTCTCCCTCCACCTCCTCCTCTATCTCACTTCACCCTTAAAACAACTTCAAAACACACACTTCCCTTCACAAAAAACTTGCACAAGCTCAACACAAACACATTGGACCAAGAAAGTTTGCATTTTGGTGCCCTAGGGGATTCATGAGTGCCAAATGAGGTAAATTCTGAACCATTAGTGTAGAATTTGGGTTACTTTAGCTTCCATGCATGTTTAGAAATGATTAGGCGATGTTTAGTGGGGTTTGGAAATTCCTAGAAAAGGATTAGGGTTTGAATTGATTCCAAAAGCATAATTGAGTGTTGTAGTGACCTTAAAACCCCTGTAGGGATTGTAAAATGGACTGAAACCAGAGAATAGAACCCCAAACCCAAACTTAGAAATCCCGACATCGGCAGATTTTATGGAAATTGTGATGTATATTGAAATCTGCTAACACCCGGGTGACCTGAAAATTATTTAGCGAGCACAGAGAGATGTGCTGGTGATTTAGAGCATACCCTAAAGACCCCAGCCCCTATCCCCTCTATCTGGCCACAGATTTAATCCAGGAGGCCGCAATTTATGTCCTGGGTCCCACCATTTTTATTCGTGCTTCTCCCATGGCTCCATTTCCAGTAAACTAGACCCTCTACATATGCAAAATTGGCTAATTTCAGTTAGGGTAAAATCTGAGATCATTTTCATGAGTTACGGTTTTGATTCGGGGTTATATTTTCCGTATTTTGGATTCTGGATTTTAGTATTGTGTTTTACCTCGATCACTTGATGTTTGTACGACGATATCGAGGGTTGTTTGGTGGTTTTGAAGGCGTAGTCCATAGGTTCTAACCTATAGGCTTTTAGTGTGTCGTTTTTGTTTGAATTGGGTTTTAATGCGGCACGATACGTTATGATGTGTAGGTACCCCCACGAGGACTTCGAGACGACAAGCAAGTGCGTGGCGACGTCGGCAATGGCAAGTGAAGAGCAATGTGAGTAGATACACATCTACGGGGGAAGTCGGGTGGATGACGTATAGCACCCCCGCAGTTCGTAGTGTAGCTTATGATATGTTATATATTTACATATGTGTTGTGATTTTGGATGATAGTGTCGTGGTTGTTTTCTTAGTCGCGAACCATAGAATAGGTTTGCACACACGCACCACACCCTTGCATGCATTGTTATTATTACTTGTGCGTATATGGGGATACGTATACACACACACACAGGTATGGGACTAGGCATACATATATATATATATACATGTATACCTATACATCGATAATGAGGATAGTGGATGATATTTGGAGATGAGTTGATGAGTTTTGGTATGATGCTATGAGATCGGTGATATGTTTAGATTCCTATTATGATATACGACATGAGATTTTAGCAGGCATTTAGGCATGTGTTTCATACAAGAATTTATATGCAGATGGTATCAGTTTGTACTAGACTTAGATCTGTACCCCTAGTTCATGATATATGATGATAATGGATACCAGATAAATGATGAGGTGAATATGATATTTCGACCCGTACCCAGATTGGGATGCCATACGATGGATTTACCGTACGAGCTATATATTGATGATAGATCTGCACTCTTAACTCGAGGATGCCATATTGTATATTGTATCATGTGTGATACTATTGAGGCGGGATCACCGACTATTATATTTATTTATATATTGACTCACACTTAGATGGTTTTCCTTTACCCTTTCGATTAGACTGTTCGTTTAGTCCTGTAGTTTACTTATAGATGTTAGACTAGACTCGAGTCATACCTATTTCCAAAACTAACGAATTGTGAGTATTTTCAAGACAGGCCAAGGGATTCTACGGATATTTCAAAGGACGTACCTATTTTCTTAAAAACACCGTAGCCCCTATTTTTCCAAAACATCACGATTTGTGTGATTTCAAATGACAAACTGTATGACTCGTATAACTAATGTAGATTCCTTATTGTTGCACTTACTTTCCATTCTATATATTCATGTGGTTATTAGCGCATTTCATGTCTATATACTTGTGATTATTGTTATATTAAAACCCATGCTGTCAGGACACCAACACCATTATTGATGATGTGTATGTTCCACGTACACCTGCTTACCGACACACACACACTTCATCATCGATAATTGCCATGTCACTACACAGTAGGATTGCTGCATCAGGATATGACTCCTTGCATGATATACTTACGCACATACTTATTGTACACTCATACTTGCGTATATACCTACTTGTACATCCATACTTGCGCACTTACATATTGTATACTCATACTTGCATATATACCTACTTGTACATCCATATTGGCGCACAGGCATATTGTACACTCATACTTGCGTATATACCTACTTGTACATCCATATTGGCGCACAGGCATATTGTACACTCCTACTTATGTATATACCTACTCGTACATCTATACATGCGCACATACATATTGTACACTCATAATTGCGTATATACCTACTCGTACATTTATACTTGCGCATATATATATTGTACACCCATACTTGCATATATACCTACTTATACATCCATATTGGTGCACAGGCATATTGTATATTCATACTTACATATATACCTACTTGTACATCCATATTGGCGCACAGGCTTATTGTATACCCATACTTGCATACATACGTATTTGCACATACATAGATGATTCCGGCTTGATTTTGGAGATTTGGGAACTGCAAGATATATATTTTAAAACTGGATTCATTTTAAAGGAGCGATTTTCCTTTGATATGTGCATATTACTATTCCATGTTGCATGATATACTGATATGCTTACATTTCTTTTATATGTCGCATACATCATGCTTTACGATTATAGGCATTGAGATATGCTGTTTTCATAAGATTTCTGGATTTGAGAACCGTGGGTATTTCAAAAGAAAGTATGTACTGTTTTAAAAACCCGGATTCTCTTGATATGATATTTCAGTGCGTCCACCATGCATTTTCTCGGTTCTGAGACGTGTGATATGTGAAACCCGATTCGAGGAGGCGGATGATTCCGTTTGTGGGTACATGGTGGACCTGGTATGGTACCCCGAGGCGAGAGAGAGATTTTGTGAGGACAACGATGAGCTTGACAGAGGGACTACTACCTACCGGTGATAGTATTTGGGCTCGGCGGATATCCGGAGGATACCGATCAGAGTCGAGAGATGATATGGGCCGATCCGGACTGACGGAGCCCGTGGGCCGATCTGGACTGACGGAGCCCGATATATGAGGATATACGAGCCGATGCTGGGCACGGGTTTCATGATGTTTTCGAGTGTCGATGCTAGACACTCAGGTTCCATAATTTTGATGTGTCACGAGAGACACACGTTGATTTATATCCTCATACTTTCATGTATATGCTTTTATGACTTTTACATGCATGATGTTATTATGTCATTGGTTGACATGTGGACGAGATCCACATGCATGCAGACATTGATTACATAGTTGGATGATATCCACATACTTATAGATTTCATGCTATAGTTGACAATGATTTCATTGATGATACCTCATGCTTATAATATGTTGCTACCGGAGGCACTGACACGAGCACTTGGTATTACACTGATATATAGATGTTTACCCTTGCCACCTTATCATGCTTCAGACTTTATCATTTTGAGGATATATATTACTGATCGTATTTGACCTAGGATTGAGTCATACATACGATTTCTGCTCTGTAATGTTTTCTACTCACGAGTTGGCAACTCACCCCCGTTGTACCTCAGTTTCTTGCAGGTTTTGCCGTACAGGTTTTTCCTTGGCGGATTTGTTGGCACAATACTTAATTCCGGGTGATTGCTTTGGTAGGTGGGTTCACTCGCATCGTGGCCACCATTGTACTTATTTATTTTCAGTTGTATCTAGTAAAATTCCATCAACCAGACTTGTACATTTATTTCAGACTTAGAAAACCAATTGTATATTCTTTCGACCTTAGAGTCGCGTGTTCATACCAGAATATTGCATTTAATACCGCCCATTCATATGCTCGTTTGTTTATAGGTAGGTACTCTTGAGCCGTGTTTGCTAGTTAATTGCAGGATATAGGTTCTCAGCCCTAAACAGTGAAATTCATGGAAAAGCACGACAAATTCAGGATTACTACCAACCACAGATAAAACACGGTTCTCCGCTCTCTATCCGTATGTTGCCGCACACCAGTTTAAGGGATAAAATGCCAAATCAATGTCATTTTCATGCACAAAGCTCAATGTCAACACAAGATCCAACATATCTACACGGAGCTCAAGAAAATCATGGCAAAAGATCCACATCAAATCACCTTTTGATCTGCTGATAATCTGGAAGAAATGTGAAGGGATTCTGAGAAAAGTACTATACCACACTGAAAAGGACTACAAACTGGGGAAAACGACGAAAATTGAAGGCCCAACTCTCTAATAAGGCCGCGGTTCCGCGGCATAAGCGCGCTTAGGCCGCGGAACCGCGGCCATGATGACTCGGCAGTGGGTCATCTTCTGGGGGCATTTTTGTAACTTCATGTTGTGCCTGAAAGTTGCCATAGGTTCTCTGTTTCCTGCCTATAAATAACCCAGAACTTTCCAAGCAATGGTGTTCTTTTTCATGCCCACTTTTTGTTAGTTTTTGGTTTATCTTCTTCTTCTTCTTCATCTCTCCTCCATTAAATTGTTGTGAGAGCTTTTGAGTGGATGTTAAATGAAGATGAGGGTTATTTTGTATCATTCTTTTGCTTAGCTTCCCCCTTGAGCTCTCTACCTTAACTTGATCTTGCAACCTCTTAAGTGAGCTTGTAAGTTTAAGCTTTGGTCATTGATCTCACGGGGTTGTATCATTTTGGAATCAATAATGTTCTCTCTTTTGTGCTTCATTCTCCTTGAGTTCTTTACCTTTTCTTGATCTTGCAACATCTTAATTGAGCTTGCAAGTTTAAGATTTGGTTATTGAACCCATGTCATGTTTTGGGTTCTATGGTTCCTAGTTTCATTTCTTGCTCATTTATTTTCTTGCACTTTAATACTTGCTTTACTTTCATGCACTTAAATTCCATGCACTTTTAATTACTTGCTTGTAATCTTTTCTTTTCTTTGTTTATCTTTTCTTTTGCTCTTTTTGGTTCGTTTTGTGAATGGTTGTAATATGTTGTTGTTAAGAATAAATACAATATTGTAAGTTAAGGTTTCATTCCTCATTTCCTTTTTCCGTTATTTTCCTTTGAACTCCGCCCAAACGTTAGACAAGCGCTCCGTTAGGTACCCTACCCTACCAAGGTAACGGTGATTCCTAACCGCGACCGGTTGCGTTCGGTTTGGCCGGAGGCGAATGCAAGAGACAAGAACGGAAGGACAAGGGTAAATAAGCCGGATTCCACGAGTACCATGCTTAAATCCCATAATCCACGTTGTTGCCGATTGCTCTAGCTTCAATTGGTCAAGACTCGGCTCAAAGGTTTTGAGTGCGGATTTCTTTAGCTTACACTTTCGTATCTTTTTCTTAACAACTTTATATTTGCATATAAAACACATAGGTTAGAATTGAACAAACATATACACATTCTTTATTAACTCGTCTAAAACACGAACGGACATACAACCATCTCCCTGTGGATCGACCCGTGCTCAACCGGCTAGCTGCAAAGCGACACCGTCCTGATTGCGGTTAAAACTAAAACTCTTTCGATCAAATGGCGCCGTTGCCGGGGAGACGGTAGCATATTTTCCTTCTTTTTATTCGGGTTAATATTCTTTCTGTATATATTTATAAATAAAAAAATAAAATCTTTTTGTTATTTTTGATAATTTTTGTGAGCAAGTGTGCAGGCTAATCTGGAGCAAGTACAGTAATCCAAAAAGAAAACAGAGGTTTTTATTTTGGAGAAGAGAAGAAGTGGAGTTCGTTGACCAAAGACAAATCCCCAAGTCAACATTTTGACCGCTGAACCGCGGTCAAAAGGTGCCCTGTCTCGATACACCTTCGACTAGGAACAGTTATAGGATGTACTCGTCAACTACCGTGGCCCCACTAGTATGATCTCATCATAGTCCCAGTAGTCGAGTACATATCCTACGGACTTTATCAACATGTAACATAGAGACAATCAGAGTACATGTTAAGATAAAGTACAACCAGATAGCATACTATCATGTCGAGCAAGAAAATCCTCCCTATATATGTCCAAGCATCCACTACAATATACATCGTATGTACAGTAATGGCCTCTAGGGCATACATATAACTAACATTTGTTATGTGCATGTGACATGCACCATGTCATATTGTTAACACTTGTTATATTTAAATGATATGCACCATGGTTTCTTTTATATTGTTAAAGATATGATTTTGGCTTTTGGAAATAAAAAGGAGAAAAGAAAAAAAAAGAGAAAAATAATTTTAAATGTGGCATGGGAAGACAATGAAGCATGGGCTTAGGGGGAGGGGGAGAGAGAGAGAGGGAGAGAGTGAGGATGAAGGGTCTTTTGACCAAGGTATTGTTTCTTCACTTCATCATCTTCATCATTTCTTCTCCTCTTCTTCCTCCTTGGCCGCCCTCTTCCCTCCACCTCCTCCACCTCCTCACCTCAACCCCAAATCCACCTCAAAACATTATGTTTCCTTCATTAAAAATGTGCACAAGCTCCTCACATAGACCATGGTGGGATCAAGACAAGATTTTGAGTGCTTGGGGCAACTCAAGAATTTTCTTGAGTTGCCAAATGAGATAACTCTTTCACCATTAGTGTAGTAATTCATTTACTTTAGCATTTATTCTAGTTTAGAATTGGTTAAGTGATGATTAATGAGCTTTGAAAATTCTAAGATGGGGTTTAGGGCATGAGTTGGTTTGTGAAGGTGTAATTGGTGACCACAACCCCTTTAGTGTTAAAAACTTGGACCGACTTGAGACTAAAACCCCAAACCCCAAACTTAGAAATCCCCGATATCAGATTTGTGTAGGAATTGTGGTGTAGTTTTGAGATCTGCTTTCACCTGGGGGCCCTGAAAATTATTTAGCAAAGACTGAGAGATGTGCAGGCAACCTAGAAGCTAATATGTCCCGACCCGTAATTTAGCAGGTGACTGGCACTTAAATTACGCAACGTCTAAAGGCGTGACGTAAATCAAGTAAGCCGAAGCCCAGAAAATCTAAACTTTTTTTTTATGGTGGAGTGCAGTTTTGAAATAAGGTATAATGAATCATATTTTGTCTTTTAAAAATTCGGACAACACCTCCCTTTTATATTTTGATCCAAAAACCTAATATACAACAATATATAGACAACCCCAAGCGGGAGCTAGTTCTTCGCCAACTGGCGGAATCACAACCACACAAGTAATACATATACGACGCCCAACAGCGAAGATCAACCCAGAAAGAACAAATAAGAAGAAAGACATCAAACTCAAGAAGCGAACACAATCCATCGCTATAAGTCTCGCACAAAACCCAAGTCTTCCTAAGTTTACCAATACACAGTTCTAGTTTCTGATCTGATCTGATGTGATGTGATGGAGTTTATCTAGATACAATAGAGTTTAATAGTACGAGAGTGGGCACGATCCAACATGTGTCCCACCAACCAAAGATAAACACCCTGTATGAAACTGTGTG
This sequence comes from Agapanthus africanus, assembly GCA_030015575.1. Lineage (NCBI taxonomy): Eukaryota > Viridiplantae > Streptophyta > Magnoliopsida > Asparagales > Amaryllidaceae > Agapanthus > Agapanthus africanus. The sequence goes on along the minus strand of CM057350.1, from coordinate 213,344,928 downwards.
CCAGCGATACCGCAACTGATCCCAAGCGGTCAAACCTGCAAGAACTGTGGCACAACGGGAATGAGTTGCTAACTCGTAAGTAGAAAACATCAACAAGTAGAAATCGAATAAAACAACGATTTCCTAGGTCACTATATCCTGAAGGTAATACTATGATATCTAGGGTGACAATGTATGCATATATATCAACAATCAAGTCAATGCAATGATATATATAAATCAACGTCTGACATCATATGCATGCATATATGTGGATAACATCCACGTGTCCATCAATGACACAACTCAATATCATGGAACATGAGTGTCCAACATCAACACTTGAAACATCATGAAAACATAGTATACATGTATGTATGTATGAGGATATCAACCACCTGTGTCTATCAACGACACATCAAAATCATGGAACCTGAGTTCTAACACCGACACTCGAAACATCATGAAAACCTGTGTCCAACATCGACACGTAAATCCTCATATCTCAGGCACCGCATACTCAGATCGGTCCTCATATATATATCATCTCAGGTGCCACATACTCAGATCGGCCCTCATATCCATCTCATGACTCCAGTCGGTTTCCTCCTGATATCCGCTGAGTTCTATACAATCATCGGTAGGTAGTGTTCCTTCTGCCAGGCTCATCGGCTACTCCACGACAATCATTTCTTGCCCCGGGGTACCATATCGGGTCCACCATGTACCCGTAAACGGATTATCCATCTCCTCGAATCGGGTCTCGAAAACCAATCTCATAACCGAGAAAACTCATGGTGGACGCATCGAAATATCATATCATGAGAAACCGGGTTTTTAAAACAATATATCATTTCCTTCGAAATATAACCAAGGTTCTCGAATCCAGAAATCTCATGAAAACTGCATCTCAATGCATATAACCATAAAGTACACCGTATGCAACATAGAGTAATAATATGAGCATATCAGTATATCATGCAAGCATATAACCACAAGATACGATGTAGGCAATATAGAATAGTAATATGAGCAGATCGGTTATGTCATGCAAGTATGTCAAGTGATGGTACAGAATAATAAATATACTACACAGTTACGAATCATATCATGATGTGGCAGTTCTACAGTCTAAGTGACATAGCAATTACCGATGAAGGATGTGTGTAAGCCGGCAATTTGTGTAAGTGTAACATGCGCATCAACGGTAATGGTGCAGATGTACTAACAAATGATATCATATTGCATTAATTATTGGAATAGGGTATATACATTGCCGGGGGTAATATCCTACATAGCATGGATAATCAATGGGTGTATTTATCTGCTTAGGGACTATACGGTCACTTTAAAGACACGAATCGTAGCTTGAAGGTGGGGGCTACGGTGTTTTAAGAAAGGAATATCATTTGAAAATCCGTAACGTCCCTTGAGGTTTCCATTTAAAAGATGCATACGATTCGTCAGTTTTGGAAAAAAGGTCTGGTTCAGGTATTATCTCTACATTGGCGATCACGCCTTATAACATCTGACATTACAATAATCCTCTAATCAACATTCTCAAGTCACCAGCACGGATCAATCATCCGGCAAAACACATCGCGTACGACAATCCATCGTACGGTGACAACATACAGATAGGGAATCAATCATCCTATACAATACATGTGTTAGTGTATATGCCCTAGAGGCCATTACTGTATCATACTAGTTTTTATATTACTTAATGGAAGCTTGGGATATTCATAGTTGTATAGACAATCTTGCTCAAAATGGTAGTATGCTACTTGGTTTGTTTCTACTTTAATGTGTACATGTGTTTCTTTTAGTATATCACCTATACACATTAGTGGAGCCCTTAGGATCTTTGCTTGATTACCAGCGTTGTGATGGCAGTCACACTCGTGGGGGCTGGGTAATCCATAAGCACATCTTTATACAGGTCCCTAGTTGTAGGACTATCGAGACAGGGCATCGATACTCCAGAGTAGACTAGCGTATGCGCTTCTCATCCCAGCTGGGGAGACGGTTTGTCCCACAGCCGTCAGTACGTCGTACTTGAGATAGTATGTGGGTGCTCGTTAGGTTACGAGTACACTGGACAGGACTCGTCGGGAACTGATTGGTTGGTACTATACCTATCGTCAGTTATCAGTTCCCAGGTGACATGAGTACAGCTTAGTCCGCTGACTTGACACTGTCACTTCGCCTCGAGTGTGTTCCCACTGTACTTTGATTACTACCCTACCACGGCTCAAAGGAGTCGTGCAAACAGGTAGTAGTTGGGTGCAGTCCCGAAGCACTTGGAGGCAGTGACGGTTAGACAGGATTCGTCTCTCCCGGTATTGGGAGTTGATATCGCGCTATGTCATGGAGAGCCATTACACATAGTCGTCCCTGGCCAGGACAAGCGAGATATACTGGTAGGTTTCCAGTGTTATCTCAGGGTGTTCTGGGCTACACTCCGAAACGACTTGTACCTCTATTAGGGGATTGACGTTTACCGCCCCCTAGGCCAGCCATGCGATATTCTCAGACGAACAGACCGGACTGTATGGAGATTGTCACATTCAGGCTTAGTAGGAGTTCAGATGGGTTTCACCTCGTCAGTCTTCTTATCGGCATCTACCTGGGAGCCATTACGCACAGCTAGTGCCGCTTGCGGTCTGTTGTTAAACCCACTGCCAGCGTAGTGTCGAGTCTTTAGAGTCCTACACAGAGAGCTATTCGCCTTTAGGCAAAGGAGTAGAGGTCGTATGGTTTTGCGATAGGGTTCGGTCACATCCATACACTTGTGCACGTTTAGTGTCCGGGCAGTTATCACTAGCGAGTTTTGGTTTAAGCCAGATCCTAGTATACGTTTTGCGATTGGTTTTATCTCATTTGTATTCGTGTTCCTCGGAACACGGATGCGGGTGTGTATGCACGGTTGACAGAGAGACAGAGGCAGAGAATTCTCATTAGGGTTGTTGACTGTTGACTTTTGCTAAACCCTAATGAGAATAAGAAATATGATTAATGATAATATTAATTAAGTATTATTGTGCCATGGTTGGCTTGAAAGGTTGACTTTGTTGACTTGTTGATTTTGTTGACCGGTTGACTAGGTTGCACTTGTTGACCATCATCATTACAATGGTTATCATTTCATGGCAAAGACTTTTGCTTGCTTGTTATACTTTATAAAATGAGTGCATGAAATGATATTGCCTTTTGATATGATATGACCATCACATAATACTCAATTATTATTATTTGTTATGATTATTTTGGATTATGAGAGCAAGGGTGAAAGAAAATGCTTATTCATTCTATCATTTGCTTTTCTCTCTCATGAAAGCTCTCCTCATCCTCAAGCTCTCCTTCTTCCTCTTGCTCTCACTCTAGTTCATGGTTTTATTGTCTCATGTGTTGAGAAACAAGAACCATAGAGATAAAACTCAAAACACTTCTCTACTCATCCTAGTATACAAGGTCTAGCAAGCCAAGTGTTCTAGTTTCCTCTAGATTGAGGTTGGAGCCAAAGGTAGAAGCTTTCAGGTGGATCCATCTTCGGCACAAGGAGACAACAAGGAGAGAACCATCCGACTACCACAAGGAGTCGAAGAGAAGGAGTTCAAGTTAAGGTATAGCCCCCTAACCGAGTAGGTAAAACTCCTAGTTAGGTTGTTAGATAGTTGTTTAACAAAGATCCGTATTTTAAGTCCATGTTACCCCCAAAGAAAAAACGTTTTTCACCATTTCTGCAACCCTAAAGAACTGGGGACGGGTAACGTGGACTTACAGTGGTATCAGAGCCTAGTTAAACACTATCGAACATGTTAGCAAAGTAACTAGATATTCGATCGGAGAAAAAGTCACAAAACATGCTCAATACACAAACTTTCTATCGATTTTTTTACTGCTCTAAAAATGATTTAACATATCTGAAAAATCGACTCAGGCTTTTTAATAAACACTGCAGAAAAACGATCCACAGAGCCGACTAACTCACCGCGGAAACGCGGCAAGAAGAGCTTCTTGCTGCGGATCCGTGGCCGAGTTGACTCGGCCGTGGATCTGTTTTGCTACAGTGTGTTTCTTCGGGTGTTTTGGGATTTTTGGAATATGATTTTTCTACCCAGATTTTCCAGAAAGCAAAATTTGTTTTTGTGGTTTAAAAATCCGTATTTTGATCGAACTTCTAAAGACTTTAGCTAACGGGTTATATCTGTGATGTGATATATGTATTGAACGTCTGCTAATCGCTATATGTCAATTAGTGGGGGTTATACATATCTGTGATATGTAATGTTGATGGTATGTGTATATGAATTCATTGGATTGTCGCGGATGAATAGCCGGGGGCATGTGAGATGAGAGTTTTCTTTTTCTTTCAATTCATGTAATTTGTAATTGATGTAGTATTATTTATATGGCCGCACAACCGGGATGGGGTTGTAGCCGTCTTTGTATAATTTCTTTTACTGTTTTTGCTCCTAGGATAGACCCAAGGTGGGGTGCACAAACTACCGGGTACCTCGAAGTGCCGAGTGGCCTACTCACGGTGTTGAGGGAGGTTGCTTCGCTTCGGGTACTTGGCGGGTAGTTTGCCGCACTCGTAGGGGTCTAGGGTGGGGTCTTGGCTATTCATCGCGACCGTGTAATCCGCTCTTCGTTACTGGCTCGTACGGAATGCGGATTCCTAGTATATCCAATGTGTTCATCTGTGATCTGGAATGGCTATCATTGCATATGACGAATGTATATATCTATATATGATATCTATTTAGGCGTTGCTTATGTTTTGCACCCGCGCTAGTCCAGCCCCCGCTCTGTCGTTAGTTAAGTAACCTAACGGATAATGACGGGGCCCCGTGGCGAATGTAGATGGCATAAGAGTACGTCATATTTTCGTTGTTTTCTGCAATGGTAGGATTAAATGATGGGACACATTAAAATTAATGCAAGAAAATAAACCAAAGTTAAAGTCGTTGGAACAATTTCAAAAACCACTCGGTTTCTTTTCAAAAAAAACTTTTAAACGTGGAGCTTAAGCCACTCCTTTTAAAAGCTATCAAGGTTCCTTCGATTATATCAAGTACACTACATTCACGGTTTCGCCAAAACCATTCGTAGCCGTCCGTCGTTTCGTATGAATATTCATTAGTATTCAAGCTATGTTTGTTGACCTTCGTCAAGGCATAGTGATTGGTAGCTGTTGGGTATTCATATGTAGCATAGATAGATGCGTTGGTTTGGGACAGTCGTATTACCTTGTTGACCTTCGTCAAGGGTATATACGGGTGGGTTCAAATTAACCTGGACAATGACGGGTAGAACTTGACATGTGACTTATGATTTGTTGACCTTCTTCAAGGTCATAAGTGCATGGGCAAAAAATCCACATCGGGAGTTTCAAAAGAAACTGAAACTTGCTAGCGCTGCATAACATTTGGAGTGTGATGATTCTGGTAGGATTCCTTCAGTTTTGTCACGCGATGATATTTGGATCCCGATCCTACTGTGAGTATATGCTACTCCTCCGGAACTTTCTCACTTAACGATCAATACAATAAACCAAGTAGGTGTCTAGAAAGGTGTTAGCGGGGCTACGCCCACAGGGAAAAGAGGTTATTTAATTAAGGAACTTCGTGAAAGCGTTGGAAAACCTCCCTCGAAATACCAACACTGGCCTGGCTGAACGGTTAAGCAAGTATTGTACGGTGAGATTGATCCCGACTAATTCTTCCTTTTTGGTTTGAGGAGGGATTCGAGAGACAGTGGGAGCCATCCTGTTTAGATAAATTAAAAACCAATCTAAACTTGCAAGAGCATCATGCTGAGTGTTTTCGTCTCTCTCTCTTAATTGCAGCGACCCAGTGACCACACATAGGTTACATCTAGATAATAAAATGACTGAACCTGACTGTTATGATTAGCAAAGGTCTGTCCAGATGTCCATTGCCCATGACAAGCTGGGACACCTCTTAACTAATCCAACCCTTGCCGTCTCAGGACCAGTTTCCCCTGTCACGGATATTGATATCCGTAAGACATCGGAAAAAGATTGTGTGAAAGCCAAGTGCCTCGTGTTAGCCTCAGTTAATGGTGAATACCAGAGGCAGCACGAGAAGATGGACTTAGCTTCTAGCTTCCTCCATAACAAAGATTTATATGGAGAGCAATCTCGTATCGCAAGATATGAGACCTCGAACGAATTGCTTCCAGTGAGGTTGCTATCGGGTCATCTGAAGGGGACAACGTCCTTACAGAGACCAGCTATTTTGAGCTCACGGACCTGAAGACCACGTTGGAGAACGGGTCAGATGCTGACATGATTCTACAATCTCTACCTTCTACCCTGAAGGAAACCAGGGAAGTAGAAGGATAGGGAAGGGCAAAAGTTTCGGGACTGGATGTAGTAAAGGAGGGACGTTCCTATTGTTACGGGAATGAACATTGGCAGAAAGATTGCAGGGCTAGCAAAGCCAGTAGCCAGGATTCGAAGCATGTTGTGACTTCGGCTTCGGGTGTGTTTGCAGTAGAGAACTGTATGTCAGTTAACCCTACTTCCTGGATATTGGATACTGTTAGTTGTATGTATGCCCTAGAGGCCAGTATTGTACAGATTATGTATATTATATTGGATGCTTGGACATATATAGAGATGACTTTCTTGCTCGACATGATAGTATGCTATCTGGTTACTCTTTATCTTAACATTTACACTAGTCTCTTTATACTGTCTTATAGTTACATGTTGGTAAAGCCCTTAGGATTTGTACTTGACTACCTGGACTATGATGCAGATCATACTAGTGGGGACATGGTAGTCCATAAGTATATCCTTCAAGGTCCCTAGTCGTGGGTGTATCGAGACGGGGCATCGATATACCAGAGTAGACCAGCGTATACGCTTCTCGACCCATGTGATGGGCGATGGATGATCCCATATCCATTGGTGTTTGACATCAGAGATGGTATACGGGTGCTCAGTAGAGACTGGGTACACTGGACGGACTCGCCGAGAACTCCCAGATGGTATTATACCTCACGTCAGATGGCAGTTCTCAGGTGACACTTGTACAGGTTAGTCTGTAGACCCAAGATCGTCATAGAGTCTTGTGTGATTCCCACTGTGCTTTGATCTCTACCTTACCACGTCCATGAGGGCGTGCAAAACGGTGGTCTTTGGGTACAGTCCCGAGTCACATGGAGGCAATGAGCGATAGGAGGGGTTTCGTCTCTCCCGGTATTGGGGGTTGATGTTGTGCTGTGCTCGATTGGCCGTAACAGGGAAGTCCCTGGCCAGGGCTGATCAGAGATTTGCTGGTAAGTGTTACCAGTAGTTTCTCGACCCGTTATGAGCCTCACATCGGCACGACTTATCGAGTATTGGGGTCTGACGTTTACCACCCCTAGACTTGATATGCGACGTATCAGACGAAGAGACCGGACTGTACGGTAAGTGTTACTGGTCGGATTCGCAGGAGTGTGAGCAGGCTAGCTCGTCGATCTTCTGATCGCTCAATACCCGGGTGGCCGTTACGTTTAGCAGACCGCTTGCGGCTTGTGGATGCTTGATATGATCATCATCTGCTACCGGCGTATTGACGAGTCTTTAGAGTCCTACACAGAGGTTTCCTGGCTCAAGCGAAACGAAATAGGAGCGCATATGAGATATGTGCAGGACCGAGAATAATGCGTTTATGTGATACCGCATTTCATTCTCGCGATAAATGTTTCGATTGGTTATATTCGATATGACCTAGTTATCGAATCATTGATTCGATAAATCGATACATTGGATACTAGTCGGTTATGTGCGACATGACCGGATCATTGAATCAAATGTTGATTTAATGATTTAATGTATAATTATATATTTGATATATTACTTTGCATTAGCTAGTATTGGTTCACTTTATATGGATTTTCTCACTAGATGCACATTGTATATGTGATATACTTTTGTGCACATTCTTGTATCATGTTTGATGATACTTGATCATTTAGTTAAGTGTATAGGATTAAACCATGATTAATATGATAATTAGGGTTTTGCATATCCATTTATTTATTTATTTGTTTATTTATTTATTTGGAAATGATTATGATAAGAATGGTGGCTTTCTTTGTCTTTTAGTTGAAGCTTCATGCAGCTTTGACTTCTTAACCATTCTTGTCATCATGCTTAACCCTAACCCATCCATTAACCATGGTTTATTCTCTACACTTAACCCTAGTCTAAGTTATGATAAGTATTGATTTTCTATTTTCATTTTAATAGAACTTATCATAACCATCTTCATCTTCTTCTTCTTCAAGCTTGCTACATCAATGGCAACTTGAGTTTTAGTGAGAGAAATCCAAATCTAAAGTGAACCCACCTCCTATTTCTTCATCCTCTACCTCTTGCCAAGTGGTTTTGGGTGTTTTCTTCACAAGTTTCACTACTTGGTGAAGTCGGAGCTTGAACTAGTGCAACCTCGACGTAGATCGTCTTTGACACGAAGCCGACGACCTTGCTCGCCCGTTTTCCGATGAAGCCGACGAATGAGTTGAGGATTCATGATGGACAGCGAGGGCATGACCACGTAGAGCTAAGGAGGTGGAAATCCGGATCTACAAAGGTTGTAGCATCTAACCTATAGTTAAATAGTTAACTAGTTTACTTTTTCGCCTAGACATCTAGCAACGATCCGTTAACTAGGGTTTCTCGGCACCATAATTTTTTAAATTTGGCATGTTCGATGCCTTGTGAGACCTCTATAGTATGCCTAGGAACCCTACAGTGGTATCAGAGCCTAGCTAGAGCCTTAGGCGAAGTCTAGACGGAGTTTGAAATCCGGACGAACCGAAATCCAAACCCCAAAATAGCTCTCTGGAAATTTTTCAAATTTGTGGTTTTTTGTCAATTAAAAATGCTTAAAAAAATCAGCAATAAAATCTAAGAATTACTGTGCAAAACGTTTCCTGTGAACAGTATAAACTGCGGCGGATCCGCGGCAGAAGCATGGCTTCTGCGGCGGTTCCGCGGCTCCTTGATGACGTCAGCCCCACTTCTTTGCACAGTAATACCTGATTAATTGTTCTGAGTTTTCTGGGAATTTTAATTTGACTGCAGAGTTGAGTATTCTGGGGTTGTGTAGGGATTCAACGATTCGATCGGATTATCGAACTTTGTCTAAGTGTTTTCCCGATATTTTTTTGAATATGTTAAAAAGTTCGACCGGATATAAATACCCAATCTTTCCCCTGCCTAAAATATCCAAGTGTTGGATTATTGTGTGGTTTAAGGACGTTCTGAGTAGTGCAAGTAACGCGATGGTCCCTCTAGAAGACAACAAACCTTAACTCGATTATGTGACCGTCTTGAACTGCCCTTTGAACCTTCGGGTTTGGGGCAGTACGGCGTGCCACATGTGAGGCGTTGGCTTGACCCTTCTACGGCTGGACCGTTGGTACTGAGGCATGAAACGAATGTCTTTGAATCTATTTCATGTGTTGGATGGTTTCGGGAAAACTTGGGTGTTCGAATGTTCGATCGGAAAGTTTAATATATTCTATTTATCCGGAATTGGATACAATAATTGGAATTCACAAACCGTTATGAGATAACTGGATGAATGATATAAATCTAGCGGTTTAGTTTCATTTGATATTGAAAAGAGTTTTCGATAATGAGACTAAAATGCGGGATTTATATCTGTTAGGTATGTGATGTCTAAGGATTTCATTTGTTTAGGCATGCGATGTCTAAAGAAATTGCGGATTCCAATTGTTGTAGTTTTACACTTTTTTTTCTGTGACCGTAAGTGTAGTATGTTCATATCGCCGGTTTCGTTGCTATACGTCAACGACAATTGGGGTATGCATACTTACTTACGTTAATGACATGTGATGTTATGTGTTGCTGGATATGTTATATTGGATCGTCGTGTTTGAATAGCCGGGGGTTTTTATGTGAGATGAGTGTTTTTCATTTTCATTCATGTAAAAACTTGTATGTAATATTATTTTATTTGGGGCACTTCCAGGTAGCGGAAGTTGTCACCCTTTGTATATTATTTACTTTTCCGCATTAGGATAGACCCAAGGAGGGGAGCACAAGTAACCGGGTTCTGGGGTCCAGTGGGAGACCAACTCGAGGAGTCGAGTCCGGGTCTCCTAACCCTAGAATTGGCAGGGTTGCTTGCCGCTCTCGTAGGGGTCTAGGGGTGTGGGATTGGCTATTCATCACGACCGTGGAATCCGTGTTTTATACTGGCTCGTATTGAAAACACGGACGTCCTAGTATATCCAATATTTCATATGTTGATTCTGCTGCGATATATGTGTTGTGACTCTGTGATGGATATAGCATATAGTATATATATGATATATTATATAGACGTTACTTATGTTTTACACCCGCGCTAGCCCTGCCCTGCTCTGTCGTTAGTTACCTAACCTAACGGTGCACGAGGGGACATCGAGGCGAATGCGGATGGCATAAGTGTACGTTATATCTATCTGTGATGTTTAGGTATTTAAATGGTGGGACTTCATTAATGTGATTAATGAAAGATAAAGAAACCTAAGATGTTGTAGAATCGGATTTTAAACAAAACAGGTAGCTACAGTTCTTGCTTTGCATAGCGGTATATATGATATACCCTGCACCTTATTCGATGAGGAAAGGACCGAGATCCCTTCACCGGGAGTGACTCCTTTAGCAATAACTGGCAGATGCTACACACTCGGTTTGGCTTTGATTGCTTTTAAGAGTTTTTGCTTTGCATAGTGATATATATGATAAATCCCGCACCTTATTCGACGAGGAAAGGGCCGACGATCCCTTCACCGGGAGTGACCCCTTTAGCAAAACTAGAAAAGCCTCAAAATCACTCCATTTTAAAACTTCATTTGATTCTACAACGATATCAAGTTCATTACGCAATAGGTTTTCAGAAAAACCTGTCGTAGCCCTCCGTCATTTCAGATAAGTACTAGTTAGTATTCGTGCTACGTTTGTTGACTATGTTAAGGCGTAGTGTGCGGTAGCTAATTAGTGCTTATCTGTATAATGCATATGATGCGATTGGATTAGGGTAGTCGTGCGACTTTGTTGACTATGTTAAGGGTCGTGCGGGTGGGTTTAATTCAATCGGGAAATGACGGGTTGAACTTGACTAGCACTTATGATTTGTTGACTATGTTAAGGTCATATAGCTGCTAGGGGCAAAAGATTATCGGGAATTTCAAGTGTTGAAATTTGCAATGAGATTGCATACCTTCTATGAGATAGTTGGATCCCGATACCCACTGCGAGTAAGAGTTACTCCTGGGAGAGTTTTACACATTGCAATTAGCCGATCAAGTAGGTGTCTAGAAAGGTGTCAACGAGGTTACGCCTCTGGGAAAACGAGGTTTACAGTAATTAGGTTCGTGCGAAAGCACGGGGGACCTCCCTCAAAGTACCGACACTGGCCTGGCTGAAAGATTGGCGAACTTGTAGTGTGTAATTAATCCCGGCTAGTCTTTCCTTTTAGGGTTTGGAGGAAGATTTGATAAAAAGCAGTGGGAGCCATCCTGATTAGATAAGATAATAACCAATCTAATCTTGCACGAGCTTACGCTAAAGTGTTTTCTTCTCTCTCTCTCCAGGTAGCGACCATTTCATGCCTTAATAAAGATAATAATATGGATGTATTGACCGAACCCGCATGTTATACTGTGCTGGGGAACGTTGGTTCCGTTCTTTCCTATAAGAGTTATAGGAATGAACAGAAAATAGGGGAATACCAGGATTCCCATGCCACCCGATTGAAGAAAGTACATGTTGATGCATTTTCTTCGGGTGTGTTCGTTACTGAGAACTGTTTCTCCATTTGCTCTACGTCCTGGGTATTGGATACCGGGTCAGGATCCCATATATGTAATCAGTTACATGGGCTTAGGAAAGGTAGAGAACTTGGAGAAGGTGATAAAGACATTAGAGTTGGAAATGGTGCAATTGTTGCAGCTAAGACTGTCGGGGAATATCACCTTGCATTACCAACTGGTAATACATTGGTTCTGAACGAATGCTATTACATGCCGAACCTGATTTGCAACATTATATCGGTTTCTTTATTGAGTAAAGAGGGATATAATTTGTATTACAGGATAATGTTATGAACATTTTCCATAACCAAAAGTTGGTTGGATCAGGCACGTTGTGCAATGGCATTTATGTTCTAAACCAATCAACAGTTCTGAGCATAACAAACACACACAAGAGGAAGAGTTCTGAACTCAACGAATCCTTCTTGTGGCATTGTAGACTGGGTCACATCAATGTAACACGACTGGCTAAGTTGCATAAGGATGGATATTTGAAACCTTTCGAATTTTCATCTTATGACACTTGCCAGTCATGTCTCAAAGGCAAGATGACCAAAACTCCGTTTACGGGACACGGAGAAAGAGTTACCGAACTCTTGGAACTAATACATAGTGATGTATGCGGTCCCATGTCTACACATGCCAGGGATGGTTCTTCATACTTCATTACATTCACTGACGATCTCTCTAGGTTCGGGTATGTGTTCCTGATGAAACACAAATCAGAAGCTTTTGAGAAATTTAGGGAATATAAACAAGAAGTTGAGAACCAAACCGGAAAAAGTATTAAAATCCTACGATCTGATCGAGGAGGGGAATACTTGAGCAATGAATTCCTGGACTTCCTAAAAGAGAATGGGATTCTCTCTCAGCTGACTCCTCCATATACACCACAGCACAACGGTGTATCTGAACGAAGGAACCGCACCCTATTAGATATGGTGCGCTCTATGATGAACACAGCTGAGTTACCTATTTCCTTCTGGGGATATGCGCTGGAGACAGCAGCATACCTATTGAATCAAGTTCCATCTAAATTTGTACCTACCACACCATATGAGATATGGAGTGGGAAGAGACCATATTTTAAACGAGTTAAAATATGGGGTTGTCCGGCCTATGTCAAAAGACAAAATCCAGACAAACTCGAGGCACGGTCAGTTCTTTGCAAGTTTGTGGGATATCCTAAGAATTCACAAGGATATTTATTCTACCATGCTGAAGAACAAAAAGTGTTTGTTTCTCAATATGCCACCTTTTTAGAAAAGGAATTTCTTGAAAAAGAAATTAGTGGCGAAATGGTAGAGTTGGAAGAAGTTCCAGATACACAAACCGTAACTGAAGATTTAGTGGAACCAGAAGATTCAGTAGCTCCCGATGAACCCCAGCCACTCCGCCGTTCTAGTAGGGTTCCTCGCCAACCTGAGAGATACTACGGTTTTCTCATGGATGGTGGGAGCGAGGATTGCATCATGGAGGATGATGACCCGACTAGTTTCGAGCAGGCCATCACGAGTGCTGACTCAGTGAAATGGCTGGATGCTATGCGGTCCGAGATGGAATCCATGTACACCAACAAAGTATGGACTTTGGACGTTGCTCCTGAAGGGGTAAAACCCATTGGGAGCAAGTGGATCTTCAAGAAGAAACTTGGTGTAGATGGGAAAGTGGAGACTTTCAAAGCTAGACTTGTAGCAAAGGGTTTTCGTCAAAGACCAGGTGTGGACTATGACGAAACATTTTCTCCAGTGGCTATGCTTAAATCCATCCGGATCATGCTTGCCATCGCTGCTTATCATGATTACGAAATCTGGCAAATGGATGTTAAGACCGCCTTTCTAAACGGTGATTTAGAAGAGTGCGTGTACATGACTCAGCCAGAGGGCTTCGTAGACAGTGGGAGCAGCGGAAAGGTGTGCAAGCTACTTAAATCCATTTATGGATTAAAGCAAGCATCGCGGAGTTGGAACATCTGCTTTGACGTCGTTATCATAGAGTTTGATTTCGTCAAAAACCCAGATGAACCTTGTATCTACAAGAAGGTTGCAGAGAGTAAGGTTGTCTTCCTCGTATTGTACGTGGACGACATACTCTTGATAGGAAATGATATTCCTATGTTGCAGTCGGTCAAGCTCTTCTTATCACAAAGATTCTCAATGAAAGATCTTGGTGATGCCTCCTGCATATTGGGGATTAGGATCTATAGAGATAGATCCAAACGGATTTTGGGATTGTCCCAATCCAGGTACATTGACACCATACTAAAGAGGTTTAGTATGGATGAGTCCAAGCGTGGGAACCTGCCCACGATCTCTGGAGTCACTCTCTCCAAAGAGATGTCTCCCAAGACTGATTTGGAGAGAGCTCGCATGCAAGGGATACCCTATGCTTCAGCAGTAGGCTCTATCATGTATGCGATGCTATGTACCAGACCCGATGTAGCATACTCACTAAGTGTAGTGAGCAGGTATCAAGCTGATCCTGGAGAGAATCACTGGACAGCTGTGAAGAGCATTCTCAAGTACTTGCGAAGGACTAGAGATATGTTCTTGGTGTATGGTAACGGAGAACTCCAAGTGGAGTCCTTTACCGATTCGAGCTTCCAGAGTGATAAGGACGACTCTAAGTCGCAGTCGGGCTTTGTCTTTACCCTTTACAGAGGGGCGGTTAGCTGGAAGAGTTCCAAGCAGGAAACCGTGGCAGACTCGACGATGGAGGCTGAATACATCGCTGCCAACGATGCTGCCAAAGAGGCTGTCTGGGTCAAGAAGTTCATTACTGAACTTGGAGTGGTTCCATCCATTGAGCATCCAATACCTTTGTATTGCGATAACAATGGAGCGGTGGCTTTGGCCAAGGAACCCAGGTCCCATCAGCGGTCCAGGCACATTCTGAGGCTGTATCACCTGATCCGGGAGATAGTTGATCGCCGGGAGATCGAGGTCAGGAGAGTTGACACGAAGAACAACACGGAGGATCCACTCACGAAGGCCATTCCCCAGATACAGTTTGAGAGACTCTTCGGGATGCTCGGTATGAGATACTACAGCAGCTGGCCCTAGTGCAAGTTGGAGATTGTTAGTTGTATGTATGCCCTAGAGGCCGGTATTGTACAGATTATGTATATTATATTGGATGCTTGGACATATATAGAGATGACTTTCTTGCTCGACATGATAGTATGCTATCTGGTTACTCTTTATCTTAACATGTACACTAGTCTGTTTATACTGTCTTATAGTTACATGTTGGTAAAGCCCTTAGGATTTGTACTTGACTACCTGGACTATGATGCAGATCATACTAGCGGGGACATGGTAGTCCATAAATACATCCTTCAAGGTCCCTAGTCGTGGGTGTATCGAGACGGGGCATCGATATACCAGAGTAGACTAGCGTATACGCTTCTCGACCCATGTGATGGGCGATGGATGATCCTATATCCATTGGTGTTTGACATCAGAGATGGTATACGGGTGCTCAGTGGAGACTGGGTACACTGAACGGACTCGCCGAGAACTCCCAGATGGTATTATACCTCACGTCAGATGGCAGTTCTCAGGTGACACTTGTACAGGTTAGTCTGTAGGCCCGAGATCGTCATAGAGTCTTGTGTTATTCCCACTGTGCTTTGATCTCCACCTTACCACGTCCATGAGGGCGTGCAAAACGGTGGTCTTTGGGTACAGTCCCGAGTCACATGGAGGCAATGAGCGATAGGAGGGGTTTCGTCTCTCCCGGTATTGGGGGTTGATGTTGTGCTGTGCTCGATTGGCCGTAACAGGGAAGTCCCTGGCCAGGGCTGATCAGAGATTTGCTGGTAAGTGTTACCAGTAGTTTCTCGACCCGTTATGAGCCTCACATCGGCACGACTTATCGAGTATTGGGGTCTGACGTTTACCACCCCTAGACTTGATATGCGACGTATCAGATGAAGAGACCGGACTGTACGGTAAGTGTTACTGGTCGGATTCGCAGGAGTGTGAGCGGGCTAGCTCGTCGATCTTCTGATCGCTCAATACCCGGGTGGCCGTTACGTTTAGCAGACCGCTTGCGGCTTGTGGATGCTTGATATGATCATCATCTGCTACCGGCGTATTGACGAGTCTTTAGAGTCCTACACAGAGGTTTCCTGGCTCAAGCGAAACGAAATAGGAGCGCATATGAGATATGTGCAGGACCGAGAATAATGCGTGTATGTGATACCGCATTTCATTCTCGCGATAAATGTTTCGGTTGGTTATATTCGATATGACCTAGTTATCGAATCATTGATTCGATAAATCGATACATTGGATACTAGTCGGTTATGTGCGACATGACCGGATCATTGAATCAAATGTTGATTTAATGATTTAATGTATAATTATATATTTGATATATTACTTTGCATTAGCTAGTATTGGTTCACTTTATATGGATTTTCTCACTAGATGCACATTGTATATGTGATATACTTTTGTGCACATTCTTGTATCATGTTTGATGATACTTGATCATTTAGTTAAGTGTATAGGATTAAACCATGATTAATATGATAATTAGGGTTTTGCATATCCATTTATTTATTTATTTGTTTATTTATTTATTTGGAAATGATTATGATAAGAATGGTGGCTTTCTTTGTCTTTTAGTTGAAGCTTCATGAAGCTTTGACTTCTTAACCATTCTTGTCATCATGCTTAACCCTAACCCATCCATTAACCATGGTTTATTCTCTACACTTAACCCTAGTCTAAGTTATGATAAGTATTGATTTTCTATTTTCATTTTAATAGAACTTATCATAACCATCTTCATCTTCTTCTTCTTCAAGCTTGCTACATCAATGGCAGCTTGAGTTTTAGTGAGATAAATCCAAATCTAAAGTGAACCCACCTCCTATTTCTTCATCCTCTACCTCTTGCCAAGTGGTTTTGGGTGTTTTCTTCACAAGTTTCACTACTTGGTGAAGTCGGAGCTTGAACTAGTGCAACCTCGACGTAGATCGTCTTTGACACGAAGCCGACGACCTTGCTCGCCCGTTTTCCGATGAAGCCGACGAATGAGTCGAGGATTCATGATGGACAGCGAGGGCATGACCACGTGGAGCTAAGGAGGTGGAAATCCGGATCTACAAAGGTTGTAGCATCTAACCTATAGTTAAATAGTTAACTAGTTTACTTTTTCGCCTAGACATCTAGCAACGATCCGTTAACTAGGGTTTCTCGGCACCATAATTTTTTAAATTTGGCATGTTCGATGCCTTGTGAGACCTCTATAGGATGCCTAGGAACCCTACACATACCAGATCAGGATCTCACATCTGTAACTCGTTACAGGCTCTGAGAAACCATAAGGTTATCAGGAATGGTGATATGACTCTCAGGGTTGCTAACGGAATGAGCATGGATGCTGAATCCGTAGGGGAATATCATCTTGGATTGACAACTGGGCAGATATTGATTCTGCGTAACTGTTTGTATGTACCAGGTGCGACTTGTAATATCATATCTGTATCCTTACTTTCTAAGGAAGGATATGATTTTACTTTTGTAAGCGATGTGGTCCACATCCACCTAAATCAAGTTCTGATTGGGTCAGGTACATTAGAAAACGGGGTATACGTATTAAATCAAGCTCAAATTTTCAGTGTCCAGAACACACTTAAAAGAAAGTCTCCGGAAACAAATCAGGCTTTCTTATGGTATTGTAGACTGGGTCACATTAATGAGACACGATTAACTAAGTTACATAAAGAGAGATACTTGAATCCGTTCGAGTATCAGTCTTATGCCACTTGTGAATCTTGTCTCATGGGAAAGATGACAAAGACTCCGTTCACTGGACACGGAGTAAGAGCGAGCGAGCTCTTGGGACTCATACACAGTGATGTGTGTGGTCCAATATCTACACATGCACGAAGTGGTTATTCATACTTCATTACTTTCACAGATGATTTCTCTAGGTATGGACATGTCTTTCTGATGAAGCACAAATCCGAGGCCTTTGAGAAATTTCGGGAATACAAGAATGAAGTTGAAAAACAAACAGGCAAAAGTATAAAGACACTGAGATCTGATCGAGGTGGTGAATACTTGAGTGCAGAGTTTCTGGACTACTTAAAAGAGAATGGAATTCTCTCTCAGCATACTCCTTCATACACACCACAACACAACGGTGTATCTGAAAGGCGGAATCGAACCCTATTGGATATGGTTCGTTCCATGATGAGTAAGGCTGAGTTACCGCAATATTTCTGGGGTTATGCACTAGAAACGGCTGCATATCTCTTGAACAAAGCTCCAACCAAGACTGTGCCTACCACCCCATATCAGATGTGGAGTGGGAAGAAACCCTGTCTTAAGTATCTTAAGACATGGGGATGTCCAGCTTTTGTATAAAAAGCAGTATGCAGACAAGCTCGAGGCACACTCAGTGTAAGTTTGTGGGATACCCAAAGAACTCCAGAGGGTATCTTTTCTATTCCGCAGAGGAACAAAAAGTTTTTGTTTCT
Organism: Agapanthus africanus; assembly: GCA_030015575.1. NCBI lineage: Eukaryota > Viridiplantae > Streptophyta > Magnoliopsida > Asparagales > Amaryllidaceae > Agapanthus > Agapanthus africanus. The sequence continues at coordinate 213,326,603 of CM057350.1, read as the reverse complement.
CAGCATGCCCACTTCTTGGAAACTGAATTTTTGGAAAATCAGATAAGTGGGAGCGCAATAGAACTGGAAGAAATTCCAGAAGCACAAGATATTACTGAAAGCTTGGAAGAACCAGAAGTTTCAGGAGAACCGGACATTCCTGCGCCGCTCCGCAGGAGTAGTAGGCAGTCTCATCCGCTCGAGAGATACTATGGTTTTCACATAGACGGGGATAGAGAGGATTGCACTATTGATTATGATGAGCCTACTAGCTTCCAGCAAGCCATTCAGAGCGGTGACTCGGTAAAATGGCTGGATGCAATGCGGACCGAGATGGAGTCCATGTACACCAACAAAGTTTGGACTTTGGACTTTGCTCCAGAAGGGGTAAAACCCGTAGGCTGCAAGTGGATCTTCAGAAAGAAGATTGGTGTAGATGGGCAGCTTGAAACCTATAAAGATAGGCTTGTTGCAAAGGGTTTTCGTCAAAGACCTGGTTTGGACTATGACGAGACCTTTTCTCTGGTAGCTATGCTCAAATCCATTCGGATCCTTCTTGCCATTGCTGCCTTCCACAATTATGAAATCTGGCAGATGGACGTAAAGACGGCTTTCCTAAATTGAAATTTGGAAGAGTGGGTCTATATGGATGAGCCAGAGGGATTCATTCAGAGTGGGAGCAGCGGTAAAGTGTGCAAGTTTCTCAAGTCCATCTATGGACTGAAGCAGGCATCGCGGAGTTGGAACATCTGCTTTGATAATACTGTCAAAGAATTCGACTTTATCAAAAACCCAGATGAACCATGCATTTACAGTAAGATTGTAGGGAGAAATGTGGTATTCCTAGTCTTGTACGTCGATGACATTCTCCTAATAGGAAATGATATTCCTATGCTACAGTCAGTCAAAGGATTCTTGTCACAGAGGTTCTCCATGAAGGACCTGGGCGATGCCAACTACATTCTGGGGATCCAGATCTATCGTGATAGATCTAAAAGGATGTTGGGACTTTCACAGTCCAGGTACATTGACACCATACTGAAACGATTCAGTATGGAAGATTCCAAGCGCGGTAATCTACCGGTTTGTTACGGAATCACCCTTTCCAAAGAGATGTCTCCCAAGACTGATTTGGAAAGGGCTCGCATGTCATCAATACACTACGCATCTGCGGTAGGCTCTATTATGTATGCGATGTTGTGCACCAGACCAGATGTAGCATACGCATTGAGCGTTGTAAGCCGGTATCAGTCGGACCCAGGGGAGAAGCACTGGATAGCGGTAAAGAATATTCTCAAGTACCTGAGAAGAACTAAGGAGATGTTCTTGGTGTATGGCGGAAAAGACCTCCAGATCGAGGCCTTTGCTGACTCCAGCTTCCAGAGTGACAAGGATGACTCCAAGTCCATGTTGGGTTATGTCTTTACCCTCAATGGAAGGGCAGTTTGCTGGAAGAGCTCCAAGCAGGAAATCGTTGCTGACTCAACTATGGACGCGGAGTACATAGCTGCTTGCGATGCTGCAAAGGAAGCTGTCTGGATGAAGAAGTTCCTCATGGAGCTTCAGGTGGTACCTACTAGTGTTGATCCAATTGTTAGTGTATATGCCCTAGGGGCCATTATTGTATCATACTAGGTTGTATATTACTTAATAGAAGCTTGGGATATTCACAGTTGTATATATAATAGTCTTGCTAAAAATGGTAGTATGCTACTTGGTTTGGTTCTACTTTAATATGTGCATATGTTTCTTGTAACGTATCACTTATACATATTAGTAGAGCCTATAGGATCTTTGCTTGATTTCCAGCGTTGTGATGGCAGTCACACTCGTGGGGGCTGAGTAGTCTGTAAGAAACATACTATACAGGTCCCTGGTCGTTGGATTATCGAGATAGGGCATCGATATTCCGGAGTAGACTAAGTGTGTACGCTTCTCATCCCAGTTGGGAAGATGGTCTGTCCCACAGCCATCAGTACGTCGTACTGGAGATAGTATACAGGTGCTCGTCAGGTTACGGGTACACCGGACAGGACTCATAGGGGAACTGATTGGTTGGTATTATACCCATCGTCAGTTAACAGTTCCCAGGTGACATCAGTACAGCATAGTCCGCAGACTTGACACTGCTACTTCGCCTCGAGTGTGTCCCACTGTTCTTAGATTGCTACCCTACCACGGCTCAAAGGAGTCGTGCAAACAGGTAGCAGTTGGGTGCAATCCCGAGCACTTGGAGGCAGTGGCGGTTAGACATGATTCGTCTCTCCCGGTATTGGGAGTTCATATCGCGCTCTGCCAGAGAGCCATTACGCAAAGTCCCTGGCCAGGGAAAGCGAGATTTACTGGTAGGTTCCAGTAGTTTCTCAGGGTGTAATGGGCTACGCTCCGACACGACTTATACCGCTATTAGGGGACTGACGCTTGCCGCCCCCTAGGCTTGATATGCGATAGTCTTGGACGAACAGACCGAACTGTACGGAGATTGTCACATCAGGCTCCGTAGGAGTTCAGATGGGTTTCCTCGTCGTCTTTCTTATCAACATCTACCTGGGGACCGTTACGTACAGCTAGTGCCGCTTGCGGTCCGTGGTTAAACCCACTGCCAGCGTAGTGTCGAGTCTTTAGAGTCCCACACAGAGAGTTTCCCTGCTCCAGGCGAAACAATATAGAGGTCGTACGGTGAAACGATAAGGGTTCGGACGCATACGTGTGTTTACGCACGTACGACGTTCGGACAGTTTTTACTAGCCGGCTATGGTTTAAGCCAGATTCTAGTATCGGGTTATTGGATTTATATAGTCTAAAGTTTTTCCGTGTTTTCACGGATTGGAAGGGCATTCTCGTAATTTTCCGGTAAGCTTCTAGAAGCATGGTGACTTTGAGGGTAAGGTGGCATTAGCATTAATTGATTTTGTGACTCATGAGATGAATCATTCAAGTAAGTTAATGAAGCATTTATTGCTTAATGACTCACTTGATGATTCATTTCACATATTCAATGAAGTATGATGATAATGCATTTGAATTATTCATTTGATAATTCTTTATGCTTCATAATATATTAGAAGTGAGAAACAATTTCAATTCATTCTCATCACCACCTTCTCTCTCCTCAAGCTCTCTCATTCTTGAAACCCTAACCCTAACCTCTCATGTGTTGAGATCAAGGGTTAGCTAGACTAATACATCTATAACCTCACTCTATATCCCCTAGGTAGCTTAGATTAGCACTTTGAGCAACCTAGTTATCTCAAGTTAGAGATAAAGCTTGGCGTAGGAGCTCTCAGGTGGATCGTCTTTGACTTGAGGAGGCCGTTGAGGTGCCGATGTTCCAAGGAGCCTACGAGGAGTGGAGGACCGTGATGAAGACCCGAAGGACAAGTAACATGAGGTATAACTTCGAATTCGAGTAGTTAAACCTTTCGTAGTTTGCTAGTAACGGTTTAGATACGATTCATGCGCTCAAGTCCGTGTTACGAAGCTTTGATAATCGTTTTTCATATATTCCGCCTCCCCGCAAGTTCGTGGGGTGCGTGACATGGACTTACAGTGGTATCAGAGCCAACTAAACCAATACTAGCTTGTTAGCAACTGATTAGAACTTCGATCGTCAGAAAACGCGAAAACGAAATCCCGGAAATCCCAAGTTTCTGCTAATTTTAAACATGTTTGAAAAACTATTTGATATGCCTTAAAATTCACAGCAGGGAAATATTAGAATACTGGGAAAATACGAAGTTCCAACTCGGTTTTATGGCCGCGGATCCGCGGCAATAGAGTGCTTGTGCCGCGGATCCGCCGCCGAGTCAACTCCGAGTTGACTCGGATTTACTCTGTTATTCATGTTTTCTGGTTTTTTGTTTTCCTGTATATTCTGTTTTCTACCCAGATTACTTCAGTACAGGTTTGCTTTTGGGGTAGACACGGATAAAGGTAGTCGATCGATGTTCTAAACTAATTGCTAATCGGGTTATTATCTGTAATGTTTAATGTGTTCGTAAACCTCCCCTAACTGCTAGTATGTCGGTTGGCAGGGGGTTGCACATTTCTGTAATGTTTACGGTTTGTGTATATGGACTTGATTGGAATGTTGTGATGATTAGCCGGGGTTTGAGATGGGTTTAATATTCATTCATTCGATGTAAATGTAATATGATGTAATATTCTTTTGCGGGGCGCATCCAGGTTGCGGTTGTAGCCACCGTTGTATTATTTCTTTTTACTGTTTTTTCTCCTAAGATAGACCCAAGGCGGGGTACACGAACTACCAAGTACGTTGAAGTGTTTAGTGGCCTACTCACGTTGTTGAGGGAGACCGCTTCACTTTGGGTACTTGGTGGGTAGTTTGCCGTACCCGTAGGGGTCTAGGGTTGGGGTAATGGCTATTCATCATAACTGTGTAATCCGTCTTTTATTGCAGGCTCAAAGCAAATGCGGATTGCTAATATATCCAATAAAGTTCATCTATGATCTGGAATGCTTATTATTGCGTCTGACGAATGTACAATATCTATATATGATAGCTATTATACGTCACTTATGTTTTACACCCGCGCTAGCCCAGCCCCCGCTTTGTCGTTAGTTAAGTAACCTAACGGGTGATGACGGGACCCCGTGGCGAATGCGGATGGCATAAGAGGACGTGGTATTTTCGTTGTTTTCTGCAATGATAGGATAAATGATGGGACACATTATTATAATACAAAGCAAATAAACCAAAAGTTAAGTCGTTAGAACAAATTTAAAAGGGATCACTCGGTTATTTTAAAAAGATCAGAATTTTTAATTGCGGAGCTTTAACCACTCATTTTAAAAAGTATCAGGTTCCTTCGATTAAATCAAGTTCACTACGTTCACGGTTTTGCCAAAACCATTCGTAGCCCTCCGTCATTTCATTTGGGTATTCAGTAGTATTCAAGCTATGTATATTTGGACCTTAGTCAAAACATAGTGTTTGGTAGCTGCTGGGGTATTCATTTGTTGCATAGATAGATGCGTTGGTTTGGGACAGTCGTATTACTTTTCTTGGCCCTTAGTCAAGAGTATATACGGGTGGGTTCAAATTAACCTGGATAATGACGGGTAGAATTTGACATGTGACTTATGACATATTTGGCCCTTAGTCAAAGTCATAAGAGTATGGGGCAAAAATCCATATTGGGAGTTTCTAAAGAAACTGAAATTTGCTAGTGTTGCATACCATTTTAGAGTTTGATGAATATTGGTAGGATTCCTTCAACATTATCATACGATGATATTTTGGATCCCGATCCTACTGTGAGTACAAGCTACTTATCAGGAGATTCGTCATTTAACGATCAATGCTATAAACCAAGTAGGTGCCTAGAAAGGTGTCAGCGGGGCTACGCCCCCAGAGAAAAAAGGTTAATTAATTAAGGAACTTCGCGAAAGCGTTGGAAAACCTCCCTCGAAGTATCGAGACTGACCTGGCTGAACGGTTAAGCAAGAATTATACGGTGAGAATAGTCCTGACTAATTCTTCTTTTATGGTTTGAGGAGGGATTCAAGAAACAGTGGGAGCCATCCTGTTTAGATAAATTAAAAACCATTCTAAACTTGCAAGAGCATCATGCTAAAGTGTTTTCTTCTCTCTCTCTTCATTGCAGCGACCTTGTGACCACGACTAGGTTACATCTAGATAACAAATTGACTGAATCTGACTTATATGACTGGCAAAGGTCTGTCCAGATGTCCATTACCTATGATAAGCTGGACCACCCTATTACTACTCAAGATCCCGCCGGCCCAGGTCCAGTTTCCACTGTCGCGGATATGGATATCCGTCAGACAAGGGAAAAAGATAAAGCGAAAGCTAAGTGCCTCGTGTTAGCTTCAGTTGATGGTGTATACCAGAAGCAGCATGAGAAGATGGACTTAGTTTCCATCTTTCTCCATAAAAAAGATTTATATGGAGAGCAATTTCATATCACAAGATATGAAAGCTCGAACGAATTAATTCAAGCGAGATTGGCTGACGGGTCATCTGTAGAGGACAACGTCCTTACAATGACTAGCTATATTGATGAGCTCACAGATCTGAAGACCACGTCGGAGAACGGGTCAGATACTGACTTGATTCTACAGTCTCTACCTTCTACCCTGAAGGAAACCAGGGAAGTAGAAGGAAAGAGAAGGGAAAAAGTTTCGGGACTGGATATAGTAAAAGAGGGACGTTCCTATTGTTATGGAATTGGGCATAGGCAGAAAGATTGCAGGGCTTTGGAAGCCAGTAGCCAGGATACGAAGCATGTTGTGGCTTCGGCCTCAAGTGTGTTTGTAATTAAGAACTGTATGTCAATTAACTCTACTTCCTGGGTACTAGATACCGGAGCAGGATCCCATATCTGTAATTCATTACATACTTTGAGAAACAGTAGAGTTATAAAGGTAGGTGATTGGTCTCTCAGAGTTGCAAACGGAATGAGCGTGGATGCTGAATCCGTGGGAGAATATCTCCTAGGTTTGACAAGTGGGCATATATTGATTCTACGTAACTGTTTATATGTACCTAATATGACTTGTAATATCATATCAGTATCCTCACTTTCGAGATAGGGATATGATTTTACATTCATAAGCGATGTAGTTAACATCCACCTAAATCAAGTTCTGATTGGGTCCGGTACATTAGATAACGGTATATACGTATTAAGTCAAGCTCAGGTTTTCAATATCCAGAAAACACTTAAAAGAAAGTCTCCAGAAATAAATCAGGCTTTCTTATGGCATTGTAGACTATGTCACATCAATGAGAAAAGGTTGACTAAGTTACATAGAGAAGGATATTTGAATCCGTTCGAATATCAATCTTATACTACTTGTGAATCTTGTCTCAAAAGAAAGATGACAAAGACTCCGTTCACTGGACACGGAGTAAGAGCAAGCGAGCTCTTGGGACTCGTACACAGTGACGTGTGCGGTCCAATGTCTACACATGCGCGAGGTGGTTATTCCTACTTCATTACTTTTACGGATGATTTCTCTAGGTATGGATATGTCTTCTTAATGAAGCATAAATCTGAGGCCTTTGAGAAATTCCAAGAATACAAGAATGAAGTAGAAAAACAAACAGACAAGAGTATAAAGACACTAAGATCTGATCGAGGTGGTGAATACTTAAGTGCCGAGTTCCTGGGTTACTTAAAAGAGAATGGAATTCTCTCTCAGCTTACTCCTCCATACACGCCACAACATAACGGTGTATCCGAAAGGAGGAATCGAACCCTATTGGATATGGTTCGTTCCATGATGAGTAATGCTGAGTTACCGCGATCATTCTGGGGATATGCACTAGAATCAGCTGCATATCTTTTGAACCAGGTTCCCACCAAGACTGTGCCTACCACACCATATCAGATGTGGAGTGGGAAGAAACCCTATCTTCAGTATCTGAAGATTTGGGGATGTCCGGCTTATGTTAAAAAGCAGCATGCGGACAAACTCGAGGCACGATCAGTACTATGTAAGTTTGTGGGATATCCAAAGAACTCCAGGAGGTATCTATTCTATTACGCAGAGGAACAAAAGGTTTTTGTTTCTCGTAATTCCCATTTTCTAGAATATCAATTTTTAGAAAAGGAAACAAGTTGGAGCGAAATAGAACTGGAAGAAATTTCAGAACCACAAACTATTACTGAAAGTATGGTAGAACCAATAGATTTTAGAAGATAGGGACATCCCGACCCACTCCGTAGGAGTAGTAGGCAGTCTCATCCGCCCGAGAGATACTACGGTTTTCTTATAGACGGGGATAGAGACGATTGCACTATTGACAATGATGAGCCTACTAGCTTCCAGTAAGCCATTCAGAGCGGTGACTCAGTAAAATGGCTGGATGCAATGCGGACCGAAATGGAGTCCATGTACACTAACAAAGCATGGACATTGGACATTGCTCCAGATGGGGTAAAACCCGTAGGATGCAAATGGATCTTCAAAAAGAAGATTGGTGTAGATAGACAGGTTGAAACCTATAAAGCTAGACTTGTTGCAAAGGGTTTCTGTCAAAGACCTGGTTTGGACTATGACGAAACCTTTTCTCCAGTGGCTATGCTCAAATCCATTAGGGTCCTTCTTGCTATTGCTGCCTTCCACGATTATGAGATCTGGCAGATGGACGTAAAGACGGCTTTTCTAAATTGTAATTTGGAAGAATGCATCTATATGGATCAGCCAGAGGGATTCATTCAGAGTGGGGCAGCGGTAAAGTATGCAAGTTGCTTAAGTCTATTTATGGACTAAAGCAGGCATCGCGGAGTTGGAACATCTGTTTTGATGATGCTGTCAAAGAATTTGACTTTATCAAAAATCCAGATGAACCATGCATATACAGTAAGATTGTAGGGAGAGCTGTAGTATTCCTCGTCTTGTACGTGGATGACATTCTCCTAATAGGAAATGATATTCCTATGTTACAGTCAGTCAAAAGATTCTTGTCACACAAATTCTCCATGAAAGACCTGGGTGATGCCACCTACATTCTGGGAATCCGGATCTATCGTGATAGATCAAAAAGAATATTGGGACTTTCACAGTCCAGGTACATAGACACCATAGTGAAGAGATTCAGTATGGATGATTCTAAGTGCGGTAACCTACCGGCTTGTCACGGAATCACCCTCTCCAAAGAGATATCTCCCAAGACTGATTTGGAAAGGGATCACATATCGATTATACCCTACGCTTCTGCGGTAGGCTCTATAATATGCGATGTTATGTACCAGACCAGATGTAGCATACGCATTGAGCGTAGTAAGCCGGTATCAGGCAAACCCAGGGGATAAGCACTGGATAGCAGTAAAGAACATTCTCAAGTACCTAAGGAGGACTAAGGAGATGTTCTTGGTGTATGGCGGAAAAGACCTCCAAATGGAGGCCTTTGCCGACTCCGGCTTCAAGAGTGACAAGGATGACTCCAAATCCATGTCGGGTTATGTCTTTAACCTCAATGGAGGGGCGGTCTGTTGGAAGAGTTCCAAGAAGGAGACCGTTGCTGACTCAACGATAGAAGCGGAGTACATAGCTGCTTGCGATGCCGCAAAAGAAGCTGTCTAGATGAAGAAGTTCCTCACAGAACTTCAGGTGGTTCCTACCAATGTTGATCCAATACCTCTGTATTGTGACAACAACGGCGCTATAGCTTTAGCGAAGGAACCCAGGTCCCATCAGAAGTCCAGACACATCTTAAGGCGGTATCACCTGATCAGGGAGATCGTCGATCGCCGGGAGATCGAGGTGAAAAGAGTAGAGACGGAGAATAACATTGCCGATCCATTCACAAAGGCCATTCCTCAGACGCAGTTCGAGAGGCTATTCGAGATGATAGGTCTACGATATGCCAGCTCATGGCCCTAGTGCAAGTGGGAGATTGTTAGTGTATATACCCTAGGGGCCATTATTGTATCATACTAGGTAGTATATTACTTAATGGAAGCTTGGGATATTCACAGTTGTATATATAACAGTCTTGCTAAAAATAGTAGTATGCTACTTGGTTTGTGTCTACTTTAATATGTGCATATGTTTCTTATAACGTATAACTTATACATATTAGTAGAGCCCATAGGATCTTTGCTTGATTACCAGCGTTGTGATGGCAGTCACACTAGTGGGGGCTGGGTAGTCTGTAAGCAACATCCTATACAGGTCCCTGGTCGTTGGATTATCGAGATAGGGCATCGATATTCCGGAGTAGACTAAGTGTGTACGCTTCTCATCCCAGTTAGGGAGATGGTCTGTCCCACAGCCATCAGTACGTCGTACTGGAAATAGTATACAGGTGCTCGTTAGGTTACGGGTACACCGGACAGGACTCACAGGGGAACTGATTGGTTGGTATTATACCCATCGTCAGTTAACAGTTCCCAGGTGACATCAGTACAGCATAGTCCACAGACTTGACACTGCTATTTCACCTCGAGTGTGTCCTACTGTTCTTAGATTGCTACCCTACCACGGTTCAAAGGAGTCGTGCAAACAGGTAGCAGTTGGGTGCAGTCCCGAGCACTTGGAGGCAGTGGCGGTTAGACAGGATTCGTCTCTCTCGGTATTGGGAGTTGATATCGCGCTGCGTCAGAGAGCTATTATGAGAGGTCCCTGGCCAGGGCAAGCGAGATTTACTGCTAGGTTCCAGTAGTTTCTCAGGGTGTAATGGGCTACGCTCAGACACGACTTATACCGCTATTAGGGGACTGACGCTTGCCGCCCCCTAGGCTTGATATGCGATAGTCTTGGACGAACAGACCGGACTGTACGGAGATTGTCACATCAGGCTCAGTAGGAGTTCGGATGGGTTTCCTCATCGGCTTTTTTATCGACATTTACCTGGGGACCATTACGTACAGCTAGTGCCGCTTGCGGTCTGTGGTTAAACCCACTGCCAGCGTAGTGTCGAGCCTTTATAGTCCCACACAGAGAGTTTCCCTACTCCAGGCGAAACGATATAGAGGTCGTATGGTTTTACGACAAGGGTTTGGACGCATACGTGTGTTTACGCACGTACGACGTTCGGACAGTTTTTACTAGCGGGCTTTGGTTTAAGCCAGATTCTAGTATCGGGTTATTGGATTTATACAGTCTAAAGTTTTTCCGTGTTTTCACGGATTGGAGGGGCGTTCTCGTAATTTTCCGGGAAGCTTCTAGAAGCATGGTGACTTGGAGGGTAAGGTGGCATTAGCATTAATTGATTTTGTGACTCATGAGATGAATCATTCAAGTGAGTTAATGAAGCATTTATTGCTTAATGACACACTTGATGATTCATTGCACATATTCAATGAAGCATGATGATAATGCATTTGAATTATTCATTTGATAATTCTTTATGCTTCATAATATATTAGAAGTGAGAAACAATTTCAATTCATTCTCACCACCACCTTCTCTCTCCTCAAGCTCTCTCATTCTTGAAACCCTAACCCTAACCTCTCATGTATTGAGATCAAGGGTTAGCTAGACTAATACATCCATAACCTCACTCTATATCCCCTAGGTAGCTTAGATTAGCACTTTGAGCAACCTAGTTATCTCAAGTTAGAGATAAAGCTTGGCGTAGGAGCTCTCGGGTGGATCGTCATTAACTCGAGGAGGCCGTTGAGGTGCCAATGTTCCAAGGAGCCTACGAGGAGTGGAGGACCGCGATGAAGACCCGAAGGACAAGTAACGTGAGGTATAACTTCGAATCCGAGTAGTTAAACCTTTCGTAGTTTGCTAGTAACGGTTTAGATACGATTCATGCGCTCAAGTCCGTGTTACGAAGCTTTGATAATCGTTTTTCATATATTCCGCCTTCCCGCAAGTTCGTGGGGTGCGTGACATGGACTTACACAAATACTGCTGTATTGTGACAGCAACGGCGCTATATCTTTAGCGAAGGAACCCAGGTCCCATCAGAAGTCCCGGCACATTTTGAGGCAGTACCACCTGATCAGGGAGATCATAGATCGCCGGGAGATCGAGGTGAAGAGAGTAAATATGGAAGATAACACTGCTGATCCATTCACGAAGGCCTTAGCCCAGACTGAGTTCGAGCGGCTGATCGAGATGACAGGTCTTCGATACGCCACTACATGGCCTTAGTGCAAGTGGGAGATTGTTAGTGTATATGCCCTAGGGCCATTACTGTATCATACTAGTTTGTATATTACTTAATGGAAGCTTGGGATATTCACAGTTGTATAGACAATCTTGCTCAAAATGGTAGTATGCTACTTGGTTTGTTTCTACTTTAATGTGTACATGTGTTTCTTTCAGTATATCACCTATACACATTAGTGGAGCCCTTAGGATCTTTGCTTGATTACCAGCGTTATGATAGCAGTCACACTCATGGGGGCTGGGTAATCCACAAGCACATCCTTATACAGGTCCCTAGTCGTAGGACTATCGAGACAGGGCATCGATACTCCATAGTAGACTAGCGTATGCGCTTCTCATCCCAGCTGGGGAGACGGTCTGTCCCACAGCCGTCAGTACGTCGTATTTGAGATAGTATGCGGGTGCTCGTTAGGTTACGAGTACACTGGACAGGACTCGTCGGGAACTGATTGGTTGGTACTATACCTATCGTCAGTTATCAATTCCCAGGTGACATGAGTACAGCTTAGTCCGCTGTCTTGACACTGTCACTTCGCCTCGAGTGTGTTCCCACTGTACTTTGATTACTACCCTACCACGGCTCAAAGGAGTCGTGCAAACAGGTAGTAGTTGGGTGCAGTCCCGAAGCACTTGGAGGCAGTGACGGTTAGACAGGATTCGTCTCTCCCGGTATTGGGAGTTGATATCGCGCTGTGTCATGGAGAGCCATTACACATAGTCGTCCCTGGCCAGGGCAAGCGAGATATACTGGTAGGTTTCCAGTGTTATCTTAGGGTGTTCTGGGATACAATCCGACATGACTTGTACCGCTATTAGGGGACTGACGTTTACCACCCCCTAGGCCCGCCATGCGATATTCTCAGAAGAACAGACCGGACTGTACGGAGATTGTCACATTCAGGCTTAGTAGGAGTTCAGATGGGTTTCACCTCGTCAGTCTTCTTATCGGCATCTACCTGGGGGCCGTTACGCACAGCTAGTGCCGCTTGCAGTATGTGGTTAAACCCACTGCCAGCGTAGTGTCGAGTCTTTAGAGTCCCACACAGAGAGCTATTCGCCTTTAGGCAAAGGAGTAGAGGTCGCAGGGTTTTGCGACAGGGTTCGGTCACATCCGTGCACTTGTGCACGTTTAGTGTCCGGGCAGTTATCACTTGCGGGATTTGGTTTAAGCCAGATCCTAGTGTACGTTTTGGGATTGGTTTTATCTCGTTTGTATTCGTGTTCTCGGAACACGGATGCGGGAGTGTATGCACAGTTGGCAAAGAGACAGAGGCAGAGGATTCTCATTAGGGTTGTTGACTGTTGACTTTTGCTAAACCCTAATGAGAATAAGAAATATGATTAATGATAATATTAATTAAGTATTATTGTGCCGTGGTTGGGTTGAAAGGTTGACTTTGTTGAACGGTTGACTAGGTTGGACTTGTTGACCATCATCATTACAATGGCTATCATTTCATGGAAAGGACTTTTGCTTGCTTGTTATACTTTACAAAATGAGTGCATGAAATGATATTGCCTTTTGATATGATATGAACCATCACATAATACTCAATTATTATTATTTGTTATGATTATTTTGGATTATGAGAGCAAGGGTGAGAAAAAGGCTTATTCATTCTATCATTTGCTTTTCTCTCTCATGAAAGCTCTCCTCATCCTCAAGCTCTCCCTCTTCCTCTTACTCTCTCTAGTTCATGGTTCTATTGTCTCATGTGTTGAGAAACAAGAATCATAGAGATAAAACCCAAAACACTTCTCTACTCATCCTAGTATAGAAAGTCTAGCAAGCCAAGTGTTCTAGTTTCCTCTAGATTGAGGTTGGAGCCAAAGGTAGAAGTTTTCAGGTGGATCCATCTTCGGCACAAGGAGACGACGAGGAGAGAACCATCCGACCACCACAAGGAGTCGAAGAGAAGGAGTTCAAGTTAAGGTATAGCCCCCTAACCGAGTAGGTAAAACTCCTAGTTAGGTTGTTAGATAGTTGTTTAACAAAGATCCGTATTTTGAGTCTATGTTACCACCAAAGAAAAATCGTTTTTCACCATTTCTGCAACCCCAAAGAACCGGGGACGGGTAACGTGGACTTACAACATGAGGGTACGGATCTAAAGTCTTATATGGCATATCACTCATTATTCTCACAATATGGTGTTTTGAGTATCGATGCTGGGCACCCGGGTTTTATCAAGATTTGTTTATCGTTGCTGGACACACGTTGGATGGTGCCTTAGTACATGTCACGCATCGATATTATTATTATTCTTGGCACAGACACGAGTACCTTGATATCGCACTTATATTATACTGTTACCTTGTTGTAGTATTGTGGATATTATTGTATGACCTAGGATAAAGTCATACGTGTGATTTCTGCTCGGTGATGTCTTCTACTCATGAGTTGGCAACTCACTCCCGTTGTGCCACAGTTTCTTGCAGGTTTTGCCATACATGTTTCATTACGACTTGCTGGCACACTACTTCCTTCCGGGTGATTACTTTGGTAGGTGGGTTCACTTGCATCGTGGCCACCGTTGTACTTTTATTTATATTAAGTTGTATCTAGTAAACTCCATCAACAAGACTTGTATTATTTGATAAACTTAGAAGACCAGTTGTATATTCTTTTGACCTTAGAGTCACACGCTTGTATTATTATGATCCTTCTTTGGTTTTCTTGAGGATGTTGGTTTCTTCTGAGTTTTGATCCTCGCCCTTCGGCGTTGTATATTATATTGCATTGCGTGCTTGTTTTCGCCAATTGGCGAAAAGCTAGCTCCCGCTTAGGGATGCCTTTATTCATTATTCATATATATTCCTGTTTGTACCCGTTTGGGGCCAGTATTTACAAAGGAAACTTTGCCAAAATTTTTGGGAAAGACTTGATGTTTTAAAAATGCATATTACGACTTTCAAAGTGATTTTATATGTTAACTTTTAAATAAGTATTCCTTTATTCTCTTTTTAAATGGTTTAGATTTCTGGGTTTTTGGCTTACTTGAATTAGGTGGGGTCCTATAGACGTCACATGATTTAGGTGCCAGTCACGTGCCATTTCGGGCCGTGACAAAGTCTGAGTAGGAAATAGGGGAATACCAGGATTCCTATGCGACCCGAATAAGAAATGAGCATGTTGATGCATCTTCTTCGGGTGTGTTCGTAACTGAGAACTGTTTCTCAGTACACTCCACGTCCTGGGTATTAGATACCAGATCAGGATCCTATTTATGTAATATGTTACAGGTAGAGAACTGTGAAAAGGTGAACATTCTTAAAAGTAGGGAATTATGCAAATGTTGCAGCCAAAGCAGTTGGCGAGTATCACCTTGTATTACCAACTGGAAATACATTGGTTCTGAATGACTGTTACTACATACCAAACATGATGTGCAATATTATATCGGTTTCTTTACTAATGAAAGAAGGATATAATATCACATTAGAGGATACTGTTATGAACTTTTTCCAAAATCAAGTGTTGATTGGATTCGGTATGTTCTGTAACGGTATATATGTTTTCAATCAAAGCACATTTCTTAACATACAGAACACACAAGAGAAAAAGTTCAGAAATGAATGAAGCTTTATTATGGCATTGTAGACTAGGTTATATCAATACGACACGACTAGCTAAGTTACTTAAAGTTGTATATTTGATTTCGTTCAAATTTACATCTTATGAAACTTGTGTGTCATGTCTCAAAAGTAAAATGACGAAAACTCCGTTTACTGGACATGGAGAAAGAGCTACTGAACTCTTGGGACTGATACATAGTGATGTATGCGATCCCATGTCTACATATGCCAGGAATGGTTCCTCATGCTTTATTACATTCATTGACGATATCTCAAGATTCGGACATGTGTTCCTGTTGAAACACAAGTTTGAAGCTTTTGAGAAATTCAAAGAATATAAGTGTGAAGTTGAGAACCAGATGGGTAAAAGTATCAAAATCCTTCGATCTAATCGGGGAGGAGAATACTTGAGCATGGAGTTCCTGGATTATTTAAAAGAGAATGGGATTCTCTCTCAGCTTACTCCTCCCTATTTACCACAGCACAACGGTGTAACGGAGCGGAGGCATCGCATCCTATTAGATATGGTGTGCTCTATGATGAGTACTGCTGAGTTACTTATATCCTTATGGGGTTATGCGCTTGAGACAGCCACATACCTATTGAATAGGGTTCCAACCAAATCAGTGCCTACCACTCCATATGAGATATGTGAGGGGAAGTGACCATATCTTAATTTCATTAAGATGTGGAGTTGTCCGGCCTATGTTGAGAAGCAAAATCCGGACAATCTCGAAGCAATGTCAGTTCTGTGCAAGTTTGTTGAATATCCCAAACATTCGCGAGGGTATATCTTCTACCACGCTGAGGAAAAAAATGTGTTTATTTCTCGACATGCCACCTTTTTAGAAAAGGATTCTTATGAAAGAAATTAGTGGCGATGAGGTTGAACTGGAAGAAGTTCCAGCTACACAAATTACGACTGATGATTTGATAGAACCAGAAAATTCAGTAATCCCTGACGAAGTTCAGCCACTCCGTAGATCTAGTAGGGTTCCTCATCCACCTGAGAGAAACTACGGTTTTCTCATAGACGGTGCGAGCGAGAATTGCATCATGGAAGATGATGACACAACTAGCTTCGTGCAGGCTGTCACGAGTGGGGACTCTGTGAAATGACTGGATGCTATGCGATCTGAGATGAAATCCATGTATACCAACAAAGTATGGACCTTGAAAGTTGCTCCTGAAGAGGTAAAACCCATAGGGAGCAAGTTGGTCTTTAAAAAGAAACTTGGTGTAGATGGAAAAGTTGACACTTTCAAAGCTAGATTTGTAGCAAAAGGTTTTCGTCAAACGACCATGTGTGGATTATGATGAAACCTTTTCTCCAGTGGCTATGCTTAAATCCATCCGGATCCTACTTTCCATCGCTGCATACCATGACTACGAAATCTGGCAGATGGACATCAAGACCACTGTCACGACCCAAAATTGGCCCGTGACGGCCCTAATACTACGCAACGCCAAAAGACGTAACGTAGTAAAAGAAAGCCAAAACCCAGAAATCTAAACCAAGAAAATACGGAAAAGATAATATAAGTTTTTGAAACATTTGAAATCGCAACCCAAATTCTTTAAAAATCCTACTTTCTTTCTTTAAAATTTTGGCAACACCCCCTTTTTGTAAAAACTAGCCAAGATGAATAAAATACAAATATACGACGCCATAGCGAAGAAATAAAGACAATATAGAGAAAGCTGTATATAAAAGACAACAAATCCACAAATAATATACAATATCGTCCTCACCAAGTCTCTAAGTCAACAACATACTAGTAGATGGAGAGTACAAAATACAACGAATGTATAATATGAAATACAGATAATCATCCAACCCACCTAAGCAAAATAGTACTGTGAGCTGATGCGGTATCTATAGCAAAAGATGATAGATGAATAGCTGAATAGCCTGCCTCGACTACTCTAGGGAACAACCTGAAACACCTGTGGCACAACGGGGAGGGGGGTGAGTTGCCAACTCGTGAATAGTAGATAACATATGCAGGTAATCGCAGGAATGTACGTACAACATGAATCTAAGATATGCGATTACAGTAATAACATGTCATGCAAATGCTGAATAAAGGAAAGTACACTGGCAGGTACAATCAATATGTGAAGCAATAGTAACATGACAATAGTATGCAATAACCATGCAATAAGGATATGAGAATGTAGATATGCAACTATCATAAGGGTACACTAACAGGTACTACCAATATATGAAACTGTGCATAAAATAGATAAGTGTGAGGTATAGGGTGGAATATGTCATTTCCACGGAAACATGACATCGTGGCAGGATCACAATCCGTCAAGACTCTCAATCCACAATTCCTCAAATCAGCCCCCAAGTTGGGCTCTCATATCATATAAGTCTCACATCTCCTCAATATACAATATCGAATTGCTCTCCTATATCTCGAGTGTACAAATCAACAATCTCTTTCATATCCAATATCCAATCTTAATGAATCACCTATTTCCCAAGTCGAATCTTAAGTAAATTTCTAACATCCTAAAAATATATATATATACACAGAAATAAATATGATGGGGGCAATACACATATATTAGCGTCCCATTCCACTAATATTAGTGTAAGGGTATATATAACAACGGCTAAATCCCCTGTTATATATACAAAGGTATTAAAGAAATATCATGAAAACAATGTGCCAAGCATCGACACAGAAATCCTGATAGGTACGTATCATACGCTGTCCCGAAAGCACGAGTGCCTAGCTCTGACCCTCGCCTTTCGACGTATGTATACGTGCATGACTCCCAACGGTGTCTCTATGACCCCCGCCGAGTCATCAGTACTGTCACCGGTAGGTACTAGCCCGCCTCCAGGCTCAATCGACAAAATCCATCGATCTTCTTGCCGAGGGGAACCATACCGGGCCCCACCATATACCCTCTACAGCCTCGACGCCTCCTCGTAGGGGTATATATAAAATCAGCACCGATAAAACCCATGGTGGATGCGCAAATATCATATCAAGAAAACCGGGTTTTTCAATGTATGCATAATTTCATGAACTCCCGCGGTTCCCAAATCCAGAAATCATCATGTGAAATCCAAATAACAATGCGCAAATCTAGGAATAAATATATGCGATATATTTGAAATGCGAGCATATAAATGAGAATATGTAGCTGAAACCAGATATATGCGAAATCAATAAGGTACAGCTAAGTAACATCAGTAAGGGTAAATATGTAACAGCAACTGAATATGTGTGTAGCATACAGGTGTTGCAATGTATAGGTATCTACCTATAAGAACTGATGTCGTATACCCACTTGGGTATAAGCAAAACATGTAGGATATCCCCCCGGTATAAGTAAAATATGTACAAGGTATACCTGTAGCTGTATCGCAAGGTGTATCTGTACCCATCACTAAAGGTATGATACACTATAGGTATACCGATAAGCTAGATGTCATGTGTGATAAGCAATAGTATCTATAATGGTTAGTGTGTGACATGGCAATTATTGACGGTGTGTGTAGCATACAATCCGTGCTCGTGCAACGATATGTACAAACATGTAGGATATCCCCTGGGGTATAAGCAAAACATGTAGGATATCCCCCCGGTATAAGTAAAATATATACAAGGTATACCTGTAGCTATATCGCAAGGTGTATCTGTACCCATCACTAAAGGTATGATACACTATAGGTATACCGATAAGCTAGATGTCATGTGTGATAAGCAATAGTATCTATAATGGTTAGTGTGTGACATGGCAATTATTGACCGTGTGTGTAGCATACAATCCGTGCTCGTGCAACATGAACCGTCAATAATGTGTGCAGTGCCCTACGGCTGCTAGTCACAGTACAACTATATCTAAGTAAAATAGGGTAAAGGCGCAATTCTAACAATGACGTAGAATATGCGACAAGTATTGAATCGTAGCCCAGACGCATAACGCCATGCGGGCGATTCCCCTGTAGATGTTAAATCTACTCACCTGCGCTCCACGCTAGGTGAATCCTACCACACGTCTCCCTCGGTAGCAGTGTCAGTAGTCCCTGCCTGCAAACCTGCAAATAAGACATGGAAATCATATATAAGCCAAATATTCCGCAAAACGCGATATCGAACCAAAACGAGAAACTCGCGTCGCGAACTGAACGCGCGTGTGCACGATACGCTAAAATGTGTGTATACGCGTCTAAAACTATCGCGACACGCTGGA
The DNA here is from genome assembly GCA_030015575.1 of Agapanthus africanus. Lineage (NCBI taxonomy): Eukaryota > Viridiplantae > Streptophyta > Magnoliopsida > Asparagales > Amaryllidaceae > Agapanthus > Agapanthus africanus. The sequence continues at coordinate 213,307,214 of CM057350.1, read as the reverse complement.
TCACAGAACCCTCTTACGTATCGCGCGTATCACGCAAACACAACGAACTAGAAATACGGTATTTGATCCCAGATTTTCCTACAGGTCAAATATCACAAAACTAGACATGCCAAAACACTACAAAGCATAGCAGACTACAGTACCCAAAACCCCAAGACCCAACCCCTCTTCCTGGACGCAATTTGCGGCCAGATAGAATAAATCTGCGGCCAAGTTTTGGGATGGGTGGCTCGCGTTCTGGTGGTGGTATCTAGACCTAGTGTACATGCCCCAGTTTTCTCAATTTTAACCTGAAGGTCCCGGGTCAAAAGCAGATCACAAATTGCCAATATATCGTATAAAAACGGCAATTTGCACTAAAAAAGAAACCCTATGGTATTTTAGTGTAATCCAGGGAAATTCTTAGTTAAAGTAACCTTAATAACACTAAAATAGGTAGGGTTTACCACACAATCATCAATTATCCATAAGTCCACACAAAACACCATAATTAGCACTAAACTAGCTATTTAACACTAATCGAAGCTAATCGATGCACAACTTAAGAAACTAGGGGATTGGGTTAGGAAGTATACCCTAAAGAACCCTAGAAGGCAGGTGAAGAAGTGAATGAGGGATGAAGAGCTTCTGCAAGTGCTGGGGTAACTGTTGCTGCTGTTGCTGCTGCTTGCCTCTGCTGCTGCTGCTCTCTGCTGTTGCTGAAGATGATGATGCTGTTGCTGATGATGATAATGCTGGAGCTGCTGCTGCCTCTGGTGCTGGTGAGTGTGTGTGTGTGTGTTTGAGAGTGAGAGAATGAGAGCAATGAGTGAGAATGAGAGAATGCAAACAACCCCCCTTCTCACTCTCTCTCACTTCATTAATGAGGCATGGCTCTCTCTCCATGTAGCACCATACCCTCTCCCTCTCACAAAGTCAACATTTCTTACCAAAATAAAACCCTTTTGCAAATTCATTTTCCATTTTTAAAAGAACAACCATAACACTTAAACAAAACATAAAACTAACTTAAGACAAATGGTTAGCTAACCATGATTGCTAATCATGGTTAAACCCCCAAAACAACCCTAGTTATCATGCACAAGTGTGTGCAAGCCTAGGAAAAATCTAATAAAATACTCGATAAATAGGATAAAATATTTGAAACTTAATTTGGTAAACTTTTTATTAAAAACTATACATATAAATATAATTAACCACAAAACACAATCTAAGGTGTTACAACCACTTATCTAAATGGTGATTTAGAAGAGAGCTTGTACATAACACAGACAGAGGGCTTCGTGGACAGTGGGAGCTGCGGAAAGGTGTGCAAGCCTCTTAAATCAATTTACGGATTAAAGCAGGTATCACGGAGTTGGAACATCTGTTTTGATTTAGCAGTCAAAGAGTTTGACTTTGTCAAAAACGTAGATGAACCTTGTATATACAAGAAGTTTGTAGAGGGTAAGATTGTCTTCCTCATATTGTACGTAGATGACATACTCTTGATAGGAAATGATGTTCCTATGCTACACTCGGTCAAGCTCTTCTTATCACACAGATTCTCCATGAAAGATTTGGGTGATACCTCCTACATCCTGGGGATTAAGATCTATAGAGATAGATCTAAACGGATGTTGGGATTGTTCTAATCCAGGTACATTGACACCATACTAAAGATGTTTAGTATGGAAGATTCTAAGTGTGGTAAATTACCTACCATCTCAGGAATCACTCTCTCCAAAGAGATGTCTCTCAAGACTGATTTGGAGAAGGCTCGCATGCAAGGGATACCCTATGCTTCGGCAGTAGGCTCTATCATGTATGCGATGTTATGTACTAGACCAGATGTAGCTTACTCATTGGGTGTAGTGAGCAGGTATCAATCAGATCCTAGGGAGAATCACTGGATAGCTGTGAAGAACATTCTTAAGTACTTGAGAAGGACTAAAGAAATGTTCTTGGTGTATGGTAACGGTGAACTCCAGGTGGAGTCCTTTACCGATTTGAGCTTCCAAAGTGATAAGGACGACAGTAAGTCGGTCTCGGGCTTTGTCTCCACCCTCAATGGAGGGGCGATATGTTAGAAGAGTTCCAAGCAAGATACCATAGCAGACTCGACGATGGAGGCTGAATACATGTCTACCAACGATACTGCCAAAGAGGCTGTCTGGACGAAGAAGTTCATAACTTAACTTGGTGTGGTTCCATCCATTGAGCATCCAATACCTTTGTATTGTGATAACAAAAGAGTTGTGGCTTTGGCCAAGGAACCCAGGTCCCATCAGCGATCCAGACATATTCTGAGGCGGTATCACCTAATCCGGGAGACAGTTGATCGCCGGGAGATCGAGGTCAGGAGAGTTGATATGAAGAATAACACGGCTGATCCACTTACGAAGGCCATTCCCCAGATACAGTTTGAGAGACTTTTCAGGATGTTGGGTATGAGATACAACAACAACTGGCCTTAGTACAAGTAGGAGATTGTTAGTTATATGTATGTCCTAAAGGCCATTATTGTACATGATTGTATATTATAGTGGATGCTTGAACATATATAGAGAGTATTTTCTTACTCGACATGATAGTATGCTCTCTGGTTACACTTTATCTTAACGTATACACTTATGTATCTTCATACTGTCTCTCTGTTACATGTTGATAAAGCCCTTAGGATGTGGACTTGACTACCTGGACTATGATGGAGATCATACTAGTGGGGTTAGGGTAGTCTACAAGTACATCATTTAATTGTTCCTAGTCGAGAGAGTATCGAGACGGGGCATCGATATTCCAGAGTAGACTAGTGTGTACGTTTCTTGACCCTGTATAGGGCGATAGTTGATCCTACAACCATTGGTGTTTGACATTAAAGATTGTACACAAGTGCTCATTGGAAAATGGGTACACCGAATAGGACTCGCCGAGAACTCCTAGATGATTTTATACCTGACGTCAGATAGCAGTTCTCTGGTCGCACTGGTATAGGTTAGTCTGTAGACCCGAGATCGTCATAGAGTCTTGTGTGATTCCCACTGTGCTTTGATTTCCTTCCTACCACGCTCAAGAGAGCATGCAACCAGGTGCATTTTGGGTACAGTCCCAAGTAACATAGAGACAATGAGCGATAGGAGGGGTTTCGTCTCTCCCGGTATTGGGGGTTGATTTTGCGCTATGCTCGATTGGCTATAGCAGGAAGTCCCTGGCCATGGCTGATGATGAGATTTACTGGTATGTGTTATCGGTAGTTTCTCGACCCGTTATGTGCCTCACATCGGCATGGCTTATCAATTTATTGGGGTCTAACGTTTAGCACCCCCAGACTATATATGCGACATATCAGATGAAGAGAGCGGACTGTACGGTAGTGTTACTTACTGGATTCATGGGAGTTTGGACAAGCTTGCTTGTTGATATTCTGATTGCTCAATACCTGGGTAGCCGTTACGTCCAGCTAGTACCGCTGAAGGCTTGTGGGTAACTGATATAATCATTACCTACTGCCGGCGTATTGACGAGTCTTTAGAATCTTACACAGAGGTTTCCTGGCTCAGGGGAAACGAAGTAGGGCACATATGAGATATGTGCAGGACCGAGATTAATACGTGTATGTGATACCGTATTCTAATCTAGCGGTAATATGAGATATAGCTGGGTTATTGAATCAAGTGTTGATTCGATAAATTGATATATATGATATTAGTCGGTTATATATGATATAGCCGGATTATTAAACCAAGTCTTGATTTAATAATTTGATATATAATTATATATTTGATATATTTGTTAGTTATATGTATGCCCTAGAGGCCATTACTGTACATGCGATGTATATTATAGTGGATGCTTGGACATATATAGGAAGGACTTTCTTGCTCGACATGATAGTATGCTATCTGGTTGCACTTTATCTTAACATGTAAACAAATACTGTTTTGTGATCACATGTTAATAAAGCCCTTAGGATGATTACTTGACTACCAGGATTATCATGCAGATCATACTAGTGGGGATAGGGTAGTCGATAAGTACATCCTTCAAATGTTCATAGTCGTGGGAGTATCGAGACAGGGCATCGGTACTCTAGAGTAGATTAGCATATGCGCTTCTTGACCCATATGATGGGCGATGGATGATCCTATATCCATTGGTGTTTGACATCAGAGAAGGCATACAGGTGCTTAGTAGTGACTGGGTACACTGGACGGACTCGCCGAGAACTCCTAGATGGTATTATACCTATCGTCGTATAGAAGTTCTTTGGTGACACTGGTACAGGTTAGTCTGTAGACCCGAGATTGTCATAGAGTATTGTGTGATTCCCACTGTGCTTTAATTGCCACCATACCATGGTCAAGAGATCGTGCAAAACGGAGGCTTTTGGGTACAGTCCCAAATCACATGGAGGCAATGAGCGATAGGAGGGGTTTCGTCTCTCCCGGTATTGGGGGTTGATGTTGCGCTGTGTTCGATTGGCTATAACTAGAATTCCCTGGCCAAGATTGCTGAGATTTACTGGTAAGAGTTATCAGTAGTTTCTTAAACTGTTATGGACCTCATATCGACAAGACTTATCGGTTACTAGGGTCTGACGTTTACCACTCCTAGAGTGTGATATGCGACATATCATAAGAAGAGACCGGACTGTACGGTAGTGTTACTGATTGGATTCGCAGGAGTTATAGCAGACTTGCTTGTTGATCTTCTGATCGCTCAATACCCGGGTGGCCATCACGTTTGGCAGACCGCTTGCGGCTTATGGGTGTTTGATATGATCATCACCTACTGCCAGCGTATTGACGAGTCTTTAGAGTCCTACATTGAGGTTTCCTGGTTGATGTAAAACGGAGTAGGAGCACATATATGATATGTGCGGGACCGAGATTAATGCGAGTATGTGATACCGCATTCTATTATCGTGATATTTGATAATAGTCTGTTATATGTAATATAGCCGGATTATTAAATCAAGAGTTGATTTAATAATTTAATGTATAATTATATATTTGATATATTAAATTACATTGACTAATATTAGCTCACTTAAGATTTCTTTTCTCACTTTTTGATACATTAATAGATATGTGATATATATTAATTATATTCTTTTAGCATATAATATATATATGATATATATTATTGTTTCATGCTAGGTTATACATGCAACATGTATGTATGAGAATTACACCTTACTAGGGTTTATGTTAGGGTTTCATTTATCATTAAGTAATTACAAATTAGTGGATTAAATCATTGCTAGTAGCTTGTAGAAGCTTGTGGATAAGTATTGACTATGTCCACTCCTTTGTTTTCCTTAAGATATTTTGTGACCTAACCTTTAACCCCTTACTATGGTTAACTCTCTACAAGGGTTAGATATATGATATACTCACCCATGCTTGCATTTTGAACCTTAATGGATTCATTCATTCATCACATGAGTTTCATCTTCTTCTTCCTCATTTTTAAGCTTTCTAGCCTTTGACAAAGTGATTTAAGATTGTGAGAAAACCAAATCCAAAGTGAGCAATATTCCTACTTCATCATCCTCTACTATTAGCCATTTAGTTTAGGGTGTTTGCTTCACTAATCTACACAATTACTGAAGAGATAGCATGAGCTAGTGTCTCCTCGACGTAGATCATCTTCGGCCTCGAAGACTTCGAAGCAAGCTTGTTCGTTTCTTCATGGGAGCCTTTTCTAGAGTCCCGGGGATCATGATCGTAGTGAAGGGACTACTACACGGAGCTATTGAAGTGAAGTACCGATCTACAAAGGTTGTATTCCTTGTTCTCTTAGATGTAAAATGTTTACATATCTTGTTTAACCCTAAGTCTCTAGTTAAGATCTTGGTTAGGGTTTGTTTAGCACCCAAAAAATTTTAAAGTAGCATGATTGATGCTTGCCAAAACCTTGATAAGGTACTAAGCTAACCCTACAGAGGTATCAGAGCCATGTTAGAGCATTAGGCTTCGTGTAGTCGAAGTTTAAAGTCCGATCGAACTCCGAAACCCAGATAAATCCCACTTTCTGGAAATTTTTTCAAAAGTTGAAATTTTTCATATTAAAAATACTCAGAAAATCATGCAGGGAATTCTAAGGATTACTGTGAAGTACGAAGCCATAACTCACTCAAGTGACCGCGGAACCGCGGCCAAACCATGCATTTTGCGGCGGTTCCGCGGCCAACTTTGGGAGTTAGGTGCTAATACTTCAGGGATTTATTCTTGGGTACTTTTTCATACTTCTGGGAATTTTTAATTCTCCTCAAGTGTTGAGCTTTCTGGGAAATATTGCGAAAACGTTGATTCGATCGGAAAGTTTAACTTTATTTAAGTTTTTCCCGGTAATTTAGAACGTTTTAAAAAGTTCGAACGGATATCAATAACTCACTTTTTCCTCTGTCGGAAAACATTCAAGTGTTGGATTTTTCCTGAGTTTAAAACTGTCAAAAAATCATGCAAGCGAATTTGTGGACCCTCTAGAAGAACGTAACCTTAACTCGATTATGTGACCGTCAAAACCGCCACTGAACCATATGGTTTGTGGTAGTTTAGCGTTGCCACATGTGAGGCGCTGGTTTGACCCTTCTACGGCTGATTCATAGCGGCTGTGACATGTTCTGGGACTTTTTGAACTCCGCTCAAGTGTTGAGCTATTTGGGAAATCTTAGGTGTTTGTTTATTCGATCGGAAAGTTTAACATTGTCTATTTATCTGGAATGTGATACAATATCTGGAATTCATATAGTTAGGCATGAAATGCGAAGTATGTGATATTTCGGATTTAAGACATCTAAAGTGATTGTGAATTCCAAATGTTGTAGTTTTTCACTTTCTTTGCTGTGACCGTAAGTGTAATATGTGGTGTATCGCTGGTTTCGGTGCTATATGTGAACGAAAACTGGGATACGCATATTTACTTACGTTGATGATATGTGATGTTATGTGTTGCTGTGATATGTTATATTGGATCGTCGTGTTTTGAATAGCCGGGGTTTTTATGTGAGATGAGAGTTTTTCATTTTCATTCATGTAAAATTCATTGTATGTAATATTCTTTTATTGGAGCACTTCCGGGTTGAGGATGATGTCACCATTATATATTATTTACTTTTCCGCATTAGGATAGACCCAAGGCGGGGAGCATAAGTAACCGGGTTCTAGGGTACAGTGGGAGACCATCTCGAGAAGTCGAGACCGGGTCTCCTAACTCTAGAATTAGTAGGGTTGCTTGCCGCTCTCGTAGGGGTCTAGGGATGTGGGTTTGGCTATTCATCGCGACCGTGGAATCCTTGTTTTATACTGGCTTAACTTAAAACACGGAATTTCTAGTATATCCAATATTTCATATGTGATTCTTCTGCTGCTGATATTATGTGATGTGATCATATTATATGCCTGAGACGAATGCCTATATATTATATATATGAGATATAATTAAACTGTTTCTTTCGTTTCTTCTGTGATGCTGAGGAAGCATAAATAAATGGGACTTCATTAATGAGATTAATGAAAGAAAAAGAAACCTAAATATGTTGTAGAAACTTGTTTAAAAACTGGTAGCTCTAGTTCTTTCTTTGCATAGTGGTATTCATTGTAGAATATCCAGCACCTTATTCGATAAGGAAAGAGCCGAGATCTCTTCACCGGGAGTGACCTCTTTAGTGAAAACTAGCAGATGCTACAAACACGGTTTGTCTTTTGATAGCTTTTGTAGTTTTTGCTTTGCATAGTGGTATTTGTGAAATATCCTGCACCTTATTCGATAAGGAAATAGCCGAGATCCTTTCACCGGGAGTGACCTCTTTAGTAAAACTAGTGAAAGCCTCAAAAACACTCCTTTTAAAATTCACTTGATTCTACAACGATATCAAGTTCATTACGCTTATGGTTTTCTTTAAAAAACCTGCATAGCTCTCCGTCATTTTTGGAAATAGAGTACTTAGTATTCGTGCTGCGTATGTCGACCATAGCCGAGGCGTAGTGTACGGTAGCTAAGTGATGTCTTTCCTATACAGCATATGAAGCGATTAGTTAGGACAGTCACATGATTATGTTGACCATAGCCGAGGGTCATGTGGGTGGGTCTAATTAACCACGAAATGATGGATAGAACTTGACTAGTTCTTATGATATGTTGACCATATCCAAGGTCATAGGTGCTAGGGGTAAAATATTATTAGGAATTTCAAGTATTGAAATTTGCAATGAGATTGCATACCTCCTATGAGATAGTTGGATCCCGATACCCTCTGCGAGTAAGAGTTACTCCTGGGAGAGGTTTACACATTACAATTAGCCGATCAAGTAGGTGTCTAGAAAGGTGTTTACGGGGTTCCGCCCCTGGGAAAACGAGGTTTATTTTAATTAGGTCCGTGCGAAAGCACGAGGAACCTACCTCAAAGTACCAACACTGGCCTGGCCGAAAGATTGGCGAACTTGTAGGGTGTAATTAATCCCGGCTAGTCTTACCTTTTTGGGTTTGAAGGTAGATTTGACTAAGACAGTGGGAGCCATCCTGATTAGATAAAATGATAACCAAATCTAATTTTGCAAAAGCGCACGCAGAGTGTTTTCTTCTCTCTCTCCTGGTTGCGACTATGTCACACCTTAATCAAGATAATAATATGGATGCATTGACCGAACCTGCTTATTATACTGTGCTAGGGAACGTTGTTTACGCCCAATCTTATAATTGTTATAAGTCTGAGCAGGAAATAGAGGAATATCCGGATTCCCATGCCACCCAATTCGAAGAAACTGCATGTTGATGCATATTCTTCGGGTGTCCTTATTACCGAGAGCTGTTTTTCAGTATCCTCTACATCCTGGGTATATGATACCAGATCAGGATCCTGCATATGTAATATGTTACATGGGCTACAAAAAGGTAGAGAACTGAGAATGGGTGATATGTCTCTAAATGTTCGAGAATGGTGCAATTGTTGCAGCCAAATCAGTTGGCAGATATCACCTTGTAGTAATACATTGATTCTGAACAAATGTTATTACATACCGAACCTGATATACAACATTATATCATGTTCTTTACTGAGTTAAAAAAGGATATAATTCTGTATTGGAGGATAATGCTGTGAACATTTTCCTGGATCAAGAGTTGATTCTATCAGGCACGTTATATAATAGCATATAAGTTCTAAATCAAACCACGGTTCAAAGCATACAGAACACAGACAAGAGGAGTAGTTCAGGAATGAACGAATCCTTCTTGAGGCATTGTAGACTAGGTCATATCAATACGACGGGACCAGCAAAGTTACATAAGGATGAATATGAGAATCCATTCGAATTTTCATCTTATGCTACTTGCTAGTCTTGTCTCAAAGATAAAATGACCAATACTCCGTTTACTGGAAACAGAGAAAGAGTTACTGAACTCTTGGGGCAGATACATGATGATGTATATGGTCCCATGTCTACAAATACTAAGGTTGGTTCTTTTGATAAACAAACGGGTAAAGTATTAAAGTTCTACGATGTGATCGAGGAGGCGAATACTTGTGTATGGAGTTCCTGGATTTTCTAAAAGGAGAATGTGATTCTATCTCAGCTTACTCCTTCGAATAAACCACAGCACAACGGTGTATCAGGGCGGTGGTATCGCACCCTATGAGATATGGCGCGCTCTATGATGAGTACTACTGAGTTACCTGTTTTCTTTTGGGAGTTATGCATTTGAGAAGTTGCATACATATTGAATAAGGTTCCATTCAAATCAGTGCCTACCACTACATATGAGATATGAAGTGGGAAAAGACCATGTCTTAAACGAGTTAAGATATTGGGTTGTCCGGCCTATGTTGAAAAGCAAAAGGTGTCTGATTGATCAAAGAATATTTATAACCGCAATCAAGAACGGCGTCGCTTGGTAGCTAGCCGGTGAGTACGGGTCGGTCCACAGGGATTTTGTGTATTCTCTAATTGTTCTAACGAGTTAATTCCGATTGTTGTTGGATTAATTAAATCTAAAAACTAAAGTTGATCTAGACTAAGATTAAAATCTTGGTAGGGTTAGATTTGGGTTAAATTTGGAAAGTCAATATTCCTCACCGCTTTCTATGCCCTGTTTAAGATTTATGAGGTGTTATGGTAATAATTAATAAAGTGGATTAGTACCATCGGGAAGAAACGATTTTTCTTCCTCTAGGTTCTTGTCCTTCCTTTCTTAATTCTTACCCTAACCTCCATGGAAAAAAATATATAACCGGTCGTTTAGATTACGGTATCACCGCTACCTCATGGGATAGGGTGCCGTAGGGAGCGGTTTGTGCATGTATGCATGGAGTCCAATAAAAACGTATGATGGGCAAGAAAGGGGTGAGAGATCTTCATCTCTCAAGCCTTCCCCAAATCTAACCCTAACAAGCGAGGAGACTACTCACTCTTTATGGAATTGAAAAACATTTTCTAACTATATAACTAGGGCAAAGAATGAAAGTTATGCTAGGGCAGATAATGAAAAATCTATACTAGGGCAGGAAAGAAATTACCTAGGGCATGGAAATAAAAAAACTACTTACTTTATCTGATGCTTTCTTCATACATTGCAGAAATTTAAAGATCTGAATTTTGATAAAATGAAGAGAGGCACAAGAAGAGACATAACCTAAAATATATTTTAGGGTTTCTATTTATAGAACATAGAAACCCTAGGGTTACATTTGAGTCACGTCTGCATTTACAATTTTACCCCCTAAGAAAGACTAGTCAACGCACCGCCAGCGACCATAGAAATTTTCCACCGACACGGGCGACGCACGGCCGCTGAACCACGGCCAAAACCCATGCTTGGCCGCGGTTCCGCAACCAAACAGTGGAATCTTGAGCTTAAATCTTCGAGGAATCTTCTGTTACTTTGTTTCTTCTATTTCCTTCACTTGGTTTCTCAGATATTCTTCTGGTTTCTTCCAGATTTCCACAGTGAACAATATCGTGGACTTTACCGCTTACTTCGTGTCGAAGTCTTGAACCTTGCGCTGCCTTTGTTCTTTGTGAAATTGTCTATTGATCTTCGTTTATTCTCCAAACTATAGGCTTGTTCAAGATTCTTCCATTTGTTGGTCCTAGTCTCACTTTTGTATCGTCTTTTCATCTTTTTCACTGTTTTCGTTCTGAGAACCTGTAACCTGCAACTATGTAGAAGACATGGATCAAAAGCACCTGTTTTTTTGTAAAATGAATAAGAATGGGAAATATAATAATGCAAAATTATGGTATGAACAAGTACCCCCACACTTATCTTTTGCTCGTCCTCGAGCAAACCTAGTTTTTATTACCGAAAAAGACCTACCCTCACTTTCGCAGAGAAACGCAATTGCACTGAGCTCATGCAACAAGCCGTTAAATCTCTAGGTGTCCATAGTAGGAGAAGTGTTGTCTCCTGAGGGTTTTCAGTGGATACTGCCCACAAAATCCTATCAATTCGGCTTATCGACTTTTATTCTCCAATTAGGTTTTCCAACAAGAAACTCTATTATCTTCGACTCAGAAATTATCAACCCGTATTTTCACGCTTTCTCATCATTTAACTTAAGATTATATATATTCTTGTGAATTTACTTAGGTTTTGGCATCTTTCAAGTTTTCTTTCTAGGGTTTTATCTCAACTTAGGAATTTCTATCATTTCTATTAAAAATATAAGTCCTATATTTCATTCCTATCTCTCATCTAAACCCCAATCACATACCCCTACATATGTGTATATATCACCCCTACACTTGGAAATTCAAATCAAGCTATTATACTCTTGTCCATCGTCCAAAGTACTTTTCAGTTGGTGAATTTTTAGATGAAATTGCCCACACATTCTTCATGCGACCGTTAATACTTCTTGAGGTACCAACGACCGATTACAAAATGTGTTTGCACATTAATTCGTAATTCCTAGTCTTGTAATACCTAAGGCTTATAGCAGTGACTCCCAAACCAGTTGGTCTAAGGCACTAGGTGATAAGGCACCCTCGCTAATATTTTTTTTTATTAATGCAGCCTTAAGTAATTACAAAAACCAGTGTTCATTTTTTATTATCTCTTTATTCACACTTGTATTTTTATTTTATTTTTCTTCGTACTAAGGACTTCAGACAAGAGCATTTCAAGGTCTTTTCTACTATTCCAAGTTTCAAGGTTCGTGTTTGTGCAATTTGTAGGGTATATATTTTCAGAATTTAGATTTAGTCTTAGGAATTATTTTTCAAACCTATACTTTAATAAAAATTTCAATAATTTTCCCTTGTTTTTACTTAGCCCAAGAAGTGAACTCGAAATTTGCCTATTTCTAAATAAACTACAAAGACAAATATTTTCTACCGTTAAATTTTAAGAAAGGTTATTTTTAGGGTTTTTAATTTACTAAGTCTAAGGTCTACTTGTTCCTAGCTAGTCAACCGTCATGTCAAACTTAAGTCAAATATAACCAAAATTGAACTTTTCAATTTTTATAATTTTTAAATTTTTTCAATTTTTATGGGTTTTAAAATAAGTATGCAAATGCAAGAATATACATATGAATGCGAAGGAAGAAAACTTACCGAGCAAACCCCCAAACTTAAACTTGACAGTGTCCTCACTGTCATGCCACATCAAGAGGGTCAAAATGGCTGGTATTCCCCTGTTTATTTATTTACAAAATTTTTATTTTTTTCTATTGTTAAAAGAAAAACAAAATATATATACAACAAGGTCCCCCCAAACTTAAGTGAAAAAGTGTTTCCACTGTTTTAAACGTTAAAGTTCAGAGTTAGGGAGGAGAAAAATCAAACTATACAAGGCCTTACATAGGCCAAAGGTTAGCACCAACCATTCAAAAATTTTATCGTTATAATGGTAGGGTTGGTGGAAGAATGGAGTGTAGAGAAAGGAGTTGAGAAGCACTCAAGACCGTATGGGAAGAGAGGTGGAATATGGTCTCGGTGGAGGAGGAGAATGGCGGAAAAGAGAAAGAAGTGTAGTACAAACTTGATGGTGTAAATTGAGTGGATAAATTAGCACAATTTATGATGACCAATGTGTTAAAAGCGATTGTGCTAGTCTATCAACCCGTCGAGAAATGGGATCAAATCCCTTAAGATCCGCAAGAAAACATGGGTACGTTGAACTTGGTAAACCATCCATTGGAAATGGAAGCGCGACGGATTCTTGCGTGGTCGAAACGATGGAAAGGACGAAAGGGAGTGATTTAGGGATAGTCTTATTCTCACCTAAGTAATCTGTCTCGAACTTGAAGGATTCCATCAATGGTTCGAAATGACTGTAAGCAACCGAGTCTGATGGTTCAACTTACTCATCTGAAAATTCAAAGGACTCAAACTTGGGCGGTGAGTCTTCAAAATCGTCCGAAAAATTAAAACACTCGTAAACGTTATCGGCTGTGAGAACTGTGTCAGATTCAAAGAGGTACGCACTAGTGGCGTCTAAACTGCTATGATCGAAGAGAAATCTTTCAAGCTCACAGTCCTCCTGCGTGATCTTTTGTGTGGTCGGAACGATGGAAAGGAGGGGGGTGATTTAGGAAGTATAACAATTAAAGGTTCAGGAGGATGAACTGGAAAATCCGACTCATCAAACAAAAATGGTTCATCCTCAATACTATCTTCATAATTCACCTCAAAAGTTAACACATCAATGCAATTATCATCAAAATCAAGACGCATATGAAGTTCGGGAGAAACATTTAATAACTCGGGATGATGAATTGGAGATAAAATTTCAGTCAAATCTACGGGTTCATCATCCAAAATATTCCTAGCGTCAATATCCTCAATCAAGTGAAAATCAATTTTTTTAGACAACTCATCACAAGCATGGATATTTATCAATTCAGGTTCTAGATTGGAGGTGTAGAGGTCAAAAGGATTGGTGACGGTTTCACTCGAAAGGGACCCTTCACAATCTGGCAAATCAAGCACTACAAAGTCGCACAACTCATTAAATGTTTTATTTTCAACTGGTGAATCATTTGGGACACTTGTTTGAAAACCGGAGTTGTGGGATTCAATTGGTGATGGGTATGTTTGATTTGGAAGGGTGTAGAAATCACTCTCACCACTCAAATTCTCACTTTATCCAACCACCTCATCATACATTGGAAAATTTGGAGCTAGTTGGAAACTAGCTACCGGGTCATTAGGTTGCATAAGGGCGGCAATGGACGCATCCAAATTCCTCATCTGTCGGTTTGTTGCTGCAATGTACCCTTCCAACGACTGTTCCAGACTAGACATGGGTTGTGAAGGGGTTTGACTAAAAGATTCAAAATTGTTTGGATTCGTGAAACTCCCAAATGGCTGTGTAGAAGCAATGTCTAAGGAAGGTGTGAAAGTCGGGTAGGACTGGTAGGAATTGAATGGTTGGACAGGAGTAGGATCAACATTTGGATGAAAAGGTGAATGGACTTGTTGATCCCGAGAACTGGAAGTTTTGAAAGGAGTGAAAGATCGTTTACGAGATTGTTCAATATGTTCAGCGATAGACATAGGTTTCGGAGTTACAACAGGACTCGAAAAAGGGGTATCAACGTAAGAAGGTGGTGAAGGTTGAAACGGTTGATACAAAGTGGATTGTGGAGTCGAACTATTTCTCCTAGACGCTTCTATTCAATCTTTCAAAGAAATTTTGGGCATGGTGGGGTCGTCCGTAATTCGACCAAAACAATTTGCGTATGAAGCAATGTTTGGATGAGGGTACCAAAGTTCGGCAAGAGTTTTGGAAGGTAGGGTACCCATGATATAAGAAAGGAGAAGAAAAATAATGTGGGGTGCACGGAATTCTTATCGACACGTTGCAAGTTTTTGTAAATTTTTTTTTCCGTTTTGTGTTTGTTTTTTTTATAAGGAGCTTTTTGCAAAAAAGATTTTTAATAAAAGGCTTAGACACACGTTCAATCAATCACAAAATGCACAATCAAGCCTAGATCTAGGGTCACCTAGGTCATCTAGACAGCTCCTAACTGTTCCAAAGGGCAAGAAGTAGGACCTCAAACCTCCTCTTCACCGCCAATTATGGCCAGGTAAGCACAAGTAGAGAAAGGAGAGATCCGCTCACGAATCACTGTGAGACGGGCCTTTTAAAGTTACCTTTCCCCATTTGTCTAGCCTAGGCACCACAAAGTCAGGTTAGGATCAACGGTCGATACCTACAACTATTTCTTTGTCCTATTGAGCGCGAAGTCCTTAGGGTTGAGTCTAATCTTTTTTAATTAATTGATGTACAATGCAATATGCCTTATGTGATTTTTGGGGTCCTGGGAAGGGTAATGAAATCCCCACCCAATCTGGATTGGTGTAAAAGCCCCTTAAAGTCAATTTAAAGAATGCAAAGCAGTAAACACAATCAAAGTCTTGCAAAAAAATTTTTTTTTTTGCGCGGTGCAAAGAATCCTGCACAAGATCAATTATTGGAAAGGGGAGAAAGTTTTGGCGCAAAGAATCCTGCAGGCAAATTTTACAGAAGATATATCAGGGTGTTCAGAGAAGGAGAAAAGAAGACTTAAGGTGCAGTTTGAAGATGATGACGTCAAAAGGCCGCCGCGGTTCCGCCGCCACAACGCGCTTCCCGCCGCGGTTCCACGGTCTCATATGCAGATCGATTCCTGAAAATTCTTCGGCTCCTCTGTTATTATTTTCCTCTATTGTTCAGATCTGCAGTTTTCTGTTTTGATCTCTGGATTTTTCCATATCCGAACTCGTTCGTCGATCCTGTAAAATTCACACGAAAATACCTTTCATAAAATAACAAGATGATAAATTTTTATATATATATTTTTTTCAGTTTTTATGATTTTTCAATTTTATATTAACCCGAAATTGCAAAAAGAAAATAACACGCGACACGCCATCCCCGGCAACGACGCCATTTGATTGATCAAAGAATAATTATAACTGCAATCAAGAACGGTGTCGCTTGGTAGCTAGCCGGTGAGTACGGGTCGGTCCACAGGGATTTTGTGTATTCTCTAATTGTTCTAACGAGTTAATTCCGATTGTTATCGGATTGATTAAATCTAAAAACTAAAGTTGATCTAGACTAAGATTAAAATCTTGGTAGGGTTAGGTTTGGGTTAAATTTGGAAAGTCAATATTCCTCACCGCTTTCTATGCCCTGTTTAAGATCTATGAGGTGTTATGGTAATAATTAATAAAGTGGATTAGTACCATCGGGAAGAAACGATGTTTCTTCCTCTAGATTCTTGTCCTTCCTTTCTTAATTCTTACCCTAACCTCCATGGAAAACAAATACAACCGGTCGTTTATACTACGGTATCACCGCTACATCGTGGGATAAGGTGCCGTAGGGAGCGGTGTGTGCATGTATGCATGGAGTCCTATAAAAACGTATGATGGGCAAGAAAGGGGTGAGAGATCTTCATCTCTCAAGCCTTCTCCAAATCTAACCGTAACAAGCGTGGAGACTACTCACTCATTAGGGAATTGAAAAACATTTTCTAACTATCTAACTAGGGTAGAGGATGAAAGTTATACTAGGGTAGATAATGAAAAATCTATACTAGGGCAATAAAGAAATTACCTAGGGCATGGATATAAAAAAATTACTTACTTTATTTGATGCTCTTTTCATACATTGCAGAAATTTACAGATCTGAATTTTGATAAAATGAAATGGGCACAAGAAGAGGCATAACCTAAAATAGATTTTAGGGTTTCTATTTATAGAACATAGAAACCCTAGGGTTACATTTGAGTCGCGTCTGCATTTACAATTTTACCCCCTAAGAAAGACCAGTCAACGCGCCGCCAGCGACCATAGAAATTTTCCATCGACACGGGCGATGCATGGCCGCGGAACCGTGGCCAAAACCCATGTTTGGCCGCGGTTCCGCGTCCAAACAGTGGAATCTTGAGCTTAAATCTTCGGGGAATCTTCTGTTGCTTTGTTTCTTCTATTTCCTTCACTCGGTTTCTCAGATGGTCTTCTGGTTTCTTCCAGATTTCCACAGTGAACAATATAATGGACTTTACCGCTTGTTTCGTGTCGAAGTCTTGAACCTTGCGCTGCCTTTGTTCTTTGTGAAATTGTCCATTGATCTTCGTTTATTCTCCAAACTGTAGGCTTGATCAAGATTCTTCCATTTGTTGGTCGTAGTCTCACTTTTGTATCGTCTTTTCATCTTTTTCACTGTTTTCGTTCTGAGAACCTGTAACCTGCAACTATGTAGCAGACATAGATCAAAAGCACCTATTTATTTGTAAAATGAATAATAATAGGGAATATAATAATGCAAAATTATGGTATGAACAGTGTCCGGACAAGCTCGAGGCAAGGTCAATTGTGAGAGTTTGTTGGGATATCCCAAACATTAGTAAGGGAATATCTTCTACCAAACTGAGGAGCAAAAGGTGTTTTGTTTCTCAGCATGCCACCTTTATAGAAAAGAAATTTCTTGTGAAGAAATTAAGTGGTCATGAGGTAGAACTGGAAGGAGTTCCAGCTAGACAAACTAACCGCTGATGATTTTGTAAAACCAAAGGATTCAATAGTTTCCGACGAACCTCAGCCTCTCCGCGAATCTGGTAGGGTTCCTCATCCACTCGAGAGATATTACGATCTTCTCGGTGATAGTGGGAGCGAGGATTGCTGTTGGAGATAGTGCCCTCAGAGTCAATTATTAGGTCACAGGTACGTGATTGTAATGATTGAGGGAGGACCTATCCCGGTAGGACAGTCTTACTCGAGATGATAGTATGCTATCTGGTTTACCTTTATCATCGTGTACTGCTTTAGGTGACATGACACGTCGCTATTACACGTTGATAGAGCCCCTAGGATTCTTGCTTGACCACCAGCAGTATGAGGGCGATCATATAAGTGGGAGCTGGGGGTCTACAAGCATATCCTTAAAGGTCCCTAGTCGTGGGAGTTTCGAGACCGGGCATCGATACTCCATTAGTAGACTAGTGTATACAGTCGAGACCCCGACGAGGGGCGGTGGCCGGTCTCACAAGCCACCGGTGTCAGTTGGATCACCTAAGATGTATACAGGTGCTCATTGGGTTATGAGTACACCGGACAGGACTCGCCGGGAACCTGCTAGTTGGTCATATACCAGACGTCAGATGGCAGTTCCCTGGTGACATGTGTGCAGGTTAGTTCATCGACCTGGGGATCGTCATTTGTCTCGTGTGAGTTCCCACTGTACTTTGATTACTACCCTACCACGGCTCAAAGGAGTCGTGCAAACAGGTTTTAGTTGGGTACAGTCCCGAGCCACATGGGGGCAGTGAGCGTATCTTCAGGGGTTCGTCTCTCCCGGTATTGGGGGTGAGGTCGTGCTGTGTCTAGGAGAGCCATTACACAAAGTCCTTGGCCAAGGCAAGGAGATTTACTGGTAGGTATTCCAGTAGTATCTCAGGGTGTTCTGGGCTACACTCCGACACGACTTGTACCGCTTTTGGGGGTCTGACTTTTACCAACCCCCTAGGCCCGCCATGCGATACTCATAGACGAACGGACCGGACTGCACGGATATTGTCACTGACAGGCTCAGTTGGGTGTCGGGGTGAGCTTCCTCATCGACGTCCCATTTGGTCAGTACCTGGTAGCCCGTCATGTATTGGCTTATACCTCTGACGTGCTAGTGGTTAAATCCACAACCAAGGTGTTGACGAGTCTTTAGAGTCCCCCACATTCTGTTACTCAGTTTTCGGGCGAAACGCTGTAGAGGCCGTATGGAGATATGGCAGGGTCCGATCAGATACGTACGGTATTGCATGGATCAGGATCGGACGGTTTTGTACTAGTGGCCGTATAGTTATATGGCAGCGTTCGATCAGATACGTGCGGTATTGCACGGATCAGGATCGGACGGATATTACTAGCCGGCTTTGGTTTAAGCCGGATCCTAGTATAGTACAGTGTAGATTTTGTCTCATTGCATTTGTATCCGGACGGAATACAGATGCGGGTGTGTATGCACAGTATGGGGGTTTTCCTGTAATTTATTACGGGACCAGTTTTCTGGAGTTGCCAGTTTGCATTCCGTTCCGGCCGGTTTTCCTTTGTTCTTTCCCGGCCGGACTTTTCAGATGGAGGGTGTTATTTGCAATTGTGCAAATAACATTTGTGGAGGGGGTATCTTGCATATTGGTGGCATCATGATGGCTTTTCATGATGAGATCCTTTTTCTTTCTTTTCTTTGCTTTATGAGATTAGAAATGAAAAGAGGTTTGATGTTGATTTAGTGATGATTATGTTTTAGGTTGTGGTCACCACTTTTTGCATCCTACACTCACCTCCCTCTTGTTATCATATTGTTTTTGCTCCACCATTTTCATACTCACTTGATGAGAGATTTTTTTGTTCATGGTTGAGAAAAAGAAAGAGAGAAAGAAAAGAGAAGAAGAGAGTTTCATCTTCATCCTTGAGAGTGTTTCATTTGATTGATCTCATTTCATGTTAAGGAAAAATGCAAGCACCATTTTTTCTTGTCTTGTTTCCTCCATCATCCACAAATGGCAACCAAACCCCAAAAGAGACCATGATTCTACACTACACTTCCTACAGCATATCTTGAGCATGTCGATTTGCCGGCTTCATGCGCGAGTTGCCTCGGTATTGAGGTGGGAGCCCGTAAAAGTACCCGGCTTCGTGGTGCCCTTTCCGACGAGGAGGAGATGGACGGAGATCCCGCGAGGAGATCGGAGTGGAGATGAAGACCGGAGGACTCGGATCGTATGGTATATTTCTCTACCCCCTCTCTAGATAGCTTAGACTAGTTTAATGGCACGATCCGGAGTTTAGTGCGCGGTGGTGCCGGTTTGCTAAGTCCGCAAAAAACAAAAGTTTACCACCGTTTCCGCGTTTGGCCGTCGGATAGACGGCCGGGGCGCCGCCGTGCACTTACAGTGGTATCAGAGCCTCGCCATTAACATAGTCTAGCTTGGTGTAATGTGTTTTTCTGTTTCGATCGATCGAATGTTCCAAAACTGCATTTTAGTTCGAATCAGTTTCTGTTGAAAATTTTTGGTCTCGAAAAATTTTTCAGGTTGTAAAATATTGATGTACTGGAAAATCTAAGAGTTCTGTAAAAATTTGACGAAGTAACTCCACAGTGGGAGCGCGGAACCGCCGCGAAACCCCCCCTCGCGCGGCCCTTCCGCCGCGCACTATTCACATCACTTCACCAAATTTTTTCAGAGGCCTTCTGGGCTTAAAATATGGGTTTTGGAATATTAAAATTGGGCCCAGGATTTCTGTGAGTGCTACAGTTTTGATTGAGGGCCCACTTGTTAATTTTTGATCGATCGGATATTTTAAACACATTTTTCACAGTATTTACATTATATCTGCGACCGTGAATGTCACTCGATCGGTAAATCCGGTCTAACTGCTATAGCCCGGTTAGACGGATTTGCGAACGTGACTTTCACGTTGATGTTCTATGTATTTGCTGTGATGTTGCGGATCGGTCGTGGGGGATAGCCTGGATGCAATGCTAGTACTGTGCTGTTGTATCATGTACATTTGATTTTGCGGGGCGAGCGTCCGACATGTGGACTGCCGTCACTGCCTGTTTGTATTATTCTTTTGGGGCACGACCTGGTTGCGGTCGATGTACCCGGTGTATGTATATTTTACTTTCTGTACTAGGGTTACCCCGCGGAGGGGTGCACGGATAGCCGGGTTCTAGAAGGCAACAAGCCCGCATCTCATGGCATTGAGACGGAGGGGGCTTCACTCTAGGATTGGCGGGCTATTCGCCGCACTCGTAGGGGGTACAGGTTGACCCAGGAGGGGTGCCCAAGTTACCGGATTCCGTGAAGTGCTGGGTGGTCCATTCACGGCGCTGAAGGGGGCTGCCTCGCTTCAGGTTTTGGCGGGTGACTTGCCGCGCCCGTAGGGGTCTAGGATTTCATTGCACAGGCTATCCACACGACCAGGGGAACGTCGGGTTTCAGTAGTGGCTCTGTGAAACCCGGGGATCCCAGATATCTGTATTGTTCTGTGATGCTGTTCATTCTCTGTGATGTTGCATTTTATTCACGCCTTGAGCGAAATACTATATATTGGTATATATATTAGTAGATGTTGTATATGTTTTTCATCCGTGCTAGTCCAGTCCCCGCTCTGCCGTTAGTTAGCTAACCTAACGGGTGATGACGGGACCCAGTGGCGAATGCGGATGGCATATACGTACATCAGTATATTTTCGTTCTTTTTGGTGTGATCAATTGATGGGACTGCGTTGATTCGGATCAATGCAAGTTAAAAACAAACCTAATCTGATGTTGTTGGAACACTTTTCAAAAGGATGTTATTGCAAGGACGTTTACTTTTGTTTTGCATCGTGGTATTCATTGGAATATCCTGCTCCTCAGTCGACGAGGCAAGGGCCGAGATCCCTTCACCGGGAGTGACCCCTTGGACAGAAGTTTGCGTCAGGGCATTAACTTCACTATAGCCGATTACTTTTGCTTTGCATCGTGGTATTCAGTTGGAATATCCAGCACCTCATTCTACGGGGAAAGAGCCGAGATCCCTTCACCGGGAGTGACCTCTTTAGTAAAGGTTTTCGTCACTATATTTTCTAAAAAGCTATCCGTTCCTTCGACGATATCAAGTTCATTACGTTAAAGGTTTTCGCCAGAAACCATTCGTAGCCCTCCGTCGTTTCAGACGGGTAGCACGTAGTATTCATGCTTTGTTTGTTGACCTTCGTCAAGGCATAGTGTATGGTAGCTGCTTGTTACCTTTCTGCTGCATAGATAGATGCGTTGGTTTGGGACAGTCGTATAGCCTTGTTGACCTTCGTCAAGGGCTTGTACGGGTGGGTTCAAATTAACCTGGACAATGACGGGTGGAACTTGACATGTGACTTATGATTTGTTGACCTTCGTCAAGGTCATAAGAGCATGGGGCAGAAATCACATCGGGAGTTTCAAAAGTACTGAAACTTGCCAGATATGCGCATACCTTCTGGAGTGTGATACCGTGAGCGGATTCCGTCACGTTGTCATGCGATGAGAGTTGGATCCCGATTCCCACTGATGAGTTGGTTTACTCCTCGGGTGACCCCGACTAATTCTTCTTTCAGGTTTGGAGGAGAATTTGAGGTACAGTGGGAGGTTTCCAGATTAGATAAATTGGTAACCATTCTGATCTAGGATAGAGTGCACGCTGAGTGTTTCTTCTCTCTCTCTCTTTGGCAGCGACCATTGACCCAACCCCAAGACTTTGACTCAGTGACCAAGTTGACCGAACCTTCTTAAACACCGGCTTTTGGATTGTCAGAGTTGCAGACCTCATTGCCACTCCTACTTTTACCCTTTTCTCCTGGACACCCCGTATTACTGCGAACGTCCACTTCCATTGGACAAAACCATCGTATGGTTAGATACGAACTCGAAGGGATTCGAGGATGGTTTCCGGTTCTGGAGAAAACGGATAGGATTATTCAGTTGTCTTTTCCTTTTACCCTTTCTCAGGTTACGAGTACTCCTTGGTTTAGGAGTAGTACACCTATTACGCAAATTGGATAGTCTTCTTCCAAACCATAGGCTGGTGCCGACCGGTAGGGAATGAAGAAAACCAATTAGCATAACGATGGTGTGCAGAAGGTATTAAGTTCAGACAAAGCAAGGGATTAGTAAGAGGGCAAAGTAAATTGCAACAGCTATTCACGACCAAACCAAATATTTCGTTACCACTCCCACATCACCTTTGTATTTCTCCAGGACACTCCGTATCACTACGAAGATCCACAGTTTATTTGGATACTCCATCGTATGGTTATATACGAACTCGAATGGAACTTGTTCCAGTTCGGGGATGGATTCTGGTTCACGAGAAATAGGAATAAGGTTTATTCGGTTGTCTTTTATCTTCACCCTCTCTCATTGCGAGTGTTCCTAGGATTGGGACAGTACACCCATTATGCTTATTGGATAGTCTTCTTCCAAACCATAGGCTGGTGCCGAACGGTAGGGAAGGAAGAAAACCATTTGGCCTAAAAGGGTGTGCAGAAGGTAAAGACTAAAGACATATGAAGGGATTTGGAGAGGTGGCAAAGAACTATACGGTTACAGTCGTGAATCTGGAAGAGGCATTACTAGGAATACCAGGATACCCCATCGGAACATTTCAATGTTTCAGTTTCACTGTGTAATGTTAAAGGAAAACTGATTTCCCGATTAGATACTTACTCCAGGGTATGTATTTACCAGGTACGATTCTCACATCTGTATGGTTTTACAGATGATGAATGGGAGTAAGTTATTGGGAATTGGGTGATTATCCTCATTATATCAGGATTCGTTGTAATCGGTGATATTTGAGGAAATCACCTGGGCTGTTTGCCGGTCGGCAAATATCTGGTTTTGAATATCCGCTGTTATGCACCAATTTCAAATTGATATATCTGTACGTCTATTTTTATAGAGTGAGATATACCTTTCTGAAATTATGTCTACGACATTTACCTGTATCAGTGGATGGTTAGGTAAGGAGCATTAAACAGCGGTGTAATTCTTCTTAACCATAAGTACAGTTTTCAACCTACGGCACACAGTGAATGAGTTATCAGACTCAAAGGACTTTTACAGAGTATTGTATGTTGTCCAGGGTCCATCAGGACAGAGGGGTTGGTCCTCGTACTACATTCAGTTTACTTATGACTTCTCTAGTTTTTAGACAGGTGTTTCGTGGAAACACAGGGTCCGAATTTGGAGAAGTTATTGGTATTTGAATATAGTGGAGAACCAGGTATTGCAAGTATCGGGATTCTTCAAAGAGATCGAAGATGTAGATACTTGTGTATGGTATTCAGTTGATAGTAATGATAAAGAGATCTTGCTTCTTTTTCAGGTTACTCATAATTGGAAGTATTCCTAAGTTGAGTAACGCTGATCGGCCTCCTTCCATTTAGTTGACATGCGCTGGGGACAGCTGCATGATTTGAATCTGGTTCAATTAAATCAGTGCCTCTGGTCCTATATGGGATATAGAACAGTTCGTATCTTAACGATGTTAAGGTACGGGGAGTTATCCGGTTTATGATTAAAACCAGACACTGGACAACTCAAGGCACGTTTCTGTAATGACTGTTTGTGGGTTGACCCAGGCTATGACGCGGGTTGACTTTCTACCATCTGGATGAACAATAGCGATATTGTTCTAGACTCGCCACAGTTTTATTAAAAATGGATTTTTTTTCAGAAAACAGTAGTGGGAGTATGGTAGAACTGGAAGTGATTCCAGAACCACAAACGATTACTGAAGATTTGATAAGGAACCTAAAGATTCAATCTGGATTGACATTCCATTGGCCACTCCGCAGATAAGGTGGGTAACTTCAGGCACCAGAAAGGTACTACGGTAGCCTCAAGGACGGTGACAGGGAAGTTCTTGTTTACCCACAATTGCCATTGCTGTTGTTCCAGGTTACGAGACCCGGCGGGAGGATGAGTATAGCGTCGTTCTAAACTAGTTTTAGAAGTGTACGTCTATAGGACTCTGCCAGAGGGTTGTCGTAGTCAGTGGGAGCAGCGGAAGCATTGGTGGACAGGCAGCTTATGTCTATTTATAGACTAAAGCAGATGTAGCGGACATAGATCATCTATTTCTGACGTGACAGTCATAGGTTTGACTTCATCAGAATAGGGGATGGATCTGTTGAGAAGGTAGTAGGGTGTAACGTCATGGTATTTGGATGACATACACAAAGTAGGAAAGGAAACTCCTATACTACAATCGGTTATACTTTGGTCGTCACACAGTGGTTTCTCCACACAGGACTTGGATTTTATATCTGACATACTGGTTACTGGATCTATGGTTTTAGATCTAGATTTGGGTGGTTTCCCAATCAGGGTACTTGACAGCATTCTAAGAGTATTTAGGATGGACGACTCCTGACACGGTAGTGTACCTGCAGATAATGGAGTCACCCTCTCCAAAGGTGTCTTACAGACTAAAAGAGAGAGGGACGGGCATGATTGGCAGATCACTTGCTCAGGCAATTGAGTCAATCGTGAGATGTCAAGTACCACACCAGATGTTGTTCTTGCACAAGATGCAATAAGTTGACATTAATCCAATCCTGGAGAAACAGTTGGAAGCAGTTTTAGAACATAAGTGGATGTTCTAGGGATATGATAACGACAGCCTCATTCAGGAGACAGTTATCATTCCAGGCTTCCAAGGTGACATGGACGACAAGGAGGTTGTCAGAGTTATAGTTTTCCCTCTGACGAGGGGCAGTATTTTGGACAGGTGATCCAAGGCAATACTGAGGGAGGCATGGCGCGCTGGATACTGATTAAGTTCAGTTGACGATACAGTCTAAGAAGTTTGGATTTGGAGTTCATTTATGAGCTATGTCCCATCAGACATCCAGACACATTCTAAGACAGGTATTGCTCATTTCGGGAGAAGGGTTTCTCCGCGAACTTGAGATATAGAGAGACATAGAAAGAAACAACTAAGCGGATCCACTCACTGAGGCTATTCCTCGAACGCAATAGTTCCGCAAACGAGCTTTGTGAGACTGACTAGTAGAGGAGTTGGATGTTCGGTATCACACGGGCTGTGAGTATGCGACATCGCAATAATTAGCCTTGAGTGCAAGTGGGAGATTGTTGGAGATAGTGCCCTCAGAGTCAATTATTAGGTCACAGGTACGTGATTGTAATGATTGAGGGAGGACCTATCCCGGTAGGACAGTCTTACTCGAGATGATAGTATGCTATCTGGTTTACCTTTATCATCGTGTACTGCTTTAGGTGACATGACACGTCGCTATTACACGTTGATAGAGCCCCTAGGATTCTTGCTTGACCACCAGCAGTATGAGGGCGATCATATAAGTGGGAGCTGGGGGTCTACAAGCATATCCTTAAAGGTCCCTAGTCGTGGGAGTTTCGAGACCGGGCATCGATACTCCATTAGTAGACTAGTGTATACAGTCGAGACCCCGACGAGGGGCGGTGGCCGGTCTCACAAGCCACCGGTGTCAGTTGGATCACCTAAGATGTATACAGGTGCTCATTGGGTTATGAGTACACCGGACAGGACTCGCCGGGAACCTGCTAGTTGGTCATATACCAGACGTCAGATGGCAGTTCCCTGGTGACATGTGTGCAGGTTAGTTCATCGACCTGGGGATCGTCATTTGTCTCGTGTGAGTTCCCACTGTACTTTGATTACTACCCTACCACGGCTCAAAGGAGTCGTGCAAACAGGTTTTAGTTGGGTACAGTCCCGAGCCACATGGGGGCAGTGAGCGTATCTTCAGGGGTTCGTCTCTCCCGGTATTGGGGGTGAGGTCGTGCTGTGTCTAGGAGAGCCATTACACAAAGTCCTTGGCCAAGGCAAGGAGATTTACTGGTAGGTATTCCAGTAGTATCTCAGGGTGTTCTGGGCTACACTCCGACACGACTTGTACCGCTTTTGGGGGTCTGACTTTTACCAACCCCCTAGGCCCGCCATGCGATACTCATAGACGAACGGACCGGACTGCACGGATATTGTCACTGACAGGCTCAGTTGGGTGTCGGGGTGAGCTTCCTCATCGACGTCCCATTTGGTCAGTACCTGGTAGCCCGTCATGTATTGGCTTATACCTCTGACGTGCTAGTGGTTAAATCCACAACCAAGGTGTTGACGAGTCTTTAGAGTCCCCCACATTCTGTTACTCAGTTTTCGGGCGAAACGCTGTAGAGGCCGTATGGAGATATGGCAGGGTCCGATCAGATACGTGCGGTATTGCACGGATCAGGATCGGACGGTTTTGTACTAGTGGCCGTATAGTTATATGGCAGCGTTCGATCAGATACGTGCGGTATTGCACGGATCAGGATCGGACGGATATTACTAGCCGGCTTTGGTTTAAGCCGGATCCTAGTATAGTACAGTGTAGATTTTGTCTCATTGCATTTGTATCCGGACGGAATACAGATGCGGGTGTGTATGCACAGTATGGGGGTTTTCCTGTAATTTATTACGGGACCAGTTTTCTGGAGTTGCCAGTTTGCATTCCGTTCCGGCCGGTTTTCCTTTGTTCTTTCCCGGCCGGACTTTTCAGATGGAGGGTGTTATTTGCAATTGTGCAAATAACATTTGTGGAGGGGGTATCTTGCATATTGGTGGCATCATGATGGCTTTTCATGATGAGATCCTTTTTCTTTCTTTTCTTTGCTTTATGAGATTAGAAATGAAAAGAGGTTTGATGTTGATTTAGTGATGATTATGTTTTAGGTTGTGGTCACCACTTTTTGCATCCTACACTCACCTCCCTCTTGTTATCATATTGTTTTTGCTCCACCATTTTCATACTCACTTGATGAGAGATTTTTTTGTTCATGGTTGAGAAAAAGAAAGAGAGAAAGAAAAGAGAAGAAGAGAGTTTCATCTTCATCCTTGAGAGTGTTTCATTTGATTGATCTCATTTCATGTTAAGGAAAAATGCAAGCACCATTTTTTCTTGTCTTGTTTCCTCCATCATCCACAAATGGCAACCAAACCCCAAAAGAGACCATGATTCTACACTACACTTCCTACAGCATATCTTGAGCATGTCGATTTGCCGGCTTCATGCGCGAGTTGCCTCGGTATTGAGGTGGGAGCCCGTAAAAGTACCCGGCTTCGTGGTGCCCTTTCCAACGAGGAGGAGATGGACGGAGATCCCGCGAGGAGATCGGAGTGGAGATGAAGACCGGAGGACTCGGATCGTATGGTATATTTCTCTACCCCCTCTCTAGATAGCTTAGACTAGTTTAATGGCACGATCCGGAGTTTAGTGCGCGGTGGTGCCGGTTTGCTAAGTCCGCAAAAAACAAAAGTTTACCACCGTTTCCGCGTTTGGCCGTCGGATAGACGGCCGGGGCGCCGCCGTGCACTTACAATTGCATCATAAGATGATGGCCCAACCGGGTTCAGGCAGTTGGAACGTCTGTTTTGATGTGATAGTCAAAGAGTTTGACTTCATCAAAATGGTAGATAAACCTTGTATATACAAGAAGGTTGTAGAGAGTAAGGTTGTCTTCCACGTATTGTACGTATATGACATACTCTTGATAGGAAATGGTTTCCTATGCTACACTCGGTCAAGCTCCTCTTATAACGGGGATTCTCAATAGAAGATCTGGATGATACCTACTATATCTTATGGATTATGATCTATGAGATAGATCTAAGTGGAGTTGGGAGTGTCCCAAATCTAGGTACATAAACACCATACTAAAGGGGTTTAGTATGGATGATTCTAAGCGTGGCGGTTCGCCCACTTACTCATGGATCACTCTCTCCAATACTGATTTGGAAAGAGCTCGCGTGCAACTGATAACCTATACTTCGGCAGTAGGCTCTATCAGAGTGTGCGATGTTATGTACCTGAATAGATATAGATGATTCACTAGGTATAGTGATCAGAAATCAATCGGATCTTGGGAGAATCACTGAAAAGCCGTGGAGGACATTCTTAAGTACTTGAGAAGCACTAAAAGAAAGTTCTTGGTTCCAGCGTCCAGAGTGATAAGTTCGACTGAGAGTCAGTCACAGGCATTGTCTTTACCTTCGATGTAGGGACGGTATGTTGGAAGAGTTCCAAGCTAGATACCGTGACATACTAGACGATAAAGGATGAATACATTGCTACCAACGATACTACCAAAGTGGCTGTCTAGACATTTCTAGTTCATAAGATGAACAAGGTTCCTACTATTGAGCGTCCAATAACTATTATTGTGACAACAATGGAGTTGTGGCTTATGCCTAGGAACGCAGGTCCCATCAGCGCTCCAGACATATTCTGAGGCAAGTATCACCTGATCAGGGAGATGGTTGATCTCCAAAAGATCGAGGTTATGAGAGTAGACCAGAAGGTTGACACAGCGTATCCACTCACAAAGGCCTTACCCCTAGAGAGACTTCTCTACAATGGTTGTGTATGGGATACTACAACCTCTCCTATATTGTTGGGTATTGGTTACTAAACAGATGGCCTTAGTGCAAGTGGGAGATTGTTAGTTATATGTATGCCCTAGAGGCCATTACTGTACAGGCGATGTATATTGTAGTGGATGGTTGGACATATATACGAAGGACTTTCTTGCTCGACATGATAATATGCTATCTGGTTGCACTTTATCTTAACATGTAAACAAATAATGTTTTGTGATCACATGTTGATAAAGCCCCTAGGATGATTACTTGACTACCAGGATTATGATGCAGATCATACTAGTGGGAACAGGGTAGACGATAAGTACATCCTTCAAATGTTCCTATCGGTACTCCAGAGTAGACTAGCGTATGCGCTTCTTGACCCATATGATGGGCGATGGATGATCCCATATCCATTGGTGTTTGACATCAGAAGGCATACAGGTGCTCAGTAGAGACCGGGTACACTGGACGGACTCGCGGAGAACTCCTAGATGGTATTATACCTATCGTCGGATAGCAGTTCTCTGGTGACACTGGTACAGGTTAGTCTGTAGACCCGAGATCGTCATAGAGTCTTGTGTGATTCCCACTGTGCTTTGATTTCCACCATACCACGGTCAAGAGATCATTCAAAACGGTGGCTTTTGGGTACAGTCCCGAATCACATGTGGCAATGAGCGATAGGAGGGGTTTCGTCTCTCCCGGTATTGGAGGTTGATATTGCGCTGTGTTCGATTGGCTATAACTGGAAATCCCTGGCCAGGGTTGCTGAGATTTACTGGTAAGAGTTATCAGTACTTTCTAGAACTGTTATGGACCTCATATCGACACGACTTATCGGTTACTGGGGTCTGACGTTTACCACCCCTAGACTGTGATATACGACATATCAGACGAAGAGACCGGACTGTACGGTAGTGTTACTGATTGGATTCGCAGGAGTTATAGCAGGCTTGCTTGTTGATCTTCTGATTGCTCAATACCCGGGTGGCAATTACGTTTGGCAGACCGCTTGCGGCTTGTGGGTGTTTGATATGACCATCACCTACTTCTGGCGTATTGACGTGTCTTTAGAGTCCTACATAGAGGTTTCCTGGTTGATGCAAAACGGAGTAGGAGCACATATGTGATATGTGCGGGACCGAGATTAATGCGAGTATGTGATACTGCATTCTATTCTCGCTATATTTGATATTAGTCGGTTATATGTAATATAGCCGGATTATTAAATCAAGAGTTGATTTAATAATTTAATGTATTATTATATATTTGATATATTAAATTACATTGACTAATATTAGCTCACTTAAGATTTCTTTTCTCACTTTTTGTTACATTAATATATATGTGATATATATTAATTGTATTCCTTTAGCATATAATATATATATGATATATATTATTGTTTCATGCTAGGTTATACATGCAATATGTATGTATGAGACTTACACCATGCAAGGGTTTATGTTAGGGTTTCATTTATCATTAAGTAATTACAAATTAGTGGATTAAATCATTGCTAGTCGCTTGTAGAAGCTTGTGGATAAGCATTGACTAAGTCCACTCATTTGTTTTCCTTAAGATATTTTGTGACCTAACCTTTAACCCCTTATGATAGTTAACTCTCTACAAGGGTTAGATATATGACATACTCACCCATGGCTGCTTTTTGAACCTTAATGGATTCATTCTTTCATCACTTGAGTTTCATCTTCTTCTTCCTCATTTTTAAGCTTTCTAGCTTTTGACAAAGTGATGAAAGATTGTGAGAAAACCAATTCCAAAGTGAGCAATATTCCTACTTCATCATCTTCTACTATTAGCCATTTAGTTTAGGGTGTTTACTTCACTAATCTACACAATTAGTGAAGAGATAGCATGAGTTAGTGTCTCCTCGACGTAGATCATCTTCGGCCTCGAAGACTTCGAAGCAAGCTTGTTCGTTTCTTCATGGGAGCCTTTTCTAGAGTCTGGGGAATTGTGATCGCAGCGAAGGGACTACTACACGGAGCTATTGAAGTGAATGACCGGTCTACAAAGGTTTTATTCCTTGTTCACTTAGATGTAAAATGTTTACATATCATGTTTAACCCTAAGTCTCTAGTTAAGATCTTGGTTAGGGTCTGTTTAGCACCCCAGAAATTTTAAAGTAGCATGATTGATGCTTGCCAAAGCCTTGTTAAGGTGCTAAGCTAACCCTACAATATTTATATATATTAACTAATATTAGCTCACTTAAGAATTTCTTTTCTACAAATACATTTAAATATACATGTGATATATATTAATGTATTTAATTTTGTGTCAGGCTTGATGATACATTGGACATGGGTGTATGAGACTCATACCAAACTAAAGATAATTTGTGGATTTAATTATTAAGGGATAAACAAAAATTAGGCGGAAATTGGCATGGTTTAAGATGCTTGTGGAAGCATATAGAAATCTTGACTTAGTCCACTAATTTTGTTTTACTCTAGATATTTATTAATAGAACAATTATCTTTAGCCATGGTTAAGTCTCTACAAATACACTTTAGATATTATCTCACCAAGGTTCACCACTTCATCTTCTTCTTCATCTCTCATTTGCTCTCTAGCTTTTCATGAGTGAAGAAAAGAAAAAGAGAAAAATTATTCTAAAGTGAGAAAAATTCCTACTTCACCAATCTATACCAAACTAGCCATTTAGTATGGCTTGTTTACTTCACTAATTCTCAATTAGTGAAGAGGTAGCCTGAGTTAGAGATTCCTCAAGATAGATCATCTTTGGTCTTGAAGATCTTTGAGCAAGCTCGTTCTTTTCGCCTAGTGGAGCATAAGAAGAGTCCGGGAGACCACTACTTGAAGCTAAGGGACTACTACACGAAGCTTTAGAAGTGAAGGACCGGTCTACAAATGTTGTATTCCTTGTTCACTTATTGTAAATCTTATTACTTGCTTAGAAAACCCTAATTCTCTAGTTCGATTCTAGGTTAGCATGCCTTAGCTTAGTAGATTTTTTAAAATTGTATACTTGATGCATGCAAGAACCTAGTAGTCGTGCTAAGGCATTCCAACAATACCGCCTCAGAATATGTTTGGTTCGCTGATAGGACTGAGATTCCTTAGCCAAAGCCACAGCTCCATTGTTATCATAATATACGGATATTGGATCAACAAGGGATGGATCCATACCAAATTCAATTATGAACTTCTTCATCCAGAAGGCTTCTTTAGAAGCATCTTTGGCAGCGATGAGTTCAGACTCCATTGTCGAGTCTGCAATGGTATTTTGCTTGGAACTCTTCCAACATACCGCCCCTCCGTTGAGGGTGAAGAAAAAACCCAAGACAGACTTGCTGTCATCCTTATCACTCTAGATGCTCGAATCGGTAAAGGATTTCACTTGGAGTTATTAATTACCATACACCAAAATCATTTCTTTAGTCTTTCGCAAGTACTTAAAAATGTTCTTTATAGCTATCCAGTACTTCTCCCATTGGTTTGATTGATATCTACTTACCACACTAAGTGTGTAAGCTACATCCGGTCTGGTGCATAACATCGCGGACATGATAGACCCAACTGCAGAAGTATAGGGTATTACGTTCATGCGAGCCCTTTCCAAATCAGTCTTGGGAGACATCTCTTTGGAGAGAGTGATTCCTGAGTAAGCGGGTAAGTTACCATGCTTGGAATCTTCCATACTCAACCTCTTTAGTATGGTGTCTATATACCTGAATTGGGATAATCCTAATATCCTTTTAGATCTATCCCTATAAATCTTTATCCTTAGGATATAGGAGGCATCACCTAGATCTTTCATGGAGAACTTTTGTAATAGGAAGAGTTTGACCGAGTGCAATATAGGAACATCATTTCCTATCAAGAGTATGTCATCTACGTACAATATGAGGAATACGACCTTACTCTCTACTACCTTTTTATATATACATGGTTCATCTATATTTTTGATGAAGTCAAACTCTTTGACTGCTACATCAAAATAGATGTTCCAGCTCCGTGATGTCTACATTAATTCGTAGAATGATTTAAGCAGCTTGCATACCTTTCTGCTGCTCCTACTGTCTATGAAGCCCTCTGGATGTGTCATATACAAGCTCTCTTCTAAATCACCATTTAAAAAAGCGATCTTGACGTCTATCTGCTAGATTTCATAGTCATGGTGTGTAGCAATGGCAAGTAGGGTCCTGATGGACTTAAGCATAACCATTTGAGAAAAGGTCTCGTCATAGTCGACACCTGGTCATTGACGAAAATCTTTTGCTACAAGTCTAGTTTTGATGGTCTCAATCTTTCCATCTACACCAATCTTCTCCTTGAAGATCCATTTGCTCCCAATGGGTTTCAACCCTTTAGGAGCAGCTTCCAAAGTCTATACTTTGTTGGTGTACATTGATTCCATCTCATATCGCATAGCATCTAGCCATTTTACAGAGTCCACACTTGTGATAGCCTGCTCGAAACTAGTTGGATCATCATCTTCCATGATGCAATCATCGCTTCCACCATCTATGAGGAAACCGTAGTATCTATTAGGTGGGTAAGAAACCCTACTAAATCTGCGGAGTGGTTGAGTTTCGTCGGGGACTATTAAATCCTCCAGTTCTACCAAATTATCAGTTGTAGTTTATGTATTTGGAACTTCTTCCAGCTCTACCATTCTCCCACTAATTTCCTTTACAAGAAATTCTTTTTCCAAAAAGGTAGCGTGCTGAGCAACAAACACCTTCTTTTCCACGGTGTGGTAGAAGATATGCCCTCGCGAATATTTAGGATATCCAACAAACTTAAATAAAATAGACATTTCCTCGAGTTTGTCCGAATTTTTCTTTTTAACATAAGCCGGACAACCCCTTATCTTAATGAAATTAAGACATGGTCTCTTCCCCTCTCATATCTCATATGGAGTAGTAGGCGCAGACTTGGTAGGAACTTTATTCAATATATAAGCTGCTGTTTCAAGTGCAAATCCCTAGAAGGAAATAGGTAACTCAGCAATGCTCATCATAGAGCGCACCATATCTAATAGGGTGCGATTCCTTCACTCCGATACACCGTTGTGCTATGGTGTGTATGGAGTTGTAAGCTGAGAGAGAATCACATTTTCTTTTAGATAATCTTGGAATTCCGTGCTTATGTATTCGCCTCTTTGATTAGATCGAAGAATTTTGATACTTTTACCTGTCTAGTTCTTTACTTCACTCTTATATTTCTTGAATTTCTTAAAAGCTTCAGATTTGTGTTTCAACAGGAACACATGTCCGAATCTTGATGGATCATCTATGAATGTAATGAAGTACGAGAAACCATTCCTGACATGTGTAGATATAGGACCGCATACATCACTATGTATCAGTCTCAAAAGTTCAGTAGCTTTTTCTTCATGTCCTGTAAACTGAGTTTTGGTCATCTTTCCTTTGAAACAAGACTGGCAAGTTTCATAAGATGTAAATTCGAACGGATTCAAATATCTATCCTTATGCAACTTAGCTAGTCTGGATGTATTGATATGACCAAGTCTACAATGCCACAAGAAGGCTTCGTTCATTCATGAACTTTTCATCTTGTGTGTATTTTGTGTATTAACAACTGTATTTTGATTTAGAACATATAAACCATTACACAATGTACCAAACCCAATCAACACTTGATTTAGGAAAATTTTCATAACATTTTTCTCTAATGTAAAGTTATATCCATCTTTATCTAATAAAGAAATGGATATTATATTGCACATCATTGATGGTACAAAATAATAGTCGTTCAAAATCAATATATTACCAGTTGGCAATACAAGGTGATATTCGCCGACAGTTTCCGTAGCAAAAATTTCTCCATTCCCTACTTTGAGAGACATATCACCCTTTCCCAGTTCTTTACTTTTCTTTAACCCTTGTAACAGATTACAAATGTGGGATCTTGATCCGGTATCTAATATCCAGGACGTAGAGCAGACTAAGGAACAGTTCTCAATAACTAACACAGTTGAAGAAGATGCATCAGAATGCTCCTTCTTCAATAGGGTTGCATGGAAATCCTTGCATTCCCCTATCCCTTACCTAGACTTATGACAGTTGTCAAAAGAGAGAGCGGAACCAACGTTCCCCGGTCCTGTATAATAAACGGGTTTGGTCAATACATCTATGTTATTATCTCGATTAAGGTGTGACATGGTCGCTACCTGGAGAGAGAGAAGAAAACACCTTAACTTATGCTCTTGCAAGATTAGATTGGTTATTATCTTATCTAATCAGGATGGCTTGCACTGTTTTTATCAAATCTTCCTTCAAACCCTAAAAAGGTAAGATTATCTGGGATTAATTACACCCTACAAGTTTGCTAATCAGTCAGCCAGGCTGGTGTTGGTACTCCGAGTGTCACGAACTGGAAAAGGCATGTGAGTGGCACTCGAATAATATGAAGTCTATAGGACCCTACCTAATTCAAGTAAGCCAAAAGCCCAGAAATCTAAACCTTTTAAGGGAAAATAGTGGAGGTGCAGTTTTGAAATAAAGGTACACTGCAAACAAGTTTATTCTTATATATATAGATAAGTAGTAATATGTTAAAACACTATATTTGTATATAACTTGAAAACCTTTTGTCATTGAAAATTTATGCAGCACCCCCTTTGTAATTTTTAACCTGAAAACGAATACAATCAATAATAATATGCATCCCCAAGCGGGAGCTAGATCTTCGCCAATTGGCGGAAACAACTACGCAAGATATAAATATACAACGCCGAAGGCGAGGATCAAAACAAATAAATAAAGCAAAGGAAGCTAAACATCAACAAGAAAATCAGAAATAACAAATAATAAATGAGCATGACTCTGAGGCCGAAAGAATATACAATAAAGGTTTCTAAGTCTATGAATACACATAGTCTGGTTGATGGAAGTTTTAACTAGATACAACTGAATAAATAACAATACAACTGGTGGTCACGATGTGAGTGAAACCACCTACCAAGCAATCACCCGGAAGGAAGCAGTGTGCCAACAAGCCGCAACAGAACCTATACAGCCAAACCTGCAAGAAAACTGTGGCACAACGGAAGTGAGTTGCCAACTCGTGAGTAGAAGTCATCACCGAGTAGAAATCGAATGAGTGATGATCTTCTAGGTCATATAGTACAATAATATAAAATGGCATGAATAATAAGAGTAATATTATAAACATAAGCGCAATGCAAAGTACTCGGGTCTGTGTCATAAAGTGGTGATAAGACGTGTGTAATATGTATGTGAGTGTAAATGCATCAATCAATGTGTGTCCAGCAACGACACACTAAACATAATAAAACCTGAGTGTCCAGTATCAACACTCGAAAACATCATGAAAATCTTATCCATCTTGCGAATCAATATCCTCAAATCTCGGGCGCCGCATTCTCAGATTGGCCCTCGAATCCATCTCACGACTCCGGTCGGTATCCTCTGGACAACCGCCGGGTCCAAACTATCACCGGTTGGTAGTGCTCCCCTATCGGGCTCAACGTCTCTCTCTCTATATATATACGTCAACCTTGCCCCGAGGTACCGCACCGGGTCCACCATGTACCCACAGACGGTGTTGCTCTCGCTCATCGTAGAGGGTAATCATATATCATATATGCTCTAGAACCGAGAAAACTCATGGTGGACGTCACACATCATATCAAGGAAAAATGCATATTTCTTTTAAAGGAGCATAAGTTTTCAAATTCACATGCGGTTTCCCAAATCCAGAAATCTCATGAAATACTGAAATCTCATAATCATGAGTCAATAAGTATCGATATAAAGCCCCTCAACAGTGTATAAACAGAATGAACATATGAATGCATGCGACATCTAAGTAAGAAATGCAATATCTAAACTAGCATATGAGAGCAAGCATACTAATAATATATTAAAACTACCAGCTAGTAAGTTATACCAGTGAAGTAATGTTTTTCACTGTGTATGTGGCATAGCAATTACTGATGATGTGTGTGTGTGAGCCGGCAAGCAAGTGTACGTGCAACTTGCACATCATCGCTAATAGTGCAGGTGTCCTGGCAGTCGAGATCATAACAACTAATGAAAACATATGTATATATCTACAATGCAATAAGATCAGTATGAGCATAGCAGAAAGTAAACATTAAAAGCAACAATGTAATATATATCTATATACGAGCCAAATAGTTACAGTATTTTAAAATAGCACGAATCGTTGTTTTTAGAAAATTAGGGACTACGGTATTTTTGAGAAAAGATATTGTCTTTTGAAAATCCATAGCGTCCCTCGGATTATCACTTCAAAATTTATACGATTTGCTAGTTTTGAAAATAGGTATGACTCGGGCTTAAGCTAATATCTACCTAAGCGATTAAAGAACTAAACTAAGGACCGAGTCAAAAGTGATGAGAAGTCTATAATATTTCCGAGTCGATATATCTAATAGTCGGTGATCCAGCCTCATATCATCACGTACGGTATAATCTATCGTACGGCATCCTCGAGTCAAGAGTGTGGATCAATCATTATATATACCTCATACGGTAAAATCCATCGTACAACATTTTCAAAATCGAGGATACGGGTCAAATACCATATATATCATATAGTTCGTACGGTGTCACGACCCGAAATATTAGCTCGTGACCAACACTTAAATCACGCAACATCTAAAGGCGTAACGTAATTCAAGTAAGCTGAAACCCAGAAATCTAAACCTTTTTAAGAAAATAAAGGAGGTGAAGTTTTGAAATAAAGGTATAATGAAATCAAGTTTTCTTAATGCATAGAAAAGGAACATGAAAATTCAAGTGAAATTTACTAATTTGAAAACGCGTTTCGTCTTTTAAAAATTTGGGGCAGCACCTCCTTTGTATATTTTGATCCAAAACCACAAATACATAACAAGAATAATGGCATCCCCAAGAGGGAGCTAGCTCTTCGCCAACCGGTAGATCACAACCACGCAAGACAGTATATATAAGTATACGACGCCCAACGGCGAAGTTCACCACAAAAGATAAAGAAATAAGCAAGACATCAACCCCAAATGCGAACATAAAACCCATCGCTCAAGTCACACAACTACAAGTCTTGCTAAGTCTCATTACTTACACAAATACTAGTTTGATTGATGGAGTTGACTAGATACAATATGAAATATAAATACAAGAGTGGGTACGATACAATGTCCCACCTACCAATGCAGAACACCCGAATGCAACTGTGTGCCAGCGAAGCCGCTACTGATCCATGCGGTCAACCTGCAAGAACTGTGGCACAACGGGGATGAGTTGCCAACTCGTGAGTAGAAAAACATCTACAAGTAGAAATCTATTAAATAACGACTTCTATGTCAACCATATCATAAAGGTAATACTATGATATCTATGGTGACCGTATCTACATCTGTGCCATCAATATCATCAATGTCTATATGCATGTGGCTTTCATCCAACAATATAATCAATGTCTGTATGTATGTGGATCTCGTCCACGTGTCAGCCAATGACACAACAACATCATGCATGTAAATATCATAAAAGCATATGCATGAAGGTATGAGGATATAAACCAATGTGTGTCCCTCATGACACATCAAAATCAT
Organism: Agapanthus africanus; assembly: GCA_030015575.1. Taxonomy (NCBI): domain Eukaryota; kingdom Viridiplantae; phylum Streptophyta; class Magnoliopsida; order Asparagales; family Amaryllidaceae; genus Agapanthus; species Agapanthus africanus. Next base: position 213,268,708 of record CM057350.1, on the reverse strand, counting down.
GGAACCTGAGTGTCCAGCATCGACACTCGAAACATCATGAAACCCATGTCCAGCATTGACACGTAAATCCTAATATATCTCAGGCGCCGCATCCTCAGATCGGCCCTCAGGCGCCGTACACCCTGGTCGGCCCTCATATCCATCTCGCTACTCCGGTCGGTATCCTCCGGATAACCGCCGAGTCCAAATACTATCACCGGTAGGTAGTGCTCTCCAGCCAGGCTCACCGTCTAACAATATGAGTCTTCTTGCTCTGGGTTATCTCACCGGGTCCACCATGTACCCGCAGACGGTGCCTACCGCTCCTTGAATTGGGTTTCATATGCCACTCTCAGAACCGAGAAAACACATGTAGACGCACTGAAATATCATATCAAGAGAAACCGGGTTTTTAAAACAATACATACTCTCTTTTGAAATAACCACGGTTCTCAAATCCAGAAATCTCATGAAAACAACATATCTCAATGCGTATAATCATAAAGCATGATGTATGCAACATATAACAGAAATGTAAGCATATCCGTATATCATGCAACATTGAACAATAATATGCACATATCGAGGGAAAACCGCTCTTTTAAATGAATCCAGTTTTAAAATATATCATGCTGTTACCAAATCTCCAAAATCGAACGCAATATCGTATAAAGGTGCATATGTGTATATACGCAAGTATGGACGTACAAATGTGTATGTCCGCAAGTATGGGTGTACAATATGTATGTACGCAAGTATGGATGTACAATATGTAGCTATAGCAAGTATATCATGCAAGGAGTCAAATCCTGATGCAGCAGTTCTACTGTGTAGTGACATAGCAATTATTGATGATGAAGTGTGTGAGCCGGCAAATATGTGTACGTGTAACATACGCATCATCTATAATGGTGCAGGTGTACTAGCACAAGTATATGTAATGCAATGCGAATAACATAAATGCAGCATAAGGTAAATCATCAGCTAAAAGTTATAAGGTATATGTGTCTACAAGACTGAGTCGGTGAATATATCAATCGGCATCCAGCCTCACAACATCGCGTACGGTACAATCCATCGTACGACATCCTCTAGTCAATGGTATGGATCAATCATCAGGTCAACTCATCACGTACGGAAAAATTATCGTACGGCGGCATTAAAATATTAAGGATCTTATCAACCTATATGACAATGAGGGGCACGGACCTAACGTCACGTATGGAATATCACTCACGATTCACCACGATATATATATCTATAAATATACCTATGTCCAAGATCACATCCATAACAATCTCATATCAGGGGACTGGCAAGGTATCAATCATCTCAATCGACTCACATCCGTATACCAACATATCATCATATCACATATTAAATCATATTCTCTTTTTATCATAATTATATCTCACATAAAGTCACTTCACCAAAACATACTACCCTTTACTATAAGCATGCGTATCTAATCTAACATACACACCCAAACCATACAATCAGTTTTTAAAAGGTGCGAATCGTAGTTTTGAAAGTAGGGGTTACTGTGTTTTTAAGGAAAAGATATCGTTTGAAAATCCATAACGTCCCTCAGGGTATCTGTTTAAAAGATGCATACGATTCTTCAGTTTAGAAATAGGTATGGTTCGGATGACACAATTACGTCGGCTATCTAGTCCTATAGTACCCTAAACGGCAATATCGTCAAACGTCATCATCAAATTCTGTCATCACATATTAGTCGTATCAAAACACTTCTAACTATCCTTTAGTTTATAATATGGTTTCACTAACCATCTTTTAACTCTAACTCTAGTTTCCTAATCTAGGTTTTCTTAACCATATGGTACAAATCGGTTTCCACCAAAACTTTGCGGGCGTGCTATACGCCATCCATCCGACTTCCCCCGTAGATATAGATCTACTCACCGTGGTCTTCGCTTGCCGAAGTTGATGACTCTACGCTCTGTCGCCTCGGAATCCACGCGAAGGTACCTACAACAACAACACATATCACAACGCTATTAAATCAAGTTCTGAAATCCAATACGGCACGCGCATTGCTCATAGGTTAGAACATATAGCTTACACGACAAAATCAACCAAACAACCCTTGTTGTTGATGTACAAACATCCAACAACCAATTACAAAACCAAATAGCAAAACTTAACATTCAAAATACGGAAAACATAACTAAAAACCACACCAAAGTGCTCCCAGATTTTGACTCAGGTGAAATTGGGATGAACAAACAAGTATAGGGTGTTATATATGGGGTAATTGAGCTACTGGGACAACCTGGAACCCAACCAACACAGAATGGCCGGCTACCTACCCATAAAATCCGGCCACATCGTCCATGGTTGCTCTGTTTTGGTTCGTATGGTCGGGGTGGTCTCCTAGTACTCTAATTTGGTTCCTGGAGTTGTTTGGTAAGCTCAGAAATTACCCGGGTTGCTCCAGATTCACAGTAGGCACACATAATGCAACAAAACTGACATAGTGTAGGGTTCCTAGGCACACCCATGAGGTTCTACAACTGATCAACCATGGCAAAATCAAATTTTTCTAGGTGCCGAGAAACCCTAATGAAGATCGTTAACTGGAGATTAGGCGAAAGGATGCAAGTTAACAACTTTAACTAAAAGGAAAGTGACTACAACCATTGTAGATTCGGTCCTCCACTTCCTTGGCTCCGTGATGACGTCCCTCCGCTGCAACCATCGGAATCCTAGACTCTCGCGGTGGTTTCATCGGAGAAAAGATCGGCCTACGTCGTCGACTTCGATGCCGAAGATGATCTACGTCTAGGCAACTCAAGATCAAGCTCCAACTTCACCAAGTCATGAAACTTGTGAAGAAAACACCCTATACTACATGGCAAGTGGTAGAGGATGAAGAAATAGGAAGTGGGTTCACTTTATAATTGGATTTCTCACTTGATTTCATCACTTGGAAATTTCAAGAATGGTTTTCTTTTCTTCATGAAGAAGATGAAGAAGAAGAATGAAAAAGAATTATCAAAAAAAAAAAAATCCAAGTGATTCTTATCATTTTTGCAACCATGGTTGAGTGTAGAGAATAAACTAGGGTTTAGTTAAATGGTTAGGTTAAGAATAAAACCAAATGGTTAGACTTTGTCAAAGGTGCTATGAAGCTTCATGAAGCTTCAAGTCAAAGTGAGAAAAGCCACCACCATTTAGTTTTTGTTTCTTGCCAAAAATAAATAAAAGGAATAAATAAATAAGGCAAATGAAACCCTAACCATTAACCAAACATGGTTTAAATAAAACATACACCCAAGTTTGCATGTATCATCAAACATGATACAAACTAGTGCACAAAACTATATCATATATACAATGTGCACATCAAGTGAGAAAATCCATCTTTAAGTGAACAAATACTAGTAAATGTAAAGTAATATATCAAATATATAATTATACATTAAATCATTAAATCAACACTTGATTTAACGATCCGGTCATATCGCATATGACCGACTAATATCCAATGTATCGACTTATCGAATCAATCCTCGATTCGATAACTAGGTTATATCGCATACAACCAATTGATACATTCATCGCGAGAATAGAATACGGTATCACATACACCCATTATTCTCGGTCCCGCACATATCTCATATGCGCTCCTATTTTGTTTTTCTTGAGCCAGGAAACCTCTATGTAGGACTCTAAAGACTCGTCAATACGCCGGCAGCAGGTGATGATCATATCAAACACCCACAAGCCGTAAGCGGTCTACTAAACGTAACGGCCACCCGGGTATTGAGCGATCAGAAGATCGACGAGCAAGCCCGCTCACACTCCTGTGAATCCAACCAGTAACACTTACCGTACAGTCCGGTCTGTTCGTCTGATATGTTGCATATCTCGCCTAGGGGTGGTAAACGTCAGACCCCAATAGCTCGATAAGTCGTGTCGATATGAGGTCTATAAAAGTTCGAGAAACTACTGGTAACACTTACCAGCAAATCTCAGCAACCCTGGCCAGGGATTTCCGTTTATAGCCAATCGAACAAAGCGCAACATCAACTCCCTATAACGGGAGAGACGCATCCCCTCCTATCGCTCATTGCCTCCATGTGATTCGGGACTGTACCCAAAAACCACCGTTTTGCACGCCCTCTTGGACGTGGTAAGCTGGAAATTAAAGCACAGTGGGAATCACACAAGACTCTATGACGATCTCGGGTCTACAGACTAACCTGTACCAGTGTCACCAGAGAACTGCCATCTGACGTAAGGTATAATACCATCTGGGAGTTCTCGGCGAGTCCATCCAGTGTACCCAGTCTCCACTAAGCACCCGTATATCATCTCTGATGTCAAACACCAATGGATATGGGATCATCCATCGCCCATCTGTATGGGTCGAGAAGGTATACGCTAGTCTACTCTGGTATATCGATGCCCCGTCTCGATACACCCACGACTAGGGACCTTGAATGATGTACTTATGGACTACCACGTCCCCACTAGTATGATCCGCATCATAGTCCAGGTAGTCAAGTACACATCCTAAGGGCTTTACCAACATGTAACAGAGAGACAATCAGTGTACACGTTAAGATAAAGGGCAACCAGATAGCATACTATCATGTCCAGCAAGAAAGTCCTCCCTATATATGTCCAACCATCCACTACAATATACATCCTATGTACAGTAATGGCCTCTAGGGCATATATATAACTAACAATCTCCCACTTGCACTAGGGCCATCTGTAACAGTGGTTGCAGTATCTCATACTCAACCATCCCATAAAAGTCTCTTTCTGGGAAAAGGCCTTTGTGAGTGGATCCGCCGTATTGTCCTCTGAGTCTACTCTCCTAACCTCGATCACCCTGGGGATCAACTATCTCCAGGATCAGGTGATGCTGCCTTAGAATATGTCTGGGTCACTAATGGGACCAGGGTTCCCTGGCCAAAACCACACTTCTATTGTCACACAATGGTAGGAACCTAGTTCATCTCATGAAGCAATATACACCCAAACTGCCACTTTGGAAGTATCTTTAATAGCGATGTTACCAGCCTTTATCGTCTAGTCTGCCACGGTATCTAGCTTGGAACTTTTCCAACATACCGTCCCTCCACTGAGGGTAAAGACATTGCCTGCGACTGACATTCAGTCGTCTTTATCACCCTGAAACCTTTCCGGTGATTCTCCCCAGGATCGATTGATACCATCTCACTAAACCAAGTGAGAAGCCTAATATCCATTTAGATCTATCTCATATATCCAAATCCCAGGATTTAGGAGGTATCACCTTTATCCTATTGGAGAATCCTTGTGATAAGAGGAGATTGACCGAGCGTAGCATAGGAAACTCTTTTCCTATCAAGAGTATGTTGTCCACGTACAATACGAGGATGACCACCTTACTCACTACTACCTTTTTGTACATACAAGGTTCATCTACCATTTTGATGAAGTCAAACACTTCGACCACCACATAAAAACAGACGTTCCAACTCCGCGATGCCTGCTTTATTCTGTAAAGCAATTTGAACACGTTTCCGCTACTCCCACTGTTTACGAAGCCCTCTGGCTGTGTTCTTATAGACGTTCTCTTCTAAATCATTATTTAGAAAAGCAGTCATGAAACCCAACCACCAGATATCATAGTCATGGTATGTAGCCGTGGCAAGTAGGGTCCGGATGGACTTAAGCATAGCCACTGGAAAAAGTTTCATCATTATCCATGCCTGGTCGATGACGAAAACCTTTAATAAGTCTAGCTTTGAAAGTCTCAACTTTTCCATCTATACCAAGTAATCTTCTCAAGATATACTTGCTCCTGATGGGGATTTAACCCTTCAGATATAACAACCAAAGTCCATACTTTGTTGGTGTACATGGATTCCATCTCAGATCGCTAAGCATCCAGCCATTCTTACAGAGTCCCTACTCTTGATGGCCTGCTCGAAACTAGTTGGGTCATCATCTCATGATGCAATCCTCGCTCCCACTGTCATCGAGAAACCGAAGTATCTCTCAGGCGGATGAGAAACCCTGCTAGATCGGCGGAGAGGCTGAGGTTCGCCGGAGACTATTGAATCTTTTGGTTCTATCAAATCATCAGCTGTAGTTTGTATAGCTGGAACCTTTCCAGTTCTACATAACAGACCTTGCCTCGAGCTTGTCCGGATTTTGCTTTAAGACATAGGCTGGACAACCCCAAATCTTAACAAACTTAAGATATGGGCTCTTCCCTTTCCATATCACATATGAAGTGGTAGGCAACTGATTTGATTTGAACCCTATTCAATAGGTATGCAGCTTCTTAAGTGCATAACTCCCAAAAGGAAATAGGAAACTCAGTAGCACTCATCATAGAGCGCACCATATCATATAGGGTGTGATTGCTCCGCCCCAATATACCATCGTCCTATAGTGTATACGGAGGAGTAATACTGAGAGAGAATCTCATTCTCCTTTAGAATAAACCAGGAATTCCGTGCTCAAGTATTCTCCTCCTTGATCGCATCAAAGGACATAATGCTTATACCCGTTTTTGGTTCTCTACTTCTAACTTATATTCTGTGAATATCTCAAAAGGTTCGGACTTGTGTTTCAACAAGAACATATGTCTGAATCTAAAGAGATCATCAGAGAATGTAATGAAGTACAAAGAACCGGTCTTGGCATGTGTAGACAGGGGACTTTCATACATCAACATGTATCATCCCAAGAGTTCACTAACTCTTTCTCTGTTTCCAGCAAACAGAGCTATGGTCATCTTATCTCTGTGACATGACTGGCAAGTTTCACAAGATGTAAATTCAAACAGATTTAAATATGCATCTATGTGCAACTTAGCTAGTCGGGTCGCATTGATATGACCTAGTCTACAATACCTCAAGAAGGATCCATTCATTTCTGAACTCTTCCTCTTGTGTGTGTTCCGTATACTAAGAACTGTAGTTTGATTTAGAACATCAATACTTTTAGATAACGTGCCTGAAACGATCAACTTTTGATATAGGAAATGTTCAAAACATTATCCAACAATACAAAATTTTATCATTTCTTTACTAATAAAGAGACTGATATGATTTTGTATATTAGGTTCGGTATCTAATAACATTCGTTCAGAATCAATATACTTGGAATACAGGGTGACAGTGACCAACAGACTTGGCTGCAACACTTGCACCGTTTTCTATCTCATGAAACTTATCACCCGTTCTCAGTTCTCTACCTATCTGTAGCCCTATATAACAGATTACATATCTGGGATCCTGATCCGGTATCAAATACCCAGGATGCAGAGGATACTGAGAAACAGTTCTATATAACGAACACACCCGAAGATGATGCATCAACATGCACTTTCTTCGTTTGGGCGGCACGGGAAATCTAGTATTCCCCAATTTCCTGCTCTGTCTTATAACAATTATAAGTTGGAGCGGGACCAACGTTCCCCAGCTCGATATAGCAAGCGGGTTCGGTCAATACATCCGCATTATTATCTTAATTAAGGCTTGACATGGTCGCTACCAGGAAAGAGACAGAAGAAAACACTCTGCATGCGCTCTTGCAAGATCAGATTGGTTATTATTTTATCTAATCAGGATGGCTCCCATTGTTTTTTTATCAAATCTTCCTTCAAACCCTAAAAGGAAAGACTAGCCGGGATTAATTACACGCTACAGGTTCGCCAATCTTTCAGCCAGGCCAGTGTCGGTACTTTGAGGGAGGTTCCCCGTGCTTTCGCACGGACCTAATTACAGTAAACCTCGTTTTCGGAGAGGCGTAACCCCGTTGACACCTTTCTAGACACCTACTAGATCGGCTAATTGTAAAGTGTAAAACTCTCCCAGGAGTAACTCTTACTAGCAGTGGGTATCGGGATCCAACTATCTCATAGAAGGTATGCAATCTTATTGCAAATTTCAACACTTGAAATTCCCGATAATTTTGCCCCTAGCGTCCTATGACCTTGACAGAGGCCAAACTACCCATAGTCCGCTAGTCAAGTTCAACCCGTCATTTCCTGATTGAATTAAACCCACCCGCACAACCCTTGACGGAGGCCAAACAACGCCGTACGAATACCCTAATCCAATCGCATCGTATGCTAGCAGATAAGCATTAGTTAGCTACCGTACACTACGCCTTGACGGAGGCCAAACTACCGCAGCACGAATACTAACTAGTACTTATCAGAAATGACGGAAGGCTATGACAGGTTTTTCTGAAAACCTATTGCGTAATGAACTTGATATCGTTGTAGAATCAAATGATTTTTAAATGGAATGTTTTTGAGGCTTTTCTAGTTTTGCTAAAGGGGTCACTCCCGGTGAAGGGATCGTCGGCCCTTTTCTCGTCGAATGAGGTGCGGGATATATCATATATATCACTGTGCAAAGCAGAAACTATAGAAGCAATCAAAAGAAAAACCGAGTGTGTAGCATCTGCCAGTTATTGCTAAAGGGGTCGCTCCCGGTGAAGGGATCTCGGCCCTTTCCTCATCGAATAAGGTGCAGGATGTTCTACAAGGAACACCGCGATGCAAAGCAAGAACTATAGCTACCTGTTTTTGAAAATTTGATTCCACAACATCTTTTAGGTTTCTTTTCTTTCATTAATCATATTAATGAAGTCCCATCATTTAAATTACCTAAACATCACAGATAAATACGACGTACACTTATGCCATCCGCATTCGCCGCGATGTCCCCTCGTGCACCGTTAGGTTAGGTAACTAACGGCAGAGCGGGGCAGGGCTAGCGCGGGTGTAAAACATAAGTAACGTCTATATAATATATTATATATACTATATACAATATCTATCTGAATATATCACATGATCACATCATAGATAACGCAGCAGAAAATATCATATGAAATATTGGATATACTAGGACGTCCGTGTTTTTAATACGAACCAGTATAAAACACGGATTCCACGGTCGCGATTAATAGCCAATCCCACACCCCTAGACCCCTACGAGAGCGGCAAGCAACCCTACCAATTCTAGGGTTAGGAGACCCGGACTCGACTCCTCGAGATGGTCTCCCATTGGACCCTAGAAGCCGGTTACTTGTGCTCCCCTCCTTGGGTCTATCCTAGTGAGGAAAAGTAAATAATATACAAACGGTGACATCTTCCGCAACCTGGAAGTGCCCCAATAAAAGAATATTACATACAAGTTTTTTACATGAATGAAAATGAAAAACACTCATCTCACATAAAAAACCCCCGGGTATTCAAACACGACGATCCAATATAACATATCCAGCAACACATAACATCACATGTCATCAACGTAAGTAAACATGCGTATCCAATTGTTGTTGACATATAGCAACGAAACCGGCGATATCACATATTACACTTACGGTCACAGAATAGAAAGTGTAAAACGACAACAGTTGGAATCCGCAAACTCTTTAGACATCGCATGCCTAAACAAATGAATTCCTTAGACATCGCATGCCTAACAATTATAAACCCCGCATTTTAGTCTTAATATCGAAAACACTTTTCAATATCAAGTCGGGAAATTCAAGAAGATTTCTGACATCCAGAACGAATGCTTGTCGCAAACTTTAGTAGACGGCCGCACCCCCGATACCGTCGACGAAGTGCACCAAGGCGGAACACCGCTACCGCGAGCACTCGAACGGATGCTTTCGGCGACGGGGTTCTCCTTCAGTCACTTGGTCTGGGCTATGGGGCGTGGATATCTATTAAGTTTACCGACGAGTATCCGCGTACGCTACGCGATTGCGACGGACTTTTGATCACATCAAAATTCCGTGGCAACCGATCAAGTGAGACTAAACTGCTATGTTTATAACATCCAAATCAGTTATCTCATAACTACATGTGGATTCCAAATATTGTATCACACTCCAGATAAATAGAAAATGTTAAACTTTCCGATCGAACATCCAAACACCTAAGTTTTTCCGAAACAACTCAATACATGAAATAGGTTTTAAGAACATTCACTTCATGGCACAGTACCAACGGTCCAGCCGTAGAAGGGTCAAGTCAACGCCTCACATGTGGCACGCCGTACTGCCCTAAAGCCTAAGGTTCAAAGGGCAGTTCAAGACGGTCATATAATAGAGTTATGGTTTGTTGTCTTCTAGAGGGTCCATCGCGTTACTTGCACTACTTAGAACATCTTTAAACCACGGAAAAATCCAAAACTTGGAAATTTCCCGACAGGGGAAAAATTAGGTATTTATATCCGGTCGAACTTTTTAACATATTCTAAAATTACCCGGAAAAACACAGACGAAATTAGACATCCCGATCGAAACACCGAGTCCCTAATACAACCCAGAAAACTCAACTCTTGAGTAAAATTTAAAACATCCCAGAAAACACAACAACTCCAGAAATAAATTACTGTGCAAAACTTGACAAAAGAAGCAACAGTATGGCCGCGGAACCGCCGCACGAGCCATGCTCGTGCCGCGGTTCTGCGGCTCTTTGATTGATTTAAGCGCTCGTTTTGCACAGTAACTCCTAGAAAACCCTGCTGATTTTTTTGCATATTTTTAATTCACAAAAATCCAAAATTCCAGAAAATGTCCAGAGAGTGGTTTGAGTTAGGGTTTCGGGGTTCGTTCGGATTTCTAACATCGTCTACACTTCGCCTAAGGATCTAGCTAGGCTCTGATTCCACTGTAGGGTTCATAGGCACACCCATGAGGTTCTACAACTGATTAACCATGGCAAAATCAAATTTTTCTAGGTGCCGAGAAACCCAAATGAAGATCGTGAACTAGAGATTAGGCGAAAGGATGCAAGTTAACAACTTTAACTAAAAGGAAAGTGACTACAACCTTTGTAGATCTGGTCGTCCACTTCCTTGGCTCCGTGATGACGTCCCTCCGCTGCAACCATCGGAATCCTAGACTCTCGCGGTGGTTTCATCGGAGAAAAGATCAGGCTAGGTCGTCGACTTCGATGCCGAAGATGATCTACGTCGAGGCAACTCAAGATCAAGCTCGAACTTCACCAAGTCATGAAACTTATGAAGAAAACACCCTATACTACATGGCAAGTGGTAGAGGATGAAGAAATAGGAAGTGGGTTCACTTTAGAATTGGATTTCTCACTTGATTTCATCACTTGGAAATTTCAAGAATGGTTTTCTTTTCTTCATGAAGAAGATGAAGAAGAAGAATGAAAAGGAATTATCAAAAAAATAAAATCCAAGTGATTCTTATCATTTTTGCAACTATGGTTGAGTGCAGAGAATAAACTAGGGTTTAGTTAAATGGTTAGGTTAAGAATAAAACCAAATGGCTTAGACTTTGTCATAGGTGCTATGAAGCTTCATGAAGCTTCAAGTCAAAGTGAGAAAAGCCACCTCCATTTAGTTTTTGTTTCTTGCCAAAAATAAATAAAAGGAATAAATAAATAAGGCAAATGAAACCCTAACCATTAACCAAACATGGTTTAAATCAAACATATACCCAAGTTTGCATGTATCATCAAACATGATACAAACTAGTGCACAAAACTATATCATATATACAATGTGCACATCAAGTGAGAAAATCCATCTTTAAGTGAACAAATACTAGTAAATGTAAAGTAATATATCAAATATATAATTATACATTAAATCATTAAATCAACACTTGATCTAACGATCCGGTCATATCGCATATGACCGAATAATATCCAATGTATCGACTTATCGAATCAATCCTCGATTCGATAACTAGGTTATATCGCATACAACCAATCGATACATTCATCGCGAGAATAGAATACGGTATCACATACACGCATTATTCTCAGTCCCACACATATCTCATATGTGCTCCTATTTCGTTTTGCTTGAGCCAGGAAACCTCTGTGTAGGACTCTAAAGACTCGTCAATACGCCGGCAGCAGGTGATGATCATATCAAACACCCACAAGCCGTAAGCGGTCTGCTAAACATAACGGCCACCCGGGTATTGAACGATCAGAAGATCGACGAGCAAGCCCGCTCACACTCCTGTGAATCCAACCATTAACACTTACCGTACAGTCCGGTCTGTTCGTCTGATATGTCGCATATCTCGCCTAGGGGTGGTAAACGTCAGACCCCAATAGCTCGATAAGTCGGGTCGATATGAGGTCTATAACAGTTTGAGAAACTACTGGTAACACTTACCAGCAAATCTCAGCAACTCTGGCCAGGGATTTCCGGTTATAACCAATCGAACACAGCGCAACATCAACTCCCTATACCGGGAGAGACGAATCCCCTCCTATCGCTCATTGCCTCCATGTGATTCTGGACTGTACCCAAAAACCACCATTTTGCACGCCCTCTTGGACGTGGTAAGGTGGAAATCAAAGCACAGTGGGAATCACACAAGACTCTATGACGATCTCGGGTCTACAGACTAACCTGTACCAGTGTCACCAGAGAACTGCCATCTGACGTAAGGTATAATACCATCTGGGAGTTCTCGGCGAGTCCGTACAGTGTACCCAGTCTCCACTGAGCACCCGTATATCATCTCTGATGTCAAACACCAATTGATATGGGATCATCCATCGCCCATCTGTATGGGTCGAGAAGGTATACGCTAGTCTACTCTGGTATATCGATGCCCCGTCTCGATACACCCACAACTAGGGACCTTGAATGATGTACTTATGGACTACCACGTCCCCACTAGTATGATCCGCATCATAGTCCAGGTAGTCAAGTACACATCCTAAGGGCTTTACCAACATGTAACAGAGAGACAATCAGTGTACACGTTAAGATAAAGGGCAACCCGATAGCATACTATCATGTCGAGCAAGAAAGTCCTCCCTATATATGTTCAAGCATCCACTACAATATACATCCTATGTACAGTAATGGCCTCTAGGGCATATATATAACTAACACATGGATTCAATCTAAATTTATGGTCTCTGTTCTAAGTCCAGAATTGGATTTCTAGGGTCTTGCACACTCTCACTACAGCTCACAAGTCCACAAGTCACCCAAACCCTTCACTATAATTTTCCAACATCACAATTCCACGCTAAAACGACTTCTAAACTAAACTAGAATATAACAAACTAAAAACTAAACTAAATAGTAGAGATTATACCTCATGGATGAAATTCAAGAGAACCCTAGCTTCTCAAAGTTGTCAAAGTCCCACTTTGCTTGGTCCAATGCGATGAGGGTGAGGAGTTCATCATCTTTTGTGAAGGGGGTATAGGGTTTTCATAAAAGATTGGAGATGGGTCATGAGGTTAGAATGAGGGGCTTGAGGATGAAGAAGGAGGAGAAATAAAATGGTGGGGAAAAAGAATGGGCTGCCCTCTCTCCCTCTCTCTTTCTTCCTCACTCTCATTCTCTCTCCTAGCATGCTCACTCTCATCATTATGTCCCTCTCTCTCTCTCCTCAATCATTCCTCTCAATTCATTTCTCACCATAATAAAACCATAACACAAAACAACACAAATGAACATGTAACCAAATGAAACATGCCATGGTGCACTAACTATGAAAACTGTAGAAACACGGATTTGGCTTAATCGCGATTAGCAGTGCACTAATCGGGTTTTTATTTAAACTGCATATAATAAATTTTAAAAATGCCAAATCCTTTAAATATATTTTTAAATGAATAAATCATTTTAATTTCCATTTATTTCACAATTATTGGTATATATTTTTACCCTTTTTCGAAAACCCCAATTTCGAAAATCGGGCAGTTTTCGGGAAATATATTATTTTAATATTAAATTCCAAAATATAATATTTTATATTTTCTGAAATGTTACATACGGTATCAATCGTCGTACAATATCATAATCAGGGATACGGCTCTAAGGTCTCGTACAATCTGTTATTTCATCAAGTCATATGTTATCGCATGTTTTGTATATATATCGCCCAACGATCCTTTAATATATCTCATATCATAACGGTGTCTTAACTCAATCTCATATCATAACCTCACGGCATCATGCCCGATCATATCGACTCATATCCATTTAACATATAATAACCTCATCTCATGTGTATATGTATGTGTGTATGTGTGTGTGTCTCTCTCTTTATATATATATATATATATATATATATATGAACAAGCGCGCGCGCGCACACACCTATACACACAATATACTAGGTGCAAGTGTGTGTGCGTGCGTGTGTGAAACAACACATAACCTATGATTCATGACTAAGGTAATAAAACTATGGGTAGATGTTCCAATGATTACGCCTAATATAACATAAGGTCTCCTAGAAACCCTATTTCCTAAGTATTCATATACCACATTAATATATATAAATAATATAGAATATCCTATTCTACTGTTGTGGGGGTGCTATACGCTATCCACCCGACTTCCCCCGTAGATATACATCTACTCACCTCGATTCTCGCTTGCCGAAGTCAATAACGGCATGCTCCCCCTTGTCGTATGAAGTCCACGCGGGGTACCTACAGTTTTCAATACGTTATATCGTAAACATGAAACTAAAGCGGCACACGAAACGCACATATGTTAGAATCTATTTTCTACGCATGCAAAAATAGACAAATAAGCCTTGTCGTTGACGTACAAATGTTCAACAACCATATCCAAATCCAAATACCAAAAACCATGTTTTAGAAGTCGGAAAAACAAAATCAGCAACTAAGGAAATCACTTCCAGATTTTTGCTCAGGTAAAATAGGACCAAACTAACATTACGGAGGCTAGGTTATAAGGTAAGTGAGCTACAGGACAAATCCTAACACCATCCCTCAAAATGTGCCCGGTGAGAACTCCAAAATTCCCTGTGTCGCCGGTCCAAGTGAGGAGATTTGGTCTCATTTTCACGCGGTGGTCTTCTAGGGTTCTAATTTAGTTAATGTACTTGTTTTATTTTCTTATAAGGGTCCAAGGCTGCACCAGATTTCCTATAGTCCTCAAAAATCCACTAAACCGACATTGGAAATTTTCAGTTTCGTATAAAGGGTTCTAGCACAAGTCCAGACAAGGATTCTAGTATGAAAAGGGTTTTGTGGCCACTTCTAATCCTCAATTACACTTTCATAATCCATAATATCCCTAAACCTCATCTTTGAAAATTCAAACATCACTAAACTACATCGGTTTAGTTCTAAACTACTATAGGGTGCAAGGGAAACTAAAAGCTTAACTAGAAGTGTAGAGTTATACCTCTTTTGCCAACTCAAGAATTTTCTTGAGTTTCCCAAAGTGCTCAAAGTCTTGACTTGATTCATCCATCATGCTTGTAGTGAGCTTGTGCACCATATTTATGAAGGGGGCATGATGGTTTGTGGTGTTTGTAGGGGGTAGCAAGGTGGAGGGTTGAAGGAGAAGGAGGAGATGAAGATGAAGAAGTGAAGAAATTGGTGAAAGGTATGAGCCATGGTCAACAGAACTCCTCTCCCTATCTCTCTCATCCTCATTCAAGCATATACCTACATGTCCTCCATCATGCACAATATATTGCATTTTCTTTCCCCCACCCTTTTTTTTAAAAAACAAAAATCAAAAACCATTTAATTGCAAATGAAGCCATGGTCACATAAAAGTGTAATAAAGTTTTGTAACATGCTTTGTTGCATGTCATGATGCATAAGAAATACATAAATGAGATTAATGCATAATTAGTAAAATCTTAATTAAGTTTAGTATAAACTATTATACAAGTAATTGTATAAATATTTATAAAATGTCCAAATCACATAAAGTCTTTCAAAATCAATAATTGGTGCATTTAGATTTGGTGCGTTTAGATTTAATTTCCAAATATTTTCCATACTATACATATATAATTATAGCATATCATTAAAATCCAATTATCATATTTTTAATAATATTCATGAAATTTATTGTTTTAATTGTTTTAAATTCCGAAAAATAATATTTTATTTTCTGAAATGTTACAATCTTCCCCCCTTAAGTAAATTTGGTCGCCGAAATTAAATTTAAACCTCCTAAATACTTAAAATATTTCGGCAAAATTCAAGTCGCCGGGGGTTCCAAAATCAAGAATACATAGAACATATCATAGCGCAATGCATGCGCGTGAAAACCAGTGCAAAACTCAAAATCGAAACTCCGTCAAAACACTGAAACAAAGTGCATGCAAAATCCTTTTTTAAATCACCGTGCAATACGCGAATCATGGCACAAGTAGCGGATGTGCATTAGAGAAAATAGCTATATATTTATATATCCTTTATTTAGCATATACGTCCCGCCTTTTTTGAAAAAGAATTCAGAAAAATTTTCTTTGTAAGGTTTCTTGTCATCATGGACACGTAGAAAAATATTGAGACTATAGCTTCCTTTTTTCTTGAAAATCCCTTCCGTAAATATCGATGCATGCTAAAATACTTAGGTACCATCCTCAGATTAGTCATGCTCGGTTACTAAACCGTATATTATATAAGTCATGAAAACATGATGCTCAAAAGAAAATCAACCTCAAATAGCAAACATAGGAATGCCACGTGAGTCTGGTGCGCACAGAAATCGAAATTAAAATACAGTGCCACGAAGGTGCACAGAAACAAACAAAGTGCAACAGGTGTGCACGAAAACATCTGTTAAGTGCAACAGGTGTGCACAACAATAATATCAGGTGCATCTGATATGTACGAAGAATCTCGATATACTGTATCTGGTGTGTACAAAATCGCATCTAGTGTGCCAAGTATGCGCAAGATGTTAGTTGTATGCATGCCCTAGAGGCCATTATTGTACATGTGATGTATATTATACTGGATGCTTGGACATATATAGGGAGGACTTTCTTGCTCGACATGATAGTATGCTATCTGGTTGCTCTTTATCTTAACATGTACACTTATTGTCTCTCAGTTACATGTTGATAAAGACCTTAGGATGTGTACTTGACTACCAGGATTATGATGGAGATCGTACTAGTGGGGTCTGGGTAGTCCGTAAGTACATCCTTCAATTGTTCCTGGTCGTGGAAGTATCGAGACGGGGCATCGATATTCCACAGTAGACTAGTGTGTACGATTCTTGACCCTGTATGGGGCGATGGTTGATCCCACAACTATTGGTGTTTGACATCAGAGAATGTGTATAAGTGCTCATTGGAGACTGGGTACACTGAACAGGACTCGCCAAGAACTTCTAGATGGTCTTATACCTCACGTCAGATAGCAGTTCTCTAGTGACACTGGTACAGGTTAGTCTGTAGACCCGAGATCGTCATAAAGTCTTGTATGATTTCCACTGTACTTTGATTTCCACCTTACCACGCTCAAGAGGAGTTTTCCAAAACGGTGATTTTTGGGTACAGTCCCGAGTCACATGGAGGCAATGAGCGATAGGAGGGGATTTCGTTTCTCCCGGTATAGGGGTTGATGTTGTACCGTGCTCAATTGGCTATAAAAGGAAGTCTCTGGCCAAGGCCGATACTGAGATTTACTGGTAAGTTTTATCAGTAGTTTCTTGACCCATTATGAGCCTCACATCGGCATGACTTATCAAGCTATTGGGGTCTGACGTTTACCACCCCCAGGCTAGATATGCGACATATCAGACGTAGAGACCGGACTGTACGATAGTGTTACTTATCGGATTCACAGGAGTATGAACATGCATGCTTGTTGTTCTTCTGATCGCTCAATACCCGGGTACCTGTTAGGTCCAGCTAGTACCACTGACGGCTTGTGAGTAACTGATATATGATCATCACCTACTGCCGGCGTATTGATGAGTCTTTAGAGTCTTACATAGAGGTTTCCTGGCTCAGGTGAAACGAAGTAGGAGCACTTATGTGATATGTGCGGGACCGAGATTAATACATGTATATGATACCGTATTCTATTCTCGCGATATATGATATCGGTTGGTTATATGTGATATAGCCGAGTTATCGAATCAAGTGTTGATTCGATAAGATGATACAAATGATATTAGTCGGTTGTATGTGATATAGCTGGATTATTAAATCAAGTGTTGATTTAATAATTTAATTTATAATTATATATTTGATATATTAATATACATTAACTAATATTAGCTCACTTAAGAATTACTTTATCTCACTTGTATATATTTAATATATGTTAATTGTATTTGTTACTTTGTGTCATGCTTGATGATACATTGTTGATGGGTGTATGAGACTCATACTATGCCATAAGATAATTGGGGTTTTATTTATTTAATGTAAATACAAAATTAGTTGGAATTTGTCATGGTTAGAAGCTTGGAGAAGCTTAAGACATCTTTGACTTAGTCTACTGATTTTGTCTCACTTAAGATATTTATTAACCCAACCATTATCTTTAGCTATGGTTAAGTCTCTACAAGGGTCTATATGATATGTTCTGTAACGTCTTCAAAATAATAAAATATGATTTTTGGGAAATTTTATAATTTAATATTATTTTAATCAATATTTTAATATTCTGGTATAATTAAATACAGATAAATGGGGAAAAATTATGGAAAATTCTAAAATAAGGTATTTTAAGGAATTGCCTCGTTTTCTGTGCATGCCCCCATTTCCTCTAGTTTTGACCCTGAGTATGTCTAGTTTTGACTGATTCCATCTAGGGTGAAATCTGGGTTGATTTTCCTATGTTGGTGTATAATTTGGGACTTGTTTTAGCATGGATTTTGGTATTTGGTGATTCATTCCTGTCGGGTGGCGTTTGGACGTCAACGACAAGTGGATTTTGATTGTGTTTACATGCGAGTCGATAGGTTTTTACCTATGCGGGTAGCGTGTGCTATTTTGGTTTCCGATGTGATTTTCATGTGCTTTAGCATTGTGATATACTTGTAGGTACCCCGCGTGATGTTGAGGCAAAGGAGGTGAAGATAGCGACATCGGCTTTGGCACACGAGAAGCAATGTGAGTAGATTTATATCTACGGGGAGAAGTCGGGTGGATGGCGTATAGCACCCCCGCAGTCCGTGGTGATGTATACGAATACGTATACACACGAATATTTATTATGTGTTGTTTAGGGTTATTGATGGTAATAATGATATTTTGATGATAAGAATATATTGGTTTAGTATAGTGCGAACCCTAGAGTAGTGGTTGCACTCATATATACATTTACACACATACTTGCATTCATTCTTTTATTTATTAGAGTGCATATGATGGTGCGTATATCTACACATGGGTATGGGACTATGTGTTTATATACGGGATTTGAGGATGATACGTGGTTTGAGATGATACTTGATGTGAGGCCGTGAGATCGGCGATGTGACATAGCTTGTCTTCGAGGTGCGATATGATAGTTTTAGCGGGCCTTTGGACATGTGCTTTACCCGCATTCATATTTTTATAGATGGTATCGATTTGTACTAGACTTAGAGTAGTACCCCAGATTATGCGATCTGATGATAGTGATACCTGATATGTGATGAGGTACTGTGATATTAACCCCTACCCAGCTATTGGGATGCCGTACGACGATCTACCGTACGAGCCGATATTGATGATAGATCCGCACTCATGACTCGAGGATATCTTACGATATGTTATTGAGGCGGGATCACCGACTATCATATCTATATATATTGACTCAGATTAGGTGGTTTCTTACCCCTCCTGTCTAGATTACTTAGTAGACATTAGACTGGACCGAGTCATACCTATTTCAAACTAACGAATCGGGGATATTTTAAAGATAGGCAGAAGGGTCATACGGATATTTTCAAATGATGTATCTTTTCTTAAAACACCGTAGCCCTTGTTTTTCCAAAAGCCCTGATTCGTCTTATTTCAAATGGCACCCCTGCATGACTTGTACAGATTGGTGTAGATTCTTTACTTTTGCGTTGATTATTCGATTCCGCATATTCATGCTATTTGCATTGCATCGCTTGTACTGTGGTTATATTTCAGTCATGCTGCTAGGACACCAGCACCATTATCGATGATGCATATGTTCCACGTACACTTGTTGCCGGCTCACACACTCATCATCGATAATTGCCATGTCACTACACTGTAGTACTATTGCATTCAGTATATGATCCTTGCATGACATGATGATATGCATACCTTCCTTTACATGTCGCATACTTCATGCTTTTGATTATACGCATTGAGATATGTTGTTTCTATGATATTTCTTGATTTGGGAACCGAGAGTGTTTCAAAAGAGAATATGTCATTGCTTTAAAAACCCGGTTACCCTTGATATGATATTTCAGTGCGTCCACCATGTGTTTTCTCGGTGCTGAGAGCGACATGTGAAACCCGAATCGAGGAGTGGATGAGCCGATTGCGGGTACATGGTGGACCCGGTATGGTTCCCCTCGGCAAGATGATCGATGAGCTTTGCCGATTGAGCCTGGAGGCGGGCGAGTACCTACCGGTGATTGGTTGGACCTGGCGGTTATCCGGAGGATACTGACCAGAGTCGATGGATAGATTTGGGCGTCTTGCCGGGGCCGAGGGCCGATACCGCAGACAGAGCCCGCGGGCCGATCCAGACTGACGGAGCCCGATATATGAGGATTTATGTGCCGATGCTGGGTACAGTTTTCATGATGTTTTCGAGTGCCGATGCTGGGCACTCCGGTTCCATGATTTTGACGTGTCGCGAGGGACACGGGTGGGTTATATCCTCATATTTCCATGCACAGGTTTCATGATATTTACTTGCATGATGGTTATTGTCATTGGGTGACGAGTGGACGGGATCCACGTGTGTGCAGATTTGATTACATTGATCATACCTCATATTCATGACATGCTATTACCTGAGGCACTAGCACGAGCACTTGGCATTACACTCATGTAGAGATTACATTGCCAGTTTAGCATGCTTCAGCTTTATTCATATTGAGGTTTATTTATATCTGATCGTATTGACCTAGGATGGGTCATGCATTCGATCTCTGCTTGTAGATATTTTCTATTCACGAGTTGGCAACTCACCCCCGTTGTGCCCCAGTCCTTGCAGGTTTTTGCCGTACAGATTCCATAGCGGCATTTCTGGCACACTGCTTCCTTATGGGTGACTTGCTTGGATAGGTGGGTTCTTTTGTATCAGAACCGCCATTGTTCATGTATCATTTATTGTATCTAGAATTTCTATCAACCAAAACTTGTATTGTTTCAGACTTAGAAAACAGTGTTGTTTTATTTCGACCTTAGAGTCGCGCTAGTAGTATTACGGTTTTCTGGCTGTTTTGAGTTTCTTTTTTTTGGGTTTTGATCCTCGCCCTTTGGCGTTGTATATTATTATTGCTTGCGTGGTTGTGACCGTCGATGTACGAAGAGCTAGCTCCCGCTTGGGGATGCCTTTTATCATTTCATATATATTATTCTTGTTGTACCCCGTTCGGGGCCAGTTTTTACAAAGGAAACTCTGCCGAAATTTTCAGGAAAGGTTACACATTTTAAAAAAATGCATATTCGGCTTAGTTATTTAAAAACTTTGATTTCCAAACATGATTTCCTTACTTTTCAAAAACAGTTTTTCCTTATTTACTCTTTAAATGGTTTTAGATTGCTGGGCTTTTGGCTTACTTGGATCAGATGGGGTCCTATAGACTTCATATGGTTCAAGGGCCAGTCACGTGCTCTTTCGGGTCGTGACAAAGTTGGTATCAGAGCGCTAGGTTGACCTTGGTTCGAGTCTAAGTTTGACTATGTGGAGCCTAGGGCGTTATCTATATAAGGAACTTAGGCTTGACCTTACGGAACTTAGACTTGGTCGAGGGGGTATTAGACCCGAACTTTCGTCGTGTAGGTTGACCCTTGGTTGATGGAATAGGTGACTAAAGTAGAGTGACGTACCGTGGGTATGTTCCGCGGCATACTTACGACACGCCACTCCGCTTAAGAAACCTTAGGTTGTACATTTCCTTGCATTGTGTCATATTCCTTCCTATGATCTATCTTCATCGATACTGGTTATGGTTTTGCTGCCGCGATTGCACGGGCAGAGTGAGCTACGGCTCGAGTTGTCAGCATGAGCTCGTCGGGGACGAGGGCTGACTGGGGCGTGATTCCAGAGACATACGGTTGCATTGAGGCTTCGTATTTTGTGTTTCCGCACTATGGGCGTTTGACAGATCGCTGCTGTGAGATTTCTAGGATGTACCGGACGGTACCAGAGGATTGAGCCACTGATAGAGGCCAGCCAGGATGTGATGACCGTTGATGTATCGCTTATTCATGATGGTTGAGGCGCTGCTTAGCGTACCGACGAATGAGCCAGTTGTTGCTGCGAGTGATGAGATATCGCCCAGATGATTGGAGCTACTGCAGCATGAGCATATTCTTAGAGATGTGATAGTGAGTCGCTAGTCACCGAGGATTAATGACTAGGACATGTGGTTCGTTCGCTTACCCCGATGCGAGGTCATCAGATAGATTGATTCCAGCTAGAGGCGACTTCACGCAGATTCGTTGAGTGTCGATTGAGACGATCGAAGGTCAGGAACCCATTTTCCAAGTTTAAAGTATACGGAAAGACATGCAGGCGATTCTATGGACCCTCTAGAAGAATGAAACCCTAACTTGACTTAATGACCGTGTGAAAGCCTTTGAACCTTAGGGTTTGCGGCAGTTCCTCGGCGCCATTAGTGAGGCTTGGGTTTGCCCTTCTACGGCTGGACCACCGACGCTGTGGCATGTACTCGATACTATTAAACTGTACCCGAGATGTTGAGCTCTTGGGGGATTGTGAGGTTCTGACGAGTCGATCGGATGATTCGACATCATTCGGATATCATGTGATGGGACACTGCTTGGGAGACTTCAGATACGAGCATAGCCGTCGGAGCGCAGTCTGTGTAGCCATGATGAGATGAGTCCGAATCAGTCGATAGTGGAGCAAGGTGGAGTAAAGAGTTTGCACGAGATTTCGACGAGATGACGTTCCACTCCGCTGACATCAGAGATGCGATATGCACGCTGAGGATGTGTTCGGCTAGATATCTTCTACTGAGTGATGAAGATACTGAGTTCGTGATTTCGAGTCCGTGTTAGAGACTTCGGGTGGACCGTAGCCGAGAACATTGCAGTGTGCAGATAAAGACGCGACGTCGAATGGTCGATGATAAAGACAAGCGGGACGAGAAGTTCGTGCGAGAGGCAGGAGAGCTGTTACTACACCCCGTTAAGATTAAAGGCCGGACATGCATACAGAGGCGCAGAGATGCGACCAGCTTCCGAGGAGATGTTGTACTAAGGACGCAGAGGTCCAGAGAGCGAGAAAAGATTACGCCAGAGTACCAGCCTCCTTACAGTTTGGCTTAGGCCAGATCAGAAGAGACCTTGAGTAGGATTCCTTCCAGTACACTGCTGCAATAAGAGTTGCACCCAGGATCGGATGTGTGATACGCATTCAGAGGACCCGAGGTCGGCGCCAGAGATGTGCTGCTTTACGAGCGGTCGTGAGGATTGACCGAGAGATGACCAGGGAAGTGCAAGAACGGAATCGTTCCTGTCAGCACACCTGACCGGGCCGATGAGCCGATGGATTGCGAGTTGGTAATCTACAGGAAAGATCAGGAACCAGAGGCAGAGGACGCCAGCCGCGAGCAAGAGGCAAGTAGATATCTTGCGCCGCTAGCATCGGATGTACCGGTACCTTCTCGACCCTGAAGGAGGGTATACCGACGACGGTAATTATGATTTGTGATTTTGTGATTTGATTATCACGTATCCGTTGCTTTGGATTTCGGTATTTTGGGCGATCTATTCGCATGATTTAGTCTTGATGACTGAGTTTCATGATATTTGATTTTGTGCACCATGGTTGCACCTACTAGGTATTTATACCTTGTACATAGTTATTACTCTTGAGCTGTTGATTGCGATTTCATGCCTATTTTATGCTGGTGATTTGATTTACGCTTCCAGCAGAGTTTCATGTAATTTTAGTGTTTTGATTTTGCACTCGGTATAGCTTATATGTGCTTGTAGTGCATCGATATGTGTTTTGTGCCCGCAGCTGCACACGTTTATGATTTTCTTTATATCTGGATACACTTGGTGTTGCTGCTTACGTATTTGAGTTATTGCTTGGTATTTGTGCATGGGATGCACCAGTTCTATACTTCGTGCATTTGTCGCACCAGTTTTATGTTTCTTGCGTTTATCACATCAGATTTATATTTCGTGCCTTTGTTGCACCGGATTTATATTTTGTGCATTACGATTGCACCTGACTTCGATTTGATGCCTTTCGGTATGTCGATTTTGATTGTGATATTGATGTGGATTCTTGCACTCCGTGCTTTTGACTGGACTTACGCATATTCGACGTTGCTATTGGATTTTGTGATTCCGTGCATATTGAGTGCGCAGGGTCTAGATTTTCATTCGTGCATGATGGATGCACCGATTTGGATTTTCGCGCATGTTGGGCGCATGTTTTGAGATACGATTTTAGGGCACACCAGATGCACTAAATCGAGATTCTTCGTGCATGTCAGATGCACCTGTTTTGGCTGTCAGGCACACATGTTGCCTATGACAGATGCTTCGTGCACACCCGTTGCACCTAGATGTTGTTTTGTGCACATGTTTAGCGCATATATGGATTTTGATTTCCGTGCGCGTCAGACGCACAGGGTGGTGTTATGTGCATTTTTGGAATTTATTCCTTTTGGAGCAGTACATTTTTATGATGTGGGATATTTGCTTTCATACTGAGCAGGACTAGTCAGTGGACAGTGCCTGGATATATTTTGCATGCATCGATAGTTATCGAAGGGATTTCCGAAAAGCGAGCTATAGTCTCAGTATATACCTACGTGTCCGATATGACACAAAACGTTTTAAAAACAAGGAAACCCTTCTGATTATTTTCAAAATGGTGGAACGTGCTTATTAAACAAAGGATATATATACACATATATAGTTATTTTCTTATGAGAAACGTCCGCCACTGTGCAGTGTTACGCGCATCGCACAACGACTTAAAAAGATTTGGCATACAGTTGCATCAGCTAATTACATGTATAGATTGGGTGTCTACATGTATAGTCTTGGTCCATATCATATTGATTTTGTATTGGATTTGACATTGTGTCGTTACCATGACTCCGATGATTGCGGATGCTTGATGGAGTGTTGCTTTTGAGTTATCTGCTCAGTACTCGTGCGCATGCATTGCGCTATGATGTTTTATGTATAGATGATTTCGGAGCCCCGATGACTTGGAATTTGTATTGAAATATTTTAGTATTTGGGGGTTTAAATTTAAATTCGGGGACCGAATTTCTTTAAGGGGGGTAGATTGTAACGTCTTCAAAATAATAAAATATGATTTTTGGGAAATTTTATAATTTAATATTATTTTAATCAATATTTTAATATTCTGGTATAATTAAATACAGATAAATGGGGAAAAATTATGGAAAATTCTAAAATAAGGTATTTTAAGGAATTGCCTCGTTTTCTGTGCATGCCCCCATTTCCTCTAGTTTTGACCCTGAGTATGTCTAGTTTTGACTGATTCCATCTAGGGTGAAATCTGGGTTGATTTTCCTATGTTGGTGTATAATTTGGGACTTGTTTTAGCATGGATTTTGGTATTTGGTGATTCATTCCTGTCGGGTGGCGTTTGGACGTCAACGACAAGTGGATTTTGATTGTGTTTACATGCGAGTCGATAGGTTTTTACCTATGCGGGTAGCGTGTGCTATTTTGGTTTCCGATGTGATTTTCATGTGCTTTAGCATTGTGATATACTTGTAGGTACCCCGCATGATGTTGAGGCAAAGGAGGTGAAGATAGCGACATCGGCTTTGGCACACGAGAAGCAATGTGAGTAGATTTATATCTACGGGGAGAAGTCGGGTGGATGGCGTATAGCACCCCCGCAGTCCGTGGTGATGTATACGAATACGTATACACACGAATATTTATTATGTGTTGTTTAGGGTTATTGATGGTAATAATGATATTTTGATGATAAGAATATATTGGTTTAGGATAGTGCGAACCCTAGAGTAGTGGTTGCACTCACACATACATTTACACACATACTTGCATTCATTCTTTTATTTATTAGAGTGCATATGATGGTGCGTATATCTACACATGGGTATGGGACTATGTGTTTATATACGGGATTTGAGGATGATACGTGGTTTGAGATGATACTTGATGTGAGGCCGTGAGATCGGCGATGTGACATAGCTTGTCTTCGAGGTGCGATATGATAGTTTTAGCGGGCCTTTGGACATGTGCTTTACCCGCATTCATATTTTTATAGATGGTATCGATTTGTACTAGACTTAGAGTAGTACCCCAGATTATGCGATCTGATGATAGTGATACCTGATATGTGATGAGGTACTGTGATATTAACCCCTACCCAGCTATTGGGATGCCGTACGACGATCTACCGTACGAGCCGATATTGATGATAGATCCGCACTCATGACTCGAGGATATCTTACGATATGTTATTGAGGCGGGATCACCGACTATCATATCTATATATATTGACTCAGATTAGGTGGTTTCTTACCCCTCCTGTCTAGATTACTTAGTAGACATTAGACTGGACCGAGTCATACCTATTTCAAACTAACGAATCGGGGATATTTTAAAGATAGGCAGAAGGGTCATACGGATATTTTCAAATGATGTATCTTTTCTTAAAACACCGTAGCCCTTGTTTTTCCAAAAGCCCTGATTCGTCTTATTTCAAATGGCACCCCTGCATGACTTGTACAGATTGGTGTAGATTCTTTACTTTTGCGTTGATTATTCGATTCCGCATATTCATGCTATTTGCATTGCATCGCTTGTACTGTGGTTATATTTCAGTCATGCTGCTAGGACACCAGCACCATTATCGATGATGCATATGTTCCACGTACACTTGTTGCCGGCTCACACACTCATCATCGATAATTGCCATGTCACTACACTGCAGTACTATTGCATTCAGTATATGATCCTTGCATGACATGATGATATGCATACCTTCCTTTACATGTCACATACTTCATGCTTTTGATTATACGCATTGAGATATGTTGTTCCTATGATATTTCTGGATTTGGGAACCGAGAGTGTTTCAAAAGAGAATATGTCATTGCTTTAAAAACCCGGTTACCCTTGATATGATATTTCAGTGCGTCCACCATGTGTTTTCTCGGTGCTGAGAGCGACATATGAAACCCGAATCGAGGAGTGGATGAGCCGATTGCGGGTACATGGTGGACCCGGTATAGTTCCCCTCGGCAAGATGATCGATGAGCTTTGCCGATTGAGCCTGGAGGCGGGCGAGTACCTACCGGTGATTGGTTGGACCTGGCGGTTATCCGGAGGATACTGACCAGAGTCGATGGATAGATTTGGGCGTCCTGCCGGGGCCGAGGGCCGATACCGCTGACAGAGCCCGCGGGCCGATCCGGACTGACGGAGCCCGATATATGAGGATTTATGTGCCGATGCTGGGCACAGTTTTCATGATGTTTTCGAGTGCCGATACTGGGCACTCCGGTTCCATGATTTTGACGTGTCGCGAGGGACACGGGTGGGTTATATCCTCATATTTCCATGCACAGGTTTCATGATATTTACTTGCATGATGGTTATTGTCATTGGGTGACGAGTGGACGGGATCCACGTGTGTGCAGATTTGATTACATTGATCATACCTCATATTCATGACATGCTATTACCTGAGGCACTAGCACGAGCACTTGGCATTACACTCATGTAGAGATTACATTGCCAGTTTAGCATGCTTCAGCTTTATTCATATTGAGGTTTATTTATATCTGATCGTATTGACCTAGGATGGGTCATGCATTCGATCTCTGCTTGTAGATATTTTCTATTCACGAGTTGGCAACTCACCGCCGTTGTGCCCCAGTCCTTGCAGGTTTTTGCCGTACAGATTCCATAGCGGCATTTCTGGCACACTGCTTCCTTATGGGTGACTTGCTTGGATAGGTGGGTTCTTTTGTATCAGAACCGCCATTGTTCATGTATCATTTATTGTATCTAGAATTTCTATCAACCAAAACTTGTATTGTTTCAGACTTAGAAAACAGTGTTGTTTTATTTCGACCTTAGAGTCGCGCTAGTAGTATTACGGTTTTCTGGCTGTTTTGAGTTTCTTTTTTTTGGGTTTTGATCCTCGCCCTTTGGCGTTGTATATTATTATTGCTTGCGTGGTTGTGACCGTCGATGTACGAAGAGCTAGCTCCCGCTTGGGGATGCCTTTTATCATTTCATATATATTATTCTTGTTGTACCCCGTTCGGGGCCAGTTTTTACAAAGGAAACTCTGCCGAAATTTTCAGGAAAGGTTACACATTTTAAAAAAATGCATATTCGGCTTAGTTATTTAAAAACTTTGATTTCCAAACATGATTTCCTTACTTTTCAAAAACAGTTTTTCCTTATTTACTCTTTAAATGGTTTTAGATTGCTGGGCTTTTGGCTTACTTGGATCAGATGGGGTCCTATAGACTTCATATGGTTCAAGGGCCAGTCACGTGCTTTTTCGGGTCGTGACATGTTCTCACCCATGGTTGCCATTGACTTATTCATTCTATTATTGCCTTCATCTTCTTCTTCATCTCCATGAGCTCTCTAGCTTTTCTCAAGGTGAAGAAAAAGAGTGAGATAAATATTTCTAAAGTGAGCAAAATTCCTACTTTATCAACCTACACTAGACTAGCCATTTGGTTTAGATTGTTTACTTCACTAATTCCCAATTAGTGAAGAGGTAGCATGGGCTAGAGTCTCCTCGATGTAGATTATCTTCGGCCTCGAAGACTTCAAGCAAACTTATTCCTTTCATCTTATGGAGCCTAACTTGAGTTTGGAAGATCACTACTTGGAGCGAAGGAACTACTACATGGAGCTATTGAAGTGAAGGACCGGTCTACAAAGGTTGTATTCCTCATTCACTTAGTGTAAATTTTTTTTACATTTATGCATAACCCTAATACTCTTGCTAAGATCTTGGTGTCGGGTTCTTTAGCGCGCTGTTTTTTTGTAAAATGGCATAGGAGATGCCTTTCGCAACCCTATGGGCATGCTAGGGAACCCTACACAAGAATCCAATCAAGTGCACAAGGTGCATGAAAACCTAAACCCAGTGCACTAGGGTGATTGAAAACACATATCAAGTATCGAAATCGAAATCGACGGTATACGATATACACCAAATCAAATCAAGTATACCGCTGTATATAAACTCACAAACATGTGCATCTGTGCGTACAAAACCATATTAAGTACTGAAAGCTCGTTTAAACTACACCGAATGCATAAGTCAAAATCATGTGCAACCTATATGCACGAAATCAACTCAAATATATCAGAGTGTACGGAATCAACATCAAGTGCAATGGGTGTGCGTAAAAACGAAAGTCAGTACAACCGATACCTGAAAATTCGAATCAAGTGCAGCTGTGGTGCACTAAGAAAATATCAATCATAAAACAAATCGTCAAAATATCGAAATCAAAACGACGAATACGTGATATTTGAATCACCAAGGTGCAATTCATAATTAGTAAAGTCCTCTGCTCATAGATCCTCGTTTCCCTCTGCGTATAACCAGTTACATGACTTCTTGGCTCGACAGCCCGATTCGGAGAAATGACGGAAACAGTTCCGTTCTGGTGCCTCTCTGAAGATCTCCTGACCAATTAATATGGTCACTCGTAATGTATCGCATCAATGATGGAAACCTCTAGCACACTAAGTCTGTGCGATACATCTGATCTTGGGTCCAAGTCTTTATTGTGAAGTACTTCCCGAAAGATCTTGTCGGGGTCTCTTCTCAATCCCATCTCTGCAGGACTATCCGGAAGTTGGCACTCATTACTTAGTCCATTTCTTGTTCCGGGACAGCTGCAGTCTTATCATGACCTTCCTATGGAAATACATCCGTATTCAACACCTCTGCGTGCGTATCAAGTCCTTGGTATCAACGGAGTAGAACGTTAACTCGTTAAAATCTCGCACGAACCTCTTACTCCGCTTCCTTTCAGTATGGACCAATTTGGAATCATTTCCTCGTTGCTGTGTGGACTGCACTCCAATTGGCTGTATTCATATCTAGAGTCTCCCTCGAATCTACGAACTCAGCACCTCTAATATCCCATAGATAGCATCCGGCCAATTCGTCCCCGGGAACTCGTCCAAGTCATCAGAGGAATATGCTTCATTCGTCCGTTCTCGATCGACTCACAACGCATTAGGGTGAGGTCCTTCTATTCGAAGCTGGTCAACTTACTGATCTTACATCGGAGCATCCAACGAACAAAAGGTCCTAGTCTTATCCAAGGATGAATAGTAATCTTCTCTCGCATCATGAGTATAGCCTCATGCTGCATCTGTTTCAATGGTCGGGGGACGATATCTTATCGAACTCAACTATAGCTAGCTCAACTGTCCGTACGGTAGACATCGTCTCAATCAACTGGAGTAGATGGTACATCAACAGTCTTCACATTCTAGATGGCCTCTAGCAGTGGCCTGATCATCTTGTGTGGACGGTACCTTAATAGGCGTCGCAAACTGACTGGATTTTAGCAATGGCCCGATCATCTGGTGCAGATCTGGTCGTTCGCGTCAACGAGAATTCTTAGTAAAAATAGTACATGAAAACGCTCGTGTCAACGGAAACTATCCTGGTCAGTCCTCATTCCTGACGAGCTCGCTCTGATCACATCTCTAGCTGCAGCTCTCTCTGCTCGTGTAACCACGGTAACGGAAACTACAATCTGATATCGATGAGGATAGATCATAGGAACGAATAGAAATGCAATGCATAAGAAATGTACATCCTAAGGCTACATAAGTGAAGCAGCGTATCGTATGTATGCCATGGAATATACATTCGGGTCTAATACCCCCGCGGCCAAGTCTTAGTTCCATAAGGTCAAGAATAGGTTTCGAATATATATATATATATATATATATATATATTGTTGGATATAGTGCCCTCAAGGCAATTATCATAGTCGCGGACAGATGATTATGATGATTGAGGCAGGACCTATACCGATAAAACAGTCTTACTCAAGATGATAGTATGCTATCTGGTTTGTCTTTATCATCATGTACATGTTGATAGAGCCCATAGGATTCTTGCTTGACTGCCAGCATTGTGATGGCGATCACATACGTGGGAGCTGGGGGTCTATAAGCACATCCTTAAATGTCCCTAGTCGTAGGAGTATCGATACAGGGCATCGATACTCCAGTGTAGACTAGTGTATACTAATCGAGACCCCGACGAGGAGCGGTGGACAGGTCTCACAAGCCATTGGTGTTAGTTTGTTCACCTATGATAGTATACAAGTGCTCATTGGGTTATGAGTACACTGGATGGACTCGCCGGGAACCTGCTAGTTGGTATTATACCTATTGTCAGATAGCAATTCCCAGGTGACATGTGTACAGGTTAGTCTGTCGACCTGAAATCGTCATTTGTCTTGTGTGAGTTCCCACTGTGCTTTGATTACTATCCTACCACGGCTCAAAGGAGTCGTGCAAACAGGTTTTAGTTGGGTATAGTCCCGAGCCACATGGAGGCAGTGATCGGATCGTCGGGGATTCGTCTCTCCCGGTATTGGGGGTTGATGTCGCGTTGTGTACGGATGGCCATCACCATAAATCCGTGGCCACGGTGGATGAGAATTATCGATCCAGGATCGATAGTCTCTCAGGTGGTGATGGGTTTCATACCGACACTAAATGTCGCATTGTTGGGAGTCTGACTTTATCCACCCCCCTAAACACAATATGCGATACTCTTAGACGAATAGACCGGACTGTGCGGATAATGTCATTGACAGGCTCAGTAGAGGTTCAGGATGAGTTTGCTCGTCGGCCTCCCTTTCTCTCAATACCTGGGTAGCCGTTACGTTCAGCTAGTGCCGCTGACGTGCTTGTGGTTAAATCCACTGCCAGCGTATTGACGAGTCTTTAGAGTCCCACATAGGGGGTTTTCACGGTTCAGGCTATAAGGTGTACATGTTGTATGTTGATACATACAGATGTCTGATTAAATATGTGCGCTTGCTACGCAGATTTTAATTGGACGGTTGATAATACTGGTGGCTTGGGGTTAAGCCAGTTTATTAAATCAAGTTTTTATTTAATAATTTATATACGTATTCTAGTATTATTGTTCACTATTCGTTTTCTCTCTTGGCTATTCGTATTTTGGTACGAATACGCGTTTATGTATTTCGGTACATGTACCGGGAAGTATTCCGTATTTTATACGGAATAGCTTCTAGAAGATGCCAATTTTGGTCGATCGATCTTTTAAGCACGTCTAAACAAGCTGGTAAGGGGTTTAAAGGGTGGCTCTGATACCATGAAGGTATCACACAAATGTTTTCATTTCTCTGGTTGCTGTCGATTTTCAAACGTGGTCAAAAAATTATTTGAGGCATCTTAATAATCTGTGCAGGCGAATATAAGGGTACAGAAAAAATTTGAGCTCGTGATGCCTCCAAGTTGCCGCGGAACCGCCGCGCTAACCCCCTTTTGGCTGCAGATCCGCGGCCATTTATTGGCGACGGGCCTTCAAATTTTTACTGTAGCACAGAGAGTTGGAATTGTGAATTTTTCCATATTCTGTTTTGGCCCAGGTTTCAGTGAAGTGTTGTTTTGCTATTGGGGCCAATTTAGAACTTAGTCAATCGATATTTTAAGCGTGCGTTTGATAGTACATACATTATATTCTACGACCGTGAATATCATTTGATCGGTAAACTCGTCTAATTGCTATATGTCTTTTAGACGGGTTTGCGAACGTGACATTCACGTTGATGTTCTGTGATGTGCTGTGATGTTGCTTGGATCGTCGTGGTGGATAGCAATGGTGCAATGATAGTACAGTTTTATTTCATTTGTACATTTGATATTGCGGGGCGAGCATCCGACATGTGAACTGCCGTCACTGCCAGCATGTATATTATTATTTTGGGGCACGACCGGGCTGAGGTCGATGTCACCCTTGTATATTATTTTATTTTCAGTACTAGGATTACCCCGCGGTGGGGTGCACGAATAGCCGGATTCTAGAGGGCAACTGGTCCGCATCTCAAGGCATTCAGACGGAGGGGACCTTACTCTAGAATTGGTAGGCTATTCGCCGCACTCGTATGGGGTATATGTTGACCCAGGAGGGGTGCTCAAGTTACCGGATTCCGTGAAGTGCTGGGTGGTCCATTCACGTTGCTGAAGGGGGCTGCCTCACTTCTGGTTTTGGCGGGTAACTTGCCGCGCTCGTAGGGGGTCTAGGTTTCATTGCACAGGCTATCCACATGACAGGGAACGTCGGGTCTCACTTGCGGCTTAAGTGAAACCCGGGGCTTCAGATTATCCGCCATTCTGTGTTGCTTCTGTGATGTTTCTGTGATGTTGCTTTATATCATACCTGGGACGATTGTTATATATATTTATATATACTAGTAGATATTGTATATATTTTGCACCCGCGCTAGCCCAGTCCCCGCTCTATCGTTAGTTAAGTAACCTAACGGGTGATGACGGGACCTAGTGGCGAATGCGGATGGCATATACGTACATTTTATTTTCGTTCTTTTTTGGTGTGATTAATTGATGGGACTGCATAGATTCTTATCAATGCAAGGATAAAACAAACCTATATATGATGTTGTTGGAACCAAGTTTTTTAAAAACTGACATTACAAACGTTCTCTTTTGCTTTGCATCGTGGTATTCATTTGGAATATTCTGCACCTCATTCGACGAGGCAAGGGCCGAGATCCCTTCATCGGGAGTGACCCCTTGAGTAAAAGTTTGCGTCAACGTAATAATTTTACTATAGTCGATTATTTTTGCTTTGCATCGTGGTATTCAGTTTGGGATATCCTGCACCCCATTCGACGGGAAAAGAGCCGAGATCCCTTCATCGGGAGTGACCTCTTTAGCAAAAGTTTTCGCCACTATATATTTATAAAACCACTTGGATTCCTTCAACGATATCAAGTTCATTACGTTAAAGGTTTTTCGCCAAAAACCAGCCGTAGCCCTCCGTCGTTTCTTTCAGGTGGTATCTAGTATTCGTGCTGCGTTTATTGGCCTTTGTCAAGGCGTAGTGTGCGGTAGCTAGATATTGCTTGTCTGTTGCATTGAGTTGCGATTAACTAGGACAGTCGTATAACCTTGTTGGCCTTTGTCAAGGGTTTGTACGGGTGGGTCTAGAGAAATCCAGGATAATGACGGGTTGAACTTGACTTGTGGTTTATGATATGTTGGCCTTTGTCAAGGTCATAAACCACTTGGGGTAAAAATCATATCGGGAGTTTCAAACATACAAGAAACTTGCCATGCTTGCGCATACCTTCTGGAGTGTGGTGACTTGAGTGGCTTCCATCAAGTTATCATGCGATGATAGTTGGATCCCGATTCCCACTGATGAGTAGGATTACTCCTCGGGTGATTCCGACTAATTCTCCTTTTAGGTTTGGAGGAGAATTCGAGGAAACAGTGGGAGCCATCTAAGATTAGATAAAGTGATTGACCATTCTGATCTAGGTTAGAGTGCACGCTGAGTGTTTCTTCTCTCTCTCTCTCTGGCTGCGACTATGACCCGACCTTTGACTAAAACTCATAAACCAAGTTGACCGAACTTTCTTAAAACACTTTGGCTTTTGGAATGTCACAGTGTCGCATACATCAATGCCACTTCTATATCACCTTTACATTTCTCCAGAACACCCCGTATTATTACGAACATCCACTTCCATTGGATAAATCCATCGTATGGTTATATACGAACTCGAAGGAACTTTTTCGAGGATGGATTCTGGTTCTAAAAGAGATTGAATAGGATTATTCGGTTGTCTTTTCTCTTTACCTTCTCTCACGTTGTGAGGGCTCCTAGGATTAGGAGAGGGTACACCAGTTGAGCTTATTGATAGTCTTCTTCCAAACCATAGGCAGGTGCCGAACGGTAGGGAAGGAAGAAAACCAATTAAGCTTAAGTGTGGTGTACAGAAGGTAATAAGTAAAGACATATAAAGGGATTAGAATAATGGCAAAGGAAAATGCGACCACCAACTTTCACGACAAAAAACAGCTATACCCCTGCCACTCCTACATCCACTTTGCTTTCTCTAGGACACTCCGTATCACTACGGATATCCACTTCCATTGGATAAATCCATCGTATGGTTATATATGAACTCGAAGGAACTTTTTTGAGGATGGATTCTGGTTTAGGAGAAATTGAATAGGATTATTCAGATGTCTTTTCTCTTTACCTTCTCTCAGGTTGCGAGGGCTCCTAGGATTAGGAGAGTACACCCATTGCGCTTATTGGATAGCCTTCTTCCAAACCTTAGGCCGGTGCCGAAGGGTAGGGAATGAAGAAAACCAATTAGCATAAAGAAGGTGTACAAAAGGTAATAAGTAAAGACATAATAAATGGATTAGAGTGAGGGCAGGTTATTATATAGTTAATGTCGTGAATCAGGATAGTGGAAGAGGCATTACTAGGAATACCAGTAAACCCCTTCGAAACATTTTCATGTTTCAGTTTCACTGTGCGATGTTAATCGATAACTGTTTTCCTAGTTGGAATCTAACTCCAGGGTATGTATTTACCAGATCAGTTTCTTACATCTGCATGTTATTAAAGATGGTGAGTGGGAGTAAGATATTGGGAATTGGGTGATTAGATCCTCATTATATCGGAATTCGTTGTAATTGGTGATATTTGAGGAAATCATCTGGATTTTGCGGGATGGCAAATACTTGGTTTTGAATATCCATTGTTATGCACGAATTTCAAACTGATATATCTGTACATTTATTTTATAAAGTGAGATATAACTTTTTGATATTATGTCTGTGACATTTACCTATATCAGCTGGTGATTAGGTAAGGTGCATTCAACAGCGGTGAAATTCTTCTTAACCATACTACAGTTTTTCAACCTACGACGCACAGAGTTTGAGTTATTGGACTCCGGGGATCTATACAAAGTATTGTATGTTGTCCAGTGTCCATTAGGACAATGGGGTTGGTACTCGTACTATATTCTGTTTACTTGTGACTTCTTCAGTTCTGGACAAGTATTTCGATGAAATGCAAAGTCCAGATATTGAGAAGTTATAGGTGTAAGAATAAAGTAGAGAACCATTTGTTGGAAGTATCAGGATTCTTCGAGGAAGTCGAAGATGTAGATTCTTGTGTTTGGTATTCTATTGATAGTAATGGTTTTGAGAACTTGCTTCTCTTTCGGGTTACTCATATATGGATGCACTCCTAGATGAGTAATGCTGATTGTCCTCTTTTCCATTTGGTTGATATGCACTGGAGACAGCCGCATGATTTTGAATCTGGTTCCAAATTAGATTAGTGCTTTTTTTTCTATATTAGATGAATATAGAATCAATTTATATCTTAACGATGTTAAGGTATAGGGAGTTGTCCGGCTGATGCTTAAAACCAGAATCCGGATAAACTCAAGGCACGTTTTAGTAATGGCTGTTCGTGGGTTATCCCGGGCTTTGACGATGGATAACTTTCTACCATCAGGAAGATTAATATTTATATTGTTCTTCACTCGCCACAGTTTT
This sequence comes from Agapanthus africanus, assembly GCA_030015575.1. Classification (NCBI taxonomy): domain Eukaryota; kingdom Viridiplantae; phylum Streptophyta; class Magnoliopsida; order Asparagales; family Amaryllidaceae; genus Agapanthus; species Agapanthus africanus. The sequence continues at coordinate 213,232,177 of CM057350.1, read as the reverse complement.
AATAAAATGGATTTTTTCAGAAAACACAAGTGGGAGTATGGTAGAACTGGAAGTGATTCCAGAACCACAAACGATTACTGAAGATTTAATAGAACCTACGGATTCAATTGTTTTTGATGTTCCATTAGCCACTCCGCAGATTTTGGTGGGTAACCTCAGGCACCCGAGAGGTACTTTGGTCTTCTCAAAGACAGTGACAAGGAGGTTCTTGTTCACCCAGACTTGCCATTGCTGCTGTTCTAGACAATAAGACCCGGCAGGAGGATGAGTATAGAGTCATTCTAAACTAGCTTTAGAAGTGCACGTGTATATGACTCTGCCAGAGGGTTGTTGTAGTCAGTGGGAGCAGCAGAAGCATAGTAGGCAAGTTGCTTATGTCTATTTATAGACTAAAGCAGGTATAGCGGAAATAGATCATCTATTTTTGATGTGACAGTCATAGGCTTTGACTTCATCAGAATAGAAGATGGATCTGGTAAGAAGGTAGTAGGGTGTGATGTCCGAGGATTCGGGTTGACATGCACTTAATAGGAAGACATATTCCTGTACTACGATCGGTTATACTGTATTTGTCACAAAGTTGTTTCTCCGCAGAGGATGTGGATATAATATCAGGTTTTCTGGTTACTAAATCTATGGTTTTAGATCTAAATTTGGGAAGTATCCAAATTTGGGTAATTTGGCATTATTCTAAAGATATTTTAGAATGGACGACTCCTGACATACTGGTCAACCTGCAGGTGATGGAGTCACCCTCTCTAAAGGTGTCTTATAGACTAAAGGGGAGAGAGATCTGCATGATTAGCATATCACTTGCTTAGGTAATTGTGCTAATCGTGAAATGTCAAGTACCACACCAGATATTGTTTTTGCACTAGCTGCAGTAAACATATATTAATCCAATCCTGGAGAAATATCGGGAAGCAGTTTATGAATATAAGTGAATGTTCTTGGGATATGGTAACGGCAGCCTCCTTCAGGAGACGGTTATCATTTTAGGCTTCCAAGATGACCTGGATGACAGAGTGACTATCAGAGTTATAGTTTTTCCCTCTTTTGAGGGACAGTATGTTGGACAGGTGGTCCAAGCGGATACTGAGGAAAGGCAATGCGCAGTATACTGATTAAATTCAGTGGACGATGCAGTCTGAGTAGTTTGCTGGATTTGGAGTTCATTTGTTGAATTGGGTCCCATCAGATATCCAGACAAATTCTAAGACAAGTATTGCTCATTTCGGGAGATATTTTTCTCCGCGAAGTTGAGATTAAGAGAGATACAGAAAGAAAAATTGGAGCGGATCCACTCACTGAAGCTATTTCTCGAACGCAATCGTTTTCGCAAACGGGCTTTGCGAAACTGATTAGTAGAGAAGTTGGGTGTTCGGTATCACACAGGCTGTGAGTATGCGACATCGCAATAATTGGCCTTAAGTGCAAGTAGGAAATTGATGGATATAGTGCCCTCAAGGCAATTATCATAGTCGCGGACAGATGATTATGATGATTGAGGCAGGACCTATACCGATAAAACAGTCTTACTCAAGATGATATTATGCTATCTGGTTTGTCTTTATCATCATGTACATGTTGATAGAGCCTATAGGATTCTTCCTTGACTGCCAGCATTGTGATGGCGATCATATACGTAGGAGCTGGGGGTCTATAAGCACATCCTTAAATGTCCCTAGTCGTAGGAGTATTGAGACCGGGCATCGATACTCCAGTGTAGACTAGTGTATACTAATCGAGACCCCGACGAGGGGCGGTGGCAAGGTCTCACAAGCCATTGGTGTTAGTTTGTTCACCTAAGATAGTATACAGGTGCTCATTGGGTTATGAATACACTGGACGGACTCGCCGGGAACCTGCTAGTTAGTATTATACCTATTGTCATATAGCAGTTCCCAGGTGACATGTGTACAGGTTAGTCTGTCGACCTGAGATCGTCATTTGTCTCGTGTGAGTTCCTACTGTGCTTTGATTACTACCCTACCACGGCTCAAAGGAGTCGTGCAAACAGGTTTTAGTTGGGTACAGTCCCGAGCCACATGGAGGCAGTGATCGGATCGTCGGGGATTCGTCTCTCCCGGTATTGGGGGTTGATGTCGCGTTGTGTACGGATGGCCATCACCATAAATCCGTGGCCACGGTGGATGAGAATTATCGATCCAGGATCGATAGTTTCTCAGGTGGTGATGGGTTTCATACCGACACTAAATATCGCGTTGTTGGGGGTCTGACTTTATCCACCCCCTAGACAAGATATGCGATACTCTTAGACGAACAGACCGGACTGTGCGGATATTGCCACTGACAGGCTCAGTAGGGGTTCAGGATGAGTTTGCTCGTCGGCCTCCCTTTCGCTCAATACCTGGGTAGCCGTTACGTAGAGCTAGTGCCGCTGACGTGCTTGTGGTTAAACCCACTGCCAGCGTATTGACGAGTCTTTAGAGTCCCACATAGAGGGTTTTCACGGTTCAGGAGATAAGGTGTACATGTTGTATGTTGATACATACAGATGTCCGATTAAATATGTGCGCTTGCTGCGCAGACTTTAATTGGACGGTTGATAATACTAGCGGCTTAGAATTAAGCCAGTTTATTAAATCAGGTTTTGATTTAATAATTTATATACGTATTCTAGTATTATTGTTCACTATTCGTTTTCTCTCTCGGCTATTCGTATTTTAGTACGAATACGCATATATGTATTTCGGTACATGTACATGGAAGTATTCCGTATTTTTTACGGAATAGCTTCTAGAAGATGCCACATCATTTATATGATTTTCCATTTATGGAAATTCATTTGGTTTTTATAAATGAGGTGGAATTTGTGAGGTGGCATGAACATTGTTCATGGAATGGGCATGAGTCAAAAGCATGGTGCAAAGTATGGTTGGATTTGTTTATTACAATTATTGGAAAAAGAAAATGATTTTGTGTGGAGGTGAGAAGGGGGGACGGCCATTTTTTGTGATGGGGGTTAATTTCATTTGCTACATTACACTTACAACACCCCACTCTATCATTCACACAAGAAAAAGACTTAGCCAATTTCTTTTGCTCATGCCAAAGATTTCATCACCTCAATCATCTTCTTGAGTTGCTCCATTGAGCACATGGAAAGAGAGAAAATGGTAGTGACACTTTCATACACCCCCACTCTCCATAGCTAGCGACTTTGGAGCGTCGGTTGTCTCGTTCGTCGAGCCGGAGCTTGCGCCGTTTCCCTCAGGTGGATCATCGGAGATGGAGGAAGACCGGCAACCAAACTTCGTCAAAGAACCCCTAGGAGCTTGGAATGTAGACCGAAGGACTTGGATCATCTTGGTATAACAATTCTAACTCTTAGTTTAATTTGCTAGTTTAGGGTTTAAGGTCGATCCGGAAATCGGGTAGCGGTAGTGCCGGTTTAGAAAATTTTTATTCCGCATTTTGGCCGCGTTTCGACGGCCGGGGCGCTGCCGGGACCCATCATATATACGCCCTAGACTCTGCATAGCCAAACCTAGACTCGAACCAAGGTTAAACCTAACGCCCTGATACCAACTTTTTCAGGACCCGGAAAAGGCACGCGACAGTCTGTCACGACCCGAAAGAGCACGTGACTGGCCCTTGAACCATATAAAGTCTATAGGACTCCATCTGATCCAAGTAAGCCAAAAGCCCAGAAATCTAAAACCATTTTAAGAGTAAGTAAAGAAAACTGGTTTAAAGAAGTGAAGGAAAACATGTTTGAAGTCAAGGTTTTTAAATAACTAAGCCGAATATGCATTTTAAAATGTCAAGTCTTTTCTAAAAATTTCGGCAGAGTTTCTTTTGTAAATACTGGCCCCGAACGGGGTACAACAAGAACAATATATATGCAATGATAAAAGGCATCCCCAAGCGGGAGCTAGCTCTTCGTCAATCGACGGTCACAACCACGCAAGCAATAATATACAATGCCGAAAGGCGAGGGTCAAATCCAAAGAAACTCAATAAGCATGAAAACCGTAATACTACTAAGCGCCACTCCAAGGTCGAATAATAAATCACTAAAGTCTAAGCCTGAAACAATATACAAGTTTTGGTTGATAGAATTTCTAGATACAATGAATAATACAAGTACAATGGTGGTTTTTGATACAAAAGAACCCACCTACCAAAAGCAATTCACCCGCAAGGAAGCAGTGTGCCAGAAATGCCGCTATGGAACTTGTACGGCAAAACCTGCAAGAACTGTGGCACAACGGGGGTGAGTTGCCAACTCATGAATAGAAAATATCTACAAGCAGAAACCAAATGCAAGACATAATCCTAAGTCAATACAATCATATATATAAACCTCAAAGAATAAGCCAGAAGCATGATAAGCTGGCAATGCAACATCTAATCGTGTATGTAGTGCCATGTATCCATGCCAGTGCCTCAGGTAATATCATGTCATAAATATAAGGTATGTCTGCATGAAGTAAATATGATGAAGTATCAAAATGAAAATCAATACACATATATTAGCGTCCCATTCCACTAATATTGGTGTAAGGGTATATATAACAGCGCCCTCATACCCTGTTATATATACAAGTGAAGTATGATCAATGTAATAAAAGTCTGTATATGTGGATCCCGTCCACCTGTCACTCAATGACAATATGCATCATGTATGTAAATGTGAGGATATAATCAAAATCATGGAAACATCATGAAACCTGTGCCTAGCATCGGCACGTAAATCCTCGTACATATGGGGCTCCATCTGCGGTATCGGCCCTCAGCCCCGGCAGCACGGGTCAGCCCAAGTCCATCTCTCAACTCCGGTCGGTATCCCCCGGATATCCGCCGAGCTCAAATACAATCACCGGTTGGTACTCGCCCACCTCCAGGCTCAATCGGCATAATCCTTCGATCTTCTTGCCGATGGGAACCATACCGGGCCCCACCATATAGCCTCATACGGCACATACTCCTCGTATGGGGTATATAATCAGAACCGATAAATCTCATGGTGGCTGCGCAAATATCATATCAAGGAAACCGGGTTTTTCAAATAAGTACATACTCTCCTTTGAAATTATCCATGGTTCCCAAATCCATAAATATCATGAAAATGAATATCTAAATGCGTATAATCAGAAAGCAAGATGAATGTGACATAGAATAACAGTATGCACATACAATGTCATATCCTGATGCAATAATACTACTGTGTGGTGACATGGCAATTATCGATGATGAAGTGTGTGAGCCGGCAAGCAAGTGTACGTGGAACATATGCATCATCGATAATGGTGCTGGTGTCCTAACAGCACGATTGCAATATAGAAATAAACACATGAAATGCGATGCGGAATCGAATAATCAATGCAACAGTGAAGAATTTATACCAATATGTACATGTCATGCAGTGGTGCCATTTGAAATAAGACGAATCGGGGTTTTAGTAAATAAGGGTTACGGTGTTTTTAAGAATAGATACGTCTTTTGAAAATACCCGTAGAATCCCTTTACTTGTCCTTAAGGTATTCCTGATTCGTTAGTTTTGAAATAGGTATGACTCAGGTCTAGTCTAACATCTACTAAGCCTGGTCCATCAGGAGGTGTATGGAAACCACCTAAATCTGAGTCGATATATATATAGTCAGTGATCCCGCCTTAATAGTATCGCGTACGATACAGTACATCATCTGACATCCTCGAGTCACGAGTGCGGATCTATCATCAATATAAAGCTCGTACGGTAAATCGTCGTACGGCATCCCGATAACTGGGTACGGGTCAATATCACAATTAGCTCATCAATTATTTGGTATCCTCATCATCAAATCACATAATCTATGGTACTGATCTAAGTCTAGTACAATTGATACCATCTATCATTGCGTGTGTAACCACACGTCCCAAGGCCCGCTAGAGATCACGTATCGTATCCCAAATACGAATCACATCAAATCACCGATCACGCGGCACAATGCCCAACATCATCGACTCATCTCCAATGTCATCCAATATCATCAAACACAGTGCAAGTATAATGAATATGCAAGGGTGTGCGTGTAGGTGTAAATCTATTCTAGGGTTTGCGACTATGAACTACACTAGTTACTTCTAACCCTACACTATCCATAATACACCTAACTATCATATATAATGTAACAACTACGGACTGCGGGGGTGCTATACGCCATCCACCCGACTCCCCCCTGTAGATATAATCTACTCATCTTGCGTCTTCATTTGTGGACGTCGCCACGCGCTTTCTTGTCGTGCCGAAGTCTTCTTGGGTACCTACATATCGAAATATCGTATATGCGCATTAAAACCAAATCAAAACTAAAATGGCATACGAAACCCCAAACGATACGATAAGGGGCCTATAGGTTAGAACCTATGGGCACGCCTTCAAAACCATCAATCAATCCTCGATATCGTCGTATAAACGCCAAATAGTCGAGGTAAAACACAATACACAATTGCAGAATTAAAAATACGGAATACGGAAACACGAATCCAAAACAGCAACTTAGGAAATAGGCTCCAGATTTCACCCTAGGTCAAACTAGACAAATCTATACATACCAGGGGCCTAATCTACAGATAAGGGAACACGAAAACCAAAACGAGCAAGTTTGGTGGGGTCCAGGCCGCAAATTGCGGCCAAGCAGAATAAATCTGTGGCCGGGTCATGGAGTTAGTTGTTGGGGTCTTAGTGGTAGCTTCCTGGGTTCCTGGACATGTCACTGTCCAATCAATATAATTTTCAGAGTTTCGGGTTGATAGCAGATCCCAAATAACCTTCACAGATTTCATAAATTTTGTCGATATCGGTTCTACAAATCCGTATTCTGGGTTTAAGCTTCAGGTTTGGGTCCCACATCATGCACTAGGGTGTTTATATAACCTCTGAGCTCAATTTCATATTACAACACAAAATTTCCTCAAACCCTAACTAGGTTTTCCTTAAGTCCACAAACACACACTATATCGGTTCTAAACTAGCATGAGGGTATAAGAAATGCTAAAACTAAGCTAATAGTCCAGAAAATACCTCATTTGGCAACTAAAGAATTTTCTTAAGTTGCCCCTAGTGGCCAAAATCCTTGCTTTCTTGGTCCAATGTGTAGATCTTGAGCTTGTGCACACATTTATTGAAATGAGAGTTGGGTTTTGGAGTTGTTTTCATGGTGATTTGAGGAGTTGGAGAGATGAGGGAGAATGAGGTGAAGGAGCAGCAGCAACAAGCAAACAAGAGGGAGAGAGAAATGGTAAAGACAATGGAGGAATGGCTAAGCCTTGGTCAAAGAAGCCCATACCTCTCTCTCCCACCAAATCTCATATAATATTCTCCTTTTCCATTTTCTTTTTCTTTTCTTATTCTCTCAAAATCATTCTCCCAAGAATAGTAAACCCAAAGTGAACCATGTCTAGAAAAGTGCACAAGTGTGATAAAAATGATATGTGCATGTTTTGCACAAAAATGCTAAAAAACCGATTAGCGATTTTTAATCGCGATTAACACTAAATTAGCATATAAATAATTATAAAAACTTATAAAATGACATAATTCTATAAAATAACCTATTTTAGAATTTTCCATAATTTTTCCAAATTTTTCTGTATTTAATTATGCCTAAATATTAAAATATTCATTAAAATAATATTAAATTATAAAAATTCCCAAGAATAATATTTTATTATTTTGGACGTTACAATCTACCCCCCTTAAAGAAATTCGGTCCCCGAATTTAAATTTAAACCCCCAAGTACTAAAACATTTCAGTAAAAATTCCAAATTGTCGGGACTCCGAAAACATCAATACATATAACACATCATAGCGCAATACATGCGCATAAGTAATGAGCAGATAACTCAAAATCGAAACTCTATCAAGCATCCTGCAATTATCGGAGTCATGGTAAAGACACAATGTCAAATCTAGAACAAAGCCTGTATGATGTACATCAGATTTATACACGTATTAATGAACGCTATATATGTAACTAACTTTGTAAATGCATACAAAAGTATGCGGGTACTATCCTCTGACTAGTCCCGCTCAGTATGAAAACACATAACGAATATCATAAAATGTAATGCTCCATAAGGAATAAACCTCAAAATGTATAAATGAATATCCGGTGCGTCTGGTGCGCATGGAAATCAAAATCATATATGTGCCATACATGTGCACAAAACAACATCTAGGTGCAACTGGTGCGCACGAAACATCTGTCATAGGCAACGTGTGTGCCTGACAGCAAAATCAGGTGCATCTGACATGCACAAAGAATCCCGATTAGTGCATCTGGTGTGCACCAAAATCGTATCTCAAAACATGCGCCCAACATGCGCGAAAATCCAAAATCGACGGTATACAATACGGCTCACTCAAAATCAGGTATACCGCGGTTTATAAGCTCACAACCATGTGCATCAGCGTGCACAAATCAAATCAAAACACTAAAGGTTCACAAAAACTATGCTGGAAGCGTAAATCAAATCTCTGGCCTAAAATAGGCATGAAATCATAACCAATACCTCAACGTAATAACTATGCGCAAAATATAAATACCCAGTGGGTGCATAAAACAAAAATCATGAAACTCAGCCATCAAGACTAAATCATGAAAACCGAACGCCCAAATACCGAAATCCAAGATGACGGATACGTGATAATCGAATCACAAAATCACAAATCATAAATACCGCCGTCGGTAGTCCCTCCTTCAAAGTCGTGAAGGTGTCGGTGCATCCAATGTTAGCAGCGCAAGATATCTACTTGCCTCTTGCTCACGGTCTGGTGTCCTCTGCCTCCGGGTCCTTATCTTCTCTGTGGATTACCAATCTCACAATCAATTGGCTCATCGGCCCTGTCAGGTATGCTAACGGGGACGATTCCGTTCTGGCACTTCTATGGTCATCTCTCGGTCAATCCTCACGACCACTCATAAAGCAGCATGTCGCTGGCGTCGGCCTCTGTCTCTTTGAATGCACATCACATCTGATCCTGGGTGCAAATATCATTGCAGCAGTGTCCTGGAAGGAATCCCGCTCAAGATCTCTTCCGATCTTGCCCATGCCGGTCTGTATGGAGGTTGGTACTCTTGCATAATCTCTTCTCGCTCGATGGACATCTGCATCCTCAGCACATCATTCCCTCGGAAATTGGTCGCATCCCAACGCCTCTGTAAGCATATCAGGTCTCCGGTCTCGACGGAAAGTAATGACAGCTCGTCAGCGTCTCGCACGAACCTCTTGTCCGCTTGTCTATATCATCGTCCACTTCGACGTCACGTCTTTATCTGCGCACTGCAACGTTCTCGGCTACGGTCCATCCAAAGTCTCTCGCATATCTTTTTTCTGCCGAATTGCCCGGAAGTCATCGTCCATTACTGGAGCTAATTCTTGTTCCGGAACAGCTACATACTCATCGCGCCTTTTTCTGGAAGATATATCCATATACAATGCCTCCGCGTGCGTATCACATCTCTGATGTCAGCGGAGGGGAACGTCATCTCGTCGAAATCTCTAGCGAACTCTTTACTTCATTCTGCTTCAATGTCGAATGATTCAGACTCATCTCATCGTGGCTGCATGGACTATGCTCCAACGGCTATACTCGTATCTGGAGTCTCCCAAGCAAAGCATCCCATCACATGATATCCGAATGATGTCGAATCATTTGATCGACTCGTCAGAACCTCATAATCCCCCAAGAGATCAACATCTTGGGTACAGTTTAATAGTATCGAGTACATGCCACAGCGTCGGTGGTCCAGCCGTAGAAAGGCAAAACCAAGCCTCACTAATGGCGCCGCGGAACTGCCGCAAACCCTAAGGTTCAAAGGCTTTCACACGGTCATTAAGTCGAGTTAGGGTTTCATTCTTCTAGACGGTCCATGGAATCGCCTGCATGTCTTTCCGTATACTTTAAACTTGGAAAATGGGCTCCTGACATTCGATCGTCTCTGTCGACTCCCAACGTCTCCGCGTGAAGTCGTCTCTAGCTGGAAGCAATCTATCTGATGACCTCGCATCGGGGTAAGCGAACGAACACCTGTCCTAGTCATTCATCCTCGGTGACTAGCGACCTTCCATCATATCTCTAAGTATATACTCATGCTGCAGTAGCTCCAATCATCTAGGTGATATCTCATCGTTTGCAGCAACAACTGGCTCATTCGTTTGTACGCTGAACAGCGCCTCAATCATCCTGGAAAGGCGATACATTGGCGGTCATCTCTAAATCAGTCTGCTCTAGATCCGAGTAAGACTCTCCACACTGGAAATCTTTAACTCAACTGGGCCTGCTCCGGCGCATAAATCGAACGAATCACCTTCGTCTCTCAAATCGGGTAGACTAGCTATCATCTGTCTCATATCTGCCTGGAAGCTCCGGCGATCTCAGCTCGTAAGCTCCGGAAGCGACATCCTGTCAATCTCAGCAACAGCTGGTTCATCTGTCTGCACGGTAGGCGACATCATAATCTCTGAGGTATGCTGTACATCAACAGTCCTCACTCAACTGGCAACTCTAACAATGGCCCGATCATCCGGTGCAAAACCAAGCACTCGCCTCCACTAGAGGTCACAATTACCAATACTAACTCGAGACGTTCCCATGTCACCAGAAAACACAATGGTCGGCCCTCGTACCAGACGAGCTCGCCCTGACCGTAACCCTAGTAGCAGCCCAAACTGCGCTCAAACATGGCGACAGGGACCTCAATCTAGTATCGAAGGGAGCAGATCAATGGCAAGAAAGAAAACAACAGATCCAGAGTGGATACATGATCATAAGAAGGAACAGCATCAATGAAGGTATGATCATGAAACTAATAGAATCGGGGATCTCAAATGGATGTATAATCATGGATATGAAGAGAATCACTGATCTCGAAAATATGTACATCCTAAGGTTCCTTAAGCGGAGTGGCGTGTCGTAAGTATGCCGCGGAACATACCCACGGTACGTCACTCTACTTTAGTCACCTATTCCATTAACCAAGGGTCATCCTACACGACGAAAGTTCGGCTCTAATACCCCCTCGACTAAGTCTAAGTTCCGTAAGGTCAAGCCTAAGTTCCGTATATATATATAGGCGCCCTAGGCTCCACATAGTCAAACTTAGACTCGAACCAAGGTCAACCTAGCGCTCTGATACCAACTTTGTCACGACCCGAAAGAGCACGTGACTGGCCCTTGAACCATATGAAGTCTATAGGACTCCATCTGATCCAAGTAAGCCAAAAGCTCAGAAATCTAAAACCATTTTAAGAGTAAGTAAAGAAAACTGGTTTAAAGAAGTGAAGGAAAACATGTTTGAAGTCAAGGTTTTTAAATAACTAAGCCGAATATACATTTTAAAATGTTAAGTCTTTTCTAAAAATTTCGGCAGAGTTTCTTTTGTAAATACTGTCCCCGAACGGGGTACAACAAGAACAATATATATGCAATGATAAAAGGCATCCCCAAGCGGGAGCTAGCTCTTCAGCAATCGACGGTTACAACCACGCAAGCAATAATATACAACGCCGAAAGGCGAGGGTCAAATCCAAAGAAACTCAATAAGCATGAAAACCGCAATACTACTAAGCGCGACTCTAAGGTCGAATAATACATCACTAAAGTCTAAGTCTGAAACAATATACAATTTTTGGTTGATGGAATTTCTAGATACAATGAATAATACAAGTACAATGGTGGTTCTTGATACAAAAGAACCCACCTACCAAAAGCAATTCACCCGTAAGGAAGCAGTGTGCCAGAAATGCCGCTATGGAACCAGTACGGCAAAACCTGCAAGTACTGTGGCACAACGGGGGTGAGTTGCCAACTCGTGAATAGAAAATATCTACAAGCAGAAACCGAATGCAAGACATAATCCTAAGTCAATACAATCATATATATAAACCTCAAAGAATAAGCCTGAAGCATGATAAGGTGGAACTGCAACATCTAATCGTGTATGTAGTGCCAAGTATCCGTGCCAGTGCCTCAGGTAATATCATGTCATAAATATAAGGTATGTCTGCATGAAGTAAATATGATGAAGTAGCAAAATGAAAATCAATACACATATATTAGCGTCCCATTCCACTAATATTGGTGTAAGGGTATATATAACAGCGCCCTCATACCCTGTTATATATACAAGTGAAGTATGATCAATGTAATAAAAGTCTGTATATATGTGGATCCCGTCCACCTGTCACTCAATGACAATATGCATCATGTATGTAAATGTGAGGATATAATCAAAATCATGGAAACATCATGAAACCTGTGCCTAGCATCAGCACGTAAATTCTCGTCCATATGGGGCTCCGTCAGCGGTATCGGCCCTCAGCCCCGGTAGCACGGGTCAACCCAAGTCCATCTCTCAACACCGGTCGGTATCCCCCGGATATCCGCCGAGCTCAAATACAATCACCGGTAGGTACTCGCCCACCTCCAGGCTCAATCGGCATAATCCTTCGATCTTCTTGCCGAGGGGAACCATACCGGGCCTCACCATGTACCCTCATACGGCACACACTCCTCGTATGGGGTATATAATCAGAACCGATAAATCTCATGGTGGCTGCGCAAATATCATATCAAGGAAACCGGGTTTTTCAAACAAGTACATATTCTCCTTTGAAATTATCCATGGTTCCCAAATCCATAAATATCATGAAAATGACTATCTCAATGCGTATAATCAGAAAGCATGATGAATGTGACATAGAATAATAGTATGCACCTACAATGTCATATCCTAATGCAATAATACTACTGTGTGGTGACATGGCAATTATCGATGATGAAGTGTGTGAGCCGGCAAGCAAGTGTACGTGGAACATATGCATCATCGATAATGGTGCTGGTGTCCTAACAGCATGATTGCAATATAGAAATAAACACATGCAATGCGATGTGGAATCGAATAATCAATGCAACAGTGAAGAATCTATACCAATATGTACATGTCATGCAGTGGTGCCATTTGAAATAAGACGAATCGGGGTTTTGGTAAATAAGGGTTACGGTGTTTTTAAGAATAGATACGTCTTTTGAAAATACCCGTAGAATCTATTTACTTGTCCTTAAGGTATTCCCGATTCGTTAGTTTTGAAATAGGTATGACTCGGGTCTAGTCTAACACCTACTAAGCCAGGTCCATCAGGAGGTGTATGGAAACCACCTAAATCTGAGTCGATATATATATAGTCAGTGATCCCGCCTCAATAGTATCGCGTACGATACAGTACAACATCTGACATCCTCGAGTCACGAGTGCGGATCTATCATCAATAAAAAGCTCGTACGGTAAATCGTCGTACGGCATCCCGATAGCTGGGTACGGGTCAATATCACAATCAGCTCATCAATTATTTGGTATCCTCATCATCAAATCATATAATCTAGGGTACTGATCCAAGTCTAGTACAACTGATACCATCTATCACTGCGTGTGTAACCACACGTCCCAAGGCCCGCTAGAGATCACGTATCGTATCCCAAATACGAATCACATCAAATCACCGATCTCGCGGCACAATGCCCAACATCATTGACTCATCTCCAATGTCATCCAATATCATCAAACACAGTGCAAGTATAATGAATATGCAAGGGTGTGCGTGTAGGTGTAAATCTATTCTAGGGTTCGCGACTATGAACTACACTAGTTACTTCTTACCCTACACTATCCATAATACACCTAACTATCATATATAATGTAACAACTACGGACAGCGGGGGTGCTATACGCCATCCACCCGACTCCCCCTGTAGATATAATCTTCTCACCTTGCGTCTTCATTTGTGGACGTCGCCACGCGCTTCCTTGTCGTCCCGAAGTCTTCATGGGTACCTATATATCGAAAAATCGTATATGCGCATTAAAACCAAATCAAAGCTAAAACGGCATACGAAACCCCAAACGATACGATAAGGGGCCTATAGGTTAGAACCTATGGGCACGCCTTCAAAACCATCAATCAATCCTCGATATCGTCGTATAAACGCCAAATAGTCGAGGTAAAACACAATACACAATTGCAGAATTAAAAATACGGACTACAGAAACACGAATCCAAAACAGCAACTTAGGAAATAGGCTTCAGATTTCACCCTAGGTCAAACTAGAAAATCTATACATACCAGGGGCCTAATCTACAGATAAGGGAACACCAAAACCAAAACGAGCAAGTTTGGTGGGGTCCAGGCTGCAAATTGCGGCCAAACAAAATAAATCTGCGGCCGGGTCATGGAGTTAGGGGTTGGGGTCTTGGTGGTAGCTTCCTGGGTGCCTGCACATGTCACTGTCCAATCAATATAATTTTCAGAGTCTCGGGTTGATAGCAGATCCCAAATAACCTTCACAGATTTCACAAATTTTCCGATATCGGTTCTACAAATCCGTATTCTGGGTTTAAGCTTCAGGTTTGGGTCCCAAATCATGCACTTGGGTATTTATATAACCTCAACTGAGCTCAATTTCATATTACAACACAAAATTTCCTCAAACCCTAACTAGGTTTTCCTTAAGTCCACAAACACACACTATATCGGTTCTAAACTAGCATGAGGGTATAAGAAATGCTAAAACTAAGCTAATAGTCCAGAAATACCTCATTTGGCAACTCAAGAATTTTCTTGAGTTGGCCTTAGTGGCCAAAATCCTTGCTTCCTTGGTCCAATGTGCAGATCATGAGCTTGTGCACACATTTATTGAAATGAGAGTGGGGTTTTGGAGTTGTTTTCATGGTGATTTGAGGAGTTGAAGAGGGGAGGGAGAATGAGGTGCAGGAGCAGCAGCAGCAAACAAAGAAGAGGGAGAGAGAAATGGTAAAGACAATGGAGGAATGGCTAAGCCTTGGTCAAAGAAGCCCATACCTCTCTCTCTCACCAAACCTCATATAATATTCCCCTTTTCCTTTTTCTTTTTCTTTTCTTATTCTCTCAAAATCCTTCTCCCAAGAATAGTAAACCCAAAGTGAACCATGGTAAGAAAAGTGCACAAGTGTGATAAAAATGATATGTGCATGTTTTGCACAAAAATGCTAAAAAGCCGATTAGCGATTTTTAATCGCGATTAACACTAAACTAGCATATAACTAATTATAAAAACTTAAAAAATGACATAATTCTATAAAATAACCTATTTTAGAATTTTCCATAATTTTTCCAAATTTTTCTGTATTTAATTATACCTAAATATTAAAATATTCATTAAAATAATATTAAATTTTAAAAATTCCCAAAAATAATATTTTATTATTTTGGAAACGTTACACTGGCACTCGAATTGTGTGAAGTCTATAGGACCCCACCTAATTCAAGTAAGCCAAAAGCTCAGAAATCTAAACTTTTTTAAGGAAAATAGTGGAGGTGCCGTTTTGAAATAAAGGTACACTGCAAACAAGTTTATTCTTATATATATAGATAGGTAGTAATATATGAAAACACTATATTTGTATCTAACTTGAAAACCCTTTGTCATTGAAAATTTGGGCATCACCTCCTTTGTAATTTTAACCCGAAAAAAATACAATAAATAATAATATGCATCCCCAAGCGGGAGCTAGCTCTACGCCAATTGGCGGAAACAACCACGCAAGATATAAATATACAACGCCGAAGGAGAGGATCAAAACACAAAAATAAAGCAAAGGAAGCTAAACATCAACAAGAAAACTAGAAATAACAAAGGTTTCTAAGTCTACGAATACACATAGTCTAGTTGATGGAGCTTTTAACTAGATACAACTGAATAAATAACAATACAACCGGTGGTCACGATGCAAGTGAAACCACCTACCAAGCAATCACCCGGAAGGAAGCAGTGTGCCAACAAGCCGCAACGGAACCTATACGGCCAAACCTGCAAGAAAACTGTGGCACAACGGGGGTGAGTTGCCAACTCATGAGTAGAAGACATCACCGAGTAGAAATCGAATGAGTGACGATCTCCTAGGTCATATAGTACAATAGCATGAATAATAACAAGAGTAATAATATAAACATAAGTGCAATGCAAAGTACTCTGGTCTGTGTCATAAAGTGGTGATAAGGCATGTGTATTATGTATGTGAGTGTAAATACATCAATCAATGTGTGTCCAGCAACGACACAGTAAATCATAATAAAACCTGAGTGCCCAGCATCGACACTCGAAAACATCAAGAAAATCATATCGATCTTGCGAATCGATATCCTCAGATCTCGGGCACCGCATCCTTAGATTGGCTCTCGAATCCATCTCACGACTCCAGTCGGTATCCTCCGGACAACCGTCAGGTCCAAACTATCACCGGTCGGAAATTCTCCCTATCAGGCTTAACGTCTCTATCTTTCTCTATATATGTCAATCTTACCCTGGGGTACCGCACCGTGTCCACCATGTACCCGCAGACGATGTCGCCCTCGCTTCTCATGGTGGGTAATCATATATCATATATTCTACAGAATATGTATGCCCTAGAGGCCATTATTGTATATGTATACATATGGATGCTAGGGATATGTATGTACAGGACAATCTTGCTCAGTTATATGGTATATTATTTCAGTTGTCTTTATCTGATATGTGTATTTATTTTTATTGATGCTTATCCAGCTTGCACATATTGATGAAGACATAATACAATAGTATACTATTATGGTTTGTCTTTATCTTAACATGGCATCTGTTATACTCGTTATTACATATTGCGGTTACATATTGATAAAGCCCGTAGGATCTTGCTTGACTACTTGCGTTGTGATGGCGATCATACTTGTGGGAGCAGGGTAGTCTATAAGCACATCCTTAAATGGTCCCTAGTCGCGTGAGTATCGAGACTGGGCATTGATACTCCAGAGTAGACTAATGTATACATTTCTAGACCTCGACGAGGGGAATGGTTGGTCCCGCAGCCATTGGTCTGATGTACCTAAGATCGTATACAGGTTCTTACTGGGTATGAGTACACTGGACGGACTCGCCGGGAACTTCCAGATAGTATTATATCTATCGTCAGATGGAAGTTCTCAGGTGACATCTGTACAGGTTAGTCTTCAGACCTGAGATCGGCATTTATCTCGTATGAGTTCCTACCGGGCATTGATCACTACCCTACCACGGCTCTACTGAGTCGTGCAAACAGGTTTTGGTTGGGTACAGTCTCGAGCCACATGGAGGCAGTGAGCGATTGTTGGGGATTCGTCTCTCCCGGTATTGGGAGTTGATATTGCATTATGATCGATTGGTCAGGACCTTAAGACCTTGTCCAAGGCAGTTGGGATTTACTGATAGGTTGATCAGTAGTTTCCCAGATTGGTCCTGAGCCACATCAACACAAATTATCAGGTTACTAGGGTCTGACGTATACCGTACTCTAGACCCGGTATGTGATACTCTTAGACGAAGAGACCAGACTATATGGAGATTGTCACGGATATGCTCAGTAGGAGTTCGGACGGGTTTGCTCGTCGGCCTTCCTTTTCGACAGGTACCTGGGTAGCCGTTACGTACAACTAGTGCCGCTGACGTGCTTGTAGTTAAACCCACTACCAGCGTACTGTCGAGTCTTTAGAGTCCCACAAAGTGGGTTTCCCTTCTTCGGGTGAAATGATGTAGAGGTCATACGGTTTTACGGCATGGTTCGATCACATACGTGCACTTGTGCACGTACGATATTCGGGCGGATAATACTAGCGGGCTTTGGTTTAAGCCGGATCCTAGTATTATATTCTTGGATTATTTTGTGTCTTTGTATTCGTATTTTTTAGAATACGGATACGGGTATGTATATAGAGGTGAGGAGCATTCTTGTAATTTTGCAAGGTGCTTCTAGAAGAAGACATCTCATTATTTAGATTTACCATTTTAGTTAATGGATTAATGAGGTGGAAAAATGAGGTGTGCATTTTCATTAAATGAAGCATGACTAAGTTATGACTCATATGGTGACTCATGGCATGACTCGTTGGTTACTATTGGAGTATGCTTGAGTCATTCATTTGTGGTGAATAATTGATGCAAGGTGGCATATAGATATTTTGTGCTTGCATTATTATCTCCATCACTTAGCCATTCTTCATTTTTCTCTAGCTCACTCTACACTCTCATATTCTCTTTGCTCTCTTCTTCTTTCTCTAACTCTAATTGTCTCATGAGTTGAGAAACCTAGGGTTAGTGAGACAAATTATTCCATAATCACTCTCTACACAATCTAGTCTACTTAGATTAGCAAGCTAAGTATTCTAGTTACCTCAATTAGGAGGTAGGAGCTCTTAGTAGGTACTCTTGGGTGGATCATCTTTTACGCGAGGAGGACAAACTTCAAGCACGATCCATACTTCCATCGAAGAGCTTAAGGAGAGGATCAAAGACCCGAAGGACTTGGTTTATTTAGGTATACTTTCTATCATAGTAGATAGAACCCTTATATACTAGTTAGGTTTATGGCAAGATCCGGGTTTAGGGTTATTCTAGCGCCAGTTTAGTATTGTTATAAAAATTTTGTTCCACAAATGGCCACAGACGATGGTCAGGGTGTTAGCATAACCTTTCATGGTATCAGAGCCAGCCCATAAACCATACACTAGCAGGTTTCTGTCGATTTTTTCAGAGGCTCTAAATTTTTTTAAAACAATTGCGGAGTGCTCCTTTAGTCGTGAGATGAACACATAACAATAACGAGGCAATTCCATACAAAAGTGACCGTCCAAACATAAAAAAATGGCCTCACCTTTTTTTCAATGGTGGAATTGAGTCTTTTTTTTTCTCTCTAACTCTTGGATTTAGGGTTTCAGGCGTTGCATGTTTTTGTCCAGGTTGAATATTATGTTATCTTAGTGATTGGGGCTATTCGAAGTATTTCGAAGTCATTATTTTTAACAATGTTTATAAGTTTACAGTACATTCACTTCTATCTGCAACCGTGAATGTTATTTGATCGGTATATCCCGTCTATCTGCTATATGTTCTTTTAGACGGGTTTGTGAACATGACATTCACACTGATGTTCTGTGTTTGTGCTGATATTGTGGTTGGATTTTTGTGGTGGATAGCCGGTGGTGCAATGGTTTAGTACAGTTAAGATTCATTTGTACATTTTTTATTGTGGGGGGCAAGCGTCCGACAAGTGGACAGCCATGACTGCCTGTTGTATATTATTTTATTGGGGCACGACCGGGTTGAGGTCGATGTCACCATTGTACATATTATTTTTCTTTTTCTATACTAGGATTACCCCACGGTGGAGTGCATGAATAACCGGGTTCTAGAAAGCAACAAGCCCGCATCTCATAGAGTTGAGACGGAGGGGGCTTCATTCTAGAATTGGCGGGCTATTCGCCGCACTCGTAGGGTGTATAGGATGACCTAAGGAGGGGCGCCCAAGTTACCGGATTCCGTGAAGTGCTGGGTGGCCCATTCACTTTATTGAAGGAGGTTGCCTCGCTTCTGGGATTGGCGGGTAACTTGCCGTGCTCGTAGGGGTCCAGGTTTTCATTGTACAGGCTATCCACACGACCGAGAACATCAGGTTTTATTTGCGGCTCAAATGAAATCCAGGGCTCCAAAATAATCCACCATTCTGTATTGTTGGCTGAGATTCTGTGATATTGCTTATTATCATACCTGGGACGAATGTTATATAAATTTATATATATACTAGTAGATGTTGTATATGTTTTGCACCCACGCTAGTCCAGCCCCCGCTTTGTCGTTAGTTAAGTAACCTAACGGGTGATGATGAGGCCCAGTGGCAAATGCGAATGGCATATACGTACATTGTATTTTCGTTCTTTTCCAGTGTGATAGGATTAATTGATGGGACCACATTAATTTTGATTAATGCAAGAAAAGAAACCTAAAAGATGTTGATGGAACAAATTTCGAAAAACTACTGTTATATTCTTTCGCTTTGCATAGTGGTATTCGGTTGTGATTATCCAACACCTCACTCCACGAGGCAAGAGCCGAGATCCCTTCACAGGGAGTGACCTCTTGAGCAAAAGTCTATACCGTAGATTACTCGATTTTTCAAAACCACCATTTTTCAAAAGCAGAGCCTAAACCACTCTTTTTCAAAACTGCTCAAGTTCCTTCAACAAGATCAAGTTCATTACGTTAAAGGGTTTTTGCCAGAAACCCAGCCGTAGCCCTCCGTCATTTCTTATGAGTATTACTTAGTATTCGTGCTGCGTGTCTTAACCTAGTCAAGATGTAGTGTTCGGTAGCTGAGTGGTGCTTGTTTGTTGCAGTTATTGCGATTATTTAGAACAGTCGTATATCCATTTTGACCTAGTCAAGAGAATATACGGGTGGGTCTAAATTAATCCAGGATAACGATGGGTTGAACTTGACTAGCGGTTTATGATATGTTGACCTAGTCATGGTCATAAGCCGTTAGGGGCAAAAACCACATCGGGAGTTTCAAATATACGGGAAACTTGCAGATTTAGCATACCTTCTGGAGTGTGGTGACTAGAGTGGATTCCATAGAGGTCATCACACAATGATAGTTGGATCTCGATCCCACTGATGAGTAGGATTACTCTCGGGACATTATTTCACTAAAAAATCAATGCTATAAACCAAGTAGGTGTCTAGAACAGTGTTAGCGGGGATACGCCTCCAGGGAAAAGAGGTTATATAATTAAGGAACTTCGCGAAAGCGTTGGAAAACCTCCCTCGAAGTACCAACACTATCCTGGCTGAAAGTTTAAACAAGTATTGTGACATTCGATTAATCCTGACTAGTTCTTCTTTTAGGGTTTGAAGAAGAATTTGAGGAAATAGTGTAAGTCCGTGTTGCCCACCCCGGTGCTTACGGGGAGGCGGAAAACATAATAAAAATCGGATTTTTAATGACTTAGGCAACATGGACTATGCTTGTGAGGATCTTTGCTAAACATAAACTAGCTAACCCTAACTACAAAGTAGCTAAGTGAAGAAAGGTTATACCTTTGGTCTTTAGTCCTTCTCTCCTTGCTCCTAGGTATGGTAGAAAAGGATCACCTTGCTTGTCTTCTCCCGTCAAAGAAGGATCCACCCGAAAGCCACCACCTTTAGCTTCAACTCCAAGCTAGGAGTAACTAGAGTGCAAGAAATGCTAAGACTTGAACCCTAGAAGTGAGTAGAGAAGATCAAGAGAGGGTTTTTCTCAAGCTTTTTGTTTCTCAACACATGAGAGGGAGAGAGCTTGAGGGAGAGGATGAGCAAGAGAGAGAAAAGAAATGAGAGAATGAGAATAATAGTGAGCCATTCTCACTAATATGTGTGAGTTATTTTAATTAATCAATTAGCAAGAAAATTGTCATGGTTTAATCAAGAGGTGACCATTATCATTTCATTATTAATGCAAATTGCAAGAATCAAAGAGCATCTTCCAAATGAAATGATCATGGTCAAATTGTCAACTTGGTCAACAAGTCAACAAAGTCAAAGTGTCAACAACAACAACCATGCACAATAATTAAGCTAATTATTAATTAACAATAATACACACAAAAACAATAGGGTTAATAAAATGACAATAGTCATTAACCCTAAACAAGGTCCTCTCCCTCAATCTCAAGCAACCGTGCATACGCACCCGCATTCGTGAACCGAGGAACACGAACACAATGAGAAAAACCAATCTCAAATCATATACTAGGATCCGGCTTAAACCAAAGCCCGCTAGTATAAACTGTCCGGACAGCAAACGTGCACAAGTGCGCGGATGCGAACGAACCCTGTCGCAAAACCATGCGACCTCTACTCATTTTGCCTAAAGGCGAATAGCTCTCTGTGTGGGACTCTAAAGACTCGACACTACGCTGGCAGTGGGTTTAACCACAGACCGCAAGCGGCACTAGCTGTACGTAACGGTCCCCAGGTAGATGTCGATAAGAAGACTGACGAGGTGAACCCCATCTGCACTCCTACTGAGCCTGTATGTGACAGTCTCCGTACAGTCCGGTCTGTTCGTCTGATACATCGCATGGCGGGCCTAGGGGGGCGGTGAACGTCAGTCCCCTAATAGCGGTACAAGTCGTGTCGGAGTGAAGCCCAGAACACCCTGAGATAACACTGGAAGCCTACCAGTATATCTCGCTTGCCCTGGCCAGGGACTACTCGTGTAATGGCTCTCCTGGACACAGCGCGATGTCAACCCCCAATACCGGGAGAGACGAATCCTGTCTAACCGTCACTGCCTCCAAGTGCTTCGGGACTGCACCCAAAAACTACCTGTTTGCACGACTCCTCTGAGCCGTGGTAGGGTAGTAATCAAAGTGCAGTGGGAACACACTCGAGGCGAAGTGACAGTGTCAAGTCAGCGGACTAAGCTGTACTCATGTCACCTGGGAACTGATAACTGACGATAGGTATATTACCAACCAACAGTTCCCGACGAGTCCTGTCCAGTGTACTCGTAACCTAACGAGCACCCGCATACTATCCCAAGTACGACGTACTAACGGCTGTGGGACAGACCGTCTCCCACACTGGGATGAGAAGCGCATACGCTAGTCTACTCCGGAGTATCGATGCCCTGTCTCGATAGTCCAACGACCAGGGACCTGTATAAGGATGTGCTTATAGATTACCCAGCTCCCACGAGTGCGAGCGCCATCACAACGCTGGTAATCAAGCAAAGATCCTAAGGGCTCTACTAATATGTATACCAGCAATATGCTAAAAGAAACACATGCACATATTAAAGCAGAGACAAACCAAGTAGCATACTACCATTTCGAGCAAGATTGTATATACAACTGTGAATATCCCAAGCTTCCATTAAGTAATATACAAGCTAGTATGATACAGTAATGGCCTCTAGGGCATATACACTAACAATCTCCCACTTGCACTAAGGCCATGTACTGGCGTATCGAAGACCTATCATCTCGATCAGCCGCTCGAACTGAGTCTGGGGCAAGGCCTTGGTGAATGGATCTGCTGTGTTATCCTCTGATGCAACTCTCCGGACCTCGATCTCCTGGCGATCCACGATCTCCCTGATCAGGTGATACCGCCTTAAGATGTGTCTGGATTTCTGATGGGACCTGGGTTCCTTCGCTAAAGCTATAGCCCCGTTGTTGTCGCAATACAGAGGTATTGGGTCAACAATGGACGGAACCACCTGAAGTTCTTTCAAGAACTTCCTCATCCAGACAGCTTCTTTTGCGGCATCAGATGCAGCGATGTATTCCGCTTCCATAGTCGAGTCAGCAACGGTTTCCTGTTTGGAGCTCTTCCAACACACCGCCCCTCCATTGAGGGTAAAGACAAAACCCGACATGGACTTGGAATCATCCTTGTCACTCTGGAAGCTGGAGTCAGCAAAGGCCTCAATCTGCAGGTCTTTTCCGCCATACACCAAGAACATCTCCTTAGTCCTTCTCAGGTACTTGAGAATGTTCTTTACTGCTATCCAATGTTTCTCCCCTGGGTTTGACTGATACCTGCTTACCACACTCAGTGCATAAGCCACATCCGGTCTGGTACATAACATCGCATACATTATAGAGCCTACCGCAGAAGCGTAGGGTATAATAGACATGCGATCCCTCTCCAAATCAGTCTTGGGAGACATCTCTTTGGAGAGGGTGATCCCGTGACAAGCCGGTAGATTACCGCGCTTGGAATCTTCCATACTGAATCTCTTCAGTATGGTGTCGATGTACCTGGACTGCGAGAGTCCTAATATCCTCTTGGATCTGTCACGGTAGATCCGGATACCCAGAATGTAGGAGGCATCACCCAGGTCTTTCATGGAGAACCTGTGTGACAAGAACCCCTTGACAGATTGTAGCATAGGAATGTCATTTTCTATTAAGAGAATGTCATCCACGTATAAAACGAGGAATACTACAGTTCTCGCTACAAATCTACAATAGATGCATGGTTCATCTGGATTTTTGATAAAGCCAAATTCTTTGACCGTCTCATCAAAACAGATGTTCCAACTCCGCGATGCCTGCTTGAGTCCATAAATGGACTTGAGCAACTTGCACACCTTTCCGCTGCTCCCACCCTGAATGAAACCCTCTGGCTGGTCCATATAGACACACTCCTCTAAATGACCATTTAGAAAAGCTGTCTTTACGTCCATCTGCCAAATCTCATAATCGTGGAAAGCAGCGATGGCAAGAAGGATCCGAATGGATTTCAGCATAGCTACTGGAGAAAAGGTTTCGTCATAGTCCAAACCAGGTCGTTGACGAAAACCCTTTGCTACCAGTCTAGCTTTATAGGTCTCAACCTGTCCATCTACACCAATCTTCCTTTTGAAGATCCACTTGCATCCTACGGGTTTTATCCCGTCTGGAGCAATGTCCAACGTCCATACTTTGTTGGTGTACATGGACTCCATCTCGGTCCGCATTGCATCCAGCCATTTTACCGAGTCGACGCTCTGAATGGCTTGCTGGAAGCTAGTAGGCTCATCACAATCTAGGATGCAGTCCTCTCTATCCCCGTCAATGAGAAAACCGTAGTATCTCTCGGGCGGATGAGACTGCCTACTACTCCTGCGGAGCGGCGTAGGAATGTCCTGTTCTTTTGAACCTTCTGGTTCCACTAAACTTTCAGTAATAGTTTGTGGTTCTGGAATTTCTTCCAGTTCTATTGCGCTCCCACTTATTTCTTTTTCTATGAACTGATGTTCCAGAAAGTGGGCATTGCGAGAAACAAGGACTTTTTGTTCCTCTGCGTAATAGAAAAGATACCCCCTGGAGTTCTTTGGGTATCCCACAAACTTGCACAGTACTGAGCGTGCCTCGAGTTTGTCCGTATGCTGCTTTTTGACATAAGCTGGACATCCCCAAATCTTCAAGTATTGAAGATAGGGTTTCTTCCCACTCCATAACTCATATGGTGTGGTAGGCACAGTCTTAGTGGGAACACGGTTCAAAAGATATGCAGCTGTTTCTAGCGCATATCCCCAGAAAGATCGCGGTAACTCAGCATTACTCATCATGGACCGTACCATATCCAATAGGGTTCGGTTCCGTCTCTCCGATACACCGTTATGTTGCGGGGTGTATGGAGGAGTAAGCTGAGAGAGAATTCCATTCTCTTTTAAGTAATTCAGGAATTCGGCACTTAAGTATTCTCCTCCTCGATCCGATCTTAGGATCTTGATACTTTTGCCGGTTTGTTTCTCTACTTCACTCTTATATTCCTGGAACTTTTCAAAAGCTTCGGATTTATGCTTCATTAAGAAGACATGTCCGAATCTTGAGAAATCATCCGTAAAAGTTATGAAGTAAGAAAAACCGCTTCGCGCATGTGTAGACATTGGACCGCACACGTCACTGTGTACGAGTCCCAAGAGCTCGCTCGCTCTTTCTCCGTGTCCAGAAAACGGAGCCTTTGTCATCTTTCCTTTGAGACAGGATTGACAAGTTGCATACGATTGATATTCGAACGGATCCAAATATCCTTCAGTATGTAACTTAGTCAATCTTCTCTCATTGATGTGACCCAGTCTACAATGCCATAAGAAAGTTTTATTAATTTCTGGAGACTTTCTTTTGTGTGTATTCTGGATATTGAAAACCTGTGGTTGGTTTAAAACGTAAATACCGTTGTTTAATGTACCTGACCCAATCAAAATTTGATTAAGGTGAATGTTCACTACATTACTTACAAATGCAAATTCATAACCTTCTTTAGATAATAAAGATACAGAAATGATATTACAGGTTGCATTTGGTACATAATAACAACTACGCAAAACCAAAAAGTGTCCATCTGATAATCCCAGGTGATAGTCCCCCACGGCCTCTGCATCCATGCTAGCACCGTTCGCAACTCTGAGGGTCATGTCACCTGCCTTCAAAACTCTACGCTTTCTCAACGCCTGCAAAGAATTACAGATATGAGATCCTGATCCGGTATCCAATACCCAGGATGTAGAGTTTATTGATAGACAATTTTCAATAACATACACACCTGAAGCTGAAGCTGCAACTCGCTTCAAATCCTGTGTTCTGGCTTTCCAAGCCTTGCAATCTTGTTTCCAGTGGCCACTTTTGTGACAATAGAAGCATTCTTCCTTCCCCACCAGCTTCCCCGCTACCTTTGTTGCTTTACCCTTTCCCTTCGTATCCACTTTACCGACACCGCCTCTTGGTTTGGCGGGGGCTTTCTTCTTCTTGCCCTTGGCTTTCGCCCTGGACCTAGAAGAGGAAGATCCTCCTACAAACAAAGTGGATGTCTCCCTACCCTTCTGTAGGGTGCCCTCAGCAGTCCTCAACATGTTCAGAAGCTCGGCAAGTTCTACCTCCTTTCCTTGCATGTTGAAGTTAAGAATGAACTGGGCGTAAGTGGAAGGAAGGGACTGGAGAATCAGATCAGTATAGAGTTCATTCTCCAACGTGGTCCCAAGGTCCGCGAGCTCCTCTATGTAGCCGATCATCTTAAGCACGTGGTCCGCTACCGATGATCCGACGGCCAACCTTGCCGAAAAGAGCTTCTTCGACACTTCGTATCTTGCGATA
Source organism: Agapanthus africanus (assembly GCA_030015575.1). Lineage (NCBI taxonomy): Eukaryota > Viridiplantae > Streptophyta > Magnoliopsida > Asparagales > Amaryllidaceae > Agapanthus > Agapanthus africanus. The sequence continues at coordinate 213,205,718 of CM057350.1, read as the reverse complement.
CGAGACTGCTCTCCATACAGTTCTTTTGTATGGAGAAATATGGACTCTAGGTCCATATTCTCGTGCCTCCTCTGATGTTCATTGTCCATCGAGGCTAGTACGAGGCATTTGGCCCTCGCGCAATCTATCTCCCATGTCTTACGGATTTCTACATCCGCGACGCTGGAGGTGGGACCTGGGACGGGGGGAGCTTTGGTGGTAAGTATATACCCCAGCTTGTCATAAGTGATAGCCATCTTGACATTCCTGAGCCAATCTTTGTAGTTTGGCCCTGTCAATATGTTTTTATCTAATAGTAACTTAAGTCCGGTCATCTTGAATGGTCGCTGCAATTAGGAGAGAGAAAAGAAACACTTTAGCATGATGCTCTTGCAAGTTTAGAGTGGTTTTTAGTTTGTCTAAACTGGATGGCTCCCACTGTCTCTCGAATCCCTTCTCAAACCATAAAGAAAAGGATTAGCCGGGATCATTCTCACCGTACAATACTTGCTTAACCGTTCAGCCAGGCCAGTGTCGGTACTTCGAGGGAGGTTTTCCAACGCTTTCGCGAAGTTCCTTAATTAAGTAACCTCTTTTCCCTGTGGGCGTAGCCCCGCTAACACCTTTCTAGGCACCTACTAGGTTTATAGCATTGATCGTTAAGTGAGAGTTTTCCCGAGGAGTAGCATATACTCACAGTAGGATCGGGATCCAAATATCATCGCGTGATAAAACCGAAGGAATCCTACCAGAATCATCACACTCCAAATGGTATGCAGCGCTAGCAAGTTTCAGTACTTATGAAACTCCCGATGTGGATTTTTGCCCCATGCTCTTATGACCTTGGCGTGAGGTCAAAATGTCATAAGTCACATGTCAAGTTCTTCCCATCATTATCCTGGTTAATTTGAACCCACCCGTACCTACCCTTGACGTAGGCCAAAACGGCAGTACGACTGTCTCAAATCAACGCATTCTATCTATGCAACGGATAAATATCCGGCAGCTACCAATCACTATGCCTTGGCGTGAGGTCAAAATACATAGCTTGAATACTACCGAATATTTAACCGAAATGATGGAGGGCTACGGATGGTTTTGGCGAAACCGTGAACGTAGTGAACTTGATATAATCGATGGAACGAGATAGCTTTTAAAAGGAGTGGTTCAAGCTCCGCGTTTAAAAGTTTAGTTTTTGAAAAAAGAACCGAGTGGTTTTCAAAGTGTTCCAATCGACTTTTACTTGGTTTATTTCTTGCATTAGTTCTTTTAATACGTCCCATCATTTAATCCTACCATTGCAGAAAACAACCAAAATATGACGTACGCTTATGCCATTCGCATTCGCCACGGGGCCCCGTCATCACCCGTTAGGTTACTTAACTAACGACAGAGCGGGGGCTGGGCTAGCGCGGCTGTAAAACATAAGCAACGCCTAAATAGTTATTATATAATTATACAGCAATGATAGACATTACAGATCACAGATGAATACATTGGATATACTAGGAATCCGCAATGCGTTCGAGCCTGCAACGCAAAACGGATTACACGGTCGCGGTGAATAGCCAATACCCCACCCAAGACCCCTACGGGTGCGGCAAACTACCCGCCAAGCACCCGAAGCGAAGCAACCTCCCTCACCACCGTGAGTAGGCCACTCGGCACTTCGAGATACCCGGTAGTTTGTGCACCCCCTCCATGGGTCTATCCTAGGAGCAAAAACAGTAAAAAGAATTATACAATGGCGGCTACAACCCCGACCCGGTTGTGCGGCCATACAAAGAATATTATTACATCAATTTACATGTTACAAATGAATGAAAGAAAAACAACGCTCATCTCACATCCACCCCGGCCATTCACCCGCGACAATCCAATCCATTCATATCCACAAACCAATAACAATCACAGATCATGTATAACCCCGACTAATCGTCTTATAGCGATTAGCCGACGTTCAATACATGCAAGCATTACAGATATAACCGATGTAGTTAAAGTGTAGTGAAGTTCCGAAAAATACGGATTTATAGGCCCCCAAAAGTAAATTTTAGTTCTGGAAAATCTGGGCATATATTATATATCCTAAAAATCCCAAAATCAACACATACAGACACTGCACGAAAAACGATGCAGAGAGGACATCAAACCGCGGCGGTTCCGCGGCACGAGCCTACCTCGTGCGGCGGAAGGGCGGCGGTTTGAACGAATCTCTGTGTCGTTTTTCATGGGTGTTCATAAAAAACCCTGAGATGAATTTACAAATATAAAGTTTTCTATTTTGAGCAGAAAAAATTTCAACAGAAACTAGGGTTTTTCAAAAGTTCGGTTTTTGGATTTTCGGTTTCGAAACTTCGTTACACTTCACTACCTAGCTAGTTTGAGTTTAGTTAGGCTCTGATACCACTGTAAGTCCGTGTTGCCCACCCCGGTGCTTACGGGGAGGCGGAAAACATAATAAAAATCGGATTTTTAATGACTTAGGCAACATGGACTATGCTTGTGAGGATCTTTGCTAAACATAAACTAGCTAACCCTAACTACAAAGTAGCTAAGTGAAGAAAGGTTATACCTTTGGTCTTTAGTCCTTCTCTCCTTGCTCCTAGGTATGGTAGAAAAGGATCACCTTGCTTGTCTTCTCCCGTCAAAGAAGGATCCACCCGAAAGCCACCACCTTTAGCTTCAACTCCAAGCTAGGAGTAACTAGAGTGCAAGAAATGCTAAGACTTGAACCCTAGAAGTGAGTAGAGAAGATCAAGAGAGGGTTTTTCTCAAGCTTTTTGTTTCTCAACACATGAGAGGGAGAGAGCTTGAGGGAGAGGATGAGCAAGAGAGAGAAAAGAAATGAGAGAATGAGAATAATAGTGAGCCATTCTCACTAATATGTGTGAGTTATTTTAATTAATCAATTAGCAAGAAAATTGTCATGGTTTAATCAAGAGGTGACCATTATCATTTCATTATTAATGCAAATTGCAAGAATCAAAGAGCATCTTCCAAATGAAATGATCATGGTCAAATTGTCAACTTGGTCAACAAGTCAACAAAGTCAAAGTGTCAACAACAACAACCATGCACAATAATTAAGCTAATTATTAATTAACAATAATACACACAAAAACAATAGGGTTAATAAAATGACAATAGTCATTAACCCTAAACAAGGTCCTCTCCCTCAATCTCAAGCAACCGTGCATACGCACCCGCATTCGTGAACCGAGGAACACGAACACAATGAGAAAAACCAATCTCAAATCATATACTAGGATCCGGCTTAAACCAAAGCCCGCTAGTATAAACTGTCCGGACAGCAAACGTGCACAAGTGCGCGGATGCGAACGAACCCTGTCGCAAAACCATGCGACCTCTACTCATTTTGCCTAAAGGCGAATAGCTCTCTGTGTGGGACTCTAAAGACTCGACACTACGCTGGCAGTGGGTTTAACCACAGACCGCAAGCGGCACTAGCTGTACGTAACGGTCCCCAGGTAGATGTCGATAAGAAGACTGACGAGGTGAACCCCATCTGCACTCCTACTGAGCCTGTATGTGACAGTCTCCGTACAGTCCGGTCTGTTCGTCTGATACATCGCATGGCGGGCCTAGGGGGGCGGTGAACGTCAGTCCCCTAATAGCGGTACAAGTCGTGTCGGAGTGAAGCCCAGAACACCCTGAGATAACACTGGAAGCCTACCAGTATATCTCGCTTGCCCTGGCCAGGGACTACTCGTGTAATGGCTCTCCTGGACACAGCGCGATGTCAACCCCCAATACCGGGAGAGACGAATCCTGTCTAACCGTCACTGCCTCCAAGTGCTTCGGGACTGCACCCAAAAACTACCTGTTTGCACGACTCCTCTGAGCCGTGGTAGGGTAGTAATCAAAGTGCAGTGGGAACACACTCGAGGCGAAGTGACAGTGTCAAGTCAGCGGACTAAGCTGTACTCATGTCACCTGGGAACTGATAACTGACGATAGGTATATTACCAACCAACAGTTCCCGACGAGTCCTGTCCAGTGTACTCGTAACCTAACGAGCACCCGCATACTATCCCAAGTACGACGTACTAACGGCTGTGGGACAGACCGTCTCCCACACTGGGATGAGAAGCGCATACGCTAGTCTACTCCGGAGTATCGATGCCCTGTCTCGATAGTCCAACGACCAGGGACCTGTATAAGGATGTGCTTATAGATTACCCAGCTCCCACGAGTGCGAGCGCCATCACAACGCTGGTAATCAAGCAAAGATCCTAAGGGCTCTACTAATATGTATACCAGCAATATGCTAAAAGAAACACATGCACATATTAAAGCAGAGACAAACCAAGTAGCATACTACCATTTCGAGCAAGATTGTATATACAACTGTGAATATCCCAAGCTTCCATTAAGTAATATACAAGCTAGTATGATACAGTAATGGCCTCTAGGGCATATACACTAACAAATAGTGGGAGCCATCCTTATTAGATAAATTAATACCAATCTAATCTTGCAAGAGCGCACGCTAAGTGTTTCTTTTATCTTTCTCCAGGTAGCAACCATTTCACGCCCTTATCAGGATAATAAAATGTATCGCTTGACCGATCCGAATTCTTATTTGGGCCTGGGGAACGTCGGTTCACCTCTAAACTATGATAGCAGTCATGAGTATGAGCAATGGAAAGAGGATTGTATGAATTCCTTGATGACCCCAACGAAGAAGAAGCATACTATTGCATCTTCTTCAAGTGTTCTTGTAATTGAGAACTGCTTTTCAGTCAGTCCTACCTCCTGGGTACTAGATACCAGATCAGGATCTCATATCTGTAATTTATTTCAGGGACTGAGAAAAAGTAGGATGGTTGGACCTGGTGATATGTCCCTCAAAGTAGGGAACGAAGCATAAGTCAATGCTGCAGCCGTCGGTGAATATCACCCAGTGTTGCCAAATAGCAGTACTATGATTTTGAACAATTGCTACTATGTAGCTTTCATGGTTTGCAACATCATATCAGTTTATTTATTTGATAAAGATGGATATAAGTTTGTTCTTGATAGAAATATCATGAACATTTACCTTAATTAGATATTGGTTGCAGAAGGTACACTGTGTAATGGTATCTATGTTCTAAATCAAAATACAGTTCTCAATATACAAAACACGCGCAAGAGGAAGAGTTGAGATACGAACGAATCCTACTTGTGGCATTGTAGACTTGGTCATATCAGAGAGAAAAGACTAAGTAAGTTGCATAAAGATGGACTTTTGAATACGTTTGAATTTTTATCTTATGAAACTTGTCAGTCTTGTCTCAAGGGAAAGATGTCCAAATCTCAATTCACCGGACACGGAGAAAGAGCAGCAGAGCTCTTGGGACTCATGCAAGGGTTGGGTTCTCGTACTTCATCACATTCACTGACGATCTCTCTAGGTTCGGTCATGTGTATATTATGAAACACAAATATGAAGATTTTGAGAAATTCAAAGAATACAGAAACGAAGTAGAGAACCAGACTGGCAAAAGTATCAAGATCCTCCGATCTGATAGGGGAGGGGAGTACTTAAGTACGGAATTCCAGGGCTTATGAAAGATAATGGTATTCTCTCTCAGCTCACTCTTCCGTATACACCACAGAACAATTGTGTATCAGAGCGGAAGAACCGTACCCTATTAGACATGGTTCGCTCCATGATGAGTAACGCCGAGTTGCCTCTTTCATTTTGGGGACATGCGCTTTTAACAACGGCATATATATTGAATGATGTTCCATCCAAATCAGTGCCTAAGACACCATTCGAGATATGGAATGGTAAAAGGCCATATCTTAAAAGATTTAAGATATGGGGTTGTCCGGCTTATGTTAAAAAGCATAATCCGGATAAACTAGAGGCACCATAAGTTTTTTGTAAGTTTTTAGGATATCCAAAGAATGGTTATGGATATCTGTTCCAGCACACCGAGGAACAGAATGTGTTTGTTACTCAGCACACCACCTTTTTAGAGTGGCAATTTCATGCAAAAGAAATAAGTGGGAGCGCGGTAAAACTGGAAGCAATTCTAGAGGGAAAAACTATAACTGAAAATTTGCTGAAACTTTAAGATTCAATAGTCCCAGACGAACCCCATCCACTCCGCAGATCTGGTAGGATTTCTCATCTGCCTGAGAGATACTACAGTTTTCTCATAGACGGGAATTGAGAGGATTGCATCTTGGAAGAAGATGATCCTACTAGTTTCAGGAAGGCCATTATCAGTAGGGACTCTGATAAGTGGCTGGATACTATGCAATCCGAAATGGAGTCCAGGTACCCCAATAAAGTGTGGACCTTAGAAATTGCTCCACCTGGGTAAAACCAGATGAAAATGGATCTACAAAAGGAAATTTGGTGTAGATGGCTAGGTGGAAACCTATAAGGCTAGACTCGTTGCGAAAGGTTTTCCTCAAAGACTAGGTGTGAACTATGACGAAACCTTTTCTCCAGTGGCTATGCTCAAATCCATTCGGATCCTACTTGCCATTGCTCTATTCCATGACTATGAGATCTGGCAGATGGACGTAAAAACGGCTTTTCTAAATGGATGTTTAGAAGATTACGTTTATATGGATCAACCAGAAGGTTTTATAGACAGTGGGAGCAGCGGGAAGGTGTGCAAGTTGCTTAAATCCATTTATGGATTAAAGCAGGCATCGTGAAGTTGAAACATCTGTTTTGATGAAACAGTCAAGAATTTTGACTTCATCAAAAACGAAGATGAGCTATGTATTTATAAGAAGATTGTAGGATGAACTGTCGTATTCCTAGTCTTATAAGTGGACGATATTCTTTTGATAGGAAACGATACTCCTATGCTACAATCGGTCAAGTTATTCTTGTCACAACGGTTCTCCATGAAGGACTTGGGTGATGCCTCGTACATTCTGGGGATCAAGATCCACAGAGATAGATCCAAGAGATTACTGGGACTTTCACAGTCCAGGTACATAGAGACTGTACTAAAGAGATTTAGTATGGAAGATTCCACGAGCGGTAATATACCCGCATTACACGAAATCAACCTCTCCAAGGAGATGTCTCCCAAGACTAATCAGGAGTTCGCATGAGCACCATACTCTACGCTTCGGCGTGGTGAGCCGGTATCTGTCAAACCCGGGTGAGGGTCATTGGACGGCTGTGAAGAATATTCTCAAGTACCTAAGAAGGTCTAAGGAAATGTTCTTAGTATATGGTAATGGAGACCTCATGGTCGAGTCCTTTATCGATTCTAGCTTTCAGAGTGACATGGATGACAACAAGTCTGTCTCGGGTTTTGTGTTTACCCTCAACGGAGGGGCGGTGTGTTGGAGGAGTTCCAAACAGGACACCATCGTAGACTCGACGATGGAGGCTGAATACATTGTTGCAAGCGATTCTGCAAAAGAGGCGGTTTGGATGAAAAAGTTCATTATTGAAATTCAGGTAGTTCCGTACATTATTGATCCGATACCTGTGAATTATGATAAAAATGGGGCTATAGTTTTAGCGAAGGAACCACGTTCCCATCAGAAATCCAGACACATCTTAAGGCGGTATCACCTGATCAGGGAGATTATAGATCGCCAGGAGATCGAGGTCCGGAGAGTGGATACAAAAGAAAACATGGCAGATCTAATTATAAAGGCTCTCCTTCAAGCACAGTTCGAGCAAATTTTTGAGATGTTGGGTATGCTGTACGCCAGCAGCTGGCCTTAGAGCAGACGTTGGGTATTCGGTACACCAATTACTGGCCTTTAGTGTAAGTAGGAGATTGCTGGATATGTATGCCCTAGAGGCCATTATTGTATATGTATACATATGGATACTAGGGATTGTTAGTGATATATTCCCTAGAGGCCACTATTGTATCAAACTGATTTGTATATTACTTAATAGAGCTTGGGATATATACAGATATAGTAACAGTCTTGCTCAAAATGGTAGTATGCTACCTGGTTTTGTTTCTACCTCAATATGTGCATATGTTTCCTAGTATATCGCTTATACATATTGGTAGAGCCATTAGGATCTTTGCTTGATTACCAGCGTTGTGATGGCAGTCACACTAGTGGGGATTGGATAGTCTATAAGCACATCCTTATACAGGTCCCTAGTCGTAGGATTATCGAGACAGGGCATCAATACTCCAGAGTAGACTAGTGTATACGCTTCTCATCCCAGCAGGGAAGATGGTCTGTCCCACAGCCATTAGTTTGTCATACTGGAGATAGTATGCAGGTGCTCATTAGGTTATGAGTTATACTGGACGGGCTTGTGGGGAACTGTTGGTTGGTATTATACATATCGTCAGATAGCAGTTCCTAGGTGACATGAGTACAACATAGTATGTTGACTTAACACTGCTGCTTCACTTCGAGTGTGTTCCCACTGTTCTTAGATTACAACCCTACTACGGCTCTATTGAGTCATGCAAATAGGTAGTAGTTGGGAGCAGTCCTGAAGTACTTGGAGGCGGTTAGAAAGGATTCGTCTCTCTCGGTATTAGGGGTTGATATCACATTGTGTTCAGGAAGTAACTACACAAAGTCCCTGGCCAGGGAAAGTGAGATTTACTGGTATGTACTCAGTAGTTTCTTAGGGTGTTTGGGACTCTCCCCCGGCAAGACTTATTGCGCTATTAGGGGTCTGACGTTTACTGCCCCTCTAGGCTCGATATGCGATATTCTTATACGAATAGATCAGAATGTACGGAGATTGTCACGGACAGGGTCAGTTGGAGTTCGGATAAGTTATGCTCATCGGCTTTCTTATCGACATCTACCTGGGGGCCGTTACGTACAGCTAGTGCCACTTGCGGCCTGTGGTTAAACCTACTGCCAGCGTAGTGTCGAGTCTTTAGAGTCTCATACAGAGGGTTTCCCTGCATTGGGCGAAATATGTAGAGGTCGTATGGTTTTACGACAAGGGTTTGGTTACATACGTGTACTTGTGCACGGATGATGATGTGGACAGATAATACTAGTGGGCTTGGTTTAAGCCAGATCCTAGTTTTATACCGATGGATTGTTTTCGTCTCTTTTGTATTCGTATTTTTCGGAATACGGATACGGTTATGTATATATGGACGATGGGCATTTTTGTAAAATGCTAAATGAAGATGACTTGACATAATTGCATTATTCTTCTTAGGTTAAATTAATAATGCATTATGTAATTAGGAAATGAGGTGGATATTGCATGAATTTGGACATGGCTTCTTTGGACACTTGTTGCCTTTTTAAGCCATGAGTCATTTGTTGACTATTCAACTCTTTTTCTAATTATTCATTGTGATTTATCTCATGATTAATAGAAAGAGTTCAGTTCACAACAAACGAATAGACTCATTTCCATTTTCATTGCTTGAGCTCACTAGCTTTTCCTTCTTCATCTTCATCTACCTCAAAACCCTAGTACACTCATGTGTTGAGTAATATAGGGTAAAAAGAGATAAACCAATCCACTCACACACTCTACATACCTTAGGTCATCTAGTGTAGAATACTACATGATTTAGTTTCTTTGGTTGTTGAAGAAGGAGCCCGGTATACAAGCTCTCGGTTGGATCATCTTCGATCTAAGAAAGCCGACGAGGAGACGACATCCACACCACTCCAAGGAGCTCATGCAGGTGAGGAGGAAAGCGAGGAGAAGAAGGACCGGTTATGTAAGGTATAACTTCTGTAAATGTAGTGTATACTTCATATTCTTTGTGCTAGTTTAGGTTTGGATATGATCTTGGCGGTTTGTCGATGCTACGAAGCTCATAATTTCGTATTTTATATTTTCCGCCTCCCCGCGATCCCGTGGGGTGCATAGCATGGACTTACAGTGTATCAAAGCCAACTAAACCTATTCTAGATTATTAGCAAGTATTAGAACTTTGATCGTCGGAAAAACTGGAAAACTGGAAAACTAAACACCAAAAACCCTACATTCTATCGATTTTTAAAACTGTCTGGAACATTATTTCAATACCATGAAAAATTTGTGGAAGGTTTTCTAAGATAACACAAGAAAAATGAGCCACGAAATCGCCAAGTCGGCCGCGGAACCGCCGCATAATGGACCGTTCTGCGGCAGAGTCGCAGCCGAGTCAAGGCCGATTCAACTCATCTTTCTTCTATTATTTCTTAATTTGCTGTTTTCTTTTCTGGTATATTTGGTTACTACTCAGTGTGTTTTTTGAATGCCTGTTCCCATTTGGGGTGGTCATGGAAAATATATTTCGATCGAATTTCTATTGTACTTGGCTAATTGGTCCTTCCGTATGGTTATATGTGTTTTTAAATCTCAACTAATTGCTATATGTCGGTTAGTCTGGGATTGCATATAACTATTGGTTTGTGTATATGAATTTTGTTGGATCATCGATGATGAATAGCCGGGGATGTGTGATGAGTGTTTTTATCTTTCATTCAATGTAAATTGTAATTTGATGTAATATTATTTTGCGGGGCACATCCGGGTTGAGCTTGTAGCCACCGTTGTATTATTTTCTTTTTACAATTTTCTGCTCATAGGATAGACCTAAGGCGGGGTGCACAAACTACCGGGTTCTTTGAAGTGTCGAGTGGCCTACTCACTATGCTGAGGGAGGTTGCTTCACTTCTGGAATTTGGCGGGTAGTTTGCCGCTTCCGTAGGGGTCTGGGGTAGGGTTTGGATATTCATCACGACCGTGGAATCCGTCTTTCGTTACAGGCTTAAACGAAACACGGAATTTCTAGTATATCCAACATATTCATCTGTGATCTGGAATGATTATTACTGCGTTAGATGAATACTATTATTATATATGTTATATAATAGACGTTACTTATATTTTACATCCACGCTAGTCCAGCCCCCGCTCTGGCGTTAGTTAAGTAACCTAACGGTGTTAGATGGGGTCCAGTGGCCAATGCGGATGACATAAGTGGACGTTGTATTTTGTCTTTTTCTGTAATGATAGATGTAATTGATGGGACTGCATTAGATTAATGCAAAGAAAATAAACCAATACTGAATCGTTGGAACAAATTTAAAACCACTCAATTTTTTCAAAATAGCAGACTTTTAAATGTGGAGATTAAACCAATCCTTTTAAAATCTATCAGGTTCCTTCGATTATATCAAGTTCACTATGTTTATGGTTTCTCCAAAACCATTCGTAGCCCTCTGTCATTTCAGTTGGGTATTCAGTAGTATTCAAGCTATGTATTTTGACCTTCGCCGAGGCATAGTGATTTGTAGCTGCTGGATATTCATCTGTAGCATAGAATGATGCGTTGGTTTAGGACAGTCGTACTACTATTTTGGCCTTCGTCAAGGGTATGTACGGGTGAGTTCAAATTAACCTGGATAATGACGGGTAGAACTTGACATGTGACTTATGATATGTTGGCCTTCGTCAAGGTCATAAGAGCATGGGGCAAAAACCCACATCGGGAGTTTCTAAAGAAACTGAAACTTGCTACTGTTGCATACCATTTTAAGTGTGATAATTTTGGTAGGATTCCTTCAGCTTTATCACACGATGATATTTGGATCCTGATCCTACTATGAGTATATGCTACTCTTCGGGAGATTTTTTCACTAAACGATCAATGCTATAAACTAAGTAGGTGTCTAGAACGGTGTTAGCAAGGGCAATGCCTCCAGGGAAAAGAGGTTATATAATTAAGGAACTTCACGAAAGCGTTGCAAAACCTCCCTCGAAGTACCAACACCAGCCTGGCTGAAAGGTTAAGCAAGTATTGTACGGTGAGATTAAACCTGACTAGTTCTTCTTTTATGGTTTGAAGAGGGATTCGAGAAACAGTGGGAGCCATCATGTTTAGATAAATTAAAAACCAATCTAAACTTGCAGGAGTATAATGCTGAGTGTTTCTTCTCTCTCTCCTAATCGGAAAGACCTTGTGACCGGACATGGGTTACAGCTAGATAATAAGTTGGCTGAACCAGACTATATTAACTGGCAAAGGTTTGTCTAGATGTCCATTGTCTATGACAAGCTGGACCACCTCATTACTACTAAAGCCCTGCCGTCCCAGGTCCAGTTTTCCACCGTCGCGGATGATATCCGTAAGACAAGGGAAAAATATTGTGCGAATGCCAGTGCCTCATGTTAACCTCAGTAGATGGTGTATACCAGAGGGAGAACGAGAAAATGGACTTAGTTTCTATCTTCCTCCATAACAAAGTTTCATATGGAGAGCAATCTCATATCGCAAGATATGAGACCTTGAAGGAATTGCTTCAAGCGAGGTTGGCTATCGGATCATCTGTAGGGGACCACGTCCTTACAATGACTAGCTTTATTGATGAGCTCACAGACCTGGAGACCACATTGGAGAACGAGTCGAGTACTGACTTAGATCTATAGTCCCTAAATTCTACATACGCCTAGGGGAAGAAAGTTATACTTCCAGTTGAGGGCACCCAGAAGGAAACCAAGAAAACACCCGTTCTGCTTATTGGAAAGTCTTCCTTTTCTAGATCCGAGGCGAAAGCCAAGGGTGAGAAGAAGAAAACCTCCGAAAAAACGATAGGAGGTGTTGGTAAAGTAGAAAGAAAAGGAAGGGCAAAAGTTTCAGGGCTAACAGTAGGGAAGGAGGGTTATTCCTATTGTTACGGGAAAGGGCATTGGCAGAAGAGATGCAGGGCTTGGAAAGCCAGGATCCAGGATCCGAAGCACGTTGTGGCTTCGACTTCAGGTGTGTTAGTAATTGAAAACTGTATGTCAATTAATTCTACTTCCTGGGTACTAAATACCATATCAGGATCACATTCCTCTTAGGCTTTGAGAAACCATAGAATTATCAGGGCAGGTGATATGACTCATAGGAGTTGCTAACGGAAGGAGCGTGGACGCTGTATCCGTAGGGAAATATCACCTAAGATTGACAAGTGAGCAGATGTTGATTTTACATAACTGTTTGTATGTACCTAGTCAAATTTGTAATATCATATCTGTATCCTTATATTCTAAGGAAGGATATGATTTTACATATGTAAGCGATGTGGTCCACATCCACCTTAATCATAGTTTTGATTGGGCCCGGTACACTAGAGGACAATATATGTGATAAATCAAGCTCAGGTTTTCAAACACACTTTTAAGAATGTCTCCAGAATAAAATATAACTTTCTTATGGCATTGTAGACAGGGTCACTTCAATGAAACACGGTTGTCGAAGTTACATAGAGAGGGATATTTGAATCCGTTCGAATATCATCTTATATAACTTTTCAATCTTGTCTCATAGGAAAGATGACAAAGACTCCATTCACTAGACACGGTGTAAGAGCGAGCGAGCTCTTAGGACTCATACACAGCAATGTGTATGGTCTAATGTCTACACATGCATGAAGTGGTTATTCCTAGTTCATTACTTTTACGGATAAAATTCTCTAGGAAAGGACATGTCTTCTTGTTGAAGCATTAATCCGAGGCCTTTATGAAATTCAGAGAATATAAGAATGAAGTGGAAAAACAAATAGGCAAAAGTATCAAGACACTGAGATCTGATCGATGTGATAAATACTTAATTTCCGATTTCCTGGATTATCTATAAGAGAATGGAATTCTTTCTCAGATTACTCTTCCATACACAACTCAACACAACGGTATATCGGAAAGGCGGAACAGAACCCTATTGGATATGGTTCGTTCCATAATGAGTAAAGCTGAGTTACCGCGATCTTTCTGGGGATATCCACTAGAATCAGCTGCATATATTTTGAACAAGGTTCCTACCAAAACTGTGCCTACCACACCATATCAGATATGGAGTAGGATGAAACCCCATCTTCAGTACCTGAAGATATAGGGATGTCCAGCTTTTGTAAAAAAGCAGCATGCGGACAAACTCGAGGCACGCTCAATACTGTGTAAGTTTATGGGATACCCAAAGAACTCCAGGGGGTATTTTTTTTATTACGCAGAGGAACAAAAGGTTTTTGTTTCTCATCATGCCCACTTTTTAGAAAATCAATTTTTAGAAAATGAAACTAGTAGGAGCATAATAGAACTGGAAGAAATTCCAGAACCATAAGCTATTACCAAAAGTACGGTAGAACTAGAGGTTTCAAAAAAACAGGACATTCCGGCACCACTCCACAGGAGTAGTAGGCTGTCCCATCCACCCGAGAGATACTACAGTTTTCTCGTAGACGGGGATAGAGAGGATTGCATCATTGACGATGATAAGCCAACTAGCTTCCAGTAGGCCATTCACAGCGGCGACTCGGTAAAATGGTTGGATACAATGGGGCCGAGATGGAGTCCATGTACACTAACAAAGTATGGACTTTGGACTTTGCTCCAGAAGGGGTAAAACCCGTAGACTGCAAATGGATCTTCAAAAAGAAGATTGGTGTAGATGGAAATGTTGAAACATATAAGGCTAGACGTGTTGCAAAATGTTTTCTTCAAAGACCTGGTTTGGAATATGATGAAACCTTTTCTCCAGTGGCTATACTCAAATCCATTCGGATCCTTCTTACTGTTGCTGCCTTCCACGATTATGAGATCTGGCAAATGGACGTAAAGACGGTCTTTTTAAATGGATATTTGGAAGATTGCGTCTATATGGACCAGCCATAGGCTTTCATTCAATGTGGGAACACCGGGAAAGTGTGGAAGTTGCTTAAGTCCATTTATGGACTAAAACAAGCATCGCGGAGTTAAAACATCTGTTTTAATGAGACGGTCAAAGAATTCGACTTTACCAAAAATCCAGATGAACCATATATATATATATATATATATATATATTACGATCAGTCAAAAGGTTTCTTGTCACAGAGGTTCTCGATGAATGACCTGGGTGATACAAACTACATTCTGGGGATCCAGATATATCATGATAGATCAAAGAGGATAATGGGATTTTTTAAGTCAAGGTATATCAACACCATACTAAAAATATTTAGTATGGAAGATACAAAGCACGGTAATCTACCGGCTTGTCACGGAATCAGCTTATCCAAAGAGATGTCCTAAAAAGAATGATTTGGAAAGGGCTCGCATGTCGATTATACCCTACGCTTCTGCAGTAGGCTCTATAATGTATGCAATGTTGTGTACCAGACCAGATTTTGCTTACGCACTAAGCATGGTAAGCCGGTATCAGTCAGACCCAGGGGAGAAGCAACTGGGAAGCAGTAGTGAACATTCTCAAGTGCCTGAGAAGGACTGAGGAGATGTTCTTGGTGTATGGCAGAAAAGGACCTCCAGATCGAGGCCTTTGCTAACTCCAGCTTCCAGAGTAACAACGACGACTCCCATTCCATGTCGGATTATGACTTTACCCTCAGTGAAGGGGAGGTCTGTTGGAAGAGCTCCAAGAAGAACACCGTTGCTGACTCGACGATGGAAGCGGAGTATATCGCTGCTTGTGACACCGCGAAAGAAATGGTCTGGATGAGGAAGTTCCTTCTAGTTGTATGTATGCCGTAGAGGCCAGTATTGTACAGATGATGTATATTATATTGGATGCTTGGACATATATAGAGATGACTTTCTTGCTCGATATGATAGTATGCTATCTGGTTGCTCTTTATCTTAACATGTATACTTGTCTCTTTATACTGTCTTATAGTTACATGTTGGTAAAGCCCTTAGGATGTGTACTTGACTACCTGGACTATGATGCGGATCATACCAGTGGGGATATGGTAGTCCATAAGTACATCCTTCAAGGTCTCTAGTCGTAGGTGTATCGAGACGGGGCATCGATATACCAGTGTAGACTAGCGTATACGCTTCTCGACCCATGAGATGGGTGATGGATGATCCCATATCCATTGGTGTTTGACATCAGAGATGGTATACGGGTGCTCAGTGGAGACTGGGTACACTGGACGGACTCGCCGAGAACTCCCAGATGGTATTATACCTTACGACAGATGGCAGTTCTCTGGTGACACTTGTGCAGGTTAGTCTGTAGACCCGAGATCGTCATAGAGTCTTGTGTGATTCCCACTGTGCTTTGATTTCCACCTTACCACGTCCATGAGGGCATGCAAAATGGTGGTTTTTGGGTACAGTCCCGAGTCACATGGAGGCAATGAGCGATAGGAGGGGTTTCGTCTCTTCCGGTATTGGGGGTTGATGTTGCGCTGTGCTCGATTGGCTATAACAGGGAAGTCCCTGGCCAGGGCTGATTTAGAGATTTGCTGGTAAGTGTTACCAGTAATTTCTCGACCCGTTATGAGCCTCACATCGGCACGACTTATCGGTTATTGGGGTCTGACGTTTACCACCCCTAGACTTGATATGCGACATATCAGACGAGGAGACCGGACTGTACGGGAAGTGTTACCGGCAGGATTTTACAGGAGTTGGAGCGGGCTTGCTTGCTGATCTTCTGATCGCTCAATACCCGTGTAGCCGTTACGTCCAGCTAGTACCGCTGACGGCTTATGGGTGCTTGATGTGATCATTACCTACTGTCGGCGTATTGACGAGTCTTTAGAGTCCTACATAGAGGTTTTTCTGGCTCAGGCAAAACGAAATAGGAGCACGTATGTGATATGAGCGGGACCGAGAATAATGCGTATATGTGATACCGTATTTTATCCTCGCGACTTTTTGTATCGGTCGGTTATATATGATATGACCGGGTTATCGAATCAAGTGTTGATTCGATAAGTCGATACGATGAATGTTAGTCGGTTATATGAGATATGACCGAATTATTAAGTCAAGTATTGATTTAATAATTAAGTGTATAATTGTATATTAGATATACTAACACTTGTTCCCTTTAGGATTTTTCTCACAAGAACACTTGAATATATATATATATATATATATATATATATATATATAAATATGTGTGTGTGTGTGTGTGCGTGCGTGTGATATATATCTTAAAAGTGTTTTCTTTTGTATCATGGTAGATGATACACTATACATGGGTGTGCAAGACATACACCATACTATTTAGGATGGTGGTTAATATTTATGTAAAGTAATTACAAATTAGTGAAGCTTATGTCATAAGTATGAAGCTTGTAGAAGATTTTGGATGCTTTGACAAAGTCCACTTAATTTGTTTTTCTTTAGATTTTCATTAACCTAACCAACTTGACTTAGCCATGGTTATGTCCCGCCATGAGTTAGTATATGATACTCACTCACCATGGTTAGCATTCTCACTTAATCATTATCCTCATTTTCTTTTCTTTAGTTCATCATCTTCTTCTTCATTGAGCAAGAGAAAAAGCTTGCTAGGGTTTTGAAAAAGTGAGATAGATTGTAAGAAACAAAAATCCAAAGAGAACCCACTTCATATTTCCTTATCCTCTACTAGATTAGCACTTTAGTATAGGGTGTTTGCTTCACTAATTCCTTATTTAGTGAAGTAGGAGCTTGAGTCGGAATTCCCTCGATGTAGATCATCTTCGGACTCGGAGACTTCTACCAAGGTTGCACCTTTCGCCTCGTGAAGCCATGCAAAGGTCCGGGAGAACTACGATCGCAGCGAATGGACTTCATCAAGGTGCTTTAGAAGTGAAGGACCGATCTACAAAGGTTGTATTTCGTGTTCCCTTAGAAGTTAAAGTTGTTTACTTGCTTTTGATTCGCCTAAACTCTAGTATACGATCTTGCTTAGTGTTATTCGGCACATAAAAATTTAATTTTGGCATGGTCGTTGCCTTGTAGAGCCTCGTTAGTGTGCCTAGTAACCCTACAGTGGTATCAGAGCCTAGCTAGAGCATTAGGCGATGCGTTAACGAAGTTAAAACTCAAACGAACCCGACAACGTCGAAATCAACCCCTCTCTGGACTTTTTTCAAAATCTGGGTTTTTTCAGAATTAAAAATACCTAAAAAATTCAGCAGGTGAATATAAGAATTGTTGTGAAAAACGAGAACACAATACATCTAAACCGCCGCGGAACCGCGGCCGTACCGCTCTTGGGCCGCGGATCCGCGGCAGTACAGGGGATATTGGTACTCATTTTTACACAGTAATTCCTAGTTCTGTTATTTGTATTTTATGGGTATTTTTATTATGAATCAAGGGTTGAGTATTCCGGGGTCTATTTTGTAATCGTCGATTCGATTGGATTATTTAATTTTGTTTTGTTATTTACGGATAATTTAGAAAGTATTAAAATGTTCGAACGGATATCCTTAACTCAATTTTTCAAGGCACGAAAAACATTCAAGTGTTGAATTTTTCTTGGGTTTAAATCTTTCGGAAATACGTGCATGTGACGCGATGGACCCTCTAGAAGATAACAAACCTTAACTCGATTATGTGACCGTCTTGAACTGCCCTTTGAACCTTAGGATTTGGGGCAGTACGGCATGCCTTATGTGAGGCGTTGGCTTGACCCTTCTACGGCTGGACCGTTGCTACTGTGACGCATTCTGGAATTTTTGAACTCCGTTCAAGTGTTGAGCTATTTAGGAAATTTTGGGTATTTGATTATTCGATCGGAAAGTTTAATACTGTCTATTTATCTGGAATGTGATACAATATGTGGAATTCATACAATTAGGCATGAAATGCGAAATATGTGATATTTTGGATTTACGATGTCTAAAGAGATTGTGGATTCCAAATGTTGTAGTTTTACACTTTCTTTTCTGCGACCGTAAGTGTAATATGTGATATCGCCGGTTTCGTTGCTATATGTCAACGACAATTAGGATGCACATATTTACTTACGTTGATGACATGAGATGTTATGTGTTGCTTGATATGTTATATTGGATCGTCGCGTTCTGAATAGCCGGGGTTTTTTTATGTGAGATGAGAGTTTTATTTTCATTCATGTAAAATATAAATGTATGTAATATTCTTTTATTGGGGCACTTCCGGGATGAGGTTGATGTCACCTTTTGTATATTATTTACTTTTCCGCACTAGGATCGACCCAAGGAGGGGAGCACAAGTAACCGGGTTCTAGGGTCCATTGGGACACTAACTCGAGGAGTCGAGTCCGGGTCTCCTAACCCTAGAATTAGAAGGGTTGCTTGCCGCTCTCGTAGGGGTCTAGGGGTGTGGGTTTGGCTATTCATCGCGACCGTGGAATCCATGTTTTATAGAGGCTCAAAATAAAACACGGACGTCCTAGTATATCCAATGTTTCATATATTTCTTCTGCTGCGATATCTGTGATGTGATCATTTGATGTTCTGTGATAAATACTGTATATATTATATATGATATATTATATAGACGTTACTTATGTTTTACACCCGCGCTAGCCCTGCCCTGCTCTGCCGTTAGTTACCTAACCTAACGGTGCACGAGGGGACTTCGAGGGGAATGCGGATGGCATAAGTGTACGTCGTATTTATCTGTTATGTTTAGGTGACTTAAATGATGGGACTTCATTAATGTGATTAATGAAAGAAAAGAAATCTAAAAGATGTTATAGAATCAAATTTTCAAATAAAAAGGGTAGCTACAGTTTTGCTTTGCATAGCGGTATATATGATATACCCTGCACCTTATTCGATGGGGAAAGAGCCAAGATCCCTTCACCGGGAGTGACCTCTTTAGCAAAACTGGCAGATGCTACAACATTCAGTTTGACTTTTGACTGCCTTTGGAGTTTTGCTTTGCATAGTGATGTATATGATATATCCTGCACCTTATTCCATGAGGAAAGAGCCGAGATCCCTTCACCGGGAGTGACCTCTTTAGCAAAACTAATAAAAGCCTCAAAATCACTCCATTTCAAAATTCACTTGATTCTACAACGATATCAAGTTCATTACGCAATAGGTTTTCAGAAATACCTGTCGTAGCCCTCCGTCATTTCAGATAAGAACTATTTAATATTCGTTCCGCGTTTGTTGGCCTTTGTCAAGGCGTAGTGTGCGGTAGCTAAATGGTGCTTATCTGCTTATGCATATGATGCAGATTGTTTTGGGGTAGTCGTACGACCTTGTTGGCCTTTGTCAAGGGTCGTGCGGCTGGGTTTGATTCAATCAAGAAATGACGGGTTGAACTTTACTAGCATCCTATGATTTGTTGGCCTTTGTCGGTCATAGGGGTTAGGGACAAAATATTATCGGGAATTTCAAGTGTTGAGATTTGCAATGAGATTGCATACCTTCTATGAGATTGTTGGATCCCGATACCCACTGCGAGTAATTGTTACTCCTGGGAGAGTTTTACACAGGACAATTAGCCGATCAAGTAGGTGTCTAGAAAGGTGTCAATGGGGTTACGCCTCTGGGAAAACGAGGTTTACTTTCATTAGGTCCGTGCGAAAGCACGGGGAACCTCCCTTAAAGTACCGACACTGGCCTGGCTGAAAGATTGGCGAAGTTGTAGGGTGTAATTAATCCCGGCTAGTCATTCCTTTTAGGGTTTGAAGGAAGATTTGATAAAAACAGTGGGAGCCATCCTGATTAGATAAGATAAATAACCAATCTGATCTTGCAAGAGCATACGCTAAAGTGTTTTCTTCTCTCTCTCTCCAGGTAGCGACCATATCATGCCTTAATAAAGATAATAATATGGATGTATTGACCGAACCCGCATGTTATACTGTGCTAGGGAACGTTGGTTCCGTTCTTTCTTATAAGAGTTATAGGACTGAACAGGATATAGGGGAATACCTAGATTCCCATGCCACCCGAATGAAGAAAGTACATGTTGATGCATTTTCTTCGGGTGTGTTCATTACAGAAAACTGTTTCTCCATTTCCTCTACGTCCTGGGTATTAGATACCGGGTCAGGATCCCATATATGTAATCAGTTACATGGGCTTAGAAAAGGTAGAGAACTTGGAGAAGGTGATAAAGACATAAGGGTTGGAAATGGTGCAATTGTTGCAGCTAAAACCGTCGGGGAATATCACCTTGTATTGTCAACTGGTAATACATTGGTTCTGAACGAATGTTATTACATGCCGAACCTGATATGCAACATTATATCGATTTCTTTACTAAGTAAAGAGGGATATAATTTTTTATTACAGGATAATGTTATAAACATTTTCCTTAACCAAAAGTTGGTTGGATCAGGCACGTTATGCAATGGCATTTATGTTCTAAATCAATCAACAGTTCTGAGCATAACAAACACATACAAGAGGAAGAGTTCAGAACTGAACGAATCCTTATTGTGGCATTATAGACTGGGTCACATCAATGCGACATGACTAGCTATGTTGCATAAGGATGGATATTTAAATCCGTTTGAATTTTCATCATATGATACTTTCCAGTCATGTCTCAAAGGCAAGATGACCAAAACTCCGTTTACGGGACACGGAGAAAGAGTTACCGAACTCTTAGGACTGATACATAGTGATGTATGCGGTCCCATGTCTACACATGCCAGGGATGGTTCTTCGTACTTCATTACATTCACTGACGATCTCTCTAGATTCGGATATGTGTTCCTGATGAAACACAAATCAGAAGCTTTTGAGAAATTTAGAGAATATAAACAAGAAGTCGAGAACCAAACCGGGAAAAGTATTAAAATCCTTCGATCTGATCGAGGAGGTGAATACTTGAGCAATGAATTCCTGGACTTCCTAAAAGAGAATGGATTCTCTCTCAGCTAACTCCTCCATATACACCACAGCACAACGGTGTATCGGAACGGAGAAACTGCACCCTATTAGATATGGTGCGCTCTATGATTAGCACAGCTGAGTTACCTATTTTCTTCTGGGGGTATGTGCTGGAGACAGCAGCATACCTATTGAATCAAGTTCCATCTAAATCTGTACTTACCACACCATATGAAATATGGAGTGTGAAGAGACCATGTATTAAACGAGTTAAGATATGGGGTTGTCCGGCCTATGTCAAAAGGCAAAATCCGGACAAACTCGAGGCACGGTCAGTTCTATGCAAGTTTGTGGGATATCCCAAATATTCACATGGATATCTTTTCTACCATACTGAGGAACAAAAAGTGTTTGTTTCTCGACATGCCACCTTTTTAGAAAAGGATTTCTTGCAAAAGAAATTAGTAGCAGTGAGGTAGAACTGGAAGAAATTCTGGCTACACAAACTCAAACTGAAGATTTAGTGGAACCAGAGGATTCGGTAGTTCCCGAGGAACCTCGACCACTCCGCCGATCTAGTAGGGTTCCTCACCCACCTGAGAGATACTACGGTTTTCTCATGGATGGTGGGAGCGAGGATTGCATCATGGTTGATGATGACCCAACTAGCTTCGAGCAGGGGATCACGAGTGGAGACTCAGTGAAATGGCTGGATGCAATGCGGTCCGAGATGGAATCCATGCACACCAACAAAGTATGGACTTTGGAAGATGCTCCTGAAGAGGTAAAACCCATTGGGAGCAAGTGGATCTTCAAGAAAAAACTTGGTGTAGATAGGAAAGTGGAGACTTTCAAAGCTAGACTTGTTGTAAAGGAATTTTTGTCAAAGACCAGGTGTGGACTATGACGAAACCTTTTCTCCAGTGGCTATGCTTAAATCCATCCGGATCATGCTTGCCATCGCTGCATATCATGACTACGAAATCTGGCAAATGTATGTTAAGACCGCCTTTCTAAACGGTGATTTAGAAGAGTGCGTGTACATGACTCAGCCAGAGGGCTTCGTAGATAGTGGGAGCAGCAGGAATGTGTGCAAGCTGCTTAAATCTATTTATGGATTAAAGCAAGCATCGCGGAGTTGGAACATCTGCTTTGACGTCATTATCAAAGAGTTTGATTTCGTCAAAAACGTAGATGAACCTTGTATCTACAAGAAGGTGGCAGGGAGTAAGGTTGTCTTCCTCGTATTGTACGTGGATGACATACTCTTGATAGGAAATGACATTCATATGCTGCAATCGGTCAAGCTCTTCTTATCACAAAGATTCTCAATGAAAGATCTAGGTGATGCCTCCTGCATATTGGGAATCAGGATCTATAGAGATAGATCTAAAAGGATATTGGGATTGTCCCAATCCAGGTACATTGACAACATACTAAAGAGGTTTAGTATAGAAGAGTCCAAACATGGATTTTAACCCACAATCTCAGGCCTCACTCTCTCCAAAGAGATGTCTCCCAAGACTGATTTGGAGAGAGCTCGCATGCAAGAGATACCCTATGCTTCGGCTGTAGGCTCTATCATGTACGCGATGCTATGTACCAGACCCGATGTAGCATACTCACTAAGTGTAGTGAGTAGGTATCAAGCTGATCCTGGAGAGAGTCACTGGACAGCTGTGAAGAGCATTCTCAAGTACTTACGAAGGACTAAAGGGATGCTCTTGGTGTATGGTAACGGAGAACTCCAAGTGGAGTCCTTTACCGATTCGAGCTTCCAGAGTGATAAGGACGACTCTAAGTCGCAGTCGGGATTTGTCTTTACCCTTTACGGAGGGGCGGTTAGCTGGAAGAGTTCCAAGCAGGAAACCGTGGCAGACTCGACGATGGAGGCTGAATACATCGCTGCCAAAGAGGCTGTCTGGATCAAGAAGTTCATTACTGAACTTGGAGTAGTTCCATCCATTGAGCATCCAATACCTTTGCATTGCGATAACAATGGAGCGGTGACTTTGGCCAAGGAACCCAAGTCCCATCAGCGATCCAGGCATATTCTGAGGCGGTATCACCTGATCCGGGAGATAGTTGATCGCCGGGAGATCGAGGTTAGGAGGGTTGACACGAAGAACAACACAGCGGATCCACTCACGAAGGCCATTCCCTAGATACAGTTTGAGAGACTCTTCGGGATGCTCGGTATGCGATACTACAGCAGCTGGCCCTAGTGCAAGTGGGAGATTGTTAGTTGTATGTATGCCGTAGAGGCCAGTATTGTACAGATGATGTATATTATATTGGATGCTTGGACATATATAGAAATGACTTTCTTGCTCGATATGATAGTATGCTATCTGGTTGCTCTTTATCTTAACATGTATACTTGTCTCTTTATACTGTCTTATAGTTACATGTTGGTAAAGCCCTTAGGATGTGTACTTGACTACCTGGACTATGATGCAGATCATACTAGTGGGGACATGGTAGTCCATAAGTACATCCTTCAAGGTCCCTAGTCGTGGGTGTATCGAGACGGGGCATCGATATACCAGTGTAGACTAGCGTATACGCTTCTCGACCCATGAGATGGGCGATGGATGATCCCATATCCATTGGTGTTTGACATCAGAGATGGTATACAGGTGCTCAGTGGAGACTGGGTACATTGGACGGACTCGCCGAGAACTCCCAGATGGTGTTATACTTTACGTCAGATGACAGTTCTCTGGTGACACTTGTGCAGGTTAGTCTGTAGACCCGAGATCGTCATAGAGTCTTGTGTGATTCCCACTGCGCTTTGATTTCCACCTTACCACGTCCATGAAGGCGTGCAAAACGGTGTTTTTTGGGTACAGTCCCGAGTCACATGGAGGCAATGAGCGATAGGAGGGGTTTCGTCTCTCCCGGTATTGGGGGTTGATGTTGCGCAGTGCTCGATTGGCTATAACAGGAAAGTCCCTGGCCAGGGCTGATTTAGAGATTTGCTAGTAAGTGTTACCAGTAGTTTCTCGACCCGTTATGAGCCTCACATCGGCACGACTTATCGGTTATTGGGGTCAGACGTTTACCACCCCTAGACTTGATATGCGACATATCAGACGAGGAGACCGGACTATACGAGAAGTGTTACCGGCAGGCTTTTACAGGAGTTGGAGCGGGCTTGCTTGCTGATCTTCTGATCGCTCAATACCTGGGTAGCCATTACGTCCAGCTAGTACCGCTGACGGCTTGTGGGTGCTTGATGTGATCATCACCTACTGCCGGTGTATTGACGAGCCTTTAGAGTCCTACATAGAGGTTTTTCTGGCTCAGGCAAAACGAAATAGGAGCACGTATGTGATATGTGCGGGACCGAGAATAATGCGTGTATGTGATACAGTATTTTATTCTCGTGACTTTTTGTATCGATCGGTTATATATGATATGACCGGGTTATCGAATCAAGTGTTGATTCGATAAGTCGATACGATGAATATTAGTCGGTTATATGAGATATGACCGAATTATTAAGTCAAGTGTTGATTTAATAATTAAGTGTATAATTGTATATTAGATATACTAATTTACATTTACTAACACTTGTTCACTTTAGGGTTTTTCTCACAAGAACACTTGAATATATATATATATATATATATATATATATATATGTGATATATATATATTAAAAGTGTTTTCTTTTGTATCATGGTTGATGATACACTATACATGGGTGTGCAAGACATACACCATACTATTTAGGATGGTGGTTAATATTTATTTAAAGTAATTACAAATTAGTGAAGCTTATGTCATAAGCATGAAGCTTGTAGAAGCTTTTGGATGCTTTGACAAAGTCCACTTAATTTGTTTTTCTTTAGATTTTTATTAACCTAACCAACTTGACTTAGCCATGGTTATGTCCCACCATGAGTTAGTATATGATACTCACTCGCCATGGTTAGCATTCTCACTTAATCATTATCCTCATTTTCTTTTCTTTAGTTCATTATCTTCTTCTTCATTGAGCAAGAGAAAAAGCTTGCTAGGGTTTTGAAAAAGTGAGATAGATTGTGAGAAACAAAAATCCAAAGAGAACCCACTTCCTATTTCTCCATCCTCTACTAGATCAGCACTTTAGTATAGGGTGTTTGCTTCACTAATTCCTCAGTTAGTGAAGTAGGAGCTTGAGTCGGAATTCCCTCGACGTAGATCATCTTCGGCCTCGGAGACTTTAAGCAAGGTCGCACCTTTCGCCTCGTGAAGCCATGCAAGGGTCCGGGAGAACCACGATCGCAGCGAAGGGACTTCATCAAGGAGCTTTAGAAGTGAAGGACCGATCTACAAAGGTTGTATTTCGTGTTCCCTTAGAAGTTAAAGTTGTTTACTTGCTTTTGATTCGCCTAAACTCTAGTATACGATATTGCTTAGTGTTATTCGGCACATAAAAATTTAATTTTGGCATGGTTGATGCCTTGTAGAGCCTCGTTAGTGTGCCTAGTAACCCTACAGCTCTTAACAGAACTTCAGGTGGTTCCTTCCATTGTTGGTCAAACACTTTGGTATTTTGACAAAAACGGCGCTATAGGTTTAGGGAAGGAACCCAGGTCCCATCAGAGATCCTGACATATCTTGAGGCGGTACCACCTGATCAGGAAGATCGTTGATCGCCAGAAGATCGAGGTGAGGAGTGTAGATTTGGAGAACAACACTGCAGATCCACTCACCAGGGCCATCCCTCAGACATGTTCGAGAGGCTATTCGAGATCATTTATCTGCGATATGCCAATATATGGCCTTAGTTCATATGGGAGATTGTTAGTGATATATGCCCCAGAGGCCATTATTGTATCATACTGGTTTGTTTATTACTTAATGGAAGCTTGGGATATACACAGATATAGTAATAGTCTTGCTCAAAATGGTAGCATGCTACCTGGTTTTGTTTCTACCTCAATATGTGCATATGTTTCCTAGCATTACGCTTATACATATTTGTAGAGCCCTTAGGATCTTTGCTTGATTATCAGTGTTGTGATCGCAGTCACACTAGTGAGGGCTGGGTAGTCTATAAGCACATCCTTATACAGGTCCCTAGATGTAGGATTATCGAGACAGGGCATCAATACTCCAGAATAGACTAGTGTATACGCTTCTCATCCCAGCAGGGGAGATGGTCTGTTCCACAGCCATTAGTACGTCGTACTGGAGATAGTATGTAAGTGCTCATTAGGTTATGAGTTACACTGGACGGCCTCATGGGGAACTGTTGGTTGGTATTATACATATCATCAGATAGGAGTTCCTAGGTGACATAAGTACAACATAGTCCATTGACTTAACTCTGCTGCTTCGCCTCGAGTGTGTTCGCACTGTTTATAGATTACTACCCTACCACGGCTCTATTGAGTCGTGCAAACAGGTAGTAGTTGGGTGCAGTCCCAAAGCACTTGGAGACAGTGGCTGTTAGATAGGATTCACCTCTCCCGGTATTGGGGGTTGATATCGCACTGTGTTCGGAAAGTCACAAAACAAAGTCCTTGGCCAAGACAAGTGAGATTTACTGGTAGGTACTCCAGTAGTTTCTCAGGGTGTTTTGGACTCTTCCCCGGCACGACTTATTGCGCTCTTAGGGATCTGACGTTTACCGCCCCTCTAGGCCCGATATGCGATACTCTTAGAAAAACAGACCGGACTGTACGGAGATTGTCACAAACAGGCCCAGTAGGAGTTCGGATGAGTTATGCTCATCGGCTTTCTTATTGACATCTACCTGGGGGCCATTACGTACAGCTAGTGCCGCTTGCGGCCTATGGTTAAACCCACTGCCAGCATAGTGTCGAGTCTTTAGAGTCCCACACAGAGGGTTTCCATGGATTGGGCGAAATATGCACAGGTCGTATGGTTTTACGACATGGGTTCGGTCACGTACGTATACTTATGCACGGATGATGATTGCGGACAGATAATACTGGTGGCTTTGGTTTAAGCCAGATTCTAGTATTATACCGATGGATTGTTTTCGTCTCTTTCGTAGTCATATTTTTCAGAATATGGATATGGGTATGTATATACGGACGAGGGGTATTTTTGTAAAATGCTAAATGAAGATGACATGACATAATTGCATTATTCTTTTTAGGTTAAATTAATAATGCATTATGTAATTAGGAAATGAGGTGGATATTTCATGAATTTGGACATGGCTTCTTTAGACACTTGTTGCCTTTTCAAGCTATGAGTCATTTATTGACTATTCAACTCATTTTCTAATTATTGATTGTGATTTATCTCATGATTAATAGAAAGAGTTCAGTTCACAACAAAGGAATAGACACATTTCCATTTTCATTGCTTGTGCTCACTAGCCTTTCCTTCTTCATCTTCATCAACCTCAAAACCCTAGTACACTCATGTGTTGAGTAATCTCGGGTAAAAAGAGATAAACCAATCCACTCACACACTCTACATACCCTAGGTCATCTAGTGTAGCATACTACTTGACTTAGTTTCTTTGGTTGTTGAAGAAGGAGCCCGGTACACAAGCTCTCGGGTGGATCATCTTCGACCCAAGAAAGCCGACGAGGAAACGACATCCGCACCACTCTAAGGAGCTCACGAAGGTGAGGAGGACAGCGAGGAGAAGAAGGACCGGTTACATGAGGTATAACTTCTGTACATGTAGTGTATACTTCATATTCTTTGTGCTAGTTTAGGTTTAGACACGATTTTGGCGGTTTGTCGATGCTATGAAGCTCATAATTTTCATATTTTATATTTTCGGCCTCCCCGCGATCCCGCGGGGTGCGTATCATGGACTTATAGGGATATGTATGTACAGGACAATCTTACTCAGTTATATAGTATATTATTTCAGTTGTCTTTATCTGATATGTGTATTTGTTTTTATTGATGCTTTATCCAGCTTGCACATATTGATGAAGACATGATACAGTAGTATATTATTATGGTTTGTCTTTATCTTAACATGGCATATGTTATACTCGTTATTATATATTGCGATTACATGTTGATAAAGCCCGTAGAATCTTTCTTGACTACCTGCATTGTGATGGCGATCATACTTGTAGGAAAAGGGCAGTCTATAAGCACATCCTTAAATGGTCCCTAGTCGCTTGAGTATTGAGACTGGGCATTGATACTTCACAGTAGACTAGTGTATACGTTTCTAGACCCCGACGAGGGGAATGGTTGGTCTCGCAGCCATTGGTCTGATGTACCTAAGATCGTATTGAAGGGTTCCCTAGCATGACTACGGGGCTGTGGAAGGCATCGACCATGCCATTTTATAAAAAAACAGCGTGCTAGCGAACCCTAACGCAAGATCTTAACTAGAGAATTAGGAGTAAGCATCAATGTAAACAACTTTACACTAAGTGAATGATGAATACAACCTTTGTAGACCGATCCTTCACTTCAATAGCTCCATGTAGTTGTCCCTTCGCTCCAAGTAGTAGTCTCCCAGACTCTAGTTAGGCTCCACAAGATGAAAAGAACAAACTTGCTTGAAGTCTTCGACACCGAAGATGATCTATGTCGAGAAGACTCTAGCTCAAGCTACCTCTTCAATAAATGGGAAGTAGTGAAGCAAACAACCTAAACTAAATGGCTAGTCTAGTGTATTTTGATGAAGTAGGAATTTTTCTCACTTTAGAAATATTTTTCTCACACTTTTTCTTCACCTCAAGAAAATCAAGAGAGCTCAAACGAGATGAAGAAGAAGATGACGTCAATAATGGAAGAAAGAGTCAATGGCGACTATGGGTGAGATCATATCATATACGACCCTTGTAGAGACTTAACTATGGCTAAAGATAATGGTTGGGTTAATAAATATCTAATATAAGACAATATTAGTGGACTAAGTCAATGGTTTCCACAAGCTTCCAAAGCATCTTAAACCATGAAATTTCCACCTAATTTTGCATTTGCCTTAAATATATAAAACCCTAAATTATCTATGACATGGTATGAGTCTCATACACCCATCAACAATGTATCATCAAGCATGACACAAAGTAACAAACACAATTAACATATATCACATACATATTAAATGTAAAAGTGAGAAAAGAAATTCTTAAGTGAGCTAATATTAGTAAATGTATGTTAACATATCAAATATATAATTATACATTAAATTATTAAATCAACACTTGACTCGATAACCCGATTATATCACATATAACCGACCGATATCACATATCGCGAGAATAGAATACGTTATCATATACACGTATTAGCTGGGTTCCATAGCACGCCTAAGAGGTTCTTGAAGGCATCTACCATGCCGCATTTTAGAAAACAGTGAGCTAAAGAACCCGACACCAAGATCTTAACTAGAGAATTACGATTAAACTTGAATGTAAACATCTTTACAACAAAGTGAAAGGGAATACAACTTTTATAGACCGGTCCTTCCCTTCAAAAAGCTCATTGTAGTAGTCCCTTCGCTCCAAGTGATGATCTCCCGGACTCTAGTAAGGCTCCACAAGGTGAAATGAACAAGCTTGCTTGAAGTCTTCGAGGCCGAAGATGATCTACGTCGAGGAGACAGTAACTCAAGCTCCCTCTTCACTAATTAGGAATTAGTGAAGCAAACAATCTAAACTAAATGGATAATCTAGTGTAAGTTGATGAAGTAGGAATTTTGCTCACTTTAGAAATCTTTCTCTCACTCTAGAAATCTTTCTCTCACTCTTTATCTTCACCTTAAGAAAAGCTAGAAAGCTCAAAAATGAAGAAGAAGATGAAGTGAATAATAGATGAGAGAGTGAACCAACCATGGGTAAGAAAATATCATATACTCACTCTTGTTGAGACTTAACCATGATTAATGACAATGGTTGGGTTAATAAATATTTAATGTAAGACAAAACAAGTGGACTAAGTCAATGGGTTCTACAAGCTTCCACCAAGCATCAACCATGACTAATTTCCGCCTAATTTTGATTTACTTTAAATAAATAAACGCTACATTATCATAAGCATGGTGTGAGTCTCATACACCCATGTAGCATGTAGCATCAAGCATGACAAAATAATATATATCACATATATATTAAATGTGTACATGTGAGAAAAAGAAATGCTTAAGTGAGCTAATATTAGTTAATTTAAATTGATATATCAAATATATAATTATACATTAAATTATTAAATCAACACTTGATTTAATAATCCAGCTATATCACATATAATCGACTAATATTACATATCGCGAGATTAGAATACGATATCTCATACGTGCATTAATCTCGGTCCCGCACATATCACATATGTGCTCCTACTTCGTTTCGCCTGAGCCAGGAAACCTCTGTGTAGGACTCTAAAGACTCGTCAATACTCCGGCAGTAGGTGATGATCGTATCAGTCACCCACAAGCCGTTAGCGGTACTACCTGCACGTAACGGCCACCCGGGTATTGAGCGATCAGAAGATCAACAAGCATGCCTGCTCATACCCCTGTGAATCCAATAAGTAACACTACCGTACAGTTCGGTCTCTTCGTCTGATATTCGTCTGATATGTCGCATATCTAGCCTTGGGGGTGGTAAACGTCAAACCCCAATAGCCCGATAAGTTATGCCGATGTGAGGCTCATAACGGTTTGAGAAACTACTGATAACATTTACCAGTAAATCTCAGCAACCCTGGCCAGGGTTTTCTAGTTATGGCCAATCGAGCATAGCACAACATCAACCTCCAATACTGAGAGAGACGAAATCCCCTCTTATCACTCATTTCCTCCATGTGATTCGGGACTGTACCCAAAAACCACCGTTTTGCACGTTCTCTTGAATGTGGTAAGGTAGAAATCAAAGCACAGTGGGAATCACACAAGACTCTATGACGATCTCTTGTCAACAGACTAACCTGTACCTGTGTCACCTGAGAACTGCTATCTCACAATAGATATAATACCATCTAGGATTTCTCGACAAGTCCTGTTCAGTGTACCCAGTCTCAACTGAGCACCCGTATACAATTTTTGATGTCAAACACCAATGGATGTGGGATCATCCATCGCCCATCATATGGGTCAAGAACCGTATACGCTAGTCTACTCTGGAATATCGGTGCCCCGTCTCAATACACCTACGACTAGGAACAATTAAAGGATGAACTTATAGACTACCTCGGCCCCACTAGTATGATCTGCATTATAATCCTGGTAGTCAAGTATACATCCTAAGGGCTTTACCAACATGTGAGGGCAAGACAGTATCATAATATAAGTCAATATGTTAAGATAAAAAGAAACCATATAGCATACTATCATGTTGAGCCAGAAAGTCCTCGTATTATATGTCCTAGCATCCGCTATAATATACATCACATATACAACAATGGCCTCTAGGGCATACATACAACTAACAATCTCCCACTTTCACCAAGACCAGCTGTTGTAGTATCTCATACCCAACATCCCGAAGAGTCTCTCAAATTTTATCTGGGGAATGGCTTTTGTGAGTGGATCCACAGTGTTTTCCTTCGTTTCAACTCTCCTGAGCTCGATCTCCCGGCGATCAACTATCTCCCGGATCAGGTGATACCGCCTTAGAATGTGCCTGGATCGCTGATGGGACCTGGATTCCTTGGCCAAAGTCACTGCTCCATTGTTATCGCAATACAAAGGTATTGGATGCTCGATGGACAGAACCACACCAAGTTCAGTAATGAACTTCTTCATCCAGAAAGCCTCTTTGGCAGCAATATATTGAACCTCCATCGTCGAGTCTGCCATGGTTTCTTGCTTGGAACTCTTCCAACAAACCGCACCCCCATTGAGGGTAAAGACAAAATCCGAGACCGACTTAGAGTCTTCCTTATCACTCTAGAAGCTCGAATCGGTATAGGACACCATTTGGAGTTCACCATTACCATACACCAAGCACAATTTTTTAGTCCTTCTCAAGTATTTAAGAATGTTCTTCACAGCTTTCCAGTGATTCTCTCCACGATCTGCTTGATACCTACTCACTACACCTAGTGAGTATGCTACATCTAGTCTTGTACATAACATCGCATACATGATAGAGCCTATTGCCGAAGTATAGGGTATCCCTTGCATGCGAGCCATCTCCAAATCAGTCTTTGGAGACATCTCTTTGGAGAGAGTGATTCCTGAGATCATAGGCAAATTCCTACGCTTGGAATCTTCCTTACTAAAGCTCTTTAGTATGGTGTCAATGTACCTAGATTAGGAAAATTCCAACATCCGCTTAGATCTATCTTTATAGATCTTAATTCCCAAGATGTAGGAGGCATCACCTAGATCTTTCATCAAGAATTTTTATGATAAGAAGAGGTTGACCGAGTGCAATATAGGAACATCATTTCCTATCAAGAGTATGGCATCCATGTACAATACGAGGAAGACCACCTTACTCTCTGACACCTTCTTGTATACACAAGGTTCATCTACGTTTTTGATGAAGTCAAACTCTTTGATGGCCTCATCAAAACAGATGTTTCAACTCTGCGATGCCTTCTTTAACCCGTAGATTGATTTAAGCAGCTTGCACACCTTTCCGCTGCTCCCACTGTCCACGAAGCCCTCTGGCTGAGTCATGTACACGGTTTCTTCTAAATCACCATTTGGAAAAGCGGTCTTGACGTCCATCTGCCAGATTTTGTAGTCATGGTATGCAGCAATGGCATGTAGGATCCGGATGGACTTAAGCATAGCCACTGGAGAAAAGGTTTCATCATAATCCACACCTGGTCGTTGACGAAAACCTTTTGCTACAAGTCTATCTTTGAAAGTCTCAACTTTTCCATCTACACCAAGTTTAGTTCCTGCTGAGACTTATTTCCTTTCTTCTCGATTTTTCTTGAAGATCCACTTGCTCCCGATGGGTTTTACCCCTTCAGGAGCATCTTCTAAAGTCCATACTTTGTTGGTGTACATGAATTCCATCTCTGATGTCATTGCATCCAGCCATTTCACAGAGTCCCCACTCGTGTTGGCCTGCTTGAAACTAGTTGGGTCATCATCAACCATGATACAATCCTCACTCCCACCATCAATGAGAAAACCGTAGCATCTCTCAGGTGGGTGAGGAACCCTAATAGATCAGCGGAGTGGCTGAGGTTTGTTGGGTACTGCTGAATCCTCTGGTTCCACCAAATCTTCTGTTGTTGTTTGTGTAGCTGGAACTTCTTCCAGTTCTACCTTTTTGCCACTAATTTCATTTTAAAGAAATTCCTTTTCTAAAAAGGTGGCGTGATGAGAAACAAACAATTTTTGTTCCTCGGTGTGGTAGAAGATATACCCTCACGAATGTTTAGGATATCCAACAAACTTGCACAGAACTAACCTTGCCTCGAGTTTGTCCGGATTTTGTGTTTTTACATAGGCCGGACAATCTAATATCTTAACATAATTAAGACACGGTCTCTTTCCTTTTCATATCTCATATGTAGTGGTTGGCACGGATTTGGTAGGAACTATATCTAATAGGGTGCGGTTCCTCCGCTCCGATACAACGTTGTGCTATGGTGTATACGGAGGAGTAAGTAAAGAGAGAATCCCATTCTCTTTTAGGTATTCTAGGAACTCATTTCTCAAGTATTCTCCTCCCCGATCAGTTCGAAGGATTTTAATACATTTTCCCGTCTGGTTCTTAATTTCAGACGTATATTCTCTGAATTTCTCAAAAGCTTCAGACTTGTGTTTCAATAGGAATACATGTCCGAATCTTAAGAGATCGCCAGTGATTGCAATAAAGTATGAAGAACCATTCCTGGCATGTGTAGACATGTGACCGCATACATCACTATGTATCAGTTCCAAGAGTTCCGTAGCTCTTTCTCTATTTCTACTAAACGGAGTTTTGGTCATCTTGCCTTTGAGACATGACTGGTAAGTTTCATAGGATAAAAATTCGAACGGATTCAAATATCCATCCTTATGTAACTTAGCCAGTGGTGTCGCATTGATATGGCCTAGTCTACAATGCCACAAGAAGGATTCGTTCAGTTCTGAACTCTTCCCCTTGTGTGTGTTTGTTATTCTTAGAACTGTAGTCTGATTTATAATATAAATGCCATTGCACAACGTGCCTGATCCAACCAAATTTTGATTTAGGAAAATGTTCATAACATTATACTGCAATACAAAATTATATTCTTTTTTACTTAATAAAGAAACTGATATAATGTTGCATATCAGGTTTGGCATGTAATAACATTCATTTAGAATCAATGTATTACCATTTGGTAATACAAGGTGATATTAGCCAACTCATTTGGCTGCAATTACTGCACCATTTCCAACTCTTATATCTTTATTATCCATTCCTAGTTCTCTATTATTCCTTAGCCCATGTAATAAATTACATATATGGGATCCTGATCTGGTATCCAATACCCAGGACGTAAAGTACAGTGAGAAACAGTTCTCAGTAATGAACACACCCGAAAAAAATGCATCAACATACTCTTTCCTCAATTAGGTGGCATAGGAATCCTAGCATTCCCCTATTTCCTGCCCAGTCTTATAACAATTATAAGAAAGAACGGAACCAACGTTCCCCAACCTACTGTAATAAGCAGGTTCGGTCGATACACCCATATTATTATCTTTATTAAGATGTGACATGGTCGCTACCTGGAGAGAGAGAAGAAAACACTTAGTGTATGCTCTTGCAAGTTTAGATTGGTTATTATCTTATCTAATCAGGATAGCTCCCACTGCTTTTTATCAAGTCTTCCTTCAAACCCTAAAAGGTATGACTAGCCGGGATTAATTACACCCTACAAGTTCACTAACCGTTCAGCCAGGTCAGTGTTGGTATTTTGAGAGAGGTTCCCCTTGCTTTCGCACGGACCTAATTAAAGAAAACCTCGCTTTCCCAGAGGCATAACCCTGTTAACACCTTTCTACACACTTAATGAGTTAGCTAATTGTAAAGTGCAAAACTTTCCCAGGAGTAACACTTACTCGTAGTGGGTATCGGGATCCAACTATCTCATTGAAGGTATGCAATCTCATTGCAAATTTCAACACTTGAAATTCCCGATAATATTTTACCCTTAGCGTCTCATGACCTTGACGCAGGCCAACAAACCACAGTCCGCTAGTCAAGTTCTACCCGTGCATTTCATGATTGAATTAAACCCACCCGTACGACCCTTGATGCAGGCCAACAAGGTCGTACGAATACCCTAATCCAATTGCATCTCATGCAGTAGATAAGCTCTAATCAGCTACCGCACACTACGCCTTGACGCAGGCCAACAAACGTAGCACGAATACTAAGTAGTATTTATCTGAAATGATGGAGGGCTACGACAAGTTTTTAAGAAAACATTTTGCGTAATGAACTTGATATCGTTGTAGAATTTAGTGATTTTTGAAAATGAGTGTTTTTTATGCTTTCACTAGTTTCTTTAAAGAGGTCACTCCCGGTGAAGGGATCTCGGCTTTTTCCTCATCGAATGAGGTGATGGATATTCATTAAGGATTATCACTATGCAAAACAAGAACTAAAAAAGAAATCATAAAACAAAACCGAGTGGGTTGTAGAATCTGCTAGTTTCTCTAAAGATGTCACTCTCGGTGAAGGGATCTCGGCTCTTTCCTTATCGAATAAGGTCCTGGATATTCTACAAAGAATACCACTATGCGAAGTAAGAATTAGAGCCACCCTTTTTGAAAATTTGATTCCACAACATCATTAAGTTTATTTTCTTTCATTAATCTCATTAATGAAGTCCCATCAATTATGCTTCCTAAGCATCACAGATAAAGAAACGAAAATATAACGTACGCTTATGCCATCCGCATTCGCCACAGTGTCCCGTTATGCACCGTTAGGTTACTTAACTAACGGAATAGTGGTGCGGGACTAGCGCAGGAGCAAAACATAAGCAACGTTTATTATATATCATATATATAATATATATTCGTCACAGAAGTGATCACATCACAGATATCAGCAGCGGAAATTAACATATTAAATATTGGATATACTAGGATTTCCGTGTTTTATATTAAGCCAGTAAAAAACATGGATTCCACATTCGTGATGAATAACCAAACCAACATCCCTAGACCCCTACGTGAGCAGCAAGCAACCCTACCAATTCTAGGGTTAGGAGACCCGGTCTCGACTCCTCGAGATGGTCTTCCACTGGACCCTAGAACCCGGAATCACGACCCGAAGGTACGGAACGTGACTGGCACTTAAATTATGAAACGTCTAAAGGCGTAACGTAATCTAAGCAAGCTGAAACCCAGAAATCTAAACCATTTAAAAAAAGAAGTGTAGGAAAATAAGTTTAAAAGAAACATCGAATTTTCTCAAAAATTTCGACAGAGTCTCATCTGTAAAAACTGGCCCCAAATGGGTACAAACAAGAATATATACATAAACAACAATAAAAGGCATCCCCAAGAGGGAGCTAGCTCTTCGCCAATTGGAGGTCACAACCACGCAAGCAATATGATATAAAACACCGAAGGGCGAGGATCGAAACTCAAAGAAAACCATCAAAACACCCAGAAAACCATAATAATACAAGCCCGGCTCTATGGTTGAAAGAATAAACAACTGTTCTTCTAAATCTATCAAGTAATACAAGTCTGGTTGATGGAGCTTACTAGATACAACTGAAATAATATAAAAGTACAACGGCGGTCACGATACAAGTGATCCAACCTACCAAGCAATCACCCTGAATAAAATAGTGTGCCAGCAAGCCGCCAAGGAAACTTGTACATCTAAACCTGTAAGAAAAGTTTGGCACAACGGGGGTGAGTTGCCAACTCGTGGGTAGAAAACATCTGCGAGTAGAAATCACATGCACGGCGATCTCCCAGGTCATAATAATATACATATGTAACACTAGACATCTAGTAGTGACATGGTAATAATCTATGCATAAGTGCAATGCTCATTGCATCGTGTCAGTGTCACTAAATAGTAATATGTTACATATCTGATGTATGAATGCATCATGAATGAGAAAATCAACCATGAAATCTGAATAATCTGGTATAAGAAAAACAACAAAGAGTCTTGTATAATAAAATTTAAACCTCATAAGTGAAATCGACAGAAATACGTGTCAAGCATCGACACAAAATAAGTATATCTCAAAATCTCAAAATCTCATATCTCTGTATCTCAATCTCAATATCTCTGTATCTCAAATCTCAATATCTCTGTATCTCGGGCTTCAGCAGTCCGGATCAGCCCATATCATCCAATCTCACGACCATGGTCGGTATCGTCCGGAAATCCGTCGCGTCAAAATTAACAACAATAACCTCTCGGTAGTGCTCGCCTGCCGGGCTCAACGCCATCATCTGTGATCTTCTTGCCTCGGGTACCGCACCGGGTCTACCATGTACCCACAGACGGTGCATCCCCCTCCTCGAATCGAGTATATGATACTGCTCAAGAACCGAGAAGACTCATGGCGGACGGCACACCCATCACATCATGAGAAAACCACAGTTTTTCTTTGAAAATAGTAATAAGTTATGAAATTTTTGCGGTTTTCCCCAAAATCCAGAAATCTCATAGAAAATCCAAATCCCAAAATCCTGAGTAAATAAATAATAAGTATCTGCATAAGCCCCACAAAACTGTATGACAGTATGAATATATAAATGCATGAAGTGTCTGAGTAAGCAATGTAATATCTAAACTAGCACATGAAGCAAGCGTACTAAAATATGTTTAAACTACTAATTAGCAGCTATACTAAATGAAGTAGCTTTTCCTAAAGTGTGTGTGACATGGCAATTACCGATGATAATGTGTGTGAGCCGGCAAATAAGTGTACGTGGAACATGCGCATCATCGGTAATGGTGCTGGTGTCCTAACATATGGAATCATAACAGTTAAGGAACATATGTTTAAACATGCAGTATAATGAGAATAACATGAATATAACAGAGAAGGAGTAATAGCCGCAGTACCGAAGAATATACATTTCTACTATACGAGTCATACCGTTTTGGTGTTTGAAATAGCACGAATCGTGGTTTTTAGAAAAAATAGGGCTACGATGTTTTTGAGAAAAGATACATCCTTTGAAAATCCGTAATATCCCCCAGTTGTCTTTTTTGAAAATGCTCACGATTCGTTGGTTTTGAAAATAGGTATTACTCGAGCCTAAAATAGCATCTACCTAAACCACCAAAAGACTAACTATGGAACATGTCGAAAGGGTAAAAAAATTCCACCTAAAGTCCGAGTCGATACCTCTAGGAGTCGGCGATCCAGCCTCAATAGCGTCACGTAAATCGTACGACATCCTCGAATCAAGAGTGCGGATCAATCATCATATCTATACCTCGTACGGTAAAATCTATCATACGGCATCCTAAAATCGGGGTACGGGTCAACTATCATATTTACATCATCATTCATATGGTATCATCAACAAATAATATCATGATCTGGCTACTGATCTACAGTCTTATACATTCCAATGTCATCCTACATTTTATCGTATATATACATATATATTTTCTCATCACCCAACGATCCGCTATAAAATCATAACATATCTCGTATCTTAACTCGATCATATATCAAATATCTCACGGCATCATGCCCAGCCATATCGACTCATCCCCAGGTATCATATAATATCCTCATATCATATGTATATGTTGTATATATATATATAGAAACCAACACACATTCATATACACACACACACACACACACACATACCTCCAAGTCAAGTGTGTGTGTGTGCGCGTGTGTGTGTCTACGTGAAACCTATGAATTGCCTCCCTGGTAATCATCCTCTGGTTAAGTCTTTCTAAATCAAGCTAATCCTACTTAAGGTCTTCAATAGTACCCTACTCACCAAAATCCAAGGTCATGTCCGACTCAAAATAATAATATGAAATAACATTACTCTACGTTTGCGGTGGTGCTATACGCCATCCACCCGACTTTCCCCATAGATATACAACTACTCACCTGGTCCTTGCTTGCCAAAGTCGAAGCCGCCATCCTCTTCTTCATCGTCCGCTGTCCACGTGAGAGGTACCTATATGACAACATATATAATATCATAAACCGAAATCGCGGATAAAACCCCAAACGACACACGAAACGCGCATAGGTTGAAACCTATGACCCGCTAATGCAAAGAACCAAGTAACCCTCGACATCGGCGTACAAATGCCAATTGATCGAGATAAAACCAAAACGTACAAATCGTGTTTTCAAAACACACTAATTATATATGAAATAATGTTTAAATCATCAAAACCATAAAATAATTCAAATCGATTTGTTTCCGAAAACCTAGAAAGTATCAAATAACCATTTTAGTTCAAAACATGATATTTAAACAAATCTAGTAGCCACAATATTCACTAAATATCACAACTAGGTCATATAAACCATTTCTATAATTTAATCTCATCAATTTGTATTAATCCATAAAATTTAGTTTGCAATTTTATCCAGTTTTAACAATTTTAAAGTAACAATTAGCAAACTAGTAACTAGATTAGGTTTTACATTTCATTAAAATGTTAATCTACTCATTAAAACCATGAATAATTGATAAAAATTCTCACTTGATCACGAACCCTAATCTTGAATTTTCATATTTGAAATTAAAACCTAATTAAGCATCATGATTAATTAAATTGAAGTAATTAAACATCAAGTAACAATTGGTTTTAGATTATACCTCCAAACCATGAGATCAAAAATGCAAACTTGTCTCTAAAGTGGTCTCTTGCTCCAAGGATTTAAGCTAGATTTGAGCAAAGAATAATGGGTATGGGTTAAATGATGAATTAGTGGAATTTTGTATTGATTTTTGTTGAATTTTTTGAAGAATTTTTGATGAGAAATGAGAGGAGAAATGAGAGGGCTGCCAAGGAGTGGTTTCGGCCAAGGCATGGGAGGGAAAGAAAGAGAGAAGAAAGAGTGGAGAAACATGTAGAAACTTCCCCCATTTATTACACCATTTTAGTCTTTTCAATAATTATTTTATATTTAATTTATTTCCAAATTTATTTGACCTAGAAAGTCTAGAACCATGGAGAAATTTGAGAAGGAATTTTGCATGTTACATACTTAATTCTAATATGTTATGGTTCACATTTGTCCAATTGACCCATTCCAATTTGTAATTTACACTAATTAAATGTATAATTAAAGCATATATTAATATTTGAATTTAATTAATTTAGGAAAATATTTAATTATACTAACAATTTATAAGTTACTAAATAATATCAATTACTTAGCAATTACATAGTCAAAATAGGTGTAATTAAATTTATATTGAAAAATAATTATTTTTGAATTTTACGAAAAATACGGTTTATTTACCGATTATAAGAAAATTCACCTAAAAGATTTGATTTATTTATTTATTTATTTTTAAAATGTTATAGTCCCCCCACCCAAAAAAATCAGTCTCTGAATTTAAATCAAAACTCCTCCAAATACTAAAAAATTTCAGCAAAGCACTCAAATCGTCTGGGTTCCGAAATCATTAATACTTAATACACACTTTAGCGCAATGCATGCGCATGAAGAACATGTACATACTCAAAAGTAAGATCCGTCATGCGTCACGCAATTATCGGAGTTATGGTGAAAATACAATGTCAAAGTCCAATACGAAAACCAACATGATATACATCAAAACTATAACTTGTATATAGTGCGCATCGTAGTAAAATCGTTCAAACATCCGAAAAGAAATACATGCAAAACCTTTTTCAAATCTCCGTGCGATGCGCGTATCACGGCACAAGTAGCGGATGTTCATTTAAAGAAAATGGTTATACGTATATACATATTTTTTAACATACACGTCCCGCCATTTTTGAAAATAATCTAGAAGGGTTTCCTTTGTAAAATGTTTCGTGTCATCTCAGACACATAAAAAAATATTGAGACTATAACTCCTTTTTGGAAATCCTATCGGTAACTATAAATGCATGTAAAAACACCTAGGTACTGGTCTCAGAACAGTCCTGCACGTTTACTAAACAAAACAGTAATTATCATAAAATCATATTGCTCAAAATGAAATCAATCTCAAATACAGTATACAAGGTACCACGTGCCTCCGGTGCTCACAAAAATCAAAATCTAATACAGATGCCACGAATATGCACAGAAACAAAACTGAGTGCAAAGGGTGTGCCCCAAAAATATCTGTCAAGTGCAACGGGCATGCACGACAACAATCTCAGGTGCATCTAATCTGTATAAATCCCGATATACTGCATCTGGTGTGATCAAAATCACATCAAGTGCGCCAAGTGTGCACAAGAATCTCAACCAAGTGCACATGGTGCACGAAAACATTAATCGAATATCAAAATCGAAATCAGCGGTATACAACATACACCGAATCAAAATCAAGTATACCGCGATAGATAAACTCACAACTACATGCATCAGTGTGCACAAGACCAAATCGAAGTACGGACAATGCATGAAAACTATACCGAAAGCATAAGTCCAAAATCATGTGCAACCCATATACGCGAAATCAAACCAGTATCTCTGTAAAAAATCAAAATTAAGTGCAATGGGTATGCACAAAACGAACATCAATACAACTGATACATGGACACTAATCGAGTGCAATGAATGTGCACGTAGGAAATACTAATCATAAATCGAAATCCTCAAAATACCAAAATCCAAACAACGGAAATATGAAATTCAAATCACCAAATCGCAAATCGTAACACCGACGTCAATGTGCTCCTCTTTCCTCTGGTGTCGACTGATTCGAACTCGTCTTTTCGTAGCTGTATAAACTGTGCTATACATAGATATACTCATATCTAGAGTCACCCAGGTAATGTATCCCATCACATGATATCGGGACTACGTTAAGCTTTTCGATCGATTCATCAAAGTCCCATAATACCCCGAGAGCTCAACGCTCAAGTACAGTTTAAAACTATCCAGTAAATGCCACAGCACCTGCGGACCAGCCGTCGAAGGGCAAACCCAACCCTCATTAATGGCACCGTGGAATTGCCGCAAATCCTAAGGTTCAAAGGCGTTATCATGGTCATTATGTCGAGTTAGGGTTTCATTCTTCTAGAGGGTCCATAGAATTACCTGCATGTTCTTCCGAATACCGTAAACTTTGGAAAATGGGTTTCTGACATTCGTTCGAACCTTTTAACTTCGCCTAGACGACATATGAATACCCTTCGTCTGCACGCTAAACAGTGCCTCGATCCTCAATAATAGACGATACACTAACAGTTATCACATTCTAGCCGTTCTCTAGCAATGGCCCAATCATTTGGTGCAGATATCAAACGCTCGTGCTGACCACAACTCTAGCCACATCTTTCTCTGCCTGTGCAACTGTGGTAACAGAAACCACCATCCGACATCGACGAAGATAGATCATAGGAATGAATAGAAATACGGTGCAAAGAAATGTAAATCCTAAGGCTTCATAAGCTGAGTAGCGTATCGTAAGTATGCCACGAAACATACCCATGGTACGTCACTCTACTTTAGTCACCTACTCCATCAACCAAGGGTCATCCTACACTAGAATGTAAAATCTAACGCTTTGATACCAACTTTGTCATGATCCGAAGGTACGAAACGTGACCGGCACTTAAATTATGAAACGTCTAAAGGCTTAACGTAATCTAAGCAAGCCGAAGCCCAGAAATCTAAACCATTTAAAAGAAGAAGTGTAGGAATATAAGTTTAAAAGCAACATCAAATTTTCTCAAAAATTTCGGCAGAGTCTCCTTTGTAAAAATTGGCCCTAAACGGGTACAAACAAGAATATATACATAAGCAACAATAAAAAGGCATCCCCAAGAGGGAGCTAGCTCTTCGCCAATTGGCGGTCACAACCACGCAAGCAATATAATATACAACGCCGAAGGGAGAGGATCGAAACTCAAAGAAAACCATCAAAACCACCAGAAAAGCATAATATTACAAGCCCGACTCTAAGGTCGAAAGAATAAACAACTGTTCTTCTAAATCTATCAAGTAATACAAGTCTGCTTGATGGAGCTTACTAGATACAACTGAAATAATATAAAAGTGCAACGGCGGTCAGGATAAAAGTGATCCAACCTACCAAGCAAACACCCTGAATGAAATAGTGTGCCAGCAAGCCGCCAAGGAGACCTGTACATCTAAACCTGTAAGAAAATTTTGGCACAACGGGGGTGAGTTGCCAACTCGTGATTGCATGCATATGTAACACAAGACATCTAGTAGTGATATGGTAATAATCTATGCATAAGTGCAATGCTCAGTGCATTGTGTCAGAGTCACTAAACAGTAATATGCCACATATCTGATGTATGAATGCATCTTGAATGAGAAAATCAACCATGAAATCTGAATAATCTGGTATAAGAAAAACATCAATGAGTCTTGTATAATAAAATTTAAATCTCATCAGTGAAATCGACAGAAATCCATGTCAAGCATCAACACAAAATAGGTATATCTCAAAATCTCAAAATCTCAAATCTCTGTATCTTAAATCTCAATATCTCTGTATCTTAAATCTCAATATCTCGGGTTCCGGCAGTCCGGATCGGCCCATATCATCCAATCTCATGACCACGGTCGGTATCCTCCGGATATCCGCCACGTCAAAAATAACAACAATAACCGGTCGGTAGTGCTTCCCTGCCGGGCTCAACGCCATCATCTGCGATCTTCTTGCGCCGGGGTATCGCACCGGGTCCACCATGTACGCCAGACGGTGCATCCCCCTCCTTGAATCGGGTATATGATACTGTTCAAGAACCGAGAAAACTCATAGTGGACGGTACACATATCACATCATGAGAAAACCGCAGTTTTTCTTTGAAAATAATAATAAGTTATGAAATTGTTGTGGTTTTTCCCAAAATCCAGAAATCTCATAGAAAATCCAAATCCCAAAATCCTGAGTAAATAAATAATAAGTATCAGCTTAAGCCCAACAAAACTGTATGACAGTATGAATATATAAATACATGAAATGTATGAGTAAGCAATGCAATATCTAAACTAGCACGTGGAGCAAGCGTACTAAAATATGTCTAAACTACTAATTAGCAGCTA
Organism: Agapanthus africanus; assembly: GCA_030015575.1. NCBI lineage: Eukaryota > Viridiplantae > Streptophyta > Magnoliopsida > Asparagales > Amaryllidaceae > Agapanthus > Agapanthus africanus. Next base: position 213,161,186 of record CM057350.1, on the reverse strand, counting down.
TACTAAATGAAGTAGCTTTTCCTAAAGTGTGCGTGACATGGCAATTACCGATGATGAAATTTGTGAGCCGGCAAATAAGTGTACGTGGAACATGCGCATCATCGGTAATGGTGCTGGTGTCCTAACATATAGAATCATAACAGTTAAGAAACATATGTTTAAACATGCAGTATAATGAGAATAACATGAATATAATAGAGAAGGAGTAATAACCGCAGTACCGAAAACTATACATTTCTACTATACGAGTCATACCATTTTGGTGTTTGAAATAGCATGAATCGTGGTTTTTAGAAAAATAGGGCTACGGTGTTTTTGAGAAAAGATACATCCTTTGAAAATCCGTAGTATCCCCAGTTGTCTTTTTTGAAAATGATCACGATTCGTTGGTTTTGAAAATTGGTATGACTCGAGCCTAAACTAGTATCTACCTAAACCACTAATAGACTAACTAAGGAACTGGTCGAAAGGGTATGAAAAGTCAACATAAAGTCCGAGTCGAAACCTCTAGGAGTCGGCGATCTAGCCTCTATAGCGTCACTGTAACGTTTTAAAAATAATTAAAAAAATAATTAAATGAATAAAATTGTTTACGTGAATTTTATGATTTTCGGTAAAGTAAAATGTATTTTTCATAAAACTAAATCGTGGTTGTTTTTCATTATAATTTCAAAAATACCTATTTTAATTATGTAATTACTAGTAAATGGTGTTTATTTAGACACTTATAAATTTTTAGTTTAATTAAATATTTTTCCTAAATTAATTATTTTAAATATTAACATAAGCTTTATTTTTACACTAAATTAGTGTAAATTACAAATTTTAATGGTTTTAATTTGTAAAAATGAACCATGGCATGTTAGAATTTAGTGTGTATCATGCAAAATTTATTTGCAAATTTTTCCTATTTTCTAGAGTTTTCTTGAGTTGCTATAGTAAAAGAAATAAAAGAAAAATAAATAAATGCATGAAAAGACATAATGAAGTGATATTTTGGTGGAGACTTCTACACATTTTCTCACCCTCTTCTTTCTCTCCCTCACCTCCAAAAAAATGGCCGGCCTCACCCCCCATGGTAGCCCCCATTTTCCTCATTTTAGTTTGCTCCAAAATTCATCAAAAATCCTTTAAAAATTCAATTAAAAATCCACAAAATCCTATTTATTTCCTACCCTTTATTCTTTGCTCATTTTTACATGGATTTTGGAGATGGAAAGCATGCATTTTGGAGGCTTATTTCATGTTTGGATTTCATGATTTGGAGGTATAAATTTCTTTCTTTTGATTTATTGTTATTAGATGTTCATTTAAGCTTAATTAGATTTAATATATTAATTCTGTTTACTACTTTTAAAAATTCAAGTTAGGGTTCTAAAAATTAAGTTGTGGTTTTATTAATTCATTAGGGTTATAATAACTAGATTAACACTTTTACAAATGGAAAATCATGCATAGTTGACATATTGCAAATTGTGATCCAAATTTGTTAAATTAAACCATTTTTTTATAAACTAGATTTCTACTTATAGTATATATAGGTGGAATAAAATTCCAATTGATGTTTATAACACTAGAGTGTGGTTTTAAAGAGGATATTAACTTGTTGATGGGATGAAAAACTCAAATTTGTTACTAGTTTTATTGATGATTGATAAATTGTGAAAAAAATAAAAATTTGTTAACTAGATTTTTGGAAATTCCTAAATAAATGAGATTAAAAATATAATTTATGGTTTCATTAAATCATTATCATCATGAATTGTGGTTTAATACATTAATTCATGCAAAATCATGTTTTGTGGTGGAATTGTGGTATTTTGCTTGAAAATGTTGAAAATTGTTAAAGGTTGCAAACTAGAAATTTCAAATTAATACAAATTTGTGTAATAAAAATATAGTAACGGTTTGTATAGTCTAGTTATGCTATTTAATGAGTTTTATGACCATTGGTTTCATTTAAATGTCAAGTTTTGATGAAAAACGGTAAATTGGCATTTTCGGGTTTTACGAAATTGGACGGTTTGATGGATTTTAGGGTTTCGATGGATTTAATCATGTTTTATAATATAAGTAATGCGTTTTAAAACTACGAGTTATTTGTTGATGTTTATCTCGATCCATCGGAGTTTGTACGCCGATATCGAGCGATATTTGGTTCTTTTGCGTGGACGGGACATAGGTTTTAACATATGCTTGTTCCTTGTATCGTTTAACTTTTGTATGTGATTCAGTTTACGATACTATTTATATGTTTGCGTTTAGGTACCCCTCACGTGGACAGCGGGCGATGAAGAGGAGGATGGCGACACCGTCTTCGACAGACATGGACCAGGTGAGTAGATGTATATCTACGGGGGGAAGTCGGGTGGATGGCGTTTAGCACCCCCGCAACGTAGAGTAGGAATAGTACTTATTGACATTAGGAAGCCAGATGTGACCCTAAATTCTTAATGCGTAGGACCCTAGTAATAACCCTAGGCTGGACTAGACTGATTTAGGGAAACCATATCAGAGGATGAGTACCTTGGAAGAGGTTCGTAGGTTTCAGGTAGAAACACACACACGCACACACTGAAACTCGACATGGTGTATACGTGGATGTATACATATAGGACTAGGTATAGGTATATTTATATATACAACACGTGTATGGGATACATTGATGTGATATGATATCTGAGGTATGATGAAACAGTATAACTGGGCTTGATGCCGTGATTCTTGGCTATACAGTCGTATTAAGTGTTAGCGGATCATTAGAGAATGAGATAATGAACATGTGTACATAAATTATAATGGGTGGTGATGATATTGAGGTACATGGGACTCTAAAATAGTACCCGGACTGTAACTTGTGATTGATCACGATATAGGATATGTATGACTTGATTACGACATCATATAGGTGTGCCCTGATGTCGATATCACATAGATGTGACCTGATGTTGATATCATATAGGTGTGACCTGATAACGATATGATATCAGTATGACTTAATCACAATATGATACATATGACATGATATTTCTGAGGATAAACTAATGATGCTTATTATGATGGCAATGATATATGATTGATGTATGCGATCACAGTTTAGCACCTTGATCATGAGATGTGTTGATGACGACATTATACTAATGATGAGACACCTACGAGATACTTGACCCGTACCCCGATATTGGGATGCCGTACGATGGATTTTACCGTACGAGGCATAGATATGATGATTGATCCGCACTCTTGATTCGAGGAAGCCGTACTACGTACGTGACGCAATTGAGGCTGGATTGCCGACTATTAGAGATATTGATTCAGACCTAGGTAGACTCTTGTTTCATAATGACTAGTTCTTAGGTTTAGTTCCTTAGGAGGTTAGATGGACACTAGGTTAGGTTCGAGTCATATAGTGGTAGTGATAATTGTATATCAAATGAGTAGATAACACACATCCGTCTTTACTTTCACACGGTAATCATAATGTTGCATGTTCATACATATGTTGCTATAATCAGTATAAACTTTACTTGTTAGGACACCAGCACCATTACCGATGATGCGCATATTCCACGCACACTTATTTGCCGGCTCACACACATCATCATCGGTAATTGCTATGTCACGTACACTTTAGATCATATTATCTTTTATTGATAGAATCAGTTAACAACTAGATCGATATAATTTTAGGATTACTCTCAGATATTAGTCTAGACATGGCATTTATTACTTAGACATTCATGCATTCATATTTTCATGTTATCATGCAGTATCATGGGCATATGCCGACATTTATCATATACTTACTCATGATTTTAAGATTTGGATTTTTATGAGATTTCTGGATTTTTGGGGAAAACCGCAAGAATATATAAAAACTTCTCTCTCTCCTCTTCTCTTTTTAAAATAAGATGCGGTTTTCTCGTGATGTATGTGTCGTCCACCATGAGATTTCATGTTTTCTGTTGGATTTCGAGACCCGATTCGAGGAGTGGATGAACCGTCTCGGGTACATGGTGGGCCCGGTATGGTACCCCGGGGCAAAAAGATCGAGTTGTAGACGATGAGCCTGGCAGGGGAAGGCTACCTGCCGGTGATGTCTGGCGCGGCGGATATCCGGAGGATACCGACCGTTGTCGTGAGATTTGATGATATGGGCCGATCCGGACTGACGGAGCCCGAGATATTGAGACTATGAGACTTGAGATTTACATGTTTGTGTCGATGCTTGACACGGATTTCCATGGATTTCATTGTTGAGATTTCAGATTCCTATACACATTTTACTATGATAACCTCTAATGATTTCTTATACAGATATATCTGGATTTCAGGATTAGTTACTTTACATTCATGGTGCATGCATATCTATTCATATGACATAGTACTATAGGAGGCACTGGCACGAGCACGGAGTGTCTGCATTTACACGTAGTATTACCTTGCTATTACTAGATGATTGAGATATAGTAGTGTATTATTATGACCTAGGATAGTGTCGTGCATTCGATTTCTTTTCATAGATGTCTTCTACTCACGAGTTGGCAACTCACCCCCGTTGTGCCAAATTTTATTACAGGTTCGATGTACAGGTTTCCCTGGCAGTTGCTGGCACATCATTTCATTCAGGGTGATTTGCACGGTAGGTTGGTTCACTTGTATCTGGACAACCATTGTACTTTCATTCTTTCATTTGTATCTAGTAAGCTCCATCAACCATACTTGTATTACTTGATAAGTTTTTTGGACCAGTTATTATTTCTACTTTAGAGTCGTGCATGTATTATTCTGTTTTGGGTGGATTGTTTTCTTTTGAGTTTGAGCCTCGCCCTTTGGCGTTGTATACTATTGTGTATTGTGGTGGTTGTTTCCGCCTGTTGGCGTTGAGCTAGCTCCCGGTTGGGGATGCTTTTTATTGTTTATGTATATTATACTTGTTGTACCCGTTTGGGGCCAGTTTTTACAAAGGAGACTCTGCCGAAATTTTTGGGAAAATTTGCTGATACTTTTAAACTTGTTTTCTTTTCCTCCTTCTTCTTCTTTTACGGTTTAGTTTTCTGGGCTTCGGCTTACTTAGGTTACGTGGCGCCTCTAGACGCTTCGTAATCTAAGTGCCGGTCACGTTCCGTACTTTCGGGTCGTGACAGTCACATACATAGTACGACTTCCTCGAGTCAAGAGTGAGGATCAATCATCATATCTATACCTCGTACGGTAAAATCCATCGTACGGCATCCCAAAATCAGGGTACGGGTCAACTATCATATATACATTATCATTCATATGGTATCATCAACAAACAATATCATGATCTGGCTACTGATCTACAGTCTTATACTTTCCAATGTCATCCTACATTTTATCGTATATATACATATATATTTTTTCATCGTCCAACGATCCGCTATAAAATCATAACATATCTCGTATCATAACTCGATCATATATCAAATATCTCATGGCATCAGACCCAGCCATATCGACTCATCCCCAAGTATCATATAATATCCTCATATCACGCGTATACACACACACACACACACATACCTCTAAGTCAAGTGCGTGTGTGCGCGTGTGTGTGTCTACGTGAAACCTATGAATTGCCTCCCTGGTAATCATCCTCTGGTTAAGTCTTTCTAAATCAACCTAATCCTACTTAAGGTCTTCAATAGTACCCTACTCGCCAAAATCCATGGTCACGTCCGACTCAAAATAATAATACGCAATAACCTTACTCTATGTTTGCGGGGGTGCTATACGCCATCCAGCCGACTTCCTCCGTAGATATACATCTACTCATCTGGTCCTTGCTTGCCAAAGTCGATGCCGCCATCCTCTTGTTCATTGTCCGATGTCCACGTGAGAGGTACCTATATGCTAACATATATAATATCGTAAACCGAAATCGTGGATAAAACCCCAAACGGCACACGAAACGCGTATAGGTTAAAACCTATGACCCGCTCATGCAAAAGAACCAAGTAACCCTCGACATCGGCATAGAAATGCCAATTGATCGAGATAAAACCAAAATGTACAAATCGTGGTTTCAAAACTCACTAATTATATATGAAATAAGGTTTAAATCATCAAAACCTTAAAATAATTCAAATCGATTTATTTCCGAAAACCTAGAAAGCATCAAATAGCCGTTTTAGTTCGAAACTTGATATTTAAACAAATCTTTTGGCCACAATATTCACTAAATATCACAACTAGGTCATATAAACCATTTCTATAATTTAAACTCTTCAATTTGTATTAATCCGTAAAATTTAGTTTGCAATTTTATCCAATTTTAACAATTTTAAAGTAAAAATTAGCAAACTAGTAACTAGATTAGGTTTTGCATTCCATTAACATGTTAATCTACTCATTAAAATAATGAATAATTGATAAAAATCCTCACTTGATCACGAACCCTAATCTTGAATTTTCAAATTTGAAATTAAAACCTAATTAAGCATCATGATTAATTAAATTGAAGTAATTAAACATCAAGTAACAATTGGTTTTAGATTATACGTCCAAACCATGAGATCAAACATATAAACTTGTCTCCAAAGTGGTCTCTTGTTCCAAGAATTTAAGCTAGATTTGAGCAAAGAATACTGGGTATGGGTTAAATGATGAATTAGTGGAATTTTGTATTGATTTTTGTTGAATTTTTTGAAGAATTTTTGATGAGAAATGAGAGGAGAAATGAGAGGGCTGCCAAGGAGTGGTTTCGGCCAAGGCATGGGAGGGAAAGAAAGAGAGAAGAAAGAGTGGAGAAACATGTAGAAACTTCCCCCATTTATTACACCTTTATAGTCTTTTCAATAATTATTTTATATTTAATTTATTTCCAAATTTATTTGACCTAGAAAGTCTAGAACCATGGAGAATTTGAGAAGAAATTTTGCATGTTACATACTTAATTCCAATATGTCATGGTTCACATTTGTCCAATTGACCCATTCCAATTTGTACTTAACGCTAATTAAATGTATAATTAAAGCATATATTAATATTTGAATTTAATTAATTTAGGAAAAATATTTAATTAAACTAACAATTTATAAGTCACTAAATAATGTCAATTACTTAGCAATTACATAGTCAAAATAGGCGTATTTAAATCTATATTGAAAAATAATTATTTTTGAATTTTACGGAAAATACGGTTTATTTACCGATTATCAGAAAATTCACCTAAAGGATTTTATTTGTTTAATTATTTATTTTTTTATTTTTAAAATGTTACAGTCTTCCCCCTTAAAAAAATTCGGTCCCCGAATTTAAATCAAAACTCGCCCAAATACTAAAACATTACAGCAAAGCACTCAAATCGTCGGGGTTCCAAAATCATTAATACATAAAACCCACTTTAGCACAATGAATGCCCATGAAAAACAAGTACATACTCAAAAGTAAGACTCCGTCATGCGTCACGCAATCATCGGAATTATGGTGAAAATACAATGTCAAAGCCCAATACGAAAACTAACATGATATACATCAAAACTTTAACTTGTATATAGTGCGTATCGTAGCAAAATCATTCAAACATCCGAAAAGAAATACATGCAAAACCCTTTTCAAATCGCCGTGCGATGCGCGTATCACGTCACAAGTAGCGGACGTTCATTTAAGGAAAATAGTTATACGTATATACATATCTTTTAATATACACGTCTCGCCATTTTTGAAAATAATCTAGAAGGATTTCCTTTGTAAAATGTTTCGTGTCATCTTAGACACATAAGAAAATATCGAGACTATAACTCCTTTTTGGAAATCCCTTCGGTAACTATCAATACATGCAAAACCTCCTAGGTACTGGTCTCAGAACAGTCCTGCTCGGTTGCTAAACCAAACAGTAATTATCATAAAAACATACTGGACAAAATGAAATTAATCTCAAATACAGTATACAAGGTACCACGTGTGTCCGGTGCACACGAAAATCGAAATCAAATACAGATACCACGAATATGCACAGAAACAAAATTGAGTGCAACGGGTGTGCACCAAAAACATCTGTCAAGTGCAACGGGCGTGCACGACAACAATCTCAGGTGCATCTAATCTGCACAAATCCCGATTTAGTGCATCTGGTGTGCACAAAATCGCATCAAGTGCGCCAAATGTGCGCAAGAATCTCAACCAAGTGCACATGGTGCACGAAAACGTAAATTGAATATCAAAATCGAAATAAGCGGTATACGACATAAACCTAATCAAAATCAAGTATACCGCGATAGATAAACTCACAACTACATGCATCAGTGTGCACAAGACCAAATCGAAGTACGAACAATGCATGAAAAGTATACCGAAAGCATAAGTCCAAAATCATGTGCAACCCATATACACGAAATCAAATCAGTATCTCAGAATGTAAAAAATCAAAATTAGGTGTAATGGGTATGCACAGAATGAACATCAATGCAACTGATACATAGACACTAATCGAGTGCAATGAATGTGCACGTATGAAATACCAATCATAAAACGAAATCCTTAAAATACCAAAATCCAAACAACGGAAATGTGAAATTCAAATCACCAAATCGCAAATCATAACACCGACGCCAATGTGCTCCTCTTTCCTCTGGTGTCGACTGATTCGAACTCGTCTCTTTATAGCTGTATGAACTGTGCTACACACTGATATACTCATATCTAGAGTCTCCCAAGTAATGTATCCCATCACATGATATCCGGACTACGTTAAGCTTTTCGATTGATTAATCAAAGTCCCATAATTCCTCGAGAGCTCAACACTCAAGTACAGCTTAAAAATATCCAGTACATGCCACAGCACCTGCAGACTAGCCATAGAAGGGCAAACCCAAGCCTTACTAATGGCACTGCGGAACTGCCGCAAGCCTCACTAATTTCATATTCCGAATTTCATGCCTAACAATTATAAACCCCGCATTTTAGTCTTGTTATCGAAAACACTTTCCAACAACAAGTCGGACAATTCAATAAGATTTTAAACATCCTGATCGAATGCTCGTCGGAAACTTTAGTAGACGGACGCACCCCCGATGCCGTCGACAAAGTGCACTTAGGTGGAACACCGTGGCCACGAGCACCCGAACAGATGCTTTTGGCAACGGGGTTCTCCTACAGTCACTTGGTCGGGGCTATGGGGCGTGGCTATCTAGTAATGTTACCCGCCGAGTATCCGCATATACTACGTGATTGCGACAGACTTTTGATCCACATCAAAATCCCATGCCAACAGATCAAATGAGATTAAATTGCTAGATTTATAAGATTCAAACCAGTTTTCACAAAACCGATTATTGAAGATTCCAAATATTGTATAACATTCCACAGATAGCTAGACGATGTTAAACAATTCGATCGAATCAACGAATTCCCAAAATTTCCAGAGAGCTCAACACTTGAGAAGTGTTAGAAATACCCAGATCCATGCACTCGTACCCACAGACCTACAGCTGAATGCCAGTCCCTTGCCTCTCTATTGGCGCCGTGGAACCACCGCCAAAACCATGTTTTGGCCGCGGTTCTGCGGTCAATAGGATGAGTTAGGGGGTCGTTCTTCAGGTAGGTCCATAGAAAACCCTACTTAATTTTCTGAATATTTTTGACATGAAAAATTCCAACATTTTGAAAAATTTCCAAAGAGGGGGTATATTTTGTGTTTTCTGAATTCAATCGGACTTCTAACTTCACCCAGACAACGCCTAATGCTCTTGCTTGGCTCTGATACCACTGTAGGGTTCCTTAACACGCCTAAGAGATTCCGGAGGGCATCTACCATGCCGTATTTTTAAAAAACAACGAGCTAAAGAACCCGACACCAAGATCTTAACCAGAGAATTAGGGTTAAACTTGAATGTAAACATCTTTACAAAAAAGTGAAAGGGAATACAACCTTTGTAGACCGGTCCTTCACTTCAAAAAGCTCCGTGTAGTAGTCCCTTCGCTCCAAGTGATGATCTCCCGGACTTCAGTAAGGCTCCACAAGGTGAAATGAACAAGCTTGCTTGAAGTCTTCGCGGCCAAAGATGATCTACGTTGAGAAGACACTAACTCAATCTCTCTTCACTAATTAGGAATCAGTGAAGCAAACAATCTAAACTAAATGGCTAATCTAGTGTAGGTTGATGAAGTAGGAATTTTGCTTACTTTAGAAATCTTTCTCTCACTCTTTATGTTCACCTTGAGAAATGCTAGAGAGCTCAAAAATGTAGAAGAAGATGAAGTGAATAATAGATGAGAGAGTGAATCAACCATGGGTGAGAAAGTATCATATACTCACTCTTGTTAAGACTTAAGCTAATGACAATGATGGGTTAATAAATATCTAATGTAAGACAAAACAAGTGGACTAAGTCAGTGGGTTCTACAAGTTTCCACCAAGCATCAACTATGACTAATTTTCACATAATTTTGATTTACTTTAAATAAATAAACTCTACATTATCATAAGTATAGTGTGAGTCTCATACATAGCATCAAGCATGACAAAATAATATATATCACATATATATATTAAATGTGCATATGTGAGAAAAAAATGCTTAAGTGAGATAATATTAGTTAATGTAAATTGATATATCAAATATATAATTATACATTAAATTATTAAATCAACACTTGATTTAATAATCCAGCTATATCACCTATCGCGAGATTAGAATACAGTATCTCATACGCGCATTAATCTCGGTCCCGCACATATCACATATGTGCTCCTGCTTCAGTTCGCCTGAGCCAGGAAACCATTGTGTAGGACTCTGAAGACTCGTCAATACTCCGGCAGTAGGTGATGATCGTATCAGTCACCCACAAGCCGTCAGCGGTACAAGTTGCACGTAACGACCATCCGGGTATTGAGCGATCAGAAGATCAACAAGCATGCCTGCTCATACCCCTATGAATCCAATAAGTAAAACTACCATACAGTCTGGTCTCTTTATCGGATATGTCGCAAATCTAGCCTGGGGGGTGGTAAACGTCGGACCCCAATAGCCCGATAAGTCATACCGATGTGAGGCTCATAACGGTTCGAGAAACTACTGATAACACTTACCAGTAAATCTCAGCAAGCTTAGCCAGGGATTTCCAGTTATGGCTAATCGAGCACCGCGCAACATCAACCCCTAATACCGGGAGAGACGAAATCCCCTCATATCGCTCATTGTGTAACATTTCAAAATAATAAAATATTATTTTGGGAATTTTTATAATTTAATATTATTTTATTGAATATTTTAATATTAAATTTATAATTAAATACCGATAAATGGGAATTCAAAAATAATGTATTCTATGGAATTTTGTCATTTTTAAGTTTTTATGATCATTTATATGCTAATTTAGTGCTAATCGCGGTTAAAAATCGCTAATCGGATTTTTGGCTTTTTTGTGCAAAACATACACATATCATTTTTTAGACTTGTGTTACATTTTTCCTACCATGGGTGTTTTGGGTCTACTATTTGAGAGAGAAGGATATGGAAAAGAAAAGAAAAGAAACGGAAAAAGTAAGGAATGATGATGAGAGAGAGAGAGGGTAGGTATAGGTCAACCTTCACTTTTGAAACCATACTCCCATCATTTCCTCACACCCATTTCTCTTTCCCCTCTCCTAGAGCTGCTGCTGCTCCTGCTCCCTTCCTCCCTCTTCCTCATCCTTCAAATCCCCCAAAACACCATTAAAACAAACCCAAAACCCCATTTCCATTTCACAAAATGTATGCACAAGCTCACAAGCTGTAGAATGGACTAAGAAAGTTGATGTTTTTGTGCTGTGGGAAGATTCATGAGTCTCTAAGGAGGTAATTTCTGCACCCATTATAGTAGTATTTCATTCCATATGCATCTATACTAGTTTCATATCGATATCGTGTGATTTTGGGCACTTTGGACAAACCTAGAGAGGGTTAAGGTTAAATTGAATTGTGTTAGGGTAGCTAAGCCCTATTAGTGACCCTTAAACCCCCCTTGGTGCTACGAACCCAGATCCGATACATTACAAGACCTGGAACCCAAAAACAGATCAGTCCATGTCGGTTTGTGAGTGTTTAGAGCGTGCAGGTGAATCTGGAATGTGTTGGGAGTTTTTCTGGAAAAATAAACAGAGACCCTAGGAGCACCCTGTAGCCAGACGAACCCCACTGGAGTACCCTGGGCCGGCCAGGCCGATTTTCTCTGTAGGGGGGCTCGGCCACTTAGTGTAGGGTAGGGTCCAGGTTTCTACTGTAGGTCATATGTACCCTATACATCACTCTAGACTTGTTTGCTTGCCTTTGTTTGGCCTGAGACGAAATCTGGGATCATTTTCTTGGGTTGCTGCTTTGAATTTAGTTTTGGTTTTGCGTATTTTGATTTCCAGATTTTGGTATTTGTGCGTTAACTCGATCGTGTGACGTTTGTACGTCTATATCGAGTGATTTCAGGTTGTTTTGCGAAGGCTAACCATAGGTTCTAACCTATAGGCCTTTTAGCGTATTGTGTTGGTTTTCGCGTGTCGTTTTATGTTTCGATTTGGTTTTGATGCGATGTGATATGTGTGATATGTAGGTACCCCCACGGCTATCCGAGACGATGAAGAAGATGAAGGCGACATCGACACCGACACGCAGGATACAGGTGAGTAGATTGTATCTACAGGCGGAAGTCGGGTGGATGGCGTATAGCACCCCCGCAGTCCGATATTAGTATAGTATATATATATATACTAACGATAGCTTATAGTGTCGTGGATATTTGAGATGTGTTAGGTGTACTATAGATAGATTAGGGTTGGAAGTAAACTAGTGTAGTTCCTAGTCACGAACCCTAGAGCAGGTTTACACCCACACGCACACACATACTTATTGCTATACTTATACATTGATGATGAGGATAGTGGATGATGTTTAGAGATTAGTCGATGACATTGGGCATAGTGCCACGGGATCGGTGATATGATGTGATTCGTATTTGGGATACGACATGTGATTTTTAGCGGGCCTTTAAACGTGTGTTTCACACACGCATTCATACTTATATAGATGGTATCGATTTGTACTAGACATAGATCAGTACCCCAGATTGTATGATATGATGATAAGGATACCAGATATTTGATGAGATAATGTGATATTGACCCGTACCCAGCTATTGGGATGCCGTACGACGATTTACCATACGAGCTTTATATTGATGATAGATCCGCACTCATGACTCGAGGACGTCAGATGATATACTGTATCGTACGCGATACTATTGAGGCGGGATCACCGACTATTATATTTATATTTATATTTATATTTATCGACTCAGATTTAGGTGGTCTCCATACCCCTCCTGATTGACTTGATAGTTAGATCTGTAGTTAGTATAGTAGATGTTAGACTAGACCCGAGTCATACCTATTTTAAAACTAACGAATCGGGAGTATTTTAAAGACAGGCAAAAAGGGATTCTACGGATACTTTAAAAAGGTCACAAATTTTCTTAAAAACACCGTTGCCCTTATTTTACTAAAAACCCCAATTCGTCTTATTTCAAATGGCAAAACTGCATAACATATACATATGGATGTAGATTCTTTACTGTTGCGTTGATTATTCGATTCCGCATATACTTACAGTTTACATTGCATCGCATTGCATGTGTTTATTGCTATATTAAAACCATGCTGTTAGGACACCAGCACCATTATCGATGATGCATATATTTCACGTACACTTACTTGCCGGCTCACACACTTCATCATCGATAATTGCCATGTCACTACACTGTAGTACTGTTACATTCAGGATATGACCTTGCATGGCATACTTGTGTACCTATATACTGTATATTCATACCAGTGCACACATATATTGATATTTTCATACCTGCGCACATGCACACTGTATATTCATACCAGTGCACACACATATATTGATATTTTCATACCTGCGCACATGCATACTGTATATTCATACCAGTGCACACATATATTGATATCTTCATACGTGCGCACATGCACACTGTATATTCATACCAGTGCACACATATATTGATATCTTCATACCTACGCACATGCACACTGTATATTCATACCCGTGCACATATATATTGATAACTTCATACTTACGCACATGCACACTATATATCGGTTTCCAACGGCAGTCAACCTCGTATATATTCATACCAGTGCATACATATAGTGATACCTTCATACTTGCATGGATTTAAGCATTGAGATATGTTGTTTCCATGATATTTCTGGATTTGGAAACCGTGGACATTTCAAAAGAGAATATGTAATTGTTTTAAAAACCCGGTTTTCCTTGATATGATATTTTAGTGCGTCCACCATGCGTTTTCTCGGTTCTGAGACGTGTGATATGTGAATCCGAATCGAGGAGTTGGATGAGGCCGATTGCGGGTACATGGTAGACCCGGTATGGTACCCCGGGGCGAGAACGGATCGCTGTATAGTAGACGGTGAGCCAGACAGAGGGACTACTACCTACCGGTGATTGGTTGGATCTGGCGGTTATCCGGAGGATACCGATCAGAGTTGATAGATGGATATGGGCCGACCCGTGTTGCCGGGGACGAGGGCCAATACCGCAGACGGAGCCCGATATACGAGGATTTACGTGCCGATGCTAGGCACATGTTTCATGATGTTTTCGAGTGTCGATGCTAGGCACTCAGGTTCCATGATTTTGATTATATCCTAACATTTCCATGCATATGCTTTACGATGTTTACATGCATGATGCTTATTGTCATTGGGTGACAGGTGGACGGGATCCACATACTTACAGACATTGATCACATAGTTAGATGATATCCACATACATACAGACTTCGGTTACATTGATAATACTTCATATATATATAACACTGGATAAGGACGTTGTTATATATGCCCTTACACCAATATTAGTGGAATGGGACACTAATATATGTGTATTGATATCAGTTTAGATACTTCATCATACTTATTCATGCAGACATACCTCATCCTATGATATGTTATTACCTGAGGCATTGGCACGAGCACTTGGCACTACATACATGTTTAGATGTTATATTGCCACCTTATCATGCTTCAGACTTATTTATTTGAGGTTTATATATATCTGATCGTATTGACCTAGGATTAGGTCATGCATGTGATTTCTACTTGTAGATATCTTCTATTCACGAGTTGGCAACTCACCCCCGTTGTGCCACAGTTCTTGCAGGTGTTGCCGTACAGGTTTCATTGCGGCTTTTCTGGCACACTGCTTCCATATGGGTGACTTGCTTTGGTAGGTGGGTTCTTTTGTATCAGAACCACCATTGTACATGTATTATTCAGTTGTATCATCAACCAAAAACTTGTATATTGTTTCAGACTTAGAAACCAGTTATGTATTATTTCGACCTTAGAGTCGCGCGCTGTAGTATTACGCTTTTCATGCTATTTGAGTTTTCCTTTGAGTTTTGATCCTCGCCCTTCGGCGTTGTATATTATATTGCTTGCGTGGCTGTGACCGTTGATTGACGAAGAGCTAGCTCCCGCTTGTGGATGCATTTTATCATTTCATATATATTATTTATGTTGTACCCCGTTCGGGGTCAGTATTTACAAAGGAAACTCTGCCGAAATTTTCAGAAAAGATATGTGATTTTTAAAAATGCATATTCGGCTTAGTTATTTAAAAACTTTGATTTTAAAACAAGTTTTCTTCACTTTTAAAAGCTATTTTCCTACTTCTTAAAAACCATTTTTCTCTATTTACTCCTTAAAATGGTTTTAGATTTCTGGGCTTTTGGCTTACTTGGATCAGATGGAGTCCTATAGACTTCATATGATTCAAGTGCCTGTCACGTACTCTTTCGGGTCGTGACACATTGCCTCCATATGACTCGGGACTGTACGTAAAAAGCACCGTTTTGCACATTCTCTTGAACGTGGTAAGGTATAAATCAAAGCACAGTGGCAATCACACATGGCTCAATGACGATCTCGGGTCAACAAACAAACCTATACCAGTGTCACCTGAGAACTGCTATCTGACGATAGGTATAATACCATCTAGGAGTTCTCGGCGAGTCCTGTTCAGTTTACCCAGTCTCCACTGAGCACCCGTATACAATCTTTGAAGTTATACAATAATGGATGTTGGATCATCCATCGCCCATCATATGGGTCAAGAAACGTATACGCTAGTCTACTTTGGAATATCGGTGCTCCGTCTCGACACACCCACGACTAGGAACAATTAAAGGATGAACTTATAGACTACCACGGCCCCACCAGTATGATCTGCATCATAATCCTGGTAGTCAAGTATACATCCTAAGGGCTTTACCAACATGTGAGAGTAAAACGGTATCATAATATAAGTTAACATGTTAAGATAAAGAGCAACCAAATAGCATACTGTTATGCTGAGCAAGAAAGTCCTTTTTATATATGTCCAAGCATCCACTATAATATACATCACATGTACAGAAATGGCCTCTAGGGCATACATACAACTAACAGTATTAATCTCGGTCCCGCACATATCACATATGTGCCCTACTTCGTTTTTCCTGAGCTAGGAAACCTCTGTGTAGGACTCTAAAGACTCGTTAATATGCCGGTAGTTGATGATGATCATATCAGTCACCCATAAGCCGTCAGTGGTACTAGCTGGACGTAACTGCTACCCAGCTATTGAGCGATTAGAAGATCAACAAGCATGCTTGCTCATACTCCCGTGAATCTAATAAGCAACACTACCGTACAATCCGGTCTCTTCGTCTGATATGTCGCATATCTATTCTGGGGGTGGTAAACGCCAGAACCTAATAACTTGATAAGTCATGCCGATGTGAGGCTCAAAACGGATCGAGAAACTACTGATAACACTTACCAGTGAATCTCGGTATCAGCCCTGGCTAGGTACTTCCTGTTATAGCTAGTCGAGCACAGCGCAACATCAACCCCCAATACCGGGAGAGACGAAATCCCCTCCTATCACTCATTGCCTCCATGTTGTTAGTTATGCATATGCCCTAGAGGCCACTGTTGTACATATGATGTATATTATAGTGGATGCCTGGACATATATAGAGAGGACTTTCTTGCTCGATATGATAGTATGCTATCTGGTTGCTCTTTGTCATAACATGTAGACTTGTACTGTGATTGTTCGCCGCCGAAAGACGCGACCGGGACGTTGGGACGTCTGGCCTGAATTTTGGCCGGCAGATACTATTTGGTTTTATCCGTCCACCTCTCCGAAGATGCCAAGTTGATTTATGGCACCGTATATCGGAGGTTTAGACGGATGCGGCCGTTGTAGAAGACTTCGTCAGATTCCCCCTCGTTGTGAAGGGTTTTTTATTGTGGGGACGCTCTGCCCTGCAGGCGCAAGCCCCTGTAGTTAATTACGTTATCGCGTAGTGATAACCACTTTGTTCTGCTCCAGAATGTCACTTTGTGTCGTGTGTTTGTTTTATTTTTGGTTGCCCGTGGATTGTATACGGAGACTAATTTGTGTTGTCGCCCGTAGGGCGTGGATTAGTCCAAATCCGTATTTTCTTAGATTTGGGTTTGGTTTGGGTTTAAGGATCGTTATTCTTATTGAGATTAAGATCAACTTAAACGTTTGTTGAGGATACGTTAGTTTAATTTTAGACTAAGATCTACTCCATAAGATTTTAGGATCATTTAGATCCAACGAAAGAGTATTTGGACTCTATCATTTTAGTTTAGGGACATTACGGTCCATTGGGTTTAAGGACGTCATAGTCCGTAAACTTTAAGGACATCATAGTCCATGAGTTTAAGGACCTTATAGTCCGGTTTAAAGACATCATAGTCTGGTATTTTGGTTTCACAATTTAAGGATGCGCCAAAAGTTTTTTGGTTATTGGGACCCTCCATCTCTCTGAAGACATTGAAGAATTACAACGACATGTACCAAAGGTATGAAAAGATGTACCCTTGAACCAGTATTGGTTGAGAGGTCTATAGTCAGGTTTGGGACCAAGACCAATTAAAAAGATTATAAGCACATGGGCTCAGTTGATCTGAATTAAGGACTTATGGCCAACTTGGGCTCAGTCCACTCAGATTTGAATAAAATGTTGAACATTTGTTTGGGCTAAGTCCCTTTTGGTTCGATAATGCTGAGAATTAAATTGGGTTCTGACACCCCTTTTCTTTTGTCTTTTACTGAGTGTTGAACACTTTTTATGGCGCCGGGCTTTATTTAAAGAACACTTTGTATTCCCTCAGCGCACACGTGAGGAGCACGTAGTGCGCTTGGCGCTGAGCGCCAGACCTGGAGTGCTGAAGCGCTTCTTTTGAAATAGCGCACACATAAGGAGCACGTGGTGTACTTGGCGCTGAGCAACAGACCTGGAGCGCTGAAGCGCTCCTTTTGAAATAGCGCACACGTGAGGAGCACATGGTGCGCTTTGTGCTGAGCGCCAGGCTTGGAGCGCTAAAGTGCTTCTTTTGAATAGTACACACATGAGGAGCACGTGGTGTGCTTGGCGCTGAGCGTCAGGCTTGGAGCGCTGAAGCGCTTCTTTTGAAACAAAGCACACGTGAGGAGCACGTGGTCCACTGAGCGCTAGACTTGGAGCGCTTCTTATGAAATAGCGCACACGTGAGGAGCGCGTGGTGTGCTTGGCGCTGAGCGCCAGACTTGGAGCACTTCTTTGGCAGTTCTGGTCAGTTCTGTGCTCTGAGAATTAAATTCTCGTTTATAAGAGATTTTGTCTCATGGATCTAAAAACTAATTTCTTAATTTTATGAAGAGATGTTATGATCTCTTCAATTTTTGTGAAAGACTTTGTCTTATAGATCTGTGATCTAGAAAAAAGAACTAAGTTCATATTTTTATCAAGAGATGCTAAGATCTCTCTTCTTTTTATTTACCATGAAGAAGGTTCTTCCTCTTAGATCTTGCTCTTCGCTTTTTCTTTTTTGAGAACTTGAAGTTTATGAGGGGGGTTCCTCTCTGTAAGACTTGAAGTCTTCGGTCCTTTATATAGGGGAGGCTGATTTGTTGAATCAGTTAAGAAAATCTTTCTCTGATTGATTTGGGAATGTTTTCCCATCATTGGATCTTTGATCCTAGGGCATCTGTTTACAGAAGACAATCTTCTTGTTTTTAACAAGATTGGGAAAATATTTTCCCATACAGAACTTATTCAGTACCCTGGTGATTTTTAATCACCATTGGATTTTTTATCTAACGGTGCTCTGATTTACAGAGCACAATCTTTGCTATTTAGAATGATTTGAAGAGTATTTTCTCAACAAAATTTTATTCTAAATTTTGATGATTTATTATCTTCGTTGGATCTTTGATCCAATGACAGAGAACTTTTAGTTCTGGTGCCAGCACTCTCGTGCTTTGCACGTGAGGCGCTGCCTAAGAGTTTTTAAATCTTGGCGCTGGCGCTCTTGTGCCTTGCACGCGAGGCGCTGCCTCAGAGTTTTTAACTCTGGGCGCTGACGCTCTCGTGCCTTGCACGTGAGGCACTGCCTCTTTTGAGTTTAACTCTTATTTAATAGATTTCTTTTTGTGTTTTGCACATTGGCGTCCGCGTGAGGAGCTCGTGAGGTGCCATCATAGGATTTAATTTTATCCGAGGCAGTTCCTACATGCTTTGCATGCGGAGTTTTTCTTTTATTTTTATTTTTATTTTATTGTTATTATTTTTTTAAGGGAGCAAGTTTTGAGCCAAATTTTTGCCGGGAACAAATGCCCCCGCTACATTGCCCACGTAAGTATGTACGCGGGTGAAGTAGTGCAATGTTATGCGTGGCCAGAGAATTGATGACTTAGGAGACAAGTTTAGGGTCCTTGTTGCCTAAGACTTTTTCCATCTTCATGAATCGTAAGGGTTTCAAGAAGGTTTTTCTCTCTACGAGTCGAAAGGATCCCGTAGGTGTATTTTTTTTCCTTAGGAGTCGTGAGGACTCCTAAGTGCATTTTCTCTTGAGAGTCGTAAGGATCTCACAAGAGAATATTCCCCCTTACAAGTCAATACGACTCGTAAGTAGTTTTTTCCCTCCTTGTCGATATTCGACTTTGGAGAGTGTGGCCCGTGGATAGTATACAATAGTCCATCTTGGACCTACTTGCAAGGCAGTGATGGCTTAGGAAACAGGTTTAGATCTGCCACCTAAGACTTTTCAACTTTATGAGCCATGAGGGTTTCATAAAGACTTTTCTCCCTACGAGTCGAGAGGATCCCGTAGGTGTCTTTTGTTCTTAGGAGTCGTGAGGACTCCTAAGTGCGTTTTCTCTTGAGAATCGTAAGGATCCCACAAAAGAATTTTCTTTATGCACAGGGACACTAATTTCCTTGCAGGTCGAGACGAATCGAGAGATTCTAAAAAAGACACTGATTTCCTTGCGGGTCGAAACGAATCGAGGGGTTCTCGCCGAGGACGCTGATTTCCCTGAATCGAGAGATTCTGCCAAGGACATTGATTTCCCTAGGGTCGAGACGATTCGAGAGATTCCTGCAAAGACACTGATTTCCTTACGGATCGACGTGAATCGAGGTTCTCTCCAAGGACGCTTATTTCCCTGAATCGAGAGATCTTGCCAAGGACACTGATTTCCCTGGGGTCGAGACAAATCGAGAGTTTCCTGCGAAGACACTGATTTCCTTGCGGGTCGACGCGAATCGAGAGGTTCTTGCCAAGGATGCTGATTTCCCTAAATCGAGAGGTCTTGCAAGGACACTGATTTCCCTGGGGTCGAGACGAATCGAGGTATTCTTGCAAAGACATCGATTTCCTTGCGGGTCGACGTGAATCGAGAGGTTCTCGCCAAGGACGCTGATTTCCCTGAATCGAGAGGTTTTGCCAAGGACGCTGATTTCCCTGAATCGAGAGGTTTTGCTAAGGACACTGAGTTCCCCGGAGGTCGAGAAGAATCGAGAGATTCCTGCAAAGACACTGATTTCTCTGCGGGTCGATGCGAATCGAGATGCTCTCGTCAAGGACGCTGATTTCCCTGAATCGAGGTTTTTCCAAGGACACTGATTTCCATGGAAGTCGAGATGAATCGAGAGATTCCTGCAAAGACACTAATTTTTCTACGGGTCGACGCGAATTGAGATGGTCTCGTCAAAGACGCTGATTTCCCTGAATCGAGGTTTGGCCAAGGACACTGATTTCCCTGGAGGTCGAAACGAATCGAGAGATTCCTGCAAAGACACTGATTTCTCTGCGGGTCGACGCGAATCAAGATGCTCTCGTCAAAGACACTGATTTCCCTGAATCGAGAGGTTTTGCCAAGGACACTGATTCCCTGGGGGTCGAGACGAATCAAGGTATTCCTACAAAGACACTGATTTCTCTGCGGGTCAACGCGAATCGAGATGTTCTCGTCAAGGACACCGATTTCCCTGAATCGAGAGGTTTTTCCAAGGACACTGATTTCCCTGGGGGTCGAAACGAATCGAGGTATTCCTGCAAAGACACTGATTTCTCTGCCGGTCGACACAAATCGAGATGCTCTCGTCAAGGACGCTGATTTCCCTGAATCGAGGTTTTTCCAAGGACACTGTTTTCCCTGGAGGTCAAGACGAATCGAGAGATTCCTGCAAAGACACTGATTGCCTTGCGGGTCGACGCGAATCGAGGTTCTCGTCAAGGACGCTGAGTTCCCTGAATCGAGGTTTTGCTGAGGACCCTGATTTCCCTAGGGGCCGAGATGAATCAAGAGATTCCTGCAAAGACACTGATTTCCTTGCGGGTCGACGCGAATCGAGAGGTTCTCGCCAAGGACACTGATTTCCCTGAATCGAGATTTTGTCAAGAACACTGATTTCCTTGGAGGTCGAGACGAATCAAGGTATTCCTGCAAAGACACTGGTTTCCTTGTGGGTCGACACGAATCGAGAGGTTCTCGCCAAGGACGCTGATTTCCCTGAATTGAGAGGTCTTGCTACGGACACTGATTTCCTCGCAGGTCGAGACGAATCGAGAGATTCCTACAAAGGCACTGATTTCCCTGCGGGTCTACGCAAATTGAGATGTTCTCGTCAAGGACACTGATTTCCCTGAATCGAGATATTGCCAAGGACACTGATTTCCCTGGAGGTCGAAACAAATCGAGAGATTTCTGCAAAGCGACTGTTTTCCTTGCGGGTCGACGCGAATCGAGATGTTCTCGTCAAGGATGCTAATTTCCCTGAATCGAGATATTTTGCCAAGGACACTGATTTCCCTGGAGGTCGAGATGAATCGAGTGATTCCTGCAAAGACTCTGATTTCCTTGCGGGTCGACGTGAATCGAGATATTCTAATCAAGGACACTGATTTCCCTAAATCGAGGTTTTTCCCAAGGACACTGATTTCCCTGGAGGTCGAGACGAATCGAGAGATTCCTGCAAAAGACACTGATTTCCTTGCGGGTCGACCCGAATCGAGATGTTCTCGTCAAAGACGCTGATTTCCCTGAATCGAAGTTTTGCTAAGGACATTGATTTTCCTGGAGGTCGAGACGAATCGAGAGATTCCTGCAAAGACACTGATTTCCTTTCGATTCGATACGAATCGATATGTTCTCGTCAATGACGCCGATTTCCCTGAATTGAGGTTTTTGCTAAGTACACTGATTCCCTGGGGTTGAGACGTCATTGGCTGACTTGCTCCACTTTTCGTGATGTCAGGGTTGACATTCTCCACTTTCTTCGATGTCAGAGTTGACATTCTCTGCTTTCTACGGTGTCAGGGTGGACTTTCTCCTTTTTCGGTGTCGGGATCGACTTTCTCCATTTTCTACGGTGTCGGGGTTGACTTTCTCCGTTTTCTAAGGTGTTGGGATCGACTTTCTCCGTTTTCTGCGGTGTCGGGATCGACTTTCTCCGTTTTCTGCGGTGTCGGGGATCGACTTTCTCCATTTTCTACGGCGTCAGGATCGACTTTCTCCATTTTCTACGGTGTCGGGATCGACTTTCTCCATTTTCTACGGTGTCAGGGTTGACTCTAGGTTGTCTGTGAACCGCAGAGTCTTGGAACTAGGGACTTTGCCGTGGCTCCGATTGGTGGTGTCGCATCCGTGTCCTGCTGGCATGAGGAGGAACGCCGTTGCTGGTCTTCTGGGATGCAGATATTGCCGCTGAGACCCGATTCTCCATTTGATAGAGTTTGTTGGGGCATGTAGTTCCCTTTTCGTTTATGCCCATGGATTGTATACAGGGGTCAGTATGGACTTACCTGTAGGGCAAAAGTTTCATTATTTCATTTTTTTATTTCTTTCCGCGATGCTCTATCATTTCAAAAATTTTATATCGCGAAAGTCGCGATTGCCCTATCATTTCGGCTATTTTTCGCGGTGCCCAATCATTTCAGCTATTTTTCTTTTTCTTAACTCGGTTCTTTTTATTGTGAGTTGCCCAAACATTTCTGCTATTTTTATATGCATATATTTTACTCGCTGATTTTTATTGCGAGTTGCCCAAACATTTCGGCTATTTCATATGCATTTTTTTTGCGAGTATGGAACTCAAGATCTGATACCAATCTTAGCCTCAGCATCGCTGCGACTGGAATATTGCCAGGAGCGAAGCATCATTTGCCGTGAGAAGACTTGGAATTTGATTCCAATTTAGGCATCAACATCGCTACAACTGGGATATTTCAAGGAGTGAATCATCATTTGCCTTTGTTGATTTGAATAAAGATGGCTTAGCAAACAGGGTTAGAATCCTGTCGACTAAGGATTTTGACTTCATGAGCCGTAAGGGTCTCATAAAGATGTTTCTCCTTACGAGTCGTGAGGATCTCATAGGTGCGATTTCTCCTTAAGAATCGTGAGGATTCTTAAGTGTATGTTCTCTTGTAAGTCGTAAGGATCTTGCAAGAGTGTTTTGTCCTGGTAAATCGAGAGGACCTACAAGTGTTTGTTCATCAAATGAGGGCATTCCTCGTCGTTGGTGAGACTTGATGGGGGGAGACGTTTATTTATGCCCGTGGATTGAATACAAGGGTCGGTATTGAACTGCTTGTAGGGCAATATTAGGGTGTACGACGGCTTAGGAACAGGTTCAGAACCCTGTAGAGGCTTTTGAATCTTACGAGCCGGGAGGGTCTCATAAGAGGGTTCTCCTTACGAATCATGAGGATCTCATAAGTGTAATTTCTCCTCAAGAATCGTGGGGATCCCTAAGTGTGTTGCTCCCTTGTGAGTCGTAAGGATCTCACGCAGGTAGTTTTCTCCTTACAAGGTCGAGAGGACCTTGCAAGTGTCTTTTAACGAGATTGCGCCCTTTCGGGTTTCACAAACTCGCCGGTAGCCTTGCTGTTTTTACTCACGGAGCCCTTTCGGGTTTTCATCCGTGCCCATCTTACTTATGGACGTACCGTTTTTTTTCTTCCACGAGTCTGTGCCCTTTTGGGTTTTCATCCGTGCCTATCTTGTTTATGGACGTACCGTTTTTTATGAATCTGTGCCATTTTGGGTTTTCATAGACTCGCTGGTAGCCTTGCTGTTGTTACTCATGGAGCCCTTTCGGGTTTTCATCCATGCCTATTTTGTTTATGGACATACCGTTTTTATTGTTGGGTCAGCCCTAAGATGCAGCGGTTTGTAGTAGATTTAGAGATGCTTCGGTCCGTCCTTAGTTTTAGGAAATTGCGGTCCATAACTCATCCTGTATGCACGTGTATTTGTCACGCGACGGGATACATAATGATAAAGTGGGATACACCCGTTTAGGGTGTGATTTAGTTTGGTTGGGGTGTTTTGTGATCCATCCTTACCGCGACTTCTTCCTCTTGACGTCGATGCCTGGATTTTTCGAATATGGCTATTTTGCGTTCTCGATCAATTTTGCTCTTCTGACTGGCTTCGTTTAGCAGCACGTCAATCAGCTCATCGGACGGTTCCAAGGATTTTGGTGCCAATTCTGCCCCCAGCATCTCTACATCAGGAGCTTCTTTATCATCTATTGATGAGTGAGAGATCATGTGACAACTTGTCACGTAATCTTCGGGTTCTTCTGACGCGTCGTCTCCCTCGTTATTGTCATTGCTTCTGTTCTCAAGGATATGGTTGAGAAACTCATGGAGTGTGACTAGGGTTCGTGCCTTCTGGTTGTATTCCTCCAGCGTGTCAATATGCTTTTGTAGGTCCGTGCGCTTGTCATCAGGCTGCGCAGGCTTCTTGGTCTTCTTCTTCTTCTTCGAAGACTTTGACGGCTGAACCTGTGTATTTTGCCCCTTGCTACCAACTCTCGGTGTCGGGCGTGGTTTCAGCATTCCCTCAATGATCTCAGGCTCTAGCGGGCTTTTCCACCTGATTTCGGGGCATGCTTGAAGATCCTTCAGCATTCTTTTCGTTTTTTCCGAAAGAACAACTTCCTATGGAGCTTCCTTCATGAATGAGCATGATGCCCCCGGCGTGTCTACTCCTTTAGGAGTGTGCTGTTGTGGCGGATCTACCTTCCAGTTTTTGGACAGCGCGAAATTTCCTTGTTGGTATTGGTCTTCAACCCAGTTTTTGAAGACATAGCAGTCAATATTAGGTGGTAGGGGCAGTAATTGGGATTGTTGACGTCGTTCGGTTGTAGTGGGTGTCTCGAATCCGGTAGAGTGATGAGCCCGTTGCGCACTGCCAGTTCAAACTGTCTCCTCATTTTATCCCGGGGAAACGAGTAAGGACGTCTCAACTTCTCATCGAGGGATCGCCGCTTGTTGCTTTGGCGAACAACCGGTCTCGGGCCACTCGGTTGTTGTTGAGCGTTGGCGACGAATGTTGCTTTCTCTTTGCCCTTTTAATTTCGCGGCTCCATTTTTGAGGAGGACGGTCTATGGCCCATCTGGTCCATTTGGGCCAGCTTGTCGACCAAAGCCTGGAAAGTGGTCGACTCGAAAAACATCATGAACTGGGATATGGTCACCTGAGGATCGAGGGTTCTTATGAACATGGCCACAGCAGGAGCTTCTTCTATGCGCTGTTCGTACTTTGACCATAGGTTGCGCCATCGAATTGCATACTGAACCCATGTCTCTCATGGCTTCACCCTGGCATTGATCGCCGTGATTGGGGTGCGTTCGTCGGCGCTTGCGAAACGCTGGGTGAATAACAGCTCCATCTCCGTGAATGTTCTGACGGAGTCGTTGGGAAGCTCCGAATACCATTCGGAGGCCGTCTTCGCCAAGCTGCCGATGAATTGGCGAAGCTGCAGCTTATCGTCAAATCCAGTATTACCGCAGAGAGCCCTGAACTGGGCGACATGCTGGTGGGGGATGCCTGTCCCCTTATATACATGAAATTTAGGGATTGTGTATCCTGGCGGGTACTTAATCTGATCGTACCAGCAGGGATAGGGTCGCCCCGTTCTGACGACTTGGCCAGCAGCTTCGTTCGCTTGATGAGCTCGTATCTGTTGAGCTATATAATCGTCAAGGGCGGCATTGGAGATGGTCTCTTCATTGGCTGCTGATAGAGCCGGAAGAGGGCTTGATGTCTCCCCTCTGTCGTCTTCAAGGCTTATTGGAGGGTCTTCAGCTGGAGGATCCGGCTATATCATCATCCCGACCATATCCTGGAACAAGAGCGCCATTTGTTTTATCCTGGCCGCTTGTTCCGCGGCCTCTTTTTCTTTCTTCTCGAGTATTCTTCGGAGGAAGGCGTCGGTTTCCTGTTCCTGACGTTGCTCCGACGACGATTTCGGGCTTTATTTTAGCCCAGTGAGTGCGGCCATCTTTATCAGCATTTTCTGCTGTTTCTGTTGTTGCTTGTCATGACCCAAAGTTCGGCTCGTGACCGGCACTTAAATCGCGGAACGTCTACAGGCGTAGTGCAATTTAAGTAAACCAAAAACCCAGAAATCTAAACCATCAAAGAAGAAAGTGATGAAAACATTTGTTAAAAACATTTGGAAACCTCGAGTAAAAACCATTAAAGTTCAAGTTATTTTTCTTAAAAATTTCGGCAGCACCTCCTTTGTAAAAACTAGCCCTGAAAACGGGTAAAACACATGATATAAGTAAAACAACTGATAATAAGAATAAAGCATCCCCAAACGGGAGCAATCACGCCCAACGGCGGAAACAATCACCACGAGAAAAATATACGACGCCGAAGCGAAGAAATGAACAATATATGTGAAAACAACATAAAGGATAAAACTGCATAAATAAAGTCGGCTCACACGAGCTCGACATTCAGAGTACAAAATAATATACAATATCGTCCTCACAACTGGTCTCTTAGTCAATACATGAAATTGTAGATGGAGAGTACTAGATACAATAGAGTGTATAAATGGAAAATAAACGGATACCGCAAACCCACCTATAAGCAAAACGGCTCACACGCCAAATGCAGTGGTATCCGTAGCAAAAAAATATAATGAGGTAGCTGTTCAGTTGATAAAACTGCACATTTGTATTACATTTTTCCTACCATTTTCATATTAAAAAAGGACTTTATTATAATATATTATACATATGAGGGTTTATGTGTAAAAAACATTATTTTCCATGTGTTACTATATTTTAATTATCATTTGGTAGGAAAATGTATGCAAATATTATTGACCTAATCCTAGTAGAACAAAGTCTACTAAAATCTTATTTGAGTTGTTGTGCAGAATATTTTCAAGTTGTTATGAAGAATTTATCAAACAAATCAATTTGTTGAAGAAATCTTGCCAAATTAAGAACCAAAACTTGGAGACCAAGTCTGGAAGCAACCGAGAAAAGATTTCTGAATTCTGAAGGTGCCTAGGATTGCCACATGTCATAAGATGCAAGCACAAGAACATTGATCAAGAGATCTCACCCATTGGCCGCGGATCCGCGGCCATAACCCCCCTTTGGCCGCGGATCCGCCGCAATATTATAGAGTTGGAAGGAAAGATTTTGGGGCATGATTCTCTACTATATTTTACCAACTTTTGAAGCAAAAGATTCTGGCTTTGCACTATAAAAAGGCACTGAGAGCCTCTTGGAAAAGCTATCAAGCCGAAGAGATCACGAAGCTCCCGACGCTCACGCATCCAGGCTGATCATCGACTGTTCGACTACCTCCTTAGGAAAGATTGAGAAGCAACTAGTTGTAATAATTTTCTATGGATTAAAAGTGTAGTTTGAAGAAGTCGGTTAATAAAGGTAGTTATTTTATTTAATTGTCTTTGCATTTACATTATGTTTTCGCTCTTTTTCTTTTCATCTTCTTCTCCCAACATGCGCGAGTAATTCTCCGCTTGTTAGGGTTCGTAGGATTAGGGTAGGCTAATGGACGATGAAAATAATTAAACCCTTTTTAAGTCCTATAAAGTTTAGGAACTTTATCAAAAGAATCATTAACATCCTAATCGGGCGCGCTAGCAATTCTTTGCTAGTTCCGACCGCGATTAGAGATTAGATTAATGATTGTTTTGGTAAAGGCTAGATATGAACGGAGTTCCGTGTCGAGATAAGGGTTAAGAGTGGGATTCCTTTTCCCTCTGGAAACCCTAATCTACACGCATCACCGTCGTTCTAGTTCTAAATCTATTAATGGATAAAAAGGGTAACTTTAATTAATCGTCCATAACTACTAAATCCTAACGAACCCTACAAGCCCTATTATTATATTATTTAAATCTCTAAAATAATCTAGATCTATATTTTACATTCTTGTTTAAAGTAGATCTAGAAACTTTTCACAAAATTCTTTATTCCTCCTCTCTTTCTCAACACATCTAAAGTAAAAATAAAAGGTTCCACGTTTCCCAGAGGACGACCCGTACTCACCTCGGTCTAGCTACGCGCGACACCGTTCTGATTGCGGTTAAAATAAAAACACACACCTTTTCGTACCAATCAAATGGCGCCGTTGCCGGGGATACGTGCGTAATTTTTTATTTTTACTATTTGTGTTGAATTCTTAGACGAGCCATATCATTATTAACACAAAACTGCAAATTGCATATTTAACGATTTGTGCGTGAATTTTTGCAAGGAGATCTGGAGTCACAGAATTGAGGAAAACAGGAAACGGAGACATTTTTAGAGATCCAGAGGAGCAAAGGAGACCACAGAAAAAATTTCATCAACTGATCCTTCTGCCATGCGGCGGAACCGCGGCAAAAGCACCACTTTGGCGGCGGAATCGCGGCAGGATAGAAGAGTTAGGGTCACAGAATTCTCTGGTATCTTTCTTAACTCCTTCTCTCTCTCCTAAAATCCAATAAAATCTATTTTCTGCAGGATTCTTTGCAAAATCGCGCCGCTCAAAAATCTTTTTGCAAAAGTTTTGTGATTGGTTTTGTTTTGCATATTTAATACGGACTTTAAGGGGCAAAGACCAAATCAAGATTAGGTGGGGATTTCATCACCCTTCCTAAGCCCCACAAATCACAAACTGAGCATATAGATCAACCCTTCATTAATTTAAAAAATATCTAGACCAGACTCTAAGGACTGTCGCGCTCAATAAGGACAGAGGAAGGTCGTGGGTAATTTATCGTTTATCCGCATTACTTTTGTAGTGCCCAGGCAAGTGTGACAAAGGCTAGTGGTTTTTAATTAGGCCCACGACGTGGTTCCTTCCCACTTACCTGGCACTTATCTGGCTACAAGGGTAGTACGGAGGCGGTAGAGGATTGATCCTGCGGCTTGTCCTTTCGAAGTCATGGATGGCACTCCATTAGAGTATAACACCACGCTGCCACCGCCCGGAGGTGCGCAGAATCCACCGCGCATCTCTCTCCAAGAGAGATGCTATCCTATTCGTGGTCCCCTTCCTACTTGTCCATCTCTTCCACCACCGAACGGGGATAATTTCAAAATTAAACCCCACTACATCAATCTGCTGCCCAAATTTCACGGGCTTGAGTCGGAAGATGCGTACGTTTTCATCACCAAATTCGAAAACGTATGCGCAATGATGGGTACTTCATAATTGACTTTAGATGCTATGCGCCTACGTCTTCTCCCATTCACACTGTGCGACTTGGAAGAAAAATGGCTTTATAATACTGCAGCACACTCTATCACTAATTGGGATGAATTCGTCATAGCATTTCTTAAGAAGTTTTACCCAAACCATAAGACTGCCCGTGTTAGAAGCGAGATCAACCAGTTCACCCAGCTTCCCAATGAACCATTTTGGAAGTGCTTTGAACGTTTCAAAGATCTGCTTGTCCAATGCCCCCATCATGGAATCAATAGATGGGATTTATGCCGGATTATATATGAGGGCATTAATCCAGCGACAAAGCAGATGCTTGAAACAATGTGTCAATGCAATTTCATGTCTAAAGATGACGGTGAAGCTTGGAAATATCTGGAAGATCTTGCTGAACACACGTTGCAGTGGGAAAGCGTAAGACCACCTTCAACTAAGGGAGGTATTCACCAGCTCGATGTTTCTATCGCAGTAAAAGCCGAAATGGCAGCGATGCAGAAGAAACTCGATTCTATTGAGAACAAACTTTCATCAGTCTCCCTTAATCAGGTCACGCTTCCTAAGACTGTCTGTGGTTGCTGTTCGGATCCTTCAGACTTAACGGAAGAATGTCCTATGAATGCATCGTTTCAAGCTAATGCTGCTTTTCAGCAGCGACCTAGAAACGACCCTTATTCTTCCACGTACAATCAAGGATGGAGGAATCATCCTAATTTTGCTTGGAATCAAAACCAACAAAGACCTCCTCCACAGCAACCACAACCACAGAATCAGCCCCCCTTTCAGTCACAGAATTTCCAAAATCCGGCCAACATTTCTACACCACAAGTGGCCGGTATTGACAACTCACTTGCACAAACTTTGGATATGTTCATGAAACAATCCATGCAAAATTCGGCTGAGATGAGGTCTTCTATTGATGCCCTAACGAAAAACTCCTCCTCCCATGGTGAGAGTATCAAATCAATAGAAAACCAAATCGCACAATTAAACGCCGCAATAAGTGCGAGAGAGAAAGGGAAACTCCCAACTCAACCCTTACCGAATCCTGGCCATTCACAAAGTCATAATGTGAATGCCGTCACTACGTTGAGATCGGGGAGAGTGCTGAACAACTAAGTGGGTGAGCAATTTGATGATAGTGACACATTTGATACCCCTTCTTCTTCTTCTTCTTCCCCTAACTCGTCTAGTCTTCTACCTTCATCCGAGCCTATTCTCCGTTTTCGCCAAGGCTCAAACATTTCACCAAATCTATCTAAGTCGATGCCTACTCCAATTTTGGGATCGAATCCGTCGCCACAGTCTTCTCCACAAACGTTAGACCCAAAACTTATTGATCGAGCTCCATTTCCAAACCGATTAAGGGCCAACCGACCTAACCCGCAAATGGAGAAGATTGTGGAAATGTTTAAGCAAGTGAGCGTGAATATTCCTCTCCTAGATGCTATTCAACAAGTCCCATCTTATGCAAGAATCCTTAAAGACTTGTGCACTAGGAAGAGAAAAACTCAAGTGCCTAAAAAGGTTTTCATGACGAGTAATGTTAGCATAGCTTTTACCCAACAAATACCAAAGAAACGTAAGGACCCCGGCTGTCCTACAATCTCTATTTCTATTGGCGGTAAAAATATAAATCGTGCTTTACTCGATCTAGGCGCTAGCGTCAACTTGCTTCCTTATTCAGTATACGAGCAGTTAGGAATTGGAGAGTTAAAACCCGCCCATTGTACTCTCCAAATGGCAGACCGATCTATCACCAAACCTCGGGGCGAACTAGAGGATGTGTTAATTAAAGTCGGGGAATTCATATTTCCCGTGGACTTTATTGTTTTAGATACACAACCTGTGGCAAACCCACGCAATCAAATCCCGGTGATACTTGGTCGACCCTTCCTAGCAACTTCTAACGCTGTAATTAATTGTCGTAATGGTTCTATGAACTTATCCTTCGGGAAAATGACAATTGAGCTTAATATTTACAAGCTAGGAAGTCAGCCATCAGAACCTTCTGCTCAATTGCTGGATGTTTGTTCCATCCACGAGATAGCTTCCGAAAGCTGCATGGATGAGGAGCTTTGCTTTGATGTTCTCGACAACATTAATGAGACATCGTTTGATCTTGCACCACTTTACAGTGAGGATATGTTCAATGAGTCCGACCTTGAGATTGAACCCGTTGACTCGTTGCAAAAGTCAGCAGCACTTTTCGAGTCAATATCTTATGCAAGTTTTGAACCTCTTCGGGAGTCCGAATATCATTCGCTTACCCCACCTTCTATTGTCTCTCCGCTAATTCTTGATCTTAAACCGCTACCTTCTCATCTTAAATATGCATATTTAGGAGAGAATGAGACTTTGCCAGTGATTATTTCCGCTTCTCTAGCCTTAGAGCAAGAGAATGCACTTTTGGCAGTGTTGAGATCGAATCGGGAAGCATTTGGTTGGACTATGGCTGACATCAAAGGGATTAGTCTCTTAATTGTTGAACATTACATACATCTGATGGATGAAGCCAAACCAACCCGAGACCCACAAAGACGGTTAAATCCCGTTATGAAGGAGACGGTAAAGAAAGAAATCGTCAAGTGTCTTGATAGTGGAATAATTTACCCCATATCTGATAGTCAATGGGTAAGTCCAATTCATGTGGTCCCTAAAATGTCTGGCATCACGGTCATCACTAACGAGGCTAATGAGTTAATCCAAACACGCACCCAAACTGGGTGGCGCGTATGTATCGATTACAGGAAACTCAATGCCGCGACGAGGAAAGATCACTTCCCTCTACCTTTCATTGACCAGATGTTAGAACGATTAGCGGGACATGAATACTACTGTTTCTTGGACGGATACTCTGGCTATAACCAGGTCCCCATCGCCGAAAAGGATCAAGATAAAACCACTTTTACTTGTCCTTTCGGAACTTTTGCTTATAGACGCATGCCCTTCGGGTTATGCAATGCTCTCGCTACATTTCAGCGGTGCATGATGGGGATATTTTCAGATATGGTGGAAAATTTTCTGGAAATTTTTATGGACGATTTCTCCATTTTTGGAGACTCCTTTGAGGACTGCCTTCGTAATCTTGACGCTGTTCTTACCCGCTGTAAGGATAAGAACTTGACTTTGAATTGGGAAAAATGTCATTTTATGGTCCAAGAAGGTATTGTACTTGGACATATAATTTCACATAAAGGCATTGAGGTTGACAGAGCTAAAATAGATGTCATTCAAAACCTCCCTTGTCCCAATTGCGTCAAAGATATACGATCCTTCCTTGGTCATGCAGGATTTTATAGGAGATTTATTAAGGACTTTAGCAAAATTGCTAGACCCTTAACCCTTCTATTGGCCAAGGACACTACTTTTCACTTCGATTCGGATTGTGAGGCTGCTTTTGAATCGCTTAAAGAATCACTCACTACAGCCCCCGTTTTATCATCTCCGGATTGGAACCACCCGTTCGAGCTTATGTGTGATGCATCAGATTTTGCTATTGGTGCGGTCTTAGGACAGCACATTGATAAGATGCCACATGTAATTTACTATGCAAGTAGGACCTTGAATGATGCACAAATAAATTACACAACTACCGAGAAAGAACTCTTGGCAGTTGTATTTGCATTAGAGAAATTCAGGCCTTACTTGATTGGCTCGCCTATTGTGGTTTACACAGATCACTCCGCCCTACGACATCTTTTATCGAAGAAGGATGCGAAGGCCAGGCTAATACGTTGGATCCTATTGTTACAAGAATTTGATCTTGTCATCAAAGACAAGAGTTGATATGAAAACGTTGTAGCCGACCATCTTTCACGCATCACTTCTTCGCCAACTGTGACTGTGCCGATAAATGACTCATTTCCCGATGAACAGCTCTTGAATGTATCCTACGAACCTTGGTTTGTGGATATCGTGAACTATCTTGCGACGGGACTTATACCTAGCGATTGGTCGAAACAAGACAAACTTCGATTTTTATCCCAAGTAAAATATTTTTACTGGGATGAACCATATCTATTCAAGTATTGTTCCGATCAAATCATTCGCAGGTGTGTCCCTAACGATGAATTCAAGAGCGTGTTATCATTTTGTCATGATCAGGCATGCGGTGGTCACTTTGGACCTCGAAAAACGGCGGAGAAAGTTTTGCAATGTGGATTTTATTGGCCAACATTATTTAAAGATGCATTTGAATATTGCAAAACTTGTCCGCGATGTCAGCATTTGGGTCGGATTTCACGAAGGAATGAGATGCCGCTCCAACCTATTTTGGTTGTGGAAATATTTGATGTTTGGGGTATCGATTTTATGGGCCCTTTTCCCAACTCCTTTGGGAATCTATATATCTTGTTAGCGGTTGATTATGTCTCGAAGTGGATGGAAGCTATACCGTGTCGTACTAATGACAACAAAGTTGTCATTAAGTTGCTTAAAGAAAATATCTTTTCGCGATTCGGACACCCCCGTGCTATCATTAGCGACAACGGGACACATTTCTGCAATAGGCCTTTCGAGGCCTTGATGCGGAAATATTCAATCACTCACAAGCTTTCTACGCCCTATCACCCCCAAACAAGCGGGCAGGCTGAGATCTCAAATAGGCAGATCAAACAGATATTGGAGAAGACGGTTTCGAAAAACCGTAAGGATTGGTCAACCAAATTGACGGATGCTCTTTGGGCATTCCGCACCGCTTATAAGACCGATCTTGGTATGTCTCCATACCGTTTTGTGTTTGGGAAGGCATGCCACCTCCCTGTCGAGATTGAACATAAGGCAATGTGGGCTATTAAAGAGCTTAATTTTGATCTTGAGCATGCAGGCAGCTATCGGAAGCTGCAATTGAATGAGCTAAGCGAACTCCGCGATGAAGCTTACGATAATGCGGTGATAGTAAAGAACAGGACTAAAGTGTTCCACGATAAAAATCTTTCTAGAAAAACCTTCACATCGGGGCAACAAGTCCTTCTTTACGATTCCCGTCTCCATCTTCATCCGGGTAAGCTTAAATCTCGTTGGAAAGGACCTTTTGTGGTGCGGTATGTACACCCGCACGGAGCAGTTGAAGTCGAAAATTTGAAAAACGGTTCGATTTTTAAAGTGAATGGGCATAGATTAAAACCGTATTTTTCTGCTGACCCCGCGGAGGAGCTCCTGTTTTTACAGGAGCCGCTTTATCAAAACTAAAATTCCTCCGCCTCACCTCCATGTTTTGATAACTTTTTCACATTTTAAGAATGGAGGTGAGTAAAAAAATGATTTGATTGAATATCTGTGCGTGTCAAAGAATAAGTTTGGGGGAATTTTTCATTTCACTATTATTTTACCCCTTGTATCTCTCCCTTAGTATACATGTCCATGTTCTCAAAAGGCTACATCAGTGAGGACACTGCTGAAAACAGGTTTGCGGGGAGGTTTGTATTCACTAAATTATCTTTGACACCGGGCATTAAATTTTTTTTTTATATATATAACAAAAGAGTAGAAAGTGAAAAATTACATCCAAAAGATTGGAATATTTTAAGAAAACCAAGAAAATTAGAAGTTTTCTTACACGAAGTAGTAATAAGTAGTTATGAGCTGTTGTCCCAAGGGTTAGTAAAATGAAGGAAGTCACTAATCTGAGGATAAAAATAAGTCTGAAAAATAGTTTCTATTCTGGAAGCCAAACATTTGAATGTTGATACCCTACTATATGCACTTACACACGTCTTGAAACTCAGGATAGTAGAGGATACCTTGAAATGCTCTTGTCCAAAAGCCAAAGTATGAAGGAAATGAAAAAAAAAATGAAGAAAATATAAATGGTGAAA
The DNA here is from genome assembly GCA_030015575.1 of Agapanthus africanus. Taxonomy (NCBI): domain Eukaryota; kingdom Viridiplantae; phylum Streptophyta; class Magnoliopsida; order Asparagales; family Amaryllidaceae; genus Agapanthus; species Agapanthus africanus. Next base: position 213,125,494 of record CM057350.1, on the reverse strand, counting down.
AGAAAAAAAAATGAACACTGGTTTTGTTATCGCCAAGGCAGCAATAAAAAAATATAGCGAGGGTGCCTCTTCACCTAGTGCCCTAAGGCCAACTGGTCTGGGAGTCACTGCTAAGCCTTAGGTGGTGCAAGCACATGAGTAATCGGTTGGTTAGTACCTCAAGAAGTATTAACGGTCGCATGAAAATGTGTGAGCAAATCTTTAATATTCATTAAATTAAAAAGTACTAAGGTAGATGGACAAGAGTATGATAGCTTGAATTGAATTCTCCGAGTGTAGGGATGTCCATTTCACACACGTGGGGTTATATGATCAATGTTTGGAAGAAAGGTACGAATGAAGAATAAAGAAGATGTTTTATTGAGGGGTAATGTGATTTCTAACATTTTTTCATTACTATTAAGATAGGGCTCATGACAACTGAAAAGCTAGTATAGTTGGAAACTCTTCTTTTCAAAGTATTTCTTTTATGGTTCTTGTCTTTATATGTAAATTTCACCATCTTTCTTTTGTTATAGGATTTTGTGGGTGTAATCCACTGAAAACCCTCAGGAGACAACACTCCACCTCCTAGGGACACCTAGAGGTTTAACGGCTTGTTGCACGTGCTCAGTGCAATCGTGTCTGCCTACGAAAGTGTGCTTAGTTTTCTCCTTTCTTTTTCTCCTCTTAAATAAACTAGTTTGCTCGGGACGATCAAAGATAAGTTTGGGGATATTTGTTCAGTTGATAAAACTGCACATTTGTATTACATTTTTCCTACCATTTTCATATTAAAAAAGGACTTTATTATAATATATTATACATATGAGGGTTTATGTGTAAAAAAACATTATTTTTCATGTGTTAATATATTTTAATTATCATTTGGTAGGAAAATGTATGCAAATATTATTGACCTAATCCTATTAGAACAAAGTCTACTAAAATCTTATTTGAGTTGTTGTGCAGAATATTTTCTAGTTGTTATGAAGAATTTATCAAACAAATCAATTTGTTGAAGAAATCTTGCCAAATTAAGAAGCAAAACTTGGAGACCAAGTCTGGAAGCAACCGAGAAAAGATTTCTGAATTCTGAAGGTGCCTAGGATTGCCACATGTCATAAGATGCAAGCACAAGAAAATTGATCAAGAGATCTCACCCATTGGCCGCTGATCCGCGGCCATAACCCCCCTTTGGCCGCGGATCCGCCGCAATATTATAGAGTTGGAAGGAAAGATTTTGGGGCATGATTCTCTACTATATTTTACCAACTTTTGAAGCAAAAGATTCTGGCTTTGCACTATAAAAAGGCACCGAGAGCCTCGTAGAAAAGCTATCAAGCCGAAGAGATCACGAAGCTCCCGACGCTCACGCATCCAGGCTGATCATCGACTGTTCGACTACCTCCTTAGGAAAGATCGAGAAGCAACTAGTTGTAATCATTTTCTATGGTTTAAAAGTGTAGTTTGAAGAAGTCGATTAATAAAGGTAGTTATTTTATTTAATTGTCTTTGCATTTACATTATGTTTTCGCTCTCTTTCTTTTCATCTTCTTCTCCCAACATGCGCGAGTAATTCTCCGCTTGTTAGGGTTCGTAGGATTAGGGTAGGCTAATGGACGATGAAAATAATTAAACCCTTTTTAAGTCCTATAAAGTTTAGGAACTTTATCAAAAGAGTCATTAACATCCTAATCGGGCGCGCTAGCAATTCTTTGCTAGTTCCGACCGCGATTAGAGATTAGATTAATGATTGTTTTGGTAAAGGCTAGATATGAACGGAGTTCCGTGTCGAGATAAGGGTTAAGAGTGGGATTCCTTTTCCCTCCGGAAACCCTAATCTACACGCATCACCGTCGTTCTAGTTCTAAATCTATTAATGGATAAAAAGGGTAACTTTAATTAATCGTCCATAACTACTAAATCCTAACGAACCCTACAAGCCCTATTATTATATTATTTAAATCTCTAAAATAATCTAGATCTATATTTTACATTCTTGTTTAAAGTCGATCTAGAAACTTTTCACAAAATTCTTTATTCCTCCTCTCTTTCTCAACACATCTAAAGTAAAAATAAAAGGTTCCACGTTTCCCAGAGGACGACCCGTACTCACCTCGGTCTAGCTACGCGCGACACCGTTCTGATTGCGGTTAAAATAAAAACACACACATTTTCGTACCAATCAGTAGCCCTGCCGCGACTACACTGAGGGTCAACCTGCAACCACTATGGCACAACGGGGCTGAGTTGCCAACTCGTGAATAGTAAATAACATATAAAGGTAATCGCAGGTATGCATGTGATGCTATACTCTAACATGTGCAACTGAGGACATCAATATGGTAATCTGGGTATGCAATAATCATGCAAGTTACTCTATCAGGTACTACAAATACAAGATGCAATGCATATCAATGAATGCTGAGCATGGGATAAAACATCATCTACACGAATCATCATCGTGGGAAAACCCCGGTGTCTACAAAATACACCCCAAATCCTAAAAACTCAGGCGCCGTCACTCTATCCGGCCCTCATATCCTGTAAATCTTATGGAAACTTGAGTGCCCAACATCGGCACTAGAAAATATCATGAAATACTCATGTCCAGTATCGACACGCAAATCCTCATATATCGGGCTCCGTCAGTCCGGATGGCCCCACGGCCTCTGTCTGCGGAATCGGCCCTCAGGCCCCGGCAGTACGGGTCAACCCATATCCATCTCTCGATAGCGGTCGGTATCCTCCGGATAACTGCCGGGTCTAACTAATCACCGGTAGGTAGTAGTGCCTCTGCCAGGCTCATCGTCATCCCCACGAAATCTCTCTCTCGCCTCGGGGTACCATACCGGGTCCACCATGAACCCGCAAACGGAACATCCTCCTCCTCGAATCGGGTTTCTATCACACGTCTCAGAACGGAGAAAATGCATGGTGGACGTACTGAAATATCATATCAAGAGAAACCGGGTTTTCAAAACAATACATACTTTCTTAAAACAATACCACGGTTCTCAAATCCAGAAATCACATGAAATCCAAAACTCAATGCGTAAATCCATGCAATGTGATGTATGCAGCATAAATTCGTACTATGAGCAAAAAATGAAAAATGCTCTTTTAAGTGGATCCAGTTTTGAAAATGGGGTCCCAATTCTCCAAATTCAAGCCAGCATCATCTATGTATGTACAAATGTGTATGTACGCCAATATGGATGTACAAGTGGGTATATACGCAAGTATGAGTGTACAATATGCAAGTATGTAGGTACGCAAATATGTATGCACACAAGGAACAGAATCATGTCTAATCATCAATGATGAGGTAATCTAAACGATGTATGGTTTATAGCAATTCTATAGTGCGAGTGTCATGGCAATTACTAACGGTGTGTGTGTTGCATACAATTAGTGCTCGTGCAGCATGAACCGTTAGTAACAGTGCGGTGTCTCATAAGTACTATGTCCATATGCAACAAGAGAGGGGTATGCAACAATGATACATATGCACAACCTATATATATATGAATATAACATGTGGCTACAACATCCTAACAAGCCCTGACGGATAACGTCATACGGGCGATTTCCCCGTAGATGTTAAATCTACTCACAGGTGATCTCGATCTAAGTATATCCGACCACTTATTTCCCCTTCTGTGTGGCGTTCGATGTCCCTGCCTGCGATCCTACAATCATACCACCAACATAATAAGTGCTCATTAGAAATCTATCGATAACGCATGCAAACAATAGCAACAAAAACCTAACTCTCAAGCACTCCCGAGTTTTTCCCTCAGCGGCAAAACGCGTGCAGAAAACCGTTTTGGTAAAAATTTTACTAAAAGCCATACTATCGCTTAATTAACCCCTAATCGTATCCTAAGGTGTTACAATCTTCCTCCCTTATAGAAATTCTTCCCCAAATTTAAAAATTTTACTATGTGTACCTTCAAAGAGATGAGGGAACTTCTTTTGCATCTCGCCCTCGGCCTCCCAAGTGATCTCTTCACCATTCGAGCTACGCCAAAGAACCTTCACAGATGGCAAGACCTTTGATCGAAGTTTCTTCACCTACCGATCCAATATCACTACTGGCCCCTCGGTGAACGAAAGAACGCGGTCAAGCTGAACGTTTTGGTGCTGAATCATGTGAAAAGGGTCATGAAGGTATCTGCGAAGCATCGACACATGGAATACGGAGTGAACATCCGGGAAGCTGGGTGGAAGAGCCGAACGATATGCAACTGCGCCAACACGCTTGAGGATCTCGAAGGGACCTACAAATCTGGGACTAAGCTTTCCTTTCCGCCTAAATCTCATCATGCCCTTCATCGGAGAGACCCTCAGAAAAACATGATTTCCAATGGCGAACTCGAGACTGCGACGGCGTCTGTCAGCATACGATCTCTGCCTGCTTTAAGCTGCCCTCATCCTATCTCGAATCAACTGTATCTTCTCGGTCGTCTCTTGTACGATCTGCGGCCCCAAAATACTGCTCTTACTGAGCTCTGTCCAACAGACGGGCGATCGACATTTCCTCCCATATAAAGCATCGAAAGGTGCCATCTGAATCGTATCCAAGAAGCTATTATTGTAGGAGAACTCTACCAAGGTTAGATAACGATCCCTGCTGCCACTGAAATCTAGAATACAAGCTCGAAGCATGTCCTCAAGAGTCTGAATAGTCCGCTCTGACTGGTCGTCGGTCTGCGGATGGAATGCTGTGCTGAAACTCAAGAGGGTGCCCAAAGCCTCCTGCAGTCTATGCCATAGTCGGCTGGTGAACTGGGTGCCTCGGTCGGGCACGATACTAGTCGGGACTCCATGCAATCATACAATCTTGTCGATGTATATCTGAGCATACTGAGCAAATCTAAAAGTGGTCTTCACTGGCAGAAAGCGAGCCGCTTTCGTCAATCGATCCACGATCACCCAAAAGGAGTCGTACCCTCGACTGGTCCTGGGTAGACCCACAATGAAGTCCATAGAAATCTACTCCCATTACCACTCCGGAATGGACAATGGCTGTAGCTCTCCCGCGGGCCTCTGGTGCTTGGCCTTGACTTGCTGACAAGTCAGGCATCTCGATACGAAGTCTGTGACGTCCCACTTCATCCCTTCCCACCGGTAAACAACTCTCAGATCATGGTACATATTTGTGGAACCTGGATGAACACTGTACACCGATCGATGTGCCTCCTTGAGAATCTCACGCCTCAGTCCCTCCGAATCTGGTACGCACAGTCGAGTCTAAATCGCAGTACCCCCTGATCATCGATCACGAACTCGGAGTCTCTGCCCTGCCTAACCTGCTCCCTGATCTCTGAAAGACGGTCATCACTGGGCTGTGCCTCGCGGATACGGTCAAGCAACTATGGACGTGCACGGATATGCACAAGCTGTCCTCCGGTCGGAGTAAACTCGAACTGCACTCGGCTATCGCATAGAGTCTGCCAATTTGCCGGCGACTGCCTCTGCACTGCGCTCAAACAAGATAGACTACCTCCGGGCCTCCGATTCAAAGCATCTGCTACATCATTCGTCTTTCCCGGATGATAAAGGATCTCGCAATCGTACTCCTTCACTAGCTCCATCCAACGGCGCTGTCTCAGATTCAGGTCTCGCTGCTGAAATATGTACTTCAAGCTCTTGTGGTCCGTGAATATCTGGCATGCCTCGCCGTATAAGTAATGTCTCCAGATCTTGAGTGCAAACACCACTGTAGCTATCTCTAAATCATGAGTGGGGTAGTTCTGTTCGTGTTTCTTCAGCTGCCGAGAAGCATAAGCCATAACCCTGTCGTGCTGCATCAATACACACCCTAGCCCCACTCGAAAAGCGTCAAAATAAACCACAAATCCGCCCGATCCCGAAGGCAATGATAATACCGGCGCCGTAGTCAAACGAGTCTGCAACTGCTGAAAGCTATGCTCGAACGCTTCCGTCCAATCAAAAGGGACTCCCTTTCGGGTCAACCCGGTCAACGGTGCAGCGATACAGGAGAAGTCCTGAACAAATCGTCGGTAGTAGCCGGCCAGTCCTAGAAAGCTTCGAACCTCTATAACTGATATTAGTCTGGGCCAACGCTGAACGGCCTCTATCTTCTTCGGGTCCACACATATGCCATCTCTCGTCACCACGTGACCCAAGAAGTTAACACTGTCGAGCCAGAATGTGCACTTGGAGAATTTAGTGAACAGCTGATGCTTCCTCAAGGTCTGCAACGTAATACGCAAGTGTTGTCGTGCTCCTCTTGGCTTCGGGAATACACTAAGATATTGTCAATGAATACGATGATGAACTGATCAAGATACGTCCTGAAAACGCGGTTCATCAAGTCCATAAACGCTGCTGGGGCGTTGGTGAGTCCGAACGACATCACCAAAACCTCATAGTGTCCGTAACACGTGCGAAAAGCCGTCCTTGGAATATCCTCCCGCCAAACCCGCAACTGATGGTAGCCTGATCTCAAGTCAATCTTCGAGAAGTGTCCCGCACCCTGAAGCTGGTCGAACAAATCATCGATACGAGATAAGGGATATTTGTTCCGCACAGTAACCTGGTTCAGCTGACGGTAATCAATACACAAACGCAAAATGCCATCATTCATCTTAACGAACAGGACAGGAGCACCCCCACGGCTAAACCATCGGACGTACAAGTCCCCTATCTAGCAACTCCTGCAACTGATCCTTCAGCTCCCTTTGCTTCGTCGGGGACATCTGGTAAGGTGGTATAGAAATCGGCCCCGTGCTGGGAATCAGATCAATGCAAAACTCTATCTCATGCTCTGGCGGCAATCCAGGGAACTCATCGGGAAAGACGTCGGGAAACACTCATACGATAGGAACCCAGCCAAACGAATCTACTGTGGTTCCGGTATCACGAATGGAAGCCAAGAATCCCTGACATCCCCTCCTCAAAAGCCGACTTGTGCGAAGGGCTGAAATCAATTTGTGAGAGGCGGCACCACGGTCCCCCTACATAATAAAAACCGACTCGCCGGGAAAACAAAACCTAACTGTCTTCTTGCGGCAGTCCACTGCTGGGTATTGGGAGCGCCCCGGCCTTCGAACGGTGGCCAAATACGGAACAAAAATTTCTTAAAACCCAGCGCTACCATTACCCGATTTGCAAGATCGGAACCATTAACCCTAAAACTAGCAATCTAAGAAAAGAGATAGGAATGGTTGTACATAATGAACCAAGTCCTTCGGGTCTTCAACCATCTCCAAGCTCCTAGTGATGCGGATCGACTTTGGTCGCCGGTCTTCCTTCGTCTCCGATGATCCACCCGAGGGAAACGGCACAAGCTTCAGGTTCGCCGAGCGAACCAACCGACTCTTCAAAATTGCTAGTAGTGGAGATTGGGGAGTGTAGGATAGTGTCACTAAAACATTCTCTCAACTTTTTATGCTCATAGAACAACCATGGAAGATGTGGAGATCATAAAGGCATGGAATGGCATGAGCTTGGAAATTTGCCGAGTGTTTGGGTGTATGAGTAAAATGGGAGTGAGCTATCCAAAAATGAGCAAAAGGCCTCATCAAAAGTGGCCGGCCCCTTCATCATTTCCTCACCCAAAAATCATACACACAAAACACTTATCAAATTATAATAAAGAAATCAACCCATACCAATCACAACATGTCCAACCCATGCTTTGACCCAAATAACCCATACCTTTCCATGTCACCTTTTCCACATCATTATGAACAAAATGATTTTCAAAAGAAAATCAATAACGATGTGGCACCTTCTAGAAGACATTCCGTATAAATACGGAATGCTTCCCGGTATATGTATCGGAATACACATACACGTATTCGTACGAAAATACGAATAGCCAAGAGAGAAAACGAATAGTGAACAATAATACTTTAATACATATATATAAATACATATGTAATTTATTAAATCAAAACTTGATTTAACAATCTGGCTTAATCCTAAGCCGCTAGAATTATCAACCGTCCGATTAAAGTCTGTGCAGTCCGTGCACATATTTAATCGGACACCTGTATGTATCAACATACGTTACCTACACCATATCGCCTGAGCCGTGAAAACCCTCTGTGTGGGACTCTAAAGACTCGTCAATATACTAACAGTGGGTTTAACCACAAGCACGTCAGCGGCACTAGCTGTACGTAACGGCTACCCAGGTATTGAGCGAAAGGAAGGCCGACGAGCAAACTCATCCGAACCCCTACTGAGCCTATCAGTGACAATATCCGTACAGTCCGGTCTGTTCATCTAAGAGTATCGCATATCGAGTCTAGGGGGGAGGATAAAGTCAGACACCTAAAAACGTGATAATTCGTGTCGGTATGAAACCCATCACTACCTGAGAAACTATCGATCCTGGATCGGTAATTCTTACATACCCCGGCCGAGAATTTCTACTGATGGCCACCCGTGCACCGCGCGACATCAACCCCTAATACCGGGAGAGACGAATCCCCGACGATCCGCTCACTGCCTCCATGTAGCTCGGGACTGTACCCAACTAAAACCTGTTTGCACGACTCCTTTGTGCCATGGTAGGGTAGTAATCAAAGCACAGTGGGAACTCACACGAGACAAATGACGATCTCAGGTCGACAGACTAACCTGTACACATGTCACCAGGGAACTGCTATCTGACTATAGGTATAATACCAACTAGCATGTTCCCGGCGAGTCCGTCCAGTGTACTCATAACCTAATGAGCACCTGTATACTATCTTAGGTGAACAACTGACACCAATGGCTTGTGAGAACGGCCACCGCCCCTCGTCAGGGTCTAGATAAGTATACACTAGTCTACATTGGAGTATCGATGCCCAGTCTCGATACTCCCATGACAAGGGACATTTAAGGATGTGCTTATAGTCCCCCAGCTCCCACGTATGTGATCGCCATCACAATGCTGGCAGTCAAGCAAGATCCTAAGGGCTTTATCAGCATATACATGATGATAAAGACAAACCAGATAGCATACTATCATCTCGAGTAAGACTGTTTTATCGGTATAGGTTCTCGTTCAATCATCATGATCACATACCTGCGACTATGATAATTTCCATGAGGGCACTATAGCCAACAATCTCCCACTTGCACTTAAGGCTAATTATTACGATGTCGCATACTCACAGCCCGTGTGATACCGAACACCCAACTCCTCTAGTAATCAGTTTCACAAACCTCGTTTGTAAAACTACTGCGTTCGAGAAATAGCCTAAGTGAGTGGATCCGCTCCAGTGTTTCTCTCTATGTTTCTCTTTATCTCAACTTCGCGGAGAAAACTATCTCTCGAAATGAGCAATACCCGTCTTGGAATATTTCTGGATATCTGATGGGACCCAGTTCATCAAAGAACTCCAAATCCATCAAACGTCTTAGACTGTATCGTCTACTGAACTTAATCGGTATGCTGCGCCATGCCTTCCTCAGTATCCGCTTGGACCAGCTGTCCAAACTACTGCCCCTCGTCAGAGGGAAAACTATAACTCTGACAGTCACTCTGTTATCCAAGTCACCTTGGAAGCCTGAAATGATAACCGTCTCCAGAATGAGGCTGCCGTTATCAAATCCCTAGAATATCCACTTATGTTCATAAACTGCTTCCAATCATTTTTCTCCAGGATTGGATTAATATATCAACCTTTTGCGTCTAGTGCAAAAACAACATCAGGTGTGGTACTTGACATGTCATGATTGGCTCAATTGCCTAAGCAAGTGATATGCCAATCATGCACATCTCTCTCCCCTTTAGTCTGTAAGACACCTTTAGAGAGGGTGACTCCATCACCTGCAGGTTTACCACCATGCCAGGAGTCATCCATTCTAAAACACTTTTAGAATACTGTCTAAGTACCCAGATTGGGACACTTCCCAAATCTAGATCTAAAACCATAGATCTAGTAACCAGAATGCCTGATATAATATCCATATCCTATGTGGAGAAACCACTATGTGACAACCATAGTATAACCTGATCGTAGTATAGGAATTTTACTTTCTGCTCTGAGTATGTCATCCAAATACCAGGATAATACACTCTATTACCTTCTTAACAGATCCATCCCCTATTCTGATAAAGTCAAAGAACTTATGACTGTCATATCAAAAATTAGATGATCTTTCTCCGCTATATCCGCTTTAGTCTATAAATAGACATAAGCTACTTGTCCACTACACTTCTGCTGCTCCTACTGATTACGACAACCCTCTGGCAGAGTCATATAGATGTGCACTTCTAAAGCTAGTTTAGAATGACGCTATACTTATCCTCCTGCCGGGTCTCATAGTCTGGAACAACTGTAGTGTCAAGTCTGGGTAAACAAGAACATCCCTGTCACCGTCCTTAAGGATACCGAAGTACCACTCGGGTGCCTGGGGTAACCCTCCATACCTGCGGAGTGGCTAATGGAATGTTAATCCTGATTGAATCTTTAGGTCCTATTAAATTTTCCGTAATCGTTTGTGGTTCTGGAATCACTTCCAGTTCTACCATACTCCCACTACTGTTTTCTGAAAAAATCCATTTTACTAAAACTGTGGAAAGTCAAGAACAATATCACTATTGATCTTCCTGATGATAGAAAGTTAACCCTCGTCAAAGCCCGGGATAACCCACAAACAGCCATTACTGAAACGTGCCTTGAGTTTATCCGGATTCTGGTTTTAAGCATCAGCCGGACGACTCGCTATACCTTAACATCGTTAAGATATAAATTGATTCTATATATATCTAATATAGAAAAAAAGCACTAATTTAATTAGAACTAGATACAAATCCTGCAGCTGTCTCTAGTGCATGTCAACTAAATGGAGAGAGGCCGATCAACATTACTGAACTTAGGAGTGCATCCAATTATGAGTAATCTGAAAATGAACAAGTTTCTCAAAACCATTACTATCAACTGAATACCATACACAAGTATTTATATCTTCGATCACCTTGAAGAATCCTGATACTTGCAACACGTGGTTCTATACTTTATTCTTACATCTATAACTTCTCAAACTTTAGACCTTGTATTTCTACGAAACACTTGTCTACAACTAGAGAAGTCACAAGTAAACAGAATATAGTATGAGGACCTTCCCCTTTGTCCTAATGGACACAGGACAACATACAATACTTTGTATAAGTCTCTTGAGTTGAATAACTCAAACCTTGTGCGTCGTAGGTTAAAAACTGTACCCAGGAGATTTCCTCAAATATCAACAATTACAACGAATTCCGATATAATTGTTAGTTGTATGTATGCCCTAGAGGCCAGTATTGTACAGATGATGTATATTATATTGGATGCTTGGACATATATAGAGATGCCTTTCTTGCTCGATATGATAGTATGCTATCTGGTTACTCTTTATCTTAACATGTACACTAGTCTCTTTATACTGTCTTATAGTTACATGTTGGTAAAGCCCTTAGGATATGTACTTGACTACCTGGACTGTGATGCAGATCATACTAGTAGGGACATGGTAGTCCATAAGTACATCCTTCATGGTCCCTAGTCATGGGTGTATCGAGACGGGGCATCGATATACCAGTGTAGACTAGCGTATACGCTTCTCGACCCATGAGATGGGCGATGGATGATCCCATATCCATTGGTGTTTGACATCAGAGATGGTGTACGGGTGCTCAGTGGAGACTGGGTACACTGTACGGACTCGTAGAGAACTCCCAGATGGTATTATACCTCACGCCAGATGGCAGTTCTCAGGTGACACTTGTACAGGTTAGTCTGTAGACCCGAGATCGTCATAGAGCCTTGTGTGATTCCCACTGTGCTTTGATCTCCACCTTACCACGTCCATGAGGGCGTGCAAAACGGTGGTCTTTGGGTACAGTTCCAAGTCACATGGAGGCAATGAGCGATAGGAGGGGTTTCGTCTCTCCCGGTATTGGGGGTTGATGTTGCGCTGTGCTCGATTGGCCGTAACAGGGAAGTCCCTGGCCAGGGCTGATCAGAGATTTGCTGGTAAGTGTTACCAGTAGTTTCTCGACCCGTTACGAGCCTCACATCGGAACGACTTATCGGGTTATTGGGGTCTGACGTTTACCACCCCTAGACTTGATATGCGACATATCAGACGAAGAGACCGGACTGTACGTTAGGTGTTACTGGTCGGATTCGCAGGAGTGTGAGCGGGCTAGCTCGTCGATCTTCTGATCGTTCAATACCCGGGTGGCCGTTATGTTTAGCAGACCGCTTGCGGCTTGTGGGTGCTTGATATGATCATCATCTGCTACCGGCGTATTGACTAGTCTTTAGAGTCCTACACAGAGGTTTCCTGGTTCAAGCGAAACGAAATAGGAGCGCATATGAGATATGTGCGGGACCAAGAATGATGCGTGTATGTGATACCGTATTTAATTCTCGCGATTAATGTTTCGAATGGTTGTATGCGATATAACCTAGTTATCGAATCGAAGATCGATTCGATAAGCCGATACATTGAATACTAGTCGGTCGTGTGTGACATGACCGGATCATTGAATCAAGTGTTGATTTAATGATTTAATGTATAATTATATATTTGATATATTACTTTGCATTGACTAGTATTGGTTCACTTTAAACGGATTTTTCTCACTTGGATTGCACATTGTATATGTGATATACTTTTGTGCATATTTTTTGTATCATGTTTGATGATACTTGATCATATGGTTAAGTGAATAGAATTAAACCATGGTTATTATGATAATTAGGGTTTTGCATATTTATTTGTTCATTTATTTGTTTATTCATTTATTTGGATAAGTTTAAATGAGAATGGTGGCATTTTTGTTTCTTATAAGATGCTTCATGAACCCTTGACTTTTGCTACCATTCTTGTCTTCATGCTTAACCCTAACCCACCTAACTAACCATGGTATATTCTCTACACTTAACCAAGGTTAAGTTATGATAAGTATTGATTTTCTATTTCATTTTAATTAGAACATATCATAACTAGCTTCATCTTCTTCTTCTTCTTAAAATAGAAAAGCTTGCTACTTTAATGGCATCTTGAGATCCAAAGTGAGAAATCCAATTCTAAAGTGAACCCACCTCCTATTTCTTCACCCTCTACCTCTTGCCAAGTTGTTTTGGGTGTTTACTTCACAAGTTTCACAAGTTTGTGAAGTCGGAGCTTGAACTAGTGATGCCTCGACGTAGATCATCTTCGGCACGAAGCCGACGACCTAGCTCGCCCGTTTCTCCGACGAAGACGATGCTTGAGTTCGGGATTCGAGATGGACAGCGAGGGCATGACCACGTGGAGCTAAGGAAGTGGAAATCCGGATCTACAAAGGTTGTAGCTTCTCACTTCTAGTTAAGTAGTTAACTAGTTTTGTGTTTCGCCTAGAATTCTAGTCTAAGATCCGTAGTCTAGGGTTTCTCGGCACCATTTTTTTGAAATTGGCATGTTCGATGCCTTGTGAGACCTCACTAGGGTGCCTAGGAACCTTTCACTGGTATCAGAGCCTAGCTAGAGCCTTAGACGAAGTCTAGACGGAGTTTGAAAGCCGGACGAACCGAAAACCTAACCCCAAAATAGCTCTCTGGACTTTTTCTAAAAAATGGGATTTTTGTCAATTAAAAATTTGCAGAAAATCAAGCAGGGTGTTATTTGAATTACTGTGAAATACGAGGGCCTAAGTCAACTTTTCCACCGCGGAACCGCGGCACGTGCTATGCATGATGCGGCGGTTCCGCGGCCTTACTATTCCTTTGGCTAATGATTTCTGCACAGTAACTCATATAACAAAATGCTATATTATCTGGGATATTTTTATTGTGACTCTACAGAAGAGTATTCTGGGGTACTATTGGGAATCAGTGCTTCGACCGGATTATCAAATTTCATCTTTGTGTTCTTCCGGATAATTTATAGAATATGTTAAAAAGTTCGACCGGATATAAATACCCAATTTTTCCCCTGTCGGGAAATTTCCAAGTGTTGGATTTTTCCGTAGTTTAACGACGTTCTAAGTAGTGCAAGTAATGCGATGGACCCTCTAGAAGACAACAAACCTTAACTCGATTATGTGACCGTCTTGAACTGCCCTTTGAACCTTCGGGTTTGGGGCAGTACGGCGTGCCACATGTGAGGCGTTGGCTTGACCCTTCTACGGCTGGACCGTCGGTACTGAGGCACGAACTGAATGTTGTTAGACTTATTTCATGTGTTGAGTAGTATCGGGAAAACTTGGGTATTCGACTGTTCGATCGGAAACTTTAACATTTTCTGTTTATCTGGAATGTGATACAATAATTGGAATTCACAAACAGTTATGAGATAACTGAATGAATGTTATAAATCTAGCACTTTAGTCCCGCATGATATTGAAAAGAGTTTTCGATAATGAGACTAAAATGCGGTATTTATATCTGTTGGGCATGTTATGTCTAAGTATTTCATTTGATTAGGCATGCGATGTCTAAAGAAGTTACGGATTCCAATTGTTGTAGTTTTACACTTTCTTTTCTGTGACCGTAAGTATAGTATGTTCATATCGCCGGTTTCATTGCTATATGTCAAAGACAATTGGGGTATGCATACTTACTTACGTTGATGACATGTGATGTTATGTGTTGCTGGATATGTTATATTGGATCGTCGTGTTTGAATAGCCGGGGTTTTTTATGTGAGATGAGTGTTTTTCATTTTCATTCATGTAAAAACTTGTATGTAATATTCTTTTATTTGGGGCACTTCCAGGTAGCGGAAGTTGTCACCTTTTGTATATTATTTACTTTTCCGAATTAGGATAGACCCAAGGAGGGGAGCACAAGTAACCGGGTTCTGGGGTCCAGTGGGAGACCAACTCGAGGAGTCGAGTCCGGGTCTCCTAACCCTAGAATTGGCAGGGTTGCTTGCCGCTCTCGTAGGGGTCTAGGGGTGTGGGATTGGCTATTCATCATGACCGTAGAATCCGTGTTTTATACTGGCTCGTATTGAAAACACGGACGTCCTAGTATATCTAATGTTTCATATGTTTCTTCTGCTGCGATATCTGTGATGTGATCATGTGATGTTCTGTGATAGATACAGTATATAGTATATATGATATATTATATAGACGTTACTTATGTTTTGCACCCGCACTAGCCCTGCCCTGCTCTGTCGTTAGTTACCTAACCTAACGGTGCACGAGGGGACATCGAGGCGAATGCGGATGGAATAAGTGTACGTCGTATTTATCTGTGATGTTTAGGTACTTAATTGATGGGACTTCATTAATGTGATTAATGAAAGGAAAGAAACCTAAGATGTTGTAGAATCAGATTTTAAATAAAACAGGTAGCTACAGTTCTTGCTTTGCATAGCGGTATATATGATATACCCCGCACCTTATTCGATGAGGAAAGGACCGAGATCCCTTCACCGGGAGTGACTCCTTTAGCAATAACTGGCAGATGCTACACACTCGGTTTGCTTTTGATTGCTTCTATAGTTTATGCTTTGCACAGAGATATATATGATATACCCCGCACCTCATTCGACGAGGAAAGGGCCGACGATCCCTTCACCGGAAGTGACCCCTTTAGCAAAACTAGAAAAGCCTCAAAATCATTCCTTTTTAAAAAACTTCATTTGATCCTACAACGATATCAAGTTCATTACACAATAGGTTTTCAGAAAAACCTAGCGTAGCCCTCCGTCATTTCAGATAAGTCCTGTTTAGTATTCGTGCTGCGTTTGTTGACCTTGTCAAGGCGCAGTGTGCGGTAGCTAACCAGTATTTGTCTGCTTATGCATATGATGCAGATTGGGTTAGGGTAGTCGTACGGCCTTATTGACCTTGTCAAGGGTCGTGCGGGTGGGTTTGATTCAATCAAGAAATCACGGGTTGAACTTGACTTACGGTCTATGGTTTGTTGACCTTATCAAGGTCATAGATCGTTTGGGGCAAAAGCATTATCGGGAATTTCAAGTGTTGAAATTTGCAATGAGATTGCATACCTTCTATGAGATAGTTGGATCCCGATACCCACTGCGAGTAAGAGTTACTCCTGGGAGAGTTTTACACATTGCAATTAGCTGATCAAGTAGGTGTCTAGAAAGGTGTCAACGGGGTTACGCCTCTGGGAAAACGAGGTTTACATTAATTAGGTTCGTGCGAAAGCACGGGGGACCTCCCTCAAAGTACCGACACTGGCCTGGATGAAAGATTGGCGAACCTGTAGTGTGTAACTAATCCCGGCTAGTCTTTCCTTTTAGGGTTTGAAGGAAGATTTGATAAAAAGCAGTGGGAGCCATCCTGATTAGATAAGATAATAACCAATCTGATCTTGCACGAGCTTACGCTAAAGTGTTTTCTTCTCTCTCTCTCCAGGTAGCGACCATTTCATGCCTTAATGAAGATAATAATATGGATGTATTGACCGAACCCGCATGTTATACTGTGCTGGGGAACGTTGGTTCCGTTCTTTCTTATAAGAGTTATAGGAATGAACAGGATATAGGGGAATACCAGGATTCCCATGCCACCCGAATGAAGAAAGTACATGTTGATGCATTTTCTTCGGGTGTGTTCGTTACTGAGAACTGTTTCTCTATTTGCTCTACGTCCTGGGTTTTGGATACCGGATCAGGATCCCATATATGTAATCAGTTACATGGGCTTAGGAAAGGTAGAGAACTTGGAGAAGGTGATAAAGACATTAGAGTTGGAAATGGTGCAATTGTTGCAGCTAAGACTGTCGGGGAATATCACCTTGTATTACCAACTGGTAATACATTGGTTCTGAACGAATGCTATTACATGCCGAACCTGATATGCAACATTATATCAGTTTCTTTATTAAGTAAAGAGGGATATAATTTTGTATTACAGGACAATGTTATGAACATTTTCCGTAACCAAAAGTTGGTTGGATCAGGCACGTTGTGCAATGGCATTTATGTTCTAAATCAATCAACAGTTCTGAGCATAACAAACACACACAAGAGGAAGAGTTTTGAACTCAACGAATCCTTCTTGTGGCATTGTAGACTGGGTCACATCAATGCGACACGACTGGCTAAGTTGCATAAGGATGGATATTTGAAACCATTCGAATTTTCATCGTATGACACTTGCCAGTCATGTCTCAAAGGCAAGATGACCAAAACTCCGTTTACGAGACACGGAGAAAGAGTTACCGAACTCTTAGGACTGATAGATAGTGATGTATGCGGTCCTATGTCTACTCATGCCAGGGATGGTTCTTCATACTTCATTACATTCACTGACGATCTCTCTAGATTCGGATATGTGTTCCTGATGAAACACAAATCAGAAGCTTTTGAGAAATTTAGAGAATATAAACAAGAAGTTGAGAACCAAACCGGAAAGAGTATTAAAATCCTACGATCTGATCGAGGAGGTGAATACTTGAGCAATGAATTCCTGGACTTCCTAAAAGAGAATGGGATTCTCTCTCAGCTAACTCCTCCATATACACCACAGCACAACGGTGTATCAGAACGGAGGAACCGCACCCTATTGGATATGGTGCGCTCTATGATGAGTACAACTGAGTTACCTATTTCCTTCTGGGGTTATGCGCTGGAGACAGCAGCATACCTATTGAATCAAGTTCCATCTAAATTTGTCCCTACCACACCATATGAGATATGGAGTGGGAAGAGGCCATATCTTAAACGAGTTAAGATATGGGGTTGTCCAGCCTATGTCAAAAGACAAAATCCGGACAAGCTCGAGGCACGGTCAGTTCTTTGCAAGTTTGTGGGATATCCAAAGAATTCCTATGGGTATTTTTTCTACCACGGTGAGGAACAAAAAGTGTTTGTTGCTCAACATGCCACCTTTTTAGAAAAGGAATTCCTTGAAAAAGAAATTAGTGGCAAAGTGGTAGAGCTGGAAGAAGTTCCAGATACACAAACCGTAACTGAAGATTTAGTGGAACCAGAAGATTCAGTAGTTCCCAATGAACCTCAGCCTCTCCGCCGATCTAGTAGGGTTCCTCGCCAACCTGAGAGATACTACGGTTTTCTCATAGACGGTGGGAGCGAGGATTGCATCATGGAGGATGATGACCCAACTAGCTTCGAGCAGGCCATCACGAGTAGGGACTCAGTGAAATGGCTGGATGCAATGCGGTCCGAGATGGAATCCATGTACACCAACAAAGTATGGACTTTGGAAGTTGCTCCTGAAGGAGTAAAACCCATTGGGAGCAAGTGGATCTTTAAGAAGAAACTTGGTGTAGATGGGAAAGTGGAGACTTTCAAAGCTAGACTTGTAGCAAAAGGTTTTCGTCAAAGACCAGGTGTGGACTATGACGAAACCTTTTCTCCAGTGGCTATGCTTAAATCCATCCGGATCATGCTTACCATCGCTGCATATCATGACTACGAAATCTGGAAAATGGATGTTAAGACCGCCTTTCTAAATGGTGATTTAGAAGAGTGCGTGTACATGACTCAGCCGGAGGGCTTCGTAGATAGTGGGAGCAGCGGGAAGGTGTGCAAGCTGCTTAAATCCATTTATGGATTAAAGCAAGCATCGCGGAGTTGGAACATCTGCTTTGACGTCGTTATCAAAGAGTTTGATTTCGTCAAAAATCCAGATGAACCTTGTATTTACAAGAAGGTGGCAGGGAGTAAGGTTGTCTTCCTCGTATTGTACGTGGACGACATACTCTTGATAGGAAATGATATTCCTATGCTGCAATCGGTCAAGCTCTTCTTATCATAAAGATTCTCGATGAAAGATCTTGGTGATGCCTCTTGCATATTGGGAATTAGGATCTATAGAGATAGATCCAAACGGATTTTGGGATTGTCCCAATCCAGGTACATTGACACCATACTAAAGAGGTTTAGTATGGAAGAGTCCAAGCGTGGGAACTTGCCCACGATCTCTGGAGTCACTCTCTCCAAAGAGATGTCTCCCAAGACTGATTTGGAGAGAGCTCGCATTCTAGGGATACCCTATGATTCAGCAGTAGGCTCTATCATGTATGCGATGCTATGTACCAGACCCGATGTAACATACTCACTAAGTGTAGTGAGCAGGTATCAAGCTGATCCTGGAGAGAGTCACTGGACAGCTGTGAAGAGCATTCTCAAGTACTTGCGAAGGACTAGAGATATGTTCTTGGTGTATGGTAACGGAGAGCTCCAAGTGGAGTCCTTTACCGATTCGACCTTCCAGAGTAATAAGGACGACTCTAAGTCGCAGTCGGGCTTTGTCTTTACCCTTTACGGAGGGGCGGTTAGCTGGAAGAGTTCCAAGCAGGAAACCGTGGCAGACTCGACGATGGAGGCTGAATACATCGCTGCCAACGATGCTACTAAAGAAGCTGTTTGGATCAAGAAGTTCATTACTGAACTTGGTGTGGTTCCATCCATTGAGCATCCAATACCTTTGTATTGCGATAACAATGGAGCGGTGGCTTTGTCTAAGGAACCCAGGTCCCATTAGCGATCCAGGCATATTCTGAGGCGGTATCACCTGATCCGGGAGATAGTTGATCGTCGGGAGATCGAGGTCAGGAGGGTTGACACGAAGAACAGCACCGCGGATCCACTCACGAAGGCCATTCCCCAGATACAGTTTGAGAGACTCTTCGGGATGCTCGGTATGCGATACTACAGCAGCTGGCCCTAGTGCAAGTGGGAGATTGTTAGTTGTATGTATGCCCTAGAGGCCAGTATTGTACAGATGATGTATATTATATTGGATGCTTGGACATATATAGAGATGACTTTCTTGCTCGATATGATAGTATGCTATCTGGTTACTCTTTATCTTAACATGTACACTAGTCTCTTTATACTGTCTTATAGTTACATGTTGGTAAAGCCCTTAGGATATGTACTTGACTACCTGGACTGTGATGCAGATCATACTAGTAGGGACATGGTAGTCCATAAGTACATCCTTCATGGTCCCTAGTCATGGGTGTATCGAGACGGGGCATCGATATACCAGTGTAGACTAGCGTATACGCTTCTCGACCCATGAGATGGGCGATGGATGATCCCATATCCATTGGTGTTTGACATCAGAGATGGTGTACGGGTGCTCAGTGGAGACTGGGTACACTGTACGGACTCGTAGAGAACTCCCAGATGGTATTATACCTCACGCCAGATGGCAGTTCTCAGGTGACACTTGTACAGGTTAGTCTGTAGACCCGAGATCGTCATAGAGTCTTGTGTGATTCCCACTGTGCTTTGATCTCCACCTTACCACGTCCATGAGGGCGTGAAAAACGGTGGTCTTTGGGTACAGTCCCGAGTCACATGGAGGCAATGAGCGATAGGAGGGGTTTCGTCTCTCCCGGTATTGGGGGTTGATGTTGCGCTGTGCTCGATTGGCCGTAACAGGGAAGTCCCTGGCCAGGGCTGATCAGAGATTTGCTGGTAAGTGTTACCAGTAGTTTCTCGACCCGTTACGAGCCTCACATCGGCACGACTTATCGGGTTATTGGGGTCTGACGTTTACCACCCCTAGACTTGATATGCGACATATCAGACGAAGAGACCGGACTATACGTTAGGTGTTACTGGTCGGATTCGCAGGAGTGTGAGCGGGCTAGCTCGTCGATCTTCTGATCGCTCAATACCCGGGTGGCCGTTACGTTTAGCAGACCGCTTGCGGCTTGTGGGTGCTTGATATGATCATCATTTGCTACCGGCGTATTGACGAGTCTTTAGAGTTCTACACAGAGCTTTCCTGGTTCAAGCGAAACGAAATAGGAGCGCATATGAGATATGTGCGGGACCGAGAATGATGCGTGTATGTGATACCGTATTTAATTCTCGCGATTAATGTTTCGAATGGTTGTATGCGATATAACCTAGTTATCGAATCGAAGATCGATTCGATAAGCCGATACATTGAATACTAGTCGGTCGTGTGTGACATGACCGGATCATTGAATCAAGTGTTGATTTAATGATTTAATGTATAATTATATATTTGATATATTACTTTGCATTGACTAGTATTGGTTCACTTTAAACGGATTTTTCTCACTTGGATTGCACATTGTATATGTGATATACTTTTGTGCACATTTTTTGTATCATGTTTGATGATACTTGATCATAAGGTTAAGTGAATAGAATTAAACCATGGTTATTATGATAATTAGGGTTTTGCATATTTATTTGTTCATTTATTTGTTTATTCATTTATTTGGATAAGTTTAAATGAGAATGGTGGCATTTTTGTTTCTTATAAGATGCTTCATGAACCCTTGACTTTTGCTACCATTCTTGTCTTCATGCTTAACCCTAACCCACCCAACTAACCATGGTATATTCTCTACACTTAACCAAGGTTAAGTTATGATAAGTATTGATTTTCTATTTCATTTTAATTAGAACATATCATAACTAACTTCATCTTCTTCTTCTTCTTAAAATAGAAAAGCTTGCTACTTTAATGGCATCTTGAGATCCAAAGTGAGAAATCCAATTCTAAAGTGAACCCACCTCCTATTTCTTCACCCTCTACCTCTTGCCAAGTTGTTTTGGGTGTTTACTTCATAAGTTTCACAAGTTTGTGAAGTCGGAGCTTGAACTAGTGATGCCTCGACGTAGATCATCTTCGGCACGAAGCCGACGACCTAGCTCGCCCGTTTCTCCGACGAAGACGATGCTTGAGTTCGGGATTAGAGATGGACAGCAAGGGCATGACCACGTGGAGCTAAGGAAGTGGAAATCCGGATCTACAAAGGTTGTAGCTTCTCACTTCTAGTTAAGTAGTTAACTAGTTTTGTGTTTCGCCTAGAATTCTAGTCTAAGATCCGTAGTCTAGGGTTTCTCGGCACCATTTTTTTGAAATTGGCATGTTCGATGCCTTGTGAGACCTCACTAGGGTGCCTAGGAACCTTTCAATAATGAGGATGGTCACCTAATTCCCAATAACTTACTCCCACTCATCATCTGTAAAACTATACAGATATGAGAATCATACCTGGTAAATACATACTCTGGAGTAAGGGTCTAATTAGGAAATCAGTTTACAATTAACAATGCACAGTGAAACTGAAACATGTAAATATTTCGAATGGGTATCCGGGTATTCCTAGTAATTCCTCTTCCATTATCCAGATTCATGACTGCGACCGTATATTTCCTTGCCATCTCTCCAATTCCCTTTATTTGTCTTTACTCATTACCTTCTGTACACCATCGTTAGGCTAAGTGGTTTTCTTCCTTCCCTACCGTTCAGCACCAGCCTATGGTTTGGAAGAAGACTATCAAATAAGCATAATAGGTGTGCTCTCCTAATCCTAGGAGCACTCGCAACCTGAGAGAAGGTAAGGAAAAAAGACAACTGCATAAACCTTATTCCTATTTCTCCTGAACCAGAATCCATCCACGAAAAAGTTCCTTCGAGTTCGTATATAACAATACGATGGATTTATCCAATGGAATTGGATGTTCGTAGTGATACGGGGTGTTTTGGAGAAATACAAAGGTGAAGTAGGAGTGGCGATGAAATACGTGGTTTGGTCGTGAATCATAGCAGTCGCATTTTACTTTGCCCTCTTTCTAATACCTCTATTTGTCTTTACTTATTACCTTCTGCACACCATATTTAGGCTAATTGGTTTTCTTCATTCCCTACCTTTTGGCACTAGCCTATGGTTTGGAAAAAGACTATCCAATAAGCGTAATAGGTGTGCCGTCTCCCAATCCTACGAGCCCTCACAGTCTGAGAGAAGGTAAAAGGAAAAGACAACTGAATAGTTCTATTCTTTTTCTCCAGAACCGGAAACCATCCTCGAAAAAGTTCCTTCGAGTTTGTATATAACTATACGATGGTTTTATCCAATGGAAGTGGATATACGTAGTGATACGAGGTGTTCTAGAGAAAAGCAAAGGGTAAAAGAAGGAGTGGCAATGATGTATGCAACTTGGACAATCCAAAAAGTCAGTATTTTTAAGAAAGTTCGGTCAACTTGGTCACTGAGTCATAGTTTAGGGTCAGGGCATGGTCGATGCCAAAGAGAGAGAGAAAAGAAACACTCAGCGTGCACTCTAACCTAGATCAAAATGGATAATCATTTTATCTAATATGGATGGCTCCCACTGTTTCCTCGAATTCTCCTCCAAACCCAAAAGGAGAATTAGGCGGAATCACCCGAGGAGTAATCCTACTCATCAGTGGGAATCGGGATCCAACTATCATCGTATGATAACTTGATGGAAGCCACTCAAGTCATCACACTCCATAAGGTATGCGCAAGCCTGGCAAGTTTCCTGTATGTTTGAAACTCCCGATATGATTTTCACCCCAAGCTGTTTATGACCTTGAGTAGGTCAACAAACCATAAACCGCTAGTCAAGTTCAACCCGTCATTATCCTGGATTGCATTAAACCCACCAGCACGTGTCCTTGACTAGGTCAACAAGGCCACACGACTGTCCTAACCAATCGCATTTAAAATTCCACAAACAAGCATTACTTAGCTACCGAACACTACGTCTTGACTAGATCAACAAACGCAGCACGAATACTAAGCAATACTTGTAAGAAATGGCGGAGGGCTACGGCTGGTTTTTGGCGAAAAACCTTTAACGTAATGAACTTGATATCGTTGAAGGAATCCAAGTGGTTTTACAAAAGTATAGTGGCGAAAACTTTTGCTAAAGAGGTCACTCCCGGTGAGGGGATCTTGGCTCTTTCCCCGTCGAATGAGGTGCAGGATATTCCAAACTGAATACCACGATGCAAAGCAAAAATTAATCGACTATAGTGAAGTTATTACGTTGACGCAAACTTCTGCCCAAGGTGTCACTCCCGAAGAAGGGATCTCGGCCCTTGCCCCGTCGAATGAGGTGCAGGATATTCCAAACTGAATAGCACGGTGCAAAGCAAAAGCGAACGTCTGTAATGTCCGTTATTAAAAAACTAGGTTCCAACAATATCAAATAATAGGTTTGTTTTCCTTGTATTGATAAGAATCAACACAGTCCCATCAATTTGTAGGGTTCCTAGGCACTCTCAAGAGGTCTCACAAGGCATCAACCATGCCAATTTCAAATTTTACGGGTGCCGAGAAACCCTAATACGGATCGTTAACTAGAAATTTAGGTGAAAAACGAATCTAGTTAACAACTTAACTAAAGATAAGAAGCTTCAACCTTTGTAGATCCGGATATCCACTTCCTTGGCTCCACGTGGGCGTCCTCTCGCAGTCCATCTCAAATCTCGGACTCAATCGTCGGCTTGATCGGAGAAATGGGCGGACTAGGTCGTCGGCTTCGTGCCGAAGATGATCTACGTCGAGGCATCACAAGTTCAAGCTCCGACTTCACAAATTTGTGAAACTTGTGAACAAAACACCCAAAATAACTTGGCAAGAGGTATAGGGTGAAGAAATAGGAGGTGGGTTCACTTTAGAATTGGATTTCTCACTTTAGATCTCAAGTTGCCATTGATGGCGTCAAGCTTTCTATCTTGAAGAAGAAGATCAAGAAGAAGAAAGAATATGATAAGTGTTGAATTAAAATGAAATAAATCAATACTTATCATAAGCTAACTAAGGTTAAGTGTAGAGAATAGACCACGGTAAAATCGGAATGGTTAGGGTTAAGCATGAAGACAAATGGTCTCTTTAGTCAAAGCTTCATGAAGCTTCAACAAGCTTCATGATAAAAAGAAACCATTTTCTTTTCTTTTACCTATTTAAATAAATAAAGAATGGATAAATAAATAGATGAATAACACAAAACCCTAACCATTATCATAACCATGGTTTAATTCTTTGCACAAACCAAAGTAAATATGTATCATCAAACATGATACAATCAAGTGTACACAAAAGCATATCATATATACAATGTGCACTTCAAGTGAGAAAATCCTTTTAAAATGAACCAATACTAGTTAATGCAAATTAATATATCAAATATACAATTATACATTAAATCATTAAATCAACATTTGATTCAATGATCCGGTCATGTCGCACATAACCGACTAGTATACAATGTATCGATTTATCGAATCAATTATTCGATAACTAGGTTATATCGCATACAACCAATCGAAACATTCATCGCGAGAATGGAATACGGTATCACATACACGTATTATTCTCTGTCCCGCACATATCTCATATGCGCTTCTATTTCGTTTCGCTTGAGCCAGGAAGCCTCTGTGTAGGACTCTAAAGACTCGTCAATACGCCGGTAGCAGATGATGATCATATCAAGCACCCACAAGCCGCAAGCGGTCTGCTAAATGTAACGGCCATCCGGGTATTGAGCGATCAGAAGATCGACGAGCTAGCCCGCTCACACTCCTGTGAATCCAACCAGTAACACTTACCGTACAGTCCGGTCTGTTCGTCTGATATGTCGCATATCAAGTCTAGGGGTGGTAAACGTCAGACCCCAATAACCGATAAGTCGTGCCGATGTGAGGCTCATAACGGGTCGAGAAACTACTGGTAACACTTACCAGCAAATCTCTGATCAGCCCTGGCCAGGGACTTCCCTGTTACGGCCAATCGAGCACAGCGCAACATCAACCCCCAATACCGGGAGAGACGAAACCCCTCCTATCGCTCATTGCCTCCATGTGACTCGGGACTGTACCCAAAGACCACCGTTTTGCACGCCCTCATGGATGTGGTAAGGTGGAGATCAAAGCACAGTGGGAATCACACAAGACTCTATGACGATCTCGGGTCTACAGACTAACCTGTACAAGTGTCACCTGAGAACTGCCATCTGACGTGAGGTATAATACCATCTGGGAATTCTCAGCGAGTCCGTCCAGTGTACCCAGTCTCCACTGAGCACCCATATACCATCTCTGATGTCAAACACCAATGGATATGGGATCATCCATCGCCCATCTCATGGGTCGAGAAGCGTATACGCTAGTCTACACTGGTATATCGATGCCCCGTCTCGATACACCTACGACTAGGGACCATGAAGGATGTACTTATGGACTACCATGTCCCTACTAGTATGATCTGCATCACAGTCCAGGTAGTCAAGTACATATCCTAAGGGCTTTACCAACATGTAACTATAAGACAGTATAAAGAGACTAGTGTACATGTTAAGATAAAGAGTAACCAGATAGCATACTATCATATCGAGCAAGAAAGTCATCTCTATATATGTCCAAGCATCCAATATAATATACATCATCTGTACAATACTTGCCTCTAGGGCATACATACAACTAACAATCTCCCACTTGCACTAGGGCCAGCTGCTGTAGTATCGCATACCGAGCATCCCGAAGCGTCTCTCAAACTGTATCTGGGGAATGGCCTTCGTGAGTGGATCCGCGGTGTTGTTCTTCATGTCAACCCTCCTGACCTCGATCTCCCGGCGATCAACTATCTCCCGGATCAGGTGATACCGCCTCAGAATATGCCTGGATCGCTGATGGGACCTGGGTTCCTTGGCCAAAGCCACCGCTCTATTGTTATCGCAATACAAAGGTATTAGATGCTCAATGGATGGAACCACTCCAAGTTCAGTAATGGACTTCTTGATCCAGACAGCCTCTTTGGCAGCATCGTTGGCAGCGATGTATTCAGCCTCCATCGTCGAGTCTGCCACGGTTTCCTGCTTGGAACTCTTCCAGCTAACCGTCCCTCCGTAAAGGGTAAAGACAAAGCCCGACTGCGACTTAGAGTCGTCCTTATCACTCTGGAAGCTCGAATCGGTAAACGACTCCACTTGGCGTTCTCCGTTACCATACACCAAGAGCATCTCTTTAGTCCTTCGCAAGTACTTGAGAATGCTCTTCACAGCAGTCCAGTGATTCTCTCCAGGATCGGCTTGATACCTGCTCACTACACTTAGTGAGTATGCTACATCGGGTCTGGTACATAGCATCGCATACATGATAGAGCCTACTGCCGAAGCATAGGGTATCCCTTGCATGCGAGCTCTCTCTAAATCAGTCTTGGAAGACATCTCTTTGGAGAGAGTGACTCCAGAGATCGTGGGCAAGTTCCCACGCTTGGATTCTTCCATACTAAACCTCTTTAGTATGGTGTCAATGTACCTGGATTGGGACAATCCCAGTATCCGTTTGGATCTATCTCTATAGATCCTGATCCCCAATATGCAGGAGGCATCACCAAGATCTTTCATTGAGAATCTTTGTGATAAGAAGAGCTTGACCGATTGCAGCATAGGAATATCATTTCCTATCAAGAGTATGTCGTCCACGTACAATACGAGGAAGACAACCTTACTCTCTGCCACCTTCTTGTAAATACAAGGTTCATCTGGGTTTTTGACGAAATCAAACTCTTTGATAACGACGTCAAAGCAGATGTTCCAACTCTGCGATGCTTGCTTTAATCCATAAATGGATTTAAGCAGCTTGCACACCTTCCCGCTGCTCCCACTGTCTACGAAGCCCTCTGGCTGAGTCATGTACACGCACTCTTCTAAATCACCATTTAGAAAGACGGTCTTAACATCCATTTGCCAGATTTCGTAATCATGATATGCAGCGATGGCAAGCATGATCCGGATGGATTTAAGCATAGCTACTGGAGAAAAGGTTTCGTCATAGTCCACACCTGGTCTTTGGCGAAAACCTTTTGCAACAAGTCTAGCTTTGAAAGTCTCCACTTTCCCATCTACACCAAGTTTCTTCTTGAAGATCCACTTGCTCCTAATGGGTTTTACCCCTTCAGAAGCAACTTCCAAAGTCCATACTTTGTTGGTGTACATGGATTCCATCTCGGACCGCATAGCATCCAGCCATTTCACTGAGTCCCTACTCGTGATGGCCTGCTCGAAGCTAGTTGGGTCATCATCCTCCATGATGCAATCCTCGCTCCCTCCATCCATGAGAAAACCGTAGTATCTCTCAGGTTGGCGAGGAACCCTACTAGATCGGCGGAGTGGCTGGGGTTCATCGGGAACTACGGAATCCTCTGGTTCCACCAGATCTTCTGTTGTAGCTTCTGCAGCTGGAACCTCTTCCAGTTCTACCTCATGACCACTAATCTCTTTTTCAAGAAATTCCTTTTCTAAAAAGGTGGCATGCCGAGAAACAAACACTCTTTGTTCCTCAGGGTGGTAGAAGATATACCCTTGAGAATTCTTGGGATATCCTACAAATTTGCATAGAACAGACCGTGCCTCGAGTTTCTCCGGATTTTGTCGTTTGACATAGGCTGGACAACCCCATATCTTAACATAGTTAAGACTTGGTCTCTTTCCTTTCCATATCTCATATGGAGTGGTAGACACAGATTTGGTTGGGACCATATTCAATAGATGTATGGCTGTCTCAAGCACATACCCCCAGAAGGAAATAGGTAACTCAGCTGTGCTCATCATAGAGCGCACCATATCTAATAGGGTGCGGTTCCTCCGTTCTGATACACCGTTGTGCTGTGGTGTATATGGAGGAGTCAGCTGAGAGAGAATCCCATTCTCTTTTAGGAAGTCCAGGAATTCATTGCTCAAGTATTCACCTCCTCGATCAGATCGAAGGATTTTAATACTTTTTCCGGTTTGGTTCTCGACTTCTTGTTTATATTCTCTAAATTTCTCAAAAGCTTCAGACTTGTGTCTTATTAAGTACACATGTCCGTATCTTGAGAGATCGTCAGTGAATGTAATGAAGTACGAAGAACCATCCCTGGCACGTGTAGACATTGGACCGCATACATCACTATGTACTAGTCCTAAGAGTTCAGTAACTCTTTCTCCGTGTCCCGTAAACGGAGTTTTGGTCATCTTGCCTTTGAGACATGACTGGCAAGTGTCATAAGATGAAAATTCGAATGGTTTCAAATATCCATCCTTATGCAACTTAGCCAGTCGTGTCGCATTGATGTGACCCAGTCTACAATGCCACAAGAAGGATTTGTTCAGTTCTGAACTCTTCCTCTTGTGTGTGTTTGTTATGCTCAGAACTGTTGATTGATTTAGAACATAAATGCCATTGCACAACGTGCCTGATCCAACCAACTTTTGGTTACGGAAAATGTTCATAACATTGTCCTGTAATACAAAATTATATCCCTCTTTACTTAATAAAGAAACTGATATAATGTTGCATATCAGGTTCGGCATGTAATAGCATTCGTTCAGAACCAATGTATTACCAGTTGGTAACACAAGGTGATATTCCCCGACAGTCTTAGCTGCAACAATTGCACAATTTCCAACTCTAATGTCTTTATCACCTTCTCCAAGTTCTCTACCTTTTCTAAGCCCATGTAACTGATTACATATATGGGATCCTGACCCGGTATCTAATACCCAGGACGTAGAGCAAATGGAGAAACAGTTCTCTGTAACGAACACACCCGAAGAAAATGCATCATCATGTACTTTCTTTATTCGGGTGGCATGGGAATCCTGGTATTCCCCTATATCCTGTTCATTCCTATAACTCTTATAGGAAAGAACGGAACCAACGTTCCCCAGCACAGTATAACATGCGGGTTTGGTCAATACATCCATATTATTATCATTGTTAGGGCATGAAATGGTCGCCACCTGGAGAGAGAGAGAAGAAAACACTTTAGCGTATGCTCTTGCAAGATCTGATTGGTTATTATCTTATCTAATCAGGATGGCTCCCACTGGTTTTTATCAAATCTTCCTTCAAACCCTAAAAGGAAAGACTAGCCGGGATTAATTACACCCTACAATTTCGTCGATCTTTCAGCCAGGCCAGTGTCGGTACTTTGAGGGAGGTTCCCCGTGCTTTCGCACGGACCTAATTAATGTAAACCTCGTTTTCCCAGAGGCGTAACCCCGTTGACACCTTTCTAGACACCAACTTGATCGGCTAATTGTAGTGTGTAAAACTCTCCCACGAGTAACTCTTACTCGCAGTGGGTATCGGGATCCAACTATCTCATAGAAGGTATGCAATCTCATTGCAAATTTCAACACTTGAAATTCCCGATAATGCTTTTGCCCCTAGCGTGCTATGACCTTGACGAAAGCTAACAAACCACAGCCCGCTAGTCAAGTTCAACCCGTACATTTCTTGACTGAATTAAACCCATCCGCACGACCCTTGACGAAAGCCAACAAAGCCGTACGACTACCCTAATCCAGTCGCATCATATGCAGCAGATAAACAGCACATAGCTACCGCACACTACACCTTGACGAAAGCCAACAAATGTAGCACGAATACTATATGTAACTTATCTGAAATGACGGAGGGCTACGACAGGTTTTTCTGAAAACCTATTGTGTAATGAACTTGATATCGTTGTAGAATCAAATGAAGTTTTGAAATGGAGTGATTTCGAGGCTTTTCTAGTTTTGCTAAAGGGGTCACTCCCGGTGAAGGGATCGTCGGCCCTTTCCTCGTCGAATGAGGTACGGGATATATCATATATATCACTGTGCAAAGCAGAAACTATAGAAGCAATAAAAAACAAACCGAGTGTGTAGCATCTGCCAGTTATTGCTAAAGGAGTCACTCCCGGTGAAGGGATCTCGGTCCTTTCCTCATCGAATAAGGTGCAGGGCATATCATATATACCGCTATGCAAAGCAAGAACTGTAGCTACCTGTTTTATTTAAAATTTTATTCTACAACATCATTTGGTTTCTTTTCTTTCATTAATCACATTAATGAAGTCCCATCATTTAAATACCTAAACATCACAGATAAATACGACGTACACTTATGCCATCCGCATTCGCCTCGATGTCCCCTCGTGCACCGTTAGGTTAGGTAACCAACGACAGAGCAGGGCAGGGCTAGTGCGGGTGCAAAACATAAGTAACGTCTATATAATATATCATATATACTATATACTGTATCTATCACAGAACATCACAGATATCGCAGCAGAAAATATCATATGAAATATTGGATATACTAGGACGTCCGTGGTTTTAATACGAGCCAGTATAAAACACGGATTCCACGGTCGTGATGAATAGCCAATCCCACACCCCTAGACCCCTACGAGAGCGGCAAGCAACCCTACCAATTCTAGGGTTAGGAGACCCGGACTCGACTCCTCGAGATGGTCTCCTACTGGACCCTAGAACCCGGTTACTTGTGCTCCCCTCCTTGGGTCTATCCTAGTGCAGAAAAGTAAATAATATACAAAGGGTGACAGCTTCCGCAACCTGGAAGTGCCCCAATAAAAGAATATTACATACAAGTTTTTACATGAATTAAAATGAAAAACGCTCATCTCACATAAAAACCCCCGGCTATTCAAACACGACAATCCAATATAACATATCCAGCAACACATAACATCACATGTCATCAACGTAAGTAAACATGCGTATTCCAATTGTCGTTGACATATAACAACGAAACCGGCGATATCACATATTACACTTACGGTTACAGAAAAGAAAGTGTAAAACTACAACAGTTGGAATCCGCAACCTCTTTAGACATCACATGCCTAATCAAATGAAATACTTAGACATCACATGCCTAACAGTTATAAACCCCGCATTTTAGTCCCATTATCGAAAACTCTTTTCAATATCAAGTGAGACTAAACCGCTAGATTTATAATATTCATTCGGTTATCTCATATCTGTTTGTGAATTCCAATTATTGTATCCCATTCCAGATAAATAGAAAATATTAAACTTTCCGATCGAACATTCGAACACCCAAGTTTTCCCGAAACCGTCCAACACATGAAATAGGTTCAAGGACATTCACTTCATGCCTCAGTACCAAAGGTCCAGCCGTAGAAGGGTCAAGCCAACGCCTCACATGTGGCACGCCGTACTGCCCCAAACCCGAAGGTTCAAAGGGCAGTTCAAGACGGTCACATAATCGAGTTAAGGTTTGTTGTCTTCTAGAGGGACCATCGCATTACTTGCACTACTCAGAACGTCTTTAAACCACGGAAAGATCCAACACTTGGAAATTTCCCGACAGGGAAAAAAGTGGGTATTTATATCCGGTCGAACTTTTTAACATATTCAAAAATATCCGGAAAACACATAGACAAAGTTTGATAATCCGATCGAAATACCGAGTCCCTAATACAACCCAGAAAACTCAACTCTTGAGTGATATTTAAAAATTCCCAGAAAATCCAACATCAGAAAAGTTGAATTACTGTGCAATAATTATAGGGCATTGTGACCATACTGCCGCGGAACCGTAGCATAAGGCATGCTTCTGCCGCGGTTCCGCAGTGGGTTGATGGAATTGGGTTGTCGAATTTCACAGTAACTCTTAGAAATTCTTGCTGATTTTTCTGCATATTTTTAATTCACTAAATTCCCAGATTTTCAAAAATGTACAGAGAGCATGTTTTGTTTTAGGGTTTCGGTTCGATCGGACTTCTAACTCCGTCTACACATCGCCTAAGGCTCTAGCTAGGCTCTGATACCACTGTAGGGTTCCTAAGCACTCTCAAGAGGTCTCACAAGGCATCAACCATGCCAATTTCAAATTTTACGGGTGCCGAGAAATCCAACTACGGATCGTTAACTAGAAATTTAGGCGAAAAACGAATCTAGTTAACAACTTAACTAAAGATAAGAAGCTACAACCTTTGTAGATCCGGATATCCACTTCCTTGGCTCCACGTGGGCGTCCTCTCGCTGTCCATCTCGAATCCCGGACTCAATCGTCGGCTTGATCGGAGAAATGGGCGGACTAGGTCGTCGGCTTCGTGCCGAAGATGATCTACGTCGAGGCATCACAAGTTCAAGCTCCGACTTCACAAATTTGTGAAACTTGTGAAGAAAACACCCAAAACAACTTGGCAAGAGGTAGAGGTGAAGAAATAGGAGGTGGGTTCACTTTAGAATTGGATTTCTCACTTTAGATCTCAAGTTGCCATTGATGGCATCAAGCTTTCTATCTTGAAGAAGAAGATCAAGAAGAAGAAAGAATATGATAAGTGTTGAATTAAAATGAAAATAAATCAATACTTATCATAAGCTAACTAAGGTTAAGTGTATAGAATAGACCACGGTAAAATGGGAATGGTTAGGGTTAAGCATGAAGACAAATGGTCTCTTTAGTCAAAGCTTCATGAAGCTTCAACAAGCTTCATGATAAAAAGAAACCATTTTCTTTTCTTTTATCTATTTAAATAAATAAAGAATGGATAAATAAATAGATGAATAACACAAAACCCTAACCATTATCATAACCATGGTTTAATTCTTTGCACAAACCCAAGTAAATATGTATCATCAAACATGATACAATCAAGTGCACACAAAAGCATATCATATATACAATGTGCACTTCAAGTGAGAAAATCCTTTTAAAATGAACCAATACTAGTTAATGCAAATTAATATATAAAATATACAATTATACATTAAATCATTAAATCAACACTTGATTCAATGATCCGGTCATGTCGCACATAATCGACTAGTATACAATGTATCGATTTATCGAATCAATGATTCGATAACTAGGTTATATCGCATACAACCAATCGAAACATTCATCGCGAGAATGGAATACGGTATCACATACACGTATTATTCTCTGTCCCGCACATATCTCATATGCGCTCCTATTTCGTTTCGCTTGAGCCAGGAAACCTCTGTGTAGAACTCTAAAGACTCGTCAATACGCCGGTAGCAGATGATGATCATATCAAGCACCCACAAGCCGCAAGCGGTCTGCTAAACGTAACGGCCATCCGGGTATTGAGCGATCAGAAGATCGACGAGCTAGCCCGCTCACACTCCTGTGAATCCAACCAGTAACACTTATCGTACAGTCCGGTCTGTTCGTCTGATATGTCGCATATCAAGTCTAGGGGTGGTAAACGTCAGACCCCGATAACCGATAAGTCGTGCCGATGTGAGGCTCATAACGGGTCGAGAAACTACTGGTAACACTTACCAGCAAATCTCTGATCAGCCCTGGCCAGGGACTTCCCTGTTACGGCCAATCGAGCACAGCGCAACATCAACCCCCAATACTGGGAGAGACGAAACCCCTCCTATCGCTCATTGCCTCCATGTGACTCAGGACTGTACCCAAAGACCACCGTTTTGCACGCCCTCATGGACGTGGTAAGGTGGAGATCAAAGCACAGTGGGAATCACACAAGACTCTATGACGATCTCGTGTCTACAGACTAACCTGTACAAGTGTCACCTGAGAACTGCCATCTGACGTGAGGTATAATACCATCTGGGAGTTCTCGGCGAGTCCGTCCAGTGTACCCAGTCTCCACTGAGCACCCGTATACCATCTCTGATGTCAAACACCAATGGATATGGGATCATCCATCGCCCATCTCATGGGTCGAGAAGCGTATACGCTAGTCTACACTGGTATATCGATGCCCCGTCTCGATACACCTACGACTAGGGACCTTGAAGGATGTACCTATGGACTACCATGTCCCCACTAGTATGATCTGTATCATAGTCCAGGTAGTCAAGTACACATCTTAAGGGCTTTACCAACATATAACTATAAGACAGTATAAAGAGACAAGTGTACATGTTAAGATAAAGAGTAACCAGATAGCATACTATCATATCGAGCAAGAAAGTCATCTCTATATATGTCCAAGCATCCAATATAATGTACATCATCTGTACAATACTGGCCTCTAGGGCATACATACAACTAACACAATTAATCACACTAGAAAAGAACGAAAATAAAATGTACGTATATGCCATCCGCATTCGCCACCGGGTCCCGTCATCACCCGTTAGGTTACTTAACTAACGATAGAGCGGGGACTGGGCTAGAGCGGGTGCAAAACATATACAACATCTACTAGTATGTATATATATATATATATAACAATCGTCCCAGGCATGATAAATGCAACATCACAGAAAAGTAATAAGCATCACAGAACAATACAGATAATCTGGGAGCCCCGGGTTTTCATTGAGCCACAACTGAAAACCCGACGTTCCCCTGGTCTTGTGGATAGCCTATGCAATGAACTCCTAGACCCCTAAGGGCGTGGCAAGTTACCCGCCAAAACCTGAAGCGAGGCATCCCCCTTCAGCAAAGTGAATGGACCACCCAGCACTTCACAGAATCCGGTATCTTGAGCACCCATCCTTGGGTCAACCTGTATCCCCTACGAGTGCGGCGAATAGCCCGCCAATTCTAGAGTGAAGCCCCCTCCGTCTCAACGCCATGAGATGCGGGCCGTTGCCCTCTAGAACCCGTCTATCCGTGCACCCCACCTTGGGGTAATCTTAGTACAGAAAAGAAAATAATATACAAGGGTGACATCGACTTCAGCCCGGTCGTGCCCCAAAAGAATAATATACAAACAGGCAGTGACGGCAGTCACATGTCGGACGCTCGCCCCGCAATATCAAATGTACAAATAAATCCGAACTACACTACCATTGCACATAAGCTATCTACCACGACAATCCGGAACATCACAACACAATACAGAACATCAACGTGAATGTCATGTTCGCAAACTCGTCTAAAAGGACTATAGCGATTAGACAAGATATACCGATCAAATGACATTCACGGTCACAGATAGAAATGTAAAGTACTGAAAAATTACACAGTTAAAATTTTGATCGACTAAATTTATCCGCAAAGGCCCTAAAAGCAAAT
Source organism: Agapanthus africanus (assembly GCA_030015575.1). Taxonomy (NCBI): domain Eukaryota; kingdom Viridiplantae; phylum Streptophyta; class Magnoliopsida; order Asparagales; family Amaryllidaceae; genus Agapanthus; species Agapanthus africanus. The sequence continues at coordinate 213,089,991 of CM057350.1, read as the reverse complement.
CCAGTACTTAAAAGATTCTAGGACAAAAACAAATCATCACAAAAATCATCTTTTTTAAGTTTTGAGCTATAGTAAAAATTTCATGGCCTGTCGCTACTAAACAGCCGCGGAACTGCAGCCAAAAGGGGGTTAGTGCGGCGGTTCCGCGACTCTTTAGAGGCTTCAGGAGCCCAAATTTTTTCTGCATTCATGAAATCGCCTGCACGGATTATTAAGCTACTGGAAATAATTTTTAGAGCACTTACAGAAATCGACAGAAACTTGATAATACGAAAAATAGTTTTCGAAATTTTGATCGATCGAGATTTTAAGCTTGTGCAAACTAGCTAGTAGGGTTTAATGGGTGGCTCTGATACCATTGCTGGGTAGTGGGAGCGCCCCGGCCTTCGAACGGTGGCCAAATGCGGAACAAAAATTTCTTGAAACCCAGCGCTACCATTACCCGATTTGCAAGATCGGAACCATTAACCCTAAAACTAGCAATCTAAGAAAAGAGATAGGAATGGTTGTACCTAATGAACCAAGTCCTTCAGGTCTTCAACCATCTCCAAGCTCCTAGTGATGCGGATCGACTTTGGTCGCCGGTCTTCCTTCGTCTCTGATGATCTACCCGAGGGAGACGGCGCAAGCTTCAGGTTCGCCAAGCGAACCAACTGACTCTTCAAAATTGCTAGTAGTAGAGAGTGGGGAGTGTAGGATAGTGTCACTAAAACTTTCTCTCAACTTTTTATGCTCATAGAATAACCATGGAAGATGTGGAGATCATGAAGGCATGGAATGGCATGAGCTTGGAAATTTGCTAAGTGTTTTGGGTGTATGAGTAAAATGAGAGTGAGCTATCCAAAAATGAGCAAAAGCCCTCATCAAAAGTGGCCGGCCCCTTCATCATTTCCTCACCTAAAAATCATACACACAAAACACTTATCAAATTATAATAAAGAAATCAACCCATACCAATCACAACATGTCCAACCCATGCTTTGACCCAAATAACCCATGCCTTTCCATGTCACCTTTTCCACATCATTATGAACAAAATGATTTTCAAAAGAAAATCAATAATGATGTGGCACCTTCTAGAAGCCATTCCGTATAAATACGGAATGCTTCCCGGTATATGTATCGGAATACACATACGCGTATTCGTATGAAAATACGAATAGCCAAGAGAGAAAACGAATAATGAATAATAATACTAGAATACATATATATAAATACATATGTAATTTATTAAATCAAAACTTGATTTAACAATCTGGCTTAATCCTAAGCCGCTAGTATTATCAACCGTCCGATTAAAGTCTGTGCAGTCCATGCACAAATTTAATCGGACACCTGTATGTATCAACATACGTTACCTACACCATATCGCCTGATCCGTGAAAACCCTCTGTGTGGGACTCTAAAGACTCGTCAATACGCTGGCAGTGGGTTTAACCACAAGCACGTCAGCGGCACTAGCTGTACGTAACGACTACCCAGGCATTGAGCGAAAGGAAGGCCGACGAGCAAACTCATCCGAACCCCTACTGAGCCTGTCAGTGACAATATCCATACAGTCCGGTCTGTTCGTTTAAGAGTATCGCATATCGAGTCTAGGGGGGAGGATAAAGTCAGACCCCTAACAACACGATAATTCGTGTCGGTATGAAACCCATCACTACCTGAGAAACTATCGATCCTGGATCGGTAATTCTTACATACCCCGGCGGAGGATTTCTAGTGATGGCCACCCGTGCACCGCGCGACATCAACCCCCAATACCGGGAGAGACGAATCCCCGACGATCCGCTCACTGCCTCCATGTGGCTCGGGACTGTACCCAACTAAAACCTGTTTTCACGACTCCTTTGAGCCGTGGTAGGGTAGTAATCAAAGCACAGTGGGAACTCACACGAGACAACTGACGATCTCAGGTCGACAGACTAACCTGTACACATGTCACCAGGGAACTGCTATCTGACTATAGGTATAATACCAACTAGTATGTTCCCGGCGAGTCCGTCCAGTATACTCATAACCCAATGAGCACCTGTATACTATCTTAGGTGAACAACTGACACCAATGGCTTGTGAGACCGGCCACCGCCCCTCGTCAGGGTCTAGATAAGTATACACCAGTCTACACTGGAGTATTGATGCCCAGTCTCGATACTCCCACGACTAGGGACATTTAAGGATGTGCTTATAGACCCCCAGCTCCGATGTATGTGATCGCCATCACAATGCTGGCAGTCAAGCAAGATCCTAAGGGCTTTATCAGCATATACATGATGATAAAGACAAACCAGATAGCATATTATCATCTCGAGTAAGACTGTTTTATCGGTATAGGTCATCGTTCAATCATCATGATCACATACCTATGACTATGATAATTGCCTTGAGGGCACTATAGCCAACATCCACAGACGCCTAGCACATGGCTAACCAGTCCATGCCCAGGAGAATGTCGAAGTCCAACATCTCAACAAGGATCAAGTCGACGGACAACTCTCTCTCAGCAATATAGACAACACACGAACGGAACACGTGTCTCGCAACAAACGACTCGCCAACAGCAGTGCTCACAACAAGCGGCAGATCTAACAAACATGACTCTCTGCCCAAACTCGGCACGAAGTGTGAGGAAACATACTAGTGTGTAGACCCCGGATCAAACAACACGTGTGCGTCAAAAGAACATACTGAAGGAGTACCTGAGACCACAGCATTGGACGCCTGCGCGTCCTGATGAGTCAAAACAAATACCCATGCCTGCCCCCTACATGCGACTGGTGGTCCTCTACCGGCAACTGGCTGTCCTCTGCCTCGGTCACCCCGTCCTCTTTGAACAAACCATCCGCGACTACGACCTTTCTGTGCATAAGTCTGATGCGGAGCAACAACAGGTGCAAGAGGCAACGCCCTCTGTGGTGGAGAAGGTGGTAGGGTAATATGTGGTATGGTTGTCTCGTCCTCACGTGGCTCCGGACAATCTCGAATATGATGATAAGTACTCCTGCAATGGAAACATCTAGACAGTGTCTGCGGACCTTGCGGGTAGGTGCTGTATAACCGTCCTTGTCTCAAACCTCTGCCATCATCACGGCCTGGAGGAGGTCTGCCGCGGCGCCTACCTATCTGCCTCTGGGAAGACATATAAGTGCGAACTCTCTTCGGTTCTGGAGCAACCGAAGTCTCGGCAAGACGCTCTTCGACTAAAAGGGTTGCATCCACTGCTGCGGCATAAGTATCACAATGCTGTGTGCTGTTGGTGAGAAACAACGGGGTAAGCAAGACCCGAACAAACCTCTTAATCCGCATCTCCTCAATAGCTACTAAATATGGGGAATACGTAGATAGCTCGGTAAACAGTACGTCATACTCTGCCACTTTCATATCCGGAGTCTGGCAAAATGACTCAAGACTGAGCGCTCGAGCATCCCGGACACTTTGTGGAAGAAAGCGGGCAAGAAACACCGTCACGAACTCAGCCCAGATCATGGGAGGAAGACCTGCGGCTCTACCCTTCTAGAGAGACTCACACCACTTCTGCGCAAGACCTTCCAGACGAAAGATCGCGAACTCCACCCATCTCGCGTCTGAGCATCTAAGTGAACGACATATCCTGGCCATCCGATCGATAAATGACTGTGGGTCTTCGGCTGCATCGGTTCCTGTGAAGACCGGAGGCTTAATCCTCATGAACTCTGATAACGATACTGTGATCACCTCTGTAGTTGCAGGCGCAACTGCCTGAATCGTAGGTACCATCGCAGTCCTCGCAACAGGTGAAACAACCTCCTGTCTCTGTGCTCGAATGGCCTCAACTAATGACCCCATCATCGGGCACAAATCCTGCATACCGGTCCCTCGCATAGCAATTCAGTCTGTTGAAGGGGGATTAATCTGCTCCGGTACAACTGGCGTACCGCCCGTGTCGGTCCTCGTCTCAGACGAGCCAACCCTGCCCACGGCTTTCGCGGCCGCTCTATACGCCCTTGTAGTCTTCGGCAGCATAATGGCTGGAAATGAAAACAAGATTCAATAAGAATACGGAAATCGAATCACAAGGATGTACAAAATCACGAAGGAATTTCATCCAATAAGTCCTAAGGTCACTTAGGCGGAGTACCGTGTCGTGAGTATACTGTGGAACATACACACGCTACGCCACTCTGCTTCAGTTACCTACTCCATCATACCAAGGTCATCCTACACTCCGAAAGGTAAAACCTATCCTCCGGTACCAACTTTGTCAATACCCAAAGTTCGGTTCGTGACCGTCACTTAAACCGCAGAACGTGTACAGGCGTAGCGCAATTTAAGTAAACCGAAAACCCAGAAATCTATACCATCAAAGAAGAAAGTGATGAAAACATTTGTTAAAAACATTTGGAAAGCTCGAGTAAAAATCATTAAAGTTCAAGTTATTTTTCTTAAAAATTTCGGCAGCACCTCCTTTGTAAAAACTAGCCCCGAAAATGGGTACAACACATGATATAAGTAAAACGACTGATAATAAGAATAAAACATCCCCAAACGGGAGCAATCAAGCCCAACGGCGGAAACAATCACCATGAGAAAAATATACGACGCCGAAGCGAAGAAAATGAACAATATATGTGAAAAACCACATAAAAGATAAAACTGCATAAATAAAGTCGGCTCACACGAGCTCGACATCCATATTACAAAATAATATACAACATCGTCCTCACAACTGGTCTCTAAGTCAATACATGAAATGGTAGATGGAGGGTACTAGTTACAATAGAGTGTACAAATAGAAAATAAACGGATACCGCAAACCAACTTATAAGCAAAACGGCTCACATGCCAACTGCAGTGGAATCCATAGGAAACAGATACAATGAGGTAGCCCTGCCACGACTACACTGAGGGTCAACCTGCAACCACTGTGGCACAACGGGGGTGAGTTGCCTACTCGTGAATAGTAAATAACATATAAAGGTAATCGCAGGTATGCACGTGATGCTATACTCTAACATCTGCAACTGAGGACATCAATATGGTAATCTGGGTATGCAATAATCATGCATGGTACTCTATCAGGTACTACAACTACATGATGCAATGCATATCAATGAATGCTGAGCATGGGATAAAACATCATCTGCACGAATCATCATCGTGGAAAGACCCCGGTGTCCACCAAATACACCCCAAATCCCAAAAACTCAGGAGTCATCACTCTATCTGGCCCTCATATCCTGTAAATCTCATGGAAACCTGAGTGCCAAACATCGGCACTCGAAAATATCATGAAATACTCGTGTCCAGCATCGACACGCAAATCCTCATATATCGGGCTCCGTCAGTCCGGATCGGCCCATGGGCTCCGTCTGCGGAATCGGCCCTTGGGCCCCGGCAGTACGGGTCAACCTATATCCATCTCTCGACTCCGGTCGGTATCCTCCGGATAACCACCAGGTCCAACCAATCACCGGTAGGTAGTAGTCCCTCTGTCAGGCTCATCGTCATCCCCACGAAATCTCTCTCTCCCCGGGGTACCATACCAGGTCCACCATGAACCTGCAAACAGATCATCCTCCTCCTCGAATCGGGTTTCTATCACACGTCTCAGAACCGAGAAAACGCATGGTGGACGTACTGAAATATCATATCAAGAGAAACCGGGTTTTCAAAACAATACATACTTTCCTAAAATAATACCACGATTCTCAAATCCAGAAATCACATGAAATCCAAAACTTAATGCGTAAATCCATGCAATGTGATGTATGCAGCATAAAGTCGTATTATGAGCAAAAAGAGAAAACCGCACTTTTAAGTGGATCGAGTTTTGAAAATGCTGTCCCTAATTCTCCAAAATCAAGCCAGCATCATCTATGTATATACAAATGTGTATGTGCGCCAATTTAGATGTACAAGTGGGTATATACGCAAGTATGAGTGTACAATATGCAAGTATGTAGGTACGCAAATATGTATGCACACAAGGAACAGAATCATGTCTAATCATCAATGATGAGGTAATCTAAATGATGTATGGTTCATAGCAATTCTATAGCGCGAGTGTCATGGCAATTACCAACGGTGTGTGTGTAGCATACAATTAGTGCTTGTGCAGCTTGAACCGTTAGTAACAGTGCGGTGTCTCATAACTACTATGTCCATATGCAACAAGAGAGGGGTATGCAACAATGATACATATGCACAACCTATATATATATGAGTATAACGTATCGCTACAACATCCTAACAAGCCCTGATGCATAACGCCGTACGGGTGATTTCCCCACAGATGTTAAATCTACTTACAGGAGATCTCGATCTAAGTATATCCGACCACTTGTTTCCCCTTCTGTGTGGCGTCCAATGTCCCCGCCTGCAATTCTACAATCATACCACAACGATATAACAAGTGCTCATTAGAAATCTATCGATAACGCACGCAAACAATAGCAACAAAAACCCAACTCTCAAGCACTCCTGAGTGTTTCCCTCAGCGAAAAAATGCGTGCAGAAAACCGTTTTGGTAAACTTTTTACTAAAAGCCATACTATCGCATAATTAACTCCTAATCGCATCTTATGGTATTACATTGCTCTTGAGACTTTGTTACGGACCGCGTGAGTGGTCGATGACCCCCAGAAGCATGGCTTTCCTCTTTTCCGGAAGCCATGTAAATGGTGTGCACCACCATGCCCCCAGACTTAGGGTGTTTGTATTCAGCGCCTTCGAGATTTGTCGTGGACACAGGGATTTTCTCCGTCTTTCTTGTTTTTTGGGCATTCGAAGTTTAGGGGGCCGTTGCAGCGGGCACCTAAGTAGATGACATCTTCTATGGGACGACAGAGTGGTCCTTCTCTTGCCGAATCTTCATTTTTTTTGGTTGGCGGGAGTAGTCTTAGTTAACCACAGAGTATTGGGCCCTACACCAGACCCTGTGAATTTTGGAGGACAGCCGCTGAAGAGGCTGCTCTAGCTCCGCCTTTGTATCATTTTCAAAAGGTGAAGGAGACATTTTTAATACAGCAGTTGGAGAGTTCTTGCGCACCCTCCTGAGTGGCTCAAAACTGTTCCCAGTTGGAACAGCAGCATCAACTACCACCATCGGAGCTGGTGGGGTCAATCCAGAAGGGGAACTGTTCCCAGCTTTCCTCACTCAGCGCCAGTAGCAACGTCGAGCATGTCTTGCAGACGGTACCAGCTCAGTTACGTGGGTGGCCTCATTATGCCCCCTGCTTTGGTGAAGGGTTGCTGTTGGTGCCAGCCAATCAAAGACTGACGTCCACTGAGAAGCAACGTTCAACCTGTCGAAGACTGACTCTTGGGCAGGGGAAGCAGCTTTGGTGATTTTACCTGAAGCGGGAGCTGGAACGGACAGTCTTGTAAAGGCCGATCCTTTAAAATAGGAAGCTGCTTTGACAATTTCGTTTACCGGAGTTGGCATAGCTATCTGTTCACACCATAATATTGTATTATTATATTCCCCATTCTTATTCTCTTTACAAATAAAACAGGTTCTTTTGACGCATGTCTGCTACATATTACAGGTTACAGGTTCTTCGATCTAAAACAGTGAAAACAATAAAAGGCGACTTAAAAGTGAGATTTTGACCAATAAACAGAAGACACTTGATCAAGCCTACATAAAGATTAGTTCACAAAGCAAGGTTCAAGACGTCGACACAAAGCCACTGTTAAAGTTCACAACAATGTTCACTGGAAAATCTGGAAGAGAATCAGAAGCTAAATTGAGAAAAGAAATAAAGAAGTACGAAGACCAGAGAGCCAGGGACCATCACAAGAAGTTGCAGCAGCCAAATCATCTTTTTGGCCGTGGAACCGCGGCCAAACAGGGCCTCGGGCCGCGGTTCCGCGGCGGGCCTGAGCAATTAAGGAATATAAATTTTACTATAATTTTAAGACGGCTTTGACTAGTCTACTTAGGGCTATTTTGGTAGATGTATACGTTCGAATAAATTGTAACCTAGGGTTTCTTATCCTCTATAAATAGGAACTCTAAAGCTTGTATTAGGTCATGCCTCCCTATGCCTCCTTTCATTAATAAAATTCAGATTTCTTTTGGAGAGCATCGATGCCTCTTTTCATTTCATCTATTCAGATCTGACAACCCTGTGTAAATGTTTGGAGAGAGCCATCTGTAAAGTACGTAGATTTATTTAATTGCCCTTGTTTAGATCTTTAATTCCTTGCCCTAGATAGATAGATAGCATATTCTTCAATTCCCTAATGAGCGAGTAGTCTCCTCGCTTGTTAGGGTTAGCTTTAGGGAAGGCTTTTTGAGAGATGAGATCTCTCATCCCTTTCTTTCTCATCATACTTTTTCATAGGACTCCATGCATACATACACACACCGCTCCCTACGGCACCCTATCCCACGAGGTAGCAGTGATACCGTAGTATAAAGGCCCGGTTGTGCGTGTTTTCCATGGAGGTTAGGGTAAGGATCGATAAAGGAAGGACAAGAACCTAGAGAAAAAAACACCTTCCCGAATGGATCTAATCCCCTTTATTGATAATTACAATAACTCCTCTTAGATCCTAATTTGGGTATAGAAAGCGTTGATATTTATTTACATTTCCAAACCTACCCTAAACCTAACCCTAGCAAGATTTAGATCCAGATAATCTTAGTATAGATAGATTTAGTTTTTAGATTTAATAAATCAATCCGAACACCCATCAGAATTAATTCGTTTGAGCGATTAGGAAATTCACAACATCCCTGTGGACCGACCCGTACTCACCGACTAGCTACCAAGCGACGCCGTTTTTGATTGCGGTTATATAAATATTTTTGATCTATCTTTTGAAGCGCATAAGCACGCTAAATCATTCAATCAAATGGCGTCGTTGCCTGGGATGGTGTAAAATTTCCTTTTTGCAATTTCGGATTAATATAAATTAAAAAATCATAAAAACTGAAAAATCAAAAAAAATATATATAAAATATATCATCTGTTATTTTTTGGAAAGGGTATTTTTTTTGTGAATCTTTGCAGGATCGACGGATCTGGAAAAATCCAGAGTGCGGAACAGAAAAAGGTAGATCAGAACGGAAGGGAATTGGACCAACAGAACACTAGAATTTTTTCAGAGACCTGAAGCCTCAATGCCGCCGCCTTTCTGCTGCGCAAGCCGCCTCCCGCCGAGGTTCCGCGGTCCATCTGCCACGTCCGCGCGCGAGTTTTGCACTGTTTGCTCCCTTTTTCCCTCTTCTGCCAATCCCCATATATCTTTTGTCAAATCTTCTGCAGGATTCTTTGCGCTTAAAAAAATCTTCCCTTCCAAATAACAAATCTTGTGCAGAATTCTTTGCGCCGCGCATAAAATAAAAAAGATTTGATTGCAAGTGATTTACTGTTTTGCATATTTTTAATCGGACTTTAAGGGGCTTTTGACCAATTCAGATTGGGTGGGGATTTCATCACCCTTTCCAGGACCCCAGAAATCACATAAGGCATTTGCATTGACCTAATCTTTAATTAAAAAAATACTAGACTCAGCCCTAAGGACGTCGCGCTCAATAGGACAGAGGACTAGTTATAGGTATCGACCGTTTATCCTAACCTGACTTTGTGGTGTCTAGGCAAGTGTGTCTAAGGCAAGTGGTTACTTAATTAGGACCACTACTTTTGTAGTGGGGAGCCTCCCACTTACCTGGCACTTACCCGGCCGCAATCGGCGGTGAAGAGGTGGTTTGAGGTCCTATTTCTAGCCCTTTGGAACAGTTAGGAGCTATCTAGCTGACCTAGGTGACCCTAGATCTAGGCCTGATTGTGCATTTTTGGTTGATCGAAAGTGTGTCTTAGCTATTTTCTCGAAAATCTTTTTGCAAACAGTTCTAAATAAATAGAAAAAGGAAAAAGGAATATTTTTTAAAAAGACTTACAACTTTTGTCGCTGAGAAATCCTTGCACCACCTACTTTCTCTTCTCTCTCTTCTATCATGGGTACCCCACATCACAAATCTCTTGCCGAACTTTGGTATCCCGAACCTAACTTTGCTTCATACGTCAATTGTTTCGGTCGATTTAAGGAAGATCCCTCCATGCCCAAAATTTCTTTGAAAGATCGAATAGAAGTGTTTAGGGGAAACAGTTCGACTTTGCAATCTACTTTGTATCAACCGTGTCAACCTTCACCACCTTCTTATGTTGATACCACTTTTTCGAGATCTATTGTACCTCCTAAACCCACGTCTATTGCTGAACATATTGCACAATCTCGCAACCGATATTTCACTCCTCTCCACACATCCAGTTATAGGGATCAACAAGTCCATTCATCTTTTTATCCAAATGTTGATCCTACTCCTGTCCAACCATCCAATTCCTACCAGTCCTACCCGACTTTCCCACCTTCACTAGACATTGCTTCTACACAGCCTTTTGGGAGCTTTACGTATCCAAACAATTTCGAATCTTTCACCGAAACCCCTTCACCACCCATGTCTAGTTTGGAACAGTCGTTGGAAGCTTACATTTCAGCAACAAACAAAATGATTAGGAATGTGGATGCGTCCATTGCCGCCCTTATGCAACCTACTGAACCGGTAGCTAGTTTCCAACTAGCTCCAAATTTTCAAATGTATAATGAGGCGGTTGGACAGAGTGAGAATTTGAGTAGTGAGAGTGAGCTGTACACACTTTCAAATCAAACCTACACATACCGAATTGAATTCCACAACTCCAGTTTTCAAACAAGTGTCCTAAATGATTCATCAGTCGAAAATAAAACATTTAATGAGTTGTGTGATTTTGTAGTTCTTGATTTGCCAAATTGTGAAGAACCCCTTTCGAGTGAAACCACACCTAATCCGTTTGACCTTTACACCTCCACTCTAGAACCTAAATTGATAAATATCCATGCTTTTGATAAGATGTCAGAAAAAACTGATTTTCACTTGATTGAGGATATAGATGCCGGAAATATTTCGGATGATGAACCTGTCGATTTGATTGAAATTTTATGTCCAATTCATCATCCTGAGTCATTAGATGCTTCTCCCGAACTTCATATGCGTCTTGATTTTGATGATAATGGCATGGATGAGCTAAATTTTGAGAAGAATTATGAGGATAGTATTGAGGATAATATTGAGGATAATATTGAGGTTGGACCATTTTTCTTTGATGTGTCAGATTTTCCAATTCATCCTCCTGAACCTTTAACTATTATATCACCCTCCCTCCTTTCTATCGTTCCGACCACGCAAAAAATCATGCTTGAAGACTGTGAGTTTGAAAAATTTCTCTTTGAATCTGACACAGTTCTCACAGACGATAACGATTACGAGTGTTTCACTTTTTTGGACGATATTGAAAACTCACCTCCTGAGTTTGAGTCCTTTACATTTTCTGATGAGTTAGTTGAACCGTCAGACTCGGTTGCTTACAGTCATTTCGAACCATTGATGGAATCCTTTAAGTTTGAGACAGATTACTTAGGTGAGATTAAGACTATCCCTAAATCACTCCCTTTCGTCCTTCCTATCGTTTCGACCATGCAAGACTCCGTCGCGTTTCCATTTTCAATGGAGGGTTCACCAAGTTCGACGTACCCATGTTTTCTTGTGAATCTTTAGGGATTTGACCCCATTTCTCGACGGGTTGATAGATTAGCACAATCGCTTTTAACATATCGGTCATCACAAATTGCGCTAATTTATTCACTCAATTTACACCCTCAAGATCGTGCTACACTTCTTTCTCTCTTCCGCCATTCTTCTCCTCCACCGAGACCGTATACCGTTTCTATCTCCACACGGTCTCGTGTGCGTCTCATTTCTTTTCTTTACACTCTATTCTTTCACCAACCCCACCATTATCACGATAGAATTTTTGAATGGTTGGTGCTAACTTTTGGCCTGTGTAAGGCCTTGCTTAGTTTGGGGAGGACCTTGTTGTATATATATATATATAAATATTTTTTTTTGTTTTCTTTTCTAATAAAAAAAATATAAAAAAAATTTGTAAATAAATAAACAGGGGAGTGCCGACAATTTTGACCCTCTTGGTATAGCATGACAGTGAGGACACTGTCAAGTTTAAGTTTGGGGGTATGCTCGGTACGTCTTCTTCCTTCGCATTCATATGTATATTTTTGCATTTGCATATTTATTTGAAAACCCATATAAATTGAAAATTTTTGAAAAATTATAAAAATTATTGTATTCAATTTTGGCTTATTTGACTAGAGTTTGACAGATAGGTTAACTAGCTAGGAACAACTAAATCTTAGACGTAGTAAATTAAAAACCCTAAAGATAACCTTCCTTAAAGTTTAGCGGTAGAAAGTATATGTCTTTGTAGTTTATTTAGAAATAGGCAAATTTTGAGTTCACTTCTTGGGCTAAGTCGAAACGAAGGAAAAGTATTGATATTTTTATTAGAGTATAAGTTTTAAAAATAATTCCTAGCTTAAGTCTAAATTCTGAAAATATATACCCTACAATTTGCACAATCACGCACCTTGAAACTTGGAATAGTAGAAGAGACCTTGAAATGCTCTTGTCTAAAGTCTTTAGTACGATGAAAAATGAAAAAAAATTCAAGTGTGAATAAAAGAAAAAAATGAACACTGATTTTTGTGATTACTTAAGGCTGCAAAAATAGAAAAATATTTAGCGAGGGTGCTTCATCACCTAGTGCCTTAGACCAACTGGTTTGGGAGTCACTGCTAAAAAGCCTTGGGTGTTACAAGACTAGGAATTACGCTTTAATATGCAAACACATCTTGTAATCGGTTGTTGGTACCTCAAAAAGTATTAACGGTCGCATGAAGGATGTGTAAGCAAAATTCAATTAAAAATTCACCTATTAATAAGTACTTTGGACAACGAACAAGGGTATGATTGCTTGATTTGAATTTCCAAGTGTAGGGGTGATTTATACACACACGTGGGGATATGTGATTGGAGTTTTGATGAGAGAAAGGAGTGAAGAAAAGAACTTGTATCTTTAGTAGAGTTGACAGAAATTCCTAAGTGGAGATAGAACCCTAGAAGAAAAACTTAAGAGATGCCGAAAGCTAAGTAAGTCTATAGAACATATATAATCTTAAGTTAGATAATGAGGAAGTGTGAAGAATTTGGGTGGATAATTTGCAAGTCGAAGATAATAGAGTTCCTTGTTAGAAACCTTAATTGGAGAATTAAAGTCGAAAAAGCCAAACTGATAGGATTTTGTGGGTAGTATCCGCTGAAAACCCTCAGGAGACAACACTCTTCCTACTGGGGACACCTATAGGTTTAACGGCTTGTTGCACGTGCTCAGTGCAATCGCGTTTCCCTGCGAAAGTGCGGTTAGGTTTTTTGTCGAGAATAAAGAAATAAGTTTGCTCGAGGACGAGCAAAAGATAAGTTTGGGGGTATTTGTTTACACCATAATATTGTATTATTATATTCCCCATTCTTATTCTTTTTACAAATAAAACAGGTGCTTTTGACGCATGTCTGCTACATATTACAGATTACAGGTTCTTGGATCTAAAACAGTGAAAACAATAAAAGACGACTTAAAAGTGAGACTTTGACCAATAAACAGAAGACTCTTGATCAAGCATACATAAAGATCAGCTCACAAAGCAAGATTCAAGACGTCGACACAACGCCACGATTAAAGTCCACAACAATGTTCACTGGAAAATCTGGAAGAGAATCAGAAGCTAAATTGAGAAAAGAAATAAAGAAGTACGAAGACCAGAGAGCCAGGGACCATCACAAGAAGTTGCAGCAGCCAAGTCATCTTTTTGGCCGTGGAACCGTGGCCAAACAGGGCCTCGGGCCGCGGTTCTGCGGCGGGCCTGAGCAATTAAGGAATATAAATTTTACCATAATTTTAAGACGGCTTTGACTAGTCTACCTAGGGCTGTTTTGGTAAATGTATACGTGCGAATCAATTGTAACCTAGGGTTTCCTATCCTCTATAAATAGGAACTCTAAAGCTTGTATTAGGTCATGCCTCCCTATGCCTCCTTTCATTAATAAAATTCAGATTTCTTTTGGAGAGCATCGATGCCTCTTTTCATTTCATCTATTCAGATCTGACAACCCTTTGTAAATGTTTGGAGAGAGCCATCTGTAAAGTAAGTAGTTTTATTTAATTGCCCTAGTTTAGATTTTTAATTCCTTGCCCTAGATAGATATATAGCATGTTCTTCAATTCCCTAATGAGCGAGTAGTCTCCTCGCTTGTTAGGGTTAGCTTTGGGGAAGGCTTTTTGAGAGATGAGATCTCTCATCCCTTTCTTGCTCATCATACTTTTTCATAGGACTCCATGTGTACATGCACACACCGCTCCCTACGGCACCCTATCCAACGAGGTAGCAGTGATACCGTAGTATAAAGGCCCGGTTGCGTGTGTTTTCCGTGGAGGTTTGGGTAAGGATCGATAAAGGAAGGACAAGAACCTAGAGGAAGAAACACCTTTCCGAATGGATCTAATCCCCTTTATTGATAATTACCATAACGCCTCTTAGATCCTAAATTGGGTATAGAAAGTGTTGAGATTTATTTACATTTCCAAACCTACCCTAAACCTAACCCTAGCAAGATTTATATCCAGATAATCTTAGTATAGATAGATTTAGTTTTTAGATTTAATAAATCAATCCGAACACCCATTGGAATTAACTCGTTTGAGCGATTAAGAAATTCACAACATCCCTGTGGACCGACCCGTACTCACCGACTAGCTACCAAGCGACGCCGTTCTTGATTGCGGTTATATAAATATTTTTGATCTATCTTCTGAAGCGCATAAGCATGCTAAATCATTCAATCACTATCCGCTTTGGGATAAATCTTTCGGGTGTCACGGGCTTCTTCATGAGCCCATTTGAACTTTGGCCTAGTCTGTTAAAGACCGATGCATTGAACTTGGATAACCCGTTGGGAGGGGCCGTGGTAGCAGTGAGCTGATCAAAGACCGACTTCTTCGGAGCTCCCTGCGACGGCACTGGAGCGTAGAAGCTTGTCGGTAGGATCACGGTCCCAAAGAACAATCTAGTGGTGGCCTGAGTCACCTGTTCCACTGGCATGGCAAAGATGGAGGCCGCTTGGGGCCCTTAGGTCACTCTTCCAGCGAGGACGGAGTGGGAATTGCAGTTGCAGTTGGCGCAGTTGGAAGCCATTTTCTATGCTAGGGATCAAGACACCAAATCTTAGTATTTCAAATCCAAGGGCAACCATATCAAGCCGCGATTCGTTCGCGAACACGGCAAACAAAGTGCGGAGTGGAAAGAGGAAAAGGTCCAACTGGGCGTGCCAGAATCTGTTCTCCGCCAATAGATGCGACCGGGACGTTAGGACGTCTCGCCTGAAATTTGGTGGGCAGATGCTATTTGGTTTTATCTGTCCACCACTCCGAAGATGCCAACTTGATTTATGGCACCGTGTATCGGAGATTTAGACGGATGCGACCGTTGTAGCAGACTTCTTCGGATTCCCCCTCGTTGTGATGGGTTTTTGATTGTGGGGACGCTCTTCCTTTCAGACGCAAGCCCCTACAGTTAATTACGTTATCGCGTAGCGATAACCACTTTCTCCTGCTCCAGAAGGTCACTTCATGTCGTGTGTGTTTATTTTATTTTTGGTTGCCTATGGATTGTAAACAGAGACTAATTTATGTTGTCGCCCGTAGGGCGTGGATTAGTCCAAATCCGTATTTTCTTAGATTTAGGTTTTGTTTGGGTTTAAGGATCGTTATTCTCATTGAGATTAAGATCAAATTAAACGTTTGTTGAAGATACGTTAGTCTAATTTTAGACTAAGATCTACTCTACAAGATTTTGGAATCATTTAGATCCAACGAAAGAGTATTTGGACTCTATCGTTTTAGTTTAGGGACATTGCGGTCCATTGGGCTTAAGGACGTCATAGTCCGTAAAGTTTAAGGACATCATAGTCCATGAGTTTAAGGAACTCATAGTCTGGTTTAAAGACATCATAGTCCGCTTTAAAACGTCATAGTCTGGTATTTTGGTTTCACAATTTAAGGATGCGCCAAAAGTTTTTGGTTATTGGAAGCCTCTATCTCTCTGAAGATGTTGAAGAATTACAACGACATGTATCAGAGGTATGAAGAGATGTACCCTTGAACCAGTATTGGTTGAGATATCTATAGTCAGGTTTGGGACTAAGACCAATTAAAAAGATTATGAGCACATGGGCTCAGTTGATCTGAATTAAGGACTTATGGCTAACTTGGGCTCAGTCCACTCAGATTTGAATAAAATGTTGAACATTTGTTTGGGCTCAGTCTCTTTTGGTTCAATAATGCTGAGAATTAAATTGGGTTCTGACACCCCTTTTCTTTTGTCTTTTACTGAGTGTTGAACACTTTTTATGGTGCTGGGCTTTATTTAAGGAACACTTTATGTTTCCTCAGTGCACACGTGAGGAGCACGTGGTGTGCTTGGCGCTGAGTGCCAGACCTGGAGCGCTGAAGCGGTTCTTTTGAAATAGCGCACACGTAAGGAGCACGTGGTGCACTTGGTGCTGAGTGCCAGACCTGGAGCGCTTAAGTGCTTCTTTTGAAATAGCGCACACGTGAGGAGCACGTGGTGCGCTTGGCGCTGAGCGCCAGGCTTGGAGCACTGAAGCGCTTCTTTGGAAATAGCGCACACGTGAAGAGCACGTGGTGCGTTAGGAGCTGAGCGCCAGGCTTGGAGCGCTGAAACGCTTCTTTTGAAACAGCGCACACGTAAGGAGCACGTAGTGCGCTGAGCACTAGACTTGGAGCGCTAAAGTGCTTCTTATGAAATAGCGCACACGTGAGGAGTGCGTGGTGCGCTTGGCGCCGAGCGCCGGACTTGGAGCGCTGAAGCGCTTCTTTGGCAGTTCTGGTCAGTTCTGTGCTCTGAGAATTAAATTCTCATTTATAAGAGACTTTGTCTCATGGATCTAAGTACTAAGTTCTTATTTTTATGAAGAGATGCTATGATCTCTTCTATTTTTGTGAAAGATTTTGTCTTACAGATCTGTGATATAGAAAAAAGAACCAAGTTCTTATTTTTTATCTAGAGATGCTATGATCTCTCTTCTTTTTATTTAACTTGAAGAAGGTTCTTCCTGTTAGAGCTTGCTCTTCTTTTTTTATTTTTTGAGAACTTGAAGTTTATAGGGGGTGTTCCTCTCTGTAAGACTTGAAGTCTTTGGTCCTTTATATATAGGAGTTTATATAGGGGAGGTTGATTTGTTGAATTAGTTAAGGAAATCTTTCTCTGATTGATTTGGGGATGTTTCCCCACCATTGGATCTTTGATTCTAGGGCTTCTGTTTTACAGAAGACAATCTTCTTGTTTTTAATAAGATTGGAAAAATATTTTCCCGTACAGAACTTATTCTGTACTCTGGTGATTTTTAATCACCATTGGATCTTTGATCCAACGGTGCCCTTATTTATAGAGCACAATCTTTCCTGTTTGGAAAGATTTGAGGAGTATTTCCTCAACTGAATTTTATTCTGAATTTTGATGATTTATCATCTTCGTTGGATCTTTGATTCAACGGCAGAGAAGTTTTAGTTCTGGCGCCAGCACTCTCGTGCTTTGCACGTGAAGCGCTGCCTCAGAGTTTTTAACTCTTGGCGCTGGCGCTCTCGTGCCTTGTACGTGAGGTGCTGCCTTAGAGTTTTTAACACTGGGCGCTAGCGCTCTCATGCCTTGCACGTGAAGCGCTGCTTCCTAAGAGTTTTAACTCTTATTTAATAGATTTCTTTTTGTGTTTTGTACATTGGCGCCCGCGTGAGGAGCACGTGAGGCGCCATCATAGGATTTAATTCTATCCAGGGCAGTACCTACATGCTTTGCATGTGGAGTTTTTCCTTTATTTTTTATTTTTATTTTATTGTTATTAATTTTTTTAAGGGAGCATGTTTTGAGCCAAAATTTTGGCGGGAACAGTGATACTGTCTTGCTCTCACATGTTGATAAAGCCCTTAGGATGTGTACTTGAATATCGGGACTATGATGGAGATCATACTAGTAGGGCTAGGGTAGTCCACAAGTACATCTTTTAATTATTCTTATTCGAAGGTGTATCGAGACAGGGCATCGATACTCAAGAGTAGACTAGCGCATACACTTCTTGACCCATATGATGGGCAATGGATGATCCCACCTTCATTGGTGTTTGACATCAAAGATCGTATACGGGTGCTCAGTTGAGACTGCGTACACTGAACGGACTCGCCGAGAACTCCTAGCTGGTACTTGTAACATTTGAAAAAGATAAAATATTAATTTTAGGAATTTTTATAATTTAATATTATTTTAATGAATATTTTAATATTTAGGTATAAGCGCGTGGTGACGTCGACAATGATGACGCAAGGTGAGTAGATTATATCTACTGGGGGAAGTCGGGTGGATGGCGTATAGCACCCCCACAGTCCGTAGTTAGTATACTATATATTATGCTTGATAGTTATAGTGTGTCGTGGATATGATAGATTAAGTGTACTATGGATAGTGTAGGGTTAGAAGTGACTAGTGTAGTTCATAGTCGCGAACTCTAGAATAGATTTACACCTATACGCACACCCTTGCATATTCATTATGCTTGCACTGTGTTGATGATATTGGATGACATTGGAGATGAGTCGATGATGTTGGGCTTTGTGCCGCCAGATCGGTGATTTGATGTGATTCGTATTTGGGATACGATACGTGATCTCTAGCGGGCCTTGGGACGTATGCTTGCATACGCAGTATATTAATGGTATCAGTTGTACTAGACTTAGATCAGTACCCCAGATTATGTGATAGATGACAGTAATACCTAAGATGTGATGAGCTAGTGTGATACTGACCCGTACCCAGCTATTGGGATGCCGTACGACGATTTACCGTACGAGCTTTACATTGATGATAGATCCGCACTCATGACTTGAGGATATCATATGATATACTGTATCGTACGCGATACTATTGAGGCGGGATCACCGACTCCCGCCTATTATATCTATATATATATCGATTCAGATTTAGGTGGTTTCCATACCCCTCCCGATTGGCTTGATACTTAGATCAGTAGTTTGCATAGTAGATGTTAGACTAGACCCGAGTCATACCTATTTCAAAAACTACGAATCAGGAATATCTTAAAGACAAACAAAGGGATTCTACGGATACTTTAAAAGGCGTATCTTTTCTTAAAAACACCGTACCCCTTACTATACTAAAACCCTGATTTGTCTTATTTCAAAAGGCATAACTGCATGACATATAAATATTGATGTAGTTTCTTCACTGTGGTGTTGATTATTTGATTTCCGCATATTCATGCTATTCACATTGATTGCATATGTTTATTGCTATATTATTATCATGCTGTTAGGACACCAGCACCATTATCGATGATGCATATGTCCACGTACACTATTTGCCGGCTCACACACTTCATCATCGATAATTGCCATGCCACAACACTGTAGTACTGTTGTATTCATGATATGATTCTTGCATGGCATATTGTACACTTATACCTGTACACAAACATAGATGATTCCGACTTGATTAGAGATTTGGGAACCGCATGATGTTCTTCAAAACTGATTCGTTTTAAAAGAGCGGTTTCCCTCGACATGTGCACATTACTATTCCATGTTGCATGACTTATGATATGCTTACCTTTCTTACATGTCGCATACATCATGTTTTGATTATACGCAGTGAGATATGTTGTTTCCATGATATTTCTGGATTTGGGAACCGTGGGTATTTCAAAAGAGAATATATAATTGTGTTAAAAACCCGGTTACCCTTGATATGATATTTCAGTGCGTCCACCATGTGTTTTCTCGGTGCAGAGAGCGACATGTGAAACCCGATTCGAGGAGGCGGATGAGGCCGATTGCGGGTACATGGTGGACCCGGTATGGTATCCCGGGGCGAGAACGGTTTCGCTGTGTAGTAAACGGTGAGCCTGACGGAGGGACTACTACCTACCGGTGATTGTATTTGAGCTCGGCGGATATCTGGAGGATACCGACCGGAGTTGAGAGATGGACATGGGATGACCCGTATTGCCGGGGCCGAGGGCCGATACCGCAGACGGAGCCCCATATGGATGAGGACATGGGATGACCCGTACTGCCGGGGCCGAGGGCCGTTACCGCAGACGGAGCCCCATATGGACGAGGATTTACGTGTCGATGCTAGGCACGGGTTTCATGATGTTTTTCCATGATTTTGTTTATATCCTCATATTTGCATACATGATGCTTATTGTCGTTGGGTGACGGGTGGACGGGTTCCACGTTTATTGTCATTGGGTGACGGGTGGACGGGTTCCACGTTTATACAGACTTGATCACATACAGACTGGATTTACATTGATCATACTTCATTTGTATATATAACAGGGTATGAGGGCGCTGTTATATATACCCTTACACCAATATTAGTGGTATGGGACGCTAATATATGTGTATTGATATTCATATTTACTTCATGCAGACATACCTTATACTGATGACATGTTATTACCTGAGTACTTGGCACTACATACTTGTTTAGATGTTACGTTGCCACCTTATCATTCTTCAGACGTACTCTTGTGGGTTATATTATACTGATCGTTTTGACCTAGGATTATGTCTTGCATTCGGTTTCTGCTTGTAGATATTCTCTATTCACTAGTTGGCAACTCACCCCCGTTGTGCCACAGTTCTTGCAGGTTTTGCCGTACATGTTTCTTTGCGGCATTTCTGGCACACTGCTTCCTTGCGGGTGAATTGCATTTGGTAGGTGGATTCTTTTGCATCAAGAACCACCATTGTACTTGTATTATTCATTGTATCTAGAATTTCCATCAACCAAAACTTGTATGTTGTTTCAGACTTAGACATTAGTGTTGTATTATTCGACCTTAGAGTCGCGCTTAGTAGTATTGCGGTTTTCATGCTTATTGAGTTTCTTTTGGATTTGACCCTCGCCTTTCGGCGTTGTATACTATATTGCTTGCGTGGTTGTGACCGTCGATTGACGAAGAGCTAGCTCCCGCTTGGGGATGGCTTTTATTCATTGTATATATATATTGTTCTTGTTGTACCCCGTTCAGGGCCAGTATTTAGAAAAGAAACTCTGCCGAAATTTTTAGAAAAGACTTTACATTTTAAAAATGCACATTCGGCTTAGTTATTTAAAAACCTTGACTTCAAACATGTTTTCCTTCACTTCTTTAAAACCAGTTTTCTTTATTTACTCTTAAAATGGTTTTAGATTTCTGGGCTTTTGGCTTACTTGGATCAGATGGAGTCCTATAGACTTCATTTGGTTCAAGGGCCAGTCACGTGCTCTTTCGGGTCGTGACAAAGTTGGTATCAGAGCGCTAGGTTGACCTTGGTTCGAGTCTCAGTTTGACTATGTGGAGCCTAGGGCGTCTATATATACACGGAACTCAGGCTTGACCTTACGGAACTTAGACTTAGTCGAGGGGGTATTAGACCCGAACTTTTGCCGCGTAGGATAACCCTTGGTTGATGGAATAGGTGACTAAAGTAGAGTACGTACCGTGGGTATGTTCCGCGGCATACTTACGACACGCCACTCCGCTTAAGGAACCTTAGGATGTACATATTTTCGAGATCAGTGATTCTCTTCATATCCATGATTATACATCCATTTGAGATCCTCGATACTATTAGTTTCATGATCATACCTTCATTGATGCTGTTCCTTCTTATGATCATGTATCCACTTTGGATCTGTTGTTCTCTTTCTTGCCATTGATCTGCTCTCTTCGATACTCGATTGAGGTTCCTGTCGCCATGTTTGAGCGCAGTTTGGGCTGCTGCTAGGGTTACGGTCGGTGCGAGCTCGTCTGGTACGAGGGCCGACCATTGTGTTTTCTGGTGACATAGGAACGTATCGAGTTAGTATTGGTGACTGTGACCTCTAATGGAGGCGAGTGCTTGGTTTTGCACCGGATGATCGCGCCATTGTTAGAGCTGCCAATTGAGAGAGGACTGTTGATGTACAGCATACCTCAGAGATTATGATGTCGCCTACCGTGCAGACAGATGGACCAGCTGTTGCTGAGATTGACAGGATGTTGCTCCCGGAGCTTACGAGCTGAGATTGTCGAAGCTTCCAGGCAGATATGAGACAGATGATAGCTAGTCTACCCGATTTGAGAGACGATAGTGATTCGTCCGATTTATGCACCGGAGCGGGCCCAGTTGAGTTGAAGATTCCAGTATGGAGAGTCTTACTCAGATCTAGAGCGGGCCGATTCAGAGATGGCCGCCAATGTATCGCCTTTCCTGGAGGATTGAGGCGCTGTTCGGCATGCAAGCGAATGAGCCAATTGTTGCTGCAAATGACGAGATATCGCCCAGATGGTTGGAGCTACTGCAGCATGAGTACATACTTAGAGAGATGTTAGCGAGTCGCTAGTCACCTGAGGATGAATGACTAGGACAGGTGTTCGTTCGCTTACCCCGATGCGAGGTCATTAGATAGATTGCTTCTAGCTTGAGACGACTTCACGCAGGTTCGTTGAGAGTCGACAGAGACGATCGAATGTCAGGAGCCCATTCTCCAAGTTTAAAGTATACGGAAAGACATGCAGGTGATTCCATGGACCCTCTAGAAGAATGAAACCCTAACTCGACTTAATGACCGTGTGAAAGCCTTTTGAACCTTAGGGTTTGCGGCAGTTCCGCGGCTCTATTAGTGAGACTTGGGTTTGCCCTTCTACGGCTGGACCACCAACGCTGTGGCATGTACTCGATACTATTAAACTGTACTCAAGATGTTGATCTCTTGGGGGATTATAAGGTTCTGACGAGTCGATCGAATGTTTCGACATCATTCGGATATCATGTGATGGGATGCATTGCTTGGGAGACCCCAGATACGAGTATAGCCGTTGGAGCATAGTTCATGCAGCCATGATGAGACGAGTCCGAATCAGTCGGCATTGAAGCAGAGTGAATAAAAGAGTTCGCAAGAGATTTCGACTAGATGACGTCCCACTCCGCTGACATCAGAGATGTGATACGCACCCAGAGGCGTTGTATATGGATATATCTTCCAGAAAGAAGCGCGATAAGTATGCAGCCGTTCCGGAATAAGAATTTGCTTCAGCAATGGATGATGACTTCCGGGCAATCCTGCAGGAATGAGATTTGAGAGAAAAACCTCGACAGGACCTTTTCGGAAAACGATACGAGAAGACCTAGACCCAGGAGTGGTCATATTGCGCACACCCAGCAGGCCAGAGTTCGGCATCGTCGACGAGGTAGTTGACCAGGTTCGGATAAAGGAACTTACCCAGATGCGTTGCGAATTGATCAAGGACGGACGAGTATTGAGTATTCCTCCGATGGTTGGGACGCGTTCCCGAGGAACTGTTCGGCCAGACATCTTATATAGAATGGTGAAGCTACAGAGTACGCGATTTCGAGTCCGTGCGAGAGACTTCGGATTGACTGTGGCCGAGAATAGTGCAGTGCGTAGATAGCATGGCGTGACGCCATAGTGGACAACAATAGAGACAAGTGGAACCAGAGGTTCATGCGAGACGCTGACGAGCTGTCATTACTTCCCGTCGAGACTAGAGACCTGATATGCTTACAGAGGCATTGGGATGCGACCAGTTTCCGAGAGAATGTTGTGCTGAAGACACAGATGTCTATCGAGTGAGAAGAGATTATGCAAGAGAGACAGCCTCCGTACAGTTCGGTATAGGCAAGATCGGAAGAGACCTTGAGCAGGATTTCTTCCAGGACATTGCTGCAATGATGTTTGCACCCAGGATCAGATGTGGGATGTGCATTCAGAGAGCCAGAGGCCGACGCCAGTGACATGCTGCTTTATGAGTGGTTGTGAGGATCGACCGAGAGATGACCAGAGAAGTGCCAGAACGGAGTCGTCCCCATTAGCACACCCGACATGGCCGATGAGCCGATTGACTGCGAGATAGGTAATCCGCAGAGAAGATAATGACCCGGAGTCAGAGGACGCCAGACCGTGAGCAAGAGGCAAGTAGATATCTTGCACTGCTAGCATTGGATGCACCGACTCCTTCTCGACCTTGAAGGAGGAACTACCGACGACGGTATTTATGATTTGTGATTTTGTGATTCGATTATCACGTATCCGTCATTTTGGATTTCGGTGTTTTGAGCGTTCTATTGCATGATTTAGTTTTGATGACTGAGTTTCATGATATTGTTTCATGCACCTACTAGATATTTATATTTTGCGCATAGTTATTACATTTGAGCTATTGATTGTGATTTCACGCCTATCTTATGCAGTGATTTGATTTATACTTCCAGCATAGTTTTCATGCACCTTTAGTATTTTGGTATACGATTCTGGTGCACGCCAGATGCACTAAATCGAGATTCTTCGTGCATGTCACATGCACCTGATTTTTTTTATTGTCAGGCACACACGTTGCCTACGACAGATGTTTCGTGCACACCAGTTGCACCTAGATGTTGTTTTGTACACCTGTTTGACACATATATGGATTTTGATTCCTTGCGCACCAGACGCACAGGATATTCTTAGATATGCATCTTGGGGATTGATTTCTAGTAGAGCAGTACATTTTTTAATATTCGCTATGTATTGATGTTTTCGGAACCCCGACAAATTGGATTCTACTGAAATGTTTTGGTATTTGGGGGTTTAAATTTAAATTCGGGGACCGAATTTCTTTAAGGGGGGTAGATTGTAACATTTCAAAAAGATAAAATATTAATTTTAGGAATTTTTAGAATTTAATATTATTTTAATGAATATTTTAATATTTAGGTATAATTAAATACAGAAAAATTTGGGAAAATTATGGAAAATTCAAAAATAGGTTATTTTATAGAATTATGCCATTTCTAAGTTTAATTGATTAGTTATATGCTAATTTAGTGCTAATCGTGATTAAAAATCGCTAATCGGTTTTTAGCATTTTTGTGCAAAACATGCACATATCACTTTTTCACACTTGTGTTACATTTTATTGCCATGGTTGTTTTGGGGTTACTATTTGAGTGAGAAGGGTTTTAAGGAAAAAAGAAAAGAATAAAGAAATTGGTAGTTGGTGAGAGAGAGAAGTATGGGCTCCTTTTGACCCTAGACTTAGCCATTCTCCTCCATTTTCAACACTCATTTCTCTCTCCCCCTTCCTTGCTTGCTGCTGCTCCTCCTCCTTCATTTCCCTCCCCTCTTCAACCCCTCACAACACCTCTAAAACAACCCCAAAACCCAATCTCCATTTGATTAAATGTGTGCACAAGCTCTTGATCTACACTTTGGACTAAAGAAGCAAGGATTGTGGCCACTAGGGGCAACTCAAGAATTTTCTTGAGTTGCCAAATGAGGTATTTTCTGGATCATTAACTTAGTTTTAGCATTTCCTTTACCCCCATGTTATGATTGAACCGATATCGTGTGATTTGGTGACTTGAGGTAAAACCTAGTTAGGGTTGTGAAGAATTATGAGTTGTAAGGTGAAATTGAGTTCAATAGAGGCTACACCAACACCCTAGTGTATGAATTGAGACCCAAAACTGAAGCTTAAACCCAGAATACGGATTTAGAAACCGATATCGGAGAAATTGTGGAATCTTTGAGGGTATTATTGAATCTGCTTTCACCCGAGACACCTGAAAATAAAATTGATTGGACAGTGGTATGTGCAGGCACCCAGGAAGCTACCACCAAGACCCTAGCCCCTAACTCCCTGACGCGGCCGCCAATTAATTCCCTCTGGCCGCAAATTACGGCCAGACCTGCACCAAATTGGGTCGTTTTGGTTCTGGTGCTTCTACATCTGTAGTTTAGGCCCTTGGTATGTATAGATTTGTCTAATTGGACCTAAGGAGAAATCTGGAACATATTTCTAAGTTGCTGTTTTGGATTCGTGTTTCCGTATTCCGTAATTTTGATTCTAAAATTGTGTATTGTGTTTTACCTCGACTAATTGGCGTTTATACGACGATATAGAGGAATTGTTAATGGTTTTGAAGGCGTGCTATATGTTCTAACCTATATGCCCCTTATCGTATCGTTTTGGGATTCGTGTGCCGTTTTAGCTTTGATTTGGTGTGATTCGTATTTGGGATACGATACGTGATCTCTAGCGAGCCTTGGGACGTGTGCTTGCACACGCAGTATATTGATGGTATCAGTTGTACTAGACTTAGATCAGTACCCCAGATTATGTGATAGATGATAGTGATACCTGAGATGTGATGAGCTACTGTGATATTGACCCGTACCCAGCTATTGGGATGCCGTACGACGATTTACCGTACGAGCTTTATATTGATGATAGATCCGCACTCATGACTTGAGGATGTCATATGATATACTGTATCGTACGCGATACTATTGAGGCGGGATCACCGACTATTATATCTATATATATATCGATTCAGATTTAGGTGGTTTCCATACCCCTCCCGATTGGCTTGATACTTAGATCAGTAGTTTGCATAGTAGATGTTAGACTAGACCCGAGTCATACCTATTTCAAAAACTACGAATCAGGAATATCTTAAAGACAAACAAAGGGATTCTACGGATACTTTAAAAGGCGTATATTTTCTTAAAAACACCATACCCCTTATTTTACTAAAACCCTGATTTGTCTTATTTCAAAAGGCATAACTGCATGACATATAAATATTGATGTAGTTTCTTCACTGTGGTGTTGATTATTTGATTTCCGCATATTCATGCTATTCACATTGATTGCATATGTTTATTGCTATATTATTATCATGCTGTTAGGACACCAGCACCATTATCGATGATGCGTATGTCCACGTACACTATTTGCCGGCTCACACACTTCATCATCGATAATTGCCATGCCACAACACTGTAGTACTGTTGTATTCATGATATGATTCTTGCATGGCATATTGTACACTTATACCTGTACACAAACATAGATGATTCCGACTTGATTAGAGATTTGGGAACCGCATGATGTTCTTCAAAACTGATTCGTTTTAAAAGAGCGGTTTCCCTCGACATGTGCACATTACTATTCCATGTTGCATGACTTATGATATGCTTACCTTTCTTGCATGTCGCATACATCATGTTTTGATTATACGCACTGAGATATGTTGTTTCCATGATATTTCTGGATTTGGGAACCGTGGGTATTTCAAAAGAGAATATATAATTGTGTTAAAAACCCGGTTGCCCTTGATATGATATTTCAGTGCGTCCACCATGTGTTTTCTCGGTGCTGAGAGCGACATGTGAAACCCGATTCGAGGAGGCGGATGAGGCCGATTGTGGGTACATGGTGGACCCGGTATGGTACTCCGGGGCGAGAACGGTTTCGCTGTGTAGTAGACGGTGAGCCTGACGGAGAGACTACTACCTACCGGTGATTGTATTTGAGCTTGGCGGATATCTGGAGGATACCGACCGGAGTTGAGAGATGGACATGGAATGATCCGTACTGCCGGGGCCGAGGGCCGATACCGCAGACGGAGCCCCATATGGATGAGGACATGGGATGACCCGTACTGCCGGGGCCGAGGGCCGATACCGCAGACGGAGCCCCATATGGACGAGGATTTACGTGTCGATGCTAGGCACGGGTTTCATGATGTTTTTCCATGATTTTGTTTATATCCTCATATTTGCATACATGATGCTTATTGTCATTGGGTGACGGGTGGACGGGTTCCACGTTTATTGTCATTGGGTGACGGGTGGACGGGTTCCACGTTTATACAGACTTGATCACATACAGACTGGATTTACATTGATCATACTTCATTTGTATATATAACAGGGTATGAGGGCGCTGTTATATATACCCTTACACCAATATTAGTGGTATGGGACGCTAATATATGTGTATTGATATTCATATTTACTTCATGCAGACATACCTTATACTGATGACATGTTATTACCTGAGTACTTGGCACTACATACTTGTTTAGATGTTACATTGCCACCTTATCATGCTTCAGACGTACTCTTGTGGGTTATATTATACTGATCGTTTTGACCTAGGATTATGTCTTGCATTCGGTTTCTGTTTGTAGATATTCTCTATTCACGAGTTGGCAACTCACCCCCGTTGTGCTACAGTTCTTGCAGGTTTTGCCGTACAGGTTTCTTTGCGGCATTTCTGGCACACTGCTTCCTTGCGGGTGAATTGCATTTGGTAGGTGGATTCTTTTGCATCAAGAACCACCATTGTACTTGTATTATTCATTGTATCTAGAATTTCCATCAACCAAAACTTGTATATTGTTTCAGACTTAGACATTAGTGTTGTATTATTCGACCTTAGAGTCACGCTTAGTAGTATTGCGGTTTTCATGCTTATTGAGTTTCTTTTGGATTTGACCCTCGCCTTTCGGCGTTGTATACTATATTGCTTGCGTGGTTGTGACCGTCGATTGACGAAGAGCTAGCTCCCGCTTGGGGATACCTTTTATTCATTGTATATATATATTGTTCTTGTTGTACCCCGTTCGCGGCCAGTATTTAGAAAAGAAACTCTGCCGAAATTTTTAGAAAAGACTTTACATTTTAAAAATGCACATTCGGCTTAGTTATTTAAAAACCTTGACTTCAAACATGTTTTCCTTCACTTCTTTAAAACCAGTTTTCTTTATTTACTTTTAAAATGGTTTTAGATTTCTGGGCTTTTGGCTTACTTGGATCAGATGGAGTCCTATAGACTTCATTTGGTTCAAGGGCCAGTCACGTGCTCTTTCGGGTCGTGACAGTACTATACCTATCGTCAGATAGCAGTTCTCAGGTGACACTAGTACCAGTAAGTCTGTTGACCCGAGATCGTCATAGAGTCTTCTGTGATCCCCATTGTGCTTTGATTTCCACCTTAGCATGTTCAAGTGCAAAACGGTGGCTTTTGGGTACAGTCCCGAACCACATGGAGGCAATGAGCGATAGGAGGGGATTCGTCTCTCCCGGTATAGGGGTTGATGTTGCGCTGTACTTGATTGGCCATAATTGGAAGTCCCTGGCCGTGGATGATCCGGAGATCTACTGGTAAGTGTTATCAGTAGTTTCTCGACCCATTATGAGCCTCATACCGGCACGACTTATCGGTTACTGGGTTCTGACGTTCACCACCCCTAGACTGGATATGCGACATATAAGACGAAGAGACCGGACTGTACGGTAGTGTTACTTATTGGATTCATAAGGGTATGAGCAGGCATGCTTGATGATCTTCTGATCGCTCAATACCCGGGTGGCCGTTATGTTTAGCTGATCGCTGACGGCTTGTGGGTGTCTGATATGATCACCACCTACTACCGGCATATTAACGAGCCTTCAGAGTCTTACACATAGGTTTCTTGGCTCAGGCAAAACGGAGTAGGAGCACATATATGATATGTGCGGGACCGAGATTAATACGTGTATGAGATACCGTATTCTATTCATGTGATATGTGATATCGGCCGGTTATATGTGATACAGCCGGGTCATCAGATCAAATGTTGATTCGATGAAATGATACATTTTATATTAGTCGGTTATATGTGATATACCCGGATTATTAAATCAAGTGTTGATTTAATAATTTAATGTATAATTATATATTTGATATATTAAATTACATTAACTAATATATGCTCACTTAAGTACTTCTTTTTATCACTTTTGATAAATTTAACATATATGTGATATTTGTGTATTGTATTGCTTTCTTTTGTTACATAAATAATATCTATGTAATATATATTATTGTGAAATGCTAGGTTATACATACAACATGGGTGTATGAGACTCACACCATGATATATGATAATGGTGGGATTTTATTTATATTAAGTAATTCAAAATTGATAGGATATTTGTCATAGTTGAGCTTGGAAGAAGCTTGTAGAACTATTGACTTGGTCCACCAATTTTGTTTTACCTAAGATATTTATTAACCTAACTCTTATCACTTAAATATAGTCTATTTTCTACATGGTTTAGTGTATGATATAAACTCACCATGGTTGCATTTCTAACCTCACTCTCATTCATTCATCTTCTTCTTCATCTCTCTCAAGCTCTCTTGCTTTTGTGAAAGTCAAGAAAAATAGTGAGAAATTAAATTCTAAAGTGAGTAAAATTCCTACTTCATTATCCTCTACTATACTGGCCATTTAGTTTGGGGTGTTTGCTTCACTGATTCTATATTAGTGAAGAGATAGGTTGAGTCCGTGTTTTCTCGACGTAGACCATCTTCGACTTTGAAGACTTTAAGCAAGTATGCATCATTCACCTTGTGAAGCCTTTCAAGAGTCCGGGAGTTCGTTGATCGCGGCGAAGGGACCACTACAAGGAGCTATAGAAGTGAAGGACCGTACTGCAAAGGTTGTAATCCCTACTCACTTAGATGTAAAGATGTTTACATTATGTTATCATATGATTCTCTAGTTAAACATCCTAGATTAGAGTTCTTTAGCATGACAAAAATTTGAAAATGGTATGGATGATGCCTTCCGAAACCATGCTGTCATTCTTAGAAACCCTATAGTAGTATCAGAGCCTAGCTAGAGAATTAGACGGATTTTATAGGATTACGAAACCGAAACAACTCCGAAACACCCGAATCAAAGACCTAGTTTCTGTCAATTTTTAAACAGGCTCTAAATTTTTTTAAGCAACTGCAGAATGTTGTATGAGATACAATATGAACACAGTAGAAAATTGAACACCCGTTGCTGGATTTTGGCCTAGCAAAACCCTATAAAAACCGAGGAGGCCGGTTCATCTGGGGAATTCTGGGTTCAATTTTTTCTAGTGTTCCAGCCTCTGGGTTTTGGTATTTCCGGTGTTGTTTATTTTTTCTAACTTTGCATGTGATGTTATCTTTATGCAAAGGCAATTCGGATTATTTTGTATTCGTAATTCTAGTTTTGTTTTGGGTATATTTAGACGGCGTTAAAAAGTTCGAACGGATATCAAATACCAACATTAACCCTTGACAGAAAATTTTCCAAGAGTTGGATTTTTTCAAAGTTAAAAAGCATTCAAATATCATGCAAGTGATTCGATAGACCCTCTAGAAAAACGAAACCCTAACTCGATTCTATGACCGTAAGAACCGCCGCCAAACCCTAGGGTTTACAGTAGTTCTGTTATGCCATACGTGAGGCAGGGGTTGACCCTTCTACGGCTGGTCCATAGGTACTGTGGCATGTACCGAGTATTTTTAAACTGCGCTCAAGTGTTGAGTTTTTTGGGAAATTTTAGGTGTTTGTTGATTCGATCAGAATATTTCACATCATCTAGATTTTTCTGGAATGTGATACAATATTTGGAATTCATATTGTTAGGTATGAAATCCGAAGTATGTGATATTTCAGGTTTATGATATCTAAGGTGATTATGGATTCCAAATATTGTTGTTTGACATTTTCTTTTCTGCGACCGTAAGTGTAATATGTGGTGTATCACCGTTTTCATTGCTATATGTCAACGAAAATTGTGATACGCATATTTACTTACGTTGATGACATGTGATGTTATGTGTTGCTGTGATATGTTATATTGTATTGTCGTGTTTTCAATCGCCGAGAGGGGGCTTATGTGAGATGAGAGTTTTTATTTTCATTCATGTAAAATTCATTATATGTAATTTTCTTTTATTGGGGCACTTCCGGATTGAGGATGATGTCACCATTGATGTATATTATTTACTTTTCCGCATTAGGATAAACCCAAGGTGAGGAGCATAAGTAACCGGGTTCTATAGTTCAGTGGGAGACCAACTCGAGGAGTCTAGTCCGGGTCTCCTAACTCTAGAATTGGTAGGGTTTCTTTCCGCTCACGTAAGGGTATAGGGATGTGGGTTTGGCTATTCATCGTGACCGTGGAATCCGTGTTTTATACAAGCTTAAAATAAAATACGGACCTCCTAATATATCCAATATTTCATATGTTATCTTCTGCTGCTGATATTTTATGATGTGATCACTTTATATGTTTGAGACGAATGCTTTATTATTATATATATGATATATAATAAACGTTGCTTATGTTTTGTACCCGCGCTAGTCCCGCCCCGCTATGCCGTTAGTTAAGTAACCTAACGGTGCATAACGGGATACTGTAGCGAATATGGATGGTATAAGCGTACGTTGTATTCTTCTGTGATACTTAGGAAGCATAAATGATGGGACTTCATTCATGATATTAATGAAAGAAAAGAAACCTAAAAGATGTTGCAGAATCATATTTCAAAAAGGGTAGCTCTAGTTTTTTCTTTTCATAGCGGTATTCCTTATAGAATATCCAGCACCTTATTCGATAAGGAAAGAGCGGAGATCACTTCATCAGGAGTGACCTCTTTAGAGATACTAGCAAATGATACAACCCACTCAATTTTGTCTTTTGATTGCTTCTTTTAGTTCTTGCTTTGCATAGCGGTATTTGTAAAATATCCTGCACTTTATTCGATAAGGGAAGAGCCGAGATCCCTTCACCGGGAGTGACCTCTTTAGCAAAACTAGTAAAAGCCTAAAAAACACTCCTTTTCAAAAATCACTCAATTCTACAACGATATCAAGTTCATTATGCTCATGGTTTCTTAAAAACCTGCGTAGCCCTCCGTCATTTTCAGATCAGTGCTATTTTAGTATTCGTGCTACGGTAGTTTGGCCTGCGTCAAGGCGTAGTGTACGGTAGATGATTAGTACTTATCTTTAGCATGAGATATGATTGGATCAGGGTATTCGTACGGCGTTGTTTGGCCTGCGTCAAGGGTCGTACGGGTGGGTTTAATTCAATCAGGAAATGACAGGTTGAACTTGACTAGCGGAATATGGGTTGTTTGGCCTGCGTCAAGGTCATAGCACACTAGGGGCAAAAGTATTATCAAGAATTTCAAGTGCTAAAATTTGCAATGAGATTGCATACTTTCTATGAGATAGTTGGATCCCGATACCCACTGCGAGTAAGAGTTACTCCTCGGAGAGTTTTACACATGACAATTAGCCGATCAAGTAGGTGTCTAGAAAGGTGCTAGACAAGTGTTTCATAGAAATAAAAGGTCCAAGTTTTATGAAGTTAGAGGTACAAGAATAAAGTAGAGAACCATGTGTTGCAAGTATGAGGATTCTTCGAGGTAATCGAAGATATAGATACTTGTGTTTGGTATTCAGTTGATAGTAATGGTTTTAAGAATTTGCTTCTCTTTCAGGTTACTCTTATATGGATGCACTCCTAAGTTGAGTAATGATGATCGGCCTCTCTCCATTTAGTTGACATGCATTGGAGACAGCTGCATGATTTGAATCTGGTTCCAATTAAATCAATGCCTCTGTTTCTATATTGTATATAGAATGGTTCATATCTTAACGATGTTAAGGTACATGGAGTTGTCCGGCTTATGCTTAAAACCAGACTCTGGATAACTCAAGGCACGTTTCTGTAATGGCAGTTTATAGGTTATCCCGGGCTATGAAGAGGGTTAACTATCTACCATCTGGAAGATCAATAGAGATATTGTTCTTGACTCGCCACAGTTTTAGTAAAATGAACTTTTTCAGAAAACAGTAGAGGGAGTATGGTAGAACTGGAAGTGATTCCAGAACCACAAACGATTACTGAAAATTTAATAGAACCTAAAGATTCAATCAGGTTTGACATTCCATTAGCCACTCCGCAGATACGGTAGCTAATCTCAGGCGCCCGAGAGGTACTTCGGTATTCTCAAAGAAGGTGACAGGGAGGTTCTTATTCATCCAAACTTGACACTACTGTTGTTCCAGACTATGAGACCCAGCAAAAGGATGAGTATAGCGTCTTTCTAAACTAGGTTTAGAAGTGCACGTGTATATGACCCTGCCAGAGGGTTGTTATAGTCAGTGGGAGCAGCGGAAGCATAATGGACAAGTTACTTGTGTCTATTTATAGACTAAAGTAGATATAGCAGAGATAGATCATCTATTTTTGATGTGACAATCATAAGCTTAGCTTCATCAGAATAGGAGATGGACCTGTTAAAAAGGTATTAGGGTGGTATGTCTTGGTATTTGGATGACATACACGATGTAGGAAGTGAAATTCCTATACTACGATCGGTTATACTATGGTTGTCATACAGTTGTTTCTCCATATAGGATTTGAATATTATATCAAGCATTCTGATTACTAGATCTATAGTTTTAGATCTAGATTTGGGTAGTTTCCCAATCCGGGTACATAGACAACATTTTAAAGGTATTTTAGAATGGACAATCCCTGGCATGGTGGTGTACCTGTAGGTGATGGAGTCACCCTATCTAAAGTTTTCTTACAGAATAAAGGGGAGAGGGATGTGCGTGATTGACGTATTGCTTAGGCAATTGAGTCAATCATGAGATGTCAAGTACCACACCAGATGTTGTTTTTGTACTAGATGTAATAAGTTGATATATTAATCCAATCCTGGAGAAACGTTTGGAAGCAGTTTATGAACATAAGTGGATGTTCTAGGGATATTATAACGAAAGCCTCTTGTGGGAGATAGTTATCATTCCAGGCTTCCAAGTTGACCTGGATGACAGAGTGACTGTCAGAGTTATAGTTTTCCCTCTGACAAGGGGAAGTAGTTTGGACAGGTAGTCCAAGCGGATACTGAGGGAGGCGTGGCTCAGGATATTGATTAAATTTAGTTGACGATACAGTCTAAGAAGTTTACTGGATTTGGAGTTCATTTGTGAACTGGGTCTCATCAGATATCCAGGCATATTCTAAGACAGGTATTACTCATTTCGGGAGATGGCTTTCTCCGCGAACTTGAGATAAAGAGTGACATAGAAAGAAACATCAGAGCGGATTCACTCACTGAGGCTATTTCTCGAATGCAAAAGTTTCGCAAACGAGCTTTATGAAACTGATTAGTAGAGGAGTTGGGTGTTCGGTATCACACGGACTGTGAGTATGCGACATCGCAATAATTCGCCTTAAGTGCAAGTGGGAGATTGTTGGCTATAGTGCCCTCAAAATCAATTATTAGATCGCAAGCACGTGATTGTAATGATTGAGGCAGGACCTATACCGGTAGAACAGTCTTACTCAAGATGATAGTATGCTATATGGTCTGTCTTTATCATCGTGTACATTCTTCAGGTGACATTACAGATCACTATTACTTTTTGATAGAGCCTATAGGATTCTTGCTTGATTACCAGCAGTATGATGGCGATCATATATGTGTGAGTTGGATGGTCTATAAGCACATCCCTAAAGTGTCCCTAGTCGTGGGAGTTTCGAGACTGGGTATCGATACTCCATAGTAGACTAGTGTATACGGATCGAGACCCCGATGAGGGGCGGTGGCCGGTATCACAAGCCATTGGTGTCAGTTGGTTCACCTAAGATGTATACAGGTGCTCATTGGGTTATGAGTACACCGGACGGACTCGCCGGGAACATACTAGTTGGTATTATACCTATTGTTAGATGGCAGTTCCCTGGTGACATGTGTACAGGTTAGTCTATCGACCTGAAATCGTCATTTGTCTTGTGCAAGTTCCCACTGTGCTTTGGTTACTTCCCTACCACGGATCAAAGGAGTCGTGCAAACAGGTTTTAGTTGGGTACAGTCCCGAGCCACATGGAGGCAGTGAACGGATCGTCAAGGGATTCGTCTCTCCCGGTATTAGGGGTAGAGGTCGCGGTGTGCAGGGTGGCCACCACCAGAAATCCTTGGCCAAGGTAGTCGAGAATTACTGATTCGGATCAGTAGTTTCTCAGGTGGTGATGGGCTTCATACCGGCCCTAAATATCGCGTTATTTAGGGTCTGGCTTTATCCACCCCCTAAACCCAATATACGATAATCTTAGACGAGCGGACCGGACTATACGGATATTGTCACTGGCAGGCTCAGTAGTGTTTTAGGATGAGTTCGCTCGTCGGCCTCCCTTTCGCTCAATACATAGGCAGCCGTTACGTACAGCTAGTGTCACTGACGTGCTCGTGGTTAAACCCACTGCCAGCGTATTAACGAGTCTTTAGAGTCCCACATAGAGAGATTCCCAAGTTTGGGCGAAACGTTGTAGAGGCCGTATGGTTTTATGGCAGGGTTCGATCATATATGTGCACTCGTGCATGGATCATGATCGGACGGATCTTACTAGTGGGCTTTGGTTTAAGCCAAATCCTAGTATTAGATTGTTGGATTATTTTCGTCTCGTTGTATTCATATTCAGTCGGAATACGGATGCAAGTATGTATATACAGATGAGGGGTATTCTTATAATCCGTTACAAGATTACTTTTGGAGATGCCATTTCTTTTCCTAGTATTAAACATTTAGGGTTTTATAAATGTTTAGTATTATTGAGGTGTAAAGTTTGAGTGCAAGTTTTGTTTTGGTGCATTAATTGTGGCATGGTCCATACTTGTTTTGTGCAAGATATTTTGTTGTGAGATATTTTTTGTGAGAAAAGAAAAGGGGAGGGCAGTTCATTTTCCAGCAAGCTTTTCTTGAGCTCTTTTCTTTAGTTGCTCATTACATTATCTCACAACAAGACTTTCTTCACTTGCTCATTTTTTCTTGTGCTCACAGTTCACAACTCATGGCTTCTTCTTCACCTCCATCCATACCCTCTCATGTGTTGAGAATCCATGGATGTATTGAGACAAAATTATCACACACTCTCTTTACTTCATCTTGTGCATCTAGGCTAGAAAACTGAATGCCCAAGTTGCTTCGGTTTTGAAGCGGGAGCCCGTATAAAGAATCCTCGACGTGGAGCCTCCTAGACGAGGGAGGCCGGAGAGTGAACTAGTTCGAAAAGCTTGGGACAGAGATTGAAGACCGAAGGACACGGATCGATCGGTATAATCTCTTAAACTACTTTACAATTTACTAATATTGGGTTAATGGTTCGATCCGGGATTTATGGTTACGTTAGTGCCAGTTTTAAAGTTTTTGTTCCGCATTTGGTCTCTGATTGACGGCCGGGGTGCTGGCGTAGCCTTACATGGTCTCAGAGCCAACCCATTAACCACACACTAGTTGGTTTAGACAATATTAAAGTATCGAAACCGAAACTACCCCAATACAATACTCGATGCATTGCAGTTTCTGTCGAATTTTAAAGTGTCTTCTAAAAATATTTTAGCAACTGCAGAAGTCTACTTAGATGACTACTAGAAAACACAGCAAACAAGAACCCCAGATTACAAAATTGGGCCGGCAAGACACCAAGAAAAACCAAGGAGGCTGGTTTTGTGATGGCTTCAGGGTTTGAAATTTGCAGTGTGGTTTAGTCTCTGGAATGTTGGTTCATTAGTATTGCTAGTTTAGCCCAGTTTGGATATGATTTTATCTAGTTGTTTCGGGCTATTCGAGGTTATTTCGAACTCGATATTTTCTAACATTGTTTAAAGTTTAGAAGACATACATTTCTATCTGCGACCGTGAATGTCATTTGATCGGTACAACTTTTCTAATCGCTATAGTTCTTTTAGACAGGTTTGCGAACGTGACATTCATGTTGATGTTCTGTGTTGTGCTGTGTTGTTGCGGATTTTTCGTGGTGGATAGCCTGGTTGCAATGGTATTACAGTTTAGTTTTATTTGTACATTTGATATCGCGGGGCGAGCGTCCGACATGTAGACTGCCGTCACTGCCTGTTTGTATATTATTCTTTTGGGGCACGACCGGATTGAGGTCGATGTTACCGTAGTACATATTTTCTTCTCTATACTACGATTACCCCGCGATGGAGTGCACGGGTAGCCGGAATCTGGAGGGCAACGGGTTCGCATCTCATGGCGTTGAGAAGGAGGGCGACTCACTCTAGAATTGGCGGGCTATTCACCGCACTCGTAGGGCGTACAGTTTGACCCAAGGAGGGGTGCTCAAGTTACCGGATTCCGTGAAATGCCGGGTGGCCTATTCACTTTGCTGAAGGGGGCTGCCTCGCTTCTGGTTTTGGTAGGTAACTTGTCGTGATCGTAGGGGTCTAGGTTTTCATTACATGGGCTATCCACATGACCAGGGGAATGTTGGGTTTCAGTTGCGGCTTAAAGGAAACCCGGGGCTCCCAGATGATTGTAAGTCGACGTTAGACACCCCAGATGATGTGGGGAGACGGAATAGGTAAAACAATCATTTTGTTTAAACTAACATCGACTAACTTTTACGGATCTTTGCTAAACCCTAATTAACAACTATATAGAAGTGAGTAGCTACTATGATAGATGATTATACCTAATGAATCGAGTCCTTCTTGTTCTTGTTGATCACCTCCTCGTCGGCCTCCTCGATGTGATAGAAGATCCACCCAAGAGCTACTTCTCCAAGCTTTAACCACTCACTTGAGGTAACTTGGTGACTATGAGTGCTAATCAAGGTAACCTAGAGGATATAGAAGTGGATTAGGGATCTACTAGTCTTGCTAACCCTTGGATCTCAACACATGAGAGGTTAGGGTTAGTTCTTTGAAGAGAGAGAGCTTGAGGAGAGAGAAGGTGTGAGTAAGAATGATTATGAATTATAACTCATTTGTGAATATATATGAAGCATGATAATTATTAAATGAATAACATAATAATAATATCATCCATGCTTCATTAACTCTCTTTGGGTGAATCATCTCATGAGTCATTAAGCAATAAATGCTTCATTAACTCATTTGGATGAATCACACCATGAGTGACTAATCCATTTAATGCAAATTCCACCTAAGCCTCCAACTCATCAATCTTCTAGAAGTTTCTCGACTAATTATGAGAATGCCCCTCCTATCCGTAAAACACGGAAATACTGAGACTGTATAAATCCAATAATCCAATACTAGAATCTGGCTTAAACCAAAGCCTGCAAGTATAAACTGTCCGAACATCGTACGTGCGTAAAAACACGTATGTGTCCGAACCATGTCGTAAAACCATACGACCTCTATATTGTTTCGCCTGAAGCAGGGAAACTCTCTGTGTGGGACTCTAAAGACTCGACACTACGCTGGCAGTGGGTTTAACCATAGGCCGCAAGCGGTACTAGCTATACGTAACGGTCCCCAGGTAAATGTCGATAAGACGGCCGATGAGGAAACCCATCCGAACTCCTACTGAGCCTGATGTGACAATCTCCGTACAGTCCGGTCTGTTCGTCTAGGACTATCGCATATCGGGCCTAGGTAGGCAGCAAGCGTCAGTCCCCTAAAAGGCGGTATAAGTCGTGTCGGAGTGAAGCTCATTACACCTTGAGAAGATACTAGAAATCCTACCAGTAAATCTCGTTTGCCCTGGCCAGGGACTTTGCGTAATGGCTCTCCAAACACAGCGCGATATCAACTCCCAATACCGGGAGAGACGAATCCTATCTAACCGCCACTACCTCCAAGTGCTTCGGGACTGCACCCAATTGCTACCTGTTTGCACGACTCCTTTGAGCCGCTGTAGGGCAGCAATCTAAGAACAGTGGGAACACACTCGAGACGAAGCAGCAGTATTAAGTCTGCGAACTATGCTGTACTCATGTCACCTGGGAACTGTTAACTGACAACGGGTATAATACCAACCAACAGTTCCTAGCGAGTCCTGTCCGGTGTACCCGTAACCCAACGAGCACATGTATACTATCTCCAGTACAACGTACTGATGGCTGTGGGACAGACCATCTCCCCTGCTGGGATGAGAAGCGTACACATTAGTCTACTCCGGAGTATCGATGCCCTGTCTCGATAATCCTACGACTAGGGACCAGAAAAAGGATGTGCTTGTCGACTACCCATCCCCCACTAGTGTGACTGCCATCACAACGCTGGTAGTCAAGCAAGATCCTAAGGGCTCTATCAATATGTATTCGCGATATGCTAACATATACACATATTAAGATAGATATAAACCAAGTAGCATACTACCATATTTAGCAAGACTGTTAATATAACTGTGAATATCCCAAGCTTCCATTAAGTAATATATAAACTAGTATGATACAATAATGGTTCCGAGGGCATATACACTAACAATCTCCTACTTGCACTAGGGCCATGTACTGGCGTATCGAAGACCTATCATCTCGAGCAGCGTCTCGAACTGAATCTGAGGTAAGGCCTTTGTGAATGGATCTGCAATGTTCTCCTCTGTAGCAACTCTCCGAACCTCGATCTCCTGGCGATCTATGATCTCCCTGATAAGGTGATACCGCCTTAAGATGTGTCTGGACTTCTGATGGGACCTGGGTTCCTTTGCTAAAGTTTTAGCCCCGTTGTTGTCACAATATAGAGGTATTGGATCAACAATGGATGGAACCACCTGAAGTTCTGTGAGGAACTTCTTCATCCAGACTGCTTCTTTTGCAGCATCGCAAGCAGCGATATACTCCGCTTCCATCGTCGAGCCAGCAACGGTGTCCTGCTTGGAACTCTTCCAGCACAACGCCCTTCCATTGAGGGTAAACACATAACCTGACATGGACTTGGAGTCATCCTTGTCACTCTGGAAGCTGGAGTCAGCAAAAGCCTCGATCTTGAAGTCTTTTCCACCTTAAACCAAGAACATATCCTTTGTACTTCTCAGGTACTTGATAATGTTCTTTACTGCTATCCAGTGCTTCTCCTGTAGGGTTCTTAGGCACACTATGGAGGTCTCACAAGGCATCAACCATGCCAAATTAAAAATTTACGGTGCCGAGAAACCCTAGACTACGGATCGTTGGCTAGAATTCTAGGCGAAAAGATAATCTAGTTAACTACTTAACTAAAAGTTAGATGCTACAACCTTTGTAGATCCGGTTCTCCACTTCCTTAGCTCCACGTGGGTGTCCTCTCGCTGTCCATCATGAATCCCGAACTCAATCGTCGGCTTCATCGGAGAAACGGGCGAGCTAGGTCGTCGGCTTCGTGTCAAAGACGATCTACGTCGAGGCATCACAAGTTCAAGCTCCGACTTCACAAAGTTGTGAAACTTGTGAAGAAAACACCCAAAACAACTTGGCAAGAGGTAGAGGGTGAAGAAATAGGAGGTGGGTTCACTTTAGAATTGGATTTCTCTCACTAGAACTCAAGTTGCCATTGATGGCATCAAGTTTTCATTCTTGAAGATGAAGAAGAAGATGAAGCTAGAAGAAAGAATATGATAAGTGTTCTCTTTAAAAAATAAAACTAATATGAATACTTATCATATCTTGACCATGGTCAAGTGTAGAGATTAAACTAAGGTTAGTTAGAATGGTTAGGGTTAAGGATGAGATAAGGATGGTGGACTTTGTCAAAGCTTCAAGAAGCTTCAACATAGAAACAAAATAAGCCACCATTCTTAACTAAATCCTTTCCAAATAAATAAACAAATAAATAAATGAAAAACCAAAACCCTAATCATCACTTAACCATGGTTTAATCCTTTACACTTAACCACATTATCAAGTATCATCAAACATGATACAAATATGTGCACAAAAGTATATCACATATACTTGCACATCAAGTGAGAAAATCCATTTAAAGTGAACCAATACTAGTTAATGCAATGCAATATATCAATTATATAATTATACATTAAATCATTAAATCAACATTTGATTCAATGATCCGGTCATGTCGCACATAACCGACTAGAATCCAATGTATCGATTTATCGAATCAATGACTGGATAATTAGGTCATATCGAATATAACCAATCAAAACATATATCGCGAGAATGAAATGCGGTATCACATACACGCATTATTCTCGGTCCTGCACATATCTCATATGCGCTCCTATTTCGTTTCGCTTGAGCCAGGAAACCTCTGTGTAGGACTCTAAAGACTCGTCAATACGCCGGTAGCAGATGATGATCATATCAAGCACCCACAAGCCGCAAGCGGTCTGCTAAACGTAACGGCAACCCGGGTATTGAGCGATCAGAAGATCGACGAGCTAGCCCGCTCACACTCCTGCGAATCCGACCAGTAACACTTACCGTACAGTCCGGTCACTTCGTCTGATATGTCGCATATCAAGTCTAGGGGTGGTAAACGTCAGACCCCAATAACCCGATAAGTCGTGCCGATGTGAGGCTCGTAACGGGTCGAGAAACTACTGGTAACACTTACCAGCAAATCTCTGATCAGCCCTGGCCAGGGACTTCCCTGTTACGGCCAATCGAGCACAGCGCAACATCAACCCCCAATACCAGGAGAGACGAAACCCCTCCTATCGCTCATTGCCTCCATGTGACTCGGGACTGTACCCAAAGACCACCGTTTTGCACGCCCTCATGGACGTGGTAAGGTGGAGATCAAAGCACAGTGGGAATCACACAAGACTCTATGACGATCTCGGGTCTACTGACTAACCTGCACAAGTGTCACCTGAGAACTGCCATCTGACGTGAGGTATAATACCATCTGGGAGTTCTCGGCGAGTCCGTCCAGTGTACCCAGTCTCCACTGAGCACCCATACACCATCTCTGATGTCAAACACCAATGGATATGGGATCATCCATCGCCCATCTCATGGGTCGAGAAGCGTATACGCTAGTCTACTCTGGTATATCGATGCCCTGTCTCGATACACCCACGACTAGGGACCTTGAAGGATGTACTTATGGACTACCATGTCCCCACTAGTATGATCTGTATCACAGTCCAGGTAGTCAAGTACATATCCTAAGGGCTTTACCAACATGTAACTATAAGACAGTATAAAGAGACAAGTGTACATGTTAAGATAAAGAGTAACCAGATAGCATACTATCATGTCGAGCAAGAAAGTCATCTCTATATATGTCCAAGCATCCAATATAATATACATCATCTGTACAATACTGGCCTCTAGGGCATACATACAACTAACAATCTCCCACTTGCACTAGGGCCAGCTGCTGTAGTATCGCATACCGAGCATCCCGACGAGTCTCTCAAACTGTATCTGGGGAATGGCCTTCGTGAGTGGATCCGCCGTGTTGTTCTTCGTGTCAACTCTCCTCACCTTGATCTCCCGGCGATCAACTATCTCCCGGATCAGGTGATACCGCCTCAGAATATGCCTGGATCGCTGATGGGACCTGGGTTCCTTGGCCAAAGCCACCGCTCCATTGTTATCGCAATACAAAGGTATTGGATGCTCAATGGATGGAACCACTCCATGTTCAGCAATGAACTTCTTGATCCAGACAGCCTCTTTAGCAGCATCGTTGGCAGCGATGTATTCAGCCTCCATCGTCGAGTCTGCCACGGTTTCTTGCTCGGAACTCTTCCAGCTAACCGCCCCTCCGTAAAGGGTAAAGACAAATCCCGACTGCGACTTAGAGTCGTCCTTATCACTCTAGAAGCTGGAATCGGTAAAGGACTCCACTTGGAGTTCTCCGTTACCATACACCAAGAGCATCTCTTTAGTCCTTCGTAAGTACTTGAGAATGCTCTTCACAACTGTCCAATGACTCTCTCCAGGATCAGCTTGATACCTGCTCACTACAGATAGTGAGTATGCTACATCGGGTCTGGTACATAGCATCGCATACATGATAGAGCCTACAGCCGAAGCATAGGGTATCCCTTGCATGCGAGCTCTCTCCAAATCAGTCTTGGGAGACATCTCTTTGGAGAGAGTGACTCCAGAGATCGTGGGCAAGTTCCCACGTTTGGATTCTTCCATACTAAACCTTTTTAGTATGGTGTCAATGTACCTGGATTGGGACAATCCCAATATCCGTTTGGATCTATCTCTATAGATCCTGATTCCCAATATGCAGGAGGCATCACCAAGATCTTTCATTGAGAATCTTTGTGATAAGAAGAGCTTGACCGATTGCAGCATAGGAATATCATTTCCTATCAAGAGTATGTCGTCCACGTACAATACGAGGAATACAACCTTACTCTCTGCCACCTTCTTGTAGATACAAGGTTCATCTGGATTTTTGACGAAATCAAACTCTTTGATAACGACGTCAAAGCAGATGTTCCAACTCCGCGATGCTTGCTTTAATCCATAAATGGATTTAAGCAGCTTGCACACCTTCCCGCTGCTCCCACTATCTACGAAGCCCTCTGGCTGAGTCATGTACACGCACTCTTCTAAATCACCATTTAGAAAGGCGGTCTTAACATCCATTTGCCAGATTTCGTAATCATGATATGCAGCGATGGCAAGCATGATCCGGATGGATTTAAGCATAGCCACTGGAGAAAAGGTTTCGTCATAGTCCACACCTGGTCTTTGACGAAATCCCTTTGCTACAAGTCTAGCTTTGAAAGTCTCCACTTTCCCATCTACACCAAGTTTTTTCTTGAAGATCCACTTGCTCCCAATGGGTTTTACCCCTTCAGGAGCAACTTCCAAAGTCCATACTTTGTTGGTGTACATGGATTCCATCTCGGACCGCATAGCATCCAACCATTTCATTGAGTCCCCACTCGTGATGGCCTGCTCGAAGCTAGTTGGGTCATCATCCTCCATGATGCAATCCTCGCTTCCACCATCAATGAGAAAACCGTAGTATCTCTCAGGTGGACGAGAAACCCTACTAGATCGGCGGAGAGGCTGAGGTTCGTCGGGTACTACCGAATCTTCTGGTTCCACTAAATCTTCAGTTATAGTTTGTGTTTCTGGAACTT
The DNA here is from genome assembly GCA_030015575.1 of Agapanthus africanus. NCBI lineage: Eukaryota > Viridiplantae > Streptophyta > Magnoliopsida > Asparagales > Amaryllidaceae > Agapanthus > Agapanthus africanus. The sequence goes on along the minus strand of CM057350.1, from coordinate 213,045,481 downwards.
CTTCCAGTTCTACCTCAGAGCCACTAATCTCTTTTGCATGAAATTCCTTTTCTAAAAAGGTGGCATGTTGAGCAATAAACACTTTTTGTTGTTCACTGTGGTAGAAAAAATATCCATTTGAATGTTTAGGATATCCCACAAACTTACATAGAACTGACCGTGCCTCGAGTTTGTCTGGATTTTGCCTTTTGACATAGGCCAGACAACCCCATATCTTAACTCGTTTAAGACATGGTCTCTTCCCACTCCATATCTCATATGGTGTGGTAGGTACAGATTTAGTTGGAACTTGATTCAATAGGTATGCTGCTGTCTCAAGCGCATACCCCCAGAAGGAAATAGGTAACTCAGCTGTACTCATCATAGAGCGCACCATATCTAATAGGGTGCGATTCCTCCGCTCCGATACACCGTTGTGCTGTGGTGTATAAGGAGGAGTAAGCTGAGAGAGAATCCCATTCTCTTTTAGATAATCTAGGAACTCATTGCTTAAGTATTCTCCTCCTCGATCAGATCGAAGGATCTTAATACTTTTGTCTGTTTGTTTTTCTACTTCGTGCTTATATTCCCTGAATTTCTCAAAAGCTTCAGACTTGTGTTTCATCAGGAACACATGTCCGAATCTAGAGAGATCGTCAGTGAATGTAATGAAGTAGGAAGAACCGTTCCTGGCATGCGTATACATGGGACCGCATACATCACTATGTATCAGTCCTAAGAGTTCATTAACTCTTTCTCCGTGTCCACTAAACGGAGCTTTGGTCATTTTTCCTTTGAGACATGAATGGCAAGTATCATAAGATGATAATTCAAATGAATTCAAATAACCATCCTTATGTAACTTAGCCAGTCGTGTCGCATTGATATGACCAAGTCTACAGTGCCACAAGTAGGATTCGTTCATTTCTGAACTTTTCCTCTTGTGTGTGTTTTGTATATTGAGGACTGTATTCTGATTTAGAATGAATATGCCATTATGTAACGAGCCTGATGCAATCAACCTTTGATCTAGGAATATGCTCATAACATTATCCTTTACTACAAAATTATATCCTTCTTTACTTAATAAAGAGACTGATATAATGTTGCACATCATGTTCGGTATATAATAGCACTCATTCAGAACTAGTGTATCACCATTTGGTAATACCAGGTGATATATGCCAACAGCTTTGGCTGCAACATTTGCCCCATTCCCTACTTGAACGGAATGATCACATTTTCCCAGTTCTCTACCTTTCCGTAGCCCATGTAACTGCTTACATATGTAGGATCCTGATCCGGTATCTAATACCCAGGACGTAGGGTGAACTGAAAAACAGTTCTCAATAACTAACACACCCGAAGAAGATGCATCAACATGTATTTTCTTTTGGGCGGCTTGAGAATCTAGATATTCTCCTATTCCCTGTTCAGTCTCATAACTCTTATAAGAAAGAACGGGTCCAACGTTCCCCTGCTCAATATAATAAGCGGGTTCAGTCAATACATCCATATTATTATCTTTATTAGGGCATGAAATGGTCGCTACCTGGAGAGAGAGAGAAGAAAACACTTTAGCGTATGCTCGTGCAAGATCAGATTGGTTATTATCTTATCTAATCAGGATGGCTCCCACTGCTTTTTATCAAATCTTCCTTCAAACCTTAAAAGGAAAGACTAGCCGGGATTAATTACACACTACAAGTTCGCCAATCTTTCAGCCAGGCCAGTGTCGGTACTTTGAGGGAGGTCCCCCGTGCTTTCGCACGAACCTAATTAATGTAAACCTCGTTTTCCCAGAGGCGTAACCTCGTTAACACCTTTCTAGACACCTACTTGATCGGCTAATTGTAATGTGTAAAACTCTCCCAGGAGTAACTCTTACTCGCAGCGGGTATCGGGATCCAACTATCTCATAGAAGGTATGCAATCTCATTGCAAATTTCAACACTTGAAATTCCCGATAATATTTTGCCCCTAGTGTGCCATGACCTTGACAGAGGTCAACAAACCATAGTGCACTAGTCAAGTTCAACCCGTCATTTCTTGATTGAATCAAACCCACTCGCACGACCCTTGACAGAGGTCAACAAGGTCGTATGAATACCCTAATCCAATCTGCATCATATGCATAAGCAGATAAAATACTAGTTAGCTACCGCACACTACGCCTTGACAGAGGTCAACAAACGCAGCACGAATACTAAATAGTCTTTATCTGAAATGACGGAGGGCTACGACAGGTTTTTCTGAAAACCTATTGCGTAATGAACTTGATATCGTTGTAGAATCAAATGAAGTTTTGAAATGGAGTGATTTTGAGGCTTTTCTAGTTTTGCTAAAGGGGTCACTCCCGGTGAAGGGATCGTCGGTCCTTTCCTCGTCGAATGAGGTGCGGGATATATCATATATATCGCTGTGCAAAGCAGAAACTATAGAAGCAATCAAAAACAAACCGAGTGTGTAGCATCTGCCAGTTATTGCTAAAGGAGTCACTCCCGGTGAAGGGATCTCGGTCCTTTCCTCATCAAATAAGGTGCAGGGTATATCATATATACCGCTATGCAAAGCAAGAACTGTAGCTGCCTGTTTAGTTTAAAATTTGATTCTACAACATCTTAGGTTTCTTTTCTTTCATTAATCACATTAATGAAGTCCCATCATTTAAATACCTAAACATCACAGATAAATACGACGTACACTTATGCCATCCGCATTCGCCTCGATGTCCCCTCGTGCACCGTTAGGTTAGGTAACTAACGACAGAGCAGGGCAGGGCTAGTGCGGGTGCAAAACATAAGTAACGTCTATATAATATATCATATATACTATATACTGTATCTATCATAGAACATCACATGATCACATCACAGATATCGCAGCAGAAGAAATATATGAAATATTGGATATACTAGGACGTCCGTGTTTTCAATACGAGCCAGTATAAAACACGGATTCCACGGTCGTGATGAATAGCCAATCCCACACCCCTAGACCCCTACGAGAGCGGCAAGCAACCCTACCAATTCTAGGGCTAGGAGACCCGGACTCGACTCCTCGAGCTGGTCTCCCACTGGACCCCAGAACCCGGTTACTTGTGCTCCCCTCCTTGGGTCTATCCTAGTGCAGAAAAGTAAATAATATACAAAGGGTGACAACTTTTGCAACCTGGAAGTGCCCCAAATAAAAGAATATAACATACAAGTTTTTACATGAATGAAAATGAAAAACACTCATCTCACATAAAACCCCCCGGCTATTCAAACACGTCGATCCAATATAACATATCCAGCAACACATAACATCACATGTCATCAACGTAAGTAAGTATGCATACCCCAATTGTCGTTGACATATAGCAACGAAACCGGCGATATCACATATTACACTTACGGTCACAGAAAAGAAAGTGTAAAACTACAACAGTTGGAATCCGCAACCTCATTAGACATCGCATGCCTAATCAAATGAAATACTTAGACATCACATGCCTAACAGTTATAAACCCCGCATTTTAGTCTCATTATCGAAAAATCTTTTCAATATCAAGTGAAACTAAACTGCTAGATTTATAACATTCATTCAGTTATCTCTTAACTGTTTGTGAATTCCAATTATTGTATCACATTCCAGATAAACAGAAAATGTTAAACTTTCCGATCGAACAGTCGAATACCCAAGTTTTCCCGATATAGCTCAACACATGAAATAAGTCTAACAACATTCAGTTCGTGCCTCAGTACCAACGGTCCATCCGTAGAAGGGTCAAGCCAACGCCTCACATGTGGCACGCCGTACTGCCCTAAACCCGAAGGTTCAAAGGGCAGTTCAAGACGGTCACATAATCGAGTTAAGGTTTGTTGTCTTCTAGAGGGTCCATCGCGTTACTTGCACTACTTAGAACGTCGTTAAACTACGGAAAAATCCAACACTTGGAAATTTCCCGACAGGGGAAAAGTTGGGTATTTATATCCGGTCGAACTTTTTAACATATTCTAAAGTTATCCGGAAAAACACTTAGACAAGGTTTGATAATCCGATCGAATCGTCGATTCCCAATACAACCCCAGAGCACTCAACCCTTGAGTCAATTTAAAAATTCCCAGAAAACTCAGCATAATTTATCAGGAATTACTGTGCAAAAAATTAGGGCTGACGTCACCATAGAGCCGCGGAACCGCCGTAGAAGCCATACTTCTGCCGCGGTTCCGCCGCACAGTGTACTGTTCATTGGAAACAAATTGCACCGTAATTCTTAGAATTCTTTCCTGAATTTTTTAAGCATTTTTAATATGGAAAAATCCCAGATTTTAGAAAAAGTCCAGAGAGCTCATGGGTTTTTGGGTTTCGGGTTCGTTCGGACTTCAAACTCCGTCTAGACTTCGCCTAAGGCTCTAGCTAGGCTCTGATACCACTGTAGGGTTCCTAGGCACACTATGGAGGTCTCACAAGGCATCAACCATGCCAAATTAAAAATTTACGGTGCCGAGAAACCCTAGACTACGGATCGTTGGCTAGAATTCTAGGCGAAAAGATAATCTAGTTAACTACTTAACTAAAAGTTAGATGCTACAACCTTTGTAGATCCGTTTCTCCACTTCCTTAGCTCCACGTGGGTGTCCTCTTGCTGTCCATCATGAATCCCGAACTCAATCGTCGGCTTCATCGGAGAAACGGGCGAGCTAGGTCGTCGGTTTCGTGTCAAAGACGATCTACGTCGAGGCATCACAAGTTCAAGCTCCGACTTCACAAAGTTGTGAAACTTGTGAAGAAAACACCCAAAACAACTTGGCAAGAGGTAGGGGGTGAAGAAATAGGAGGTTGGTTCACTTTAGAATTGGATTTCTCTCACTAGAACTCAAGTTGCCATTGATGGCATCAAGTTTTCATTCTTGAAGATGAAGAAGAAGATGAAGCTAGAAGAAAGAATATGATAAGTGTTCTCTTTAAAAAATAAAACTAATATGAATACTTATCATATCTTGACCATGGTCAAGTTTAGAGATTAAACTAAGGTTAGTTGGAATGGTTAGGGTTAAGGATGAGATAAGGATGGTGGACTTTGTCAAAGCTTCAAGAAGCTTCAACATAGAAACAAAATAAGCCACCATTCTTAACTAAATCCTTTCCAAATAAATAAAAAAATAAATAAATGAAAAACCAAAACCCTAATCATCACTTAACCATGGTTTAATCCATTACACTTAACCACATTATCAAGTATCATCAAACATGATACAAATATGTGCACAAAAGTATATCACATATACTTCTTGCACATCAAGTGAGAAAATCCATTTAAAGTGAACCAATACTAGTTAATGCAATGCAATATATCAAATATATAATTATACATTAAATCATTAAATCAACATTTGATTCAATGATCCGGTCATGTCGCACATAACCGACTAGAATCCAATGTATCGATTTATCGAATCAATGACTCAATAATTAGGTCATATCGAATATAACCAATCGAAACATATATCGCGAAAATGAAATGCGGTATCATATACACGCATTATTCTCGGTCCTGCACATATCTCATATGCGCTCCTATTTCGTTTCGCTTGAGCCAGGAAACCTCTGTGTAGGACTCTAAAGACTCGTCAATACGCCGGTAGCAGATGATGATCATATCAAGCACCCACAAGCCGCAAGCGGTCTGCTAAACGTAACGGCCACCCGGATATTGAGCGATCAGAAGATCGACGAGCTAGCCCGCTCACACTCCTGCGAATCCGACCAGTAACACTTACCGTACAGTCCGGTCACTTCGTCTGATATGTCGCATATCAAGTCTAGGGGTGGTAAACGTCAGACCCCAATAACCCGATAAGTCATGCCGATGTGAGGCTCGTAACGGGTCGAGAAACTACTGGTAACCCTTACCAGCAAATCTCTGATCAGCCCTGGCCAGGGACTTCCCTGTTACGGCCAATCGAGCACAGCGCAACATCAACCCCCAATACCGGGAGAGACGAAACCCCTCCTATCGCTCATTGCCTCCTTGTGACTCGGGACTGTACCCAAAGACCACTGTTTTGCATGCCCTCATGGACGTGGTAAGGTGGAGATCAAAGCATAGTGGGAATCACACAAGACTCTATGACGATCTCGGGTCTACTGACTAACCTGCACAAGTGTCACCTGAGAACTGCCATCTGACGTGAGGTATAATACCATCTGGGAGTTCTCGGCGAGTCCGTCCAGTGTACCCAGTCTCCACTGAGCACCCGTACACCATCTCTGATGTCAAACACTAATGGATATGGGATCATCCATCGCCCATCTCATGGGTCGAGAAGCGTATACGCTGGTCTACTCTGGTATATCGATGCCCTGTCTCGATACACCCACGACTAGGGACCTTGAAGGATGTACTTATGGACTACCATGTCCCCACTATTATGATCTGCATCACAGTCCAGGTAGTCAAGTACATATCCTAAGGGCTTTACCAACATGTAACTATAAAACAGTATAAAGAGACAAGTGTACATGTTAAGATAAAGAGTAACCAGATAGCATACTATCATGTCGAGCAAGAAAGTCATCTCTATATATGTCCAAGCATCCAATATAATATACATCATCTGTACAATACTGGCCTCTAGGGCATACATACAACTAACATCTCCCCTGGGTCTGACTGATACCGGCTTACCACGCTCAGTGCGTAAGCTACATCTGGTCTGGTGCACAACATCGCATACATTATAGAGCCTACCGCAGAAGCGGAGGGTATAACTGACATGCGATCCCTTTCCAAATCAGTCTTGGGAGACATCTCTTTGGATAGGGTGATTCCGTGACAAGCCGGTAAACTACCGTGCTTAGAATCTTCCATATTGAATATTTTTTGTATAGTGTTGATATACCTGGACTGCGAAAGTCCCAACATCCTCTTGGATCTATCACGACAGATCTGGATCCCCAGAATGTAAGAGGCATCACCCAGGTCTTTCATGGAGAACCTGTGTGACAAGAATCCTTTGACAGATTGTAGCATAGGAATGTCATTTCCTATCAAGAGAATGTCATCCACGTACAAGACGAGGAATACGACAGTTCGTGCTACAATTTTACTATATATACATGGTTCATCTGGATTTTTGATAAAGTCATATTCTTTGACCGTTTCATCAAAACAGATGTTCCAACTCCGCGATGCCTGCTTCAGTCCATAAATGGACTTAAGCAACTTGCACACTTTCCCGCTGCTCCCACTCTGATTGAAACCCTCTGGCTGATCCATATAGACGCACTCTTCTAAATTACCATTTAGAAAAGCCATCTTTACGTCCATCTGCCAGATCTCATAATCATGGAAGGCGGCAATGGCAAGAAAGATCCGAATGGATTTGAGTATAGCCACTGGAGAAAATGTTTCGTCATAGTCCAAACCAGGTCTTTGACGAAAACCCTTTGCAACAAGTCTAGCCTTATAGGTTTCCACCTGTCCATCTACACCAATCTTTTTCTTGAAGATCCATTTGCATCCTATGGGTTTTACCCCATCTAGAGCAAAGTCCAAAGTCCATACTTTGTTGGTGTACATGGACTCCATCTCGGTCCGCATTGCATCCAGCCATCTTACCGAGTCTCCGCTCTGGATGGCCTGCTGGAAGCTAGTAGGTTCATCGTTATCAATAACGCAATCCTCTCTATCCCCGTCTATGAGAAAACCGTAGTATCTCTTAGGCGGATGAGACGGCCTACTGCTTCTTCTTGAACTTCTGGTTCTACCAAACTTTCAGTAGTAGTTTGTGGTTCTGGAATTTCTTCCAGTTCTATTACGCTCCCACTTGTTTCCTTTTCTATAATCTGCTGTTCTAGAAAATGGGCATTACGAGAAACAAATATCTTTTGTTCCTCTGCGTAATAGAAGAAATACCCTTGGGAGTTCTTTGGATATCCCACAAACTTACACTGTACTGATCGTGCCTCGAGTTTGTCCGCATGCTGCTTTTTAACAAAAGCTGGACATCCCCATATCTTCAGATACTGAAGATAGGGTTTCTTCCCACTCCACATCTGATATGGTGTGGTAGGCACGGTCTTGGTAGGAGCCATGTTCAAAAGATATGCAGCTGATTCTAGCGCATAACCCCAGAAAAATCACGGTAACTCAGCATTACTCATCATGGAACGTACCATATCAAATAAGGTTCGGTTCCGTCTTACCGATACACCGTTATGCTGTGGAGTGTATGGAGGAGTAAGTTGAGAGAGAATTCCTTTCTCTTTTAGGTAACTCAGGAACTCGGCACTTAAGTATTTACCACCTCGATCAGATCTCAGTGTCTTGATACTTTTGCCGGTTTGGTTTTCTATTTCATTCTTATATTCTTGGAATTTCTCAAAGGCCTTGGATTTATGTTTCATTAAGAAAATGAATCCATACCTAGAGTAATCATCCGTAAAAGTAATGAAATATGAAAAACCACCTCTTGCATGTGTAGACATTGGACCACATACATCGCTGTGTATGAGTCCTAAGAGCTCGCTCGCTCTTACTCCATGTCCAGTGAATGGAGTCTTTGTCATCTTTCCTTTGAGACATGATTGACAAGTGACATAAGATTGATATTCGAACGGATCGAAATATCCTTCTCTATGTAACTTAGTTAACCTTGTCTCATTGATGTGTCCTAGTCTACAAATGCCATAAGAAGCCTGATTTATATCAGGAGACATTCTTTTTAGTTTGTTCTGGACATTGAAAATCTGTAATTGGTTTAACACATATATACCGTTATCTAGTGTACCAGACCCAATCAAACCATGATTAAGGTGGATGTTAACAATATCGCTTACAAACATGAAATCATAACCTTCTTTTGATAACAACGATATTGATATGATATTACACGTTAAACTGGGTACACAAAAACAGTTATGCAAAACCAACATATGTCCAATCGTCAATTCAAGGTGATAATCCCCTACGGACAGCACTCACGCTAGCTCCGTTAGCAACCTGGAAGGTCATATCACCAACTTTAAGCACTCTACGGTTTCTTAGTGGCTGCAATGAATTGCATATATGGGATCTTGATCCGGTATCCAATACACAGGAAGTAGAGTTGATTGAAAGACAATTTTCAATTACAAACACACCTGAAGTCGAAGCCACAGCTTGCTTCGGGTCCTGGTTCTTGGCGATCCAAGCTTTGCAATCTTTCTTCCAATGGCTTTTCCTACGACAGTGGAAGCACCCGTCCTTTGCCACTACTGGCACCACAACCTTTGCCTTTCCCTTAATTCCCACCTTACCAACACCACCTCTTGGTTTGGTAGCGGCCTTCTTCTTCCTTCCTTAGGCCTTTGCTTTGGACCCGGAAGAGGAAGCACCGCGAACAAACATAGTGGGTGTTTCCCTTGCCTTCTGCAAGGTGCCTTCTGCACTCCTCAACATGTTAAGGAGTTGTGGAAGTTCAACTTCTTTTCCTTGAATGTTGAAATTCAGAATAAACTAGGAGTAGGTGGAAGGAAGGGAATGAAGAACCAAGTCTGTATACAGCTCGTTCTCTAATGTTGTCCCGAGGTCCGCGAGCTCTTTTATATAGCCAATCATCTTAAGGACATGTTCTCCTACAGATGATCCGACGGCCATCCTCGACTGAAACAAGTTCTTCGAGGTCTCGTATCTTGCTATACGAGATTGCTCTCCATATAAATCGTTGGTGTGCAGAAATATGGATTCTAGATCTATATTCTCGTGCCTCCTCTGATGTTCATTATTCATAGAGGCAAGCACGATGCAATTCGCCTTCGCGCAATCTATCTCCCAGGTCTTGCGGATTTCCTTATCCGCGACACTTGATTCTGGACCAGGGACAGCAGATGCCTTAGTAGTAAGGACATACCCCAATTTGTCATAAGTAATCGCCATCTTAACATTCCGGAACCAATCTTTATAGTTTGACCCTATCAAAATATTTTTATCTAATAATAACTTAAGGCCTGTCATGTTCTGGGTCGCTGCAATTGAGAGAGAGAGGGAACACTTTAGCATGATGCTCTTGCAAGTTTAGAGTGGTTTTTAATTTATCTAAACTGGATGGCTCCCACTGTTTCTCGAATCCCTCCTCAAACCAAAAAAGAAGAAGTAGTCAGGACTATTCTCACCGTACAATACTTGCTTAACCATTCAGCCAGGCCGGTGTCGGTACTTCGATGGAGGTTTTACGACGCTTTCGCAAAGTTCCTTAATTAAATAACCTCTTTTCTCTGGGGGCGTAGCCCCGCTGACACCTTTCTCGACACCTACTTGGTTTATAGCATTGATCGTTAAGTGACGAATCTCCTTATGAGTAGCGGATACTCACAGTACGATCGGGATCCAAATATCATTGTGTGATAAAGCTGAAGGAATCCTACCAAAATTATCACACTCCAAATGGTATGCAACTCTTAGAAAATTTCGGTTTCTTTAGAAATTCCCGATATTAATTTCTGCCCCATGCTCTTATGACCTTGGCGTTGATCAAAATGTCATAAGTCACATGTCAAGTTCTACCCATCATTATCTTGTTAATTTGAACCCATCCGTACTTACCCCTGACGTTGGCCAAATGATAATACGACTGTCCTAAACTAACTCATTTATCTATGCAACAAATGAATACCCAGCAGCTACCAAACACTGTGCCTTGGCGTTGGTCAAAATACATAGCTTGAATACTACTGAATACCCAAATGAAATGATGGAGGGCTACGAATGGTTTTGGCGAAATCGTGAACGTAGTGAACTTGATATGATCGAAGGAACCTGATAGCTTTTAAAAGGAGTGGCTTAAGCTCCGCGATTTAAAAAATATCTTCTGTTTTAAAATAACCGAGTGGTTTCTTTTTAAACTGTTCAAACGATTCAATTTTGGTTTATTTTCTTTACATTAATATAATGCATCCCATTAATTAACCTATCATTACAGAAAACAACGAAAATACAATGTCCTCTTATGCCATCCGTATTCGCCACTGGGCCCCGTCATTCACCCGTTAGGTTATATAACTAACGACAGAGCGGGGGCTGGGCTAGCGCGGGTGTAAAACATAAGTAACGCCTAATAGATATCATATATAGATATTGTACATTCGTCAGACGCAATAATAGGTATTCCAGATCACAGATGAACATATTGGATTTTCTACAAATCCGCATTCCTTTTGAGCCAGCAAAGAAAGACGGATTACACAGTCGTGATGAATAGCCAAAACGCCACCCTAGACCCCTACGGGTACGACAAACTACCCGCCAAGTACCCGAAGTGAAGCGGTCTCCCTCAACAACGTGAGTAGGCCACTAAACACTTCAAAATACCCGGTAGTTAGTGCACCCCATCTTGGGTCTATCCTAAGAGCAGAAAACAATAAATGAAATAATACAACGGTGGCTACAATCTCAACCCGGATGTGCCCCGCAAAAGAATATTACAATAATTTACAAATTACATTTGAATGAAAGAAACACTCGTCTCACATCCCCGGCTATCCATTCATGACAATCCAACAAGTCCATATCAAAAACCTGTAAAAACCATTACAAAAATGTGCAACCCCCTGCTAACCGACATACTAGCAGTTAGGCGAGGTTTACGAACACATTAAACACAACACAGATATAATCAAGTTAGCCAAACATCTTAGAATTTCGATCAAGAAAACACAAATAAATCTACTCCAAAAAATTCTCTGTGCACCTGAAACCTGAGCGGAAACAAAACATCCCAGAAAACACAATATCAACACAGAAGAATAACTGAGCAAATTTGGGTTGACTCGGAGTCAACTCGGCCGCGGATCCGCGTCGAATCGCTTGGATCGGCGGCGGTTCCGCGGTGCTATGGTCGAGTCAAAGTCCCAAATTTCTTCACAATTCTTAAAATTCCCTGCATATATTTTTAAGGGTCCCTGAAAAATTTTTAGACACTGTTTAAAAATCGGCAGAAACATGGTGAAAATGATGTTTTTTCGGGTTCGTTTTGCGATCGAATTTCTAACGACTTTGATAACAAGTTAGTTATGCTTTAGCGAGGCTCTGATACAACTGTAAGTCAACGTTAGACACCCCACATAATGCGGGAAGGCGGAATAGGTAAAACAATCATTTTGTTTAAACTAATATCGACTAACTTTTACGGATCTTTTCTTAACCCTAACTAACAACTATATAGAAGTGATTAACTACTATGATAGATGATTATATCTAATGAATCAAGTTCTTCTTGTTCTTGTTGATCACCTCCTCGTCGGCCTCCTCGATATGATAGAAGATCCACCCTAGAGCTACTTCTCCAAGTTTTAACCTCTCACTTGAGGTAACTAGGTGACTATGAGCGCTAATCAAGGTAACTTAGAGGATATAGAAGAGGATTAGGGATCTATTAGTCTTGCTAACCCTTGGATCTCAACACTTGAGAGGTCAGGGCTAGTTCTTTGAAGAGAGAGAGAGCTTAAGGAGAGAGAAGGTATGAGTGAAAATGATAATGAATTATAACTCATTTGTGAATATATATGAAGCATGATAATTAAATGAATAACATAATAATAATATTAACCATGCTTCATTAACTCTCGTTGGGTGAATCATCTCATGAGTCAATAAGCAATAAATGCTTCATTAACTCATTTGGATGAATCACACCATGAGTGACTAATCCATTTAATGCAAATTCCACCTAAGCCTCCAACTCATCAATCTTCTAAAAGCTTCTCGGCTAATTACGAGAATGCCCCTCCTATCCATAAAACACGGAAATACTGAGACTGTATAAATCCAATAATCCAATACTAGAATCTGGCTTAAACCAAAACCTGCTAGTATAAACTGTCCGAACATCATACGTTCGTAAAAACACGTATGTGTCCGAACCCTGTCGTAAAACCATACGACCTCTATATCGTTTCGCCTGAAGCAGGGAAACACTCTGAGTGGGACTCTAAAGACTAGACACTACGCTGGCAGTGGGTTTAACAACAGGCCGCAAGTGGTACTAGCTGTACGTAACGGTCCCTACGTAGATGTCGAAAAGAAGGCCGATGAGGAAACCCATCCGAACTCCTACTGAGCCTGATGTAACAATCTCCGTACAGTCCGGTCTGTTCGTCTAGGACTATCGCATATTGGGCCTAGGGGGCGGCAAGCGTCAGTCCACTAAAAGGCGGTATAAGTCATGTCGGAGTGAAGACCATTACACCTTAAGAAGATACTGGAAATCCTACCAGTAAATGTCGTTTGCCCTGGCCAGGGACTTTGCGTAATGGCTCTCCAAACACAGCGCAATATCAAATCCCAATCCCGGGAGAGACGAATCCTATCTAACCGCCACTGCCTCCAAGTGCTTCGGGACTGCACCCAACTGCTACCTGTTTGCACGACTCCTTTGAGCCGTGGTAGGGTAGCAATCTAAGAGCAGTGAGAGCATACTCGAGACGAAGCAGAAGTGTCAAGTTTGCGGACTATGCTGTATTCATGTCACCTAGGAACTGTTAACTGACGACGGGTATAATACCAACCAACAGTTCCCAGCGAGTCCTGTCCGGTGTACCCGTAACCCAACGAGCACCTGTATACTATCTCCAGTACAACGTACTGATGGCTGTGGGACAGACCATCTCCCCTGCTGGGATAAGAAGCGCATACACTAGCCTACTCCGGATTATCGATGCCCTGTCTCGATAATCCTACGACTAGGGACCTGAAAAAGGATGTGCTTGTAGACAACCCAGTCCCCACTAGTGTGACTGCCATCACAACGCTGGTAGTTAAGCAAGATCCTAAGGGCTCTATCAATATGTTTTCGTGATATGCTAACATATACACATATTTAGATAGATATAAACTAATTAGGAAACTACCATGTTTAGCAAGACTGTTAATATAACTATGAATATCCCAAGCTTCCATTAAATAGTATACCAACTAGTATGATACAATAATGGCTCCTAGGGCATATACACTAACAGTTATCTGTATTGTTCTGTGATGCTTATTATTTTTCTGTGATGTTGTATTTGTCACGCCTGGAGCGATTATTATATATACTGGTAGATATTGTATATGTTTTACACCCGCACTAGTCCAGTCTCCGCTCTGTCGTTAGTTAAGTAACCTAACGGGTGATGACGGGACTCAGTGGCGAATGCGGATGGCATATACGCACATCATATTTTTGTTCTTTTGTGGTGTGATTTATTGATAGGACTGCATTGATTCTGATCAATGCAAGGAAAACAAACCTATTCGATGTTGTTGGAACAAATTTTCAAAAGCTGTTATTACAAGAACGTTTTCTTTTGTTTTGCACAGCGGTATTTGGTTATGAATATCCAGCACCTCATTCGACGAGGCAAGGGCCGAGATCCCTTCATCGGGAGTGACCCCTTGGGCAGAGGTTTGCGTCAGGGTAATAACTTCACTATAGTCGATTACTTTTTGCTTTGCATCACGGTATTCAGTCGGAATATCCTGCACCTCATTCTACTGGGAAAAAGCCAAGATCCCTTCACCGGGAGTGACCTCTTTAGCAAAGGTTTTCGCCACTATATATTTGTAAAAAGCTATCCAGTTCCTTCAACGATATCAAGTTCATTACGTTAAAGGTTTTTTGCAAAAAACCATCCATAGCCCTCTGTCATTTCAGATGTGTAGCACTTAGTATTCATGCTATGTTTGTTGACCTTCGTCAAGGCATAGTGTATGGTAGCTGTTTGTTACTGTTCTGTTGTATAGATAGATGCCTTGGTTTGGGACTGTCCTATTACTTTGTTGGCCTTCGTCAAGGGTATGTACGGATGGGTTCAAATTAACCTGGACAATGACGGATAGAACTTGATATGTGACTTATTATTTGTTGACCTTTGTCAAGATCATAAGAGCATGGGGTAAAAATCGCATCGGGAGTTTCAAATATACAGGAAACTTGCCAGGCATGCACATACCTTCTGGAGTATGATAATGTGTGTGGATTTTATCAGGTTATCATGCGATGATAGATGGATCCCGATTCTACTGATGAGTTGGTTTACTCCTCGGGTGATTTTAGATGATCCCGACTAATTCTTCTTTAAGCTTTGGAGGAGAATTTTAGGATACAGTGGGAGACATCCTGATTAGATAAAGTGATTAAACATTCTGATCTAGGTTAGAGTGCACGCAGAGTGTTTCTTTTCTCTCTCTCTTTGGCAGCGACCATGTCCCGACCCTAGACTATAACTCAGTAACCAAGTTAACCAGACCTTCTTAAAACACTGGCCTTTGGATTGTCAGAGTTGCATACATCATTGCCACTCCTTCTTTTACCCTTTGAATTTCTCCAGAACATTCAGTATTACTACGAAGTTTCCTTTTATTGGATATGACAATCGTATAGTTACATACGAACTTGAAGAAACTTGTTTCAGAGTCGAGGATGGTTTCCGGTTCTGGAGAAATTGAATAGGACTATTCAATTGTCTTTTCCTTTTATCTTCTCTCAGGTTGTGAGGGCTCCTAAGATTAGGAGAGAGTACACCTATTGCGCTTATCGGATAGTCTTCTTCCAAACCATAGGCAGGTGCCGAAAGGTAGGAAAAGAAGAAAACCAATTAGCATAAGTTTGGTGTGCAAGAGGTAATAAGTAAAGACAGATAAAGGGATTAGAAAGAGGACAAAGTAAGTTGCGACTGCTATCATTCACGACCAAACCACGTATTTCATCGCCACACCTACTTTACCATTGAATATCTCTAGAACACCCCGTATCACTACGAAGATCCACAGTTATTGGATAATCCATCATATGGTTATATATGAAATCGAAGGAACTTGTTCCAGTTCGAGGATGGATTCTGGTTCAGGGGAAATAGAATAAAGTTATTCATTTGTCTCTTATCTTTACCTTCTCTCAAGTTGTGAGTACTACTAGGATTAAGAGAGTACACCTATTACGCTTATTGGACAGTCTTCTTCCAAACCATAGGCTGGTGCCGAACAGTAGGGAAGGAAGAAAACCATTTAGTCTAAGGGTGGTGTACAGAAGGTAATGAGTAAAGACAAATTAAGGGATTTAGAGAGATGGCAAAGAAATATGCGGTTACTGTCATGAGTCTGGTTAGTGGAAGATGCATTACTAGGAATACCCGGATACCTCTTCAAAACATTTTCATGTTTCAGTTTCACTATGCGTTGTTAATCGAAAACTGATTTCCCAATTAGACCCTTGCTCCAGGGTATGTATTTACCAGGTTTGATTCTCACATCTGTATGGTTTTACAGATGATTAGTGAGAGTAAGTTATTAGGAATTAGGTGATCATCCTCATTATATCAGAATTCGTTGTAATTGGTGATATTTGAGGAAATCGCCTGGAGTTTTTCTTGATGGCAGATCTTTGGTTTTGAATATCCATTGTTATGCACCAATTTCAAACTGATATATCTGTACGTTTATTTTATAAAGTGAGATATAACTTTTTGAAATTATGTCCATGATATTTATCTATATCAGTTGATGCTTAGGTAAGGAGTATTAAACAGCGGTGTAATTCTTCTTAACCATAGTACAGTTTTCAAACTACGACACACAGGGTTTGAGTTATTCAACTTAGGGGACTCATACAAAGTATTGTATGTTGTCTAGTGTCCATTAGGGCAGAGGGGTTGGTCTACGTACTATATTCTGTTTACTTGTGATTTCTTCAGTCTTAGACAAGTGTTTCGTAGAAATACAAGGTCCAACTTTTGAGAAGTTATAGGTAGAAGAATAAAGTAGAGAACCATGTGTTGCAAGTATCAGGATTCTTCAAGGTGATCGAAGATGTAGATACTTGTGTTTGGTATTCAGTTGATAGTAATGGTTTTGAGAACTTGCTTCTCTTTCAGGTTACTTATATATGGATGCACTCTTAAGTTGAGTAATGTTGATCGGCCTATCTCTATTTAGTTGACATGCACTGGAGACAGCTGCATGATTTGAATCTAGTTCCAATTAAATCAGTGCCTCTGTTTCAATATTTTATATAGAATAGTTTATATCTAAGCGATGTTAAGGTATATGGAGTTGTCCGGCTTATGCTTAAAACCAGACTCTGGATAACCCAAGGCATATTTCTGTAATGTCCGCTTGTGGGTTATCCCGGGCTATGATGAGGGTTAACTTTCTGCCATCTGGAAGATCAATAGTAATATTGTTCTTGACTCATCACAGTTTTAGTAAAATGGACATTTTCAGAAAATAATAGTGGGAGTATGGTAGAACTGGAAGTGATTCCAGAAGCACAAATAATTACTGAAAATTTAATAGAACCTTAAGATTCAATCAGGTTTGACATTCCATTAGCCACTCCGCAGATATGGTGGGTAACTTCAGACGCCCGAGTGGTACTTTTGTATCTTCAAAGATGGTGACAGGTAGGTTCTTGTTTACCCAAACTTGACACTACTGTTGTTCCAGACTATAAGACCCGACAGAAGGATGTCTATAGTGTATTTCTAAACTAGTATTAGAAGTGCATGTATATATGACTCTGCTAGAGGGTTGTTGTAGTCAGTGGGAGAAGCGGAAGCGTAGTGGACAAGTTGCTTGTGTCTATTTATGGACTAAACCAGATATAGCGAAGATAGATAATCTATTTTTGATGTGACAGTCATAGGCTTGGCTTCATCAGAGTAGGAGATGGATCTGTTAAGAAGGTAGTAATGTGGTATGTCCTGGTATTTGGATAACATACACGATGTAGGAAGTGAAATTCTTATACTGCGGTCGGTTATACTATGTTTGTCACACAGTAGTTTCTCCACATAGGATTTGAATATTATATTAGGCATTCTGGTTACTAGATCTATGGTTTTAGATCTAGATTTGGGTAGTTTCCCAATCCGGGTACTTAGACAGCATTTTAAAGGTATTTTAGAATGGATGACTCCTCGCATGGTGGGGTACCTGCAGGTGATAGAGTCACCCTCTCTAAAGGAGTCTTACAGACTAAAGGGGAGAGGGATGTGCATGATTTGTGTATCACTTGCTTAGCCAATTGCGTCAATCATGAGATGTCAAGTACTACACCAGATGTTGTTTTTGCACAAAATGCAATAAGTTGATATATTAATCCAATCCTAGAGAAACGTTCAAAAGCAGTTTATGAACATAAGTGGATGTTATAGGGATATGATAATGAAAGCCTCTTTCGGGAGACAGTTATCATTCCAGGCTTCCAAGTTGACCTGGATGACAGAGTGACTATAAGATTTATAGTTTTCCCTCTGACGAGGGGCAGTAGTTTGGACAGGTAGTCCAAATAGATACTGAGGGAGGTGTGGCGTAGGATACTGATTAAATTCAGTTGATGATACAGTCTAATAAGTTTACTGGATTTGGAGTTCATTTGTGAACTGGGTCCCATCAGATATCAAGCCATATTCTAAGATAGGTATTACTCATTTCGGGAGATGGCTTTCTCCGCGAACTTAAGATAAAGAGAGACATAGAAAGAAACATCAGAGCGGATCTACTCACTGAGGCTATTTCTCGAACGCAATAGTTTCGCAAACGAGCTTTGTGAAACTGATTAGTAGAAGAGTTGGGTGTTCGGTATCACACGGGCTGTGAGCATGCGATATCGCAATAATTTGCCTCAGTGCAAGTGGGAGATTATTTGCTATAGTGCCCTCAAAGTCAATTATTGGATCGCAGGCACGTGGTTGCAATGATTCAGTGAGGACGTATACTGGTAGAACAGCCTTACTCGAGATGATATTATGCTATCTGGTTTATCTTTATCATCGTGTACATGCTTCAGGTGAGATTACAGATTACCATTACATGTTGACAGAGCCCATAGGATTCTTGCTTGACTACCAGCAGTATGATGGTGATCATATACGTGAGAGTTGGGTGGTCTATAAGCACATCCTTAAAGTGTCCCTAGTCGTGGGAGTGTCGAGACTGGGCATCGATACTCCAGAGTAGACTAGTGTATACGGATCGAGACCCGACGAGGGGCGGTGGCCAGTCTCACAAGCCATTGGTGTCAGTTGGTTTACTTAAGATTTATACAGGTGCTGATTGGGTTATGAGTACACCGGACGAACTCGTCGAAAACATACTAGTTGGTATTATACCTATTGTCAGATGGCAGTTCCCTGGTGACATGTGTACAGGTTAGTCTATCGACCCGAGATCGTTATTTATTTCTTGTGAGTTCCCACTGTGCTTTGATTACTACCATACCACGGCTCAAAGGAGTCGTGCAAATAGGTTTTAGTTGGGTACAGTCCCGACCCACATAGAGGCAGTGAGCGGATTGTCAGGCGATTCGTCTCTCCCGGTTTTGGGGGTAGAGGTCGCGGTGTGCACGGGTGGCCATCACCAGAAATCCTTGCCTAAGGTAGTCAAGAATTACTGATTCGGGTAAGTAGTTTCTCAGGTGGTGATAGGCTTCATACCGACACTAAATATCGTGTTATTTGGGGTCTGTCTTTATCCACCCCCTAGACCCGATATTCGATACTCATAGACGAACGGACCGGACTGTACGGATATTGTCACTGACAGGCTCAGTAGAGTTTCAGGATGAGTTCGCTCGGCGGCCTCTCTTTCGCTCAATACCTGGGCAGCTGTTACGTACAGCTAGTGCCACTGACGTGTTTGCGGTTAAACCCACTGACAGCGTATTGACGAGTCTTTAGAGTCCCACACAGAGAGTTTCCCAACTTCGGGGTGAAACGTTGTAGAGGCCGTATGTTTTTATGGCAGGGTTCGATCATATACGTGCACTCATGCACGGATCATGATCGGACAGATCATACTAGTGGGCTTTGGTTTATGCCGGATCTTAGTATTAGATTGTTGGATTATTTTCGTCACGTTGTATTTGTATTCATTCGGAATAGGGATGCAGGTATGTATATATAGATGAGGGGTATTCTTGTAATCCGTTACAAGATTACTTTTGGAGATACTTTTTCTTTTTCTAGTATTAAACATTTAGGGTTTTATAAATGTTTAGTATTATTGAGGTGTAAAGTGTGAGTGCAAGTTTTGTTTTGGTGCATTAATTGTGGCAAGGTCCAGGCTTATTTTGTGCAAGATATTTTGTTGTGTGATATTTTTTGTGAAAAAAGAAAAATGGAGGGCGGTTCATTTTCCAGCAAGCTTTTCTTGAGCTCTTTTCTTTAGTTGCTCGTTATATTATCTCACAACAAGACTTTCTTCACTTTCTTATTTTTTCTTGTGCTCACACTTCACATCTCATGGCTTCTTCTACACCTCCATCCATACTCTCTCATGTGTTGAGAATCCATGGGTGTCTTGAGACAAAATGATCACACACTCTCTTTACTTCATCTTGTGCATCTAGGCTAGCAAACCGGATGCCCGAGTTGCTTTGGTTTTGAAGCAGGAGCCCGTATAAAGAATCCATGACGTGGAGCCGAGGGAGACCGGAGAGCGAACTCGTTCAGGGCAGCCGCGACAAGCTTAGGACAGAGATTGTAGATCGAAGGACACGAATCGATCGGTATAATCTCTTAAACCACTTTACAGTTTACTAGTATAGGGTTAATTGTTCGATCCGGGATTTATGATTATGTTAGCACCAGTTTTAAATGATTTTGTTTCACGTTTGGCCTCGGATTGACGACTGGGGCGCTGGCGTAGCCTTACATGGTATCAGACCCAACCCATTAACCGCATACTAGTTGGTTTAGACAATGTTAAAGTATCAAAACCGAAACAACCCCAAAACAATACTCGATGCATTGCAGTTTATATCGAATTTTAAAGTGTCTTCTAAAAATATTTTAGCAACTACAGATGACTACTTAGATGACCATTAGAACACACTGCAAACACGAACCCCAAATTACAAAATAGGGCCGGCCAGACACCCAGAAAAATCGAAGCGGCCAATTTTGTGATGGCTTCAGGGTTTGAAATTTGCAGTGTGGTTTAGTCTCTGGAATGTTTGTTCATTGGTATTGCTAGTTTAGCCCAGTTTGGATTTGGTTTTATCTAGTTGTTTCGGACAATTCGGGGTTATTTCGAACTCGATATTTTCTAACATTGTTTAGAGTTTACAGTACATACATTTCTATCTACGACCGTGAATATCATTTCATCGGTTCAATTTGTCTAATCGCTATAGTTCTTTTAGACGGGTTTGCGAACGTGATATTCACATTGATGTTCTGTGTTGTGCCGTATTGTTGCGGATTTGTCGTGGTGGATAGCCTGGGTGCAATAGTAATACGGTTTGGTTTTATTTATACATTTGATATCACGGGGCGAGCGTCTGACATGTGGACTGCCGTCACTGCATGTTTGTATCTTATTCTTTTGTGGCATGACCGGTTTGAGGTCAATGTTACCGTTGCACTTATTTTCTTTTTTGTAGTAGGATTACCCCGCAATGGAGTGCACGGATAGCCGGGTTCTCGAGGGCAACGGGTCCGCATCTCATGGCGTTGAGAAGGAGGGGGCCGCACTCTAGAATTGGAGGGCTGTTCGCTGCACTCGTAGGCGGTACACGTTGACCCAAGGAGTGGTGCTCAAGTTACCGGATTCCGTGAAGTTCCGGGTGGCCCATTCACTTTGCTTAAGGGGGCTGCCTTGCTTATGTTTTTGGTGGGTAACTTGTCGTGCTCGTAGGAGTCTAGGTTTGTTGGGTTTACCTAGCACCTCACAAGGGTTTGTGATGCATCAAACATGCTAAAATATAATTTTTTTGGGTGCTAAGCAAACTAACCTAGGATTAAACTAGAAATTTAAAGTAACATATGAAGTAGTATCACATACTACAAATAATAAAACACTAAGTAAAGAGAATACAACCTTTGTAGTTCTATTTGCTTGAGTCCTTGGTTACTTGAGAGTTTGAATGGGTTTGCTAATGATCTTCCGAGTCCACGATGATCCATCCGGAGTCCTCTTTGTCTAAGCTCCAAGCTCCACTTGATCAAAAGATGAAGATGAAGCTAACACTCTAAATTAATTGGCTAGACTAGTGTAGAATGATGATGTGGTTTATTTTCTCACTTCAAAACCCTATCTTTATCACTATCTCACTCACTAACAAAGTCAAGAGAGCAAGAGAGAGGAGGAAGAAGATGATGGCAACTCAAGAGCTCAAAGATATAATGATAAATCAAACGAGAATGAAAAATATATCTATATATATATTAAATCCTTCTCACTTTAAACCATGGGTTAATAAATATCTCGATATTTATTTTGGAGTGCTATGAGCTATAAAAAATTAACTCATGGTTAATGCAAGGTTAAGTGTAGAGAATGGAGGATAAATATCAACATGAAATAATTCCATTTACATTAACTCAAAAATAAATATTTAGATAAATACTTCCATATGCGTCTTGCATTGCCACCACTACTGTATCAACAACCATGATACACACAAGTGTATGCATGAATATGTGCATGCACATCAACATGTGCATCAACATAAACATATGCATACATGCATGCATACAAAAGGAAAAAAGGGTTTAAACAAAGTGAGCTATTTAGTCAGTTTTAAATCAACACTTGATTTAACAAACCGGTTGTATCACATACGACCCGACCAATAGTAAATCGCCCGATTAATATACGGTATCACATACGCACATTTAATCGGGTCCCCGTGTGCACACCACATCGTTTCGCCTGGGTTAGGAAACTCCTCTGTGGGACTCTAAGACTCGTCAATACGCCGGCAGTGGGTGATTATCATATCAAGCACCCCCAAGCTGCAAGAGCTCAGCTAAACGTAACGGCCACCCGGGTATTAAGCGATTAGAAGAAAACAAGTGAACCTGTCAAAACTCCCGTCGAGCCAACTGGCAACACTACCGTACAGTCCGGTCTCTTCATCAGATATGCTGCATATCGAGTCTAGGGATAGCATCGTCGACCCCAATAACTCAATAAGTCATGCTGCTGTATGTCCTATAATCAGTTCGAGAAACTACTGATAACACTTATCAGTAAATGTCATCAGCCCTGGCCAGGGACTTGCTGATATAGTCAATCGATCACAGCGCAACATCAACCCCCAATACCGGGAGAGACGAAACCCCTCCTATCGCTCATTGCCTCTTTGTGTCTCGGGACTGTATCCAAAAGGCACCAGTTTGCACGACTCAGTAGAGCCCTGGTAGGGTGGTAATCAAAATACATTGGGAGAACACATACGACTCTATGTCGATCTCGGGTCTACAGACAAACCTGTACCAGTATCACCTGAGAACTGCTATCCGACGATAGATATAATACCATATAGGAGTATCGGCGAGTCCGTCCAGTGTACCCAGTCTCCACTGAGCACCCGTATACGATCTCGATGTTAAACATCAATGGATATAGGAACATCTATCGCCCATCACATGGGTCTAGTATCATATACGCTAGTCTACTCTGGAATATCGATGCCCCGTCTCAATCCACCCATGACTAGGGACATTTCAGGATATTCTTATAAACTACACATGTCCCATTAGTATGATCTACATCATAATCACAGTAGTAAAGCAAATATCCTCAATGCTTTATAAACATGTGCAAATAAATAAAAGCATGATCAAGTGAATATGTCAGATAAAGAGTAACTAGATAGCATACTATCATGTCGAGCAAGAATGTCCTCTGAATATATATACATGTATAAATATATCCACTATCTAATAATGGCCTTTAGGGCATACATATATCCAACAATCTCCCACTTGCACTAAGGCCAGTTATTGGCGTATCTCATACCCAACATCTCAAAAAGTCGCTCATGCTGCAGCTGAGGGAGGGCCTTGGTGAGTGGATCCGCGGTGTTATTCTTTGTGTCTACTCTCCTAATCTCGATCTCGTGGCGATCAACTATCTCCCGGATCTGATGAAAATGCCTTAGGATATGTCTGGACCGCTGATAGGACCTAGGCTCCTTGGCTAACGCCATAGCCCCATTATTATCATAATACAATGGTATTGGATCAATAATGGTTGGAACTACTCCTAGCTCCGAGACGAACTTCCTCATCCAGACAGCTTCATTGGCGGCATCATTTGCAGCAATGTACTCAGCTTCCATCGTAGAGTCTACAATGGTATCCTGTTTGGAACTCTTCCAACTCACCGCCCCTCCATTGAGGGTGAATACAAACCCAGAGATAGATTTGTTATCATCCTTATCACTTTGGAAGCTCGAATCGGTAAAGGCCTCCATTTGGAGATCTTCGTTACCATACACCAAGAACAATTCATTAGTCCTTCGCAAGTACTTAAGAATGTTCTTCACAGCAATCCAGTGCTTCTCCCCTGGGTTTGACTGATACCTGCTTACTATACTCGGTGCATAAGCTACATCAGGGTGTGTACACAACATCGCATACATTATAGATCCTAAGGAAGAAGCGTAGGGAATAATGCTCATGCGAGCTCTGTCTTCATCGGACTTTGGGCAAAAGTCCTTGGAGAGAGTGACTCCATGGCAAGCAGGTAAGGCACCCCGCTTGGAATCTTCCATACTAAACCTCTTTAGGATGGTGTTGATGTACCTGCTTTGGGACAATCCCAATAACCTTTTGGATCTATCCCTATAGATCCGAATGCCCAATATGTACGTGGCATCACGCAGGTCCTTCATGGAGAACCTTTGTGATAAGAATGATTTGACCGACTACTGCTTAGGAATGTCATTTCCTATCAGAAGAATGTCATCCACATACAATATGAGGAATGTGACAGCTCTCCCTACAGCCTTCTTATAAACACAAGGTTCATCTGAATTTTTGATGAAATCAAACTCTTTGATAACATCATCAAAACAGATGTTCCAACTCCGTGATACTTGCTTTAATCCATAAATGGATTTAAGCAATCTACATGCTTTCCCGATGCTCCCACTGTCAACAAAGTCCTCTGGCTGATCCATATAAACGCATTCTTCTAAATCACCATTTAGAAATGCTGTTTTAACGTCCATCTGCCATATTTCATAGTCGTAGTGAGCAGCAATAGCAAGTAGGATCCGAATGGATTTAAGCATGGCTGGGGGAGGAAAACTTTCGTCATAGTCCAAACCCGTTCTTTGACGAAATCCTTTCGCCACAAGTCTTGCTTTATAATTCTCCACCTGCCCATCTACACCAATCTTTCTTTTAAAGATCCATTTACACCCTACGGATTTTACCCCAGGGGTACAATGTCCAAAGTCCATACTTTGTTGGTGTACATAGACTACATTTCAGATCTCATGGCATCCAGCCATTTCATAGAGTCTCCACTCATGATAGCTTGCTGAAAACTGGTAGGATCATCATCCTCCATGATGCAATCTTCTCTATCACCATCAATGAGGAAACCGTAGTACCTCTTCGGTGGACGAGAAGTCCCTACAAGATCTACAGAGTGGTTGAGGTTCATTTGTCTTTGTTGCAACAACCGGTTCAACCAAGTCGTCATTTGTAATTTGTGTTTCTAGAACTTCTTCTAGGTCTACAACACTGCTATCTGTATCATTTGTAAAAAATTCTTTTTCTAAAAATGTGGCATGCTGAGAAACAAACACCTTTTGTTCCTCCTTATGGTAGAATAGATATCCATAGGAATTCTTTGGATACTCTACAAAATTACACATGACTGACCGTGTCTCGAGTTTGTCCAGATTTTGCTTTTTGACATAAGCCGGACAACCCCAAATCTTAACTCGTTTAAGAGATGGTCTCTTCCCATGCCATATCTCATATGGCGTGGTAGACACTGTTTTGGTTGGAACCCTATTCAATAGAAACGTTGCAGTCTCTAATGCATGCTCCCAAAATGAGACAGGTAACTCAGCATCACTCATCATGGAATGAACCATATCCAATAGGGTCCGATTTCTCCGCTCTGACACACCGTTGTGCTGTGGTGTGTAAGGAGGAGTGAGCTGAGAGAGAATCCCATTCTCTTTTAGAAAGTCTGCAAATTCTGTACTGAGATACTCCTTACCTCGATCTGATCGAAGCATCTTGATACTCAATCCGGTTTGTTTTTCTACATCAAGTTTGTACTCAGTGAATTTCTCGAAAGCTTCAGACTTATGTTTTAGTGAAAACACATGACCAAACCTTGAGAAATCAGCAGTAAAAGTTATGAACTAAGAAAAACTGTCTCTAGCCTGTGTAGATATTGGCCCGCATACATCACTATATATGAGGGCAAAGAGCTGAGTAGCTCTTTCTCCGTATCCTGTAAACGGAGATTTCGTCATTTTACCCTTTATACAAGACTGGCAAGTCGCATATGATTTATATTCAAAGGGGTTTAAATGTCCATCTTTATGTAGCTTGTTTAGTCTTTTTTCGTTAATATGACCAAGTCTACAGTGCCAAAGAAAAGAGCCATTTATTTCTGAAAGTTATCTTTTATTGGTGTGTTGTATGCTGAAAACTGTGTGCTGATTTAGGACGTATATCCCGTTATTAAGTGTACCAAACCCAACCAACATTTGATTCAGGTTAATGTTCATAACATTATTCTGCAATACAAAATGATATCCTTCATTGTCCAACAAAGAAACGGATATTATATTACAAAGCATACTGGGTATATAATAACATGGGTTCAAAACCAATATACACTCTGATGGCAACCCCAGGTGATACTCTCCCACTAAAACCGCATGTACATTGGAACCATTTCCAACCCGGAGAGTATGGTCACCTGTCTTCAAAACTTTGCTATTTCTCACCCCCTGCATAGAATTTCATATGTGAGAACCTGAACCGGTATCTAATACCCAGGAAGCAGAGTTTATAGAAAAACAGTTTTCTGTCACAAACATACCTAAAGTGGAAGCATCACCATGCTTCTTCTTTTTGAGATCCAAGTATTCAGTGCAGTTGCGCTTCCAGTGTCCCGATTTGTGGCAGTGATAACATTCCCCTTTCCCCGATTCCCCAACCGTGGACTTGTCTTTCCCCTTAATCTTTTTAACTCCACCTCTAGGTTTGGTGGGTTTCTTCTTCATCTTTCCCTTGGTCTTGGCCTTCGGATGAGAGGAGGAGGATGGCCCAGCAATCAAAGCGGGAGTCTTCACTTACTTGAGCATGCTCTCTGCACTGCTCAACATATTGAGGAGTTCAGGTAGTGACTTTTCTATGTTGTGCATGTTGAAGTTTACTACAAATTGAGCAAAGGTAGGGGGAGAGACTGCAGAATAATATCAGTATATTGTTCGTTGTCCACTGTCCATCCGAGGTCCTCAAGCTCTTCTATAAGAGCTATCATTTTCAGAACATGGTCACCTACTGGTGTGCCAAGAGCCATCTGCGTCTGATACAGCTTTCTAGACGCTTTGTATCGAACGACACGAGATTGCTCCCCATACAAATATTTTGTATGGAGAAGAATGGATTGAACGTCCATCTGCTCGTGCTGCTTTTGATGTGTGTTATCCATCGATGCAAGCATGAGGCATTTAGCCATGGCACAATCATCGTCCCATGTCTTGCGGATTTCCTTATCCGCAACTGAAGATTTAGGACCTGGGATGGGCGGGGTTTGAGTCGTGAGGACATATGATACCTTATGATAAGTCAAGGCAATGTTAATGTTCCTCAGCCAGTCTTTATAATTGGCCTCATTCAGTTTATTTTTATCTAGTAGAAGCTTGAGTCCTGTCATTGGTATTTTCCATTAAGAGAGAGAAAAGAATACACTCAGCGAAAGCTCTTGCAAAGATCAGATTGGTTATTATATTATCTAATCGATATCTCCCACTGCTTTTATCAAATTTTCCTTCAAACCTTAAAAGGAAAAATAGCCAGGATTAATTATATTCTACAACTTCACTAACCGTTCAGTCAGGCCAGTGTCGGTACTTGAGGGAGGTTCTCCGTGCTTTCGCACGGACCTAATTAAAGTAAACCTCATTTTCCCAGAGGCGTAGCCTCGTTAACACCTTTCTAGACACCTAATGAGTTAGCTAATTGTAAAGTGGAAAACTCTCCTGGGAGCAACTCTTACTCACATCGGGATCGGGATCCAACCATCATACGGAAGGTATGCAATCTCATTGCAAATTTCAACTCTTGAAACTCCCGATATAGTTTTTACCCCTAGCACTCATGACCTTGGCCATGGTCAACAAATCACAAACACTGGTCAAGTTCAACCCGTCATTTCTTGATTAATTAGACCCATTCACATGACCGTTGGCTAAGGTCAACAAAGTCACAATCCTGTCCTAATTAATCATATCATATGATGTGTAGGAAGACATCACTTTGCTATCATACACTACGCCTTGGCTAAGGTCAACAAATATAGCATGAATGCTAAGTACTCTACTTCCTAAAATGACGAAGGGTTGCGGATGGATTTTAAGAAAACCTTTACGCTTTGAACTTGATATCATTGTAGAATCAAACTGTTTTCAAAAGGAGTGGCTTATTCTCCGCAATTTTGAAATGTAGCTTTTTCACAAAAAGCCAAGTGGTTTTTAAATTTTATTCTACAGCATCTTTTTAGGTTTAATTTCCCTTACATTAATCATATTAATGTAGTCCCATCATTTAAGTCCTTAAGCCAAACATAGAAAAGAAACGAAGATACAACGTACGCTTATACCATCCGCATTCGCCACAATGTTCCGTTATGCACCGTAAGTTACTTAACTAACGGCATACCAGGATGGGACTAGCGCGGGTGCAAAACATAAGCAGCGTCTACTATATATCTCATATATAATATTTCATTCATCTCAAATATATCAAGAGATCACATCATAGAATATAAACAGCAGAAGCACATATATGAAAATATAGGATATACTAGGAATTCCGTATTTTGTATTTAGCCAACAATAGAAAATACGGGTTCCACGGTCGTGATAAATAGCCAATCCCACACCCTAGACCCCTACGAGAGCGGCAAGAGACCCTACTAATTCTAAAGTTAGGAGACCCGGTCTCGGCTCCTCGAGATGGCCTCCTACTGGACTCTAGAAACAGGTCATTTGTGCACCCTACCTTGGGTCTATCCTAATGCGGAAAATTAAATAATATACATCGAAAGAAACATAATCCTCAACCCGGATGTGCTCCAATAATAGAATATTACATACATATGAATTTTACATGAATGAAAAGAAAACTCTCATCTCACATAAAACCCCCGACCATTCATCACGACGATCCTATACATAATATCACAACAACATATAACATCTCATGTCAATACATGCAAATAAACTAGGCAATGTTAAACCATTTGATCGATTAATCAATAACTCAAAAATCCACAGAGAAGCTCAACACCAGAGCAGTATTAAAATTACCCAGAAGCATGCCACAGTACCTATGGACCAACCGTAGAAGGGCCGACCCGAGCATCACAAACGGCGTCATGGAACCACCGCCTAAAACAGGTTTCTGCCGCGTTTCCGTGGTCATTTAATCGAGTTAGGGTATCGTTCTTCTAGAGCATATATAGAATTACCGGCATGATTTTCTGAATATTTTTAATGTGAAAAATTCCAATATTTTGAAAAATTTCCAGAGAATGGTTTTTACGGGCATTCGAAGTTCGTTTGAAGTGTTTTAACGTCGTCTATGTTACTCTAATGCTCTAGCTTGGCTCTGATAGCACTGTTGGGTTTATCTAGCACCTCACAAGGGTTTGTGATGCATCAAACATGCTACAATTTAATTTTTTAGGGTGCTAAGCAAACTAATCTAGGATCAAAATAGAAATTTAAAGTAACATATGAAGTAGTATCACATACTACAAGTAATAAAACACTAAGTAAAGAGAATACAACCTTTGTAGTTCTCTTTGCTTGACTCCTTGGCTACTTGAGAGTTTGAACGGGTTTGCTAGTGATCTTCCGAGTCCACGATGATTCACCCGGAATCCTCTTTGTCCAAGCTCCAAGATCCACTTGATCAAAAGATGAAGATGAAGCTAACACTCTAAACTAATTAGCTAGACTAGTGTAGAATGATGATGTGGTCTATTTTCTCACTTCAAACACTATCTTTATCACTATCTCGCTCATTAAAAAAGTCAAGAGAGCATGAGAGAGGAGGAAGAAGATGATGGCAACTCAAGAGCTCAAAGAGATAAAGATAGATCAAATGAGAATGAAAAATATATCTATATATATTAAATCCTTCTCACTTTAAACCATGGGTTAATAAATATCTAGATATTTATTTTGGAGTGCTATGAGCTATAGAAAATTAACTCATGGTTAATGCAAGGTTAAGTGTAGAGAATGAAGGATAAATATCAACCATGAATTAATTCCATTTACATTAACTCAAAAATAAATATTTAGATAAATACTTCCATGTGATTCTTGCATTGCAACCACTAGTGTATCAACAACCATAATACACACAAGTGTATGCATGTATGTGTGCATGCACATCAACATGTGCATCAACATAAACATATGCATGCATGCATGCATAGAAAAAGAAAAAGGGTTTAAACAAAGTGAGCTATTTAGTCAGTGTTAAATCAACACACGATTTAACAAACTGGTCATATCACATACGACCCGACCAATAGTAAATCGCCCCATTAATATACGGTATCACATACACGCATTTAATCGGGTCCCCGCGCATATCACATATGCACACCACATCGTTTCGCCTGGGTTAGGAAACTCCTCTATGGGACTCTAAGACTCGTCAATACGCCGGCAGTGGGTGATTATCATATCAAGCACCCACAAGCCGCATGTGATCAGCTAAACGTAACGGCCACCCGGGTATTGAGCGATCAGAAGAAAACAAGCGAACCTGTCAAAACTCCCGTCGAGCCAACTGGCAACACTACCGTACAGTTCGGTCTCTTCGTTAGATATGCTTCATATCGAGTCTAGAGATAGCATCGTTGACCCCAATAACTCAATAATTCATGTCGATATATGGCCTATAATCAGTTCGAGAAACCGCTGATAACACTAATCAGTAAAATCTCATCAGCCCTGGCCAGGGACTTGCAGATATAGCCAATCGCGCACAGCGCAACATCAATCCCCAATACCGGGAGAAACGAAACACCTCCTATCACTCATTGCCTCCATGTGTCTCGAGACTGTACCCAAAAGCCACCTGTTTGGACGACTCAGTAGAGCCGTTGTAGGGTGGTAATCAATGTACTGTGGGAGAACACATAAGACACCATGACGATCTCGGGTCTATAGACTAACCTGTACCAGTGTCACCTGAGAACTTCTATCCGACGATAGATATAATACTATATAGGAGTTCTTGGCGAGTCCGTCCAATGTAATCAGTCTCCACTGAGCACCCGTATACGATCTCGATGTCAAACATCAATTGATATGGGAACATCCATCGCCCATCACATGGGTCTAGTATCATTTACGCTAGTCTACTCTGGAATATCGATGCCCCGTCTCGATACATCCACGACTAGGGACATTTCAGTATATGCTTATAAACTACACATGTCCCACTAGTATGATCTACATCATAATCACAGTAGTAAAGCAAATATCCTCAGGGCTTTATCAACATGTACAAATGAATAAAAGCATGATTAAGTGAACATGTCAGATAAAGAGTAACCAGATAGCATACTATCATGTCGTGCAAGAATGTCCTCTGAATATATATACATATATAAATACATCCACTATCTAATAATGGCCTCTAGGGCATACATATATCTAACAAGGTTTTCATTGCACAGGCTATCCACAAGACCAGGAGAACATCGTATTTTAGTTGCGGCTCAAAGGAAACCCAGGGCTCCCACATTATCTGTATTTTTCTGTAATGCTTGTTACTTTTCTGTGATGTTTTATTTGTCATGCCTGGAGCGATTATTATATATTGTTATATATATATACTGGTAGATGTTGTATATGTTTTACACCCGCGCTAGTCCAGTCTCCGCTCTGTCGTTAGTTGAGTAACCTAACGGGTGATGATGGGACCCAGTAGCGAATGCGGATGGCATATACGTACATCATATTTTCATTCTTTTGTGGTGTGATTAATTGATGGGACCGCATTGATTCTGATCAATGCAAGGGAAAAAAACCTATTCGATGTTGTTGGAATAATTTTTAAAAGGTGTTATTACAAGGAAGTTTTCTTTTTTTTTTTGCACAGCGGTATTCGGTTATGAATATGCAGCATCTCATTCGACGAGGCAAGGGCCGAGATCCCTTCATCGGGAGTGACCCCTTGGGCAGAAGTTTGCGTTAGGATAATAACTTCACTATAGTCGATTACTTTTTGTTTTGCATCGCGGTATTCAGTTGGAATATCCTGCACCTCATTCTACGGGGAAAGAACCGAGATCCCTTCACCGGGAGTGACCTCTTTAGCAAAGATTTTCACCACTATATATTTGTAAAAAGCTATCTAGTTCCTTCAACGATATCGAGTTCATTACGTTAAAGGTTTTTCGCCAAACACCATTTGTCGCCCTCCGTAATTTCAGATGGGTAGCACTTAATATTCATGCTATATTTGTTGACCTTCGTCAAGGCATAGTGTATGGTAGCTGTTTGTTACTTTTCTATTGCATAGATAGATGCATTGGTTTGGGATAGTCATACTATTTTGTTGGCCTTCATCAAGGGTATGTACGGGTGGGTTCAAATTAACCTGGACAATGAAGGGTAAAACTTGACATGTGACTTATGATTTGTTGACCTTCGTAAAGGTCATAAGAGTATGGGGTAAAAATTACATCGGGAGTTTCAAACATACAGGAAACTTTCCAAGCATGCGCATACCTTCTGGAGTGTGATAACGTGAGTTGATTCTATCAGGTTATCATGCGATGATAGTTGGTTCCCGATCCTACTGATGAGTTGGTTTACTCCTCGGGTGATTTTAGATGATCCCGACTAATTCTTTTTTAAGGTTTGGAGAAGAATTTGAGGATACGGTGGGAGACATCCTGATTGGATAAAGTGATTAACCATTCTGATCTAGGTTAGAGTGCACACAGAGTGTTTCTTTTCTCTCTTTGGCAGCGACCATGTCCCGACCCTAGACTATAACTCAGTAACCAAGTTAACCAGACCTTCTTAAAACACTAGCGTTTGGATTGTCAGAGTTGCATACATCATTGCCACTCCTTCTTTTACCCTTTGAATTTCTCCGGAGCATTCCGTATTACTATGAAGATCCCTTTTATTAGATATGACCATCGTATAGTTACATACGAACTCGAAGAAACTTGTTTCAGATTCGAGGATGGTTTCCGATTCTGGAGAAATTGAATAGGACTATTCAGTTGTTTTTTCCTTTTACCATCTCTCAGGTTGTGAGGGCTCCTAGGATTAGGAGAGAGTACATCTATTGCGCTTATCGGATAGTCTTCTTCCAAACCATAGGCAGGTGCCGAAAGGTAGGGAAAGAAGAAAACCAATTAGCCTAAGTGTGGTGTATAGGAGGTAATAAGTAAAGAGAGATAAAGGTAATAGAAAGAGGGCACAGTAAGTTGCGACTGCTATCGTTCATGACCAAACCACGTATTTCATCGCCACTCCTGCTTCACCTTTGAATTTCTCAAGAACACGCCGTATCACTACGAAGATCTACATTTATTGGATAATCCATCGTATGGTTATATACGAACTCGAAAGAACTTGTACCAGTTCGAGGATGGATTCTGGTTCAGAAGAAATAGAATAAGGTTTATTCAGTTTTCTCTTATCTTTACCTTCTCTCAAGTTGTGAGTACTCCTAAGATTAGGAGAGTACGCCTATTGCGCTTATTGGATAGTCTTCTTCCAAACTATAGGCTGGTGCCGAACGGTAGGGAAGGAAGAAAACCATTTAGCCTAAGGGTGGTGTACAAAAGGTAACGAGTAAAGACAAATAAAAAGATTTGGTGAGATGACATAGAAATATACGGTCACAGTCATGAATCTAGATAGTGGAAGAGGCATTACTAGGAATACCCGGATACCCCTTCGAAACATATTCATGTTTCAGTTTCACTATGCGTTGTTAATTGAAAACTGATTTCCCAATTATACCCTTGCTCCAGGGTATGTATTTACCAGATTTGATTCTCACATCTGTATTGTTTTACAGATGATAAGTGGGAGTAAGTTATTGGGAATTAGGTGATCATCCTCATTATATCAGAATTCGTTGTTATTGGTGATATTTGAGGAAATCGCATGGAGTTTTGCCTGATGGCAGATATTTGGTTTTGAATATCCGTTGTTATGCACCAATTTCAAACTGATATATCTGTACGTTTATTTTATAAAGTGAGATATAACTTTTTAAAATTATGTCCATGGCATTTCCCTATATCAGTTGATGGTTAGGTAAGGAGCTTTAAACAGCGGTGTAATTCTTCTTAACCTAGTACAGTTTTCAACCTACGACGCACAGGGTTTGAGTTATTCAACTCAGGGGACTCATACAAAGTATTGTATGTTATCCAGTGTCCATTAGGGCAGAGAGGTTGGTCCCCGTACTATATTCTGTTTACTTTTGACTTCTCCAGTCTTAGACAAGTGTTTCGTAGAAATACAAGATCCAAGTTTTGAGATGTCATAGGTATAAGAATAAAGTAGAGAACCATGTATTGCAAGTATCAGGATTCTTCAAGGTGATCGAAGATGTAGATACTTGTGTTTGGTATTCAGTTGATAATAATGGTTTTGAGAACTTGCTTCTCTTTCAGGTTACTCATATATTGGTGCACACCTAAGTTGAGTAATGCTGATCGGCCTCTCTCTATTTAGTTGACATGCACTGGAGACAGCTGCATGACTTGAATCTGGTTCCAATTAAATCGATGCCTCTGTTTCTATATTGTATATAGAATGGTTCATATCTTAACGATGTTAAGGTATATTGCGTTGTCCGGCTTATACTTAAAACCAGACTCTGGATAACTCAAGGCACGTTTCTGTAATGGCAGTTTGTGGGTTATCCCAGGCTATGACGAGGGTTAACTTTCTACCATCTGGAAGATCAATAGTGATATTGTTCTTGACTCGCTACAGTTTTAGTAAAATGGACTTTTTCAGAAAACAGTAGTGGGAGTATGGTAGAACTGGAAGTGATTCCAGAACCACAAACGATTACTGAAAATTTAATTGAACCTAAAAATTCAATCAGGTTTGACATTCCATTAGCCACTATGTAGATATAGTGGGTAACCTCAGGCGCCCGAGTGGTACTTTGGTATCCTCCAAAAAGGTGACAGGGAGGTTCTTGTTTACCCAAAGTTGACACTACTGTTGTTCCAGACTATGAGACCCGGCAGGAGGATGAGTATAGCATCTTTCTAAACTAGCTTTAGAAGTGCACGTGTATATGACTCTGCCAGAGGGTTGTTATAGTCAGTGGGAGTAGCAGAAGCGTAGTGGACAAGTTGTTTGTGTCTATTTATAGACTAAAGCAGATATAGCGAAGATAGATCATCTATTTTTGATGTGACAGTTATAGGCATGGCTTCATCAGAATAGGAGATGTATCTGTTAAGAAGGTAGTAGGGTGGTATGTCCTGGTATTTGGATGACATACACGATGTAAGAAGTGAAATTCCTATACTACAATCGGTTATACTATGGTTGTCATACGGTAGTTTCTCCACATAGGATTTGAATACTATATCAGGCATTCTGCTTACTAGATCTATGGTTTTAGATCTAGATTTGGGTAGTTTCCCAATCCAGGTACTTAGACAGTATTCTAAAGGTATTTTAGAATGGACGACTCCTGGCATGGGGGTGTACCTGCAGGTGATGGTGTCATCCTCTCTAAAGGTGTCTTACAGACTAAAGGGGAGAGGGATGTGCATGATTGGCGTATCACTTGCTTAGGCTATTAAGTCAATCATGAGATTTCAAGCGTCACACCAAATGTTGTTTTTGCACTAAACGCAATAAGTTGATATATTAATCCAATCCTGGAGAAACGTTCGGAAGCACTTTATGAACATAGTGAATGTTCTAGGATATGAGAACGAAAGCCTCCTTTGGGAGACAGTTATCATTCCAGGCATCCAAGTTGACCTGGATGACAGAGTGACTGTCAGAGTTATAGTTTCCCCTCTGACGTGGGGCAGTAGTTTGGACAGGTAGTCCAAGCGGATACTGAGAGAGGCGTGGCGCAGGATACTGATTAAATTCAGTTGACGATATAGTCTAAGAAGTTTACTGGATTTGGAGTTCATTTGTGAACTGGGTCCTATCAGATATCCAAGCATATTCTAAGACAGGTATTACTCATTTCAGGAGATGGCTTTCTGTGCAAACTTGAGATAAAGAGAGATATAGAAAGAAACATCAGAGCGGATCTACTCACTGAGGCTATTTCTCGAACAAAATAGTTTTGCAAACTAGCTTTGTGAAACTGATTAGTAGAGGAGTTGGGTGTTCGGTATCACACGGGTTGTGAGTATGCGACATCGTAATAATTAGCCTTAAGTGCATGTGTGAGATTGTTGGCTATAGTGCCCTCAAAATCAATTATTGGATCGTAGGCATGTGATTGCAATGATTGAGAGAGGACCTATACCGGTAGAACAGTCTTACTCGAGATGATAGTATGCTATCTGCTTTGTCTTTATCATCGTGTACATGCTTCAGGTGACATTACAGATCACTATTAAATGTTGATAGAGCCCATAGGATTCTTGCTTGACTACCAGCAGTATGATGGTGATCATATACGTGAGAGTTGGGTGGTCTATAAGCACATCCTTAAAGTGTCCCTAGTCGTGGGAGTTTCAAGACTGGGCATCGATACTCCACAGTAGACTAGTGTATACGGATCGAGACCCCGACGAGGGGGGGTGGCCGGTCTCACAAGCAATTAGTGTTAGTTGGTTCACCTAAGATGTATACAGGTGCTCATTGGGTTATGAGTACACCGGATGGACTCGCCGGGAACATGCTAATTGGTATTATACCAATTGTCAGATGGCAGTTCCGTGGTGACATGTGTACAAGTTAGTTTATCGACCTGAGATCGTCATTTGTCTCGTGTGAGTTCTCACTGTGCTTTGATTACTACCCTACCACAGCTCAAAAGAGTCGTGCAAACAAGTTTTAGTTGGGTACAGTCCTGAGCCACATGGAGGCAGTGAGCGGATAGTCAGGGGATTCGTCTCTCCCGGTATTGGGGGTAGAGGTCGCGGTGTGCACGGGTGGCTATCACCATAAATCCTTGGCCAAGGTAGTCGATAATTACTGATTCGAATCAGTAGTTTCTCAGGTGGTGATGGGCTTCATAACGACACTAAATATCACGTTATATGGGGTCTGACTTTATCCACCCCTAGACCCGATATGCGATACCCATAGAAGAATAGACCGGACTGTATGAATATTGTCACAGACCGACTTAGTAGGGTATCTGGATGAGTTCGCTCATCGGCCTCCCTTTCGCTCAATACCTGGGTAGCCGTTACGTACAGCTAGTGCCACTGACGTGCTTGTGGTTAAACCCACTGCCAGCGTATTGATAAGTCTTTAGAGTCCAACACAGAGAGTTTCCCAAGTTCGGGCGAAACGTTGTAGAGGCCGTATAGTTTTATGGAAGGGTTGGATCATATACGTGTACTCGTGCACGGATCATGATAGGACGGATCATACTAGTGGGCCTTGATTTAAGCCGGATCCTAGTATTAGATTGTTGGATTATTTTCGTCTCGTTGTATTCGTATTCAGTCGGAATACGGATGCAGGTATGTATATACAGATGAGGGGTATTTTTGTATTCCGTTATAAGATTACTTTTGGAGATGCCATTTCTTTTCTAGTATTAAACATTTAGGGTTTTATAAATGTTTAGTATTATTGAGGTGTAAAGTGTGAGTGCTAGTTTTGTTTTGGTGCGTTAATTGTGGCATGGTCCATGCTTGTTTTGTACAAGATATTTTGTTGTGAGATATTTTTTGTGAGAAAAGAACAGGGGAGGTCAATTCATTTTCCAGCAAGCTTTTCTTGAGCTCTTTTCTTTGGTTGCTCATTACATTATCTCACAACAAGGCTTTCTTCACTTGCTCATTTTTTCTTATGCTCACACTTCACATCTCATGGCTTCTTCATCACCTCCATCCATACCCTCTCATGTGTTGAGAATCCATGGATGTCTTGAGACAAAATGATCACATACTCTTTATACTTCATCTTTTGCATCTAGGCTAGTAAACTGGATGCCCGAGTTGTTTCGGTTTTGAAGTGGGAGCCCGTATAAAGAATCCTCGATATGGAGCCTCCTCGACGAGGGAGACCGGAGAGAGAACTCGTTCGGGCTGCCGCAACAAGCTTGTGACAGAGAGTGAAGACCGACGGATAAGGATCGATCGGTATAATCTCTTTAACCACTTTACAGTTTACTAATATAGGGTTAATGGTTCGATCCGGGATTTATGGTTACGTTAGAGCCAGTTTTAAGAGTTTTTGTTCGGTTTGTGGCCTCGGATTGACTGTCGGGGCGCTAGCGTAGCCTTACAATAATAACCAATCTAATCTTGCAAGAGCATACGCTAAAGTGTTTTCTTCTCTTTCTCTCTCCAGGTAGCGACCATGTCCGGCCTTAATCAAGATAATAATATGGTTGTATTGACCGTACCCGCTTGTTATACTGAGCAGAGGAACGTTGGTTACGGTCTTTCTTATAATTGTAATAAAACTGAGCAAGAAATAGGGGAATATCCGGATTCCCACGCTGCCCAAACGAAGAATAAGCATGTTGATGCATCTTCTTCGGGTGTGTTTGTTATCGAGAACAATTTCTCAGTTCATTCTACGTCCTGGATATTAAATACCGGATCGGGATCCCACATATGTAATATGTTGCATAGGCTAAGGAAAGGTAGAGAACTAGGAATGGGTGATCATTCTGTAAGAGTAGGGAAAGGTGCAAATGTTGCAGCCAAAGCAGTTGGCGAATATCACCTTGTATTACCAAATGGTAATACATTGTTTCTGAACGAATGCTATTACATACCGACCTTGATATGCAATCTTACATCAGTTTCTTTATTAAGTAAAGAAGGATATAATTTTATAGTACAGGATGTTGTTATGAACATATTCCTGAATCAAAAGTTGATTGGATCATGCTCATTAAATAATGGAATATACGTTCTAAATCAAACCACAGTTCTTAACGTACAAAACTCACACAAGAGAAAGAGTTCAGAAATGAACGAATTCTTTTTGTGGCGTTGTAGACTAGGTCAAATCAATGCGACATGACTAGCTAAGTTACATAAGGATGGATATTTGAATCCATTCTAATTTTCATCTTATGACACTTGCCGGTCATGTCTCGAAGGCAAGATGACCAAAACTCCGTTTAGTGGACACGGAGAAAGAGTTACAGAACTCTTGGGACTGATACATAGTGATGTATGCGGTCCCATGTCTACACATGCCAGGAATGGTTCTTCATTCTTCATTACATTCACTGACGATCTCTCAAGATACGGACATGTGTTCCTGTTGAAACACAAATCTGAAGCTTTTGAGAAATTCAAAGAATATAAGCACGAAGTCGAGAACCAAACGGGTTAAAGTATTAAAATCCTTCGATCTGATCGAGTAGGAGAATACTTGAGCAATGAGTTCCTAGACTATCTAAAAGAGAATGGGATTCTCTCTCAGCTTACTCCTCCGTATACACCACAGCACAACAGTGTATCAGAGCGGAGGAATCGCACCCTGTTGGATATGGTGCGCTCTATGATGAGCACCGCTGAGTTACCTATTTTCTTTTGGAGTTATGCACTGGAGACAGCTGCAGACCTATTGAATATGGTTCCCACCAAATCTGTGCCAACCACTCCATATGAGATATGGAAAGGAAATAGACCATATCTTCATTATGTTATGACATGGGGTTGTCCGGCATATGTGAAAACACAAAATCCGGACAAGCACGAGGCAAGGTCAATTCTATGTAAGTTTATAGGATATCCTAAACATTGGTGAGGGTATATCTTCTACCATTCCGACGAATAAAAGATGTTTGTTTCTCGACATGCCACCTTTTCAGAAAAGGGTTTTCTTATGAAAGAAATTAGTGGTAAGGAGGTAGAACTGGAAGAAGTTCCAGCTATACAAACTACGACAGAAGATTTGGTAGAAGCAGAGGATTCGATAGTTCCCAACGAACCCAAGCCTCTCCGCCGATCTAGTAGGGTTCCTCATCCACCTGAGTGATACTACAGTTTTCTCATAGATGTTCAGAGTGAGGATTCCATCATGGAAGATGATGACCCAACTAGCTTCGAGCAGGCCATCACGAGTAGGGACTCTATGAAATGGCTGGATGCAATGAGATCTGAGATGGAATCCATGTACACCAACAAAGTATGGACTTCGGAAGATGCTCGTGAATGGGTAAAACCCATCGGGAGCAAGTGGATCTTTAAAAAAAACTTGGTGTAGATAGAAAAGTTGAGACTTGTAAGTCCATGATGCACACCCCACGGGTCGCGGGGAGGCGGAATACTTTAAAAATGATTTTCTCACCTCAAAAGAAACTATTTTTTGCTTAGCATCATGAACTTTTTCCCACTTTAGGATCTTGTTTAAACCTTAACTAACAAAACTAAACTAAGAGAGAGAGCTAACTACTATGTAAAGGAGTTATACCTTCTTTCCTAGTCCTTCGGGTCTTCAAGTTGCTCCTTGCTCCTTGGTTCAAGCTCCTTCTTCTTGATCTCCTTTCTTTGGCTTCTTCTAGGTCTTGGAAGAGTTCGGTTGCCGGTCTCCTTTGCGTCAAAGATGGATCCACCCGAGGGGCCTATGATCAAGCTTCAACCTCCATGAGATACCTTAGTGATCTAACTTGCTAGGAGTGATTACTAAGTGGATGTAGAGAGGATGTGTTTTGGACTAGTTGATCTCATAGCTCATTGTTTTGCAACACATGCAAGTGTATGTGCTTGAGGAAGAAGGAGAGAAGAAAAAACTAGGAGAAAGAATCCTTTTGTGATAATGATAATAGAAAATGAGAAGAAGAATGATTAAGTCTTTGGCCAATTATTCAACCATGACATTATTAAATGATGTAATCTACAACCATGCTTGAATAGTGGATCAAAAAGAAATAAACAAATACTTAACCATTCTTCAACCCATGCCTCCTAATTTCCACCTCATTAATTCTTTAATGAAAAAGAATAAAACAATAATGAGGTGTCTCTTTCTAGAAGGTCAATCTTGTGAATTTACAAGAATGCTCTTTTTCCGTATTTTCATACCCGTATCCGTATTCCGAAAAATACTGATACACTGAGATCAGTATAATCCAATACTACAATACTAGTATCCGGCTTAAACCAAAGCCTACCAGTATTATCCGTCCGATCGTCATTCGAGTAGCCAGTACACGAATGCGATCGAATCTCTGTCGTAAGACCATACGACATCTACATCGTCTCGCCTGATCTAGGGAAACCCTCTGTGTGGGACTCTAAAGACTCGACAGTACGCAGGCAATGGGATTAACCAAAAGTACGTCAGTGGCACTAGCTGTACGTAATGGCAACCCAGGTACGTGTCGAAAAAGAGGCCGACGAGCGAACTCGTCCGTAACCCCTACTAAGCCTGTCCGTGACAATATCCACACAGTTCGGTCTGTTCGTCTGAGAGTACCACATGTATGGTCTAGGGAGGTGGTGAACGTCAGACCCCTAACAACCGTACAAGTCATGCCGGTGTGGCTCAAGACCATCCGAGAATCTACTGGTCAGTTCACCAGTAATTCTCTATCAGCCCTGGCCAGAGACTTATGGTAATGACCAACCGATCACAGTCCGATATCGACTCCCTATACCGGGAGAGACGAATCCCTAACAGTCACTCACTGCCTCCATGTGCTCGGGACTGTACCCAACTAAAACCTGTTTGCACGACTTGTTTGAGCCGTGGTAGGGTAGTAATCAAAGTACAGTGGGAACTCACACGAGACAAATGACGACCTCAAGTCGACAGACTATCTGCACACATATCACCTAAGAACTGCTATCTGACGTTAGGTATAATACCATCCAGTCAGTTCTCGGCGAGTCCTGTTCGGTGTACTCACACTCAGTGAGCATCTGTATACAATCTTAGGTGCACATCACCAATGGCTGCGGGACCAATCCATCGCCCCTCGTCAAGGTCTAGATATGTATACACTAGTCTACTCTGGTGCATCGATGCCCAATCTCGATACTCTTGCGACTAGGGACATTTAAGGATGTGCCTATTGACTATCCAGCTCCCACAAGTATGACTGCCATCACAACGCCGGTAGTCAGGCAAACACCCTATGGGCTTTATCAACATGTATATAAATACAAAGTAAAATATATCACACGTTAAGATAAAGACAAACCAAATAGCGTACTATCATATCAAGCGAGATTGTCATGTACATACATATCCCTAGCATCCTATACAATAGAGGACTCTAGGGCATATATATCCAACAATCTCCACTTGCTCTAAGGCCTGTAATTGGCGCAATGAGTACCTACTGTCTGCACTAGATCCAGTTGCTGGCGTACCACATGCCCAACATCTCAAACAGCCTCTCGAACTGGACTTGAGGGATGGCCTTGGTGAATGGATCTGTCGTGTTGTCTTTTGTGTCCACTCTCCGCACCTCGATCTCCCGGCGATCCACGATCTCCTTGATCAGGTGATACCGCCTCAAGATATGCCTGGATTTCTGATGGGACC
Source organism: Agapanthus africanus (assembly GCA_030015575.1). NCBI lineage: Eukaryota > Viridiplantae > Streptophyta > Magnoliopsida > Asparagales > Amaryllidaceae > Agapanthus > Agapanthus africanus. The sequence continues at coordinate 213,002,819 of CM057350.1, read as the reverse complement.
TTGGTTCCTTCGCTAATGCTACAACCCCATTGTTATCACAATACAAAGGTATTAGATTGGCAATGGACGGAACCACCTGAAGTTCAGAGATGAACTTCTTCATCCAGACAGCCTCTTTCGCGGCATCGTTAGCAGCTATATACTCAGTCTCCATAGTTGAGTCTGCGATGGTATCCTATTTGGAACTCCTCCAACATACCGCCCCTCCATTGTGGGTAAACACAAAACCCGAAACGGATTTAGAGTCATCTTTTTCACTTTGGAAGCTGGAGTCGGTAAAAGCCTCGACCTGGAGGTCTCCATTACCGTAAACCAAGAACATCTCCTTAGTCCTTCTCAGGTACTTGAGAATGTTCTTTATCGATATCCAATGCTTCTCACCTGGGTCAGACTGATACCTTCTTACTACACTAAGTGCGTAAGCTACATCCAGTCTGGTACATAATATCGCATACATTATGGATCCTACTGCCGAAGCGTAGGGTATAATGCCCATGCGAGCTCTCTCTTCATCAGTCTTTGGAGACATCTCTTTGGAGAGGGTGATCCCATGACAAGCGAGTAAATTACCGCGCTTGGAATCTTCCATACTAAATCTCATTAGTATAGTGTCAATATACCCGAACTGTGAAAGTCCCAACATCCTTTTGGATCTATCACGATAGATCTTAATGCCCAGAATGTATGATGCATCTCCTAAGTCTTTCATGGAGAATTTCTGTGACAAGAAGAGCTATACCGATTGTAGCATAGGGACATCATTCCCTATCAGTAGTATGTCATCGACGTACAAAACGAGGAAGACTACTGCACCTTCTACAATCTTCCTATAAATGCATGGTTCATCCACATTTTTGATAAAGTCAAATTCTTTGACCGTCTCATCAAAGCAGTTGTTCCAACTCCGCGAAGTTTGCTTTAATCCATAAATGGATTTAAGCAACTTGCACACCTTCCCGCTGCTCCCACTGTCTAAGAAACCTTCTGGTTGATCCATGTAAACACTCTCTTCTAAATGTCCATTTAGAAAAACGGTTTTTACGTCCATCTGCCCGATTTCATAGTCATAGAAGGCAGCAATGGCAAGCAGGATCCGAATGGATTTAAGCATAGCTACTGGGGAAAAGGTTTCATCATAGTCCAATCCTGGTCTTTGACGAAAACCTTTTGCAACGAGTCTAGCTTTGTAGGTTTCCACTTGTCCAAATGCACCAATCTTCTTCTTGTAGATCCATTTGCATCCAACTGGTTTTACCCCAAGAGGAGCAGCATCTAAAGTCCACACTTTATTGGTGTACATGGATTCCATTTCGGATCTCATAGCATTCAGCCACTTCACAGAGTCTTTACTCGTGATAGCCTACTGAAAATTAGTAGGCTCATCATCATCGATGATGCAATCCTCTCAATCCCCATCTACAAGAAACCCATAGGATCTTTCAGGAGGACGAGAAAGCCTACTAGATCTGCGGAGCGGCGTTGGTTCGTCGGGCTCTATTGAAACCTGAGGTTCTACTAAGTCCTCGGCAGCAGTTTGAGGTTCTGGAATTTCTTCCAGCTCTACCGCGCTCCCGCTAATTTCTTTTGCAAGAAATTCGCTCTCTAAGAAGACAATGTGGCGAGCGACAAACACCTTTTGTTCTTCAGTGTGGTAAGACCAGATATCCCCTTGAATCTTGGGGTATCCCACAAACTTGTACAAAACCGATCGTGCCTCGAGCTTGTCCTGATTATGCTTTTTAACAAATGCCGGACACCCCCATATCTTGATATACTTGAGACATGGACTCTTCCCGCTCCACATTTCATATGGAGTGGTAGGTACAGACTTAGCCGGAACTCTATTCAATAGGTATGCTGCTGATTCTAGCGCAAAACCCCAGAAGGAAAGTGGCAACTCAGCACTACTCATCATTGAACGCACCATGTCCAGTAGCGTGCGATTCCTCCTTTCTGATACACCATTATGCTGAGGTGTATAAGGTGGAGTAAGCTGAGAGAGAATCCCATTCTCTTTTAAGCATTCAAGGAAACTGGTACTTAAGTATTCTCCACCTCGATCAGATCGAAGTGTCTTGATGCTTTTACCAGTCTGTTTCTCCACTTCATTTTTATACTCCTTATGTTAGTGTATATGCCCTAGAGGCCATTACTGTATCATACAAGTTTGTATATTACTTAATGGAAGCTTGGGATATTCACCTTGTATAAACAATCTTGCTCAATATAGTAGTATGCTACTTGGTTTGTTTCTACTTCAATGTGTGCTTGTGTTTATTTTAGTATATCACTTATACGCATTAGTGGAGCCCTTAGGATCTTTGCTGGATTACCAGCGTTGTGATGGCAGTCACACTAGTGGGGGCTGGGTAATCTATAAGCACATCCTTATACAGGTCCCTAGTCGCAGGACTATCGAGACAGGGCATCGATACTCCGGAGTAGACTAGCGTATGCGCTTCTCATCCCAGTGTGGGAGATGGTCTGTCCCACAGCCATCAGTACGTCGTACTGGAGATAGTATACGGGTGCTCGTTGGGTTACGAGTACACTGGACAGGACTCGTCGGGAGCTGACAGGTTGGTATTATACCTATCGTCAGTTATCAGTTCCCAGGTGACATGAGTACAGCTTAGTCCGCTGACTTGACACTGGCACTTCGCCTCAAGTGTGTTCCCACTACACTTTGATCACTGCCCTACCACGGCTCAAAGGAGTCGTGCAAACAGGTGGTGGTTGGGTGCAGTCCCGAAGCACTTGGAGGCAGTGACGGTTAGACAGGATTCGTCTCTCCCGGTATTGGGAGTTGACATCGCGCTGTGTCTAGGAGAGCCATTACACGAGTAGTCCCTGGCCAGGGCAAGCGAGATATACTGGTAAGCTTCCAGTGTTATCTCAGGGTGTTTTGGGCTTCACTCCGACACGACTTGTACCGCTATTAGGGGACTGACGTTTTACCGCCCCCTAGGCCCGACATGCGATGTATTAGACGAACAGACCGGACTGTACGGAGACTGTCAAATTCAGACTCAGTAGGAGTTCAGATGGGGTTTCACCTCGTCAGCCTTCTTGTCGGCATCTACCTGGGGACCGTTACGCACAGCTAGTGCGGCTTGCGGTCTGTGGTTAAACCCACTGCCAGCGTAGTGTCGAGTCTTTAGAGTCCCACACAGAGGGTATTCGCCTCTGGGCAAAACTGAGTAGAGGTCGCATGGTTTTGCGACAGGGTTCGTTCTCATCCGCGCACTTGTGCACGTTTTTGAGTCCGGACGGATATTACTGGCTGGCTCTGGTTTGAGTCAGATACCGGTATAAGTTTTGGGGTTGCTTTTATCTCTCAGTATTCATGTTCCTCGGAACAAGGATGCAGGTGTGTATGCACAGTTATTTGAGGAAGAGGAAGAGGACTTTCATTAGGGTTTCGGAACGGGTGCGTATGCACAGTTGACAGTCGTCTTTTTCCAAACCCTAATGGATTTATGTTATATCAATTAATAATATTAATAAAATGAAATTGTGTCATGGTTGGTTTTTTTTGTTGACTTGTTGACCATGGTTGACTTGTTGACCATGGTTGAAGTTTTGACCATCATCATTACAAAAGAAAGATGCTCTTTGATTCTAGCAAATTCATTTAATGTTTGAAATGATAATGGTCATTCCTAAACCTTCCATCAACCTTTTCATTTTCATTATTATTATTAATTTGATAATTCTTTTGCTTTATGTTATGGTTGCAAAAAGAAAAGAGCTCATTCTATCATTTAGCTTCTCTCTCCTCACTTCATCTTCTTCTTCCTCTCGCAAAAGGAGAATCCTTCTCATGTGTTGAGAATCCCTCTCCTTAAAAGAAAAGCACCCCTTAGACACTCTCTACTCACTCTAGGATCAAAGGTTTAGCAAGCCGAAGATTCTAGTTCTCTCCAAGTTCGAGAAAGAGCCCGAAGGTTGAACCCTCAGGTGGATCCATCTTCGACGGCAGAAGGCGACGAGAAGAGAACCATCAACCTCTACTAGGTTTCAAGAAGAAGGAGTTCAAGTTAGGTATAACCACTTTGCCGAGTAGTTAACTCTCCTTTGCTTGTTTGCTAGTTTAGTTTAGAAAAGATCCCGACTTTGTTAGTCCATGTTGCCCCATGCGCTAAAAATTTGATTTTTATACCGTTTCCGCCTTCCCGTAAGAACCGGGGGTCGCAACGTGGACTTACAGTGGTATCAGAGCCTAACTAAACTTAAACTAGCTTGGTAGTGAAGTGTAACGAAGTTCGGAACCGAAAAATCCAAAAACCAAACTTTTACAAAAACCCTAGTTTCTGTTAAAAAAATTTCTGGTCAAAACAAAATTTGTTATACACCTAGATTCGGCTCAGGGTTTTGTGTGAACACCCAAGAAAAACGATCCCCTGATTCCTTCAAACCGCCGCGGTTCCGCGGCATGAGGTAGGCATTTGCCGCGGAACCGCCGCCGTTTAGGGTCCTCTCGTGATCCGGTTTTGTGCAGTGTTCTTCTGGTAGGGTTTTAGGATTTTTAAGATATATTATATGTGCCCAGATTTTCCAGAATAGAAATTTGTTTTTGAGGGCCTATAATTCCGTATTTTTTTCCGAACTTCACTACACTTGGACTATATTGGTTATATCTGTGATGTTTGAATGTATTGAACGTCGGCTAATCGCTATAAGTCGATTAGTCGGGGTTATACATCTCTGTGATCTGTGTTTGATATTGGAATGTGTATATGAATGTGTTGGACTGTCGCGGGTGAATAGCCGGGGTGGATGTGAGATGAGCTTTTGTTTTTCTTTCATTCATTGTAAATGTAAATTGATGTAATAATATTATTTGTATGGCCGCACAACCGGGTCGGGGTTGTAGCCGTCATTGTATAATTCTTTTTACTGTTTTTCCTCCTAGGATAGACCCATGGAGGGGTGCACAAACTACCGGGAACATGGCGGGTAGTTTGCCGCACCCGTAGGGGTCTTGGGTGGGGTTTTGGCTATTCACCGCGACCGTGTAATCCGCTTTTCGTTGCAGGCTCGAACGGATTGCGGATTCCTAGTATATCCAATGTATTCATCTGTGATCTGTAATGTCTATCATTGCTATATTTATAACTATTTAGACGTTTCTTATGTTTTACAGCCGCGCTAGCCCAGCCCCCGCTCTGTCGTTAGTTAAGTAACCTAACGGGTGATGACGGGGCCCCGTGGCGAATGCGAATGGCATAAGCGTACGTCATATTTTGGTTGTTTTCTGCAATGGTAGGATTAAATGATGGGACGCATTAAAAGAACTAATGCAAGAATATCACGCGTTAAAAGAACTAATACAAGATAATAAACCAAGTTAAAGTCGTTGGAACACTTTCGAAAACCCACTCGGTTCTTTTCAAAACTAACTTTTAAATTCGGAGCTTGAGCCACTCCTTTTAAAAGCTATCTCGTTCCATCGATTATATCAAGTTCACTACGTTCACGGTTTCGCCAAAACCATCCGTAGCCCTCCGTCGTTTCATATGAATATTCAACAGTATTCAAGCTGTGTTTGTTGGCCTTAGTCAAGGCACAGTGTTTGGTAGCTGGTGGGTATTCATATGTTGCATAGATAGAATGCGTTGGTTTGGGACAGTCGTATTTGCCTTGTTGGCCATAGTCAAGGGTATATACGGGTGGGTTCAAATTAACCTGGATAACGACGGGTAGAACTTGACATGTGACTTATGATTTGTTGGCCTTAGTCAAGGTCATAAGAGCATGGGGCAAAAATCCACATCGGGAGTTTCATAAGTACTGAAACTTGCTAGATTTGCATACCATTTGGAGTGTGGTGATTCTGGTAGGATTCCTTCAGTTTCGTCACGCGATGATATTTGGATCCCGATCCTACTGTGAGTATATGCTACTCCTCGGGAAATTTTTCACTAAACGATCAATGCTATAAACCTAGTAGGTGTCTAGAAAGGTGTTAGTGGGGCTACGCCCCCAGGGAAAATAGGTTCTCTAATTAAGGAACTTCGCGAAAGCGTTGGAAAACCTCCCTCGAAGTACCGACACTGGCCTGGCTGAACGGTTAAGCAAGTATTGTGCGGTGGGATTGATCCCGACTAATTCTTCCTTTATGGTTTGAGGAGGGATTCGAGAGACAGTGGGAGCCATCCTGTTTAGACAAATTAAAAACCACTCTAAACTTGCAAGAGCATCGTGCTAAAGTGTTTCTTCTCTCCCCCCTGCAGCGACCAAATCGAAATGACTGGACTTAAGTTACTTCTAGATAAAAACATACTGACAGGGCCAAACTACAAAGATTGGCTCAGGAATGTCAAAATGGCAATCACTTACGACAAGCTGGGGTATCTTCTTACCACCAAAGCTCCCCCCGTCCCAGGTCCCACCTCCAGCGTCGCGGATAAGGAAATCCGTAAGACTTGGGAGATTGATTGCGCGAAGGCCAAGTGTCTCGTGCTTGCCTCTATGGACAACGAACACCAGAGGAGGCACGAGAATATGAACCTGGAATCCATATTTCTTCATACAAAAGAACTGTATGGAGAGCAGTCTCGTATCGCAAGATACGAAGTGTCGAAGAAGTTGTTTTCGGCAAAGTTGGCCGTCGGATCATCGGTAGCGGACACATGCTTAAGATGATTGGCTACATTGAGGAGCTCGCGGAACTTGGGACCACGTTGGAAAGTGAACTCTATACGGATTTAATTCTCCAGTCCCTTCCATCCACTTACGCCCAGTTTATACTGAACTTCAACTTACAAGAAAAGGAAGTTGAACTTTCAGAACTCCTCAACATGCTGAGGAGCGCAGAGGGCACCCTACAGAAAGGTAGGGAAACACCCGCTTTGTTTGTAGGAGGATCTTCTTCCTCTAGGTCCAAGGCGAAAGCCAAGGGAAAGAGGAAGAAAGCCCCCGCCAAACCAAGAGGCGGTGTTAGTAAAGTGGGTACGAAGGGAAAGGAAAAGGCAACAAAGATTGCGGGGAAGCTTGTGGGAAAAGAAGAATGCTTCTATTGTCATAAGAGTGGACACTGGAAGAAAGATTGCAGGGATTGGAAAGCCAGGACACAGGAACTGAAGCAGGTTGCAGCTTCAGCTTCAGGTGTGTATGTTATTGAAAACTGTCTTTCTATAAACTCTACTTCCTGGGTATTGGATACCGGATGAGGATCTCATATCTGTAATTCTTTGCAGGCGTTGAGAAACCGTAGGTTTTTGAAGGCAGGTGACATGACCCTCAGAGTTGCGAACGGAGCTAGCATGGATGCTAAAGCCGTGGGGGACTATCACCTGGGAATGACAGACGGGCATGTTTTGGTTTTGCGTAATTGCTTTTTTGTACCCAACGCAACTTGTAATATCATTTCTGTATCTTTGGTTTCTAAAGAAGGTTATGAATTTGCGTTTGTAAGTAATGTTGTAAACATTCACCTTAATCAAGTTCTGATTGGGTCAGGTACACTAAGCAATGGTATATACGTATTGAACCAACCACAGATTTTCAATGTCCAGAATACACACAAAAGAAAGTCTCCAGATATCAATCAGGCTTTCTTATGGCATTGTAGACTGGGTCACATCAATGAGACACGGTTGACTAAGTTACATAAAGAAGGTTACTTGGATCCGTTCGAGTATCAGTCTTATGCCACTTGTGAATCTTGTCTCATGGGAAAGATGACAAAGACTCCGTTCACTGGACACGGAGAAAGAGCGAGCGAGCTCTTGGGACTCGTACACAGCGACGTGTGCGGTCCAATGTCTACACATGCGCGAAGCGGTTACTCTTACTTCATTACTTTTACGGATGATTTTTCAAGGTACGGTTATGTCTTCTTAATGAAACATAAGTCCGAGGCCTTTGAAAAGTTCCAGGAATATAAGAATGAAGTAGAGAAACAGACCGGCAAAAGTATCAAGATTCTAAGATCGGATCGAGGTGGAGAATACTTAAGTGCCGAGTTCCTGAATTATTTAAAAGAGAACGGAATTCTCTCTCAGCTCACTCCTCCATACACTCCGCAACACAACGGTGTATCGGAAAGACGGAACCGAACCCTATTGGATATGGTACGGTCCATGATGAGTAAGGCTGAGTTACCGCGATCTTTCTGGGGTTATGCACTGGAAACAGCTGCACATCTCTTGAACCAAGTTCCTACTAAAACAGTGCCTACCACACCATATCAGATGTGGAGTGGGAAGAAACCCTGTCTTAAATCCTTTAAGACATGGGGATGTCCGGCTTTTGTAAAAAAGCAGCATGCGGACAAGCTCGAGGCACGCTCAGTACAGTGCAAGTTTGTGGGATACCCAAAGAACTCCAAGGGGTATCTTTTCTATTACGCAGAGGAGCAAGAAGTCCTTGTTTCTCGTCATGCCCGCTTCTTGGAAACTGAGTTTTTAGAAAATCAGATAAGTGGGAGCGCAGTAGAACTGGAAGAAATTCCAGAACCACAAACCATTACTGAAAGCTTAGAGGAACCAGAGGGTTTAAAAGAACAGGACATTCCTACGCCGCTCCGCAGGAGTAGTAGGCAGTCTCATCCGCCCGAGAGATACTACGGTTTTCTCATAGACGGGGATAGAGAAGATTGCATCATAGATTATGATGAGCCTACTAGCTTCCAGCAGGCCGTTCAGAGCGTTGACTCGGTAAAATGGCTGGATGCAATGCGGACCGAAATGGAGTCCATGTAGACCAACAAAGTATGGACGTTGGACATTGCTCCAGACGGGGTAAAACCCGTAGGATGCAAGTGGATCTTCAAAAGGAAGATTGGTGTAGATGGGCAGGTTGAGACCTATAAAGCTAGACTTGTAGCAAAGGGTTTCCGTCAAAGACCTGGCTTGGACTATGACAAAACCTTTTCTCCAGTGGCTATGCTGAAATCCATTCGGATCCTTCTTGCCATTGCTGCCTTCCACGATTATGAGATTTGGCAGATGGACGTAAAGACCGCTTTTCTAAATGGAAATTTAGAGGAGTGTGTCTATATGGATCAGCCAGAGGGTTTCATTCAGAGTGGGAGCAGCGGAAAGGTGTGCAAGTTGCTTAAGTCCATCTATGGACTAAAGCAGGCATCGCGGAGTTGGAACATCTGTTTTGATGAGACAGTCAAGGAATTTGGCTTTATCAAAAATCCAGATGAACCATGCATCTATAGTAGATTTGTAGCGAGAACTGTAGTATTCCTCGTTTTATACGTGGATGACATTCTCTTAATAGGAAATGACATTCCTATGCTACAATCTGTCAAGGGGTTCTTGTCACACAGGTTCTCCATGAAAGACCTGGGTGATGCCTCATACATCCTGGGGATCCGGATCCATCGTGATAGATCCAAGAGGATATTAGGACTTTCTCAGTCCAGGTACATCGACACCATAGTAAAAAGATTCAGTATGGAAGATTCCAAGCGCGGTAACCTACCGGCTTGTCACGGGATCACCCTCTCTAAAGAGATGTCTCCCAAGACTGATTTGGAGAGGGATCGCATGTCTATTATACCCTACGCTTCTGCGGTAGGCTCTATAATGTATGCGATGTTATGTACCAGACCGGATGTAGCTTATGCACTGAGTGTGGTAAGCCGGTATCAGTCAAACCCTGGGGAGAAACACTGGATAGCGGTAAAGAACATTCTCAAGTACCTGAGAAGGACTAAGGAGATGTTCTTGGTGTATGGCGGAAAAGACCTCCAGATCGAGGCCTTTGCTGACTCCAGCTTCCAGAGTGACAAGGATGATTCCAAGTCCATGTCGTGTTTCGTCTTTACCCTCAATGGAGGGGCGGTGTGTTGGAAGAGCTCCAAACAGGAAACCGTTGCAGACTCGACTATGGAAGCGGAATATATCGCTGCATCTGATGCCGCAAAAGAAGCTGTCTGGATGAGGAAGTTCTTAAAAGAACTTCAGGTGGTTCCGTCCATTGTTGACCCAATACCTCTGTATTGCGACAACAACGGGGCTATAGCTTTAGCGAAAGAACCCAGGTCCCATCAGAGATCCAGGCACATCTTGAGGCGGTATCACCTGATCAGGGAGATCGTGGATCGCAAGGAGATCAAGGTTCGGAGGGTTGCTTCAGAAGAAAACACTGCAGATCCATTCACCAAGGCACTGCCCCAGACTCAGTTCGAGCGGCTGATCGAGGTGATAGGTCTTCGATACGCCAGTACATGGCCTTAGTGCAAGTGGGAGATTGTTAGTGTATATGCCCTAGAGGCCATTACTGTATCATACTAGTTTGTATATTACTTAATGGAAGCTTGGGATATTCACCTTGTATAAACAATCTTGCTCAATATAGTAGTATGCTACTTGGTTTGTTTCTACTTCAATGTGTGCTTGTGTTTATTTTAGTATATCACTTATACGCATTAGTGGAGCCCTTAGGATCTTTGCTTGATTACCAGCGTTGTGATGGCAGTCACACTAGTGGGGGCTGGGTAATCTATAAGCACATCCTTATACAGGTCCCTAGTCGCAGGACTATCGAGACAGGGCATCGATACTCCGGAGTAGACTAGCGTATGCACTTCTCATCCCAGTATGGGAGATGGTCTGTCCCACAGCCATCAGTACGTCGTACTGGAGATAGTATACGGGTGCTCGTTGGGTTACGAGTACACTGGACAGGACTCGTCGGGAGCTGACAGGTTGGTATTATACCTATCGTCAGTTATCAGTTCCCAGGTGACATGAGTACAGCTTAGTCCGCTGACTTGACACTGGCAGTTCGCCTCAAGTGTGTTCCCACTGCACTTTGATCACTACCCTACCACGGCTCAAAGGAGTCGTGCAAACAGGTGGTGGTTGGGTGCAGTCCCGAAGCACTTGGAGGCAGTGACGGTTAGACAGGATTCGTCTCTCCCGGTATTGGGGGTTGACATCGCGCTGTGTCTAGGAGAGCCATTACACGAGTAGTCCCTGGCCAGGGCAAGCGAGATATACTGGTAGGCTTCCAGTGTTATCTCAGGGTGTTTTGGGCTTCACTCCGACACGACTTGTACCGCTATTAGAGGACTGACGTTTTACGTCCCCCTAGGCCCGACATGCGATGTATTAGACGAACAGACCGGACTGTACGGAGACTGTCACATTCAGACTCAGTAGGAGTTCAGATGGGGTTTCACCTCGTCAGCCTTCTTGTCGGCATCTACCTGGGGACCGTTACGCACAGCTAGTGCCGCTTGTGGTCTGTGGTTAAACCCACTGCCAGCGTAGTGTCGAGTCTTTAGAGTCCCACACAGAGGGTATTCGCCTCTGGGCAAAACTGAGTAGAGGTCGCATGGTTTTACGACAGGGTTCGTTCTCATCCGCGCACTTGTGCACGTTTTGGAGTCCGGACGGATATTACTAGCTGGCTCTGGTTTGAGTCAGATACCGGTACAAGTTTTAGGGTTGCTTTTATCTCTCAGTATTCATGTTCTTCGGAACAAGGATGCAGGTGTGTATGCACAGTTATTTGAGGAAGAGGAAGAGGACTTTCATTAGGGTTTCGGAACGGGTGCGTATGCACAGTTGACAGTCGTCTTTTTCCAAACCCTAATGGATTTATGTTATATCAATTAATAATATTAATAAAATGAAATTGTGTCATGGTTGGTTTTTTTTTGTTGACTTGTTGACCATGGTTGACTTGTTGACCATGGTTGAAGTTTTGACCATCATCATTACAAAAGAAAGATGCTCTTTGATTCTAGAAAATTCATTTAATGTTTGAAATGATAATGGTCATTCCTAAACCTTCCATCAACCTTTTCATTTTCATTATTATTATTAATTTGATAATTCTTTTGCTTTATGTTATGGTTGCAAAAAGAAAAGAGCTCATTCTATCATTTAGCTTCTCTCTCCTCACTTCATCTTCTTCTTCCTCTAGCAAAAGGAGAATCCTTCTCATGTGTTGAGAATCCCTCTCCTTAAAAGAAAAGCACCCCTTAGACACTCTCTACTCACTCTAGGATCAAAGGTTTAGCAAGCCGAAGATTCTAGTTCTCTCCAAGTTCGAGAAAGAGCCCGAAGGTTGAACCCTCAGGTGGATCCATCTTCGACGGAAGAAGGCGACGAGAAGAGAACCATCAACCTCTACTAGGTTTCAAGAAGAAGGAGTTCAAGTTAGGTATAACCACTTTGCCGAGTAGTTAACTCTCCTTTGCTTGTTTGCTAGTTTAGTTTAGAAAAGATCCCGACTTTGTTAGTCCATGTTGCCCCATGCGCTAAAAATTTGATTTTTATACCGTTTCCGCCTCCCCGTAAGAACCGGGGGTCGCAACGTGGACTTACACCTTAAACTTCTCAAAAGCCTCGGATTTATGCTTCATTAAAAACACATGTCCATACCTAGAGAAGTCATCAGTAAAAGTGATGAAGTAGGAGTGACCACTTCGTACATGTGTAGACATTGGACCACATACATCACTGTGTACAAGTCCCAAGAGTTCCGTGGCTCTTTCACCGTGTCCGGTGAATGGAGATTTGGTCATTTTTCCTTTGATACATGATTGACAAGTTGCATATGATGAATATTCAAACGGATCTAAATACCCATCTTTATGTAACTTAGTTAACCTTGTTTCATTTATATGACCAAGTCTATAATGCCATAGGAAGGCTTGGTTTGAATCTGGAGCCTTCCTTTTAAGCGTTTTTTGAATATTAAAAACTTGAGGTTGATTAAGTATGTATATGCCGTTTTCCAGTGTGCCAAACCCAATCATTTCTTGATTTAGGAGAATGTTCATGAGATTTCTTTCAAGCGCAAAATTATATCCTTCATTAGACAATAAAGATACTGATATAATATTTCACAGCATACTGGGAATACAAAAACAGCTGTACAATACCAAAATGTGCCCACCAGTCAACCCCAGGTGATATTCCCCTGTTGCAATAGCATCTACGTGCATTCCATTGCCCATCCGAAGAGTCATATCACCTGTCTTCAGTGCTCTACGATTTCTCGGAGCCTGCAAAGAATTACAGATGTGAGAACCAGAACCGGTATCAAGTACCCATGATGTAGAGTTTACTGAAAGACAATTTTTGATTACAAACACACCTGAAGCAGAAGCAGCAGCTTGCTTCGTGTCCTTGGCTTTGAAAGCCAAGCAATCCTTCTTCCAGTGCCCTTGCTTGTGAAAATAGTAGCATTCGTTCTTATCTTCCTTCACCCTTCCTGCCTTGTTCATTCCCTGCACCTTCTTGACCCCGCCTTTCGGTTTGGTGGCTTTCATCTTCTTCATCCCTTTAGCTATCGCTTTATATTTAGAAGAGGATGATTGGCCAACATACAGAACAGGGGTCTTCTCCTTTTTCAAGGAGGTCTCTGCTACCCTCAGCATGTTGAGGAGCTTTGGAAGATCAGCTTCCATTTCGTGCATATTGAAGTTCAGCACGAACTGAGAGAAGTTGTGGGGAAGGGACTGCAAAATCAAGTCGATGTAAAACTCATTCTCTAGCACGCATCCCAGGTTTACGAGTTCCTCAATGAGGCTGATCATTTTCAGGACGTGCTCTCCTACAAGTGATCCTGGAGCTAACCTCATCTGGAACAGATTCCTTGAGGTCTCGTTCCTCACGATACGGGAGTGCTCTCCATACAGTTCCTTGCAATGGAGAAAGATAGATATAATATCCATACTCTCATGCTGTTTCTGGAGTTCATTGTTCATGGACGCCAGCACGATACACTTAGCTCTCTCACAGTCTAGATCACAGGTTTTGCGAACCTCCTTGTCCGCAACTGAGGAATCTGGTCCTGGGATAGGGGGAGGAACATCGGTGGTAACATATACAACTTTGTCATAAGTCGGTGCAATGTTGACGTTCCTTAGCCAATCGTTATAGTTTGGCCCGGTCAGTGTATTTTTTTCAAGTAATAGTTTTAGTCTTGTCATGGAAGCTGCCAGAGAGAGAGAAAAGAAACACTCAGCATATGCTCTTGCAAGTTTAGATTGGTTTATTAGTTTCACTAAACAGGATGGCTCCCACTGTTTCCTCAAATCCTTCTTCAAACCCTAAAAGAAGAATTAGTCAGGATTTAATTGCACGTTACAATACTTGCTTAACCTTTCAGCCAGGCCAGTGTTGGTACTTCGAGGGAGGTTTTCCAATGCTTTCGCGAAGTTCCTTAATTAAATAACCTTTTTTCCCTGGAGGCGTAGCCCCACTAACACCTTTCTAGACACCTACTTGGTTTATAGCATTGATTGTTAAGTGAGAAAATTTCCCGAGAGTAATCCTACTCATCAGTGGGATTGGGATCCAACTATCATCGTATGATGCCCTAGATGGAAGCCACTCTAGTCACCACACTCCAGAAGGTATGCTAAATCTGCAAGTTTCCTTTATGTTTGAAACTCCCGATGTGATTTTTACCCCCAAGCTCTTATGACCTTGATGTAGGCCAACAAATCATAAGATCCAAGTCAAGTTCTACCCGTCGTTGTCCTGATTAATTTAGATCCATTCGTACTCGCCCTTGACATAGGCCAACAAGGCTGTACGCCTGTCCTAAACTAATGCATCTATCTATGCAACAAATAAGCAACACATTGCTACCGTACACTATGCCTTGACGTAGGCCAACAAACATAGCATGAATACGATGTGCTATTTATTTGAAACGACGGAGGGTTACGGCTGGTTTTTAGCAAAAACCGTTAACGCAGTGAACTTGATATGATCGAAGGAACCAAGATAGCTTTTTAAAAAGGAGTGGTTTAAGCTCTGCATTTAAAATTTTCTTTTGAAGAAAACCGAGTGGTTTTGAAATTGTTCCAACGATTTAGTTTAGGTTTATTTTCTTTGCATTAATGAATTAATGTTGTCCCATCATTTAATCCTACCATTGCAGAAAACAACGAAAATACAACGTACGCTTATGCCATCCGCATTCGCCACTGGGCCCCGTCATCACCCGTTAGGTTACTTAACTAACGACAGAGCGGGGGCTGGACTAGCGCGGATGTAAAACATAAGCAATGCCTAATAAATATCATATATAGATATATCCATTCTTCGCAAGCAATAATAAGCATTCCAGATCACAGATGAATATATTGGATATACTAGGAATACCGCACTTCGTTTAATCCCATAACGAAGGACGGGTTACACGGTCGTGATGAATAGCTAAAACCCCACCCTAGACCCCTACGGGTGCGGCAAACTACCCGCCAAGTACCAGAAGTGAAGCAGTCTCCCTCAACAACGTGAGTAGGCCACTAAGCACTTCAAAATACCCGGTAGTTTGTGCACCCCTCCTTGGGTCTATCTTAGGAGCAAAAACAGTAAAACAAATAATACAATGGTGGCTACAACCTCATCCCGGATGTGCCCCGCAAAAATAATATTAGATCAGTTTCATAAATTACATTGAATGAAAGAAATGAAAACACTCGTCTCACATCCCCCCGGCTATACATCATCGACAATCCAATAACATTCATATACACAAACCAACCATTACAGATATGTGCAACCTCCACTAATCGTCCAATAGCGAGAATTTCGATCGATTAAGCAATTTTGAATCTACCGTCAGTTCTACAGATTACAGAAAATATCTAGGTGGAATCAAAATATCCCAAAAATCACAAAACCATGAAATAAGAATAACAGAGGAAATTTGGACCGAGTCGGAGCCAACTCGGCCGCGAATCTGCGGCAGAACGCTGCGTTCTGCCGCGGTTCCGCGGTGAGTTGACTGACTCAGGAGCCCAAATTTCTTCAGTTTTCCTAAAAAAAACATGCCTTTATTTTTAAGCCTTCTGAAAAAAATTTAGGACCAGATTTCAAAATCGACAGAAACATGGTTTTTCGGGCGCGTTTTTGGGATTTTTCCGGCGATCGAATTTCTAACACTTTGCTAACAAGTTAGATAAGGTTTAAATAGGCTCTGATACCCGTGTAAGTCTATGATGCACACCCGACGGGTCGCGGGGAGGCGGAATACTTTAAAAATGATTTTCTCACCTCAAAAGAAACTAGTGTTTGCTTTGCATCATGAACTTTTTCCCACTTTAGGATCTTATTTAAACCTTAACTAACAAAACTAAACTAAGAGAGAGAGCTAACTACTATGTAAAGGAGTTATACCATCGTTCCTAGTCTTTCGGGTCTTCAAGTTTCTCCTTGCTCCTTGGTTAAAGCTCCTTCTTCTTGATCTTCTTTCTTTGGCTTCTTCAAGGTCTTTGAAGAGTTCGGTTGCCGGACACCTTTGCGTCGAAGATGGATCCACCCGAGGGGCCTATGATCAAGTTTCAACCTCCATGAGATACCTTAGTGATCTAACTTGCTAGGAGAGATTACTAAGTGGATGTGTTTTGGACTAGTTGATCTCATAGCTCATTGTTTTGCAACACATGCAAGTGTATGAGCTTGAGGAAGAAGGAGAGAAGAAAAAACTAGGAGAGAGAATCCTTTTGTGATAATGATAATAGAAAATGAGAAGAAGAAGGTTAAGTTTTTGACCAATAATTCAACCATGGTATTATTAAATGATATAATATACAACCATGCTTGAATAGTGGATCCAAAAGAAATAAACAAATACATAACCATTCTCCAACCCATGCCTCCTAATTTCCACCTCATTATTTCTTTAATGAAAAAGAATAAAACAATAATGAGGTGCACCTTCTAGAAGGTCAATCTTGTGAATTTACAATAATTCCCTTTTTCCGTATTTTCATACCCGTATCCGTATTCCGAAAAATACTGATACACTGAGATCAGTATAATCCAATACTACAATACTAGTATCCGGCTTAAACCAAAGCCTATCAGTATTATCTGTCTGATCGTCATTCGATTAGCCAGTACACGAATGCAATCGAAACTCTGCCGTAAGACCATACGACATCTACATCGTCTTGCCTGATCCAGGGAAACCCTCTGTGTGGGACTCTAAAAACACGACAGTACGGTGGAAGTGGATTTAACCACAAGTCCGTCAGTGGCACTAGCTGTACGTAATAGCAACCCAGGTATGTGTCGAAAAGGAGACCGACGATCGAACTCGTCCGTAACCCCTACTGAGCCTGTCCGTGACAATATCCGCGCAGTCCGGTCTGTTCGTCTGAGAGTACCACATGTATGGTCTAGGGAGGTGGTGAACGTCAGACCCCTAACAACCGTACAAGTCGTGCCGGTGTGGCTCAAGACCATCCGAGAATCTACTGGTCAGTCCACCAGTAATTCTCTATCAGCCCTGGCCAGGGACTTATGGTAATGACCAACCGATCACAGTGCTATATCGACGCCCTATACCGGGAGAGACGAATCCCTAACAGTCGCTCACTGCCTCCATGTGGCTCGGAAATGTACCCAACTAAAACCTGTTTGCACGACTCCCTTGAGCCGTGGTAGGGTAGTAATCAAAGTACAGTGGGAACTCACACGAGACAAATGACGACCTCAAGTCGACAGACCATATGCACACATGTCACTTGAGAACTGCTATCTGACGTTAGGTATAATACCATCCAGTCAGTTCTCGGCGAGTCCTGTCCGGTGTACTCACACTCAGTGAGCATCTCTATACAATCTTAGGTGCACATCACCAATGGCTGCAGGACCAATCCATCGCCCCTCGTCAGGGTCTAGATATGTATACACTAGTCTACTCTGGAGCATCGATGCCCAATCTCGATACTCCTACGACTAGGGACATTTAAGGACGTGCCTATTGACTATCCAGCTCCCACAAGTATGACTGCCATCACAACTCCGGTAGTCTGGAAAACACCCTACGAGCTTTATCAACATGTATATAAATACAAAGTAAAATATATCACACGTTAAGATAAAGAAAAACCAAATAGCGTACTATCATATCAAGCAAGATTTTCATGTACATACATATCCCTAGCATTCTATACAATGAAGGCCTCTAGGGCATATATATCCAACAAGACATTCAAAGCTTGACTTGTTCCAAAAGGTTTTCGTCAACGACCTGGTGTTGATTATGATGAAACTTTTTCTCCAGTGGTTAAGTTTTAGTCCATCCGGATCCTACTTGCTGTTGATGCATACCATAACTACGAAATCTGGCAAATGGATGTTAAGACCGCCTTTCTAAATGGTGATTTAGAAGAGAGCATGTACATGACTCAGCCAGAGGGCTTCATTGACATAGGGAGCAGCGGAAAGGTGTGCAAGCTGTTTAAATCCATCTAGGGTTGAAGCAGGCAACGCGGAGTTGGAACATCTATTTTGATGTCGTCGTCAAAGAGTTTGACTTCGTCAAAAACGTAGATGAACCTTGTATATACAAGAAAGTAGCAGAGAGTAAGGTTGTCTTCCTCGTATTGTACGTAGATGACATACTCTTGATAGGAAATGACATTCCTATGCTGCACTTGGTCAAGCTCTTCTTATCACAAAGATTCTCAATGAAAGATCTAGGTAATGCCTCCTACATCTTGGGAATTAAGATCTATAGAGATAGATCTAAATGGATTGTCCCAATCCAGGTACATCGACACCATACTAAAGAGGTTTAGTATGGAAGAATCCAAGCGTGGGAATTTACCCACAATCTCAGGACTCACTCTCTCCAAAGAGATATCTCCCAAGACTGATTTAGAGAGAGCTCGCATGCAAGGGATACCCTATGCTTCGACAGTAGGCTCTATCATGTACGCGATGCTATGTACCAGACCCGATATAGCATACTCACTAAGTGTAGTGAGTAGGTATCAAGCAGATCCTAGAGAAAATCACTGGACAGCTGTGAAGAACATTCTCAAGTACTTGAGAAGGACTAAAGAGATGTTCTTGGTGCATGGTAACGGAGAACTCCAAGAGGTGTCTTTTACCGATTCGAACTTCCAGAGTGATAAGGACGACTCTAAGTAGGTCTCAGGATTTGTATTTACCCTCAATGGAGGGGCGGTATGCTGGAAGTTTTCCAAGCAGGAAACCGTGACAGACTCGACGATGGAGGATGAATACATCGCTGCCAAAGAGGCTGTCTGGATGAAGAATTTCATAAACGAACTTGGTGTGGTTCCGTCCATCGTGCATCCAATACCTTTGTATTGCGATAACAATGGAGCAGTGGCTTTGGCCAAGGAATCCAGGTCCCATCAACGATCCAGGCATATTTTAAGGCGGTATCACCTAATCCGGGAGATAGTTGATCGCCGGGAGATTGAGGTCAGGAGAGTTGACACGAAGAACAAGACAGCAGATTCACTCATGAAGGCCATACCCCAGTTTCAATTTGAGAAACTCTTCGGGATGTTCGGTATTAGATACTACAACAACTGGCCTTAGTGCAAGTGGAAGATTGTTCGTTATGTATATGCCCTAGAACCCATTGTTGTACATATGATGTAAATTATAGTGGATGCTTGGACATATATAGTGAGGACTTTCCTGCTCGACAAGATAGTATGCTATCTGGTTGCTCTTTATCATAACATGTAGACTTGTATTATGATACTGTCTTGCTCTCACATGTTAATAAAACCCTTATGATGTTTACTTGACTACCAGGACTATGATGGAGATCATACTAGTGGGGCTAGGGTAGTCCACAAGTACATCCTTTAATTATTCCTAGTCGAGAGTGTATCGAGACAGGGCATCGATACTCCATAGTAAATTAGCATATACGCTTCTTGACCCATATGATGGGCGATGGATGATCCTACATCCATTGGTGTTTGACATCAAAGATGGTATATGGGTGCTCAGTGGAGACTGGGTACACTGAATGGACTCGCCGAGAACTCCTAGCTGGTACTATACCTATCGTCAGATAGCAGTTCTCAGGTGACACTGGTACAGGTTAGTCTGTAAACCCAAGATCGTCAAAGAGTCTTGTGTGATTCCCACTGTGCTTTGATTACTACATTACCACGTTCAAGAGAACATGCAAAACGGTGGCTTTTGGGTACAGTCCCAAATCATATGGAGGCAATGAGCGATAGGAGAGGATTCGTCTCTCCCGGTATAGGGGTTGATATTGCGCTGTGCTCGATTGGCTATAACTGGAAGTCCCTGGCCTGAGCTGATACGGAGATCTACTGGTAAGTGTTATCAGTAGTTTCTCGACACGTTATGAGACTCACACCGGCACGACTTATTGGTTACTGGGGTCTGATATTCACCACCCCTACACTGGATATGCGACATATCAGACGAAGAGAACGAAATGTACGGTAGTGTTACTTATTAGATTCACACGGGCATGAACAGGCATGCTTGATGATCTTCTGATCACTCAATACTCGGGTGGCCGTTACGTTTAGCTAACCGCTGACAGCTTGTGGGTGTCTGATATGATCACCACCTACTGCCGGCTTATTGACGAGTCTTTAGAGTCCTACACAGAGGTTTCCTGGCTCAGGAAAAACGGAGTAAGAGCACATATGTGATATGTGCGGGACCGAAATTAATACGTGTATGTGATACCGTATTCTATTCTCGCGATATGTGATTTCGGCCGGTTATATATGATATAGCCGGGCCATCGGATCAAGTGTTGATTCGATGAAATGATACATATTATATTAGTCGGTTATATGTGATATAGCCGGATTATTAAATCAAGTGTTGATTTAATAATTTAATTTATAATTATATATTTGATATATTAAATTACATTAACTAATATATGCTCACTTAAGTTTTTCTTTTTCTCACTTTTGATACATTTAACATATATGTGATATATGTTTATTGTATTGCTTTCTTTTGTTACATAAATAATATATTTGTGATATATATTATTGTGACGTGCTAGGTTATACATGCAACATGGGCATATGAGACTCACACTATGATATATGATAATGGTAGGATTTTATTTATATTAAGTAATTCAAAATTGATAGGATATTTGTCATGGTTGAGCTTGGAAGAAGCTTGTAGAACCATTGACATGGTCCACCAATTTTGTTTTACCTAAGATACTTATTAACCTAACCCTTATCACTTAACCATGGTCTATTCTCTACGTGGGTTAGTGTATGACCTAAAGTCACCATGGTTGCATTTCTAACCTCACTCTCATTCATTCATCATCTTCTTCATCTCCCTCAAGCTCTCTTGCTTTTGTGAAAGTGAAGAAAAATAGTGAGAAATTAAATTATAAAGTGAGAAAAATTCTTACTTCATCATCCTCTACTATACTAACCATTTAGTTTGGGGTGTTTGCTTCACTGATTCCATATTAGTGAAGAGATTGCTTGAGTCCGTATTTTCTCGACATGGATCATCTTCGAATTTGAAGACTTCAAGCAAGTATGCATCATTCACCTGGTGAAGCCTCTCAAAAGTCTGGGAGTTCATTGATCGCAGCGAAGGGACCACAAGGAGCTATACAACTGAAGGACCGGACTACAAAGGTTGTAATCCCTACTTACTTAGATGTAAAGGTGTTTACATTATGTTATCGTATGATTCTCTAGTTAAACATCCTAAGTTAGAGTTCTTTAGCATGACAAAAATTTAAAAATGGCATGGACGATGCCTCCCAAAACCTTGCTGTAGTGCTCTAGAACCCTACACATATGACTCGGGACTGTACCAAAAAACCACTATTTTGCACGATCTCTTGAACGTGGTAAGGTGGAAATCAAAGCACAGTGGGAATCACACAAGACTCTATGACGATCTCGGGTCTCCAGACTAACCTGTACTAGTGCCACCATAGAACTGCTATCTGACGTGAGGTATAATACCATCTAGGAGTTCTCGGCGAGTCCTGTTCAGTGTACCCATTCCCCAATGAGCACCTGTGCACATTACCTGATGTCAAACACCAATGGTTATAGGATCAACCATCGCCCCATACAGGGTCAAGAATCATACACACTAGTCTACTGTGGAATATCGATGCCCCGTCTCGATACTCCCATGACTAGGAACAATTAAAGGATGTACTTACGGACTACCCTGGCCCCACTAGTATGATCTACATCATAATCCTGGTAGTCAAGTACCTCCTAAGGGCTTTATCATTATGAAACAGAGAGACAATAAGTATACATGTTAAGATAAAGAGTAACCAGATAGCATACTATCATGTCGAGCAAGAAAGTCCTCCCTATATATGTCCAAGCATTCACTATAATATACATCACATGTACAATAATGGACTTTAGGGCATACATATAACTAACAATCTCCTACTTGCACTAAGGCCAGTTGTTGTAGTATCTCATACCCAACGTCCCCTGAAGGTCTCTCTTGGGAAAGGCCTTTGTCAGTGGATCCGCTGTGTTATCCTTCGCGTCAACTCTCCTGACCTCGATCCTCTGGAGATCAACCATCTCCCTGATTAGGCGATACTTCCTCAGAATATGTCTGGATCGCTGATGGGATCGAGGTTCCTAGGCCAAAGCTACAACTCTATTGTTGTCACAATATCAATATTGGACGCTCAATGGTAGGAATGATGTTCATCTCATGAACAAGAAATATCCAGACAGCCTCTTTGGTAGCATCGTTTGAAGCGATGTATTCAGCCTTTATCGTCTAGTTCACAATGGTATCTAGCTTGGAACACTTCCAACATACCGTCCCTCAACTAAGGGTAAAAGAGAAAGCCCGAAACCGACTTTCAGTCGACCTTATCACTTCTGGAAAATCGAATTGGTAAAAGACTCCCACTGGAGTTCACCGTTACCAAACACCAAGAACACTTCTTTAGTGTTTCACAGCTATCAAGTGATTCTCCCAAGATCCGATTGATTCCTGATCACCACACCTAGTGAGTTAGCTACATCTAGTCTGGTACATAACATCGCATACATGACAGAGCCTATCGCCGAAGCATAGGGTATCCCTTATACGCGAGCTCTCTCCAAATCAGTGGGAGACATCATTTTGGAGAGAGTGATTCTTGAGTAAGTGGATGAACCATTACGCTTAGAATCTTCCAAACTAAACCCTTTTTAGTATGGTGTTAATGTATCTGGATTTAGGACACTCCCAACATCCATTTAGATCTATCTCTATAGATCCTAATCCCCAAGATGTAAGAGGAATTACCCAGATTTTCCTTGGATAATCCTTGTGATAAGAGGAGCATGACCGAGTGTAGCATAGGAAACCAATTTTTTATCAAGAGTATATCATCTACGTATAATACGAGGAATACAATCTTACTCTCTACAAACTTCTTGTATATACAAGGTTCATCTATCTTTTTGACGAAGTCAAACTCTTTGACCGCTAAATCAAAACAGATGTTCCAACTCCGCGATACCTGTTTCAACCCGGATGGACTTAAGAATAGCCACTGGAGAAAAGGTTTCATCATAATCCACACCCGGTTATATGACGAAAAACTTTTAGTACAAGTTTAGTTTTGAAAGTCTCAACTTTTCCATCTACATCAAGTATCTTTCTCAAAGATCCATTTGCTCCTGTTGGATTTTACCCCTTCTGGAGCAACATGCAAAGTACATACTTTGTTGGTGTATATGGATTCTGTTAGTTATATGTATGGCCCAGAGGCCAATATTATACATGTGATGTATATTATAGTGGATGCTTGGACATATATAGGGAGGACTTTCGTGCTCGACATGATAGTATGCTATCTGATTGCTCATTATCTTAACATGTACACTTACTGTCTCTCTATAACATGTTGATAAAGCCCTTAGGATGAGTACTTTATTACCAGGATTATGATGCAGATCATACTAGTGGGGCAATGGTAGTAGGTAAGTATATCTTTCACATGATCCTAGTCGTGGGAGTATCGAGACGGGGCATCGATATTCCAGAGTAGACTAGCGTATACGTTTCTTGACCCATATGATGGGCGATGGATGATCCCATATCCATTTATGTTTGACATCAGAGATAGTATACGGGTGCTCAGTGGAGACTGGGTACACTGGACGGATTCGCCGAGAACTCCTAGATGGTATTATACCTATCGTCAGAGAGCAGTTCTCTGGTGACACTGGTACAGGTTAGTCTGTCAACCTAAGATCGTCATAGTGTCTTATGTGATTCCCACAGTGCTTTGATTTCCACCTTACCACGCTCAAGAGATCATGCAAAATGATGGTTTTTGGGTACATTCCCGAGTCACATGGAGGCAATGAGCGATAGAAGGGGTTTTCGTCTTTCCCGGTATTGGGGTTGATGTTGCGTTATGCTCGATCGGCCATAACAGGAATTCCTGGCCAGGGTTGTTGAGATCTACTGGTATGTGTTATCAGTAGTTATTCAAACCGTTATGGGCCTCATATCGGGATGACTTATCAGGCT
The DNA here is from genome assembly GCA_030015575.1 of Agapanthus africanus. Lineage (NCBI taxonomy): Eukaryota > Viridiplantae > Streptophyta > Magnoliopsida > Asparagales > Amaryllidaceae > Agapanthus > Agapanthus africanus. The sequence continues at coordinate 212,978,556 of CM057350.1, read as the reverse complement.
ATTGGGGTCTGACGATTACCACCCCCAGGCTGTGATATGCGACGTATCAGACAAAGAGACCGGAATGTACGGTAGTGTTACTGATTGGATTCGCAGGAGCTTGAGCAGGCTTGCTTGTTGATCTTTTGATCGCTCAATACCCGGATGGCTGTTACGTTTAGCAGACCGCTTGCGGCTTGTGGGTGACTGATATGATCACCACCTACTGCCGACGTATTGATGAGTCTTTAAAGTGCTACACAGAGGGTTCCTGCCTCAAGCGAAACGAAGTAGGCGCACATATGTGATATGTGCGGGACCGAGATTAATTCGTGTATGTGATACCGTATTCTATTCTCGCTATATTTGATATTGGTTGGTTATATGTGATATAATCGGGCTGTCGAATCAAGTGTTGATTCGACAAGTTGATACATTTGATATTAGCCGGTTGTATGTGATATAGCCGGATTATTAAATCAAGTGTTGATTTAATAATTTAATATATAATTATATATTTGATATATTATCTTACATTAACTAATATTATCTCACTTAAGATTTCTTTTTCTCACTAGTGTACATTTAGTATATATGTGATATATATTAATGTATATCTTTTGTGTCATGCTTGATGCCACATGCTACATGGTTGTATGAGACTCACACCATGCTTATAATAATGATGGGTTTTATTTATTTAAAGTAAATCAAATTAGTTGGAAATTAGTCACATGGTTAAAGCTTGTAGAAGCTTGTGGAACCATTGCCCAAGTCCACTAATTTTGTTTTACTTGAAATTATTTATTAACCTAACCATTATTGTTAGTCATGGTTTAGTCTCTACAATTAGTTAGTATACGATATTAACTCACCCATGGTTGCTATTCACACCACTTGATTCATTCTTCACTTGCTTCATTCCATGAGAGCTTTCTTCATCTCCTTCCTCAAGTTTTCTAGTTTCATGAGAGGTGAAGAAAAATAGTAAGAAAATAATTTCTAAAGTGAGAAAAATTCCCACTTCATCAACCTCTTCTCTACTAGCCATTTAGATTGGGTTTTTTCTTCAAAAGTTCATCACTTAGAGAAGAGGTAGCTTGAGTTAGTGTCTCTTCGACATAGATCATTTTCGGCCTCGAAGACTTCAAGCAAGTTTGTTCATTTCACCTTTTGGAGCCTCACTAGAGTCGGGAGATCACTACTTGGAGCGAAGGGACTACTACAAGGAGCTATTGAAGTGAAGGACCGGTCTACAAAGGATGTATTCCTTGTTCACTTTAGATATAAAGATGTTTGCATGCTTGTTCGTTTAATTCTCTAGTTTAGATTCTAGCGTCAGGGTTCTTTAGCGCGCCAATTTTTGAAAACGGCATGGTCAATGCCTCCCGAAACCCAGCGGCGACACTAGGGAACCCAGCAGTGGTATCAGAGCCATGCTATAGAATTAGACGGTGTTTGTAGAATTACGAAACCGAAATACCTGAAACTAAAATCTAGTTTCTGTCGAAATTTTCAGAGTGTCTAAAAATTTTTTAAGCAACTGCAGAATGTTATATGAGATGTAACATGAACACCAAACAAAAACGAACCCATTTGGCCGATTTTGACCCGGCGACATTTGCAGAAATTCCAGCCTGGCCAGTCTGGGAATGCATTCTGGGCTTCGATATTGGTTTGTGTTCCAGTCTCTGGGTTTTAGTGTTTCAGGTGTTTCTTGTTTTTTCTAAAATTGCATGTGATGTTATCTTTGTGCAAAGGCAATTTGGAGTGTTTCGTAGTCATAATTCTAACATCATTTCGGGTTTTTTAGACGACGTTAAAAAGTTCGAACGGATATCAATAACCCATTTTTTCCTCACTAGAAATTTTCCAAGAGTTGGATTTTTTCCATGTTTAAAATCTTCAGAAAATCATGCAGGTGTTTTCTATGAACCCTCTAGAAGAACGAAACCTTAACTCGATTCTGTGACTGTCGGAACCACCACCAAACCCTAGGGTTTGTGGTAGTTCTGCGGTGCCATAGGTGAGGAAAGAGTTGACCCTTCTACGGCTGGTCCATAGGTGCTGTGGCATATTCTGGGTATTTTTTAAATTCCGCTCAAGTGTTGAGCTCTTAGGGAAATTTTGGGAATTTGTTGATTCGATCTAAAAGTTGAACACTATCTAGCTATCTGTGATTGGGTTACAATACTTGGAATTACAAATATTTAGTTTTGTGAAAACTAATTTGAATTTTATAAATCTAGCAATTTAGTCCCATTTGATCGGTTGCCACGGGATTTTGATGAGGATCAAAAGTCCGTCGCAATCACGTAGCGTACGCGGATACTCTCTGGGTAACCTTGCTAGATAGCCATGCCCCATATCCCCGACCAAGTGACTGTAGGAGAACCCCGTTGCCAAAAGCATCTGTTTAGGTGCTCGCGGCCGCGGTGTTCCGCCTAAGTGCACTTCGTCGACGGAATCGGGGGTGCGGCCGTCTACTAAATTTTCCGACGAGCATTTGATCAGGATGTCGGTAATCTTGTTGAATTACCCAACTAGTTATTGAAAAGTGTTTTCAATATCGAGACTAAAAGGCTAGGTTTATAATTGTTAGGCATGAAATTCGGAATATGAGATACTCTGGGCTTATGATGTCTAAAGAATTCATTTGGTTAGGTATGAAATCCAAAGTATGTGATACATTGGGTTTATGATGTCTAAGGTGGTTGCGGATTACAATTGTTGTAGTTTTTCACTTTCTTTTCTGCGACCGTAAGTGTAATATGTGGTGTATTGCCAGTTTCGTTGCTATATGTCAACGACAATTGGGATACGCATATTCACTTACGTTGATGACATGTGATATTATGTGTTGCTGTGATATGTTATATTGGATCGTCGTGTTTTGAATTAGCAGGTTTTTTTTATGTGAGATGAGAGTTTTTCATTTTCATTCGTGTAAGAACTTGTATGTAATATTATTTTATTGGGGCACTTCCAGGTTGAGGATGATGTCACCATTGATGTATATTATTGACTTTTCCGCATTAGGATAGACCCAAGGAGGATAGCACGAGTAACCGGGTTCTAGAGTCCAGTGGGAGACCATCTCGAGGAGTCGAGACTGGTCTCCTAACTCTAGAATTGGTAGGGTTGCTTGCCGCTCTCGTAGGGGTCTAAGGATGTGGGTTTGGCTATTCATCGCGATCGTGGAATCCGTGTTTTTTACTAGCTTAATTTAAAACACGGAATTCCTAGTATATCCAATATTTCATATGTGTTCTTCTGCTGCTGATATTCTGTGATGTGATCACTTGATTTTCTGAGATGAATGCTTTTATTATATATATGATATATAATAAATATTGCTGCTTTCATTTCTTCTGTGATGCTTAGGAAGCATAATTGATGGGACTTCATTAATGAGATTAATGAAATAAAAGAAACCAAAAATATTGCAGAATCTTGTTTTAAAAACTGGTAGCTCTAGTTCTTGCTTTGCACAGTGGTATTCCTTGTAGAATTTCCAGCACCTTATTCAATAAGGAAAGAGCCGAGATCCCTTCACTGGGAGTGACCTCTTTAGCGAAACTGGCAGATGCTACAACCAACTTGGTTTTGTTTTTGATTGCTTTTTTAGTTCATGCTTTGCATAGTGGTATTTGTGAAATATCCATCACCTCATTCATTGAGGAAAGAGCCGAGATCCCTTCCCCGGGAGTGACCTCTTTAGCATAACTAGTAAAAGACTCAAAACACTCCTTTTAAAATTCACTCGACACTACAACGATATCAAGATCATTACGCAAAGGGTTTTCTTAAAAACCTGTCGTAGCCCTCCATCATTTTTGATAAGGACTATTTAGTATTCATGCTCCGTTTGTTGACCTTGTCAAGGAGTAGTGTGCGGTAGCTGATTAGTGCTTATCTGCAAAGCATATGATGCGATTGAATTAGGGTAGTCGTGCGGCCTTGTTGACCTTGTCAAGGGTCGTGCGGGTGTGTTTAATTCAATCATGAAATGTACGGGTTGAACTTGACTTGCGATTTATAGTTTGTTGAACTTGTCAAGGTCATAAATCGCTTGGGGCAAAATATTATCGGGAATTTCAAGTGTTGAAATTTGCAATGAGATTGCATACCTTCTATGAAATAATTGGATCCCGATACCCACTGCGAGTAAGAGTTACTGCTAAGAGAGTTTTACACATTACAATTAACCAATCTAGTAGATGTCTAGAAAGGTGTTAATGGGGTTACGCCCCTGGGAAAACAAGGTTTATTTTAATTAGGTCCGTGTGAAAGCACGGGGAACCTCCCTCAAAGTACCGATACTGGCCTGGCCGAAAGATTTACGAACTTGTAGGGTGTAATTAATCCCGGCTAGTCTTACCTTTTAGGGTTTGAAGGAAGATTTGATAAAAACAGTGGGAGCCATCCTGAATAGATAAAATAATAACCAATCTAATCATGCAAGAAAATACGCTAGGTGTTTTCTTCTCTCTCTCTCTCCTGGTAGCGACCATGTCACACCATAATCAAGATAATAATATGGATGTATTGACCGAACCTACTTATTATACTGATCTGGGCAACGTTTGTTCCGCTCTATCTTATAATTGTTATAAGTCTGAGAAGGAAATAGGGGATTATCCGGATTTCCACGCAACCCAATCGAGAAATAAGCATGTTGATGCAAATTCGTCGGGTGTATTTGTTATCGAGAACTGTTTCTCAGTACACTCTACGTCCTGGGTATGAAATACCGGAACAGGATCCTACATATGTAATCTGTTGCATGGGCTACAGAAAGGTAGAGAACAGGGATTGGGTGATATGTCTCTATGTGTGGAGAATGGTGCAATTGTTGCAGCCAAATCAGTTGGCAGATATCATCTTGTATTACCATGTGGTAAATACATTGATTCTGAACAGATGTTATTACATGCCGAACCTGATATACAACATTACATCGGTTTCTTTATCCAGTTAAAGAAGAATATAATTTTGTATTGGAGGATAATATTGGGAACATTTTCCTGAATCAAGAGTTGATTGGATCAGGCATGTTATGTAATGGCATATACGTTCTAAATCAAACCAAAGTTCAAAGTATATAGAACAAACACAAGAGGAGTAGTTCAGAAATGAACAAATCCTTCTTGTGGCATTGTAGACTAGGTCATATCAATGAGACATGACCAGCTAAGTTACATAAGGATGAATATTTGAATCCCTTCGAATTTTCATTTTATAATACTTGCCAGTCTTGTCACAAAGGTAAAATGACCAATACTCCGTTTACTGGAAACAGAGAGAGTTATTGAACTCTTGGAACAGGTACATGATGATGTATATGGTCCTATGTCTACAAATGCCAGGCTTGGTTCTTTGTACTTCATTATATTCACAGATCATCTCTCAAGATTCGGAAATATGTTCCTGTTGAAAAACAAGTCTGAAACTTTTGAGAAATTCAAGGAATATAAGATTGAAGTTAAGAACCAGACGGGTAGAAGTATTAAAGTCCTTTGATAAGATTAGGGAGGCGAATACTTATGCATGGAGTTTCTGGATTTTCTAAATAGAGAATAGGATTCTCTCTCAACTTACTCCTTCGTATACACCACAGTACAACGTTGTATCGGGGCGGAGGTATCGCACCCTATGAGATATGGTGCGCTCTATGATGAGCATTGCTGAGTTGCCTGTTCTCTTTTGGGGTTACACACTTGAGAAGCTGCATACCTATTGAATAGGGTTCCATCCAAATCAGTGTCTACCACTTCATATGAGATATGGAATGGGAAGAGACAATGTCTTAAACGAGTTAAGATATGGGGCTGTCCGGAATATGTTGAAAGCAAAAATCCGGACAAACTCGAGGCAAGGTCGGTTATGCATAAGTTTGTTAGGATATCCCAAACATTTACGAGGGTATATCTTCTACCTAACTGAGGAGCAAAAGGTGTTTTGTTTCTCAGCATGCCACCTTTTTAGAAAAGGAATTTCTTATGAAGAAATTAGTGGTCATGAGGTAGAACTAAAAGGAGTTCCAGCTACACAAACTAACAGCTGATGATTTGTTGAAACCAAAGTATTCAATAGTCTCAAACGAACCTCAGCCTCTCCGCGAATCTGGTAAGGTTTCTCATCCACCTGAGAGATACTACGGTTTCCTCGATGACGGTGGGAGCGAGGATTGCATCATGGTAGATGATGACACAACTAGGTTCAGGCAGGCCATCATGAGTGGGGACTCTGTGAAAAAGCTGGATGCTATGCGATCAAATATGGAATCCATGTACACCAACAAAGTATGACTTTGAATGTTGCACCTGAAGTGGTAAACCCCATTGGGAGCAAATGAATCTTGAGAAGATTCTTGGTATAGATGAAAAAGTTGAGACTTTCAAAGCTAGATTTTTAGTAAAAGGTTTTCGTCAATAACCAGGTGTGGTTTATGATGAAACCTTTTCTCCGGTGCCTATGCTTAAGTCCATCAGGATTAAAGCAGGCATCGTGGAGTTGGAACATCTGTTTTGATGTGGCAGTCAAAGAGTTTGACTTTATCAAAAAGGTAGATGAACCATGTATATAAAAGAAGGTTGTAGAGAGTAAGCTTGTCTTTCACATATTGTACGTAGATAACATACTCTTGATAGGAAAGGGTTTCCTATGCTACACTCGGTCAAGCTCCTCTTATCACGAGGATTCTCCAAAGAAGATCTGGATGATACCTACTAGATCTTGTGAATTATGATCTATGGTGATAGATCTAAGTGGATGTTGGGAGTGTCCCAATCCAGGTACATTAACACCATAATAAAAGGGTTTCGTATGGAGGATTCTAAGCGTGGTGGTTCGCCCACTCACTGAGGAATCACTCACTCCAAAAAGATGTCTCCTAAGACTGATTTGGAGAGAACTCGCGTGCAAAGGATACCCTATGCTTCGGCAGTAGGCTCTATCATGTATGCGATGTTATGTACCAGACCATATGTAGCTGACTCATCAGGTGTATTAGGAATCAATCAGATCTTGGGAGAATCCCTGGACAGCTGTGAAAGGCATTCTCAAGTACTTGAGAAGCATTAAAGAAATGTTCTTGGTGTTTGGTAACAGTGAACTCCAGTGGGAGTTCTTTACCAATTCGAGCTTCCATGGTGATAAGGTCGACCGAATGTCAGTCACAGGCTTTGTCTATACCCTGAGTAGAAGGACGGTATGTTGGAAGTGTTCCGAGCTATATACCATGGCATACTAGACGATAAAGGCTGAATACATCGCTACCAACGATGCTGCCAAAGTGGATGTCTGGATAATTCTTGTTCATGAGATGAACATGGTTCCTACCATTGAGCATCCAAAAACTGTTATTGTGACAACAATGGAGTTGTGGTTTTAGCCTAGGAACACCGGTCCCATCAGCGATCTAGACATATTCTGAGGTAGAATCACCTTATGAGGGAGATGGTTGATCTCTAAGAGATCAAGGTAAGGAGAGTTGACGCGATGGATAATACGGCGGATCAACTCACATATGCCTTTCCCTAGAGAGACTTTTACGGGACTTGGGTATGAGATACTACAACAAATGGTCTTAGTGCAAGTGGGAGATTGTTAGTTATATATATGCCCTAGAGGCTATTATTATACATGTGATGTATATTATAGTAGATGCTTGGACATATATAGGGAGGAGTTTCTTGCTCGACATGATATTATGCTATCTGGTTGCTCATTATCTTAACATGTACACTTATTGTCTCTCTATTACATGTTGATAAAGCCCTTAGGATGAGTACTTGACTACCAGGATTATGTTGCAGATCATACTAGTGGGGCAATGGTAGTCGGTAAGTACATCCTTCAAATGTTCCTAGTCGTGGGAGTATTGAGACGGGGCATCGATATTCCAGAGTAGACTAGCGTATACGCTTCTCGATCCATATGATGGGCGATGGATGATCCCATATCCATTTGTGTTTGACATCAGAGATGGCATACGGGTACTCAGTGGAGACTGGGTACACTGGACGGACTCGCAGAGACCTCCTAGATGGTATTATACCTATCGTCAGATAGCAGTTCTCTGGTGACACTGGTACAGGTTAGTCTGTCGACACGAGATCGTCATAGAGTCTTGTATGATTCCCACCGTGCTTTGATTTCCACCTTACCACGTTCAAGAGATCGTGCAAAATGGTGGTTTTTGGGTATAGACCCGAGTCACATGGTCGCAATGAGCGATAGGAGGGGATTTCTTCTCCTCCGGTATTGGGGGTTCATGTTGCGCTATGCTCGATTGGCCATAACAGGAAGTTCCTGTCCATGGTTGCTGAGATATACTGGTAAGTATTATCAGTAGTTTCTCAAACCGTTATGGGCCTCCTATCGGCATGACGTATCAGGCTATTGGGGTCTGACGATTACCACCCCTAGGCTGTAATATGCTATGTATCAGACGAAGAGACCAGACTGTACGGTAGTGTTACTGATTGGATTCGCAGGAGTATGAGCAGGCTTGCTTGTTGATCATTTGATCGCTCAATACCCGGGTTGCTGTTATGTTTAGCAGACCGCTTGCGGCTTGTGAGTGACTGATATGATCACCACCAACTGCCGACGTATTGATGAGTCTTTAGAGTCCTACACAGAGAGTTCCTGGCTCAAGCGAAATGAAGTAGGAGCACATATGTGATATGTGCGGGACCGAGATTAATACGTGTATGTGATACCGTATTCTATTCTCGCAATATTTGATATTGGTCGGTTATATGTGATATAATCGGGTTGTCGAATCAAGTGTTGATTCGACAAGTTGATACATTTGATATTAGCCGGTTGTATGTGATATAGCCGGATTATTAAATCAAGTGTTGATTTAATAATTTAATGTATAATTATATATTTGATATATTATCTTACATTAACTAATATTATCTCACTTAAGATTTCTTTTTCTCACTATTTAGTATATATGTGATATATATTAATGTATATCTTTTGTGTCATGCTTGATGCCACATGCTACATGGTTGTATGAGACTCACACCATGCTTATAATAATGATGGGTTTTATTTACTTAAAGTAAATCAAATTAGTTGGAAATTAGTCACATGGTTAAAGCTTGTGGAACCATTGGCCAAGTCCACTAATTTTGTTTTACTGGAAGATATTTATTAACCTAACCATTATTATTAGCCATGGTTTAATCGCTACATGAGTTATTACATGATATTAACTCACCCATGCTTGCTATTCTCACCACTTGATTCATTCTTCACTTGCTTTATTCCATGAGAGCCTTCTTCATCTCCTTCTTCAAGCTTTTTAACTTCATGAGAGGTGAAGAAAAATAGTGAGAAAATAATTTCTAAAGTGAGCAAAATTCCTACTTCATCAACCTCTTCACTACTAGCCATTTAGATTGGGTTGTTTCTTCATAAGTTCATCACTATGTTAAGAGCTAGCTTGAGTTAGTGTCTCCTCGACGTAGATCATCTTCGGCCTCGAAGATTTCAAGTAAGTTTGTTCATATCACCTTATGGAGCCTCACTAGAGTCTGGGAGATCACTACATGGAGCGAAGGGACTACTACACGGAGCTATTGAAGTGAAGGATCGGTCTACAAAGGTTGTATTCCTTGTTCACTATAGATGTAAAGATGTTTACATGCTTTTTCTTCTAATTCTCTAGTTTAGATTCTAGCGTTAGGGATCTTTAGCACGCCAATTTTTGAAAACGGCATGGTTGATGCCTCCCAAAACCCAGCGGCGACACTAAGGAACCCAGCAGATTCCATCTCAGATTATTTTGCATCCAGCCCTTTCACAGAGTCCCCACTCGTGACGGCCTGCCTGAATCTAGTTAAGTCATCATCTACCATGATGCAATTCTCGCTCCCACTATCATTGAGAAAACCATAGTTTCTCCCGGGTGGATGAGGAACCCTGTAACGCCTTAGATTTCGGTTAGTGTTAGTTTAGACGTTAATGCGAGTATACTGTAAAATTTTACCAATTTGGATTCCTCACATTTTATAATATTTAATTAATAATTTATTATTATTTGTTATGCGCATGCACGCACGTGTGCACGTTAATGTGAGGGTTGGTTTTGTATTAATCTTGTTCTTAGCAACCATGTTAACTTAACCCTTAACCTAATCCTTGTTTTAATCTAATCCTTAACCTAACCTCTTGATATTTGTGTGAGAGGAGAGAGATATTTTTTTTGGAGAGAAGAGGTGGCATAGTGTGTGTGAAAGCATTAATGGTGAATTAATGAATGGGTGCACTCACCTCTTACTCTCACCTCTCTCTTTCCTTTTATCTTTTCCTTCTCTCTTTCTCTCACACTCATTTCTTTCTCATTTTCTCATTCCTCTCTCAACTCAAACTGAACACTGTCATTTCCTACACAAAACTTCACCAAATATACACAAAAACTCACAAAAATCACATCTTTGGAATAGTTTTGCCTCTTGGATGCCTAGGAGGTTGGAAAGCTAGGGTCTTTGAGTTCTTTTGGTTAGGTAATGATCTCTATCTGTTAGTTAAGTCTTTTTAATGTTGTGTAGTCTTGTAGTTTCAGTTTAGATCGTTTAAAGTTAGGTTTTGTGTAAATATCGTATTTTTAGTGTCGTTTGTGATATCTGTGATCTGCTGTGACCCCGAGAGTATACTAGAAAATCAAATAATGTAGTTGCGTTGTACCTGAGACCATGAGCCTTCACCTCAAGCACGAACACCCCTGCTCGGACTATGGTCGGCGACACTCCCTTGAAATCCGACGACCTCTGTTTTCATGTAGGGTTTTGGGTTGGATTTTTGTAAATAGGTATATGCTGTGGTTTAGGTGTGTTTGGTCTTGTTTGGCTGTTAAGTTTTCTCTGTATACAAAATCTGGGATCACATAGGTGGTTTCTTGTGTTACGACTACGTGCGATACGTTAACCGACACGGTCCGTGCACTTTATGCTGGTTTTGCTCTTGGGTTGGTTTCATAGTGTTGCTATGTATGTTAGCCACTAAACGAACACTTGGGAGTATATTTGAAGTTGGTGTTCGGTAAAACGTAGTGCGTACGTGTTTTTGGTCGTTTGCTAATATACACTTGTTTTATCATTTTATTGTTTTAGGTTCGCACGCGAGGACTTCGGGCGCTGTGAAGAAGGGGAAACAGGTGGTAGGCTTTACTTAGCCAGGAGCGTTGGTGAGTAGATTTAATATCTACAGGGGAATCGCCCGCATGGCGTAATGCGTCTGGGCTAGAGATGTTATAATATTGTCGTATATTCTATTTCATATCTAGAGTTGCGCATACACCTTTTTGCTTAGTTACTAGTTGTGCTTAGACTTGTACCCTTAGGATACTGCACTATTATTGATGGCTCATATTTCACGAGCACTGATTGTATGCCACACACACCGTCAATAATTTCCATGACACGCACAACACACATATAGATATGATATTGTTTGGTTAGGGAAATTGTGACATTGATTCATATTCCATTATGAATATGACATATAGCATACCTGTATACCTACTTGCTTACACATATGCCTTTTCATGCTTACATGCTAGTTACCTGTATACCTATATGGTATTATACTATTAGCGATAGGTATATTTCACACATAATGACATAGCTACATGTATACCTTGCATACATACTTCAATTATACCCGGGGGGTATATTACATCATTACTGATAGGTAGATACATATACCTTGCTATACCTTTATGTTTACATATGTATCTGGCTATAGCTACATGTTTACCTTTATTTGATGTTATATAGACTTGGAGAAATTAGGAACCGCATGATATTTATATTAACTTGTTGCAGTTAAATAGCGGCTTTTCTTTTATATGCTCGCATTACAGTTTTATGTTGCATATATGATATTCATGGATTTTCGCATTGAGATATGGATTTTTCTTGATATTTTCTGGATTTGAGAACCGTGGTAGTTTCAAGAAATTATGAATTATTTGAAAAACCCGGATTCTCTTGATATGATATTTCAGAATCCACCATGAGATTTATCGGTTCTGATATATATACCCCATGCGAGGAGCGTCGTGGGCTGTGTGAGGATACATGGTGGGGCCCGGAGGTACCCCGTGGCAAGAAAGGGATAGTCGATGTAACATGCCGATAAGGCCTGACAGGAGAACCATACCCGCCGGTGACAGTACCTATGACTCGGCGGTTATCGTGGGGATTCCGACGGGAGTCATGTACGTATGGATACGTCAAAGGACTAGGGTTGAAGCTGGGCACTCAGGTTTTCGGATAACCTATGATACGTACCTATCAGGATGCCAGTAGTGGTGACAACACCTGATAGATCAGCCTTTATGTGTCGATGCTAGACACTTGTTTTCAAGATATTTTTACTCCTAAGTATATATAACAGTGGAATGGGACGCTTTTATATATATATATATATATATATATATATATATATAATGGAACGCTAATATATATGTATACATATCAATTCATATACATCATCATACTTATTCATGCAAATATACTTTTAAGGATATAGGAGATTCCCTTGATATTGGATTCAGGATATAGGAGAATCACCTAATATTGGATTCAGGATATATAAGATTCACTTGATTCTGTACATTCAGGATATATGAGATTTACTTGATATTGTACATTTAGGATTTATGAGACTTATATGATATGAGAGCCAATTTGGGGGATGATTTGAGAATATTGGAATTTGGATTGTCTTGATGGACTTTGGTTACACCACGAGGTCAGGATTCCGTGGAAATGACATGTTTCATCCCATACTCCACATTTATTTTATATGCATTGCTTCATGTATTAGTTGTACCTGCTAGTGTACCTTTTCAAGACTGTTGCATATATAAATTGTCATATCATTGCTTCATGTATTAGTAGTACCTGATTGAGTACCTTACATGATTATTGCATACATATTGTCATATTATTGCTTCATGTATTAGTTCTACCTGCTAGTGTATCTTTCATGACTGTTGCATTCATATGACTTTTTATTGCTAATAGCTTACATATGTTAGATTCGCGCTGTACGTGCGTACTTGCGATCACCTGGATATATTATTTACTATTCACGAGTTGGCAACTCACCCCCGTTGTGCCACAGTGTTTTGCAGGTTGTTCTCCAGAGTAGTTGAGGAAGGCTATTCATGTATCTTATCATCTTTTGCGGTGGATACCGCTTCGGCTCACAGTGTGTGCAGTTTTGCTTTAGGTGGGTTTTGTGGTTATTCGTTCATGTTTATTGTATATTCGTTGTATCATGTACTCTCCATCTACCATTATCTTGTATGACTTAGATACTTGATGTGAGGACGATTTTTGTATATTATTTTGTGACTTGGAGTTCCTTATATGCAGTTTTATTTATATCGTCTTTTATTTCTTCGCTACGGCATCGTATATCTGTTGTGGTGGTTTTTTTCCGCCTTTGGGCGTGTTTTTTGCTCCCATTTGGAGATGCTTTGCTTATATTTATGTTGTACCCATTTTTGGGGCTAGTTTTTACAAAGGAAGTGCTGCCAAAATTTTAAAAGAAGAAAAGTTGGACTTTAAAGAATTTGGTTTGAAATTTAAAATTTTTAACAATGTTCTTATTTCTTACTACTTTTGATGGTTTAAATTGCTGGGTTTTCGGCTTACTTAAATTGCGTTACCGCTGTAGACGTTGCGTAGTTTAAGGGCCATCACATGCCAATTTCGGGTCGTGACAAAATTGGTATCAAAGCGCTAAGTTTCACCTTTCGGAGTGTAGGATGACCTTGGTATGATAGAGTAGGTAGCTTAAAGCTGAGTAACGTAGTGTGTGTATATCCGCGGCATACTCACGATGCGGTACTCCGCCTAAATTGACCTAAGTACTAATTTCTTGAAATTCCTTCTTTGATGATATATCCTTGTGATTCGATTACCATGTTTTTATCAAATCCTTTTTCCATTTATAGCCTTTGCCGCCGATGACTATGGGGACTCAGAGTGATGTAGCGAGGGCCGAAGTCAGAGTGGACTCGTGTGGGACGAGGACTGACCAGGATGGCACACTCGTTGCACAGGAGCAGATGGATTCTCCTTCGACAGATCATCTCGCTAGGCTTGTGGCAGATATAGAGGACTTGCTCCAGACGATGAGTTCATTGGTTGAGGCCATTCGAGCGCAGTGACAGGAGGTTGCCACCCCTGTTACCCAGTTGTTCCTTGCGATCAGCACACAGCATAGTGTTACGTATACAGCACCAGTGGATGCAGCCCCAGTTGACGAGGCACGATTTCCAGAGACTTTGAGAGTTCCGGAACAGTGGAGGACTCGTGCAGGTGTACCAGCCCAAAGACAGAGGCTTAGTCATCGAGACAGATTTCGGGTATGCCGCGGGAGTAACGGAGGCTTGGGACGAGGTCAGTCTTTTAGCTCGTTTTTCCAGGAGGGTCGGCAGCCATGGAGAGGATGCTATTGGTGTGGGGACCTTCATCACCACATCAGGCGTTTTCCCTAACACCACGTCAGGGTCGTATTCAGAGAGGTCGTAGACGTGGAGGGTTTGCTCAGAATGGACTGGTTGGCAGAGGAGGAGTTCAGCCAGTTGCGGGTAGAGGGCAGACACTAGAGTTTGCTTCTACTCATAGGGACGCGCGGGCGTCCAATGCAGAGTTTTCAGGTATTCTTAATTCGTATGTTCTTTTGATGCACTTGTTTGTTTTATACACTTTGTGCCGTGGTTGGGCCGAGAGTCATGTTAGCTAGATCAGCCGTTTGTTGTGTTAATTTCTGTCAGCGATTCTTTTGTTGCGTGACACGTATTTCTGTCGTGTGCCAATCCGATAGGAGATAGAGATTCGTCCGTCGTTGTGATCCTTCTAGAGATGTTGGATTTGACGTTCTCCTGGGAATGGACTGGTTAGCTACGTGCTAGGCATCTGTGGACTGCCGTGAGGAAACAGTCAGGTTTTGTTTTTCCCGGCAAGTCAGTTCTTGTTGTGTAGGGGGACAGTGGTGCCGCCTCTCACAGCTTGAATTCAGCCTTTTTCGCTAGTCAGCTTTTGAGGAGAGGATGTCAAGGATTCTTGGTTTTCATTCGTGGTACCGGAGCTACAGAAGGATTGTTGGACCAGGTTCCTATCGTGCGAGAGTTTTCCGACGTTGTTCCAGGTGAGCCGACGAAGCTTAGGGAGCTTAAGGATCAGCTGCAGAGTTGTTTATTGGAGGGCTTGTGTGTCTGAGTGTTTCTCTTTCGGGAGCCCCTATGCTGTTCATGAGGAGAAGAACGGCAGTTGAGGTTGTGTATTGATTGATCGTCAATTCAACCGGCTTAACGTGCGGATAGGTATCCTTTACCTCGTATTGACGATTTCTTGATCAACTCCAGTGTGCGAGATATTTTCTAAGTTTGTTTGGGATCAGGTCATCATTGGTTGCGGGTTCAGAGCGATGACATTCCGAAGACTGCTTTTTTGCGTGCTACGGGCAGTTTGTGTTTTGGTGGTGTCATTGGACTCACCAATGCCGTAGCAGCATTCGTGGATGTGATGAACCAGATTTCTTCAGGCCGTTCCTCAACTAGTTTATTGTTGTGTCATTGATGACATTCTGGTCTATTCCAAGAGTCGTGAGGAACGTGAGCTGCACTTGAGGATTTATTTTGCATATACTGGGAGAGCACCAGCTGTTTGCTAAATTCTCAGAGTGTTCCTTCAGGCTTGATTGTGTTGACTCCTAGGTCATGTAGTTACGGACGATGGTTTTCGTATGGTACGGACGAAGATCGAAGCCATACAGCTTTGGCCCAGACTTGTGTACGGGACGAAGGTCCGCAAATTTTTGGGCTTAGCAGGTTTTTACCGCCGTTTCGTACAGGATTACTAGTGTATCGCTGCACCGTTGACTGAACTGACCGGAGAGGAGGTTCCTTTTCTTTGGACTGAGGCACGCGTGCGGAGATTTCAGCAGTTGGAGACTCGGTTGACAACTGCACCAGTTCGTTCTTTGCTTTCTAGTTCGGGCGACTTTGTTGTTTAACTGTGATGTTTCGCGAGTGGGGCTCAATTATGCATTGATGTGACATTATAGAGTTATCGTTTTTGCTTCCCGACAGTTGGAGGAAATACGAGCAGGATATCCCACTCATGATCTGGAGATGGCCGCGGTGGTCGTGTGTTAGAGATTTGGAGACACTACTTGTTCGAAGAGTCGTGTCAGATTTTCATGGACCACCAGAGCTTAATGTACATCTTCGTGCAGCAGGTTTTGATTGTTGAGACAGCGCGGTTGGATGGAGCTTGTGGAGGATTGTGTCGGTGAGATCCTTTATTACCTGTGGCAAGGCGATTGTAGTAGCTAATGCTGGAGTCATAGGCCCGGGGTTAGCTTGTACCAGTTGTGCGCAGTTCAGAGACAGTCTTCTGCAGATTTACAATTCTTGTGCGATCATTGAGTACAGCTTAAGTTCGCCTCTACTAAGGGGACAGCTTGCTCATGTCCGCGCCCGTCCACTTTTCCTTAATCGTTTTCGCGAGGCATAGCCCGCCGATGCTCGTTTGTCAGAGATTCTTGAGCATACTCGGCTGGGTAAAGATTCAGAGTCCTTGATTTGTGACCAGGGTGTGCTATGTTTAAGGACGTGTTTGTGTGTACCTGATACTGTTGGGTAGAGACACGAAATCCTAGAGCAGGCACATCGGTCAGCTTTTTGTGTTCATTCAAGTTCCACCAGCATTTGACGTGACTTGTGAGATAGTTACGGATGGGCAGGGATGAAGCGTGATGTTTCGGATTTCGTTTCGAGGTGTTTGTCTTGTTGTGAGCTAGGTTGAGCATCTGAGACCGGCTGGAAAGTTGCAACCTTTAACTGTTCCAGAGAGGGAATGGGAGCTGATCTCCATGAATATTCGTTGTAGCGTCTACCCAGGTTTAGTCTAGGTGTGACTCCATTTGGGTGTCTATTGTCCGGTTATGCTCAGTTTGCTTAGTTGTTCTTTGTTAAGTTTCTACGTTGCACGGAGTTCCTTCGTGTGCTGTATCCAATAGAGGCACCCTGTTCGCTTTCCGTCTTGGGCAGGAGCTTCGGAAGCCTTGGGTACTGGTTGAACTTTAGCTCCGCTTTTCCATCCACAGGATGATGGTTTTTTGAGAGCGGGCTATACAGACTCTGGAGGATATGATTGTGCGTAAGTACTAATTGTTGTCGGCAGTTGGGATCGTCACTTGCCATTTTTAGAATTCTCCTTCGAATAGCAGTTATCAGGAGACATTCCAATTGGCAACCTCTAGGTTTTGTTTGGTAGGTTGTGTCGATCGCCAGTCTGTTTTTCTGACTCTGCGTGAGTAGAATTTTTGGACCCCAGCTAGTCTAGAGATTTCGGAGATGATCCAGTTGGTTCAGATCAGGATGAGAACTGCCCATTGCAGACAGAGATCTTATGCCGACCGTGTAAGTCGCAGACTTGAGTTCGCAGTGGGAGATCATGTATTCCTAAGGATTTTCCGATGAATGATGTGTTGAGTTTTGGGAAGCTTATCCCAGGATTGTAGGTCCTTTTGAGATCCTTAAAGCGAGTTAGTTTCCGTTGCCTATAATTTGGCACTTCCACCCAGATTATTGAGTTTTCACCCCGTATTCCTTGTGTCGATACTTTGCAAATACCTTCATGACATTTCTCACATGATTCGACACCAGACCATTTAGCTTAGACGTGATGTTTTCGTTCACCGGCAGCTAATTGTGTTAGTGGTTCGGCAGGTGGAGAAACTTCGGTCAAGGGTCTTGATATCTGTGAAGGGTTTTCTTGGGCGTAGCCGTATAGTGAGGTGATCACTTGGAAGGCTGCGAGCGAGATTTAGGTGTTTTGTACTCTTCTCTTGAAGGTACGCTTTGTGAAAATTTTAAATTCGGGGACGAATTTTTATAAAGGGGAGATTGTAACGCCTTAGATTTCGGTTGGTTTTAGTTTACACGTTAATGCGGGTTTACTGTAAAAAGTTTACAAATTTGGGTTTCTCACATTTTATAACATTTAATTAATAATTTATTATTATTTTTATGGGCATGCACGAACGTGTGCACGTTAATGTGAGGGTTTGTTTTGTGTTAATCTTGTTCTTAGCAACCATGACAACTTAACCCTTAACCTAATCCTTGTTTTAATCTAATCCTTAACCTAACCTCTTGATATTTGTGTGAGAGGAGAGAGATATTTGTTTTGGAGAGAAGATGTGGCATAGAGTGTGTGAAAGCATTAATGATGAATTAACGAATGGGTGCACTCACTTCTTACTCTCACCTCTCTCTTTCCCTTTATCTTTTCCTTCTCTCTTTCTCTCGCACTCATTTCCTTCTCATTTTCTCATTCCACTCTCAACTCAAACTGAGCACTATCATTTCCTACACAAAACTTCACCAAACATTCACAAAAACTCAAAAAAAATCATATCTTTAGATTAGTTTTGCTTCTTGGATGCCTAGAAGCTTGGAAAGCTAGGGTCTTTGAGTTCTTTTGGTTAGGTAATGATCTCTATCTCTTAGATAAGTCTGTTTAGTATCGTGTAGTATTATAGTTTCAGTTTAGATCGTTTAAAGTTAGGTTTTGTGCAAATATCATATTTTTAGTGTCGTTTGTGATATCTGTGATCTGCTGTGGCCCCGAGAATATACTATAAAATCAAACAATGTATTTGTGTTGTTCCTGAGACCTTGAGCCTTCACCTCAAGCACGAACACCCCTGCTCGGATCATGGTCGGTGACACTCCCTTGAAATCCGGCGACCTTGGTTTTCGTGTGGGGTTTTGGGTTGGTTTTTCTGGGTAGCTATATGCTGTGGTTTATGTGTGTTTTGTCTTGTTTGGTTGTTGAGTTTTCTCTGTATACAAAATCTGGGATCAAATAGGTGGTTTCTTGTGTTACGACTACGCGCGATACGTTAACCGACAAGGTCCGTGCACTTTATGCTGGTTTTGCTCTTGGGTTGGTTTCGTAGTGTTGCTATGTATGTTAGCCACTAAACGGATACTTGGGAGTATGTTTGGAGTTGGTGTGTCGGTAAAACGTAGTGTTTACGTATTTTTGGTCGTTTGCTAATATACACTTGTTTTATCGTTTTATTGTTTTAGGTTCGCAGGCGAGGACTTCGGGCGCTGCGAAGAAGAGGAAACAGGTGGTACGCTTTACTTAGCCAGGAGCATTGGTGAGTAGATTTAACATCTACAGGGGAATCGTCCGTATGGCGTTATGCGTCTGTGCTAGACATGTTATAATATTATCGTATATTCTATTTCATATATAGAGTTGCGCATACACCTTATTGCTTAGCTACTAGTTGTGCTTGGACTTGTACCCTTAGGACACTACACTATTATTGACGGCTCATGTTGCACGAGCACTTATTGTATGACACACACCGTCAATAATTGCCATGACACGCACAACACACATATAGATATGATATTGTTTGGTTAGGGACATTGTGACATTGATTCATATTCCTTTATGCATATGACATATAGCATACTTGTATACCTACATACTTACACATATGCCTTGCCATGCTTACATGCTACTTACCTGTATACCTATATGGTATTGTACTATTAGTGATAGGTATATTTCATACATAATGACATTGCTACATGTATACCTTGCATACATACTTCACTTATACCCGGAGGATATATTACATCATTAGTGATAGGTAGATACATATACATTGCTATACCTTTATGTTTACACATATATTTGGCTATAGCTACATGTTTACCTTTATTTGATGTTATATAGACTTGGAGAAATTATGAACCGAATGATACTTATATTAACTTGTTGCAGTTAAATAGCGGCTTTTCCTTTTTATGCTCGCATTACAGTTTTATGTTGCATATATTATATTCGTGGATTTTCGCATTGAGATATGGATTTTTCATGATGTTTTTTTTGGATTTGAGGACCGTGGCAGTTTCATGAAATTATGAATTATTTGAAAAAACCGGTTTCTCTTGATATGATATTTCAGCAGCCACCATGAGATTTATCGGTTCTGATATATATACCCCATGCGAGGAGCGTCGTGGGCGATATGAGGGTACTTGGTGGGGCCCGGAGGTACCCCGGGGCAAGAAAAGGATAGTCGATGTAACATGCCGATGAAGCCTGACAGGGGAACCATACCTGCCGATGACAGTACCTATGACTCGGCGGTTATCGTGGGGATACCGACGGGAGTCATGTACGTATGGATACGTCGAAGGACGAGGGTCGAAGCTGAGCACTCGGGTTTTCGGATAGCGTATGATACATACCTATCAGGGTACCAGTCATGGTGACAGTACCTGATAGATCAACCTTTATGAGTCGATGCTAGACATTTATTTTCATGATATTTTTACTCCTAAGTATATATAACAGTGGAATGGGACGCTGCTATATATATATATATATATATATATATATATATATATATTAGTGGAATGGGACGCTAATATATATGTATACATATCAATTTATATACATCATCATACTTATTCATGCAAATATACTTTTCAGGATATAGATGATTCACTTGATATTGGATTCAGGATATAGGAGATTCACTTGATATTGGATTTAGGATATAGGAGATTCACTTGATATTAGATTCAGGATATGAGATTCACTTGATTTTGTACATTCAGGATATATGAGATTTACTTGATATTGTACATTCAGGATATATGAGATTCACTTGATTTTGTACATTCAGGATATATGAGATTTACTTGATATTGTATATTCAGGATTTATGAGACTTATATAATATGAGAGCCAGTTTAGGGGCTGATTTGAGGAAATTGGGATTTGGATTGTCTTGATTGACTTTGGTTCCACTACAAAGTTAGGATTCCATGGAAATGACATGTTTCATCCCATACACCACATTTATTTTATATGCATTGCTTCATATATTAGTTGTACCTGCTAATGTACCTTTAATGGCTGTTGCATATATATATCGTTATATCATTGCTTCATATATTAGTAGTACCTGATTGAGTACCTTACATGATTATTGCATGCATATTGTCATATTATTGCTTCATGCATTAGTTGTACCTGCTAGTTAACTTTCATGACTGTTGCATTCATATGACCTTTTATTGCTATTAGCTTACATATGTTAGATTCGCCCTGTACATGCATAATTGCGATTACCTGCATATGTTATTTACTATTCACGAGTTAGCAATTCACCCCCGTTGTGCCACAGTGTTTTACAGGTTGTTCCCCAAGAGTAGTCGAGGCAGGCTATTCATCTATCTTATCATCTTTTGCGGCGGATACCGCTTCGGCTCACAGTGTGCAGTTTTGCTTTAGGTGGGTTTTGTGGTTATCCGTTCATGTTTATTGTATATTCGTTGTATCATGTACTCTCCATCTACCATTATCTTATATGACTTAGAGACTTGATGTGAGGGCGATTTTTGTATGTTATTTTGTGACTTGGAATTCCTTTTATGCAGTTTTATTTATATCGTCTTTTATTTCTTCACTACGGCGTCGTATATCTGTTGTGGTGGCTGTTTTCCTCCTTTGGGCGTGTTTTTTGCTACCGTTTGGGGATGCTTTACTTATATTTTTGTTGTACCCATTTTTAGGGCTAGTTTTTACAAAGGAGGTGCTGCCAAAATTTTAAAAGAAGAAAAGTTGAGCTTTAAAGAATTTGGTTTGAAATTTAAAATTTTTAACAATGTTCTTATTCCTTACTACTTTTGATGGTTTAGATTGCTGGGTTTTCAGCTTACTTCAATTGCGTTACGCCTGTAGACGTTGCGTAGTTTAAGGGCCGTCACGTGCCAATTTCGGGTCGTGACAGAATTAGAAGACCAGTTGTATATTCTTTCGACCTTCAAGTCGCGCGTTGTATTATTATGTTTTTCTTGATGATTTTGAGTTTTCTTTTGAGTTTTGATCCTCGTCCTTCGGCATTGTATATTATATTGCTTGCATAGTTGTGACCGCCAATTGGCGAAGAGCTAGCTCCCGCTTGGGGATGCCTTTATTCATAGTATGCATGTTGTACCCTTTTAAGGCCAGTATTTACAAAGGAAACTCTTCCGAAATTTTCAGAAAAGACTTGAGCTTTTAAAAATGCATACTTCGGCTTATGTTGTTAAACAACTTGCTTTAAAATTAAACTTTTCCTTATTTCTTCATTTAAATGGTTTAGATTTCTGGGATTTTTGGCTTACTTGAATTAGATGGGGTCCTATAGACTTCATATGATTCAAGTGCCTGTCACGTGCCATTTCGGGTTGTGACAAAGTTGGTATCAGAGCGCTAGATTAACCTTGGTTCGAGTCTATTTTTGACTATGCGGAGTCAAGGGCATTTATAAATATCCGGAACCTAGACTTGACCTTACGAAACTTAGCCTTGGTCGAGGGGGTATTAGATCCGAACTTTCGTCCTATATGTTGACCATGGTTGATGGAGTAGGTGACTTAAGGAGAGTGACGTACCGTGTGTATATTCCGCGACATACTTACGATACGCTACTCCGCTAAAGAAGCCTTAGGATGTACATTTCCTTACACAACATTATATTCATTCCTATGATCTATCCTCATCGATATTGGTTTATGGTTTTTGCCGCCACGATTACATGGGCAGAGAGAGCTACGGCTAGAGTTGCGTCAGCACGAGCTCGTCACGGACAAGGACTGACCAGGGCGTGATTCCAGGGACATACGATTGCATAGATGTATCGTCTTATTGTGTTTTTTTCGCTCCATGAGCATTTGATGGATTGCTTCTACAAATACCTCAAACGTGCAGATCAGCACCAGAGGATTGGGCCACTGCTAAAGGCCAGCCAGAATGTGATGGCCATCAATGCACCGATGATTCTTGATGATTGAGGAACTGTTCAGCGTGCGGACGAATGATTCAGTTGTTGCTGTGACTGACGAGATATTGCCCCAGATGTTTGAAGCTATTGCAGCACGAATTTATACTTAGAGATATGATAGAAGGTCGCTAGTCACCCAAGGATGAGGGACTAGGATATGTGGTTTGTTTCCATACCCCGATGTGAGGTCAACAGATTGATTGATTCCAGCTAGAGGAGACTTCACGCAGGTACGTTGGGAGTCAAAGGAAAACGATCGAATGTCAGAAACCCGTTTTCCAAGTTTAAAGTATTCGTAAAAATATGCAAGTAATTCCGTGGACCCTCTAGAAGAATGAAACCCTAACTCGATATAATGACCATGAGAACGCTTTGAAACCTTAGGGTTTACAGCAGTTCCGTGGTGCCATTAATGAGGCTTGGGTTTGCCCTTCTACGGTTGGTCCATAGGTGCTGTGGCATGTACTGGATATTGTTAAACTGTACTCACGATGTTGACCTCTTGGGGGATTATGGAACTTTGATTAATCGATTGAAAGGTTCGATATCATTCGGATATCATGTGATGGGATACATTACTTAGGAGACTCCAGATACGAGTATAGCCGTTGGAGTGCAGTCCATACAGCCACAAAGAGACGAGTCCGAGTCAGTCGACATTAAAGAAAAGTGGAGTAAGAGGTTCGTGCGAGATCTTGATGAGATGGTGTTTCACTCTGCTGACATCAGAGGTGTGATACGCATGCAGAGGCGTTGTACATGGATATATCTTCTAGAAGGAGTCGCGATGAGTATGCAGCCGTTCCGGAACAAGAAATAGATTTAGTAAAGAGTAATAACTTCCAGGCAGTTCGGCAGAAACAAGATTTGGGTGAGACTTCGACAGAACCTTTCTGGAATACTATACGAGAAGACTTGGACCAAAGATCGGTCAAATTACGCACACTCAGTAGGCTAGAGTTCGGCATCGTCGACGAGATATGTTATCAGTGACCATGATAGTTGGCCAAAGATCTTTAGAGAATGTGCCAGAGCGGGACTGTTTCCGCTATCCTGGATTTCGGTATTTTGGGCGATTTATTTGCATGATTAAGATTTTGTGCACCACAGTTCCACTTGAATTCAATTTGATGTCATTCGAGATGTTGATTTTGATTTCATACCTATGGTATACACGTGATTTGACTTGTGCTTTCGGCATAGTTTTCATGCACTTTTAGTATTTTGATTCGATTTATGGATACTGATGCACATGGCTGTGATATTATATACCACGGTATACCTGATTTGGATTTGGATTGAAATGTGTTGAATACCGTCAATTTCGATTGTGATACTCGATATTTGTTTTCGTGCACCTTGCACACTTGATTTGGATTCTTACGTATACTTGACGCGCTTGATGCGATATTGGTGCACACCAGATGCACTGAATCGAGATTCTTCGTGAATATCAGATGCACCTGATATTGCTGTCAGGAACACCCGTTGCCTTTGACAGGTGTTTCGTGCACACCCGTTGCACTTAGATTTTGCTTCTGTGCATATGTATGGCACATTCACTGATTTCGATTTCCGTCCGCACCAGACGTACGTGGCATTCTTATATACATTTTGGGATTGATTATTTTTTAGCAGTATGTTTTATGATATTTACGATTTGGTTTAGTGACTGAGCAGGACTAGTCCGAGGATAGTACCTGAATATATTTTTACATTCATTGATAGTTATCGAAGGGATTTTCAAAAAGGAGTTATAGTCTCAGTATTTACCGACGTGTCCGAGATGACACGAAACATTTAACAAAGGAAACCCTTCTAAATTATTTTTCAAAACGACAGGATGTGTATGTTAAACAAAAGGTATATATATATATATATTCTTATTTTCCTACAATAGACGTCCGCCGCTATGCAGTGATACACGCATCGTACAGCGACTTGAAAAGGTTTGGCATGCATTTCATTCAGATGTTTTGACGAGTTTACACCGACGCGTACTATGTATATGTTATAGTTTATTGTATATCATATTGGTTTTCGTATTGGGCTTTGTCACGTCCCGCTTCCCAGAATACGGAATACAAGAGTGACAAAGCCAGCCATGCTCCTACGAACAAGGAGGAATCCTGTCGTAGTCACATTTTGGCTTCTAGCATTATATGGTAATCAGTAGAATACAATACGGGTAAAGAGAATGCAATCACTAAAACTATAAGATATAAAGAGATTTGAGCTCGAAGGAAGTAAACAAGAGAGCAACTAACCAGGAATATCAGTGGGGAAATGTAACTGGTCCACAAGTCTGGATCTTCACGGTCTTCTCGAGATCGGACAATCCACCTCTATCACTGAGAAAGCATACTCAGGTCGTCAGAGCGACACAATAGCAATATTATAGTAATAACAGAAGACAAGAAAATAAAAGTAATAATGGTGGAGATAAAATGCAGGTAATCACTATGTCACTAACTGATGCAAAGTATAATTTGTGTCCCTATCAGTCTTTAAGTCATGTTTGAAATCGAGTTGTGGAAAGTAGGATCATGTTTAACGAGGGTCTCGTATATACCCGAGACTATGGCCCGCTATCGCTCGGGATATAATCCTGTCAGCCGGACCGCTAGGCCCAACCTAATATATATAAGAGTCGTTGTTCGAATGATCATCCTCTAAATCACTGTCCTCGCTAAATACGATGTTCTTTCCACTTCGATTTCCCCTTTTTCCCCAGGTTTACACTATTTATGAGTATGGTCTAGTCGTGTACAAGTATGCACCAATAACACAATTTTGTCACTGTTCACTGTATTATTCACTGTCACGAATCATTCACTTTTTCATTGGCGTACTTGACACTCCTAAACCAATACCATTCACGCACGATAATGCATTGTACACTGAATATTAACGCACACTATAACTGTGTGTATGGCAATCGGGTAAGATATGTGCATTTATATTGTTAACAAGTCATGTGTAATATGAACTATTATGCACCTTATGAACTTATAAAAATTACATTAAATCATACGTTCAAAATTCAGTGAAATGATACAAATACGATAACAAGTTAACTCAGTTGGAAGTTCAGTAAAATTTATTTCAGTGCAATCGGATTTCGGGTTTGCAAGTTACAGCCGTTTCATTTTAAGTGTTCGCTGTAGGAAGTTCAGTTTCTGAACTGAACGTCCTTTTTGCGACACAATTTCACCCTGTTGGGATAAAAATTTAGCGACTCTATAGTTGAATGAAATTTAGGTTTTTCAATAGGGTTTCCAACGCACCATACGGATTCTCAATCGCGCCTCTACGTCAGAAGTTATGTACTGTACAGTCATAGGGTGTCAGTTCTGTTCCTGTTTGGGACTGCTATACATCATGTTCGTTTCAATTACAGTTTAAATAGTAAACGACAGTAAAAAGGGGTGAAACCACTTTCATTATTTATATAACTGTTTCATATTCACTAAAGTATAGGGTTCCACAATGTACAAGTTCAGGAAGAAAAGGGGTAAGCATTACGAGATAGAAATCAACAGCAAGAGCTGCTCTGGACTGCAGTCCAGAGCCGCTCTCCGAACCAGTTTCTGTCGTATTTTCAGCATAGAAACAATTTAAAACTTTCATGGGGTTCCAGGTCGTCAAGTCGGATTCGATTTGAGCCCTTGAACACATCATTCCAATTTGTAAACAATTAATTATGATTTTTACAAGTTTCAGACGCGGGAAATTTTCAGTTTTAACGGGTGTAATTGGGGATGGCCGTTCACGTCAGTAAGGATTATATTTTCCAGTCAAATTTTAACACAATGTTCATTGCCACACGGGCCGGATTATATGATCAATTTCCATCAGTTTAATGAAAAGTTCGTTCGGGTTCCATGTCGAACACATACACTATATTAAGTCGCACGAAGTGTTTATGTGGAATTTAACGGTATTTCAAATTTTAATAAAACAAATAGCATGAAGAAAGTAGGTAACTTGCCTGGAGACGCGTTGGAGACGAACGGCAGCGGCAACGGCACGAACGCGCAACGAACGGCACGGCTAGGGTTCACGGCCTCAGCTCGAGTTTGGGTTCGTCGTTTGAGTTGCCCGGGGGATGGCTCGTGATCACTGGAGGCGGAGTGGGGTGCTGTGAAGCTCCTGGGGATGTGCTGGGGTCGGTGGTGGTCGGCGGAGGTAGCTCCGGCGAGGGTGCGGCAGTGGTGTTGAGGTTGCAGCGAGGGAGTGAGGTAGTGGAGGGGCTCGGGTTTTGGAGGTGATGGTGATGATGTATAGGGGTCGATGAGGCAGTGGGGAGCTCGTCGGCGTGAGGCTGTGCAGGGGAGACTCGGTGACGAGGAGGGTGCAGGGGAGGCTCGGCAAGTAGGTTGGGTTCCGGCTCGGTGGTGCAGGCGAGGTGGGGAGGTGAAGTGGGGTTCGAGTTTTGAAGAGAGAAGCGAGGGAGGAATGACGAGGTGATTTAGGTGGGCGGCGGCGGCGGCGGGGTGCAAGGATGAAGCAGGGGGTTTTCTCTTTTGAAGTGAGGAGAGAAGAAAGAGATCGAGTGTGAGGAGGGAGAGAGCTAGAGAGACGAGGAGGGGTTAAGGAGCTTGCGAGCGTGCGCGGTCGTGGTCGACGATCATGGAAACGTGGTCGCGAGCGGGACGCGGCGAAGCGACGTGGGGAGCGCTGAAAGAAAATGAGCGGGAAAAGTGAAACGAAGTGGGTAAGAGGGAAG
This sequence comes from Agapanthus africanus, assembly GCA_030015575.1. Taxonomy (NCBI): domain Eukaryota; kingdom Viridiplantae; phylum Streptophyta; class Magnoliopsida; order Asparagales; family Amaryllidaceae; genus Agapanthus; species Agapanthus africanus. The sequence continues at coordinate 212,950,934 of CM057350.1, read as the reverse complement.
CGAGCGGGTCGGGTCGGGTTGCCTTGGGTGTTTGGGTATGGGAGCGGGCTTTAGGGAAATGGGCTGGGCCGGTGTTGGGATTTATTATTTGGTTTTCATTATTTGTTTTCATTGGCTGGGCTTGGGGAAATGGATTTATATATATGTTTATTTAGAATTTGCTTTTTATTCTGCTGGGCTGGGGTTTATTCATGTGTATTTAGTTTTTGTTTTTATTTGTTTGGGCTTTGATTTTTTAAATTAATTGTTTAGGAAAATTAAATACTAAAAACTTAAGCAACCAATTTTATGCAAAATTACGAGGAAAGAGAAAACATCCGGGGGACTGGGGAAATATAGAAAAGTTTCTATAGGTGGGAACGGGGATTTGCAGGCTTTGACATTGGTGTCTTCACCATAACTCCGATGATTGCGGGATGCTTGACGGAGTTTTGATTTGGTTTATATACTCGTTTTCATGCGCATGCATTGCGCTACGATGTATTTCATGTATTTATGATTTCGGAGCCCCGACGACTTGATCTTTCTACTGAAATGTTTTAGTATTGAGGGGTTTAAAGTTTAAATTCGGGGACCGAATTTTTTTATGGGGGGTTGATTGCAACATTTCAGAAAAATAAAATATTATTTTGGGGAATTTATATAATTAAATAATAAATATTATGAATATTTTAATATTGCAGTATAATTAAATACCGATAAATTGGGAAATATTTGGAAAATTATAGGAATTACTGAAATGAGGGCGTTTTACATGATTTTTGAAATTATAAATTCTTTATAATTAATTATATTCCATTTTAATACTAATCGCGATTAAATATCACTAATCGTGCAATAAGCTTGATTTGTGCACATGACATGAACCATGTCATATTACACATTTGTTACATTTTCTACCATGGGTTTTTCATTATTTTTCATGCATGGGTTGATTTTTAATTGAAAGGAAAACAAAAGAAAAGAAAATAGAAAAAAAGAAAAGAAAAAGAATAAACAATAAAGCATGGGCAAGAGAGAGAGAGAGAGGTGAGGGGTTTAGTTTGACCATGGTCATTTGTTTCATTCATCGTCCTCATCATTTCTTCTTCTTTCTTCCCCCATGGCTGCCCCCTCTCCTCCACCTCCTTTTACACCTCACTTCACCCTTAAAAACAACTCAAAACCATACACCCTCTTCACTAAAAACATGCACAATCTCACTACAAGCATTTTGGACCAAGAAAAATCGGATTTTGACCACTTGGGGCAACTCAAGAATTTTGTTAAGTTGCCAAATGAGGTAATTCTTTCACACTAAGTGTAGTATTTCATTTGCTTTAGCATCCATACATATTTAAAGTTTGTTTAGTGAGGTTTAATAAACTTAGAAAATTCTAGAAGAGGTTTTGAAGGATTCTTGAGTTGTGATAGTGCTTGAAGTTTAGTGGTGACCTTAAACCCCCCTCAGTGTCTAGAACCCAGACCAAACCTTAACTGAAACCTGAAAACCCAAATCTGAAACTTTCAAATGTCGGTTTGTGTATGATTTGGTGGCCTACAGGGAATCTGGAGTGAACCGGGACTTTTACTAAGAAAAAAAACAACCTCAGAGACTTAGATTAGACACTACGAGACCACGTTGTGATAACGAACCCTTTCCATGCAACCAAAACCGAGGAGGCAGAATTTTAGGGGCTTGTGGCCGGCCACATTGATGAATTTGGTGTCCAGGTTTCTTCTTTAGCTCATATGCCCCCTATACAACACCCCAGTACTGTTTGTTTAAACCTATTTCACCTGAACTAAAATCTGGAGCATGTTTTCATGAGTTGCTGTATTGTTTTTGTAACTTGTCATTGCTTGAAGTTTTGATATTTGGTTTTATCTCGGTCACTTGACGTTTATACGTCTATATCGGGTGTTGTTTGGTTGATTTGCCTGAGTAGACCATAGGTTCTAACTTATGTACGATTCGTGTGTCGTTTTGGTTTTGAATTGGGTTTTAATGTGGCCCGATATGTTATGATATGTAGGTACCTCCGTGAGGACTTCGAGATGACCAGCAAACGCGTGGCGACATCGGCATCGGCAAGTGAAGATCAAGGTGAGTAGATATATATTTATGGGGGAAGTCGGGTGGATGGCGTATAGCACCCCCGCAGTTTCGTAGTAAAGAACGCGAATGCGTTATGATATATATATACTTATGTGTATTGAGATGTGTATACTTAGTAAGAAATGCTAGGTGACTTTGATATAGTTTTAGCATACTTGTAGGAAAACGCATTTAGTTAGTTTCTTAGTCGCGAACCCTAGAGTAGTGATTTGCATACACGCATACATTTTATTTCTTGTATGTATATGGGGATATGTATATATATACACATAGGTATGGGACTATATATATATATATATACACACACACACGCATACATATACATGGATGATGAGGATAGTATGTTGTACTTGGAGATGAGTCGATGTGATTGGGTATGATGCCATGAGATCGGTGATGTGATTTGGTTCGTATTTTGAGATACGATATGATTTTATAGCGGATCTTTCGATGATGTGTTTTCAGACACACACATATATATTATTGACGGTATCGGTATGTAATAGACGTAGATCAGTACCCAGCTCATGATATATGATGATAAGGATACCAGTTGAATAATGAGATAAATGTGATATTGACCCTACCCTGATTTGGGATGTCGTATGATGGATTTACCGTACGAGATATAATTATGATGATAGATCTGCACTCTTGACTCGAGAATGTCATATGATATATATATTGTATCGTACGCGATACTATTGAGACGAGATCACCAACTATTGTATATATATATAGATCGACTCAGATTTAGGTGGATTTCCTTACCCTTTCGACTAGTCTGTTAGTTTAGTCCTGTAGTTACTTAGTATATGTTAGACTGATCACAAGTCATACTTATTTGCAAAACTAACGAATCGTGAGTATTTTAAAGACAGACCAAGGGATACTACGGATATTTCAAAAGATGCACTTTTTCATAAAAACACCGTAGCCCAATTTTCTAAACACCACAATTCGTGCGATTTCAGATATCAAAAACTGTATGACTCGTATATAGCAATGTATATTTCATTATTGCTGCATTTACTATTCATTGCCATTTATTCTGCTGTTCGCATTGCATTGCATGCCTATATATATTTTCATGAGTAATGATGAAACCTGTTGTTAGGACACCCCCACCATTACCGATGATGCGTATGCTCCACGTACACTTGCTTGCCGGCTCACACACATCTTCATCGGTAATTGCTATGTCACGTACACTTTAGAGAATATTATTTCATTGACATAGCTTTCTAGCTGATAGTTCCTATATGTTATTGCTTTTATGTGCTAGTTTAGATATTGCATTCTTTATTTAGATACCCATGCATTTTATATTCATTTGTCATGCAATATTATGGGCCAGTCTGGATTGCCGGAGCCCAGTATTCACTGTTATTTATACTAGAGATTGTTATTTCGGATTTCCATGAGATTTCTGGATTTGGAGAAACCGCAAGGATTTATAAAACGTATTATCATTTTTAAAGATACAAAAGTGCGGTTTTCTCCTGATATCATTTGAGATATGTCCACCATGAGTTTTCTCGTCTCTTGAGCGATATCATACACCCGATTCGAGGAGGAGGAGGAACCGTCTGTGGGTGCATGGTGGACCCGGTACGGTACCTCAGGGCGAGAAGGTCGCAGATGATGGCGTTGAGCCTGAAACAGGGGAGCACTACTGACCGGTGATTTTATTGTGACGCGCCGGATATCCGGAGGATACCGACATGGTCTTTTATTTGAGTATTTGGGCCAGTCCGGATAGCCGGAGCCCTAGATATTGAAATTTGATGATACAGGCCAGTCCGGATAGCCGGAACCTGAGATATTGAGATTTGATGATATAGTCCAGTCCGGATAGCCGGAGCCTGAGATATCGAGATTTGAGATTTATATTTTGTGTCGATGATTGACACTGATTTTCTGCATGATTTCATTGATGATACTCGATTTTATACAGAAATCTCATTGAGATACGAAAACAGTTTCCACGTTTAGATGCATTCTGTTTTCATACATTCATACATCATATTTATGATATATTGCTAACTGAGACACTGACACGAGCACATGGGATTACACTTATGCATAGATGTTTACCCTTGCCATTTTATTATGCTTCAGGCCATATCATTATTTGAGGATATTATGATCGTATGACCTAGGATTGAGTCATACATACGATTTCTGCTCGGTGATGTTTTCTACTCACGAGTTGGCAACTCACCCCCGTTGAGCCACAGTTTCTTGCAGGTTTTGCCGTACAGGTTTTCCTTGGCGGCTTTGCCGGCACATTACTTCATTCCGGGTGATTGCTTTGGTAGGTGGGTTCACTCGCATCGTGACCACCATTGTACTTTATTATTTCTGTTGTATCGAGTAAACTCCATCAACCAGACTTATATTAATTTATTAGACTTAGAAGACCAGTTGTAAATTTTTTCAACCTTAGAGTCGTGCATTCTATTATTATGGTTTTCTTGATGATTTTGAGTTTCCTTTTGAGTTTTGATCCTCGCCCTTCGGCGTTGTATATTATATTGCTTGCGTGGTTGTGACCGCCAATTGGCGAAGAGCTAGCTCCCGTTTGGGGATGCCTTTATTCATATTATGCATGTTGTACCCTTTTGGGGCCAGTATTTACAAAGGAAACTCTGCCGAAATTTTCAGAAAAGACTTGAGGGTTTAAAAATGCATACTTTGGCTTATGTTGTTAAATAACTTGCTTTAAAACTAAACTTTTCCTTCTTTCTTCTTTTAAATGGTTTAGATTTATGGGATTTTTGGCTTACTTGAATTAGATGGGGTCCTATAGACTTCATATGATTCAAGTGTCAGTCACGTGCCATTTCGGGTTGTGACAGATTCGATCGAAATGTTTAACATTGTCTAGCTATCTGTAGAATGTGATACAATATTTGGAATCCACATTAATCGGTTTTGTGAAAACTGGTTTGAATTTTATAAATCTAGCAATTTAGTTTCATTTAATCGGTTGCCACGGGATTTTGATATGGATCAAAGCTCCGTCGCAATCACGTAGTCTATGTGGATACTCACCGGGTAACATTACTAAATAGCCATGCCCCATAGCCCCCACCAAGTAACTGTAGGAGAACCCCGTTGCCTAAAGCATCCGTTCGGGTGCTCACGACCGCGGTGTTCCGCCTAAGTGTACTTTGTCGACGGCATTCGGGTGCATCCATCTAATAAAGTTTCCGACGAGCATTCAATCAAGATGTCGGGAATCTTGTTGAATTGCCCGACTTGTTATTGAAAAGTGTTTTCAATAACGAGACTAAAATTTGGGATTTATAATTGTTAGGCATGAAATTCGGAATATGAGATATTCCAGGTTTATGATCTCTAAGGAATTCATTTGGTTAGGCATGAAATCCGAAGTATGTGATACCTTAGGTTTATGATGTCTAAGGATGTTGCGGATTCCAACTGTTATAGTTTTCACTTTCTTTTCTGCGACCGTAAGTGTAATATGTAGGGTATCGCCGGTTTCGTTACTATATGTCAACGATAATTGGGATACGTATATTTACTTACATTGATGACATGTGATGTTATGTCTTGCTGTGATATGTTATATTGGATCGTTGTGTTTGAATAGCCGGGGTTTGTATGAAAGATAAGAGTTTTTCATTTTCATTCATGTAAAATTCAATGTTTGTAATATTCTATTATTGGTACACTTCCGGATTGAGGATGATGTCACCATTGTTGTATATTATTTACTTTTCCTCATTAGGATAGACCTAAGGTAGGGAGCACAAGTAACCGGATTCTAAGGTCCAGTGGGAGACCATCTCGAGGAGTCGTGACCGGGTCTCCTAACTCTAGAATTGGCAGGGTTGCTTTCCGCTCTCGTAGGGGTCTAGCGATGTGGGTTTGGCTATTCTTCGCCACCGTGGAATCTGTGTTTTTTACCGGCTTAATTTAAAACGCGGAAATCCTAGTATATCCAATATTTCATATGTTGACTTCTGCTGCTAATATTTTGTGATGTGATCAGTTTATATGCTGAGACGAATGTTGTTATTATATGTATGATATATAATAAATGTTGCTTATGTTTTACATCCGTGCTAGTCCCGCCCCGCTATGCCGTTAATTAAGTAACCTAACGGTGCATAACAGGGCACTGTGGCGAATGCGGATAGCATAAGCGTATGTTTTATTTCGTTTCTTTATCTGTGATGCTTAGGAAGCATAAATGATGGGACTTCATTAATGATATTAATGAAAGAAAAGAAACCTAATCATGTTGTGGAATCAAATTTTTAAAAAGGGTAGCTCTAGTTCTTGTTTGCATAGTGGTACTTCTTGTAGAATATCCAGCACCTTATTTGATAAGGAAATAGCCGAGATCCCTTTAACGGGAGTGACCTTTTTAGCGAAACTAACAGATGCTACAACCCACTCGGTTTCGTTTTAGATTGCTTTTTTAGTTCTTGTTTTGCATAGTGATATTCCTTGATGAATATCCAGCACATCATTCAATGAGGAAAGAGCTAAGATCCTTTCACCTAGAGTGGCCTATTTAGAAAAACTAGTAAAAGCCTCAAAAACACTCATTTTCAAAAAGCACTCGATTCTACAATGATATCAAGTTCATTACGCAAAAGGTTTTCTTAAAAACATGTCGTAGCCCTCCGTCATTTCGGATAAGTACTACTTAGTATTCAGGCTACGTTTGTTGGCCCGCGTCAATGCGTAGTGTGCGGTAGCTGATTAATGCTTATTTGCTGCATGAGATGCAATTGGATTAAGGTATTCGTACGACCTTGTTGGCCTGCGTCAAGGGTCGTGCGAGTGGGTTTAATTCAATCATGAAATGTACGGCTTGAACTTGACTAGTGGACTATAGTTTGTTGGTCTGCATCAAGGTCATGGGACGCTAGGGAAAAAATATTATTTGGAATTTCAAGTGTTGAAATTTGTAATGAAATTGCATACCTTCTATGAGATAGTTGGATCCCGATACCCACTGCGAGTAAGTGTTACTCCTGGGAGAGTATTGCACTTTGCAATTAGCTAACCCATTAGATGTCTAGAAAGGTGTCAATGGGGTTATGCCTATGAAAAAATGAGATTTATTTTAATTAGGTCTATGCGAAAGCACGGGGAACCTCCCTCAAAGTACCGACACTGGCCTGGCTGAACGGATAGAGAAATTGTAGGGTGTAAATAATTCCATCTAGTCTTACCTTTTAGGGTTTGAAAGAAGATTTGATAAAAAGCGGTGGGAGCCATCCTGATTACATAATATAATAACCAATCTAATCTTGCAAGAGCATACGCTAAGTGTTTTCTTCTCTCTCTCTCTCCAGGTAGCGACAATGTCACGTCTTAATCAAGACAATAATATAGCTGTATTGACCGAACCTGCTTATTACACTGAGCTGGGTAACATTGGATCTGTTATTTCTTATAATTGTTATAAGTCTGAATAGGAAATAGGGGAATACCAGGATTCCCATGCCACCGATTAAAGGAGCATGTTGATGCACTTGCTTCGAGTGTATTCTTTACTAAGACCTATTTCACATTGTGCTCTACGTCCTGGGTATTAGATACCGGATCAGAATCCCACATATGTAATTTGTTACATGGCCTAAGGAAAGGTAGAGAACTGGGAATAGGTGATAAAGATATAAGAGTTGGAAATGGTCCAATTGTTGCAGCCAAATCAGTTGGGGAATATCACCTTGTATTACCAAGTGGTAATACATTGATTCTGAACGAATGTTATTACATGCCGAACCTGATATAAAACATTATATTAGTTTCTTTATTAAGTAAAAAAGGATATAATTTTGTATTGCAGTATAATGTTATGAACATTTTCCTGAATCAAAAGTTGATTGGATCATGCACGTTTTGCAATGACATATATGTTCTAAATCAAACCACAGTTCTAAGTATAATGAACACACACAAAAGGAAGAGTTCATAAATGGATGAATATTTCTTTTGGCATTGTAGACTTGGTTATATCAATGCGACACTACTAGCTAAGTTACATAAGGATGGATATTTGAATCCGTTCGAATTTTTATCCTATGAAACTTTCCAGTCATGTCTTAAAGGGAAGATGACCAAAACTCCGTTTAGTGGACACAAAGAAAGTGCTACAGAACTCTTGGGACTAATACATAGTGATGTATGCGGTCCTATGTCTATACATGCCAGGAATAGTTCTTCATACTTTATTACATTCACTGACGATCTCTCAAGATTCGGGCATGTGTTCCTGATGAAACACAAGTCCTAAGCTTTTGAGAAATTCAAAAAATTTAAATCTGAAGTTGAGAACCAGACGGGTAAAATTATTAAAATCCTTCGATCTGATACGGGAGGAGAATACTTGAGCAATAAGTTCCAGGACTATCTAAAAAATAATGGGATTCTCTCTCAGCTTACTCCTCTGTATACACCACAGCACAACGGTGTATCGGAGCGGAGGAATCGCACCCTATTAGATATGATGCGCTCAATGATGAGCACAACTGAGTTTCTATCACGACCCGAAATATTAGCTCGTGACCAGCACTTGAATCACGTAACATCTAAAGGCGAAACGGAATTCAAGTAAGCTGAAACCCAGAAATCTAAACCTTTTAAGAAAAATAAAGGAGGTGAGGTTTCGAATTAAAGGTATAATGAAATCAAGTTTTCTTAATGCATAAAAAAAGAACATGAATGATGCAAGTAAAATTACTAGTTTGAAAACATGTTTTGTCTTTTTGAAAATTTTGGTAGCACCTCCTTTGCATATTTTGATCCAAAACCATAAATACATAATAATGATAATGGTATCCCCAAGCAGGAGCTAGCTCTTCGCCAAACGGTGGATCACAACCATGCAATACAGTATAAATAAGTATACGACGCCCAACGGCGAAGTTCACCACAAAAGATAAAGAAATGTAAGACATATAAATCACAAGTAGCGGAAAACCCCTCACTCTAAGTCTCGCAACCACAATCCCACTAAGCCTCATTACTTATACAATTTATATGTTTTGATTGATGGAGTTTGCTAGATATAATACAAAATATAAATACAAGAGTGGGTACGATAAAAGGTCCCACCTACCAATGCAAAACACCCGAATGCAACTGTGTGCCAGCGAAGCCGCTACTGATCCAAGCGGTCAACCTGCAAGAACTGTGGCACAACGGGGGTGAGTTGCCAACTCGTGAGTAGAAAAATATCAATAGATAGAAATCGAATAAACAACGACTCCTAGGTCAACTATATCATAAAGGTAATACTATAATATCTAGGGTCACCGGGTCTTTATATGTGCCAACAAAGTAGTCAATACCAATATATATGTGGATAACATCCAGCAGAAATAATCAATGCATGTATATCGATCTCCTCCAACCATAATCAAGGTATGTATGCATGTGGATCTCGTCCACCTAAAATCAAGGTATGTATGCACGCGGATCTCATCTACCCATATAATCAATGTCTGCATGCACGTAAATATCATAAAGGAATGTGCAAGAAGTATGAGGATATATATCATCGGTGAAGGGTCCCGACAGCGTCCCGGCCGTCGAATCGCGGCCAAAATGCGGAACAAAAATTTCTGAAGCTGGCGCTACCGCTACCCGAATTCCGGATCGACCTTAAACCCTAAACTAGCAAACTGATTAAGAGTTAGAATCGTTATACCGAGTTGATCCGTGTCCTTCGGTCTTCATTCCAAGCTCCTAGCGGTTCTTTGACGAAGTTTGGTTGCCGGTCTTCCTCCATCTCCGATGATCCACCCGAGGGAAACGACGCAAGCTCCAACCTCGTCGAATGAGGTAACCGACGCTCCAAAGTCGCTAGTGATGGAGAGTGGGGGTGTATGAAAGTGTCACTACAATTTTCTCTCAACTTTTTTTGCTCAATGAGCAAGCATAGAAGATCAATGAGGTGAACCTTTTGCATGAGCTAAAGTGGCTAAGTTTTTGTGAGAATAAGAGTGGAGAGTTCTTGTAATTAATCTTCTTTTCAAAAATGAATCCCACCTCCACCAATATGTGGCCGGCCCCCTTCCTCTCTCATTCTCCCAAAAAAAAACATTTTTCTTTTTCAATTAAAGTAATAAACAAATGCAACCATAACTTGAACCATGCTTTGACGCATGCCCATACCATGAACTATGTTCATGCCACCTCACAAATTCCACCTCATCATTAAACAAAATGAATTTCCATAAATGGAAAATCAAACAATGAGGTGGCAAAGCTTCTAGAAGCTATTCCATATAAAATACGGAATACTTCCCGGTACATGTATCGAAATACATATACGCGTATTCGTACAAAAATACGAATAGCCATGAGAGAAAATAAATAGCGAACAATAATACTAGAATACATATATATAAATACATATGTAAAATATTAAATCAAAACTTGATTTAATAATCTGGCTTAATCCTAAGCCGCTAGTATTATCAACCGTCCGATTAAAGTCTGCGCTGCATGCACATATTTAATCGGACACCTGTATGTACCAACATACGTTATGTACACCATATCGCCTGAACCGTGAAAACCCTCTGTGTGGGACTCTAAAGACTCGTCAATACGCTGGCAGTGGGTTTAACCACAAGTACGTCAGCAGCACTAGCTGTATGTAACGGCTACCCAGGTATTGAGCGATAGGGAGGCCGACGAGCAAACCCATCCTGAACCCCTACTGGGCCTGACAGTGACAATATCCGTATAGTCCGGTCTGTTCATCTAAGAGTATCGCATATCGTGTCTAGGGAGTGGATAAAGTCAGACCTCCAACAACGCGATAATTATTGTCGGTATGAAACCCATCACCACCTGAGAAACTATCGTTCCTGGATCGATAATTCTCGTCCACCGTGGCCACGGATTTATGGAGATGGCCATCCGTATACAATACGACATCAACCCCCAATACCGGGAGAGACGAATCCCCGACGATCCGATCACTGCCACCATGTGGCTCGGGACTGTACCCAACTAAAACCTGTTTGCACGACTCCTTTGAGCCGTAGTAGGGTAGTAATCAAAGCACAGTAGGAACTCACACGTGACAAATGACGATCTCAGGTCGACAGACTAACCTGTACACATGTCACCTGGGAACTGCTATATGGCAATAGGTATAATACCAACTAGCAGGTTCCCGGCGAGTCCGTCCAGTATACTCATAACCCAATGAGCACATGTATACTATCTTGGGTGAACAAACTAACACCAATGGCTTGTGAGACCTGGCCACCGCCCCTCGTCGGGGTCTCGATCAATATACACTAGTCAACACTGGAGTATCTATGCCCGGTCTCGATACTCCCACAACTAGAGACATTTAAGGATGTGCTTATAGACCCCCAGCTCCCACGTATGTGATCGCCATCACAATGCTGGCAGTCAAGAAAGAATCCTATGGGCTCCATCAGCATATATATGATGATAAAGACAAACCAGATAGCATACTATTGTCTTGAGTAAGACTGCTATATCGGTATAGGTCCTCACTCAATCATCATAATCATAAGTCCGCGACTATGATAATTGCTTTGAGGGCACTATAGCCAACAATCTCCCACTTGCACTTAAGGCCAATTATTGCGATGTCGCATACTCACAGCCCGTGTGATACCGAACACCCAACTTCTCTACTAATCAGTTTCGCAAAGCCTGTTTGCAAAAATGATTGCGTTCGAGAAATAGCCACAGTGAGTGGATCCACTCCAATGTTTCTTTCTATATCTCTCTTAATCTCAACTTCGTGGAGAAAACTATCTCCCGAAATGAGCAATACTTATCTTAGAATTTGTCTGGATATCTGATGGGACCCAGTTCACAAATGAACTCCAAATCCAGCAAACTACTTAGACTGCATCGTCCACTGAATTTAATCAGTATCCTGCACCTTGCCTTTCCTCAGTATCCGCTTGGACCATCTGTCCATCATACTGTCCCTCAAAAGAGGGAAAATCTATAACTCTGACAGTCACTCTGTCATCCAGGTCACCTTGGAAGCCTGAAATGATAACCGTCTCCTGAAGGAGGCTGCCGTTACCATATCCCAAGAACATTCACTTATGTTCATAAACTGTTTCCCGATGTTTCTCCAGGATTGGATTAATATATGTTTACTGCAGCTAGTGCAAAAACAATATCTGGTGTAGTACTTGACATTTCACGATTAACTCAATTGCCTAAGCAAGTGATATGCTAATCATGTAGAACCCTCTCCCCATTAATCTGTAAGACACCTTTAGAGAGGTTGACTCCATCACCTGCAGGTAGACCACCACGCCAGGAGTCATCCATTTAATGTCAAAATACCCAGATTAGGATGCTTCCTAAATCTAGATCCAAAACCATAGATCTAGTAACCAGAAAACCTGATATTACATCTATATCCTATGTGGAGAAAACAACTGTATGATAACCAAAGTATAACCGATCGTAGTATAGGAATATTTCTTCCTATCAAGTGCATGTCATCCCAATACCTGGACATCACTCTCTACTACCTTCTTACCAGATCTATTTCCTATTATAATGAGATCAAAGACTATGACTGTCATATCAAAAATAGATGATCTTTTTCCGCTATACCCACTTTAGTCTATAAATAGACATAAGATGCTTGCCCACTATGCTTCCGCTGCTCCCACTGACTACAACAACCCTTTGGCAGAGTCATATACACGTACACTTCCAAAGCTAGTTTAGAACGACGCTATACTCATCCTCCTGCCGGGTCTTATAGTCTAGAACAGCAGCAATGGCAAGTCTGGGTAAACAAGAACCTCCCTGTCACCGTTACTGAAAAGACCGAAGTACCTCTTGGGTGCCTGAGGTTACCTACCAAATCTGCGGAGTGGCTAATGGAATGTCGAAACTAATTGAATCCTCAGGTTGTATTAAATCTTCAGTGATCGTTTGTGGTTCTGAAATAACTTCCAGTTCTACCATACTCCTACTTGTGTTTTCTGAAAAAGGTCCATTTTACTAAAACTGTGGCGAGTCAAGAACAATATAAATACTGATTTTCCTGATGGTAGAAAGTTAACCCTCGTCAAAGCCCGGGATAACCCACAAACTGCCATTACTGAAACGTGCCTTGAGTTTATCCAGATTCTGGTTTTAAGCATCATCCGGACAACTCCCTATACCTTACCATCATTAAGATATAAATTGATTCTATATAAATCTAATATAGAAGCAAAAGCACTAATCTAATTTGAACCAGATTCAAAATCATGCATCTGTCTCCAGTGCATATCAACCAAATAAAAAGAGGACATTCAGCATTACTCATCTAGGAGTGCATCCACATATAAGTAACCTGAAAAAGAAGCAAGTTCTTAAAACCATTACTATTAACTGAATACAAAACACAAGTATCTACATCTTCTACTTCCTCGAAGAATCCTGATACTTACAATAAATGGTTCTCTACTTTATTCTTATACCTATAACTTCTTAATATCTGGATTTTGCATTTCAACGAAATACTTGTCAAGAACTGGAGAAGTAACAAGTAAACAGAATATAGTACGAGTACTAACCCCATTGTCCTAATGGACGCTGGACAACATACAATACTTTGTATAAGTCTTTTGAGTTCAACAACTCAAACCCTGTGCGTCGTAGGTTGAAAAACTGTACTATGGTTAAGAAGAGTTACACCGCTGTTGAATGCACCTTACCTAATCACCAACTGATATAGGTAAATGTCATAGACACAATATCAAAAAGTTATATCTCACTTTATAAAATAAATATACAAATATATCAATTTGAAATTGGTGCATAACAACGGATATTCAAAACCCAAAAATTTGCCATCCGGCAAAATCCAGATGATTTCCTCAAATATCACCAATTACAACGAATTCCGATATAATGAGGATCTAATCACCCAATTCTCAATATCTTACTCCCACTCACCATCCGTAAAAATATGAAGATGTGAGAAACTGATCTGGTAAATACATACCCTGGAGTTAGATTCCAATTGGGAAAACAGTTTTCAATTAACATCGCACAGTGAAACTGAAACATGAAAATGTTTCAAAAAGGGTAACTGGTATTCCTAGTAACGCCTCTTCCATTATCCTGAATCATGGCAGTAACCATATACTTACCTGCCCTCACTGCAATCCCTTTATTATGTCTTTACTTATTGCCTTCTGTACACCTCCTTTACGCCAATTGGTTTTCTTCATTCCCTACCTTTCGGCACCAGCCTAAGGTTTGGAAGAAGACTACCAATAAGCGTAAAAGGTGTACTCTCCTAATCCTAGGAGCCCTCGCAATCTGAGAGAAGGTAATGGGAAAAGACATCTGAATAATCCTATTCAATTTCTCCTGAACCAGAATCCATCCTCGAAAAAGTTCCTTCGAGTTCGTATATAACCATACGATGGATTTATCCAATGGATGTGGATATCCGTAGTGATACGGAGTGTTCTAGAGAAAAGCAAAGTGGATGTAGGAGTGGCAGGGGTATACACGGTTTTTTTCGTGAAAGATGGTGGTCGCAATTTCCTTTGCCATTATTCTAATCCCTTTATAAGTCTTTACTTATTACCTTCTATACACCACACTTAAGCTTAATTGGTTTTCTTCCTTCCCTACCGTTCGGCACATGCCTATGGTTTAGAATAAGACTATCCAATAAGCTCAATAGGTGTACCCTCTCCTAATCCTAGAAGCCCTCACAACATGAGAGAAGGTAAAGGGAAAAGACAACCGAATAGACCTATTCAATCTCTCCAGAACCAGAATCTATCCTCGAAAAAGTTCCTTCGAGTTCGTATATAACCATACGATGGATTTATCCAATGGAAGTGGATGTTCGTAATAATACGGGGTGTTCTGGAGAAATGCAAAAAGGTGATATAGAAGTGGCAATGATGTATGCGACACCGTAACATTCCAAAATCCAAAGTGTTTTAAGAAGGTTCGGTCAACTTGGTTTCATGAGTTTTAGTGAAAAGGTCGGGTCATAGTCGCAGCCAGAGAGAGAGAGAGAAGAAACACTCCGCATGCACTCTAACCTATATCAGAATGGTTAATCATTTTATCTAATCTGGATGGCTCCCACTGTTTCCTCGAATTCTCCTCCAAACTCAAGAGGAGAATTAGTCGGAATCACCCGAGGAGTAATCCTACTCATCAGTGGGAATCGGGATCCAACTATCATCGCATGATGACTTGATGGAAGCCACTCAAGACACCACACTCCAGAAGGTATGCGCAAACCTGGCAAGTTTCCTGTATGTTTGAAACTCCCGATATGATTTTTACCCCAAGCGGTTTATGACCTTGACTTTGGCCAACAAATCATAACCCGCAAGTCAAGTTCTACCCGTCATTGTCCTGATTGATTTAGACCCACCCACACACACCCTTGAGTTTGGCCAACAAAGTGGTACGACTGTTCTAAACCAATGCATATCCATACGACGGACAAGCAACACACAGCTACCGCAGACGATGCCTTGACTTTGGCCAACAAACACCGCACGAATACTATGCGCTACTTATCCGAAATGACGGAGGGCTACGGCTGGTTTTTGGTGAAAAACCTTTAACGTAATGAACTTGATATCGTTGAAGGAATCCAAGTGGTTTTATAAATATATAGTGGCGAAAACTTTTGCTAAAGAGGTCACTCCCGGTGAAGGGATCTCGGCTCTTTCCCCGTAGAATGAGGTGCAGGATATTCCAAACTGAATACCACGATGCAAAGCAAAAACAATCGACTATAGTAAAGTTATTACGTTGACGCAAACTTTTACTCAAGGGGTCACTCCTGATGAAGGGATCTCGGCCCTTGCCTCGTCGAATGAGGTGCAGGATATTCCAAATGAATACCATGATGCAAAGCAAAAGAGAACGTCTGAAATATCAGTTTTTTAAAAACTTGGTTCCAACAATATCATAAATAGGTTTGTTTTATCCTTGCATTGATAGGAATCAATGCAATCCCTTCAATTAATCACACCAGAAAAGAACGAAAATAAAATGTACGTATATGCCATCCGCATTCGCCACTGGGTCCCGTCATCACCCGTTAGGTTACTTAACTAACGACAGAGCGGGGACTGGGTTAGCGCGGGTGCAAAACATATACAACATCTACTAGTATATATAAATATATATATAGCATTCGTCCTATGCATGATATAAAGCAACATCACAGAAACATCACAGAAGCAATACAGAATGGTGGATAATCTGGAGCCCCGAGTTTCACTTGAGCCGCAAGTGAGACCCGAAGTTCCCTGTCGTATGGATAGCAGGTTCAATGAAACCTAGACACCTACGAACATGGCAAGTTACCCACCAAAACCAGAAGTGAGGCAGCCCTCTTCAACAACGTGAATGGGCTACCCGGCACTTCTCGAAATCCGGTAACTTGAGAACCCCTCCGTGGGTCACCTATTCCCCCTACGAGTGCGGCGAATAGCCCGCCAATTCTAGAGTAAGGTCCCCTCCGTCCCAACGCCATGAGATGCGGACCCATTGCCCTCTAGAATCCGGCTATTCGTGCACCCCACCGTGGGGTAATCCTAGTACAGAAAAGAAAATAATATATAAAGGTAACATCGACCTCAGCCCGGTCGTGCCCCAAAAGAATAATATACAAACTAGCAGTGACGGCAGTCCACATGTCGGACGCTCGCCCCGCAATATCAAATGTGCAAATGAAATAAACTGTACTAACATTGCACCACAGCTATCCACTACGACGATTGAACCAACATCACAGCACAACACAGAACATCAACGTGAATGTCACGTTCGCAAACCCGTCTAAAAGACATATAGCAGTTAGACGGGTTTACCAATCATATGACATTCACGGTCACAGAATATAATGTATGTACTGTCAAACGCACGCTTAGAATATCGATCGACTAAGTTCCAAATTGGCCCCAATAGCAAAAACAATACTGCCCAGAAACCTGGGCCAAAACAGGATATCACAAAAATCACAATTTCACAACAGGAGGCTATAAAAAAAATTTGGAAGCCCGTCGCCACTAAATGGCCGCAGAACCACCGCCAATAGGGGGTAAGTGCGGCGATTCCGCGGCGCTTTTAGGGCTTCAGGAGACCAAATTTTTTCTGTAGCCTAAATAAAGCCTTCACGGATTTTTTAGCTACTGCAAATAATTTTCTAACCACTTTTGAAAATCAGCAGAGAACAGATAATTGAAAACGTGATTTTGGCAATTTCCGTCGATCGATCTTTTGAACACGTTTAAACAAGTCTGATACCATGAAGGGTTTAGGCAGCGTCCCGGCCGTCGAATCGCGGCAAAATGCGGAACAAAAATTTCTGAAACCGGCACTACCGCTACCCGATTCCCGGATCGACCTTAAACCCTAAACTAGAAAACTAACTAAGAGTTAGAATTGTTATAAAGAGTTGATCCGTTTCCTTCGGTCTTCATTCCAATCTCCTAGCGGTTCTTTGACGAAGTTTGGTTGCCGGTCTTCCTCCATCTCCGATAATCCACCCGAGGGAAACGGCGCAAGCTCCAACCTCGTCGAACAGAGGTAACCGACGCTCTAAAGTCGCTAACGATGGAGAGTGGGGGTGTATGAAAGTGTCACTACAATTTTCTCTCAACTTGTTTTGCTCAATGAGCAAGCATAGAAGATCAATGAGGTGAACCTTTTGCATGAGCTAAAGTGGCTAAGTTTTTGTGAGAATGAGAGTGGAGAGTTCTTGTAATTAATCATCTTTTCAAAAATGAATCCCACCTCCACCAATATGTGGCCGGCCCCCTTCCTCTCTCATTCTCCCAAAAAAAAACATTTTTCTTTTTCAATTAAAGTAATAAACAAATGCAACCATAACTTGAATCATGCTTTGACGCATGCCCATACCATGAACTATGTTCATGCCACCTCACAAATTCCACCTCATCATTAAACAAAATGAATTTCCATAAATGGAAAATCAAACAATGAGGTGGCAAAGCTTCTAGAAGCTATTCCATATAAAATACGGAATACTTCCCGGTACATGTATCGAAATACATATACGCGTATTCGTACAAAAATACGAATAGCCATGAGAGAAAATAAATAGCGAACAATAATACTAGAATACATATATATAAATACTTATGTAAAATATTAAATCAAAACTTGATTTAATAATCTGGCTTAATCCTAAGCAGCTAGTATTATCAACCGTCCGATTAAAGTCTGCGCTGCATGCATATATTTAATCGGACACATGTATGTACCAATATACGTCATGTACACCATATCGCCTGAACGGTGAAAACCCTCTGTATGGGACTCTAAAGACTCGTCAATACGCAGGCAGTGGGTTTAACCACAAGTACGTCAGCGGCACTAGCTGTACGTAACGGCTACCCAGTTATTGAGCGAAAGGGAGGCCGACGAGCAAACCCATCCTGAACCTCTACTGAGCCTGACAGTGACAATATCCGTACAGTCCGGTCCGTTCGTCTAAAAGTATCGCATATCGTGTCTAGGGGTGGATAAAGTCAGACCTCCAACAACGCGATAATTACTGTCGGTATGAAACCCATCACCACCTGAGAAACTATCGATCCTGGATCGATAATTCTCGTCCACCGTGGCCACGGATTTATGGAGATAGCCATCCGTATACAATACGACATCAACCCCCAATACCGGGAGAGACGAATCCCCGAAGATCCGATCACTGCCTCCATGTGGCTCGGGACTGTACCCAACTAAAACCTGTTTGCACGACTTCTTTGAGCCGTGGTAGGGTAGTAATCAAAGCACAGTGGGAACTCACACAAGACAAATGACAATCTGAGGTCGACAGACTAACCTGTACACATGTCACCTGGGAACTGCTATCTGACAATAGGTATAATACCAACTAGCAAGTTCTCGGTGAGTCTGTCCAGTGTACTCATAACCAAATGAGCACCTGTATACTATATTAGGTGAACAAACTAACACCAATGGCTTGTGAGACCCGGCCACCGCGCCTCATCGGGGTCTCGATCAGTATACACTAGTCTACACTAGAGTATCGATGCCCGGTCTCGATACTCCTACGACTAGGGACATTTAAGGATGTGCTTATAGACCCCCAGCTCCCACATATATGATCGCCATCACAATGCTGGCAGTCAAGCAAGAATCCTTTGGGCTCCATCAACATGTATATGATGATAAAAACAAACCAGATAGCATACTATCATCTTGAGTAAGACTGCTATATCAGTATAGGTCCTCACTCAATCATCATAATCACAAGTCCACGACTATGATAATTGCCTTGAGGGCACTATAGCCAACAAACGGTGTCCCTCCCGACACATCAAATTCATGGAACCTGAGTGCCTAGCATCGACACTCGAGAATATCATGAAAACCGTGCCCAGCATCGGCACGTAAATCCTCATATATCAGGCTCCGTCAGTCCTGATCGGCCCACGGGCTGCGTCGGTCCGGATCGACCCATAACATCTCTCGACTTCGGTCGGTATCCTCCGGATATCCGCCGAGCCTAAATACTATCACCGGTAGGTAGTGGCCCTCTACCAGGCTCACCGTCTACCACACAGCGATCCGTTCTCGCCTCGGGGTACCATACCGGGTCCACCATGTACCCGCAATCGGCCTTATCCTCCTCCTCGAGTCGGGTTTCACATGTCGCTCTCAGAACCGAGAAAACACATGGTGGACGCACAGAAATATCATATCAAGAGAAACCGGATTTTTAAAACAACACATAATCTCTTTTAAAATATCCATGGTTCTCAAATCCAAAAATCTCATGAAAACAGCATATCTCAATGCGTAAAAATCGTAGAGCATGATGTATGCGACATATAACAGAAATGTAAGCATATCAATATATCATGCAACATGGAACAGTGATATGACATATTAAGGGAAAACTGCTCTTTTAAATGATTCCAGTTTTTAAAATATATCTTACGGTTCCCAATCTCCCAATAAAACCAGTTATCTATGTAGGTGCAATATGTATATGCACAAGTATAGATGTACCAATGTATGTGTGCACCAATATAGATGTACAATGTGTATGTGCGCAAATGTGGATGTATCAATGTATCTGTGCACCAATATGGATATACAATGTGTATATCTGCAAGTATAGATGTATCAATGTATATGTGCACCAATATGGATATACAATGTGTATATCCGCAAGTTTGGATGTATCAATGTATATGTGCACCAATATGGATATACAAATGTGTATAACCGCAAGTATGGATGTATCAATGTATATGTGCACCAATATAGATATACAATGTGTATATCCACAAGTATGGATGTATCAATGTATATGTGCACCAATATGGATATACAAATGTGTATATCCGCAAGTATGGATGTATCAATATATATATGCACCAATATAGATATACAATGTGTATATCCGTAAGTATGGATGTATCAATGTATATGTGCACCAATATGGATATACAAATGTGTATATCCGCAAGTATGGATGTATCAATGTATATGTGCACTAATATGAATATACAAATGTGTATATCCGTAAGTATGGATGTATCAATGCATATGTAGGCATGTTATGCGAAGAGTCATATCATGATGCAGCAATCCTACTGTGTAGTGACATGGTAATTATCGATGGTGAAGTGTGTAAGCCGGCAAATCTGTGTACGTGTAACATACGCATCATCGATAATGGTGCAAGTGTACTAGCACAGGTATAAGCAATGCAATAGAAATAATATGAATGCAGCATAAGGTAATTCATATGCAAATGTTGACGGGTATACGTATCTAATATGACCGAGTCAGGAAATCTATCAATCGGCATCCAGCCTAAAAACATCGCGAACGGTATGATCCATCGTACGGCGACCTCTAGTCAAGGGTAAGGATCAATCATCAAGTCAAACTCATCACGCACGGAAAATCATAGTACGGCGGCATTAAGCTAATAGGGATCCTATCATCCTATAAGACAAATGAGGGTACTGCCTAATATCACATACGGCCTATCATCCATGATTCACAACATTATATATATATACCTAGGTTCCGGTTCACATCCGCAATAATCTCATATCAGGGGACCGGCAAGGTATAAATCATCTCGATCGACTCGCATCCGTATACCAACATATCATCATATTATCATATTATCATATTCGTCTTATATTCTTTCATCACATTTATATCTCATATCAAGCCGAGTTTACATAACATTCTATCTCTATTATAAGTATAGGTGTCTAATCTAACATACACACCCGAACCATACAATCAGATTTTTAAAGAAGCAAATCGTAGTTTTGAAAACAGGGGTTGCGGTGTTTTTAAGGAAAAGATATCATTTGAAAATCCGTAACATCCCTCAAGGTATATGTTTAAAAGATACATACGACTCTTCGGTTTAGAAAAAGGTATGGTTCGGATGACGCATCTATATCGGCTATCTAGTTTTACGGTACCCTAAACGGCCATATCGCTAAAATTCATTATCAATTCCCGTCATCACATAATTGCCGTATTATATCATTTCTAACTATCCTTAGTTTCTAATATAGTATCACTAACTATCCTTTAATTATAACCCAAGTTTCCTAATCTAGGTTTCCCTAACCATATTCTATAAATCAGTTTTCCATCAAGCTTTGCGGGGGTGCTATACGCCATCCACCCGACTTCCCCCGTGGATATAGATCCACTCACCTGGTTTTCTCTTGCCGAAATCGATGACGCCACACTCCGTCGCCTCGGGATCCACACGAAGGTACCTACAATAATAAACAATCGCAATGCGTATTAAAAATCAAGGCGGAAAAACAAAAACGGCACACGTTTCGCTCCTAGGTCAAAACCTATAGCTTTGCGTGCAAAACACGACAATTAACCCTGGTCGTTGACGTACAAACGCCACACGACGGAAACACAATATCAAATACCAAAATCAAGTCAAATTGAAGTCGTAAAACAATGCATCAACTCATGGAAATGGTCCCAGATTTTACCCTAAGCCAAATTGGTCAATTCTATATATATGGAGGGTCAAATTTACTGAAGATAAGGCCCTGGAACCAAACCGAAACAATTCTATCCTACTCTGGCCGCAAATTGCGTCCATATTAAATAAATCTGCAGCCTAGATGTTAGGGTTTGGTTTCGGGTCTCAGTGGTAGCTTCCTAGATACCTGCACGACTCTCAGTAATTGCAAAATCATTTCTAGTGTCCCCGGGTTGCTCCAGATTCCAAAATACCCTCACAAATCACACATTTATTCGATGTCGGGGTTTCTAAGCTCTGGTCTAGGTCAAGAATCACCTTACAAGTCTCCTTGACAGCCACAACATCACCAATTTTAAACAAACACTCAAACCCTTTACTAGGTTTTTCCAAGATAAAAATTCCACACACAATCAACCTCTAAACTACACAAGAATGCAAGGAAACTAAAATTAAATTAATGGGAAGAATTTATACCTCCATTAGGCAACCCAAGAAAAATCCTAGCTCCTCAAGGTTGTCAAAACCTAATTTTTCTTGGTCCAATGTGTAGAGGGTGTAGAAGGGATCAATTTTTGTGAAAGGGAATTAGGGTTTTGATCAAATATTTGAGATGAAATCATGGAGTGAAGGTGGAGGGAAGAGAGGAAGAAGAAGATGAAAGAAAAAAAAAATGAGGAAGGGATTTGTGGCTGCCCCTCTCTCTCCTCCCTCTTATTTCCACCCACTCTCTCTCAATATTACCCTTATACCCCTTTCTCTTCTTACCCTTTTCTTTTTACTAAAAACCCAAGTCACAAAATAACACAAGAACACAACATGTAATCACCACATAACATGATATGGTGCACTGGCCACGAAAAACTGTAGAAATGCGGATTTGGCTTAATCGCGATTAGCAGTGCACTAATCGGGTTTTTATCAAAATTGAATATAATAAATTTTTAAAATGCCAGATCCTTTAAATATATTTTTAAATGAATAAATCATTTTAATTTCTATTTATTTCATAATTATTGGTATATATTTATTCTCTTTTTCGAAAACCCCAATTTCGCAAATCGGCCAGTTTTCGAGAAAAATATTATTTTAATATGGGATCCAACTATCTCATTGAAGGTATACAATCTCATTGCAAATTTCAACACTTGAAATTCCCGATAATATTTTTCCCCAAGCGATCTATGACATTGACAAGGTCAAAAAATCATAAATCGCAAGTCAAGTTCAACCCGTACATTTCATGATTGAATTAAACCCACCTGCATGACCCATGACAAGGTCAACAAGGCCGCACGACTACCCTAATTCATTCGCATCATATGCTTTGCAGATAAGAACTAATCAGCTACCGCACATTACGCCTTGACAAGGTCAACAGTGCATCATGAATACTAAATAGTCCTTATCTGAAATGACGGAGGGCTACGACAAGTTTTGAAGAAAACCTTTTGCGTAATGAACTTGATATCGTTGTAGAATCAAGTGAATTTTAAAAGGAGTGTTTTTTAGGTTTTTACTAGTTTTGCTAAAGAGGTCACTCCCGGTGAAGGGATCTCGGCTCTTTCCTCATCGAATGACATGATGGATATTTCACAAATACCACTATGCAAAGCATGAACTAAAAAACAATCAAAAAAAACCGAGTAGGTTGTAGTATCTGCCAGTTTCGCTAAAGAGGTCACTCCCGGTGAAGGGATCTCCGTTCTTTCCTTATCGAATAAGGTGCTGGATATTCTTCAAGGAATACCACTATGCAAAGCAAGAACAAGAGCTACCGGTTTTTAAAACAAGATTCTGCAACATTTTTTGGTTTCTTTTATTTCATTAATCCCATTAATGAAGTCCCATCAATTATGCTTCCTAAGCATCACAGAAGAAACGAAAGCAGAAATATTTATTATATATCATATATATAATATAAGCATTCGTCTCAAAAAATCAAGTGATCTCATCACAAAATATCAGCAGCAAAAGAACACATATGAAAAATTGGATATACTAGGAATTCGGTGTTTTAAATTAAGCCAGTTAAAATTGCGGATTCCACGGTCGCGATGAATAGCCAAACCTACATCCTTAGACCCCTACGAGAGCGGCAAGCAACAATACCAATTATAGAGTTAGGAGACCGGTCTCGACTACTCGAGATGGTCTCCCACTAGACTCTAGAACCCGATTACTCGTGCTCTCCTCCTTGGGTTTATCCTAATGCGCAAAAGTAAATAATATACTTCAATAATGATATCATCCTCAACCCGGAAGTTCCCCAATAAAATAATATTACATAAAAGTTTTTATATGAATGAAAATGAAAAACTCTCATCTCTCATAAAAACCCCGGCTATTCAAAACACGACGATCCAATATAACATATCACAGCAACACATAACATCACATGTCATCAATGTAAGTAAATATGCGTATTCCAATTGCCGTTGGCATATAGCAACGAAACCGGCGATACACCACATATTACACTTACGATCGCAGAAAAGAAAGTGAAATACTACAACAATTGTAATCTGCAACCAACTTAGAAGTCATACACCCAATGTATCACATAATTTGGATTTCATGCCTAACCAAATGAATTCCTTAGACATCATAAACCCGAAATATCTCATATTCCGAATTTCATGCCTAACAATTATAAACCCAGTATTTTAGTGTCGCTATTGAAAACACTTTTCAATAACCAGTTGGGTAATTCAACAAGATTCCCGACATCCTGATTGAATGCTCGTCGGAAACTTTAGTAGACGGCCACACCCCCGATTCCATCGACGAAGTGCACTTAGACGGAACAACGCAGCCGCGAGCACCTAAACGGATGCTTTTGGCCACAGGGTTCTCCTACAGTCACTTGGTCGGGGCTATGGGGCTTGGCTATCTAGCAAGGTTACCCGGCAAGTATCCGCGTACGCTATGTGATTGGGACGAACTTTTGATCCTTATCAAAATCTAGTGGCAACCGATCAAATGAGACTAAATTGCTAGATTTATAAAATTCAAATTAGTTTTCACAAAACTAAATATTGTGGATTTCAAGTATTGTAACATAATCACAGATAGCTAGACGGTGTTAAACTTTTCGATCGAATCAACAAACACCCAAAATTTCCCTAAGAGATCAACACTTGAGCGGAGTTTAAAAAATACCTAGAACAAGCCACAACACCTATGGACCATCCATAGAAGGGTCAACCCTTGCCTCACCTATGGCGCCGTAGAACTACTACAAACCCTAGGGTTTGGTGGCGGTTCCGACGATCACGGAATCGAGTTAGGGTTTCGTTCTTCTAGAGGGTTCATAGAAAACACCTGCATGATTTTCTGATGAATTTAAACTTGGAAAAAATCAAACTCTTGGAAAATTTCCTGCGAGGAAAAAATGGGTTATTGATATCCGTTCGAACTTTTTAAGGTCGTCTAGAAAACCCAAAATGATGTTAGAATTACGACTATGAAACACTTCGAATTTCCATTGCACAAAGATAACATCACATGCAATTTTTGCAAAAACAAGCAACACCTGAAACACCAAAACCCAGAGACTGGAACACAAACCAAAAACGAAGCCCAGAATGCATTCCCAGACCAGCTAGGCCAGAATTTCTGCAAATGTCGTCGGATCAAAACCGGCCAAATGGGTTCGTTTTTGTTTGGTGTTCATGTTACATCTCATATAATATTCTGCAGTTGCTTAAAAAAATTTAGACACTCTGAAAATTTCGACAGAAACTATATTTTAGTTTCGGGTGTTTCGGAGTTGTTTCGGTTTCATAGTTCTACAAACATCGTCTAATTCTCTAGCATGGCTCCGATACCACTGCTGGGTTTCCTAATGTCGCTGCTGGGTTTCGGGAGGTATTGACCATGCCGTTTTCAAAAATTGGCGTGCTAAAGAACCCTAATGCTAGAATCTAAACTAGAGAATTAGACGAACAAGCATGTAAATATCATTACAGCTAAAGTGAACAAGGAATACAACTTTTGTACATCGGTCCTTCACTTCAATAGCTCCGTGTAGTAGTCCCTTCGCTACAAGTAGTGATCTCCCGGACTCTAGTGAGGCTCAACAAGGTAAAATGAACAAACTTGCTTGAAGTCTTTGAGGCTGAATATGATCTACGTCGAGGAGACACTAACTCAAGCTACCTCTTCACTAAGTGATGAACTTGTGAAAAAAAACCAATCTAAATGGCTAGTAGAGAAGAGGTTGATGAAAAAGGAATTTTTCTCACTTTAGAAATTATTTTCTCACTGTTTTTCTATGTTGCGCCACGGCAGCGCCCCGGCCGTCTATCCGAGGCCAAAATGCGGAATCAAAATTTTTCTTAACTTTAAACTGGCGCTACCGCGGACAATATACCCGGATCGAAACCATTAACCTATACTAGGTAACTAGAGATGGGGTGAGAGATGTACCGAGTGATCCGAGTCCTCCGGTCTTCTCGTCGTCGTCCCGATCTCCCGCGGAAACTCCGGTCGTCACATCCTTGCCGGAAGGGCACCACATCGTCTGCATCTTTTACGGGCTCCCACTTCAATACCGAGGCAACTCGGGCGCGAAGTTGGCTAGCCGACGCGCCCAAGATATGCTGTAGAATGTGTAGTGCTTTGTCTCTTTGGGGTTATGTTGCCTTGATGGAGGAATGAGGTTTGGAAATGAACTTGGGGATTTTGGTAGCAAAAAAAATGAGATGGATGATTAATTTCCCACACCAAAAGAAATGAACCTCTCTCATTTTTCTCCTCTCCTCCAAGTGTTGGCCGGCCATCCTCAAATGGAAAAATAGTGGAGGGAATGAAGACATAAGGGAGGTGAGTGTAGGATAAAGAGAATGGTGACCATACCCAAACATTATCATTACAAACTTACATCAAACCCATACCCATTCAAATCACATTAATGCACCATCATGGATGAATAAAAAAAAAACAAAGGATGCAAATCCTATCATAATGAATACATTTGCAAGAAACCCCCTCCACAAATGTTATTTGCACAATTGCAAATAACCCCCTCCATCGGAAAAGTCCGGCCGGGAAAGAACAAAGGAAAACCGGCCGGAACGGAATGCAAACTGGCAACTCCAGAAAACTGGTCCCGTAATAAATTACAGTAAAACCCCCATACTGTGCATACACACCCGCATCTGTATTCCTTCCGGATACAAATGCAAAGAGACAAAATCTACACTGTACTAAACTAGGACCGGCTTAAACCAAAGCCGGCTAGTAATATCCGTTCGATCATAATCCGTGCAATACCGCACGTATCGGATCGAACCCTGCCATATATCCATACGGCCACTAGTACAAACCGTCCGATCCTGATGCGTGCAATACCGCACGTATCTGATCGGACCCTGTCATATCTCCATACGGCCTTTACAGCGTTTCGCCCGAAAGCTTGAGTAACTGAAAGTGTGGTGGGCTCTAAAGACTCGTCAATACTATGGCTGTGGATTTAACCACTAGCACGACAGAGGTATAAGCCAATACGTAACGGGCCACCAGCTATTGACCAAAAGGGACGTCGATGAGCGAACTCATCCTGACACCCTACTGAGCCTGTCAGTGACAATATCCGTACAGTCCGGTCCGTTCGTCTATGAGTATCGCATGTCGGGCCTAGGGGGTTGGTAAAAGTCAGACCCCCAAAGGCGGTACAAGTCGTGTCGGAGTGTAGCCCAGAACGCCCTGAGATACTACTGGAATACCTACCAGTAAATCTCCTGCCTCAGCCGAGGGCTTTGCGTAATGGCTCTCCTAGACACAGCGCGACCTCACCCCCAATACCGGGAGAGACGAACCCCTGAAGATCCGCTCACTGCCTCCATGTGGCTCGGGACTGTACCCAACTAAAACCTGTTTGCATGACTCCTTTGAGCCGTGGTAGGGTAGTAATCAAAGTACAGTGGGAACTCACACGAGACAAATGACGATCCCCAGGTCAATGAACTAACCTGTACACATGTCACCAGGGAACTGCTATCTGACGTCTGGTATAATCCCAACTAGCAGGTTCCCGGCGAGTCCTGTCCGGTGTACTCATAACCCAATGAGCACCTGTATACATCTTAGGTGAACCAACTGACACCAGTGGCTTGTGAGACCGGCCACCGCCCCTCGTCGGGGTCTCAACTGTATACACTAGTCTACTAATGGAGTATCGATGCCCTATCTCGAAACTCCCACGACTAGGGACCTTTTAAGGATGTGCTTATAGACCCCAGCTCCCACGTATATGATCGCCATCATACTGCTGGTCGTCAAGCAAGAATCCTAGGGGCTCTATCAACGTGTAATAGCGACCTGTAAGGTCACCTGAAGCAGTACACGATGATAAAGGTAAACCAGATAGCATACTATCATCTCGAGTAAGACTGTCCTCCTGGGATAGGTCCTCCCTCAATCATTGCAATCACGTGCCTGTGATCCAATAATTGACTCTGAGGGCACTATCTCCAACATTCTACACCTCTATGAAGCTAGAAAGCTTGAGGAAGGACATGAAGAAAGCTCTCATGGAATGAAGCAAGTGAAGAATGAATCAAGTGGTGAGAATAGTAACCATGGGTGAGTTAATATCATATACTAACTCATGTAGAGACTAAACCATGGCTAACAATAATGGTTAGGTTAATAAATACCTTCAAGTAAAACAAAATTAGTGGAATTGGTCAATAGTTCCACAAGTTTCTACAGGCTTCAACCATGTGACTAATTTCCAACTAATTTTATTTACTTTAAATAAATAAAACCCATTATTATTATAAGCATGGTGTGAGTCTCATACAACCATGTAGCATGTGGCATCAAGTATGACACAAAAGATGTACATTAATATATATCACATATATACTAAATGTACACAAGTGAGAAAAAGAAATCTTAAGTGAGCTAATATTAGTTATTGTAAGATAATATATCAAATATATAATTATAAATTAAATTATTAAATCAACACTTGATTTAATAATCCGGCTATATCACATACAACCGACTAATATCAAATGTATCAACTTGTCGAATCAACACTTGATTCGACAGCCCGGTTATATCACATATAACCGAACGATATCATATATCACGAGAAAAGAATATGGTATCACATACACGTATTAATCTCGGACCCGCACATATCACATATGTGCTCCTACTTCGTTTCGCTTGAGCCAGGAAACCTCTGTGTAGGACTTTAAAGACTCATCAATATACCGGCAGTAGGTGGTGATCATATCAGCCACCCATAAGCCGCAAGCGGACTGCTAAATATAACAGCCACCAGGGTATTGAGCGATCAGAAGATCAATAAGCAAGCCTGATCATAATCCTGTGAATCCAATTAGTAACACTACCGTACAGTCCGGTCTCTTTGTTTGATACGTCGCATATCACAGCCCGGTGGTGGTAATCGTCAGACCCCAATAGCCTGATAAGTCATGCCGACAGGAGTCCAATAACGGTTTGAGAAACTACTGATAACACTTACCAGTAGATCTCAGCAACCCTGGCCATGGATTTTCTGTTATGGCTAATCGAGCATAGCGCAACATCAACCTCCAATACCGGGAGAGACGAAATCCCTTCTTATCGCTCATTGCCACCATGTGACTGGGGACTGTACCCAAAAACCACCGTTTTGCACGATCTCTTGAATGTGGTACGGTGGAAATCAAAGCACAGTAGGAATCGCACAAGACTCTATGACGATCTCGGGTCGACAGACTAACCTGTACCAGTGTCACCAAAGAACTGCTATCTGACAATAGGTATAATACCATCTAGGAGTTCTCGGCGAATCCGTCCAGTGTACCCAGTCTCTACTGAGCACCCGTATGCCATCTTTGATGTCAAACCCCAATGGACATGGGATCATCCATCGCCCATCATATGGGTCGAGAAGCGTATACACTAGTCTACTCTGGAATATCGATGCCCAGTCTCAATACTCCCATGACTAGGAACATTTCATGGATGCACTTACCGACTACCATTGCCGCACTAGTTTGATCTGCATCATAATCCTGGTAGTCAAGTACTCATCCTAAGGTCTTTATCAACATGTAATAGAGAGACAATAAGTGTACATGTTAAGATAAAGAGCAACCAGATAGCTACTATAATGTCGAGCAAGAAAGTCCTCCCTATATATGTCTAAGCATCCACTATAATATACATCACATGTATAATAATGGCCTCTAGGTCATACATATAACTAATAGAATCCATATACACTAACGAAGTATGGACTTTGCATGTTGCTCCTGAAGGGGTTAGACCCAATAGGAGCAAGTGGATGTCTGAGAAAGATACTTGGTGTAGATGGAAAAGTTGAGACTTTCAAAGCTAGACTTGTAGTAAAAGTTTTTCGTCATATAACCAGGTGTGGATTATGATGAAACCTTTTCTCAAGTGGCTATGCTTCAGTCCATCTGGGTTGAAACAGGCATCGCGGAGTTGGAACATCTATTTTGATGTAGAGGTCAAAGAGTTTGACTTCGTCAAAAAAATAGATGAACATTGTATATACAAGAAGATTGTAGAAAGTAAGATTGTCTTCCTCGTATTATACGTAGATGAAATACTCTTGATAGGAAATGGGTTTCCTATGCTACACTCGGTCATGCTCCTCTTATCACAAGGATTCTCCAGGGTAAATCTGGGTAATTCCTCCTACATCTTGGTGATTAGGATCTATAGAGATAGATCTAAACGGATGTTGGGGGTGTCCCAAATCCAAGTACATTAATACCATACTAAAGGGGTTTAGTATGGAAGATTCTAAGCATAGTGGTTCGTCCACTTACTCAGGAATCACTCTCTCCAAAAAGATTTCTCCCAAGACTGATTTGGAAAGAGCTCGCAAACAAGGGATACCCTATACTTCGGCGATAGGCTCTATCATGTATGCGATGTTATATACCAGACCAGATGTAGCTAACTCACTAGGTGTGGTGATCAGGAATCAATCGGATCTTGAAAGAATCACTGGATAGCTGTGAAGCACTAAAGAAGTGTTCTTGGTGTTTTGTAACGGTGAACTCCAGTGGGAGTCCTTTACCAATTCGAGCTTCTAGAAGTGATAAGGTCGACTGAAAGTCGGTCTCGGGCTTTGTCTTTTACCCTTAGTGGAGGGACGGTATGTTGGAAGAGTTCCAAAATAGATACCGTGGAAAACTAGACGATAAAGGCTGAATACATCGCTACAAACGATGCTACCAAAGAGGCTGTCTGGATATTTCTTGTTCATGAGATGAACATTGTTCCTACTATTGAGCGTCCAATATTGATATTGTGACAACAATAGAGTTGTGGCTTTAGCTTAGTAACCCCGGTCCGATCAGCGATCCAGACATATTCTGAGGCAGTATCACCTGATCAGGGAGATGGTTGATCTCCAGAGGATCGAGGTCAGGAGAGTTGACGCGAAGGATAACATGGAGGATCCACTCACAAAGGCCTTTCCCAAGAGAGACCTTTAGGGGATGTTGGGTATGAGATACTACAACAACTGGCCTTAATGCAAGTAGAAGATTGTTAGTTGTATGTATGCCTTAGAGTCCATTATTGTACATGTGATGTATATTATAGAGGATGCTTGGACATATATAGGGAGGACTTCCATGCTCGACATGATAGTATGCTATCTGGTTACTCTTTATCTTAACATGTGCACATATTGTCTCTCTGTTACATGTTGATGAAGCCTTTAGGATGTGTACTTGACTACCAGGATTATGATGTAGATCATACTACTGGGGCCTGGGTAGTCCTTAAGTTCATCATTTAATTGTTCCTAGTCGTGGGAGTATCAAGGCGGGGCATCGATATTCCAGAGTAAACTAGTGTGTATGATTCTTGACACTGAACAGGACTCGCCGAGAACTCGTATATGGTATTATACCTCACGTCAGATAGAAGTTCTCTGGTGACACTGGTACAGGTTATTCTGTAGACCCGAGATCGTCATAGAGTCTTGTGTGATTCCCATTGTGCTTTGATTCCCACCTTACCATATTCAAGAGATCATGCAAAACGGTGGTTTTTGGGTACAGTCCTGAGTCACATGGAGGCAATGAGCGATAGGAGGGGATTTTGTCTCTCCTGATATTGGGGGTTGATGATGCGCTGTGCTCGATTGGCTATAACAGGAAGTCCCTGGCCAGGGCTGATACTGAGATTTACTGGTAAGTGTTATCAGTAATTTCTCGACCTATTATAAGCCTCACATCGGTACGACTTATCAAGTTATTGTGTTCTGATGTTTACCACACCAGACTAGATATGCGACATATAAGACGAAGAAACCGGACTGTACGGTAGTGTTGCTTATTGTATTCACGGGAGTATGAGCATACATGCTTGTTGATCTTCTGATCGCTCAATACACAGGTAGCCGTTACGTCCAGCTAGTATCGCAGACGGATTGTGGTTAACTGATATGACATCATCTGCTACCGGCATATTGACGAGTCTTTAGAGTCTTACACAGAGATTTCCTGGCTCAAGCGAAACGAAGTCGGGCACATATGTGATAGGTGCAGGACCGAGATTAATACTCTTAGTTTTATGTTTGCCCTAGAGGCCATTGTTGTACATGTGATGTATATTATAGTAGATACTTGGACATATATAAAGAGGACTTTCTTGCTCGACATGATAGTATGCTATGAGGTTGCTCTTTATCTTAACATGTTGACTTATATTATGATATTGTCTTGCTCTCACATGTTGGAAAAACCCCTAGGATGTATACTTGACTACCAGGATTATGATGCAGATCATATTAGTAGGGCCGTGGTAGTCTATAAGTTCATCCTTTAATTGTTCCTAGTCGTGGGTGTGTCGAGACGGGGCACCGATATTCCAGAGTAGAATAGCGTATACGATTCTTAACCCATATGATGGGCGATGGATGATACCACATCCATTGGTGTTTGACATCAAAGATTGTATATGGGTGCTCAGTGGAGACTGGATACACTGAACAGGGCTCGCCAAGAACTCCTAGATGGTATTATACCTATCGTCAGATAGCAGTTCTCAGGTGACACTGGTACAGGTTAGTCTATTGACCCGAGATCGTCATAGAGTCTTGTGTGATTCCCACTATGCTTTGATTTCTACCTTACCATGTTCAAGAGAACGTGCAAAATGGTGGTTTTTGGGTACAACCCCGAGTTACATGGAGGCAATGAGCGATAGAAGGGGATTTCGTCTTTCCCGGTATTGGGGGTTGATGTTGCACTGTGCTCGATTGGCCATAACTGGAAATCCCTGGCCAGGATTGTTGATATTTACTGGTAAGTGTTATTAGTAGTTTCTCGAGCCGTTATTACCCTCACATCGGCATGACTTATCGGGCTATTGGGGCCTGACGTTAACCACCCCCCAGGAAAGATATGCGACATATCAGACAAAGAGACCGGACTGTACAGTAGTTTTACTTATTGGATTCACACGGGTATGATCAGGCATGCTTGTTGATCTTCTGATCTCTCAATACCCAAGTGGCCGTTACGTGTAGCTAGTACCGCTGACGGCTTGCAGGTGACTGATACGATCATCACCTACTGCCGGAGTATTGATGAGTCTTTAGAGTCCTACACAGAGGTTTCCTAGCTCAGGCGAAACGAAATAGGAGTACATATATGATATGTGCGGGACCGAGATTAATGCGCGTATGAGATACCGTATTCTAATCTCGCGATATGTGATATTAGTCGGTTATATGTGATATAGCCGGATTATTAAATCAAGTGTTGATTTAATAATTTAATGTACAATTATTTATTTGATATATCAATTTACATTAACTAATATTAGCTCACTTAAGCATTTCTTTTTCTCACATGTGCACATTTAATATATATGTGATATATATTATTTTGTCATACTTGATGCTACATGCTACATGGGTGTATGAGACTCACACCATGCTTATGATAATGTAGGCTTTATTTATTTAAAGTAAATCAAAATTAGGTGGATATTAGTCAAGGTTGATGCTTGGTGGAAGCTTGTAGAACCCATTGACTTAGTCCACTTGTTTTATCTTACATTAGATATTTATTAACCCATCATTGTCATTAGCCATGGTTAAGTCTCAACAAGAGTGAGTAAATGATATTTTCTCACCCATGGTTGATTCACTCTCTCATCTATTATTCTCTTTATCTTCTTCTTCATTTTTGAGCTCTCTAGCTTTTCTCAAGGTGAATATAAAGTGTGAGAGAAAGATTTCTAAAGTGAGCTAAATTCCTACTTCATCAACCTACACTAGATTAACCATTTAGTTTAGGTTGTTTGCTTCACTAATTCCTAATTGGTGAAGAGAGAGCTTGAGTTAGTGTCTTCTCGACGTAGATCATCTTCGGCCTCGAAGACTTCAAGTAAGCTTGTTCATTTCACCTTGTGGATCCTTACTAGATTCCGACAGATCATCACATGGAGTGAAGGGACTACTACAAGGAGCTTTTTGAAGTGAAGGACCGGTCTCCAAAAATTGTATTCCCTTTCACTTTGTTGTAAAGATGTTTACATTCAAGTTTAACCCTAATTCTCTAGTTAAGATCTTGGTGTCGGGTTCTTTAGCTCGCTGTTTTTTAAAATATGGCATAGTAGATGGCCTCCGGAACCTCTTACGCATGCTAGGGAACCCTACAGTGGTATCAGAGCCAAGCTAAAGCATTAGGCATTGTCTAGGCGAAATTAGAAGTCCGTTCGAATCCCGAAAACACAAAATATACCCCCTCTCTGAAAATTTTTCAAAATGTTGGAATTTTTCATGTTAAAAATATTCAGAAAATTAAGCATGGTTATCTATAGACCCACCTGAAGAATGACCCCCTAACTCGTCCTATTGACGGTGGAACCGTGGCTAAAACATGGTTTTGGCGGCGGTTCCGCGGCACCAATAGAGAGGCAAGGGACGGGCCTTTAGCTGTAGGTCCGTGGGTACTAATGTGTGGTTCTGGGTATTTCTAACACTGCTCAAGTGTTGAGCTCTCTGGGAAATTTTAGGAATTCGTTGATTCGATCGAATTGTTTAACATCGTCTAGCTATCTGTGGAATGTTATACAATATTTGGAATCTACAATAATCAGTTTTGTGAAAATCGGTTTGAATTTTATAAATTTAGCAATTTAGTCTCATTTGATCGGTTGCCACGGGATTTTGATGTGGATAAAAAGTCCGTCGCAATCACGTAGTATACGTGGATACTCGCCGGGTAACATTACTAGATAGCCACGCCCCATAGCCCCGACCAAGTGGCTTAGGAGAACCCTATTGCCAAAAGCATCTGTTTGGGTGCTCGCGGCCGCGGTGTTCCACCTAAGTGCACTTTGTCGACGGTATCCAGGGTGCGGCCGTCTACTAAAGTTTCCGACGAGCATTCGATCAGGATGTTAGGAATCTTGTTGAATTGCTCGACTTGTTATTGGAAAGTGTTTTCGATAACAAGACAAAAATGCAGGGTTTATAATTGTTAGGCATGAAATTCGGAGTATGAGATTTTCTGGGTTTATTACGTCTAAGGAATTCATTTGGTTAAGCATGAAATCGGAAGTATGATATATTTTGGATTTATGATGTCTAAGGTGGTTGCGGATTCCAACTGTTGTAGTTTTTTACTTTCTTTTTTGCGACCGTAAGTGTAATATATGGGGTATCACCGGTTTCGTTGCTATTCGTCAATGACAATTGAGATATGCATATTTACTTAAGTTGATGATATGTGATGTTATGTGTTGCAGTGATATGTTATATTGGATCGTCGTGTTTGATAGCCGGTGGTTTTATATGAGATGAGAGTTTTTCATTTTCATTCATGTAAAATTCATTGTATGTAATATTCTTTTATTGGGACACTTCCGGGTTGAGGATGATATCACCATTGTAGTATATTATTTACTTTTCTGTATTAGGATAGACCCAAGGTGGGGAGCATAAGTAACCGGGTTCTAGGGTCCAGTGGGAGACCATCTCGAGGAGTCGAGACTGGGTCTCCTAACCCTAGAATTGGTAGGGTTGCTTGCCGCTCTTGTAAGGGTCGAGGGATGTGGGTTTGTCTATTCATCACGATCGTGGAATCCATGTTTTTTACTGGCTTAATATAAAACACGGAAATCCTAGTATATCCAATATTTCATATGTTAATTTCCGCTGCTGATATCTGTGATGTGATCACTTCTGAGATGAATGTATATTATATATATGATATATAATAAACGTTGCTTTTGTTTTGCACCCGCGCTAGTCCGCCCCGCTATTCCGTTAGTTAAGTAACCTAACGGTGCATAACGGGACACTGTGGCGAATGCAGATGGCATAAGCGTAGGTTATATTTTCGTTTCATTATCTGTGATGCTTAGGAAGCATAATTGATGGGACTTCATTAATGAGGTTAATGAAAGAAAATAAACCTAAAGATGTCGTGAAATCAAATTTTCAAAAAGGGTAGCTCGAGTTCTTGCTTTGCATAGTGGTATTTCTTGTAGAATATCCAGCACCTTAATCGATAAGGAAAGAGCCAAGATCCCTTCACCGGGAGTGACCTCTTTAGCAAAACTAGCAGATGCTACAACCCACTCGGTTTTGTTTTTTGATTGCTTTTTTAGTTCTTGTTTTGCATAGTGATATTCCTTAATGAATATCCAGCACCTCATTCGATGAGGAAAGAGCCGAGATCCCCTCACCGGGAGTGACCTTTTTTGCGAAACTAGTGAAAGCCTCAAAAACACTCCTTTTCAAAAATCACTAAATTCTACAACGATATCAAGTT
Organism: Agapanthus africanus; assembly: GCA_030015575.1. Lineage (NCBI taxonomy): Eukaryota > Viridiplantae > Streptophyta > Magnoliopsida > Asparagales > Amaryllidaceae > Agapanthus > Agapanthus africanus. The sequence continues at coordinate 212,913,997 of CM057350.1, read as the reverse complement.
CATTACGAAAAATGTTTTCTTAAAAACCTGTCGTAGCCCTCCGTCATTTCAGATAAGTACTACTTAGTATTCGTGTTACGTTTGTTTTCCTGCGTCAAGTCGTACTGTGCAGTAGCTGATTAGAGCTTATCTGCTGCATGAGATGCGATTGGATTAGGCTATTCATACGACCTTGTTGGCCTGCGTCAAGGGTCATGCGGGTGGGTTTAATTCAATCATGAAATGTACGGGTAGAACATGACTAGCGAACTGTGGTTTGTTGGCCTGCGTCAAAGTCATGGGATGCTAGGGGTAAAATATTATCGGGAATTTCAAGTGTTGAAATTTGCAATGAGATTGCATACCTTCTATGAGATAGTTGGATCTCTATACCCAATTCGAGTAAGTGTTACTCCTGGGAAAGTTTTAAACTTTACAATTAGCTAACACATTAAGTGTCTAGAAAGGTGTTAACGGGGTTATGCCTCTGGGAAAATGAGGTTTACTTTAATTAGGTCCGTATGAATGCACGGGGAACCTCCCTCAAAGTACCGACACTGGCCTGGCTTAACGGTTAGTGAACTTTTAGGGTGTAATTAATCCCGGCTAATCTTACCTTTTTGGGTTTGAAGGAAGACTTGATAAAAAGCAGTAGGAGCCATCCTGATTAGATAAGATAATAACCAAAGTAATCTTGCAAGAGCATACGCTAAGTGTTTTCTTCTCTCTCTCTCCAGGTAGAGACCATGTCACGTCTTAATAAAGATAATAATATGGATGTATCGACCGAACCTGCTTATTACACTGGGCTAGGGAACGTTGGTTCCGTTCTTTCTTATAATTGTTAAAAGGCTGAGCAGGAAATAGGGGAATACCAGGATTTCTATGCAACCCAATTGAGGAAAGAGCATGTTGATGTATTTTCTTCGGGTGTGTTCGTTACTGAGAACTATTTCTCACTATTCTCTCCGTCCTGGGTATTGGATACCGGATCCGGATCCCACATATGTAATTTGTTACATAGGCTAAGGTAAGGTAGAGAACTAGGATTGGGTGATAAAGATATAAGAGTTGGAAATGGTGCAGTAGTTGCAACCAAATCGTTGGCGAATATCACCTTGTATTACCAAATGGTAATACATTGATTCTAAACGAATGCTATTACGTGCCGAACCTGATATGCAACATTATATCAGTTTCTTTATTAAGTAAAGAAGGATACAATTTTGTATTGTAGGATAATGTTATGAACATTTTCCTGAATCAAAAGTTGATTGGATCAAGCACGTTGTGCAATGGCATTTGCGTTCTAAATCAAACTACAGTTCTAAGCATAACGAACACACACAAGAGGAAGAGTTCAGAAATGAACGAGTCCTTCTTGTGGTATTGTAGACTAGGTCATATCAATGTGACACGACCGGTTAAGTTACATAAGGATAGATATTTAAATCCGTTCTAATGTTCATCCTGTGAAACTTGCTAGTCATGTCTCAAAAGCAAGAAGACCAAAACTCCCTTTAGTGGACAAGGAGAAAGAGCTACGGAACTCTTAGGAATGATACATACTGATGTATGTGGTCCTATATCTACACATGCCAGGAATGGTTGTTCATACTTTATTATATTCACTGATGATCCCTCAAGATTCGGACATGTGTTCCTATTGAAACACAAGTCTGAAGCTTTTGAGAAATTCAGAGAATATAAGTCTGAAGTTGAGAACCAGACGGGAAAAAGTATTAAAATCCTTCAATTTGATCGGGGAGGAGAATACTTGAGCAATGAGTTCCTGGACTACCTAAAAGGGAATGGGATTCTCTCTCAGCTTACTCCTCCGTATACACCACAACACAACGGTGTATCGGAGCAGAGGAACCGCACCCTATTAGATATGGTGCGCTCTATGATGAGCAATGATGTGTTACCTGTTTCCTTTTAGGGACATGCGCTTGAGACAGCAGCAGACCTATTGAATATGGTTCCTACCAAATATGTGCCAACCACTCCATATGAGATATGGAAAGGAAAGAGACCATGTCTTAATTATGTTAAGATATGAGGTTGTCCAGCCTATGTAAAAACACAAAATTCGGACAAGCTCGAGGCAAGGTTAGTTCTGTGCAAGTTTGTTGGATATCCTAAACATTCGCGAGAGTATATCTTCTGCCGCACCGAGGAACAAAAGGTGTTTGTTTCTCGTCACGCCACCTTTTTAGAAAAGGAATTTCTTGAAAAAGAAATTAGTGGCAAAGAGGTAGAACTAGAAGAAGTTCCAGCGACACAAACTACAACAGAAGATTTGGTGGAACAAGAGGATTCAGTAGTATCCAACGAACCTCAGCCTCTCCGCCGATCTAGTAGGGTTCCTCACCCACCTGAGAGATGCTACAGTTTTCTCATTGATGGTGAGAGCGAGGATTGCATCATGGTTGATGATGACCCAACTAAGCTTCGAGCAGGCCATCACGAGTGGGGACTCTGTGAAATTGCTCGATGCAATGAGATCTGAGATGGAATCCATGTACACCAACAAAGTATGGACTTTAGAAGATGTTCCTGAAGGGGTAAAACCCATCCGGAGCAAGTGGATCTTCAAGGAAAAAATTGGTGTAGATGAAAAAGTTGAGACTTTCAAAGCTAGACTTGTAGCAAAAGGTTTTCGTCAACGACCAGGTGTGGATTATGATGAAACCTTTTCTCCAGTGGTTATGCTTAAGTCCATCCGGATCCTACTTACTATTACTGCATACCATGATCATGAAATCTGGCAGATGGACGTCAAGACCGTTTTTCTAAATGGTGATTTAGAAGAAAGCGTCTACATGACTCAGCCAGAGGGCTTCATGGACAGTGGGAGCAGCAGAAAGGTGTGCAAGCTTCTTAAATCAATCTACAGGTTAAAGCATGTTGGGTTTCCCTAGCACCTACTGTAGAGTATGGAAGCATCACACATGCCACTTTAAAAATTTTAAAGGTGCTAAGCAAACAAACCATGAATCTTAAGTAGAATATTTAAGGTAACAACAAAGTATCATATACAAATTTGATTCTATCACAAAATGCAGAGATTACAACCTTTGTAGACCTCCCTTAGAGACTCCTTGGACCTTTGAGAGTTTAGAACGTCTTGCTAGAGTCCTTCCTCGTCCACGATGATCCACCCGAAGTCCCTTTGCCCAAAACTCCTTGCTTTACTTGATTTGTGAAAGAAGTATAGCAAACACCCTATACAAATGGGCTAGATGTGTGTAGAATGATGAGGTGGTTTGTATTCTTTAATCAAAACCCTTTCTTTTTCACTAACTCACTCAAACGAAAACTCAAGAGAGCTTGGAAGAAGAAGAAGATGATGGCAAAAGCTTTTGTCAAAAAGATAATGATAAGCTTAATGAATAAATGAGAAAAAAAGTATATATATTTTCTTTCTCTCATTTCAAACCATGGTTCAATAATATCTAGATATTTTCCATTTGGGTTAAAGTCCAAATGAAAAGTAAACCATGGGTTTAAGCTAGGTTAAAGTCAAGAAGAGTGTAGAAAAACTCATTAAAGATTTAATTTCCATTTGCCTTTTATAATCCAAATAGAATATATATATATATATATATATATATTGATTAAACCATGTAAGTCTTATATTGCCACCAATTGTGTACATCAACCATGACACTATGCATGTATGTGTGCATGCACATCAGCATGTGCATACATACATGCATACATCTTCTTTAAAGAAAAAGGGTTTAAATAAAGAATTTAAACCAAAAGTCCAATGTTAAATCAACACTTTATTTAACAAACCGGTCATATCACATACGACCCGACCAATAGAAAAGCGCCCAATTAACATACGGTATCATATACTCGCATTCAATCGGGTCCCCACGCATATCTCATATGCACACCCCATCGTTTCGCCTGAGCCAGGAAACTCCTGTATGGGACTCTAAGGCTCTTCAATACGTCGGCAGTGGGTGATGATCATATCAAACACCCACAAGCCGCAAGCGGTCAGCTAAATGTAACGGCTACCCGTGTATTAAGCGATCAGAAGAAAACCAGCAAAGCTGTCAAAACTCCCATCGAGCCAACGACAACACTTACCGTACAGTTCGGTCTTTTCATCAGATATGTTGCATATCAAGTCTAGAGATGGAATGGTCGACCCCAATAACTCAATAAGTCATGCCGGTGTATGGCTCATAACAGATCGAGAAACTACTGATAACACTTATCAGTAAATCTCAGCAGCCCTGGCCAGGGACTTCCTGTTATAGCAAATCGAGCATAACACAATATCAACCCCCAATACCGGGAGAGATGAAACCCCTCCTATCACTCATTGCCTCCATGTGCTTCGGGACTGTACCCAAAGACCACCTGTTTGCACGACTCAGTAGAGCCGTGGTAGGGTGGAGATTAAAGTACAGTGGGAGGACACATAAGACTCTATGACGATCTTGGGTCTACAGACTAACCAGCACCAGTGTTACCTGAGAATTGCTCTCCGACGATAGATATAATACCACATAGGAGTTCTCGGCGAGTCCGTTCAGTGTACCCAGTCTCCACTGAGCATCCGCATACAATCTTTGGTGTCAGCACACCAGATGGATATGGGATCATCCATCGCCCATCATATGGGACAAGAATGGTATACACTAGTCTACTATGGAATATCGATGCCCTGTCTCGATAGATCCACGACTAGGAACATTTAAAGGATATGCTTATAAACTACACGTGTCCCACTAATATGATCTACATCATAGTCGCAGTAGTCAAGCAAATATCCTATAGGCTTTATCAACATGTACCAAATGAATAAGATGCATGATCAAATGAACATGTCAAGATAAAGTAAACCAGATAGCATACTATCATGTCGAGCAAGAAAGTCATCTATACACATATATACATGTCCAAGCATGCACTATACATATAATGGCCTCTAGGGCATACATATATCTAACAATCTCCCACTTGCACTAAGGCCAATTGTTGGTGTATCTCATACCCAACATCTCAAAAAGTAGCTCATGCTGCGGCTGTGGAAGGGCCTTGGTGAGTGGATACGCGGTGTTATTCTTTGTATCTTCTCTCCGAATCTCGATCTCTTGGCGATCTACTATCTCTCGGATCAAATGATATCGCTTCAGGATGTGTTTGGACTTCTGATGGGACCTCGGTTCTTTGGCTAACGCCATAGCCCCATTATTATCACAATACAATGGTATTAGATCAAGAATAGTTAGAACTACTCCTAGTTCCGCGATGAACTTTCTCATCCAGACGGCTTCCTTGGCAGCATCATTTGCAGCAATATACTCACCTTCCATCGTGGAGTCTGCAACGGTATCCTGTTTGGAACTCTTCTAACTTACCGCCCCTCTATTTAGGGTAAATACAAACTCTGAGATAGATTTGCTGTCATCTTTATCACTTTGGAAGCTGGAATCGGTAAAGGCCTCTATTTGGAGATCCCCATTACCATACACTAAGAACAATTCTATAGTCCTTCTCAAGTACTTAAGAATGTTCTTCACTGCTATCCAATGTTTCTCCCCTGGGTTGGATTGATACCTGCTCACTACGGCTAGTGCATAAGCTACATCAGGGCGAGTACATAACATCGCATACATTATAGATCCTATGACTAAGGCGTAAAGTATAATGCTCATGCGAGCTCTCTTTTCATCAGTCTTCGGACAGAAGTCTTTGGAGAGAGTGATTCCATGACAAGCGGGCAAGGCACCACGCTTTGAATCTTCCATACTAAATCTTTTTAGGATGGTGTTAATGTATTTTGATTGGGACAATCCCAATAACCTCTTGGATCTATCTCTATAGATCCTTATGCCCAAAATGCACGAGGCATCACCCAGGTCCTTCATGGAGAACCTTTGTGATAAGAATAATTTGACCGATTATAGCATAGGAATATCATTTCCTATCAAGAGAATATCATCCACATACAATACGAGAAATGTGACAGTACTCCCTACAATCTTCTTATAAATGCATGGTTCATCTATATTTTTGACAAAATCAAACTCTTTGATTGTGTCATCAAAGCAGATGTTCCAGCTCCGTGAGGCCTGCTTTAATTCATAAATGGATTTAAGCAACCTACATGCTTTTCCGCTGCTCCCACTGTCAATGAAACCTTCTGGTTGATCCATAAAAACGCATTCTTCTAAATCACCATTTAGAAAAGCAGTTTTAACGTCCATCTGCCAGATTTCATAATCGTTGTGAGCAGCAATAGCAAGTAGGATCCGAATGGATTTAAGCATTACTACTGGACAAAAAGTTTCATCATATTCCAATCCTGGTCTTTGACAAAAACTTTTCGCTACAAGCCTTGCTTTAAAGGTCTCCACCAGTCTATCTATACCAATCTTTCACTTAAAGATCCATTTGCACCCTACTGGTTTTATCCAAGGAGGTGCAACGTCCAAAGTCCATACTTTATTGGTATACATGGACTCCATTTCAGATCTCATGGCTTCCAGCCACTTCACTGAGTCACCACTCATGATAGCTTGCTAAAACCTAGTAGGGTCATCATCATCCATGATGCAATCTTCTCTATCACCAATAATGAGAAACCCATAGTATCTCTCTGGTGGGCGAGAAGTTCTACTAGATCTCCGGAGCGGCTGAGGTTCTTGATGTTCTACTCCAACATCAGTTTCAACCAATTCGTCCTGAGTAATTTGTGTCTCCAGAAACACTTCTAGTTCTACCGCATTGCCATCAGTACTATTTGTAAAGATTTAATTTTCCAAAAATGTAGCACGCTGAGAAACAAACACCTTTTGTTCCTCCTTATGGTAGAATAGATATCCATACGAATGCTTTGGATATCCCACAAATTTACACATGACCGATCGCGTCTCGAGTTTGTATGGATTCTCCTTTTTGACAAAAGCCAGACAACCCCATATCCTAACTCTTTTAAGAGATGGTCTTTTTCCACTCCATATCTCATATGGAGTGGTAGACACGGTCTTGGTTGGAACCTTGTTTAACAGATATATTGTTGTCTCCAATGCATGCCCCCAAAAGGAAAGAGGTAACTCAGCATCACACATCATGGACCGTACCATATCAAATAGGGTACGATTCCTCCGTTCTGACACACCGTTGTGATGTGGTGTGTAAGGAAGAGTAGGATGAGAGATAATCCCATTCTCTTTTAAGAAGTCTGAAAACTCTGTATTTAAATACTCTCCACCTCGATCCGATCGAAATTTCTTGATGCTCAAGCTTGTTTGTTTTTCTACTTCAAGTTTATACTCCTTGAATTTCTCGAAAGCTTCGGATTTGTGCTTTAACAAAAACACGTGTCCGAATCTTAAGAAATCATCAGTAAAATTAATGAAGTATGAAAAACCGCCTCAAGCATGTGTAGACATTGGTCCGCATACATCACTATGTATGAGGCTTAAGAGTTCCACAGCTCTTTCTCCGTGTCCAGTAAACGGAGTTTTGGTCATTTTAAATTTGATACAAGACTGGCAAGTCGCATAAGATTTATATTCAAAAGGATTTAAATATCCATCTTTATGTAGCTTGTTTAGTCTTGTTTCATTAATATGACCAAGTCTACAATGACAAAGAAAAGCTTCATTTATATCTGAAAACTTTCTTTTGTTAGTATGTTGTATATTGAAAACTGTGTTTTGGTTCAGGAGGTAAATACCGTTATTTAATGTACCATACCCAATCAACTCTTGATTCAAGTTAATGTTCATAACATTATTTTGCAACACAAAATGATATCCTTTATTGTCCAACAAAGAAACGGATATTATATTACATAGCATTCTAGGTACAAAATAACAAGGGCTCAAAACCAAAATACAAGCCGAAGGCAACCCCAGATGATACTCTCCTACGGATATAGCATGTACATTAGAACCATTTCCAACCCGCAGAGTATGGTCTACAGTCTTCAAAACTCTAATGTTTTTCAATCCTTGCATACAATTGCAGATGTGAGAACCAGAACCGTTATCTAATACCCAAAATGCAGAGTTAATTGAAAAACAGTTCTCAGTTACAAACACACCTGAAGGGGAAACATCAGCATGCTTCTTCTTCTTGAGATCAGCAAGATACACAGCACAGTTGCATTTCTAATGTCCCGACTTGTGGCAGTAAAAACATGCTCCTTTTCCACTTCCCGTGGCCCCAGATTTGTCTTTCTCTTCGCCTTTTAGACTCCACCTTTCGGTTTGGTGGACTTCTTCTTCTTCTTTCCCTTGGCCTTGGCTTTTGGGATGGAAGAGGAAGATGGCCCAGCAAGCAGAGTGGGAGTCTTCGTGTCTTAAGCGTGCTCTCTGCACTTCTCGACATATTGAGAAGTTCAGACAATGATTTCTCCAAATCGTTCATATTGAAATTAACTATGAACGGAGCAAAGGCAGGGGAGAGAGACTGCAGAACAATATCTGTATATTGCTTATTATCCATGGTGTAGGGTTGCTATGCACGCGCACAAGGGTCTACGAGGCATCAACCATGCCTGATTTAAAAATTAGCCGTGCCGAACAACCCGATACGAGATCTTTAAACTAGAGATTAGGCGAAACCAAACATGTTAAACACTTTAACACTAAGTGAGAGGGATTACAACCTTTGTAGATCCGGTCCTTCACTTCTTAAGATCCGTGTTGAGGTCCCTTCGCTGCGATTATCATGTTCCGGACTCTCGAGAGGCTTCACGAAAAGAAAGATGCAGTCTTGCTTCCGATCTTCGATAATAAAGATGATCTACCTTGAAGTTTCATTAACACAAGCTAACACTCACTAAATGAAGTGAACACTCTCATCTAAAGGGCAAGGATAGATGAGGATGATGAAGTAGGATTTTTGCTCTCATTTGTTTTCATATTCTCACTTATTTTCATCACAAAGCAAAAAGCTAGAAAGCTTTTGCTCAAAAGGAAGAAGAAGGAAGAAGATGATGTATAATATCATTACAAACCTTTTGTGATGAATAATGAAAGATAAATATGATGAATAATGCAACCATGGTTGAATAAACCTTTGTAAAGAAATAACCAAGGCTAGGGTTTGGATTAGGTTAAGAATTAGTCACTTGAAAATATCTTTGCACAAAACAAAACTAAACTTTCTAGAATCATCTAGAAAAACTTAACCCAAATCAAACCCTAACCATGTTTAATCTCCACTAATCATGTTGCACTAGTTATCATATCATGTTACAATATTATATATCACATATATAATATTTATTGTAACAAAATAAAATAATACAATTAACATATATCGCATATATATCAATGTATTACCCGAGTGAGAAAAAGAATCTTTTAGTAAGCTAATATTAGTTAATGTAATTTAATATATCATATATATTATTATACATTAAATTATCGAATCAACACTTGATCCGACAATCCGGCAATATCACATATAACCGACTAATATTTATCCGTACCGATTCATCGAATCAACACTTGATCCGATGACCCGGCTGATATCAAATATCGCGAGAATAGAATACGGTATCTCATATCGCATTATCCTCGGTCCCGCACATATCACATACGTGCCCCTACTCTGTTTTGCTTGAGTCAAGAAACCTCTGTGCAGGACTCTAAAGAATCGTCAATACGCTGGCAGTAGGTGATGATCATATCAAACACCCACAAGCTGCAAGCGGTCAGCTAATCGTAACAGCTACCCAGGTATTGAGAACTCAGAAGATCAAAAAGCAAGCCTGTACATTCTCCTGTGAATCCAAACAGTGACACTCCCGTACAGACCGGTCTCGTCGTCTGATATGTCGCATATCTCGCCTAGGGGTGGTAAACGTCAGACCCCAGTAGCTCGATAAGTCATGTCGATATGAGGTCTATAACCGTTCGAGAAACTACTGATAACACTTACCAGTAAATCTCAGCAACCCTGGTCAAGGATTTCCGGTTATAGCCAATCGAACACAGCGCAACATCAACTCCTTATACCGGGAGAGACGAATCCCCTCCTATCGCTCATTGCCTCCATGTGATTCGGGACTGTACCTAAAAGCCACCTTTTTGCATGCCCTCTTAGACGTGGTATGATGGAAATCAAGGAACAGTGGGAATCACACAAGACTCTATGACGATCTCGGGTCAACAGACTACTCTGGACCAGTGTCACCGGAGAACTGCCATCTGACGTGAGGTATAATACCATCTGGGAGTTCTCGGCGAGTCCGTTCAGTGTACCCAGTCTCTACTGAGCACACGTACACCATCCTTGATGTCAAACACCGATGGATATGGGATCATCCATCGCCCATCATATGGGTCAAGATGCATATACGCTAGTCTACTCTGGTGTATCGATGCCCTGTCTCGATACACCCTCGACTAGGAACAGTTATAGGATGTACTCATCGACTACCGTGGCCCCACTAGTATGATCTCATCATAGTCCCAGTAGTCGAGTACATATCCTAAGGGCTTTATCAACATGTAACATAGAGACAATCAGAGTACATGTTAAGATAAAGTACAACCAGATAGCATACTATCATGTCGAGCAAGAAAGTCCTCCCTGTATATGTCCAAGGATCCATTACAATATACATCGTATGTACAGTAATGGCCTCTAGGGCATACATATAACTAACACATGGTCCATCCCAGTTCCTCAAGTTCTTCTATAAGACCAATCATCTTCAAAACATGTTCTCCTACTGATGTAGCAGGGACCATACGCATCTGAAACAACATTTTAGATGCTTCGTATCGTAAAGTCCGAGATTGCTCTTCATACAACTCTTTTGTATGAAGAAAGATGGATTGAACATCCATCTTCCCATGTTGCTTCTGATGAATACTGTCCATAGAAGCAAGCGCGAAGCACTTGGCCGTGTTACAATCAATATCCCATGTTTTTCGGATCTCCATATCCGAAACAGATGATTCAGGTCCTGAGACGGGTGGGGCTTTGTTAGTAAGGACATATGATACTTTATCATATGTGAGTGCAATGTTCAAGTTCCTCAACCATTCTATATAATTCGGTCCTGTCGGTTTGTTTTTCTCTAAAAGAAGCTTAAGTCCCGTCATCGGTATCTGTCATTCGGAGAGAGAAAAGAATACACTCAGCGAAATGCTCTTGCAAAAAATTAGATTGGTTATTATATTATCTAATCGATGTCTCCCACTGCTTTTATCAAATTTTTTTTTAAAACCTTAAAAGAAATCTAGCCAGGATTAATTACATTCTACAGTTTCGCTAACCGATCAGCCAGACCAGTGTCGGTACTTTGAGGGAGGCTCCCCGTGCTTTTGCACGGACCTAATTAAAATAAACCTTGTTTTCCCAGAGGTCAAACACCGTTGACACCTTTCTAGACACCTATTGGATTAGCTAATTGTAAAGTGTAAAATACTCCTAGAAGTAACACTTACTCACAGTGGGATCGGGATCCATCAATCATATAGAAGCTATGTAATCTCATTGCAAATTTCAACTCTTGGAACTCCCGATATGGTTTTTACCCCTAGTTGCTTATGACCTTGGCTATGGTCAACATATCATAAGCACTAGTCAAGTTCTACCCGTTATTTTGAGATTAACTAGACCCACCCATATGACCCTTGACTATGATCAACATAATCACATGAATGTCCTAACTGATTGCATCATATGCTTTACAGGAAGACATCACTTAGCTACCGTACACTACGCCTTGACTATGATCAACATACGTAGCACGAATACTAAGTACTCTGCTTCCTAAAATGACGGAGGGTTGCAGATGGTTTTTATGAAAACCTTTAACGCTTTAAACTTGATCTCGTTGTAGAATTAAAACAGTTTAGAAAAGGAGTGGCTTAAGCTCCGCATCTTTTGAAACTTGCATTTTTCATAAAAAGGCCGAGTGTGTTTCAAATCCGATTCTACAACATCTTTAGCTTTCTTTTTCTTTACATTAATCTTATTAATGTAGTCCCATCATTTAAGTTCCTAAGCCATCACAGAAAAAAAATGAAAATAGAACGTATACTTATACTATCCGCATTCACCACAGTGTCTTGTTATGCACCGTTAGGTTACTTAACTAACGGCATAGCGGGGCGGGACTAGCGCGGGTGTAAAATATAAGCAACGTTTATTATATATCATATATATAATAATAATCCATTCGTCTCAGATACTAAGTAATCACATTACAGAATATCAAAAACAGAAGCACATATGAATATAGGATATCTAGGAGGTCCGTATATTGTATTCAGCCAGCAATAGAAAATACGGATTTCACGGTCGCGATGAATAGCCAAGCCCACACTCCTAGACCCCTACGAGAGCGGCAAGTGACCCTGCTAATTCTAGAGTTTAGGAGACCCGGTCCTCGAGATAGCCTCCCACTGAACCCTAGAACCCGGTCACTTGTGCTCCTCACCTTGGGTCTATCCTAATGCGGAAAAGTAAATAATATACAATAATGGTGACATCATCCTCAACCCGGAAGTGCCCCAAATAAAAAAAATATTACATACAATTGATAATTACATGAACGAAAATAAAGACTCCCATCTCACATAAAAACCCCGGCTATTCGATCACGACAATCCTGCACATCATATCTCAGCAACACATAATATCTCATATCATCAACGTAAGCAAGTATGCATATCCCGATTGTCGTTGATTTATAGCAGCGAAACCGGCGATACACCACATACTACACTTACGGTCGCAGAAAAAAAGTGAAAAACAACAATTGCAATCATATATATCAAGACGATGTTTAATGTTTCGATCGAGTCAACATACACCCATAATTTACCCCGAGAGCTCAACACTTGAGCAAAGTCACAAATACTCAAAAACGCGCCACAGTATCTATGGACCAGCCGTAGATGGGGTTAACCAACGCCTCACCTATGACACTACGGAACTACGGTAAACCCTAAAGTTCGATCGCGGTTCCGTGGGCATAGAATCGAGTTAAGGTTATTATGTTCTTCTAGAGGGTCCATGGGAACACTTGCACGACTATTGAATATGAAGTTAACTTAAGAAAAATTACAAAACTAGGAAATTTCAGCAGGGTCAAGATGTGGGGTTTTGAAGTTCGTTCAAACTGCTAAACATTGTCGAGGTTACTAATACAGCGTTAGATTATACGACTACGAAACACTACGAATTAGCCCTTAATCAAAATAATCATCACATGAAAATTTAGGCTACACAAACAATACATGAAACCCCAAATACAGATGAAAAGAGCACTGGAGAAATACGAGGTGCAAAGGAGGCAGGGGGGCCGGCCAGGCCGGATCTGGTGGCTTGGTGCTCGGCCAAATTCCGAGCACCAGTCCCCGTATTTCACCCATGTTCTTATAATATCCCATTCTATGTTCTGCAGCTGTTTAAATAATTTTAAAACGACTTTTTTAAAAATTTACAGAGAGCAAAATTAGGGTTTCACATATCGTGTTTTTGGAGTCGATTTCGTTTTCGTAATAGTTCTAATACCGTGTCTAAAATTCTAGCTTGGCTCTGATACTATTGTTGGGTTTCCCTAGCACCTACTGTAGAGTATGGAAGCATCACACATGCCACTTTAAAATTTTTAAAGGTGCTAAGCAAACAAACCATGAATCTTAACTACAATATTTAGGGTAACAACAAAGTATCATATACAAATTTGATTTATCACTAAGTGTAAAGATTACAACCTTTGTAGACCCCCTTTAATGACTCTTTGGACCTTTGAGTGTTTGGAACAGCTTGCTAGAGTCCTTCCTCGTCCACGATGATCTACCCGAAGTCCCTTAGCCCAAAGCTCCTTTCTTTACTTGATTTGTGAAAGAAGTATAGCGAACAACCTACACAAATGGGCTAAATGTGTGTAAAATGATGAGGTGGTTTGTATTCTTTAATCAAAACCCTTTCTTTTTCACTAACTCACTCAAATAAAAACTCAAGAGAGCTTGGAGGAAGAAGAAGATGATGGCAAAAGCTTTTGTCAAAAAGATAATGATAAGCTTAATGAATAAATGAGAAAAGAAAGTATATATATTTTCTTTCTCTCATTTCAAACCATGGTTCAATAATATCTAGATATTTTCCATTTGGGTTAAAGTTCAAATGAAAAGTAAACCATGGGTTTAAGCTAGGTTAAAGTCAAGAAGAGTGTAGAAAAACCCAATAAAGATTTAATTTCCATTTGCATTTTATAATCCAAATAGAATATATATATATATATATATATATATATATATATATATATATATTGAACCATGTAAGTCTTATATTGCCACCAATTGTGTATCATCAACCATGACACTATGCATGTATGTGTCCATGCACATCAACATGTGCATACATACATGCATACATCTTCTTTAAAGAAAAAGGGTTTAAGTAAAGAATTTAAACTAAAAGTCAAATGTTAAATCAACAGTTGATTTAACAAACCGGTCATATCACATACGACCCGACCAATAGAAAAGCGCCCAATTAACATAAGGTATCATATACTCGCATTCAATTGGGTCCCCGCGCATATCTCATATGCACACCCCATCGTTTCGCCTGAGCCACGAAACTCCTGTGTAGTACTCTAAGACTCGTCTATACGCCGGCAGTGGGTGATGATCATATCAAACACCCACAAGCCGCAAGCGGTCAGCTAAACGTAACGGCTACCTGGGTATTGAGCGATCAGAAGAAAACCGGCAAAGCTGTCAAAACTCACGTCGAGCCAACTGGCAACACTTACCGTACAGTCCGGTCTCTTCATCAGATATGTTGGATATCGAGTCTAGGGATGGAATCGTCGACCCCAATAACTCAATAAGTCATGCCGGTGTATGGCTTATAACAAATCGAGAAACTACTGATAACACTTATCAGTAAATCTCAGCAGCCCTGGCCAGGGACTTCCTGTTATAGCCAATCGATCATAGCACAACATCAACCCCCAATACCGGGAGAGACGAAACCCCTCCTATCGCTCATTGCCTCCATGTGCCTCGGGACTGTACCCAACGACTACCTGTTTGCACGACTCAGTAGAGCCGTGGTAGGGTGGAGATCAAAGTACAGTGGGAGGACACATAAGACTCTATGACGATCTTGGGTCTTCAAACTAACCTGTACCAGTGTTACCTGAGAACTGCTATCCGACGATTGATATAATACCATATAGGAGTTCTCGGTGAGTCCGTTCAGTGTACCCAGTCTCCACTGAGCATCCTCATACAATCTTTGGTGTCAGCACACCAGATGGATATGGGATCATCCATCGCCCATCATATGGGACAAGAATGGTATACGCTAGTTTACTCTGGAATATCGTTGCCCTGTTTTGATACACCCATCACTAGGAATATTTAAAGGATATGCTTATAAACTACACATGTCCCACTAGTATGATCTACATCATAGTCGCAGTAGTCAAGCAAATATCCTATGGGCTTTATCAACATGTACCAAATGAATAAGATGCATGATCAAATGAACATGTCAAGATAGAGTAAACCAGATAGCATACTATCATGTCGAGCAAGAAAGTCATCTATACACATATAAACATGTCCAAGAATCCACTATACATATAATAGCCTTTAGGGCATACATATATCTAACAAAGCAGGCATCACGGAGTTGGAACATCTGTTTTGATGAGGCAGTCAAAGAGTTTGGTTTCATCAAAAACATAGATGAACCTTGTGTATAGAAGAAGGTAGAAGAAAGTAAGGTGGTCTTCCTCGTATTGTACATGGATGACATACTCTTGATAGGAAATGATGTTCCTATGCTGCACTCGGTCAAGTTCTTCTTATCACAAAGAATCTTGATGAAAGCTCTAGGTGTTGTCTCCTACATCTTGGGAATTAAGATCTATAGAGATGGATCTAAGCGGATGTTGGGCTTGTCCCAATCTAGGTACATTGACACCATACTAAAGAGATTTAGTTTGGAAGATTCCAAGCGTGGGAATTTGCCCACGATCTCAGGAATCACTCTCTCCAAAGAGATGTCTCCCAAGACTGATTTGGAGATGGCTTACATGCAATGGATACCCTATGCTTCGACAGTAGGCTCTATCATGTATGCAATATTATGTACAAGACCAGATGTAGCAAACTCACTAGGTGTAGTGAGTAGGTATCAAGCAGATCCTGGAGAGAATCACTGGACAGCTGTGAAGAACATTCTTAAATACTTGAGAAAGACTAAAGAATTGTTCTTGGTGTATGGTAACGGTGAACTCCAAATGGAGTCCTTCACCGATTCGAGCTTCCAGAGTTATAAGGAAGACTCTAAGTCGGTCTCAGGTTTTATCTTTACCCTCAATGGTGGTGCGGTTTGTTAGAAGAGTTCCAAGCAAGAAACCGTGGCAGACTCGACTATGGAGGCTGAATACATTGCTGCCAAAGAGGCTGTTTGAATGAAGAAGTTCATTACTGAACTTGGTGTGGTTCTGTCCATCGAGCGTCTAATACCTTTGTATTGTGATAACAATAGAGCAGTGGCTTTGGCCAAGGAACCCAGGTCCCATCAGCGATCCAGACATATTCTAAGGCGGTATCACCTGATCTGGGAGATAGTTGATCACAGGGAGATCGAAGTCAGAAGAGTTGACACGAAGGACAATACTGCAGATCCACTCTCAAAGGCTATTCCCCAGTCATAATTTGAGAGACTGTTCGGGATGTTGGGTATGAGATACTACAACAACTGGCCTTAGTGCAAGTGGGAGATTGTTAGTTGTATGTATGCCCTAGTGGCCATTGTTGTATATGTGATGTATATTATAGTGGATGCATGGACATATATAAAGAGGACATTCTTGCTCGACATGATATAATGCTATCTTGTTGCTCTTTATCTTAACATGTTGACTTATATTATGATACTGTCTTGCTCTCACATGTTGGTAAAGCCCTTAGAATGTATACTTGACTACCAGGATTGTGATGCAGATCATATTAGTGGGGCCATGGTATTCTATAAGTTCATCCTTTAATTGTTCCTAGTCGTGGGTGTATCGAGACGGGGCACCGATATTCTAGAGTAGACTAGCGTATACATTTCTTGACCCATATGATGGGCGATGGATGGTCCCACATCTATTGGTGTTTGACATCAAAGTGTATATACGGGTGCTCAGTGGAGACTGGGTACACTGAACATGACTCGCCGAGAACTCCTAGATGGTATTTTATCTATTTTCAGATAGCAGTTCTTAGGTGACACTGCTACAGGTTAGTCTGTTGACCCGAGATCGTCATAGAGTCTTGTGTGATTCCCATTGTGCTTTGATTTCTACCTTACCGCGTTCAAGAGAACGTGCAAAACGGTGGTTTTTAGGTACAGCCCCGGGTCACATGGAGGCAATGAGCGATAAGATGGGATTTCGTCTCTCCTGGTATTGGGGGTTGATGTTGTGCTGTGCTTGATTGGCCATAACTGAGAATCCCTGGCCAAGATTGCTGAGATTTACTGGTAAGTATTATCAGTAGTTTCTCGAACCATTATGAGCCTCACATCGGCATAACTTATCAGGATATTGGGGTCTAACGTTTAACACCCCCCAGGCAAGATATGCGACATATCAGACGAAGAGACCGGACTGTATGGTAGTGTTACTTATTAGATTCACAGAGGTATGAGCAGGCATTCTTGTTGATCTTCTGATCGCTGAATACCCGGGTGGCAATGCAAGACTCATATGGTAACATATTTAGATATTTTGATTATTTGAGAAAAGCAAAATGGGATTAAAATCATGGTTGACTTTTCAACTCTCTTGAGTTGACAAAGTCAATGGTTTCATTGCCCATGGTTTTTTTAAACTCAAGTTACAAAATATCTAGATATTTTGTAACCGTAGTTTAGCATGGATGACTCTCACTTGCTCTCTGTCACGACCCGAAGGTACGGAACATGGCCGACACTTAAATTATGAAACGTCTAAAGACGTAACGTAATGTAAATAAGCCGAAGCCCAGAAATCTAAACCATTTAAAAGAAGAAGTATAGGAAAACAAATTTAAAAGCAACATCAAATTTTCTCAAAATTTTCGGCAGAGTCTCTTTTATAAAAACGGGCCCCAAACGGGTACAAATAAGAATATAAACATAAGTAACAATAAAAAGGCATCCCCAAGAGAGAGCTAGCTCTTCGCCAATTGGCGGTCATAACCACATAAGCAATATAATATACAACGTCGAAGGGCGAGGAACAAAACTCAAAGAAAACCATCAAAACCACCAGAAAACCATAATAATACAAGCGCGACTCTAAGGCCAAAAGAATAAACAACCGGTCTTCTAAATTCTATCAAGTAATACAATTCTGGTTGATGGAGCTTACTAGATACAAATGAAATAATAAAAGTACAACAGCGGTCCTGATACAAGTGAACCAACCTACCAAACAAATCACCCTGAATGAAATGATGTGCCAGCAAGCTGCCAAGGAAACCTGTACATCGAAACCTGTAAGAAAATTTGGCACAATGGGGGTGAGTTGCCAACTCGTGAGTAGAACACATCTGCGAGTAGAAATCGCATGCACGACGCTCTCCTTGGTCATAATAATATACTTAATATAACACTAGTCATGTAGTAGTGGCAGGGTAATAATCTATATTTAAGTGCAATGCTTAGTGCTCGTGTCAGTGCCTCAAGTAATAACATGTCATGCGTATCAGTATGCAAGCACCATGAATGTAAAACAATCAACCATGAAATCTGGATATATCTGTATAAGAAATCTTTAACTTGTATCATAGTAAAATTTGTACGGTAATCTGAAACATCATCAATGAAATCCATGGAAATCCATGTCAAGCATCGACACAAAATATGTAAATCTCAAAGTTTCAATACCTCATAATCTCAATATCTCATAGTCTCAATATTTCGGGCTCCGTCTGTCTGGATCAGCCCATATCATCAAATCTCACGACAACGGTCGGTATCCTCCGGATATCCGCCGCGCCAGACATCACCGGTAGGTAGTCTTTCCCTACCAGGCTCATCGTCTACAACTCGAGCTTCTTGCCCTGGGGTACCATACTGGGCCACCATGTACCCGAGACGGTTCATCCACTCCTCGAATCGGGTCTCGAAATCCAACAGAAAGAATGAAATCTCATGGTTGACGACACATATATCACGAGAAAACCGCAACTTGTATTTTAAAATGAGAAGAAGAGAGAGAAAGAATTTTTTATATATATTCTTGCGGTTTTCCCCAAAATCCAGAAATCTCATAGAAATCCAAAATCCCAAAATCATGAGTATGTAAATAATGAGCATCGGCATAAGCCCTACAATACCGCATGATAACATGAAAATGTGAATGCATGAAGTGTCTAAGTAATAAATGCAATGTCTAAACTAGCACATGAGAGTAATCACACACTATTATATTGATCTAGCCTTTAGCTGATTCTATCAATAAAAGATAATATGTTCTAAAGTGTACGTGACATGGCAATTACCGATGATGATGTGTGTGAGCCGGCAAATAAGTGTACGTGCAACATGCGCATCATCGGTAATGGTGCTGGTGTCCTAACAGGCAGAGTTTCATATTGGCTAAAGAAACATACGTATGAATATGCAATGCGATAAATGCAATATGAATATAACAGTGAATGTGTAGTAAGCGCACAACTAAAGAATACATAATAATTACGAGTCATACAGTTTGTTGTTTGAAAAAGTATGAATCGTAGTTTTTAGAAAATGAAGGGCTATGGGGTTTTTAAGAAAAGATATGTCCTTTGAAAAATCCGTAGTATCCCTCAGGCTGTCTTTAAAAATGCACATGATTCGTTAGTTTTGCAAATAAGTATGACTCGAGCCTAAACTAATATCAACCTAACCAACTAGGAACTAACTAAAGACACTAGCCGAAAGGTAAGAAGAATCCTCCTAAAGTCTGAGTCGATATCTCTAGTAGTCGGCGATCCAGCCTCAATAGCGTCACGTACATAGTACGACTTCCTCGACTCAAGAGTGCGGATCAGTCATCACATCTGTGTCTCGTACGGTAAAATCCACCGTACGGCATCCCAAAATCGGGTACAGGTCAACTATCACATATATACATCATCATTTGTATTGTATCGTCATCAAACAATATCATGATCAAGGGTACAGTACTATAATTGCATACATCCCAATATCATCAACATATATTATCTTCTGTGTAAATATCCATCATCAAATGTTCCACTAAAATATCTTGTCATATATCATATCGTGATTAATTAACATATTACAATCCAGTTTCTATTCTACAGTCTCGTACATTTCAATGTCATCATCACCTATTATCGTTTATATATAAATATAAATTTTCTCATTCCTCAACGATTCGCTAATATCATAACACATCTCATTTCATAACTCGATCGTATATCTAATATCTCACGGCATTATGCCCAGTCATACCGACTCAACCCCATGTATCATATAACATCCTCATATCACGTGTATATATTATATATACACATATAGAAACCTACACACATTCATATATATATATATATATATATGTATGTATGTATGTATGTATGTATGTATATATATAGACACACACACACACACCAAGTCAAGTTTATGTGTGTGTGCGTGTCTACATGAAACCTACAAATTCCCTCCAAGGCAGTCATCCTCTGGTTAAGTCTTTCTAAATCAGTCTAGTCCAACCTAAAGTCTTCAATAGGATCCTACTCGCTAAGAATCTAAGGTCACGTCCAACTTCCTAATAACAGTACGTAATATCCTTATCCTACGTTTGCGGGGGTGCTATACGCCATCAGTCCGACTTTCCCCATAGATATACATTTACTCACCTGGTCCTTTTCTGCCGAAGTCAATGTCGCCCTCCTCTTCTTCCTCGTCCGAAGTCCACGTGAGAAGTACCTATACGCAAACATATATAATATCGTAAACCGAATCGCGGACAAAACCAAAACGGCGCATGAAACGCGCATAGGTTAAAACCTATGACCCCCTCATGCAAAAGAACCAAATATCCCTCGATATCGGCGTACAAACACCGATTGATCGAGATGAAACACAAACATATAAATCGTAGTTACAAAACTCACTAATTATAATATAAATAGGGTTTAAATCATCAAAACCTTAAAATTAATCAAATCGTTCTATTTCGCAAAAACCTAGAAAGCGTCAATTAACCATTTTACTTCAAAACCTGATGTTTAAGCAAAACTAGTGGCCACAATATACTCTAAATATCATAACTAAGTCATACAAACCATTTTTATAATTTAATCTCATCAATTTGTATTAAACCAAAATTTCTAGTTTGGAATTTTATCAAATTTTAACGATTTAAAGGTAACACTTAATAAATTAACAACTAAACTAGATTTTGCATATTTTAAATTCTTAAACAACTCATGGAAACCTTAATGATGTGCTAAAACACTAACTAGATTTTTAATCCCATATTTTAATTTAATTTCTAAAACCTAGTATGCAAAATAGCATATTTATCACAATTTTTTAAATAACAATTAGCAACTAGTAACCAAATTAGGTTTTACATTCAATTAACATGTTAATCTCCTCATTAACACCATAATATAATGATAGAAACGCTTATCATAATTTTATCTCACCAATATATATGATTTATAAAAATCATGTTTACAAAATTGTACCATTAATACAATTTAAAAGTAACACTTAGCAAATTTAACAACTAGTTTGCAAAATTTGACAACTAGCCTAAATTTTACATGCCCTAATATGCCAAACTACATGTTGTGACCTTAATGATGTGGTAAAAACACTAATCTTAATTTCAATCCTTCTTATGAAAATTAAATATTGAATTTAAAACCACAATTAAATACCTAATTAGATTAGATTGAAGTAATTTAGCAAAAATTTATACATAGGTTAGGATTATACCTCCAATTCATGAGATCAACATACAACTTAACCTCCAACAAGTTTCTTTTGCTCCATGATCTAAACTTGTTTGGCCAAAGAATCATGGGTGAAGATTAAACTAGGAATTTGTGGGTTTTTTTATTGATTTTTGAAGGAATTTTGGAGATTTGTGATGGAAATGGGGTGGGAAAATTTTTGGGCAGCAATGAGGGAATTTCGGCCATGAAGGAGGGATGAGGGGAGAGAGAGAAAAAGGAGTGGAAAAATTTAGAAGCTTCACAATTTAATACAACCATTTAGTCTTTTCATAATTACTTCATTTTATTTATTTTTCTAATTTGTTTCAATCTAGAATTCTCTAGAATCTTAAACACAAAACAAGAAGAGAAGAGCATGCTACAATCTTAATTCTAATATGTCATGGTTCACATTGTCAAATTAACCCATTTCTAATTTCTAATTTGCACTAATTTAATGTATAATTAAAAGCTTATATTAATATTTGAATTTAATTAATTACGGAAAATATTTTAGTAAACTAATAACTTATAAGTCACTAAATAAACACCATTTACTAGTAATTAAATAGTTAAAATAGGCATATTTAAATTTATATTGAAAATTAACTGTAGTTGAGTTTTACGGAAAATACAGTTTATTTTACCGATTATCAGAAAATTCACCTAAAGGATTTTATTTATTTAATTATTTATTTATTTATTTTTAAAACGTTACAATCTTCCCCCCTTAAAGAAATTCGGTCCCCGAATTTAAATTGAAACTCCTCCCCCCCCCAATACTAAAACATTTAGCAAAACACTCAAATCGTCGGGGCTCCGAAATTATCAATACATAAAACACATCTTAGCGTAATGCATGCGCATGAAAAACAAGTACATAATTCAAAATCAAAACTCCGTCAAATATAAAGCAATCGTCGGAGTTATGGTGAAAATACAATGTCAAAGTCCAACATGAAAACCAACATGAAATACATCAAAACCATAACTTGTATATAGTGCGCATCATAGTAAAATCTTCCAAATATCTGAATAGAGAAACATGCAAAAACAACTAGGTACTGGTCTCAAGACAGTCCTGCTCGATTATCAAACCAAATAGTAAATATCATAAAAACGTACTGCTCAAAATGAAATCAATCTCAAATACAGTATACGAAGTACCACGTGCGTCCGATACGCACGGAAATCGAAATCAAATACAGATGCCATGACTATGCACGAAAACAAAACTGAGTGCAACAGGTTTGCACCAAAAACATCTGTCAAGTGCAACGTGCGTGCTCGACAATAATATCAGGTGCACCTAATTTGCACAAAACCCCGATTTAGTGCATCTGATGTACACAAATCGCATCAAGTGCGCCAAGTGTGCGTAAGAATCTCAATCAAGTGCACATGGTGTACAAAAACATAAATCGAATATCCAAAATCATGTGCAACCCATATGCACGAAATCAAATCAATATCTCAAAATGTATGAAACCAAATCGAGTGCACTGGGTATGCACAAAACAACATCAATACAACTGATATATGAAATACGAATAGAGTGTAATAAATGTACACATAGGAAATACCAATCATAGAACAAAATCCTCAAAATACCAAGATCCAATCAACGGAAATATGAAATTCAAATCACCAAATCGCAATCACTATCATCAATGTGCGCCTTTTCTAATGTCGACTGATTCGGACTCGTCTCCTCATAGCCTTGCTGACTGCGCTACAAACGGCTATGCTCATATCTAGAGTCTCCCACGTAATCTATCCCTTCACCTGATATCTGAACTACGTTAAACTTTTTGATTGATTCATCAAAATCCCAAAATTCCCCGAGATCTCAACACTCAAGTACAGTTTAAAAATATCCAGTATATGCCCCAGCATCTGTGGACCAGCCGTAGAAGGGCAAACCCAAGCCTTACTAATGGCACCGCGGAACTGCCGCAAACCCTAAGGTTCACCAGCGTTCTTATGGTCATTATGTCAAGTTAGGGTTTCATTCTTCTAGAGGGTCCATAGAAATATCTGCATGTTCTTCCGAATACCTTAAACTTGGGAAAATAGGTTTCTGACATTCGTTCGAACCTTTTAACTTCGTCTGGACGATATGCGAATACCCTTCGTCCACACGCTAAACAATGCTTCAATCCTCCAAAATAGACAATACCCTAACGGTCATCGCATTCTAGCCGCAGCTCTCTCTGCCCGTGCGACTGTGGTAACAGAAACCACCATCCGATATCGACGAAGATAGATCAAAGGAATGAATAGAATACGGTGCAAAGAAATGTACATCATAAGGCTTCTTAAGCAGAGTAGCGTATCGTAAGTATACCGCGGATCATACCCACGGTACGTCACTCTACCTAAGTCACCTACTCTATCAACCAAGGTCAACCTAGACTTGGATAAAGGTTAAACCTAGCGCTCTGATACCAACTTTTTCACGACCCGAAGGTACGAAACGTGACCGACACTTAAATTACGAAACGTCTAAAGGCGTAACGTAATCTAAGTAAGCCAAAGCCTAGAAATCTAAACCATTTAAAAGAAGAAGTATAGGAAAACAAATTTAAAAGCAACATCAAATTTTCTCAAAAATTTCGGCAGACTCTCCTTTGTAAAAACTGGCCCCAAACGGGTATAAATAAGAATATATACATAAACAACAATAAAAAGGCATCCCCAAGCGGGAGCTAGCTCTTCACCAATTGGCGGTCACAACCACGTAAGCAATATAGTATACAATGCCGAATGGCAAGGAACAAAACTCAAAGAAAACCATCAAAACCACCAGAAAACCATAATAATACAAGCGTGACTCTAAGGTCAAAAGAATAAACAACTGGTCTTCTAAATTCTATCAAGTAATACAAGTCTGGTTGATGGAGCTTACTAGATAGAAATGAAATAATAAAAGTACAATGGCGGTACTGATACAAGTGAACCAATCTACCAAACAAATCACCCTGAATAAAATGATGTTCCAGCATGCTGCCAAGAAAACCTGTACATTGAAACCTGTAAGAAAATTTGGCACAACGGGGGTGAGTTGCCAACTCGTGAGTAGAAGACATCTGCGAGTAGAAATCGCATGCACGACGCTCACCTAGGTCATAATAATATACTTAAAATAACACTAGTCATCTAGTTGTGGCGGGGTAATAATCTATGTGTAAGTGCAATGCTCAGTACTCGTGTCGGTGCCTCAAGTAGTAACATGTCATGCGTATGAGTATGCATGCACCATGAATGTAAAACAATCAACCATGAAATCTGGATATATCTGTATAAGAAATCTTTAACTTGTATCATAGGAAAATTTGTACGGTAATCTGAAACATCATCAATGAAATCCATGGAAATCCGTGTCAAGTATCGAGACAAAACATGTTAATCTCAAAGTCTCAATACCTCATAGTCTTAATATCTCATAGTCTTAATATCTCGGTCTCCGTCAGTCCGGATCGGCCCATATCATCAAATCTCACGATAACGGTCGGTATCCTCCGGATATCCGCCGCACCAGACATCACAGGTAGGTAGTCTTTCCCTGCCAGGCTCATCGTTTACAACTCGAGCTTCTTACTCCGGGGTACCATACCGGGCTTACCATGTACCCGAGACGGTTCATCCACTCCTCGAATCGGGTTTCGAAATCCAATAGAAAACATGAAATCTCATGGTGGACGACACATACATCACGAGAAAACCGCAACTTGTATTTTAAAATGAGAGGGAGAGAGAGAGAGAAGTTTTTATATATATTCTTGCGGTTTTCCCCAAAATCCAGAAATCTCATAGAAATCCAAAATCCCAAAATCATGAGTATGTAAATAATGAGCATCGGCATAAGCCCCACAATACTGCATGATAACATGAAAATGTGAATGCATGAAGTGTCTAAATAATAAATGCAATGTCTAAACTAGCACATGAGAGTAATCACACACTATTATATTGATCTAGCTTTTAGCTGATTCTATCAATAAAAGATAATATGTTCTAAAGTGTACGTGACATGGCAATTACCGATGATGATATGTGTGAGCCGGAAAATAAGTATACGTGGAACATGTGCATCATCGGTAATGGTGCTGGTGTCCTAGCAGGCAGAGTTTCATATTGGCTAAAGAAACATACGTATGAATATGCAATGCGATAAATGCAACATGAATATAACAGTGAATGTGTAGTAAGCGCACAACTAAAGAATACATACTAATTACGAGTCATACAGTTTGTTGTTTAAAAAAGTACGAATCGTGGTTCTAGAAAATTAAGGGCTACGGGGTTTTTAAGAAAAGATATGTCCTTTGAAAAATCCGTAGTATCCCTCAGGCTGTTTTTGAAAATGCGCACGATTCGTTAGTTTTGAAAATAAGTATTACTCGAGCCTAAACTAAGATCTACCTAACCAACTAGGAACTAACTAAAGACACTAGCCGAAAGGTAAGAAGAATCCTCCTAAAGTCTGAGTCGATATCTCTAGTAGTCGGCGATCCAGCCTCAATAGCATCACGTACATAGTACGACTTCTTCGAGTCAAGAGTGCATATCGGTCATCACATCTGTTCCTCGTACGATAAAATCTATCGTACGGCATCCCAAAATCGGGTACGGGTCAACTATCACATATATACATCATCATTTGTATAGTATCGTCATCAAACAATATCATGATCAAGGGTACAATACTATAATCGGATCCATCCCAATATCATCAACATATATTATCGTCAGTGTAAATATCCATCGTCAAATTATCCACTAAAATATCATGTCATATATCATATCGTGATTAATTCACATATTACAATCCGGTTTCTATTCTAGAGTCTCGTATATTTCAATGTCATCATCACCTATTATCGTTTATATATAAATAAACATTTTCTCATTCCCCAACGATCCGCTAATATCATAACATATCTCATGTCATAACTCGATCGTATATTTAATATCTCACGGCATCATGCCCAGTCATACCGACTCAAACCCATGTATCATATAACCTCCTCATATCAGGTGTATATGTTATATATATATATATATACATATAGAAACCTACACACATTCAAACACACACACACAAACACACACACACATATATACACCAAGTCAAGTGTATGTGCGTGTGTGTGTGTCTACATGAAACCTACGAATTCCCTCCAAGGCAGTCATCCTCTGGTTAAGTCTTTCTAAATCAGTCTAGTCCAACCTAAAGTCTTCAATAGGATCCTACTCGCTAAGAATCGAAGGTCAGGTACGACTTCCTAATAACAGTACGTAATATCCTTATTCTACGTTTGCGGGGGTGCTATACTCCATCCACCCGACTTCCGCCGTAGATATACATCTACTCACCTGGTCCTTGTCTGCCGAAATCGATGTCGCTCTCCTCTTCTTCCTCGTCCGAAGTTCACGTGAGGGGTACCTATACGCAAACATATATAATATGGTAAACCGAATCGCGGACAAAACCAAAACGGCGTATGAAACGCGCATAGGTTAAAACCTATGACCCGCTCATGCAAAAGAACCAAATATCCCTCGATATCGGCGTACAAACGCCGATTAATCGAGATGAAACACAAACGTACAAATCGTAGTTCCAAAACTCACTAATTATAATATAAATAGGGTTTAAATCATCAAAACCTTAAAATTAATCAAATCGTTCTATTTCGCAAAAACCTAAAAAGCGTCAATTAACCGTTTTACTTCGAAACCTGATATTTAACAAAAAATAGTGGCCACAATATACTATAAATATCATAACTATGTCATACAAACCATTTCTATAATTTAGTCCCATCGATTTGTATTAAACCAAAATTTCTAGTTTGCAATTTTATCAAATTTTAACAATTTAAAGGTAACACTTAACAAGTTAACAACTAAACTAGATTTTGCCTATTTTAAATTTTTAAACCACTCATGGAAACCTTAATGATGTGCTAAAACCCTAACTATATTTTTAATCCCAAATTTTAATTTAATTTCTAAAACCTAGTTTGCAAAATAGCATATTTATCACATTTTTTTAACTAACAATTAGCAACTTGTAACCAAATTAGGTTTTACATTCAATTAACATGTTAATCTCCTCATTAATACTATAATCTAATGATAGAAACCCTTATCGTAATTTTATCTCACCAATATATATGATTTATAAAAATCAAGTTTACAAAATTGTACCATTAATACAATTTAAAAGTAACACTTAGCAAATTTAACAACTAGTTTGCAAAATTTAACAACTGGCCTAAATTTTACATGCCCTAATATGTCAAACTATATGCTGTGACCCTAATGATGTGGTAAAAACCCTAACCTTAATTTCAATCCTTCTCTTGAAAATTAAATATTGAAATTAAAACCATAATTAAATACCTAATTAGATTAGATTGAAGTAATTTAGCAAAAAATTAAACATAGGTTAGGATTATACCTCCAATTCATGAGATCAACATACAACTTGACCTCCAACATGTTTCTTTTGTTCCATGATCTAAAATTGTTTGGCCAAAGAATCATGGGTGAAGATTAAACTTGGAATTTGTGGGTTTTTTATTGATTTTTTATTGATTTTTAGAGATTTTTGTGATGGAAATGGGGTGGGAAAATTTTTGGGCAGCAATGAGGGAATTTCGGCCATGAGGGAAGGATGAGGGGAGAGAGAGAAAAGGGTGAGGAAAAATATAGAAGCTTCACAATTTAATACAACCATTTAGTCTTCTCATAATTACTTAATTTTATTTATTTTTCTAATTTGTTTCAACCTAGAATTCTCTAGAATCTTAAACACAAAACAAGAAGAGAAGAGCATGCTATGATCTTAATTCTAATATGTCATGGTTCACTTTATCAAATTAACCCATTTCTAATTTGTAATTTGCACTAATTTAATGTATAATTAAAAGCTTATATTAATATTTGAATTTAATTAATTACGGAAAATATTTTAGTAAACTAATAATTTATAAGTCTCTAAATAAACACCATTTACTAGTAATTACGTAGTTAAAATAGGCGTATTTAAATTTATATCGAAAAATAACTGCAGTTGAGTTTTACGGAAAATACGGTTTATTTTACCGATTATCAGAAAATTCACCTAAAGGATTTTATTTATTTAATTATTTATTTATTTATTTTTTAAACTATACACTCTCTTGAGTTGAGTTAGAGTTATTCATTATTCTTATATTATTCTCTATCTTGAGTTTAGCTTGAGCCATGTCCTTCTTCCTCTCTCTTTTCAAAGCTCACTAGGTTTATAAAAGAAACAGAAAGGCTTAAAAAGAAAAGGTTTTGTAGTGAAATCAAAACCCACATCACCATTCCACTTTAGTCTAGCCCACTTGAATGGAGTGTTTGCTTCTTCTTTATCCTTGATCAAGAGAAGCTTGGTGCTTGGTGCAAAGTGACTTCGTGGTGGATCATCGTGGATGCGGAAGGATACAAGCCAACCAGCTCAAACCCTACACGATCCACGGAATCTAGGAGGAGGTATACAAAGGTTGTATCTCTCCCCACTTAGTGTTAGACACTTGTAGTATATGATACTTGCTAGTTGTAACTCTATTTTTCTAGTTCGATTCATGTTTGGAATTGTTTACCACCCTCTAAATTTTTGTTATAGCATGTGTGATGCAACCTTAAACCTAGGATGGTACTAGAGAATCCCTACAGAAAACACATCGTCCACCAATCCGCTAATATAATATATCGTATCTCATAACACGACCCAATCACATCACCGATCTTACGGCATCATGTCCAATCACATCGACTCATCTCTAAATATCATATACTATCCTCATCATCCGTGTATATACATACATATATACATATATACATACTCACATACATATATGTATATATATATATATCCCCATATACGCACAAGAAAGTAAAATGTATGCGTTTGTGCGTGTGCGTGTACCTTATTCTAGGGTTTCGCGACTAAAACTAGCTAACGACACAATCATCCAATTACACTAAAATTTAACCCATGATCTCATAAAACCTTCTTGATAATCCTATCGTGTCACAATATACGGATTTATATAATTATAACGTATTTGTATACTACACTACGAAACTGCGGGGGAGCTATACGCCATCCACCCGACTTCCCCCGTAGATATATATCTACTTACCTTGATCCTCGCTTACCGAATTCGATGTCGCCATGCCCTTGCTTTTCGTCCCGAAGTTCATGCGGAGGTACCTACATGTTATAGCGTATCGTATCGCATTAATATCCGATTCAAAACCAAAACGACACGCGAGATGCCTATAGGTTAGAACCTATAGCCTACGCATGTTAAAGAACCAAACAACACCCGATATCGATGTAATAATGTCAAGCAATCAAGATAAAACATAGTATCCAAAAATTCAAGTCATGAACATCGAGGAAACCAAAACAGCAACCTACAAAACTTGTTCCAGATTTGGTTCAGGTGAAATAAGGATGAACAAGCAGTACTGGGGTGTTGTATAGGGGGTATATAAGCTACAAACCAAACCTAGATGCCAGATTCCACAATGTTGTTGGGTTACGGCAGCGCCCCGGCTGTCAATCCGAGGCCAAATGCGGAACAAAAACTTTTCAAAACTTGGCGCTACCATAACCAAATACCCAGATCGTTCCATTAACCATTAACTAGAAATCTACAAAGAAGTTAGAATGGCTATACCGATCGATCCGTGTCCTTCGGTCTTTAGCTACCATCCCTAGCTCCTCGCGGCATCTCCGATCTCGCTCGATCTTCAGTTTCCTCGTCGAAAAGGGCGCCACATCAAGAAGTCTTTTTACGGTCTCCCGCTTCAAACCGAAGCAACTCGGACATGAAGTTTGCTAGCCGACATGTCCAAGGTAAAGTAGAGAATGTGTATGATAACTTTGTCTCAAGCATCCATTGATTCTCAACTCATGAGATTATATGGATGGAGGTTGAAGATGAAGCCATGGATGAAACTTGTGAGCTAGAGAAGAAGATGAAGATGAAGAGGTTGCTTGCTTATTGTGTTGTATGAAAAAAATGAGAGAGCACTAGAATAAAATCTCAAGAGCAAACCCAAGCCAAGTGGCTGTCCTCTCTCTCTCTCCTCATATCATTTCAACACAATAATCAATCACAAATGTTGACATTGCACAAAAAATAAGACCATGAGTCATCACCCATGCACATGCCACATTAAATGCTCTTCATGATGATTTCCACTCACAATTTCCACCACAAAACATTTAAACCAAAATGTTTAATCCAAAAAGAGAATGGCAACATCTAAAATAAACTCATGACGGATCATAAGGATACCTCTCACCTGTATATACATACCAGCATCCGCATTCCGACTGAATACGAATGCAATGAGACGAAAGCAATCCAACAAATCTAATACTAGGATCCGGCTTAAACCAAAGCCCACTAGTATGATCCGTCCGATCATGATCCGTGCACAAGTGCACGTATATGATCGAACCCTACCATAAAACCACAAGGCTCTACAACGTTTTGCCCAAACTTAGGAAACTTTTTGTGGGGGGACTCTAATGACTCATCAATACGCTGGCTGTGGATTCAACAATAAGCACGTCAGTGGCACTAGCTGTGCGTAACGGCTGCCATGTATTGAGCGAAAGGGAAGCTGACGAGCGAACTCATCCAGGAACCCTACTAAGCCTAACAGTGACAATATCCATAAAGTCCGGTCTGTTCGTCTAAGAGTATCGCATATCGAGTCTAGAGGATGGATAAAGTCAGACCCCTAATAACGCGATAATTCATGTCGGTATGAAGCCCATCACCACTTGAGAAACTACTGATCCGAATCAGTAATTCTCGACTACCTTGACCAAGGTTTTTCTGGTGATGGCCACCCGTGCACTGTGCGACATCAAACCTCAATACCGGGAGAGACGAATCCCCGACGATCCGCTCATTACCTCCATGTGGCTCGGGACTGTACCCAACTAAAACCTGTTTGCACGACTCTCTTGAGCTATGGTAGGGTAGTAATCAAAGCACAGTGGGAACTCACACAAGACAAATGAGGATCTCAGGTCGACAGACTAACCTGTACACAAGTCAACTAGGAATTGCTATCTGACAATAGGTATAATACCAACTAGCAGGTTCCCGGCGAGTCCATCCAGTGTACTCATAACCCAATGAGCACCTGTATACTATCTTAGGTGAACAAACTAACACCAATAGCTTATGGGACCAGGCCACCGCCCCTCGTCGTGGTCTCGATCAGTATACACTAGTCTACTCTGGAGTATCGATGCCCAGTCTCGAAACTCTCGCGACTAGGGACATTTAAGGATGCGCTTATAGACCACCAGCTCCCACGTATATGATCGCCATCATACTGCTGGTAGTCAAGCAAGAATCCTGTGGGCTCTATCAACATGTAATAGTGATGGTAAAGACAAATCAGATAGCATACTATCATCTCAACTAAGACTGTCCTACCGGTATAGGTCCTCCCTCAATCATTGCAATCACGTGCCTGCGATCCAATAATTGACTTGAGGGCACTATAGCCAACAATCTCCCACTTGCACTTAAGGCTAATTATTGCGATGTCGCATACTCACAGCCCGTGTGATACCACCCAACTCTTCTACTAATCAGTTTCACAAAGCTCGTTTGTAAAACTATTGCGTTCGATAAATAGCCTTAGTGAGTGGATCCGCCCTAATGTTTCTTTCTATATCTCTCTTAATCTCAAGTTCGCAGAGAAAGCCATTTCCCGAAATGAGCAATACCTGTCTTAGAATATGTCTGGATATCTGATGGGACCCAGTTCACAAATGAACTCAATATCCAGCAAACTTCTTTGACTGTATCGTCAACTGAATTTAATCAGTATCCTGCGCCATGCCCCTCAGTATCCGCTTGGACCACCTGTCCAAACTACTGCCCCTTATCAGAGGAAAAATATATAACTCTGACAGTCACTCTGTCAGCCAGGTCACCTTGGAAGCCTGGAATGATAACCGTCTCCCGAAGGAGGCTGCCGTTATCAAATCCCTAGAAATTCCACTTATGTTCAAAAACTACTTCCGAACGTTTCTCCAGGATTGGATTAATATCAAATTATTGCATCTAGTGCAAAAACAACATCTGGTGCGGTACTTGACATCTTATGATTGACTCAATTGTCTAAGCAAGTGATATGCCAATCATGTACATCCCTCTCCCCTTTAGTCTGTAAAACACCTTTAGAGAGGGTGACTCCATCACCTGCAGGTGAACCACCGTGCCAGGAGTCGTCCATTCTAAAACACCTTTAGAATACTGTCTAAGTATCCAGATTGCGACACTTGCCAAATCTAGATCTAAAACCATAGATCTAGTAACCAGAATGTATGATATTATATCAATATCCTAAGTGAAGAAACCACTGTGTGACAACTACAGTATAACCGATCGTAGTATAGGAATTTCACTTCCTACAACGTGTATGTCATCCAAATACCAGGACATCACACCCTAATACCTTATTAACAGATCCATCCCTTATTTTGATGAAGTCAAAACCTATGACTGTTACATCAAAAATAGATGATCTATCTCCGCTATATCTGCTTTAGTCTATAAATAGACACAAGCTACTTGTCCACTATGCTTCCGCTGCCCCCACTGACTACGACAACCCTCTGGCAGAATCATATACACGTGCACTTCTAAAGCTAGTTTAGAACGATGCTATACTCATCCTCCTGCCGGGACTCATAGTCTGGAACAACAGTAGTGTCAAGTCTGGATAAACAAGAACCTCACTGTCACCCTCCTTGAGGATACCGAAGTACCTCCCGGGTGCCTAAGGTTACCCACCATATCTGCGGAGTGGCTAATGGAATGTCAAAACTGATTGAATTTTTTTTTCCTATTAAGTTTTTTAGTAATCGTTTGCGGTTATGGAATCACTTCTAGTTCTACCATACTCCCACTACAGTTTTCTGAAAAGATCCATTTTACTAAAACCGTGGCGAGTTAAGAACAATATCACTATCGATCTTCCAGATGGTAGAAAATTAACCCTCATCAAAGCCCGGGTTAACCCACAAATGGCCATTACAGAGACGTGTTAGTTATATGTATGCCCTAAAGGCCATTACTGTACATACGATGTATATTGTAGTGGATGCTTGGACATATAGAGGGATGACTTTCTTGCTCGACATGATAGTTTGCTATCTGGTTGCTCTTTATCTTAACATGTACACTGATTGTCTCTATAATACATGTTGATAAAGCCCTTAGGATAAGAACCTGACAACCAGGACTTTGATGCAGATCATACTACTGGGGACAGAGTAGTCGTAAAGTACATCCTTCAAATGTTCCTAGTCGAGGGTGTATCGAGACATGGCATCGATATACCAG
Organism: Agapanthus africanus; assembly: GCA_030015575.1. NCBI lineage: Eukaryota > Viridiplantae > Streptophyta > Magnoliopsida > Asparagales > Amaryllidaceae > Agapanthus > Agapanthus africanus. The sequence continues at coordinate 212,879,628 of CM057350.1, read as the reverse complement.
AGTAGACTAGCGTATACGCTTCTCGACCCATATGATGGGCAATGGATGATCCCATATCCATTGGTGTTTGACATCAGAGAAGGTATGCGGGTGCTCAGTGGAGACTGGGTACACTGAACAGACTCGCCGAGAACTCCTAGATGGTATTGTACCTCAGGTCGGATGGCAGTTCTCTGGTGACACTGGTACTGTTAGGTCCACGTTACCTCTCCCGGTACTTTCGGGGTTGCGGAAACGGTAAAACAAAAAATTTTCTGGACTTGGTAACATGGATCGTAAAAGCCGGATCTTTACTAAACAACACACTAGCATCCTAACTAGAGATTTATCTACTCAGTTAGAGGTTATACCTCAACTTGAAGTCCTTCTCTTCTTGTTGCTCTTCTCTTTGCTTGCTCCGATGGTTGATCCGGACTTTGGTCACCTCCACGGCCTCCTTGAGTCGAAGACGATCCACCCGAGAGATGTACACTGAGCTCCACCTTGAGCCGAGGTAACTAGGGCAAAGATATTGCTAGTCTAGAAGCTCTAGGTTGTGTAGAAGTGGTAGAGGGATGGTTTTGTCTTTGTGGGATGTTTATCTCTCAACACATGAGATCAAAAGATGAATCAAGAGGAGGAAGAAGGAGGAGCTAGCAACCATGGTGCATTTCTTTTCTTCTCACTAGAAAAAGGCAAGAGAGAGAATGAGAAAGAAATTGTGAGCATAAGAAAATGAACTATGGTTCAATAATGCAAAAACAATATCATTACTAATCCCATCAAGATAAAGTTTGATGGCTACATTGAAATGACCATTATCATAATCAAAATAGAAAAAGAAAAAGAAAAGAAGAGTGTAGATCTCTCTTGAAAGTCAATGGTCAACACGGTCAACCGGTCAACAAAGTCAAGAGAGGTCAATGGGGTCAAATGGTCAATGCAATTAGCCATCATAAAATTATCACTAAAAGGATTAGTAAATGATGTCCGCGGCTCATAATGGTTTTGACCAAACGAACTGTCAAAACCCTAATGAGCCTGCCACATAACGGTTTTGGCCGAACCAACTGCCAAAACCCTGATGAGGCACCTCCTCCTTCATCGCTCCGGAAAACTGTGCATACACACCTGCATTCGCATTCTGTAGAATGCGGATGCCCAGAAGACAAAACAAAACCATCCGTGCAATACTAGGATCCGGCTTAAACCAAAGCCCACTAGTATTGCCTACCTGAACACCACACGCACACAAGTGTACGTAAGTGATCGCAGCCCCGCCGTAAAACCATACGGCCTCTACACGTTTCGCCCAGTGCAGGGAAACTCTCTGTGTGGGACTCTAAAGACTCGACACTACGCTGCCAGTGGGTTTAACCACAGACCGCAAGCGGCACTAGCTGTACGTAACGGTCCCCAGGTAGATGTCGATAAGAAGGCCGATGAGGTAAACCCATCCGATCTCCTACTGAGCCTGTTTGTGACAATCTCCATACATTCCGGTCTGTTCGTCTGATACATCGCATGGCAGGCCTAGGGGACGGTAAACGTCAGTCCCCTAATAGCGGTACAAGTCGTGTCGGAGTGAAGCCCAGAACACCCTGAGATAACACTGGAAACCTACCAGTATATCTCGCTTGCCCTGGCCAGGGACTACTCGTGTAATGGCTCTCCTAGACACAGCGCGATGTCAACCCCCAATACCAGGAGAGAAGAATCCTGTCTAACCATCACTGCCTCCAAGTGCTTCAAGATTGCACCCAACTACTACCTGTTTGCACGACTCAGTAGAGCCGTGGTAAGGTAGTAATCAAAGAACAATGGGATCACACTCGAGGCGAAGTGACAGTGTCAAGTCAGCGGACTAAGCTGTACTCATGTCACCTGGGAACTGATAACTGACGATAGGTATAATACCAACCATCAGTTCCCGACGAGTCCTGTCCAGTGTACTCGTAACCTAACGAGCACCCACATACTATCTCAAGTACGACGTACTGACGGCTGTGGGACAGACCGTCTCCCGTGCTGGGATGAGAAGCGCATACGCTAGTCTACTCCGGAGTATCGATGCCCTGTCTCGATAATCCTACGACTAGGGACGTGTATAAGGATGTGCTTGTGGATTACCCAGCCCCCACGAGTGTGATCGCCATCACAACGCCGGTAATCAAGCAAAGATCCTAAGGGCTCTACTAATGCGTATAGGTGATATAATAAAGAAACACACATATACACATTAAAGTAGAGACAAACCAAGTAGCATACTACTATATCGAGCAAGATTTTCTGTACAACTGTGAATATCCCAAGCTTCCATCAAGTAATATACATACTAGTATGATACAGTAATGGCCTCTAGGGCATATACACTAACAGGTACATGTTAGTCTGTAAACCCGAGATCGTCATAGAGTCTTGTGTGATTCCCACTGTGCTTTGATTTCCACCTTACCACGTTCAAGAGAACGTGCAAAACGATAGCTTTTGGGTATAGTCCCGAGTCATATGGAGGCAATGAGCGATAGGAGGGGTTTCGTCTCTCCCGTTATAGGGAGTTGATGTTGCACTATGTTCGATTAGCCATAACAGGAAATCCCTGGCCAGGGTTGCTGAGATCTATTGGTAAGTGTTATCAGTAGTTTCTCGAACCGTTATGGACCTTGCATTGTTCATATCAGAATTTTGCATTATTATATTCCCCATTCTTAATCATATTGCAAATAAATAGGTGCTTTTGATCCATGTCTGCTAAATAGTTGCAGGTTACAGGTTCTCAGAACAATACAGTGAAAATGGTGAAAAGACGCTACAAATGTAAGACTACGACCAACAAATAGATGAATCTGTTTGATGCTACCTATAGTTTGAGGAACAAATGAAAATCAATGAACTGTTCGAGTGCACAAAGCACGAAGGCAGCACAAGATTCAAGATTTCAACACGAAGCTAACGGTAAAAGTCCACAAATTCTGCACTGTTGGAAATCTGGAAGAAAGAAGAAAAGAGTCTGAAGAACCAAATAAAGAAAACAGGAGAAAAAAGTAACTTGAAGCATCACAGAAGAACTGAACCCAAGAACCCATCAAACGGCCACGGAACCGCGGCCAAACAAGACTTCTGGCCGCCGATCCGCGGCCGTGCAGAGCACGTATCGGTGCATGTCGATAGAAGTCGGTGATTGACCTGGATTTCTTAGGTTAGTATTGTAATTTCAGATGTGGATCAGATGTAAACCTTAGGGTTTCTCCTATCTATAAATAGGAAAGCCCACGGCTCTTTTAGGGCATGCCTCTTTTTAATTCTAGATTAAATTTTAATTCCCTTGTAATCGTCAAGAGTGCATCAAGAAAAGTAAGTTTTTTATTTTGAATTTTTCTTATTTGCAATTTAAATTCTGCAATTTTCGTATCTGTCTTTTATTATCTGCACGTTAATTATGTAATTAAAAAGAAAATAAAAAAATGAACTCCATTGTTAATACCCTAATGAGTGAGTAGTTCCTCACTTGTTAAGATTAGGATTGGGTAGGTTTGAGAGATGGAAATCTCTCACCCCTTTCTTGCCCTCATAACTTTATAAATTAGTACTCTATGTAAAACAAACACCCACCGCTCACTATGGCACCCTATCCTACGAGATAGCGGTGATTCCCTAGTTAGACCGGTAGTGGTTGATTTACATAGAGGTTAGGGATAAGAGTTAAGAAAGGACGGACAAGGACCAAAGGGAAGAAACTACGTTTCTTCCTAGTCGTGCTAATCCCCTTTGTTAACTATTACCTTAACACCTAAGTTCTTAATTAGGGCTAAGGAAGCGGTGAGTAGAATTAACTTTCCAAACTTAACTAATTCTAATCCTAGCAAGGTTTTAATCCAAATCAATTTCAATCTTAGTTTTTATAAAAATCAAAACCTACCACAAATAGGAATTTATGCGTTACAATAATATGAAAATACACGTTTTTCCTGTGGACCGACCCATACTCAACCGGCTAGCTACCAAGCGACACCGTTATTGATTACAGTATATTCTATTCTTTGATTTTAAAAAGCGCATACGCAAAACAGCTCTCAATCAAATGGCGCTGTTGCCGGGGATAACGGTAGTTATTTTCTTTTTGTAATTTTGTGTTAATTAAAATTAAAAAAATTATAAAAACTGAAAAATATAAAAACATAAAAAAATCATATTGTTATTTTTTGATCTGCTCTTGTGCGAATTGTGCAGGAACGGAAAGACGGACTGATTCAGACCTGGAGCAAGCTCGGTGAAAAAATCCAGAAACAGATAGAGGAGAATCACAACAGACAACAGAAAAATTGTTGGTGGGCAATCGGTCAAAAATATCCTAGGACCCCAAAAATCACAAAAAGCATTTGCATCAACCCTCGAGTTAATTAAAAGATATTTAGACTCAGCCAAAAAGGACTGTCGCGCTCATTAGGAAAACGGAAGGTTGTGGGCAATCGGTCGTTTATCTAAACTTGACTTTGTGGTGCCTAGGCTAGACAAGTGGGAAAGGTAATTTTAAAAGGCCCGTCTCACGGTGGTTCGTGAGTAGATCCCTCCTTTCTTTACTTTTGCTTACCTGGCCACAATTGGCGGTGAAGAGGCGATTTGAGGGATATCTCATAACTTGTCCTTTGGATCAGTTAGGAGCGGTCTAGTTGACTTAGGAGACCCTAGCACTTGGCTTGATTGTGCATATTCAAATTGTGATTGCGTGAAAGTGTGTCGTAGTTCCGCATAAAATCTTTTGTAAAACTTTATAAAAAAACCACAAAACATAAATTTTTACAAAAAACGTGCCATTTTGTCGCTAAGAAATCTTTTGCACCCAACTTGCACCCACATTTTCTCATTGACATTTTCTTACCCCCACCTTCAACTTTTTTTGACTACACTACACCTCGTTAGTGTATGTCCGGTTGGACTAGGGACACTAGTGCCCGTTTGGTCCGTATCTCGTTAGTGCCTTCTGACGACACGTTCGACTCCGAAGTCGAAATTCCCTCCACTTCTTTACCTTCATCATCATATTCATCATCTTCTAAGGAGATGTAGGGATTCAATCATAACAACCCCTTACCTACTTCGGGACTGATTCCACCTCAACTATGTGCGAATAACCCACCACACCCTCCTGTTGAAGCGCCCCAATGAATCGCGCTCCAGGATCTTTTCTATCCAACCCGCACTGCACTTCCCACTTGTCTTTCACTTCCACCGGCTAATAGGGGTAACTTTGAAATTAAGCCCCACTTCATCAATATGTTGCCTAAATTTCACGGGATGGAATCCGAAGATGCCTACATCTTCATTAACAAATTCCAGAATGTTTGCGCAATGATGAAGACCACCCAACTTTCCAATGATGCTATAAGGCTACGTGTTATTCCATTCACTTTATGTGACCTAGCTGAAAAGTGGCTATATAGTACAACATCGCATTCCATAAAAAATTGGGAAGAGTTTGTTAAGGCTTTTCTTAAAAAGTTTTACCCACACCACAAGACCACGAGAATCAGAAATGAAATTAATCAATTTTCCCAGCTTCCTTCCGAACCTTTTTGGAAGTGTTTCGAACAATTTAAGGACATTCTTGTTCAGTGTCCTCACCACGGTATCGAGAGATGACAACTTTGCCAAACTTTATACGAAGGACTGAACTCAGCAACTAAGCAGTTGTTAGAAACCATTTGTCAAGGTCACTTTCTTACAAAACGAGTGATGAAGCTTGGCAATTTCTCGACGATCTTGCTGAACAAACACTTCAATGGGAAAGCACTAAGACCACTTCATCCACTTCATCAGGTCAGTCTAGGGCAGGCATACATCAACTTGATATGTCGATTGCAATGAAGGCTGAAATGGCTGCACTCATGAAAAAACTAGAAGCAATTGAGAGCAAATTCTCATCGCCTACTCCTGCCCCTGCTTTACCCCCATGCACTATTTGCGCTTGTTGTTCGGATCTGTCCCATTTAACCGAAGAGTGTTCTTACAACCCGCCTGTTTAAGGACAAGATCAAATCAATGCTTCCTTTCAGCAAAGACAAAGAAATGATCCATACTCTTCAACATATAATCCTGGTTGGAGGAGCCACCCAAATTTTGCTTGGAATCAAAATCAATAACAATTCCAAGGCAATAACAATTTTCAGAGGCCTCCTCCACAGCAACAAGCCCCTCAACAAACTTAATATTAGCAACCTTTCCAACCCCAACCGTACCAAAATAAAATGAACAATTTTGCACCAAACAACTCGTTTCCTCAAAATAATTTTGTTCAACCAAATAACGATAAGGTTTCCTCGCTAGAACGAAGTCTGGATGCGTTTTTAAAACAATCTACACAATCACAGCCAGCATCCAATCTTCCATTCAGTATTTGGTGCAACACACTGCTTCACATGATCAGAGCATCAAATCAATTGAAGCCCAAATTGCACAACTGAATGCTGCGTTAAGCGAGCGAGAAAAGAGAAAGCTTCCATCTCAACCATTGCCATATCCCGGTCACACACACAATGCACATGTTGCTCATGAACAACAAAATCATAATGTGGGTGCTGTAACTACATTGAGATCTGGAAAGGTATTGCACAACAACGTTGGCAACAATAATGACACCCCAGCCACCGCTTCTTCTTCTTCATCTTCTTCAGAGCCTGCTCTTCATTGTTCACAAGGCTATACTTCTTCTACTAATTTGAACGGACCCACATCTCACTCCGCGAAAACATCAACACTGGGATCCGTTCCAACTCTGCAATCTACTCCATAAACATTGGACTCAACAAATTTTCAAAATATTCCATTTCCAAACAGGTTGAGATCCAATAAACCAACTCCACAAATGGAGAAGATTGTGGATTTATTCAAACAGGTTAGCATTAACATACCTCTCTTGGATGCAATCCAACAAGTCTCTTCTTATGCTAAAATCTTGAAGGACTTATGCACCAAGAACTGGAAATCACAGGTACCTAAGAAAGTTTTCTTGGCTAGTGCAGTAAGTGATGCTCTTACCCTATCTTTACCTCAAAAATGCAAGGACCCTGGCTGTCCTACAATTTCAATAACTATTGGGGATAAGAACATCAACCGCACACTTTTAGATCTTGGTGCCAGTGTTAATTTGCTTCCTTATTCATTATATGAACAATTAAGCGTTGGAGAGCTAAAACCCACACATTGTACTCTCCAAATGGCCGACCGATCTATCACCCATCCTAGGGGTGAGTTAGAGGATGTGTTAATTAAAGTAGGGGACTTCATTTTCCCCAATGATTTCATTGTTATGGACACACATCCTGTAGCTAACCCCCGAAGTCAAATTCCGGTGATACTCAGTCGACCATTCCTTGCAACTTCTAATGTGGTGATCAATTGTCGAAATGGTTTGATGAACCTATCTTCTAGAAACATGATAATTGAGCTCAACATTTTTAAGTTGGGGAATCAGCCCTCTGAGCCTAATGCTAATATACTTGATGTTTGCTCGATCCAAGAGATCACTCAGGAGGACCGTGAGTTCGAAAAATTTCTGTTCGATCACAACAATTTTGATAGCAATAATGCATTCCTCCTTGAATCTGACACTACTTTCACACCCGATAACGATTACAAGTGTTTCACTTTTTCGAACGATTTTGAAGAATCACCACCCGAGTTTGAGTCTTTTGAATTTTCGGATGAGTTAGCTGAACCATCTGACTCGGTTGCTTACACTCGCTTCGAACTTCTATTGGAATCCTTCGAGTTCGAGACAGTTTCACCAATTTTACCTTCGATTGTTTCGCCTCCAAAACTCAAACTCAAGCTATTGCTATCTCACCTTAAATACGCTTACTTAGGTGAGAATGAGACCCTTCCTGTTATCATATCGACATCTCTAGCCCCCGAGCAAGCGAAAGCCCTTTTAACGGTCTTACAAAATAATCGGCAAGATTTTGGCTGGACCATGGCGAACATCAAAGGGATTAGTCCCCTAATAGTTGAACATCATATTCACATGATGGATGATGCCAAGCCGGCAAGGGATCCACAGAGACGCCTCAATCCAATCATGAAGGAGGCTGTTAAAAAGGAGATTGTAAAATGTCTTGATAGTGGTATCGTTTACCCTATCTCTGATAGCCAGTGGGTTAGCCCCATTCACGTTGTCCCTAAGAAATCGGGCATAACGGTCATAACTAATGAGGCAAATGAGTTAATACCAACTCGCACCCAAACTGGGTGGCGAGTTTGCATCGATTATGGAAAACTCAACGCCGCAACACGGAAAGACCACTTTCCATTACCTTTTATTGACCAAATGCTAGAACGATTGGCTGGGCATGAGTTTTACTGCTTTTTGGATGGGTACTCCGGCTATAATCAAGTTCTTATCGCCGAAAAGGACCAAGACAAGACCATATTTACTTGTCCTTTCGGTACATTCGCTTACCGTCGCATGCCCTTTGGGTTATGCAATACACCCGCTACTTTCCAGCGGTGTATGATGGGGATTTTTTCATACATGGTGGAAAAATTCTTGGAGATTTTTATGGATGATTTCTCCATTTTCGGCGACTCCTTTGACGAGTGTTTGCTACATTTAGACGCAGTTCTTACCCGGTGTAGGGATAAGAACCTCACGTTAAATTGGGAGAAATGCCACTTTATGGTACCAGAAGGTATTGTCTTAGGACATATCATCTCGTAAAATGGCATTGAGGTTGATAAAGCTAAGATTGAAGTCATTTCCAATCTTCCTCTTCCCAAGTGCGTCAAAGACATCCGAGCCTTCCTTGGCCATGCCGGTTTCTATAGACGGTTCATCAAGGATTTTAGCAAGATAGCTAGACCCTTGACTCTTTTGTTGGCCAAGGGCACCACTTTTGATTTCGACTCAAGCTGTATGAAAGCGTTCGAGTCATTGAAAAACTGACTCATTTCTGCTCCCATTCTTTCATCTCCCGACTGGACGCATCCATTTGAAATTATGTGTGATGCATCTGGTTTCGCTATTAGTGCTGTCTTTGGGCAGCATATTAACAAGATGCCGTATGTAATTTATTACGCTAGCCGAACTTTAAACGACGCCCAATTAAATTACACAACAACTGAAAAAGAATTTTTAGCTGTTGTGTTTGCACTAGAAAAATTCAAGCCCTATTTAATCGGCTCTCCGGTCATCGTTTACACGGACCACTCAACACTTCACCATCTTTTTGCGAAGAAGGATGCTAAATCTCGGCCGATATGTTGGATTCTCTTAATACAAGAGTTTGACCTTGTCATCAGAGATAAGAGAGGATGCGAAAACGTAGTCGCCGACCATCTTTCGCGCCTCCCTTGTTCGCCTACACTTCAAATTCCTATAAAAGAAATTTTTCCAGATGAGCAGCCCTTAACTGTATCATGCGAACCTTGGTTCGCAGATATTGTAAATTATTTGGCCACCGGACTGATACCAAACGAATGGTCGAATCAGGACAGACTCAGATTTCTATCTCAAGTAGAACATTATTACTGGGATGAACCGTATCTCTTCAAATACTGTTCCGACCAAATCATTCGTCAGTGTGTCCCCGACAACGAGTTTAAGAGCGTGCTGTCATTCTTCCACGATCAAGCGTGTGGCGGGCATTTTGGCCCCAAAAAGACAGCAGAATAAATCTTGCAGTGTGGCTTCTACTGGCCACAACTTTTTAAAGACGCATATGAGTACTGCGAGACATGCTCCCGGCGCCAACAATTGGGCCAGATATCTCGGAGAAATGAAATGCCACTCCAACCAATTTTGGTTGTTGAAATTTTTTATGTTTGGGAGATAGACTTTATGGAACCATTTCCCAACTCTTTTGGGAACATGTATATTCTACTCGCTGTTGACTATGTTTCAAAATGGGTCGAGATTGTGCCCAGCCGAACTAATGACAAAAAGGTTGTCGTTAGATTTCTCAAAGAAAACATTTTTTCTCGGTTTGGGCATCCTCGCGCGATTATCAGTGATAATGGGTCTCACTTTTGTAATAGAACTTTCGAGTTCTTAATGCGAAAATACTCCATTACTCACAAGTTGTCAACACCCTATCATCCCTAAACTTGTGGGCAGGCCAAGATTTCGAATCGGTAGATTAAACAGATATTGGAGAAAACGGTTTCCAAAAACCGTAAAGATTGGTCATCAAAACTGATTGATGCCCTTTGGGCATTCCGTACTACCTATAAGACCGATCTTGGCATGTCTCCATATAGGCTTGTTTATGGAAAGGCTTTTCACCTTCCAGTTGAAATAGAGCATAAGGAATTTTGGGTAATAAAAGAGTTGAACTTATCTTTGGGAGATGCGGCAGCAATAGAAAGCTGCAGTTGAACGAATTGAACGAGCTTCGGGATGAAGCCTATGAGAACGCGGTAATTGTTAAAAACCGAACGAAGGTGTTCCACGATAAACACCTTATGCGCAAGACTTTCAAACCTGGTCAACAGGTTTTACTTTACGACACTCGGTTACATTTCTATCCCGGCAAGCTCAAATCTCGATGGAAAGGGCCATTTTTGATACGCACCGTATATCCGCGCGGTGCGGTCGATCTAGAAAACCCGGAGGACCGCTCACTATTTAAAGTAAACGGACATCGACTTAAACCGTTCCTCACTGCGGACCCTTCGGAGGAGCTCTTGTTTTTACAGGAGCCGATCTACATTGACTGATCTTCCTCCATTTACCCCTAAATTTCGATTATCTAGCCAAAACACTGTTTCAAACAAGTTTGGGGATATGTATCATTTGTAATTATATAAAAACAAAATAAAAAATGAAAATTTGATAATAAAAAAAAAATTGGGGTATTTTTGTAAATTTCCAGTTTTAATAAAAAAATTATTTACAAATAATTTCCACTTTTCAGGAGGATATTTTTGCAAATAACCAACACATTCCCCCCTATAAATAAAATCCAACCCCTCTCTGTTTTTACCAAACCCTAATTTCATCTCTCTTCAAACCCTGGCCGCCGCCGCAGCCAGAGTAAACAGATCTCTCCAGAGCGCCGCGCAACCGCCGCCGAAGCCCCCCTTCAGCCGCGCTTCCGCCGCACCCCAGCCTCGTCACCTTTTGAAAACTTCAGAGGAGGTTTGCATCTCTTTGTCCTCTCTATTAAACTTTTTAGAAGATCTGCACTATCTGTAATGGCACCAACTATGCAGTTAGAATGAGATTTTTCACAAATCTTTTCACACACAATTTACGTAAGTTATTTTGCTGATGAAATCACACGGAGAGGGTGGAACTTTTTAATTTACAATCATCCCAATGCCTACGCCCTTCTAGATCTAGTCACTCGTTTTTACGAGTGCATGGAGGAAGGTTGCTTAGCACAATAAGGTTTTATTAAATTACTTTGGGGCAAGAGGGAAATAATCATTGACAGGGACTTCATCCATGAAGTCACTTTAATTCCTAGATTACCTGTTCACGACCAACCTTTTCAATTTGAAGACTACATGCCCTTAATGGGTAATGACTGCTCAAGGGAACCTAGGAAGGGAATACAGGCTAGAACCCTCTTCGCCAATGTTTTAACCGTGTGCCGGTGGGCACAAAACAACATTTTTGGCAGTTCACATAATACCATATTTTTCACCCCGTCTCTTCATATCGTGCACACCTTAATGACTAGGAACCCTAGATTTGACATGTGCACGGTTTTGCTTAATTCAGTTGGTACTGGCAAAAGGGCCGCAAATTACCCATGCCCTATGTTAGTGACACAACGGTGTCGCTATTTCCTCCCTATGGAGGAATTTGAGTTTTACATGCATAGAGGTATACCTATTAGGCCTCTCATTGAGGGCGTCTCCACGTCCAATACCCGCCTAACTGATGTATGGTCGCAAAGAGAACCGGCCGAACATGTACCCGCCAGAACACCCATCTCCAGCTCGACCGCGAGCGAGGAAGAGCTCACCCCCATAGAACATGAACGTCTTCTTAGAAGAGCCATTAGGGGGATTGATAATTTGGTGGGGATGGTGACCAACTTGGATCACCGGGTGACTGAGATTGAATATGGCATATCTACGCTGCTAGCGCGAGAAGAACGTTCCCGTTCACGTTCAAGGGGACGGCGAGGGCCTGAGCAGTGAGGGCACTACTTTTGATAAGTTTGGGGGAGGAGGTGGTTTGTAAATAATTATCATTGCATTGCTTATTTTAATTTTTGTATATATTTTTCTTTTTTCTTTTGCATGTTTATTTCTGCAATGCATCTTTATAAAAAATATTATAAAAATTAAAAAATTGAAAATAAAAAAAATTATAAAAATAAAATCAAATAAAAAATTGAATTTTTTTTATAAAATTATAAAACTTGAAAAATTCAATTATGTTCATAATTGACTTAAGTTTGACAAGACGGTTAACTAGCTAGGAAAAACTAGATCCCAAAACTTAGTAAATTAAAAACCTTAAAAATAACCTTTCTTAAAGTTTAACGGTAGAAAATATATGTCCTTATAGTTTATTTAGATATAGGCAAATTTTGAGTTCGGTTCTTGGTTTAAGTCAAAATAAGGAAAGAGTATTGAAATTTTATTGAAGTGTAAGTCTGAAAAATAATTCTGAAACTTAAGTCTAAATTCTGAAAGTATATACCCTACAACTCACATATACAAGCACCTTGAAACTTAAGATAGTAGAGGATACCTTGAAGTGTTCTTGTCTAAAATCCTTAGTAAAAAAAATTGGATAAAAGTATAAGTGTGAATAAAAAGATATAAAAAAAGGAACACTGGTTTTGTAATTACTTAAGGCTGTGTAAAATAAAAATACATAACGAGGGTGCTTTATCACCTAGTGCCTTAGACCAACTGGTTTGGAAGTCACTGCTAAAGTCTTAGGTATTACAAGACGAAGAATTACGCCTTAATGCGCAAACACATTTTGTAATCGGTCGTTAGTACCTCAAGAAGTATTAACGGTCGCATGAAGGATGTGTGAGCAATTTCATCTAAAATTCACCAATTAAAAGTACATTGGACAATGGACAAGAGTATGATAGCTTGAATTGAATTTCCAAGTGTAGGGTTGATACATACACATACGTAGGGGTGTATGATTGGGTTTGGATGAGAGATAGGAATGAAAAATAGGACTTATATCTTCAGTAGAGAAGATAAAAACTCCTAAGTTGAGATGGAACCTTAGAAGGAAAATTCAAAAGATGCTGAAAGCTAAATAAATTTGCAAAACATATACGATCTTAAGTTAAATGATAAGTGAGTGTGAAAAATACGGGTAGATAATTTCTAAGTTAAAGATAATAGAATTTCTTGTTAGAACACTGAATTGAAGAATGAAAGTTAAGAGGCCAAATTGATCGGATTTTATGGGTAGTATCCGCTGAAAACCCTCTGGAGACAACACTCCTCCTACTAAGGACACCTAGAGGTTTAACGGCTTATTGCACGAGCTCAGTGCAATCGTGATTCCCTGCGAAAGTAAGGTTAGGTTTTTTTGGGAATAAAATGGCTTTGCTCGGGACAAGCAAAAGATAAGTTTGGGGTATTTGTTCATATCAGAATTTTGCATTATTATATTCCACATTCTTAATCATATTGCAAATAAATAGGTGCTTTTGATCCATGTCTGCTAAATAGTTGCAGGTTACAGGTTCTCAGAACAATACAGTGAAAATGGTGAAAAGACGCTACAAATGTGAGACTACGACCAACAAATAGATGAATCTGTTTGATGCCGCCTATAGTTTGAGGAACAAATGAAAATCAATGAACTGTTCGAGTGCACAAAGCACGAAGGCAGCACAAGATTCAAGACTTCAACGCGAAGCTAACGGTAAAAGTCCACAAATTCTGCACTGTTGGAAATCTGAAAGAAAGTAGAAAAGAGTCTGAAGAACCAAATGAAGAAAACAGGAGAAAAAAGCAACTTGAAGCATCACAGAAGAACAGAACCCAAGAACCCATCAAACGGCCGCGGAACCGCTGCCAAACAAGGCTTCTGGCCGTAGATCCGCGGCCGTGCAGAGCACGTGTCGGTGGGATTCCGTGATTGACCCGGATTTCTTAAGGTAGTATTGTAATTTCAGATGTGGATCAGATGTAAACTCTAGGGTTTCTCCTATCTATAAATAGGAAAGCCTACAGCTCTTTTGGGGCATGCCTCTTTTTAATTCTAGATTAAATTTTAATTCCCTTGTAATCGTCAAGAGTGCATCAATAAAAGTAAGTTTTTTATTTTGAATTTTTCTTACTTGCAATTTAAATTCTGCAATTTTCGCATCTGTCTTTTATTATCGGCACGTTAATTCGGTAATAAAAAATAAAATAAAAAAATGAACTCCATTGTTAATACCCTAATGAGTGAGTGGTTCCTCACTTGTTAGGATTAGGATTGGGTAGGTTTGAGAGATGGAAATCTCTCACTCCTTTCTTGCCCTCATAACTTTATAAATTAGGACTCTATGTAAAACAAACAACCACCGCTCACTACGGCACCCTATCCTATGAGATAGCGGTGATTTCCTAGTTAGACCGGTAGTGGTTGATTTACATAGAGGTTAGGGATAAGAGTTAAAAAAGGACGGACAGGGAACAAAGGGAAGAAACTACGTTTCTTTCTAGTCGTACTAATCCCCTTTGTTAACTATTATCTTAACACCTAAGTTCTTAATTAGGGCTAAGGAAGCGGTGAGTAGAATTAACTTTCCAAACTTTCCTAAATCTAATCCTAGCAAGGTTTTAATCCAAATCAATATCAATCTTAGTTTTTATAAAAATCAAAACCTACCACAAATAGGAATTGACTCGTTAGAACAATAAGAAAAGACATGTTTTCCCTGTGGACCGACCCGTACTCAACCGGCTAGCTACCAAGCGACACCGTTATTGATTGTGGTATATTCTATTCTTTGATTTTAAAAAGCGCATACACAAAACAGCTCTCAATCATGCATCGACATGACTTATCAGGTTATTTGGGTCTGACGTTACATCACCCCCAGGATGTGATATGCGACATATCAGACGAAGAGACCGGACTGTACGGTAGTGTTACTGATTGGATTCGCAGGAGTACGAGCAGGCTTGCTTGTTGATCTTCTGATCGCTCAATACCCGGGTGGCCGTTACGTTTAGCAGACCGCTTGTGGCTTATGGGTGTTTGATATGATCATCACCTACTGCCAGCGTATTGACGAGTCTTTAGAGTCCTATATAGAGGTTTCCTGGATCAAGCGAAATGGAGTAGGAGCGCATATGTAATATGTGCGGGACCGAGATTAATACGGATACCGTATTCTATTCTCGTGCTATATGATATCGGTCAATTATATATGATATAGCCGGGTTATCGGATCAAGTGTTAATTCAATTAGTTTATTCATATAGTATTATTCGGTTGTATATGATATAGCCGGATTATTAAATCAAGAGTTGATTTGATAAATTAATGTATAATTATATCTGTGATATATTAAATTACATTAACTAGTATTAGCTCACTTATGATTTCTTTTTTCACTAGATGTGCACATTGTATATATGTGATATGTATATTTGTGTACATGTATTGTGTCATGTTTGATGATACATACAAGATGGGTGTATGAGATTAATACCATGATAGGGTTAAATTAGGGTTTCTATTTATGTTAAGCTAATTCAAAAGAGATTGAATTTGTCATGGTAAAGCTTGGACAAAAGTTTTTAGATAAACTTTGACAAAGTCAACTCTTTTGTCTAGTAAAAGATATTTATCAAACCCAACCCTTAACCATAGTGTGTGATTTATTCTCTACATGAGTTAAGCATGATGGTTTTATCTCACCCATGGTTGCAATAATTCATTAGTATGAATTATTCATATGTGTTTTCTTCTTCAACTTCTTCTTCTTCATAAAAAGCTTACTAGCTTCAATGGATGCATGAGAAAAAGTGTGAGAAAATGAAATCTAAAGTGAGCCCACTTCCTATTTCATCATCCTCTACCACTTGCCATTTAGTAGAGTGTGTTTACTTTACTAATTACATGATTAGTGAAGAGATAGCTTGGGTTAGTGTCTCCTCGACGTAGATCATCTTCGGCCTCGAAGTTTTCGAAGCAAGCACGTTCGTTTCTTCAACGGAGCCTCTCTAGAGTCCAGAGTTTATGATCGCAGCAAAGGGGACTACTACATGGAGCTATATGAAGTGAAGGACCGGTTTACAAAGGTTGTATGCCTAGCTCACTAGTAGTTGCAAAGTGTTTGCATATTTTTTCCGTATTATTTCTAGTTAACGATCTATGTTTAGGGTTACCTAGATCGGAAATATTTTAATTTGGTATGGATGATGCCTCCCGAAACCTTACTGCCGTTGTAGACAACACAATAGTGGTATCAGAGCCATGCTAGAAATTTATACGGATTTTGTTAAGATCACGAAACCGAAACAACTCTGTAACTTGAAACACGAAACTCCACTTTCTGTCGATTTCAAAAAGCATTCAGAAATTTTTTTAAACAAGTGCAGAATCATATTTGAGTAAATATATGAACATGGAAGAAAATTGGGGCCCTATGCTCGGATTTTGGCCGAGCATATGGGGGGAAAATCCGAGGTGGCCGGCCCCAAGAAGGAATTTTGGTCTCAAATTTTTTTTCATGTTC
Organism: Agapanthus africanus; assembly: GCA_030015575.1. Taxonomy (NCBI): domain Eukaryota; kingdom Viridiplantae; phylum Streptophyta; class Magnoliopsida; order Asparagales; family Amaryllidaceae; genus Agapanthus; species Agapanthus africanus. The sequence goes on along the minus strand of CM057350.1, from coordinate 212,862,985 downwards.
TGTGGTCTGGGTTTTGGTGTTTCAGGTGTTGTTTGTTTTTGCTAATTTTGCATGTGGTGTAATCTTGCACTATAAAAAATTCGGAGTTTTTCGTATTCATAATTTTAACAATGTTTCGGGTTATTCGCATGTTATCTAGGCGAAATTAAAAAGTTCGATCAAATGTCAAAAACCTATTTTTCCAAGTTTAACGTATTCGGAAAAACATGCAAGTGATCCTATGAATCCTCTAGAAGAATGAAACCCTAACTCGACTTTTTGGATCGCAGAACCGCGGTCAAACCCTAGAGTTTGCCGTAGTTCCGTCGCAATATGAGTGAGGCTTGGGTTTGCCCTTCTATGACTGGTGCATAAGTACTGTGGCATATTCTCGGTATTACTAAAACTGTGCTCAAGTGTTGAGCTGTCGGGAAATTGTGGGACTTTGATGAATCGATCAAAAAGATTATCGATCGTCCGGATATTATGTGATGGGATACAATATTTGGAATCCAAAAGTAGTTATGAGATAACTAGTTTAAATGTTATAAATCTAGCAGTTTAGTCTCATTTGATCGGTTGCCACGGGATTTTGATGAGATCAAAAGTCCGTCGCAATCACGTAGCGTGCGCGGATACTCGCCGGGTAAACTTAATAGATAGCAACGCCCCATAGCCCCGACCAAGTGACTGCAGGAGAACCTCGTCGCCAAAAGCATCTGTTCGGGTGCTCACGGAAACGGTGTTCCGCCTTAGTGCACTTCGTCGACGGCATCGAGGGGTGCGGCCGTCTACTAAAGTTTCCGACGAGCATTCGATCAGAATTTCGGGAATCTTGTTGAATTGCCCGACTAAATATTGAAAACAGTTTTTGAGATCGAGACTAAAATGCGGGGTTTATAATTGTTAGGCATGTGATATCTAAGGAATTCATTTGGTTAGGCATGAAATCCAAAGTATGTGATACGTTGGATTTATGATGTCTAAGGAGGTTGTGGATCCCAACTGTTGTAGTTTTTCACTTTCTTTTTTGCGACCGTAAGTGTAATATGTGGTGTATCGCCGGTTTCGGTGCTATATATCAATGACAATTGGGATACGCGTATTTACTTACGTTGATGACATGTGATGTTATGTGTTGCTGTGATATGTTATATTGGATCGTCGTGATTGAATAGCCGGGGGTTTTATATGAGATGAGAGTTTTTCATTTTCATTCATGTAAATTCTTTGTATGTAATATTATTTTATTGGGACACTTCCGGGTTGAGGATGATGTCACCATTGTATATTATTTACTTTTCCGCATTAGGATAGACCCAAGACGGGGAGCACAAGTAACCGGGTTCTAGGGTCCAGTGGGAGACCATCTCAAGGAGTTGAGACCAGGTCTCCTAACTCTAGAATTGGCAGGGTTGCTTGCCGCTCTCATAGGGGTCTAGGGATGTGGGTTTGGCTATTCATCACGGAAATCCTAGTATATCCAATATTTCATATGTTATCTTTTGCTGCAATGTTCTATGATGAGATCATATTACTTTTCTGAGATGAATGCTTATATTATATATATGTGATATATATTATATTTTACTGCTTACGTTTCATATCAGATGCTTAGGAAGCATAATTGATGGGACTTCATTAATGAGATTAATGAAATAAAAGAAACCTAAAGAAGTTGTGGAATCGAATTTTCAAAAACTGATAGCTCTAGTTGTTGTTTTGCATAGCGGTGTTCCTTATAGAATATCCAGCACCTTATTCAATAAGGAAAGAGCCGAGATCCCTTCACCGGGAGTGACCTCTTTAGCAATAACTGGCAGATGCTACAACCCTCGGTTTTGTCTTTTGATTTCTTCTATAGTTTTTACTTTGCATAGTGGTATTTGTGAAATATCTTGCACCTTATTCGGTATGGAAAGAGCCGACGATCCCTTCACCGAGAGTGGCCTCTTTAGCAAAACTAGTAAAAGCCTCAAAAACACTCCATTTTAAATCATTTGATTCTACAACGATATCAAGTTCATTACGCAAAGGGTTTTCTTAAAAACCTGCCGTAGCCCTCCGTCATTTTAGGAAGTAGAGTACTTAGTATTCGTGTTGCGTTTGTTGACCTTAGTTAAGGCGTAGTGTACGGTAGTTAAGTGATGTCATCCTACATAGCATATGATGCGATTAATTAGGATAGTCATGTGACTTTGTTGACCATAGTTAAGGGTCATGTGGGTGGATCTAGTTAATCACGAAATGAACGGGTAGAACTTGACTAGTGCTTATGATTTGTTGACCATAGTTAAGGTCATAAGTCACTAGGGGCAAAATATTATTGGGAATTTCAAGTGTTGAAATTTGCAATGAGATTGCATACCTTCTAAGAGATAGTTGGATCCCGATACCCACTGCGAGTAAGAGTTACTCCTGGGAGAGTTTTACACATCATAATTAGCCAATCAAGTAGGTGTCTAGAACAGTGTTAACGGGGTTACGCCCCTGGGAAAATAAAGTTTATTTTAATTTGGTCCGTGCGAAAGCACGGGGAACCTCCCTCAAAGTACCGGCACTGGCCTGGCTGAAAAATTGACGAACTTGTAGGGTATAATTAATCCCGGCTAGTCTTTCCTTTTAGTGTTTGAAGGAAGATTTGACTAAAAGAGTGGGAGCCATCCTGATTAGATATATTAATAACCAATCTAATCTTGAAAGAGCATACGCTGAGTGTTTTCTTGATCTCTCTCTCCAGGTAGCGACCATGTCACGCCTTAATCAAGATAATAATACGGATGTATTGATCGAACCCGCTTGTTATACTAAGCTAGGGAATGTTGGTCCCGCTCCAACTTATCATTGTTATAAGACCGAGCAGGAAATAGGGGATTACCAGAATTCCCGTACCGCCCAAATGAAGAAAGTGCATGATGATGCATCTTCTTCGGGTGTGTTCATTATAGAGAACTGTTTCTCAGTATCCTTTACGTCCTGGGTATGAGATACCGGATCAGAATCCCACATATGTAATCTATTACATGGGCTATAGATAGGTAGAGAACTGAGAATGGGTGATAAGTTTCAAGAGTTGGAAATGGTACAGTGTTGCAACCAAGTTTGTTGGCAGTTATCACACTGTATTACCAAATACATTGATTCTGAACGAATGTTATTAGATACCGAACCTGATATACAACATCATATCAGTCTCTTTACTTAGTAAAGAAGGATATAATTTTGTATTGATGGATAATGTTTTGAACATTTCCTATATAAAAAAGTTGATCGTTTCAAGCACGTTATCTAAAAGCATATACGTTCTAAATCAAACCACAGTTCTTAAAGTACAAAACACACACAAGAGGAAGAGTTCAGAAATGAACGAATCCTTCTTGAGGCATTGTAGACTAGGTCATATCAATCTGATCCGATTAGCTGAAGTTACATTTAGATGAATATTCAAATCAGTTTGAATTTACATCCTGTGAAACTTGCCAGTCATGTCACAAAGATAAGATGATCATTAGCTCCGTTTATTGAAAACAGAGAAAGAGTTAGTGAACTCTTAGGATTGATACATGATGATGTATGTAGGTCCCCTGTCTACACATGCCAGGACTGGTTCTTTGTACTTTATTATATTCACTGATGGTCTCTCAAGATTCGCACATATGTTCCTGTTGAAACACAAGTCTAAACCTTTTGAGAAATTCAAAGAATGTAAGTTTGAAATAGAGAACCAAAACGGGTATAAGTATTATGTCCTTTGATGTAATCAGGGAGGAGAATATTTGAGCACGGAATTCCTGGACTATTCTAAAGGAGAATAAGATTCTTTCTCAGCATTACTCCTCCGTATTCACCACAGCACGTCGGTATATCGGGGCAGAGCAATTACACCCTATTAGATATGGTGCGCTTTATGATGAGTACAACTGAGTTTCCTATTTCCTTTTGGGAGTTATGCACTTAAGAAGCTGCATACTTATTGAATTGGGTTCCAACCAAATCAGGTGCCTACCACTCCATATGAGATATGGTATGGGAAGAGCCCATCTTTTAAGAAAGTTAAGATTTGGGGTTCTCCGGCCTATGTCAAAAGCAAAATCCGGACAAGCTCGAGGCAAGGTCAGTTTTGTGGAAGTTTGTTGGATATCCTAAGCATGAGCAAGGGAATATCTTCTACCACACCGAGGAGCAAAAGGTGTTTTATTTCTCAGTATACCACCTTTTGGAAAGGGAATTTCTTATAAAGAAATAACTGTTCATGAGGTAGAACTGGAAGGAGTTCCAGCTATACAAACTAAAGCTGATGATTTGGTAGACCCAGAGGATTCAATAGTTCCCAACGAACCTCACCCTCTTCGCCGATCTGGTAGGGTTCCTCACCCACCTGAGAGATACTTCAGTTTTCTCTATGACAGTGGGAGAGAGGATTGCATCATGAGATGATGACCCAACTAGTTTCGAGCAGGCCATTAGGAGTGGAGACTCTGTAAGAGTGGCTGGGTGCTAAGCGATCTGAGATGGAATCCATATACACCAACAAAGTATGGACTTTGGTTGTTTTATCTGAAGGGTTAAATCCCCATCAGGAGCAAGTATATCTTGAGAAGATTACTTGGTGTACATAGAAAAGTTGAGACTTTCAAAGCAATGCTTAAGTCTATCCAGATCCTACTTGCCATTGCTACATACCATGACTACGGTATCTGGCGTTTGGGTATCATGACTGCTTTTCTAAATAGTGATTTAGAAGAGAGCGCCTATAAGTACACAGCCAGAGGGTTTCATAGACAGTGGGAGCAGCGAAAATGTGTGCAAGTTGTTTTATGGGATAAATTAGGCATCGCGGAGTTGTAACGTCTGTTTTGATGTGGTAGTCAAAGAGTTTGACTTCATCAAAATGGTAGATGAACCTTGTATATACAAAAGAATAGTAGGGAGTATGGTGGTGTTCCTCGTATTGTACGTGGAAGATATACTCTTGATAGGGAAGGAGTTTCCTATGCTACGCTCGGTCAATCTCCTCTTATCACAAAGATTCTCCATTTAGGATCAAGGTGATACCTCCTAAATCGTGGGTTTTGGATCTATGAGATAGATCTAATTGGATGTTAGGATTCTCACTAGGTGTGGTGAGATGATATCAATCGATCCTAGGGAGAATCACTGGAATGCTTCCAGAGTGGTAAGGTCGAGTGAATGTGCATTGTCTTTACCCTCAGGGACGGTATGTTAGAAGAGTTCCAAGCTAGATACCGTGGCAAACTAGATGATTAAAGGCTAGATACATTGCTACCAAGGATGCTACCAAAGAGCTAGTCTGAATGTACACTAGTTCATGAGATGAACTTCGTTCCTACCATTGTATGACAATGGAGTTATGGCTTTGGCCAAGGAACCCCCGTCCCATCTGTGATCCAGACATATTCTAAGGCAGTATCACCTGATCATGGAGATGGTTGATCTCTAGGGAGATCCAGGTTTTGGAGAGTAGAGAAAGAGGACAACACGGCGGATCCACTCACAAAAGCCTATTCTCAGGAGAGACTTTTATGGGATGGTTGAGTATGAGATACTTCAACCACTGCTGAATGTTGGGTATAAGATACTACAACAGATGGCCCTAGTGCAAGTGGGAGATTGTTAGTTATATGTATTCCCTAGAGGCCATTACTGTACATGCGATGTATATTGTAGTGGATGCTTGGACATATAGAGGGATGACTTTCTTGCTCAACATGATAGTATGCTATCTGCTTGCTCTTTATCTTAACATGTACACTGATTGTCTCTGTAATACATGTTGATAAAGCCCTTAGGATGAGAACTTGACTACCAGGACTTTGATGAAGATATACTAGTGGGGACAGAGTGGTCGTAAAGTACATCCTTCAAATGTTCCTAGTTGAGGGTGTATCGAGACAAGGCATCGATATACCAGAGTAGACTAGCGTATACGCTTCTCGACCCATATGACGGGCGATGGATGATCCCATATCCATTGGTGTTTGACATCAGAGAAGGTATGCAGGTGCTCAGTGGAGATTGGGTACACTGAACAGACTCGCCGAGAACTCCCAGATGGTATTGTACCTCACGTCGGATGGCAGTTCTCTGGTGACACTGGTACAGGTTAGTCTGTAGACCCGAGATCGTCATAGAGTCTTGTGTGATTCCCACCGTGCTTTGCTTTCCACCTTACCACGTTCAAGAGAACGTGCAAAACGGTGGCTTTTGGTTACAGTCCCGAGTCACATGGAGGTAATGAGCGATAGGAGGGGTTTCGTCTCTCCCGGTATAGGGAGTTGATGTTGCGCTATGCTCGATTGGCCATAATAGGAAATCCCTGGCCAGGGTTACTGAGATCTACTGGTAAGTGTTATCAGTAGTTTCTCGAACCGTTATGGATCTTGCATCGGCATTACTTATCAGGATATTGCGGTCTGACGTTACACCACCCCCAGGCTGTGATATGCGACATATCAGACGAAGAGACCGGACTGTACGGTAGTGTTACTGATTAGATTCGTAGAAGTACGAGCAGGCTTGCTTGTTGATCTTCTGATCGCTCAATACCCGGGTGGCCGTTATGTTTAGCAGACCTCTTGCGACTTGTGGATGTTTGATATGATCATCACTTACTGCCGGCGTATTGACGAGTCTTTAGAGTCTTACATAGAGGTTTCCTGGCTCAAGCGAAACGGAGTAGGAGCGCATATGTGATATGTGCGGGACCGAGATTAATACGATATGTGATACCGTATTCTATTCTCGTGATATGTGATATCGGTTGGTTATATATGATATAGCCAGGTTATCGGATCAAGTGTTGATTCGATAAGTTGATTCATATAGTATTAGTCGGTTGTATATGATATAGCCGGATTATTAAATCAAGAGTTGATTTGATAATTTAATGTATAGTTATATATGTGATATATTACATTACATTAACTAGTATTAGCTCACTTATGATTTCTTTTCTCGCTAGATGTGCACATTGTATATATGTTATATGTATATTTGTGTACATGTATGGTGTCATATTTGATGATACATACAAGATGGGTGTATGAGATTAATACCATGCTAAGATTAAGTTAGGGTTTCTATTTATGTTAAGCTAATTTAAAAGAGATTGAGTTTGTCATGGTAAAGCTTGGACAAAAGCTTTTGGATAAGCTTTGACAAAGTCAACTCTTTTGTCTAGTTAAAGATATTTATCAAACCCAACCCTTAACCATATTGTGTGGTTTATTCTCTATATGAGTTAAGCATGATGGCTTTAACTCACCCATGGTTGCAATAATTCATTAGTATGAATTATTCATATGTGTTTTCTTCTTCATTTTCTTCTTCTTCATAAAAAGCTTACTAGCTTCAATGGAGCTATGAGAAAAAGTGTGAGAAAATGAAATCTAAAGTGAGCCCACTTCCTATTTCATCATCCTCTACCACTTTCCATTTAGTATAGTATGTTTACTTCACTAATTACATTATTAGTGAAGAGATAGCTTGGGTTAGTGTCTCCTCGACGTAGATCATTTTCGGCCTCAAAGTCTTCGAAGCAAGCATGTTCATTTCTTCAACGGAGCCTTTCTAGAGTCCGGAGTTTACGATCGCAGCGAAGGGGACTACTACATGGAGCTATTTGAAGTGAAGGACCGGTCTACAAAGGTTGTATTCCTAGCTTACTATTAGTTGCAAAGTGTTTGCATATGTTTTCCGTATTATTTCTAGTAAACGATATATGTTTAGAGTTACCTAGAACGGCAAAATTTTAATTTGGCATGGACGATACCTCCCGAAACCTTGCTGCCGTTGTAGACAACCCAACAAGACGTGTCTTGAGTTTATCCGGATTCTGGTTTTAAGCATCAGCCGGATAACTTCCTATACCTTAACATCGTTAAGATATAAATTGATTCTATATACAATATAGAACCAGAGGCATTGATTTAATTGGAACCAGATTCAAATCATGCAGCTGTCTCCAGTGCATGTCAACTAAATGGAGAGAGGCCGATCAGCGTTACTCAACTTAGTAGTGCATCCAGATATGAGTAACCTGAAAAAGAAACAAGTATCTCAAAAACATTACTATCAACTGAATACCAAATACAAGTATCTACATCTTTGATTACCTTGAAGAATCCCGATACTTGCAACACATGGTTCTCTACTTTATTCTTGTACCTATAACTTCTCAAAATTTAAACCTTGTATTTCTACGAAACACTTGTCTGAAAACTAGAGAAGTCACAATTAAACAGAATATAGTACGAGGACCAACCCCTCTGTCCTAATGAACACTGGACAATATACAATAGTTTGTATAAGTCCCCTGAGTTGAATAACTCAAACCCTGTGCGTCGTAGGTTGAAAATTGTATTGTGGTTATGAAGAATTACACCGCTGTTGAATGCTCCTTACCTAACCATCAATTGATATAGGTAAATGTCATCTACATAATTTCAAAAAGTTATATCTCACTTTATAAAATAAACATACAGATATATCAGTTTGAAATTGGTGCATAACAACGGATATTCAAAACCAAATATTTGTCGTCCGGCAAAAACCCAGGCGATTTCCTCAAATACCACCAATTACAACGAATTCCGATATAATGAGGATGATCACCTAATTCCCAATAACTTACTCTCACTCATCATCTGTAAAACCATACAGATGTGAGAATCATACCTGGTAAATACATACCCTGGAGTAAGGGTCTAATTGGGAAATCAGTTTTATATTAACAACGCACAGTGAAACTGAAACATGAAAATGTTTTGAAAGGGTATCCGGGTATTCATAGTAACGCCTCTTCCATTATCCAGATTCACGACTGTAACCGTATATCTCTTTGCCATCTTTCCAAATCCCTTTATTTGTCCTTACTCATTAGCTTCTGTACACCCCCTTAGGCTAGATGGTTTTCTTCCTTCCCTACCATTCGGCACCAGCCTACGGTTTCGAAGAAGACTATCCAATAAGCGTAATAGGTGTACTCTCCTAATCCTAGGAGTACTCGCAACCTTAGAGAATGTAAAGATAAAAGACAACTGAATAAACCTTATTCCTATTTCTCCTGAACTAGAATCCATCCTCGAATTTGGAACAAGTTCCTTCGAGTTCGTATATAACCATACGATGGATTTATCCAATGGAAGTGGATATTCGTAGTGATACGGGGTGTTCTGGAGAAAAAAAAGAGTAAAGTAGGAGTGGCGATGAAATATGTGGTTTGGTCGTGAATGATAGTAGTCGCAATTTACTTTACCCTCTTTCTAATCCCTTTATATGTCTTTACTTATTAACTTCTGTACACCACACTTAGGCTAATTGGTTTTCTTCATTCCCTACCTTTCGGCAACTGCCTATGGTTTGAAAGAAGACTATCCAATAAGCGCAATAGGTGTACCCTCTTCCAATCCTAGGTGCCCTCACAACCTGAGAGAAGGTAAAAGGAAAAGACATCTTAATAGTTCTATTCAATCTCTCCAGAACCAGAATCCATCCTCGAACTGGAACAAGTTCCTTCAAGTTCGTATATAACCATACGATGGATTTATCCAATGGAAGTGGATGTTCATAGTGATACGGGGTGTTCTGGAGAAAAGCAAAGGGTAAAAGAAGGAGTGGCAATGTTGTATGCAACTCAGACAATCCAAAATCCAGTGTTTTAATAAAGTTCGGTTAACTTGGTTACTGAGTAATAGTCTAGGGTTGGGCCATAGTCGCAGTCAAAGAGAGAGAGAAAAGAAACACTTAGCGTGCACTCTTAACCTAGATCAGAATGGTTAATCACTTTATCTAATCAGGGAACCTCCCACTGTTTCCTTAAATTCTCCTCCAAATCTGAAAGAAGTAATAGTCGGGATTACCCGAGGAGTAAACCAACTCATCAGTGGGAATCGAGATCCAAATATCATCGCATGATAACTTGATGGAATCCACTCGGGTCACCACACTCCAGAAGGTATGTGCATGCCTGGCATGTTTCAGTTTCTTTAGAAACTCCCGATGTGATTTTTACCCCAAGCGGCTTATGACCTTGACAGAGGTCAACATATCATAAATCGCAAGTCAAGTTCAACCCGTCATTGTCCTGGTTTAACTTAGACCCACCCGCACATGCCCTTGACAGAGGTCAAAATGACCGTGTGATTGTCCTAACTAATCGCATATCTATGCAACAAACAAGCATTACCCAGCTACCAAGCACTGTGCCTTGACAGAGGTCAACATACACAGCATGAATACTAAGTAATACCTGTAAGAAATGACGGAGGGCTAAGACTAGTTTTTGGCGAAAAACCTTTAACGTAATGCACATGATATCGTTGAAGGAATCCAAGTGGTTTTACAAATATATAGTGGCGAAAACTTTTGCTAATGTGGTCACTCCCGGTGAAGGGATCTCGGCCCTTACCTCGTAGAATAAGGTGCAGGATATTCCAAACTGAATACCACGATGCAAAGAAAAAAGTAATCAACTATAGTGAAGTTATTACATTAACGCAAACTTTTACTCAAGGGGTCACTCCCGATGAGGGGATCTCGGCCCTTGCCTCGTCGAATAAGGTGCTGAATATTCATAACCGAATACCACTGTGCAAAGCAAAAGAGTATGTCTGTAATGTCAGTTTTTTAAAATTGGTTCCAACAACATCAAATAGGTTTTTTTCCTTGCATTGATCAGAATCAACACAGTCCCATCAATTAATCACACCACAAAAGAACGAAAATATAATGTATGTATATGCCATCCGCATTCTCCACTGGGTCCCGTCATCACCCGTTAGGTTACTTAACTAACGACAGAGCGGGGACAGGACTAGCGCGGGTGTAAAACATATACAACATCTACTAGTAAATATATCAATATGTAATAATTGCTCCAGGCATGATAAATGCAACATCACAGAAAATTAATAAGCATCTCAGAACAATACAGGTAATCTGGGAGCCTCGGGTTTCCTTTGAGCCGCAACTGAAGCCCGACGTTCCCTGGTCATGTGGATAGCCTGTGCAATGAAAACCTAGAACCCTACGAGTGTAGAAAGTTACCCGCCAAAACCAGAAGCGAGGCAGCCCCCTTCAGCAAAGTGAATGTACCACCCAGCACTTCATGGAATCCGGTAACTTGGGCACCCCATCTTGGGTCAACCTATACCCTCTACGAGTGCGGTGAATAACCCGCCAATTCTATAGTGAAGCCCCCTCCATCTCAAAACCATGAGATGCAGGCCCGTTGCCCTCTAGAACCCGGCTATCCATGCACTCCACCATGGGGTAATCCTAGTACAGAAAAGAAAATATGTACAACGGGTACATCGACCTCAACCTGGTCGTGCCCCAAAAGAATAATATACAAACAGGAAGTGACGGCAGTCCACATGTCGGACGCTCGCCCCGCGATATCAAATGTTCAAATACAACTAAACTACACTAACATTGTACCAAGTTATCCACCATGACAAATCCACAACATTACAGCACAACACAAAACATCAACGTGAATATCACGTTCGCAAATCTGTCTAAAAGGACTATAGCAATTAGACAAGATTTACCGCTCAAAATGACATTCACGGTCGCAGATATACTGTAAGCACTGTAAACTAACGTATTTAAAATCTAGATCGACAAAACATGCCGAAGTGGGCCCCGAGTACAAATCCAGTACTCAAACAAAATCTTGGCCCAAACAAAATATTCCAGAAACCACAATTCCAAGTGAAAGACACCTATAAGAATAATGGTTCACTGTTGCCCTAAAACGGCGGCGGAACCGCGGCAAACCCATGGGTTCTGCGGCGGTTCCGCGGTGGTTTTGTGGGTTCAGTTGCTCAAATTTCTTGTGTAGTCTTAAAAAAGCCTGCACGATTTTCTGACATACTGAAAATAATTTTTCGACCAGTTTTAAAATTCGACAGAAACTTTGGATTTGGAATTGCGGTTTTGGAAATTTCGTTCGATCGATATTTTAAACATGTTAGAACAAGCTAGCTAAGGGTTAATGGGTTGGCTTTGATACCATGTTGGGTTACGGCAGCGCCCCGGCCGTCAATCCGAGGCCAAATGCGGAACAAAAACTTTTCAAAACTTGGCGCTACCATAACCAAATACCCGGATCATTCCATTAACCTTTAACTAGCAATCTATAGAGAAGTTAGAATGGCTATACCGATCGATCTGTGTCCTTCGGTCTTTATCCACCATCCCTAACTCCTCACGGCATCTCCGATCTCGCTTGATCTCCAGTTTCCTCGTCAAAAAGGGCACCACATCAAAAATTCTTTTTACGGGCTCCCGCTTCAAACCGAAGCAACTCGGACATGAAGTTTGCTAGCCGACATGTCCAAGGTGAAGCAAAGAATGTGTATGATAATTTTGTCTCAAGCATCCATTGATTCTCAACTCATGAGATTGTATGGATGGAGGTTGAAGATGAAGCCATGGATGAAACTTGTGAGCTAGAGAAGAAGATGAAGATGAAGAGGTTTCTTGCTTATTGTGTTGTAAGAAAAAAATGAGAGAGCGCTAGAATAAAATCTCAAGAGCAAACCCAAGCCTAGTGGTTATCCTCTCTCTCTCCTCATATCATTTCAACACAATAATCAATCACAAATGTTGACATAGCACAAAAAATAAGACCATGAGTCATCACCCATGCACATGCCACATTAAATGCTCTTCATGATAATTTCCACTCACAATTTCCACCACAAAACATTTAAACCAAAATGTTTAATCCAAAAGGAGAATGGAAATATCTAAAGTATACTCGTGATGGATCACAAGGATACCCCTCACCTGTATATACATACCTGCATCCGTATTTCGACTGAATACGAATGCAATGAGACGAAAGCATTCCAACAAATCTAATACTAGGATCCGGCTTAAACTAAAGCCCACTAATATGATCCGTCCGATCATGATCCGTGCACAAGTGCACGTATATGATCGAACCCTGCCATAAAACCTTACGGCCTCTACAACGTTTCGCCCGAACTTGGGAAACTTTCTGTGGGGGGACTCTAATGACCCATCAATACGCTGGCTGTGGATTCAACCACAAGCACGTCAGTAGCACTAGCTGTGCGTAACGGCTGCCATGAATTGGGCGAAAGGGAAGCTGACAAACGAACTCATCCAGGAACCATACTGAGCCTAACAGTAACAATATCCGTACAGTCCGGTCTGTTTGTTTAAGAGTATCGCATATCAAGTCTAGGGGGTGGATAAAGTCAGACCCCTAATAACGCGATAATTCGTGTCGGTATGAAGCCCATCACCTCTTGAGAAACAACTGATCCGAATCAGTAATTCTCGACTACCTTGGCAAAGGTTTTTCTGGTGGTGGCCACCCATGCACTGTGCGACAACAAACCCCAATACCGGGAGAGACGAATCACCAACAATCCGCTCACTGCCTCCTTGTGGCTCGGGATTGTACCCAACTAAAACCTGTTTGCACGACTCCTTTGAGCCATGGTAGGGTAGGAATCAAAGCACAGTGGGAACTCACACAAGACAAATGACGATCTCAGGTCGACAGAATAACCTGTACACATGTCACCTGGGAACTGCTATCTGACAATAGGTATAATACCAACTAGCAGGTTCCCGGCGAGTCCGTCCAGTGTACTCATAACCTAATGAGCACCTGTATACTATCTTAGGTGAACAAACTAACACCAATGGCTTGTAAGACCTGGACACCGCCTCTCGTCGGGGTCTTGATCAGTATACACTAGTCTACTCTGGAGTATCGATGCCCAGTCCCGAAACTCCCGCAACTAGGGACATTTAAGGATGCGCTTATAGACCACCTGCTCCCATGTATATGATCGCCATCATACTGCTGGTGGTCAAGCAAGAATTCTATGGGATCTATCAACATGTAATAGTGATGATAAAAACAAACCAGATAGCATACTATCATCTCGAGTAAAACTGTCCTACCGGTATAGGTCCTCCCTAAATCATTGCAATCACGTGTCTGCGATCCAATAACTGACTTGAGGGCACTATAGCCAACAAATATCGCTGGCCACTCTACCCTAAATTCTGAGCTCGCCGGCCTGGTATGCTTAGATGGGTCTCGTACTTGATAGGTGGTCTCCTAGTGTCTTAATTAGGTCTCTGGGTTGCTTGTTTTTCTTGTTAAGGTCTCGGTTCATTCCAGATTCCCTGTAGGCACTAAATTAACATAAAACCGACACGAAAGTTTCTAAATCAAGGTTTTTAGTTTTGTTTCTATTTTGGTCTAAACGATTATCACTAAAGGGGTTGGTAGTCACCAAATACTCTCAATTGCACCCTCACAACTCAAGAAAACCCCTAACTCTCATCTTGGAATTTTCAACCATCATTAAACTACACTTAATGTTAGTTGTATGTATGCCCTAGAGGCCAGTATTGTACAGATGATGTATATTATATTGGATGCTTGGACATATATAGAGATGACTTTTTTGCTCGATATGATAGTATGCTATCTGGTTTCTCTTTATCTTAACATGTACACTAGTCTCTTTAAACTGTCTTATAGTTACATGTTGGTAAAGCCCTTAGGATGTGTACTTGACTTCCTGGACTATGATGCAGATCATACTAGTGGGGACATGGTAGTCCATAAGCACATCCTTCAAGGTCCCTAGTCGTAGGTGTATCGAGACGGGGCATCGATATACCAGAGTAGACTAGCGTATACGCTTCTCGACCCATGAGATGGGCGATGGATGATCCCATATCCATTGGTGTTTGACATCAGAGATGATATACGGGTGCTCAGTGGAGACTGGGTACACTGGACGGACTCGCCGAGAACTCCCAGATGGTATTATACCTCACGTCAGATGGCAGTTCTCAGGTGACACTTGTACAGGTTAGTCTGTAGACCTGAGATCGTCATAGAGTCTTGTGTGATTCCCACTGTGCTTTGATCTCCACCTTACCACATCCATGAGGGCGTGCAAAACGGTGGTCTTTGGGTACAGTCCCGAGTCACATGGAGGCAATGAGCGATAGGAGAGGTTTCGTCTCTCCCGGTATTGGGGATTGATGTTGCGCTGTGCTCGATTGGCCGTAACAGGGAAGTCCCTGGCCAGGGCTGATCAGAGATTTGCTGGTAAGTGTTACCAGTAGTTTCTCGACCCGTTATGAGCCTCACATCGGCACGACTTATCTGTTATTGGGGTCTGACGTTTACCACCCCTAGACTTGATATGCGACATATCAGACGAACAGACCGGACTGTACGGTAAGTGTTACTGGTTGGATTCACAGGAGTGTGAGCGGGCTAGCTCGTCGATCTTCTGATCGCTCAATACCCGGATGGCCGTTACGTTTAGCAGACCGCTTGCGGCTTGTGGGTGCTTGATATGATCATCATCTGCTACCGGCGTATTGACGAGTCTTTAGAGTCCTACACAGAGGTTTCCTGGCTCAAGCGAAACGAAATAGGAGCGCATATGAGATATGTGCAGGACCGAGAATAATGCGTGTATGTGATACCGTATTTCATTCTCACGATGAATGTATCGATTGGTTATATGCGATATAACCTAGATATCGAATCAAGGACTGATTCGATAAGCCGATACATAGGATACTAGTCGGTTATATGCGATATGACCGGATCGTTAAATCAAGTGTTGATTTAATGATTTAATGTATAATTATATATTTGATATATTACTTTGCATTAACTAGTATTGGTTCATTTTAAAAGGATTTTCTCACTTGATGCACATTGTATATGTGATATATTTTTTTGTGCACTTGTTTGTATCATGTTTGATGATACTTGCTCACTTGGGTTTGTGTAAAGATTAAACCATGGTTATATGAATGGTTAGGGTTTTGATTATTTACTTAGTTATTTATTTATTTATTCATTTTGGATATTATTAAGAATGGTGGCTTATTTTGTTTCTATGTTGAAGCTTCTTGAAGCTTTGAAAAAGTCCACCATTCTTATCTCATCCTTAACCCTAACCATTCCAACTAACCTTAGTTTAATCTCTACACTTGACCATGGTTAGTATATGATAAGTATTCATATTAGTTTCATTTTTAAATATGAAACTCATCATATTCTTTCTTCATCATCATCTTCTTCTTCAAGAAAGCTTGATGCCATCAATGGCAACTTAAGCAAAAATGTGAGAAATCCAATTCTAAAGTGAACCCACCTCCTATTTCTTCACCCTCTACCTCTTGCCAAGTAGTATAGGGTGTTTTCTTCACAAGTTTCACAACTTGGTGAAGTTGGAGCTTGAACTTGTGATGCCTCGACGTAGATCATCTTCGGCACGAAGCCGACGACCTAGTCCGCCCAATTCTCCGATGAAGCCGACGTTTGAGTTCGGGATTCGAGATGGACAGCAGGAGGACGACTACATGGAGCTAAGGAAGTGGATAACCGGATCTACAAAGGTTGTAGCCTCTCACTTATAGTTAAGTTGTTAACTAGTTTCATTTTTCGCCTAGAATTCTAGTCGACGATCCGTATTAGGGTTTCTTGGCACCCATAAAATTTGAAATTGGCATGGTTGATGCCTTGTGAGACCTCTTGGGTGTGCCTAGGAACCCTACAGTGGTATCAGAGCCTAGCTAAAGCCTTAGGCGAAGTCCAGACGGAGTTTGAAGTCCGATCGAACCGAAACCCTAATATCAAAGTTGCTCTCTGTACATTTTTTAAAAACTGGGTTTTTTTCCAAATTAAAAATATGCAGAAAATTCAGCAGGACTTTCTATGAATTACTGTGAAACACGATCACCCAATTCCTCCAAAGTGCGGCGGAACCGCGGCAGAAGCCTGGCTTCTGCGGCGGTTCCGCGGCCGTATGATGACGTCACGCACCCAATTTTGCACAGTAACTTCTTTTATTCAGTGCTGAGTTCTCTAGGAATTTTTAATATTTATTCAAGAGTTGAGTATTCTGGGTTGTATTGGGGACTCGGTATTTCGATCGGATTATCGAACTTTGTCTAAGTGCTTTCCGGATACTTTTTTGAATGTGTTAAAAAGTCCGACCGGATATAAATACCAAACTTTTCCCCTGCCGGAAAATATCCAAGTGTTGGATTTTTATGTGGTTTAAGGACATTCTGAGTAGTGCAAGTAACGCGATGGTCCCTCTAGAAGACAACAAACCTTAACTCGATTATGTGACCGTCTTGAACTGCCCTTTGAACCTTCGGGTTTGGGGCAGTACGGCGTGCCACATGTGAGGCGTTGGCTTGACCCTTCTACGGCTGGACCGTTGGTACTGAGGCATGAAGTGAATGTCTTTGAACCTATTTCATGTGTTGGACGGTTTCGGGAAAACTTGGGTGTTCGAATGTTCGATCGGAAAGTTTAATACATTCTATTTATCCGGAATGGGATACAATAATTGGAATTCACAAACAGTTATGAGATAACTGAATGAATGTTATAAATCTAGCGGTTTAGTCTCATTTGATATTGAAAAGAGTTTTCGATAATGGGACTAAAATGCGGGGTTTATAAGTGTTAGGCATGTGATGTCTAAGTATTTCATTTGATTAGGCATGTGATGTCTAAAGAGGTTGCGGATTCCAATTGTTGTAGTTTTACACTTTCTTTTCTGTGACCGTAAGTGTAATATGTGATATCGCCGGTTTCGTTGCTATATATCAACGACAATTGGGATGCGCATATTTACTTACGTTGATGACATGTGATGTTATGTGTTGCTGGATATGTTATACTGGATTGTCGTGTTTGAATAGCCGGGGGTTTTTATGTGAGATGAGTGTTTTTCATTTTCATTCATGTAAAAACTTGTATGTAATATTCTTTTATTGGGGCACTTCCAGGTTGCGGAAGTCGTCACCTTTTGTATATTATTTACTTTTCCGCATTAGGATAGACCCAAGGAGGGGAGCACAAGTAACCGGGTTCTGGGGTCCAGTGGGAGACCAACTCGAGGAGTCGAGTCTGGGTCTCCTAACCCTAGAATTGACAGGGTTGCTTGCCGCTCTCGTAGGGGTCTAAGGGTGTGGGATTGGCTATTCATCACGACCATGGAATCGGTGTTTTATACTGGCTCGAATTGAAAACACGGACGTCCTAGTATATCCAATGTTTCATATGTTTCTTCTGCTGCGATATCTGTGATGTGATCATGTGATGTTCTGTGATAGATACAGTATATAGTATATATGATATATTATATAGACGTTACTTATGTTTTGCACCCGCACTAGCCCTGCCCTGCTCTGTCGTTAGTTACCTAACCTAACGGTGCACGAGGGGACATCGAGGCGAATGCGGATGGCATAAGTGTACGTCGTATTTATCTGTGATGTTTAGGTATTTAAATGATGGGACTTCATTAATGTGATTAATGAAAGATAAGAAACCTAAGATGTTGTAGAATCAAATTTTAAACAAAACAGATAGCTGCAGTTCTTGCTTTGCATAGCGGTATATATGATATACCTGCACCTTATTCGATGAGGAAAGGACCGAGATCCCTTCACCGGGAGTGGCTCCTTTAGCGATAACTGCCAGATGCTACACACTCGGTCTGCTTTTGATTGCTTCTATATTTTCTGCTTTGCACAGTGATATATATGATATATCCTACACCTCATTCGACGAGGAAAGGGCCGACGATCCCTTCACCGGGAGTGACCCCTTTAGCAAAACTAGAAAAGCCTCAAAATCATTCTATTTCAAAACTTCATTTGATTCTACAACGATATCAAGTTCATTACGCAATAGGTTTTCAGTAAAACCTGTCGTAGCCCTCCGTCATTTCAGATAAGAACTGTTTAGTATTCGTGCTGCGTTTGTTGGCCTTTGTCAAGGCGTAGTGTGCGGTAGCTGAATAGTGATTATCTGCTTATGCATATGATGAAGATTGTTTCAGGGTAGTCGTACGACCTTGTTGGCCTTTGTCAAGGGCCGTGCGGGTGGGTTTGATTCAATCAAGAAATGACGGGTTGAACTTGACTAGCATGCTATGATTTGTTGGCCTTTGTCAAGGTCATAGGACGCTAGGGACAAAATATTATCGGGAATTTCAAGTGTTGAAATTTGCAATGAGATTGCATACCTTCTATGAGATAGTTGGATCCCGATACCCACTGCGAGTAAGAGTTACTCCTGGGAGAGTTTTACACATTACAATTAGCCGATCAAGTAGGTGTCTAGAAAGGTGTCAACGGGGTTACGCCTCTGGGAAAACGAGGTTTACTTTAATTAGGTCCGTACGAAAGCACGGGGAACCTCCCTCAAAGTACCGACACTGGCCTGGCTGAAAGATTGGCGAACTTGTAGTGTGTAATTAATCCCGGCTAGTCTTTCCTTTTAGGGTTTGAAGGAAGATTTGATAAAAACCAGTAGGAACCATCCTGATTAGATAAGATAATAACCAATCTGATCTTGCACGAGCTTACGCTAAAGTGTTTTCTTCTCTCTCTCTCCAGGTAGCGACCATTTCATGCCCTAATAAAGATAATAATATGGCTGTATTGACCGAACCTGCATGTTATACTGTGCTGGGGAACGTTGGTTCCGTTCTTTCTTATAAGAGTTATAGGAATGAACAGGATATAGGGGAATACCAGGATTCCCATGCCACCCGATTGAAGAAAGTACATGATGATGCATTTTCTTCGGGTGTGTTCGTTACAGAGAACTGTTTCTCCATTTGCCCTACGTCCTGGGTATTGGATACCGGGTCAGGATCCCATATATGTAATCAGTTACATGGGCTTAGGAAAGGTAGAGAACTTGGAGAAGGTGATAAAGACATTAGAGTTGGAAATGGTGCAATTGTTGCAGCTAAGACTGTCGGGGAATATCACCTTGTATTACCAACTGGTAATACATTGGTTCTGAACGAATGCTATTACATGCCGAACCTGATATGCAACATTATATCAGTTTCTTTGCTAAGTAAAGAGGGATATAATTTTGTATTACAGGACAATGTTATGAACATTTTCCGTAACCAAAAGTTGGTTGGATCAGGCATGTTGTGCAATGGCATTTATGTTCTAAACCAATCAACAGTTCTGAGCATAACAAACACACACAAGAGGAAGAGTTCAGAACTGAACGAATCCTTCTTGTGGCATTGTAGACTGGGTCACATCAATGCGACACGACTGGCTAAGTTGCATAAGGATGGATATTTGAAACCATTCGAATTTTCATCTTATGACACTTGCCAGTCATGTCTCAAAGGCAAGATGACCAAAACTCCGTTTACAGGACACGGAGAAAGAGTTACCGAACTCTTGGGACTGATACATAGTGATGTACGCGGTCCAATGTCTACACATGCCAGGGATGGTTCTTCGTACTTTATTACATTCACTGACGATCTCTCTAGATTCGGATATGTGTTCCTGATGAAACACAAATCAGAAGCTTTTGAGAAATTTAGAGAATATAAACAAGAAGTCGAGAACCAAACCGGAAAAAGTATTAAAATCCTTCGATCTGATCGAGGAGGTGAATACTTGAGCAATGAATTCCTGGACTTCCTAAAAGAGAATGGGATTCTCTCTCAGCTGACTCCTCCATATACACCACAGCACAACGGTGTATCAGAACGGAGGAACCGCACCCTATTAGATATGGTGCGCTCTATGATGAGCACAGCTGAGTTACCTATTTCCTTCTGGAGATATGCGCTAGAAACAGCAGCATACCTATTTAATCAAGTTCCAACTAAATCTGTACCTACCACACCATATGAGATATGGAGTGGGAAGAGACCATGTCTTAAACGAGTTAAGATATGGGGTTGCCCGGCCTATGTCAAAAGGAAAAATCCGGACAAGCTCGAGGCACGGTCAGTTCTATGCAAGTTTGTGGGATATCCCAAACATTCACATGGATATCTTTTCTACCATACAGAGGAACAAAAAGTGTTTGTTTCTCGACATGCCACCTTTTTAGTAAAGGAATTTCTTGCAAAAGAAATTAGTGGGGATATGGTAGAACTGGAAGAAATTCCGGCTACACAAACTCAAACTGAAGATTTAGTGGAACCAGAGGATTCAGCAGCTCCCAATGAACCTCAGCCTCTCCGCCGATCTAGTAGGGTTCCTCGCCAACCTGAGAGATACTACGGTTTTCTCATGGATGGTGGAAGCGAGGATTGCATCATGGAGGATGATGACCCAACTAGCTTCGAGCAGGCCATCACGAGTAGGGACTCGGTGAAATGGCTGGATGCTATGCGGTCCGAGATGGAATCCATGTACACCAACAAAGTATGGACTTTGGAAGTTGCTCCTGAAAGGGTAAAACCCATTGGGAGCAAATGGATCTTCAAGAAAAAACTTGGTGTAGATGGGAAAGTGGAGACTTTCAAAGCTAGACTTGTAGCAAAGGGTTTTCGTCAAAGACCAGGTGTGGACTATGACGAAACTTTTTCTCCAGTGGCTATGCTTAAATCCATCCGGATCATGCTTGCTATCGCTGCATACCATGATTACGAAATCTGGAAAATGGATGTTAAGACCGCCTTTCTAAATGGTGATTTAGAAGAGTGCGTATACATGACTCAGCCAGAGGGCTTCGTAGACAGTGGGAGCAGCGGCAAGGTGTGAAAGCTGCTTAAATCCATTTATGCATTAAAGCAAGCATCGCGGAGTTGGAACATCTGCTTTGACGTCGTTATCAAAGAGTTTGATTTCGTCAAAAACCCAGATGAACCTTGTATCTACAAGAAGGTAGCAGAGAGTAAGGTTGTCTTCCTCGTATTGTACGTGGACGACATACTCTTGATAGGAAATGATATTCCTATACTGCAATCGGTCAAACTCTTCTTATCACAAAGATTCTCGATGAAAGATCTTGGTGATGCTTCCTGCATATTGGGAATCAGGATCTATAGAGATAGATCCAAACGGATATTGGGATTGTCCCAATCCAGGTACATTGACACCATACTAAAGAGGTTTAGTATGGAAGAATCCAAGCGTGGGAACTTTCCCACGATCTCTGGAGTCACTCTCTCCAAAGAGATGTCTCCCAAGACTGATTTAGAGAGAGCTCGCATGCAAGGGATACCCTATGCTTCGGCTGTAGGCTCTATCATGTACGCGATGCTATGTACCAGACCCGATGTAGCATACTCACTAAGTGTAGTGAGCAGGGATCAAGCTGATCCTGGAGAGAGTCACTGGACAGCTATGAAGAGCATTCTCAAGTACTTACGAAGGACTAAAGAGATGCTCTTGGTGTATGGTAACGGAGAACTCCAAGTGGAGTCCTTTACCGATTCGAGCTTCCAGAGTGATAAGGATGACTCTAAGTCGCAGTCGGGATTTGTCTTTACCCTTTACGGAGGGGCGGTTAGCTGGAAGAGTTCCAAGCAGGAAACCGTGGCAGACTCGACGATGGAGGCTGAATACATCACTGCCAAAGAGGCTGTCTGGATCAAGAAGTTCATTACTGAACTTGGAGTGGTTCCATCCATTGAGCATCCAATACCTTTGTATTGCGATAACAATGGAGCGGTGGCTTTGGCCAAGGAACCCAGGTCCCATCAGCGCTCCAGGCATATTCTGAAGCGGTATCACCTAATCCGGGAGATAGTTGATCGCCGGTAGATCGAGGTCAGGAGGGTTGACACGAAGGAAAACACGGCGGATCCACTCACGAAGGCCATTCCCCAGATACAGTTTGAGAGACTCTTCGGGATGCTCGGTATGCGATACTACAGCAGCTGGCCCTAGTGCAAGTGGGAGATTGTTAGTTGTATGTATGCCCTAGAGGCCAGTATTGTACAGATGATGTATATTATATTGGATGCTTGGACATATATAGAGATGACTTTCTTGCTCGATATGATAGTATGCTATCTGGTTTCTCTTTATCTTAACATGTACACTAGTCTCTTTAAACTGTCTTATAGTTACATGTTGGTAAAGCCCTTAGGATGTGTACTTGACTGCCTGGACTATGATGCAGATCATACTAGTGGGACATGGTAGTCCATAAGCACATCCTTCAAGGTCCCTAGTCGTAGGTGTATCGAGACGGGGCATCGATATACCAGAGTAGACTAGCGTATACGCTTCTCGACCCATGAGATGGGCGATGGATGATCCCATATCCATTGGTGTTTGACATCAGAGATGATATACGGGTGCTCAGTGGAGACTGGGTACACTGGACGGACTCGCCGAGAACTCCCAGATGGTATTATACCTCACGTCAGATGGCAGTTCTCAGGTGACACTTGTACAGGTTAGTCTGTAGACCCGAGATCGTCATAGAGTCTTGTGTGATTCCCGCAGTGCTTTGATCTCCACCTTACCACATCCATGAGGGCGTGCAAAACGGTGGTCTTTGGGTACAGCCCCGAGTCACATGGAGGCAATGAGCGATAGGAAGGGTTTCGTCTCTCCCGGTATTGGGGGTTGATGTTGCGCTGTGCTCGATTGGCCGTAACAGGGAAGTCCCTGGCCAGGGCTGATAAGAGATTTGCTGGTAAGTGTTACCAGTAGTTTCTCGACCCGTTATGAGCCTCACATCGGTACTACTTATCGGTTATTGGGGTCTGACGTTTACCACCCCTAGACTTGATATGCGACATATCATACGAACAGACCGGACTGTACGGTAAGTGTTACTGGTTGGATTCACAGGAGTGTGAGCGGGCTAGCTCGTCGATCTTCTGATCGCTCAATACCAGGATGGCTGTTACGTTTAGCAGACCGCTTGCGGCTTGTGGGTGCTTGATATGATCATCATCTGCTACCGACGTATTGACGAGTCTTTAGAGTCCTACACAGAGGTTTCCTGGCTCAAGCGAAACGAAATAGGAGCGCATATGAGATATGTGCAGGACCGAGAATAATGCGTGTATGTGATACCGTATTTCATTCTCACGATGAATGTATCAATTGGTTATATGCGATATAACCTAGATATCGAATCAAGGACTGATTCGATAAGCCGATACATAGGATACTAGTCGGTTATATGCGATATGACCGGATCGTTAAATCAAGTGTTGATTTAATGATTTAATGTATAATTATATATTTGATATATTACTTTGCATTAACTAGTATTGGTTCATTTTAAAAGGATTTTCTCACTTGATGCACATTGTATATGTGATATATTTTTTTGTGCACTTGTTTGTATCATGTTTGATGATACTTGCTCACTTGGGTTTGTGTAAAGATTAAACCATGGTTATATGAATGGTTAGGGTTTTGATTATTTACTTAGTTATTTATTTATTTATTCATTTTGGATATTATTAAGAATGGTGGCTTATTTTGTTTCTATGTTGAAGCTTCTTGAAGCTTTGAAAAAGTCCACCATTCTTATCTCATCCTTAACCCTAACCATTCCAACTAACCTTAGTTTAATCTCTACACTTGACCATGGTTATGATATGATAAGTATTCATATTAGTTTCATTTTTAAATATGAAACTCATCATATTCTTTCTTCATCATCATCTTCTTCTTCAAGAAAGCTTGATGCCATCAATGGCAACTTGAGCAAAAGTGTGAGAAATCCAATTCTAAAGTGAACCCACCTCCTATTTCTTCACCCTCTACCTCTTGCCAAGTAGTATAGGGTGTTTTCTTCACAAGTTTCACAACTTGGTGAAGTTGGAGCTTGAACTTGTGATGCCTCGACGTAGATCATCTTCGGCACGAAGCCGACGACCTAGTCCGCCCAATTCTCCGATGAAGCCGACGTTTGAGTTCGGGATTCGAGATGAACAGCAGGAGGACGACTACATGGAGCTAAGGAAGTGGATAACCGGATCTACAAAGGTTGTAGCCTCTCACTTATAGTTAAGTTATTAACTAGTTTCGTTTTTCGCCTAGAATTCTAGTCGACGATCCGTATTAGGGTTTCTTGGCACCCATAAAATTTGAAATTGGCATGGTTGATGCCTTGTGAGACCTCTTGGGTATGCCTAGGAACCCTACACTTAACACTTCCAAACTAAAATGGATGCTAAACGAATTGAAATACTACCATAATGATGAAAGAATTAAGTCATTTTGCAACTCAAGAAAATTCTTGAGTTGCCCCAAGTGCTCAAAATCAAATTTTTCTTGATCACCCATGTTTGTAGTGAGCTTGTGCATGTTTTTAATGAAGGAAGTATGGTGTTTTGATATGTTTTTTATGGTGAAGTGAGAAGGTAGAGGAGGTGGAAGGAGAGGGCAGCCATGGGAGAGAAGAGGAGGGAGAATGATGAAGGAGAGAATGAAGGAACAAAGAGTTATGGGTCACTTGACCCCTCACCCTCTCTCTCTCTCTCTTGCCCATACCTCATTCTATATTCATATTTCCTTTTCCTTTATCTTTTCTTTTCTTCACTTTATCTTTTCTTTTCCTTTTCTTCACTTTATCTCTTCTTTTCCTTTAAACAAAGCCATGCATGATAAAAAGAAAAGACCATGGTAGGAAAATATAACAAATGTGTAATATGACATGGTGCATGTCATGTGCACAAAACAAATCAATACTTAATGCAAGATTAGTGAATATTAATCAAGTTTAGAAATAAACTTGTACATAATAAATTATATAATAATTCATAAATGTCTAAATATCACAATTTCATTAAAAATCAACATTCAATGTAATTTTCTAATATTTACCCAAATTATCGGTATTTAATTATACCATATCATTAAAATATTCATAATATTTATTATTTTAATTATATAAATTCCCAAAAATAATATTTTTTTCCTGAAATGTTACAGTCTTCCCCCTTTAAATAAATTTGGTCCCCAAATTTAAATTTAAACCCCTCAAATACTAAAACATTTCAGTAAAATGATCAAGTCGCCGGGGCTCCGAAATCATAAATAAATAAAACATATCGTAGCGCAATGCATGCGCATAAAGAACGAGTATATAACTCAAAAATCAAAACTCCGTCAAGCATCCTGCAATCATTGGAGTCATGGTGAAGACACCAATGCCAAAGTTCTATACAAAAACCAACATGATATACATCAAAACTATACATGTACGCATCGTTGTAAATTCATCAAACAATCTGAAAGAAATGCATGCCAAACCTTTTTCAAATCACTATGCAATGCGCGTATCGCAGCACAAGTAGCGGACGTTTATTTGTAAGAAAATAACTATATATATATATATATACATATATATATATCCTTTATTTAACATACACGTCCTGCCGTTTTGAAAATAATTTTAGAATGGTTTCCTTTATAAAATATTTGTGTTATCTCAGACACACAGGAAAATACTGAGACTATAGCACCTTCTTGGAAATCCCTTCGATAACTATAAATGCATCCAAAAACATATTCGGGTACTGTCCTCTGACTAGTCCTGCTCAGCTACTATACAAAATAATAAATATCATAAAAACATACTGCTCAAAAGAATCGTACTCAATAGTACATGTAAGAATGCCACGTGCGTCTGGTGCACACAGAAATCGAAACCAATGAATGTGCCATACATGTGCACAGAGACAAAATCTAAGCGCAACAGGTGTGCATGAAAACACCTGTCAAAGGCAATGGGTGTGCCTGACAGCAATATCGGGTGCATCTGATATGCATGAAGAATCCCGATTTGGTGCATCTGGTGTGCACCAAAATCGCATCAAGCGCATCAAGTATGCGTAAGAATCCAAATCAAGTGCATAAGGGGCACGAAAACAAATATCGAGTATCACAATCGGAATCGACGGTATACAACACATCTCAATCCAAATCAGGTATACCTTAGTATATAAAAATCTTACAACTACGTGCATCAGCGTGCACAAAATCAAATCAAAGTATTAAAATTGCATGAAAACTACACCGAAGGCACGAGTCAAATCACCTACATACCAAAGACATAAAATCAAAATCAACATCTCAAACGACATCAAATCGAAGTCGAGTGCAACTGTGGTGCACAAAATCTCAATCATGCAAATAAATCGCCTAAAATACCGAAATCCAATTGACAAATACGTGATATTCGAATCACCAAATCGCAAATTATAAGCACTGTCGTCGATATGTCTTCCTTCAAAGTCGAGAAGGTGTCGGTGCTTCCAAATCTAGCAGAGCAAGATATCTACTTGCCTTCTTTTCATGACCTGGCGCCTGGTGCCCTTAGGCTCTCGTCTCTCACTGCAAATTTCTAGTTACATAGCTCCTCGGTGCAATGGTCCAATATGGAAATGATGACGGAAATAGTTTCGCCCTGGCACATCTTCTAAAGATCTCTGGCCAACTATCATGGTCACTCATAACATGTCTCGTCGACGATGCTAAACTCTGTCTTACTAGGTGTGCGTGGTATGACTGATCCTTTTTCCAAGTCTTCTCATTTAATATTTCCAGAAATATCTTGTCGGGGTCCCTCCAATTCTCGTTTCTGTTGAACTGCCCGGAATCATCACCCTTTACTAAATCTGTTTATTGTTCCGGAACGATTGCATTCTCATCGCGACTCCTTCTGAAAGATATATCCATATACAACGCCTATGTATGTGTATCACATCTCTGATGTCAACTGAGTGGAACGTCATCTCATCGAAATCTCGTACGGACCTCTTACTCCACTTTTCTCTAATGTCGACTGATTCGAACTCGTCTCTTCATAGCTGCATGGACTGCGCTCCAACATCTATACTCATATCTGTAGTCTCCCAAGCAATATATCCTATCACATGATAGCCGAACGACGTCGAACTCTTCGATCGATTCGTCAAAGTTCCATAATCCCCCAAGAGCTCAACTCTTGAGTACAGTTTAATAATATCCAGTACATGCCACAGTATCTATGGACCAATCGTAGAAGGGCAAACCCAAGCCTTATTAATGGCACCGTGGAACTCCACAAACCCCAAGGTTCAAAAGCGCTCCCATGGTAATTATATCGAGTTAGGGTTTCATTCTTCTAGAGGGTCCACGGAATTACTTGCATGTTTTTCCGAATACCTTAAACTTGGAAAAATGGGTTTCTGACATTCGATCGTTTCCTATCGACTCTCAACGTACCTGCGTGAAGTCTTCTCAAGCTTGAATCAATCAATCTGATGACCTCGCATCAGGGTGTGCAAACGAACCACATGTCCTAGTCATTCATCCTTGGGTGACTAGCGATCTTCTATCATATCTCTAAGTATAACTCGTGCTGCAATAGCTCCAAACATCTGGGGCGATATCTTGTCATTCGCAGCAGCAACCGGCTCATTCGTCCGCACGCTAAGCAGTGCCTCAATCATCAAGAATAATGGTGTATTGACGGTCATCACATTCTAGCCGGCCTCTATCAGTGGCCCAATCCTCTGTTGCCGATCTGCACGTTCGAGAAATCCTTGTAAAAGCAAACCATCAAACGCTCATGGCACGAAAAACACAATAAAATGACGCATCTATACAATCGTGTGTCACCAGAATTTCGCCCTTGTCAGTCCCCGTCCAAGACGAGCTCATGCTGACCGTAACTCTAGCCGCAGCTCTCTCTGCCTATGCAATCATGGTAGCAAAACCATAAACCGATATCGATGAGGATAGATCATAGGAATGAATATAATACTGTGTAAGAAAATGTACATCCTAAGGCTTCTTAAGCGGAGTAGCATATCGTAAGTATGCCGCGGAACATACACACGGTACGTCACTCTCCTTAAGTCACCGACTCCATCAACCAAGGTCAACCTATGCGACGAAAGTTCGGGTCTAATACCCCCTCGGCCAAGTCTGAGTTCTGTAAGTTCAAGTCTAGGTTCCGAATATATATAAACGCCCTAGACTCCGCATAGTCAAATATAGACTCGAACCAAGGTTAAACCTAGCGCTCTGATACCAACTTTGTTACGACCTGAAATGGCACGTGACTGGCACTTGAATCATATGAGGTTTGTAGGACCCCATCTAATTCAATTAAGCCGAAAATCCCAGAAATCTAAACCATTTGAAAAGAGAGAGAAGGAAAAGTTAGTTTTAAAGCAAGTGGTATAGCAAAATAAGCCGAAGATACATTTTTAAAACCTTAAGTCTTTTCTGAAAATTTCGGCAGAGTTTCCTTTGTAAATACTGGCCCCAAATG
Source organism: Agapanthus africanus (assembly GCA_030015575.1). Lineage (NCBI taxonomy): Eukaryota > Viridiplantae > Streptophyta > Magnoliopsida > Asparagales > Amaryllidaceae > Agapanthus > Agapanthus africanus. The sequence continues at coordinate 212,833,917 of CM057350.1, read as the reverse complement.
GGTACAAACAAGAATAATATAAAGGCATCCCCAAGCGGGAGCTAGCTCTTCGCCAATTGGCGGTCACAACCACGCAAGCAATATAATATACAACGCCGAAGGGCGAGGATCAAAACTCAGCAAGAAAAAGCAATATCCTGAAGAAAACCAGAGATACACCATAATAATACAGCGTGCGACTCTAAGGTCGAAAGAATATACACTGGTCTTCTAAGTCTATAAATATACAAGTCTGCATGATGGAGTTACTAGATATAACTGAAATAATAAAAGTACAATGGTGGTCACGATACGAGTGAACCCACCTACCAAAGCAATCACCCAGAAAGAAGCAGTGTGCCAGCAAAGCAGCCAAGGAAAACATGTACGGCAAAACCTGCAAGAAACTGTGGCACAACGGGGGTAAGTTGCCAACTCGTGAGTAGAAAATATCACCGAGCAGAAATCGCATGTAGGACTCAATCCTAAGTCATACGATAATAATATCCACAATATAATATCCTGAACCATCTACACATAAGTGTAAAACCACCTGCTCATGTCAGTGCCTCTGATAGCAACATATCATATATATGATGCATGAATGCATTACGAATGAAAACATAATACATCAAGAATAAAATACTGTTTTCTTAATTTAGTGAGGTTTCTGTATATAAAAATCGAGGTATCATCAATGAAATCAACATAAAATCCGTGTCAAGTATTGACACAAAATATATATCCAAATATCTAATATCTCAGGCTCCGGCAATCCGGACTGGCCCATATCATATAACAATACCTCAAAGTCTCAATATCTTGGGCTCCGGCTATCCGGACTGGCCCCTCATCAAATCTAACGACTACGTCGATATCCTCCGGATATCCGCCGCGTCACAAATAACCGATCGGTAGTGCTCCCCTGCCAGGCTCAACGCCATCATCTGCGACCTTCTCGCCCCGGGGTACCGCACCGGGTCCACCATGCACCCACAGACGGTTCCTCTTTCTCTTCGAATTGGGTGTATGATATCACTCAAGAGGTGAGAAAACTCATGGTGGACGTATCTCACATCATATCACGAGAAAACCGCACTTTTTATTTTTTGAAATGAAAATGAGTTTATAAAATCTTGCGGTTTTTCCAAATCCAGAAATCTCATGGAAAATCTGAAATCCCAAAATGAAGAGTCAATAATAGTGAATACCGGGCTCCGACAATCCGGACTGGCCCATAATATCGTAGGGCAAATGAATATATAAATATGCATGGAAAATCACAGTAATAAATGCAATATCTAAATTAGCATATAAAGGCATGCGCACGAGTATTATGTCGAAACTATCAGCTAGCAATTTATATTAATGAAGTAGTATTTTCTAATGTGTACGTGACATAACAATTACCGATGAAGATGTGTGTGAGCCGACAAGCAGGTGTACGTATAGTATACGCATCATCGGTAATGGTGCCGGTGTCCTGACAGCATAGTTTCATAATATTAATAAAAGTACATTTAAATATGCAATGCGATACGATAAGAACAACATGAATATGCAGAGATGAATAGTAAATACAACAATAAAGAATCTACATTAGATATACGAGTCATATAGTTTGTCATTTAAAATAACACGAATCGTGGTGTTTAGAAAATAAGGGCTACAGTGTTTTTAAGAAAGATACGTCCTTTGATGTATTCATAGTACCCCTTGGCCTGTTTTTAAAGTATTCACGATTGGAAATAACTATGACTCGAGCCCAGTCTAACATCTACTAAGCAAACTACATGACTAAACTATCAGAATAATCGAAAAGGTAAGAAAACCCACCTAAGTCTGAGTCGATAAATATATATAGTAGTCGGTGATCCCGCCTCAATAGAGTCACATACAATAAAAATATAATACGACATCCTCGAATCATGAGTGCGGATCTATCATCATATTTATATCTTGTACGGTAAATCCATCGTACAACATCCGAAAATTGGGGTATGGGTCGCCTATCACATATACATCAATATTCGTATGGTATCATTATCACTATATCATGAACAGGGTACTGATCTAAGTCTAGTACATACCGATACCATCAACATATATCTTCGTGTGTATGAAAACACATCGCCCACCAATCCGCTAATATAATATGTTGTATCTCGTAACACGACCCAATCACATCACCATTCTCACGTCATCATGCCCAATCACATCGACTCATCTCCAAGTATCATATACTATCCTCATCATCCGTGTATATGTATACATATATATATATATATATACTCATATACATATATGTATATATATATCCCCATATACACACAAGAAAGTAAAATGTATGCGTGCGTGCGTGTGCGTGTACCTTATTCTAGGGTTTCGTGACTAAAACTCGCTAACGACACTATCATCCAATTACACTAAAATTAAATCCAAGATCTCCTAAAACCTTCTTGAAAATCATATCGTCTCACAATACACGTATTTATATAATTATAACGTATTTGTATACTACACTACGAAACTGCGAGGGTGTTATACGCCATCCACCCGACTTCCCCCGTAGATATATATTTACTCACCTTGATCCTCGCTTGCCGAAGTCGATGTTGCCATGCCCTTGCTTTTCGTCCCGAAGTTCACATGGAGGTACCTACATGTCATAGCGTAACGTATCGCATTAAAATCCGATTCAAAACCATAACGACACGTGAGATGCCTATAGGTTAGAACCTATAGCCTACACATGTTAAAGAACCAAACAACACCCGATATCGACGTACAAACGTCAAGCAATCGAGATAAAACACAATATCCAAAAATTCAAGTCATGAACATCGAGGAAACCAAAACAGCAACCTACAAAACTTGTTCCAGATTTTGGTTAAGGTGAAATAGGGATGAACAAACAGTACTGGGGTGTTGTATAGAGGTTATATGAGCTACAGACCAAACCTAGACACCAGATTCCATAATGTGGCCGACCACTATACCCTAAATTCTGATCTCGCCGGCCTGGGATGCTTGGATGGGTCTCGTACTTGCAGGGTGGTCTCCTAGTGTCTTAATTAGGTCTATAGGGTTGCTTGTTTTTCTTATAAAGGTCTCAGTTCATTCCAGATTCCCTGTAGGCACTAAATTAACACAAAACCGACACGGAAATTTCTAAATCCAGGTTTTTGGTTTTTTTCCTGTTTTGGTCTAAAAGATTATCACTAAAGGGGTTGGTAGTCATCAAATACTCTCAATTGCACCCTCACAACTCAAGAAAAACCCTAGCCCTCATCTTGGAATTTTCAACCATTAGTAAACTACACTTAACATTTCCAAACTAAAATGGATCCTAAAGGAATTGAAATACTACCATAATGATGAAAGAATTACCTCATTTGGTAACTCAAGAAAATTCGTGAGTTGCCACAAGTTCTCAAAATCGAATTTTTCTTGATCACCCATGCTTGTAGTGAGCTTGTGCATATTTTTTATGAAGGAAGCATGGTGTTTTGATGTGTTTTTGATGGTGAAGTGAGGAGGTAGAGGAGGTGGAAGGAGAGGGCAGCCATAGCAGAGAGAAGAGGAAGGAGAATGATGAAGGAGAGAATGAAGGAACAAAGAGGTATGGTTCACTTGACCCCTCACCCTCTCTCTCTCTCTCTTGCTCATACCTCATTCTATATTCATATTTCCTTTTTCTTTTTCTTTTCTTTTCTTCACGTTATCTTTTCTTTTCCTTTAAACAAAGCCATGCATGATAAAAAGAAAAGACCATGGTAGGAAAATGTAAAAAATGTGTAATATGACATGGTGCATGTCATGTGCACAAAACAAATCAATGCTTAATGCAAGATTAGCGAAAATTAATCAAGTTTAGAAATAAACTTGTACACAATAAATTCTATAATAATTCATAAATGTCTAAATCTCACAATTTCATTAAAAATCAACATTCAAGGTAATTTTCCAATATTTATCAAAATTATCGGTATTTAATTATACCATATCATTAAAATATTTATAATATTTATTATTTTAATTATATAAATTCCCAAAAATAATATTTTATTTTTCTGAAATGTTACAAAGAGACTGTTGAACAATATCAACATATTGCTCGTTCTCCTTTGTCCATTTGAGGCCCTCAAGTTCTTCTATAAGAGCTATCATCTTCAAAATGTGATCGCCTACTGATGTGCCAGGAGCCATCTGCATCTGAAACAGCTTTCGAGATGCTTCGTATCTCAGGGTCCGAGATTGCTCCCCATACAACTCTTTTGTATGGAGAAAGCTGGATTGAACTTCCATCTGCTCGTGCTGCTTTTGATGTGTATTATCCATCGAAGCAAACGCGAGGCATTTGGTAGTCGTACAGTAAATATCCCACGTTTTGCGGAACTCCATATCCGCAACAGAAGATTCAGGGCCTGGGCTGGGAGGGGCTGAGGCAGTGAGGACATATGATACTTTATCATATGTGAGAGCAATGTTAATGTTCCACAACCAGTTTTTATAGTTCGGCCCGGTAAGCTTATTTTTCACTAACAGTAGCTTAAGTCCAGTCATGGTTATCTGCTATTAGGAGACAGAAAAGAATACACTTAGCGAAAGCTCTTGCAAAGATCAGATTGTTTATTATCTTATTTAATTGATGTCTTCCACTGCTTTTATCAAATTTTCCTTCAAACCTTAAAAAGAAAATTAGCCAGAATTAATTACATTCTTATAACTTCGCTAACCGTTCACCCAGACCAGTGCCGATACTTTGATGGAAGTTCCCCGTGCTTTCGCACGGACCTAATTAAAATAAACCTCATTTTTCAAGAGGCGTAGCCCCGTTGACACCTTTCTAGACACCTAATAGGTTAGCTAATTGTAAAGTGCAAAACTCTCCTGGGAGCAACTCTTGCTCACAGTGGGATCGGGATCCTACTATCACATAGAAGGTATGCAATCTCATTGCAAATTTCAACACTTGAAACTCCCGATATGGGTTTTACCCCTAGCACTCATGACCATGGCTATGGTCAATATATCATAAGCACTGGTCAAGTTCTATCGATCATTTCATGATTAATTAGACCCACCCATATGACCCTTGGTTATGGTCAACATAATCATGTGACTGTCCTAATTAATCGCATCATATGCTGTGTAGGAAGACATCACTTAGCTACCGTACACTACACCTTGGCTATAGTCAACATAAGTAGCACGAATACAAAGTACTCTACTTTCTAAAATGACGGAGGGCTGCGAATATTTTTTCTAAGAAAACCTTTAACGCTTTGAACTTGATATCGTTGTACAATCAAATGGTTTTAAAAGGAGTGGCTTAAGCTCCGCACTTTGAAAACTTGCTTTTCATAAAAAGCCGAGTAGGTTTCAAATCCGATTCTACAACATCTTTTAGGTTCCTTTTTCTTTACGTTAATCTCATTAATGTAGTCTCATCATTTAAGTCCTTAAGCAATCACAGAAAAGAAACGAAAATAGAACATACGCTTATGCCATCCGTATTCGCCACAATGTCCCGTTATGTAACGTTAGGTGAGTTAACTAACGGCATAGTGGAGCAGGACTAGTGCGGATGCAAAACAGAAGCAACGTTTATTATATATCATATATATAATACATCATTCGTCTCAACAAATAAAGTGATCACATCACAGAATATCAACAGCAGAAGCACATATATGAAAATATAGGATATACTAGGAGGTCCGTATTTTGTATTTAGCCAACAATAGAAAATACGGATTCCACGGTCATGATGAATAGCTAAGCCCATACCCTTAGACCCCTATGAGAGCGGCAAGTGACCCTACCAATTCTAGAGTTTAGGAGACCCGGTCTCGACTCCTCGAGATGGTCTCCCACTGATCCCTAGAACCCGGTCACTTGTACTCCCCTCCTTAGGTCTATCCTAATACAGAAAAGTAAATAATATACAACAATGGTGATATCATCCTCAACCCGGATGTGGCCCAATAAAAGAATATTACATACAATGAATTTAACGTGAATGAAAATAAAAACTCTCATCTCACATAAAACCCCCGGCCAATCAATCACGACAATCCTGTACATCATATCTCAGCAACACATAACATCACATGTCATCAACGTAAGTAAGTATGCATACCCTAATTGTCGTTGATGTATAGCAACGAAACCGGTAACACACCACATACTACACTTACGGTCGCAGAAAAGAAAGTGAAAAACTACAACAATTGGAATCAATACTGCCTTTAGACATCATAAAACCAGGATATCACATATACTGCATTTCATGCCTAACGATGCAAATCTTACATTTGGGTCTCAACTATGAAAACACATTTTCATAAAAAGTTGAGTAATTCAACAAGATTCCCGATTCCACCTGAAGCCAAAATGTTAGATTTACACGCAACTATTTACTTTTCACAAAACTAATTAGTGTAGATTCCAATTATTGTATCACATTCACAAATATCAAGACGATATTAAACGTTTCGATCGAATCAACAAACACCCACAAATTATCCCGAGAGCTCAATACATGAGCAGAGTTAAAATATCCAAAACGTGCCACAGTGTCTATGGACCAACCGTAGAAAGGTCAACCCTTGCCTCACCTATGGCGTTACGGAACTACGACAAACCTTAAGGTTTTGCCACGGTTCCATGGTTATAGGATCGAGTTAGGGTTACGTTCTTCTATAGGGTCCATAGGGATACTTGCACGATCTTCTGAATATATTCAACTTGGAAAATTCCAACACTTAGAAAATTTCCAGCGAGGGTAATGAGGTGGTGTGTGAAATTCAATCGAACTTTTAAACGTCGTCCAAGTTACCAAAACAATGTTAAAATTACAACTACGAAATACTCCGAATTAGCCCCTAACCAAAATTAACATCACATGAAATTTTGGGCTAAACAAATAATAACTGAAACCCCAGAATATGCAAACCAGAGCACCAGAGGAAAACAAAGCGAAACCGAGGCACTAGGGCCGGCTAGGCCAGAAAAATTGACTATGTGCTCGGGTGAAAACCGGTGGATGGGCCTCGTTTTTCTCCAGTGTTCTCAGTGCATCATTTGCAAGCTTCTGCAGTTGCTTAAAAAAATTTCAGAGGTCTTTTAAAAATCGACAGAGGGCAAAATTCAGGTTTTCTGTTTAACGTATTTTCGGAGTTGTTTCGGTTTCATAATATTTATAAGATCATCTAAGTTTCTAGCTTGGCTCTAATATCAGTAGGGATTCTTTAGCGCTATGCCTAGGGATTTGGGTTGCATAACACATGCTATAATAAAAATTTAGGGGGTGCTAAACAATACCAACCATGAATCGAACTAGAAATCTAGGGTAACAAGCAACTAGTATCACATACTAGAAGTATTTTAACACTAAGTGGTGAGTAATGCAACCTTTGTAGACCTCCCTCCTTGACTCCTTGGATCAACTAGGGTTTGAAACGGTTTGCTTGAATCCTTCCAAGTCTACGACGATCCACCACGGAGTCCCTTTGCTCAAGCTCCTAGCTTCACTTGATTTTTGAAGAAGTGGAGCAAAAAATCTACACAAGTGGGATAGACTAATATAGATTGGTGATATGGGTTTGGATCTCACTTAAAAACCTTTACTTTTTGTTTCCTTCACTCACTTCAAAAGAGTAGAGATCGTGAAGGAGGAAGAAGAAGGAGATGGCTAAGCTTGAGCTCTTTTGTTTTGTGATGATTCTCAAGATAAATGAGAAAAGAAAATATAAATATATGAGTCACACTTACATAGAACCATGGTTAATAAATATCTAGATATTTTTTTAATGAGTTAAAAGCCAAATGGAAATTAAACCATGGTTATAAGAATGGTTAAGTGAAGAAGAGTGTAGAAACTATGAACCATGATTTAATCCATTTTCTTTTTCTCAATAACAAATACACACACACACACACCCCATGTGAGTCTTGCATTGCCATCTCCAATGTACCAACAACCATGACACATGTAAGCATGTATGTATGCATTCATATCAACATGTATATATGCATATATACATTCATGCACACATCTAAATAGAAATAGTTTAAATAAATGAGCTAAAAGTCAATATTAAATCAACACTTCATTTAATAAACCGGTCATATTGTTAGTGTTTATGCCCTAGAAGGCCATTACTGTATCATACTAGCTTGTATATTACTTAATGGAAGCTTGGGATATTCACATGTATATAACAGTCTTGCTAAACATGGTAGTATGCTACTTGGTTTTTCTATCTTAATATGTGAGTGTACGTATTGATAGAGCTCTTAGGATCTTGCTTGTCTACCAGCGTTGTGATGGCAGTCACACTAGTGGGGGCTGGGTAGTCTACAAGCACATCCTTATTCAGGTCCCTGGTCGTTGGATTATCGAGACAGAGCATCGATACTCCGGAGTAGACTGGTGTGTACGCTTCTCATCCCAGTTGGGGAGATGGCATGTCCCACAGCCATCAGTACGTCGTACTGGAGATAGTATACAGGTGCTCGTTAGGTTACGGGTACACCGGACAGGACTCACAGGGAACTGTTGGTTGGTTTGATACCAGTCGTCAGTGAACAGTTCCCAGGTGACATGAGTACAGCGTAGTCCGCAGACTTGACACTGCTACTTCGCCTCGAGTGTGTCCCACTGTTCTTAGATTGCTACCCTACCACGGCTCAAAGGAGTCGTGCAAACAGGTAGCAGTTGGGTGCAGTCCCGAGCACTTGGAGGCAGTGGCGGTTAGACAGGATTCGTCCCTCCCGGTATTGGGAGTAGATATCGTGCTGTGTCAGAGAGCCATTACGCAAAGTCCCTGGCCAGGGCAAGCGAGATTTGCTGGTAGGTTCCAGTAGTTTCTCAGGGTGTAATGGGCTTCACTCCGACACGACTTATACCGCTATTAGGGGACTGACGCTTGCCGCCCCCCTAGGCCCGATATGCGATAGTCTTGGACGAACGGACCGGACTGTATGGAGATTGTCACATCAGACTCAGTAGGAGTTCGGATGGGTTTTCTCATCGGCCTTCTTATCGACAACTACCTGGGGACCGTTACGTACAGCTAGTGCCGCTTGCGGTCTGTGGTTAAACCCACTGCCAGCGTAGTAGTCGAGTCTCTAGAGTCCCACACAGAGAGTTTCCTACTCCAGGCGAAACGATATAGAGGTTGCATGGTTTTGCGACAAAGGGTTCGGACGCATACGTGCGTTTACGCACGTACGACTTTCGGACAGTTTTTACCAGTCGGCTTTGGTTTAAGCCAGTTACTGGTATCTGGTTATTGGATTTTTACAGTCTAAAGTTTTTCCGTATTTTTACGGATCGGAGGGGCGTTCTCGTAATTACTCGAGAAGCTTCTAGAAGATGTGACTAAGGAGGTTTCTTTTGGATAAGAGAGTGAGTCATGGTGGTGATTCATTCACTTCATTAATGCACATTTATTGCTTAATGACTCATGCTAATGAATCATCACAAGATATTTTATGAAGCATGCTTATTCATTTCTTTTATTCATTTGTTGAAAATAAGAATGCTTCATAATATTATGATACACTCTCTCTCTTCTCTCATTATCTTATCTCATACTCTCTCTCCTCAAGCTCTCATCTTCAAGATACTAACCTTAATCCTCATGTGTTGAGAACAAAGGTTTAGTTAGACTTAAGCATCCATAACCTACACTCTACATCATCCTTTCATCTTTGATTAGCAATCAAAGTTGATTAGTTACCTCAAGTTAGAGGTTTAGCTTGGAGTTTCGCTCTCGGGTGGATCGTCTACTACCTAGAGAAGGTCGAGGAGAACAAAGGAGGACGTAAAGAAGAAGGACCGGTTTCATTAGGTATAATCCCTAATCACTTGTGAAAAGAAACTCATAGAATACGGTTATTTAGAGTTTAGCTTCGATTTAAGCGGTTAGTCGATGTTCGTTCCTTAAACTTGATCGTTTTTGTAAAATCCGCCTCCCCACAAGTACTGGGGTGTACTACATCGACTTACAGTGGTATCAGAGCCTCGCTAAACACTAAATAACTTAATCGCAAATTTGTACGAATTTCGAACGGAAAAACGAAGCCGGAAAACCCTAAAAATTGTAAGTTTCTGTCGAATTTAAAATGATGTCAGAAAATTTTTCAGGTGAGTTCAGAGAGCTTAGAATGACACCAGTAGACTACACAAGAAAAACAGTCAGCTAACTCGTTCAACTCGGCGCGGAACCGCGGCCTCATCCTACTGAGGCGCGGCTCTTCCGCGGCCGAGTCAACGATTCAGCGGCCGATTTTTCTTGTGTTGTCTCTTTATAATATTTGGGGTTTTCTGGAATGTTTAGTTATTGCTCAGGTTACTGTTTAACAGAGCAGATTTTGGAGCAATATTGAAGTTGTTTATTCGATCGAATTGTACAGTATTTGCGTATTGGATTATATCTGTGATTATTTGATGTGTTCGTAAACCTCCCCCAACTGCTAGTATGTCGGTTGGCAGGGGGTTGCACATTTCTGAAATGGTTATATCTGTTTGTGCATATAAACTGTATTGGACTGTTGTGGTGTATAGCCGGGGTTAGCAATGGGTTATTGATTAATTCATTTGTTGTAAATGTAATTTGTTGTAATATTATTTTCGCGGGGCACTTCCAGGTTGCGGTCGTAGCCACCGTTGTATTATTTCATTTTACTGTTTTTGCTCCTAGGACTGACCCAAGGTGGGGTACACAAACTGCCGGGTGGGTAGTTTGCCGTACCCGTAGGGGTCGAGGGTGGGGTAAACGGCTATTCATCACAACTGTGTAATCTGTCTTTTCTTGCAGGCTCAAAAGAAATACAGATTGCTTGCATATCCAATATTGTTTATCTGTGTTCTGGAATGAATATCATTGCGTCAGACGAATGTAAAATATCTATATTTATTGTAGCTATTTAGACGTCACTTATGTTTTACACCCGCGCTAGCCCAGCCCCCGCTCTGTCGTTAGTTAAGTAACCTAACGGGTGATGACGGGACCCCGTGGCGAATGCGGATGGCATAAGAGGACGTTGTATTTTCGTTGTTTTCTGCAATGATAGGTTAATGATGGGACGCATTATCTGTAATGCAAAGAAAACAAACCAAAGTTTAAATCGTTGGAACAATTTAAAAGAAACCACTCGGTTATTTTTAAAACAGATATTTTTAAATACGGAGACTTAACCACTCCTTTAAAAGCTATCAAGGTTCCTTCGATTATATCAAGTTCACTACGTTCACGGTTTCGCCAAAACCAGTCGTAGCCCTCCGTCATTTCTTATGGATAGTCAGTAGTATTCAAGCTATGCTTGTTGGCATACGTCAAGGCATAGTGTTTGGTAGCTGCTGGGGTATTCATTTGTTGCATAGATAGATGTGTTGGTTTGGGACAGTCGCATTACCTTGTTGGCATACGTCAAGGGTATATACGGGTGGGTTCAAATTAACAAGATAATGATGGGCAGAACTTGACATGTGACTTATGATTTGTTGGCATACGTCAAGGTCATAAGAGCATGGGGCAAAAACTTATATCGGGAATTTCTAAAGAAACTGAAATTTGCAAAGAGATGCATACCATTTGGAGTTTGATGAATGTTGGTAGGATTCCTTCAACATTATCATACGATGATATTTGGATCCCGATCCTACTGTGAGTATATGCTACTTATCAGGATATTCGTCACTTAACGATCAATGCTATAAACCTAGTAGGTGTCCAGAAAAGTGTCAGCGGGGTTACGCCCCCAGAGAAAAGAGGTTATTTAATTAAGGAACTTCGCGAAAGCGTTGGAAAACCTCCCTCGAAGTATCGACACCGGCCTGGCTGAACGGTTAAGCAAGTATTGTACGGTGAGAATAGTCCTGGCTAATTCTTCTTTTATGGTTTGAGGAAGGATTCGAGAAACAGTGGGAGCCATCCAGTTTAGATAAACTAAAAACCACTCTAAACTTGCAAGAGCATCGTGCTAAAGTGTTTTCTTCTCTCTCTCCTAATTGCAGCGACCCTGAAAATGACTGGACTTAAGTTACTTTTAGAAAAGAATATACTGACGGGGCCAAACTATAAAGATTGGCTGCGGAATGTCAAAATGGCCTTGACCTATGACAAACTGGGGTACGTCCTCACCGCTACGGCACCTGCTGTCCTTGGTCCCAAATCCAGCAATGCGGATAAGGAAATCCGCAAAACCTGGGATTTAGATTGCGCGAGAGCCAAGTGCATCGTGCTTGCCTCTATGAACAACGAACATCAGAGGAGGCACGAGGATATGTCTCTAGATGGCATATTTCTCCATACAAAGGAACTTTATGGAGAGCAATCTCGTATTGCTAGATACGAGACCTCGAAGAAACTATTTCGAGCGAGGTTGGCTGTCGGGTCATCGGTAGGTGAACATGTCCTACAGATGATCGGCTATATTGAGGAGCTCGCAGACCTTGGGACGACTTTGGATAATGAGCTCTATACAGACCTTATTCTCCAGTCCCTTCCTCCCACCTACGCCCAGTTTATCCTCAACTTCAACCTTCAAGGAAAAGAAGTTGAACTTGCGGAACTCCTGAACATGTTAAGGAGTGCAGAGGGCACCTTACAGAAGGTAAGGGAAACACCCGCTATGTTTGTTGGCGGTTCATCTTCTTCAGGGTCCAAGGCTAGGGCCAAAGGAAGGAAGAAGAAGGCCGCACCCAAACCTAGAGGAGGTGTTAGTAAGGTGGGAAAGAAGGGAAAGAAAAAGCTTGCAGCACCGGTAGTTGGCCAGGATGAGTGCTTCCACTGTCACAGGAAAGGGCACTGGAAGAAGGATTGCAAGGCGTGGAACGCCAAGAACCAGGAACCGAAGCAAGCTGTGGCTTCGACTTCAGGTGTGTTTGTAATTGAGAATTGTCTGTCAATCAACTCTACTTCCTGGGTATTGGATACCGGATCAGGATCTCATATTTGCAATTCATTGCAGGCACTGAGAAACCGTAGGGTGCTGAAGGAAGGTGATATGATCCTCAGGGTTGCTAACGGAGCTAGCGTGGGAGCTGCGTCCGTCGGGGATTATCACCTAGGATTGACGAGTGGACATATTTTGGTTTTGCATAACTGTTATTTTGTACCAAGCTTAACGTGTAATATCATATCAGTTTCCTTGTTGTCAAATAAAGGTTATGATTTCACGTTTGTAAGAGATGTTGTTAACATCCACCTTAATCATGGCTTGATTGGGTCCGGTACTCTAAATAACGGCATATATGTTCTAAACCAACTCCAAATTTTCAATGTCCAGAACACACTAAAAAGAAAGTCTCCAGATTTAAATAAAGCTTTCTTATGGCATTGTAGACTGGGTCACATCAATGAGAGAAGGTTAACTAAGTTACATAGAGAAGGATATTTAGACACGTTCGAATATCAATCTTATGACACTTGTCAATCCTGTCTCAAAGGAAAGATGACAAAGACTCCGTTTACTGGACAAGGAGTAAGAGCGAGCGAGCTCTTAGGACTCATACACAGTGATGTATGCGGTCCAATGTCTACACATGCAAGAGGTGGTTATTCCTACTTCATTACTTTTACAGACGATTTCTCTAGGTTTGGACATATCTTCTTGATGAAGCATAAATCCGAGGCCTTTGAGAAATTCAAGGAGTACAAGAGTGAAGCGGAAAACCAAACAGGCAAAAGTATTAAGACACTAAGATCTGATCGAGGTGGAGAATACTTAAGTGCCGAGTTCCTAGGTTACCTAAAAGAGAAAGGAATTCTCTCTCAGCTTACTCCTCCATACACTCCACAGCATAACGGTGTATCGGAGAGACGGAATCGAACCCTATTGGATATGGTACGATCCATGATGAGTAATGCTGAGTTACCGCGATCTTTCTGGGGGTATGCACTAGAATCAGCGATACATCTTTTGAACAGAGTTCCAACCAAAACTGTGCCTACCACACCATATCAGATGTGGAGTGGGAAGAAACCCTATCTTCAGTACCTGAAGACATGGGGATGTCCAGCTTTTGTAAAAAAGCAGCATCCGGACAAGCTCGAGGCACGCTCAGTAGAGTGTAAGTTTGTGGGATATCCGAAGAACTCTACAGGATATTGTTTCTATTACGCAGAGGAACAAAAGGTTTTTGTTTCTCGTCATGCCCGCTTCTTAGAAACTGAATTTTTGGAAAATCAGAAGAGTGGGAGCGTAGTAGAACTGGAAGAAATTCCAGAACCACAAACTGCTACTGAAAGTTTGGTAGAACCAGAGGTTCAAGAAGAACAGAACATTCCCGCACCCCTCCGCAGGAGTAGTAGGCCGTCTCATCCGCCTGAGAGATACTACGGTTTTCTCATTGATGGGGATAGAGAGGATTGCATCATAGATGATGATGAACCTACTGACTTCCAGCAGGCCATCCAGAGCGGCGACTCGGTACGATGGCTAGATGCAATGCGGACCGAAATGGAGTCCATGTACACCAACAAAGTATGGACTTTGGACTTTGCTCCAGATGGGGTAAAACCCATAGGATGCAAATGGATCTTCAAGAAAAAGATTGGTGTAGATGGACAGGTGGAAACCTATAAGGCTAGACTTGTTGCAAAGGGTTTTCGTCAAAGACCTGGTTTGGACTATGACGAAACTTTTTCTCCAGTGGCTATGCTCAAATCCATTCGGGTCCTTCTTGCTATTGCTGCCTTCCATGATTATGAAATCTGGCAGATGGACGTAAAGACGGCTTTTCTGAATGGAAATTTAGAAGAGAGCGTCTATATGGATCAGCCAGAGGGTTTCAATCAGAGTGGGAGCAGCGGGAAAGTATGCAAACTGCTTAAGTCTATTTATGGACTAAAGCAGGCATCGCGGAGTTGGAACATCTGTTTTGATGAGACAGTCAAAGAATATGACTTTATCAAAAATCCAGATGAACCGTGCATATATAGTAAAGCTGTAGCCAGAAGTGTCGTATTCCTCGTCTTGTACGTGGATGACATTCTATTGATAGGAAATGACATTCCTATGCTACAATCTGTCAAAGGATTCTTGTCACACAGGTTCTCCATGAAAGACCTGGGTGATGCCTCGTACATTCTGGGGATCCGGATCTATCGTGATAGATCCAAGAGGATGTTGGGACTTTCACAGTCCAGGTATATCGACACTATACTGAAAAGATTCAGTATGGAAGATTCTAAGCGCGGTAATCTACCGGCTTGTCACGGAATCACCCTCTCCAAAGAGATGTCTCCCAAGACTGATTTGGAAAGGGAACGCATGTCCATTATACCCTACGCTTCTGCGGTAGGCTCTATAATGTATGCGATGTTGTGTACCAGACCAGATGTAGCTTACGCACTGAGCGTGGTAAGCCGGTATCAATCAGACCCAGGGGAGAAACACTGGATAGCAGTAAAGAACATTCTCAAGTACCTGAGGAGGACTAAGGAGATGTTCTTGGTTTACGGCGCTAAAGACCTCAGGTTGGAGGCCTTTGCTGATTCCGGCTTCCAGAGTGATAAGGACGATTCCAAGTCCATGTCGGGTTATGTCTTTACCCTCAATGGAGGGGCGGTGTGCTGGAAGAGCTCCAAGCAGGACACCGTTGCTGACTCGACGATGGAAGCGGAGTATATTGCTGCTTGCGATGCCGCAAAAGAAGCAGTCTGGATGAAGAAGTTCCTAACAGAACTTCAGGTGGTTCCTACCATAGTTGATCCAATACCTCTGTATTGCGACAACAACGGAGCTATAGCTTTAGCGAAGGAACCAAGGTCCCATCAGAAGTCCAGACACATCTTAAGGCGGTATCACCTGATCAGGGAGATCATTGATCGTCAGGAGATCGAGGTTCGGAGAGTTGCTTCAGAAGAGAACATTGCTGATCCATTCACGAAGGCCCTTCCTCAGATTCAGTTCGAGAGGCTGCTCGAGATCATTGGTCTACGATATGCCAGTACATGGCCCTAGTGCAAGTGGGAGATTGTTAGTGTTTATGCCCTAGAAGGCCATTACTGTATCATACTAGCTTGTATATTACTTAATGGAAGCTTGGGATATTCACATGTATATAACAGTCTTGCTAAACATGGTAGTATGCTACTTGGTTTTTCTATCTTAATATGTGAGTGTACGTATTGATAGAGCTCTTAGGATCTTGCTTGTCTACCAGCGTTGTGATGGCAGTCACACTAGTGGGGGCTGGGTAGTCTACAAGCACATCCTTATTCAGGTCCCTGGTCGTTGGATTATCGAGACAGAGCATCGATACTCCGGAGTAGACTGGTGTGTACGCTTCTCATCCCAGTTGGGGAGATGGCATGTCCCACAGCCATCAGTACGTCGTACTGGAGATAGTATACAGGTGCTCGTTAGGTTACGGGTACACCGGACAGGACTCACAGGGAACTGTTGGTTGGTTTGATACCAGTCGTCAGTGAACAGTTCCCAGGTGACATGAGTACAGCGTAGTCCGCAGACTTGACACTGCTACTTCGCCTCGAGTGTGTCCCACTGTTCTTAGATTGCTACCCTACCACGGCTCAAAGGAGTCGTGCAAACAGGTAGCAGTTGGGTGCAGTCCCGAGCACTTGGAGGCAGTGGCGGTTAGACAGGATTCGTCCCTCCCGGTATTGGGAGTAGATATCGTGCTGTGTCAGAGAGCCATTACGCAAAGTCCCTGGCCAGGGCAAGCGAGATTTGCTGGTAGGTTCCAGTAGTTTCTCAGGGTGTAATGGGCTTCACTCCGACACGACTTATACCGCTATTAGGGGACTGACGCTTGCCGCCCCCCTAGGCCCGATATGCGATAGTCTTGGACGAACGGACCGGACTGTATGGAGATTGTCACATCAGACTCAGTAGGAGTTCGGATGGGTTTTCTCATCGGCCTTCTTATCGACAACTACCTGGGGACCGTTACGTACAGCTAGTGCCGCTTGCGGTCTGTGGTTAAACCCACTGCCAGCGTAGTAGTCGAGTCTCTAGAGTCCCACACAGAGAGTTTCCTACTCCAGGCGAAACGATATAGAGGTTGCATGGTTTTGCGACAAAGGGTTCGGACGCATACGTGCGTTTACGCACGTACGACTTTCGGACAGTTTTTACCAGTCGGCTTTGGTTTAAGCCAGTTACTGGTATCTGGTTATTGGATTTTTACAGTCTAAAGTTTTTCCGTATTTTTACGGATCGGAGGGGCGTTCTCGTAATTACTCGAGAAGCTTCTAGAAGATGTGACTAAGGAGGTTTCTTTTGGATAAGAGAGTGAGTCATGGTGGTGATTCATTCACTTCATTAATGCACATTTATTGCTTAATGACTCATGCTAATGAATCATCACAAGATATTTTATGAAGCATGCTTATTCATTTCTTTTATTCATTTGTTGAAAATAAGAATGCTTCATAATATTATGATACACTCTCTCTCTTCTCTCATTATCTTATCTCATACTCTCTCTCCTCAAGCTCTCATCTTCAAGATACTAACCTTAATCCTCATGTGTTGAGAACAAAGGTTTAGTTAGACTTAAGCATCCATAACCTACACTATACATCATCCTTTCATCTTTGATTAGCAATCAAAGTTGATTAGTTACCTCAAGTTAGAGGTTTAGCTTGGAGTTTCGCTCTCGGGTGGATCGTCTACTACCTAGAGAAGGTCGAGGAGAACAAAGGAGGACGTAAAGAAGAAGGACCGGTTTCATTAGGTATAATCCCTAATCACTTGTGAAAAGAAACTCATAGAATACGGTTATTTAGAGTTTAGCTTCGATTTAAGCGGTTAGTCGATGTTCGTTCCTTAAACTTGATCGTTTTTGTAAAATCCGCCTCCCCACAAGTACTGGGGTGTACTACATCGACTTACACATATCACATACGACCCGACCAATAGAAAACACCAGATTAAAATTCGGTATCATATACACGCATTTAATCGAGCTCCCGCGCATATCTCATATGCACCCCTACATCATTTCTCCTGAGCTAGGAAACCCCTCTGTGGGACTCTAAGACTCGTCAAAATGCTTGCAGTAGGCAGTGATCATATCACATACCCATAAACCGTCAGCGGCACTAGCTGTACGTAACGACTCCTTGGTATTGAGCGATCAAAAGAAAAACAAGCGAACCTGTCAAAACTCCCGTCGAGCCAACTGGCAACACTTACCGTACAGTCCGGTCTCTTTATTAGATATGCTGCATATCGAGTCTAGGGATGGTATCGTCGACCCCAATAACTCAATTAGTCATGTCGGTATATGACCTATAAAAGATTGAGAAACTACTGATAACACTTATTAGTAAATCTTATTAGCCCGGGCCAGGGACTTCCTGTTATAGCCAATCGAGCATAGCGCAACATCAACCTACAATACCGGGAGAGACGAAACCCCTCCTATCGCTTATTGCCTCCATGTGCCTAGGGACAGTACCCAAAATCCACCTGTTTGCATGACTAAGTAGAGCCGTGGTAGGATGGAGATCAAAGTACAGTAGGAGGACACACAAGACTCTATGACGATCTCGGGACTACAGACTAACCTGTACCAGTGTCACCTGAGAACTACTATCCGACAATAGATATAATACCATATAGGAGTTCTCGACGAGTCCGTTCTGTGTATCCAGTCTCCACTGAGCACCCGTATACAGTCTTTGGTGTCACCACACCAATGGATATTGTTAGTTATATGTATGCCCTAAAGGCCATTACTATACATAGGATGTATATTGTAGTGGATGCTTGGACATATATAGGGATGACTTTCTTGCTCGATATGATAGTATGCTATCTGGTTACTCTTTAGCTTAACGTGTACACTGATTGTCTCTCTATTACATGTTGGTAAAGCCCTTAGGATGTGTACTTGACTACCTGTACTATGATGCGGATCATACTAGTGGGGACAGGGTAGTCCATAAGTACATCCTTCAAAGTCCCTAGTCGTGGGTGTATCGAGACGGGGCACCAATATACCATAGTAGACTAGCGTATACCTTCTCGACCCATACAGATGAGCAATGGATGATCCCATATCCATTGGTGTTTAACATCAGAGATGATATACGGGTGCTCAGTGGAGACTGGGTACACTGGACGGACTCGCCGAGAACTCCCAGATTGTATTATACCTTACGTCAGATGGCAGTTCTCTGGTGACACTGGTACAGAGTAGTCTATTGACCCGAGATCGTCATAGAGTCCTGTGTGATTCCCACTGTGCTTTGATTTCCACCTTACCACGTCCAAGAGGGCGTGCAAAAGGGTGGTTTTTGGGTACAGTCCCGAATCATATGGAGGCAATGACCGATAGGAGGGGATTCGTCTCTCCCGGTATAGGGAGTTGATGTTGCGCTGTTTTCAATTGGCTATAACCGGAAATCCCTGGCCAGGGTTGCTGGGATTTACTAGTAAGTGTTACCAGTAGTTTCTCGAACTGTTATAGACCTCATATCGACACGACTTATCGAGCTACTGGGGTCTGACGTTTACCACCCCTAGGCGAGATATGCGACATATCAGACGAACAGACCGGACTGTACGGTAAGTGTTACTGGTTGGATTCACAGGAGTGTGAGCGGGCTTGCTCGTTGATCTTCTGATCGCTCAATACCCGGGTGGCCGTTACGTTTAGCAGACCGCTTGCAAATTTTGGGTGTTTGATATGATCATCACCTGCTGCCGGTGTATTGACGAGTCTTTAGAGTCCTACACAGAGGTTTCCTGGCTCAAGCGAAATGAAATAGGAGCGCATATGAGATATGTGCGGGACCGAGAATAATACCAGTATGTGATACTGAATTCTATTCTCGCGATATGTATCATTAGACGGTTATATGAGATATAGCCGGGTTACCGAATCAAAGGTTGATTCGATACATTGATACACTTGATATTAGTCGGTTATATGCAGTATGACCGGATCATTAAATCAAGTGTTGATTTAATGATTTAATGCATAATTATATATTTGATATATTACTTTGCATTAACTAGTATTGGTTCACTTAAGATGGATTTTCTCACTTGATGTGCACATTGTATATATGATATAGTTTTGTGCACTAGTTTGTATCATGTTTGATGATACGTGCAAACTTGGGTGTGTATGATTAAACCATGATTAGGTTAATGGTTAGGGTTTTGATTTACTCATTTAATTATTCTTTTCATTTATTTTTAGGCAAGAAATAAAATGGTGGATTCTTTTGTTTTTACTTGAAGCTTCATGAAGTTTTGAAAAAAACTTTTACCATTTTGTTTCTTTCCTTAACCCTAACCATTTACTTAAACCCTAGTTTATTCTCTACACTTGTTAACTCGCCCATGGTTGCTAAATGATAAGAATCACTTGGATTTTCTTTTTGAAATAATTCTTTTTCTTTCATCTTCTTCTTCTTCTTCATGAAGAAAAGAAAACTCTTCTTGAAAATTTCTAAGTGATGAATCCAAGTGAGAAATCCAAATCCAAAGTGAACCTACTTCCTATTTCTTCATCCTCTACCACTTGCCATGTTGTATAGGGTGTTTTCTTCACAAGGTTGATGACCAAGTGAAGATGGAGCTTGATCTTGAGTTGCCTCGACGTAGATCATCTTCGGCATCGAAGTCGACGACCTAGCCCGATCATTTCTTCGACGAAACCATCGCCAGAGTCCGGGATCCGATGATCGCAGCGGAAGGACGTCATCATGCAGCTAAGGAAGTGGAGGACCGGATTTACAAAGGTTGTAGCCCCTTTCACTTTTTAGCTAAGTTGTTAACTTGCTTGTACTTTCGCCTATCCTCTAGTTAACGATCGCATTAGGGTTTCTTAGGCACGGAAAAATTTGAATTTAGCATGGTCGATGCCTTGTGGAACCTCTTGAGTGTGCCTAGGAACCCTACAGATATGGGATCATTCATCGCCCATCATATGGGTCAAGAACCATTACGCTAGTCTACTCTGAAATATCGATGCCCCATCTCGATACACACACGACTAGGAACATTTCAAGGATATGCTTATAAACTACTCATGTCCCACTAGTATGATCCGCATCATAGTCTCAGTAGTCAAGCAAATATCCTGAGGGCTTTATCAACATGTACCAAATGAGTAAGATGCATGATCAAATGAACATGTCAAGATAAAATACAACCAAATAGCATACTCTCATGTCGAGCAAGAATGTCCTCTGAATATATATACACATACCGATACATCTACTAACATATAATGAACTCTAGGGCATACATATATATCCAACAGGATGTACTTACGGACTACCCTGGCCCCAGTAGTATGATCCACATCATAGTCCTGGTAGTCAAGTACACATCCTAAGGGTTTTATCAACATATAGAAGAGAGACAGTAAGTTTACATGTTAAGATAAAGAGTAACCAGATAGCATACTATCATGTCGAGCAATAAAGTCCTCCCTATATATGTCCAAGCCTCCACTATAATATACATCACATGTACAATAATGGCCTCTAGGGCATACATATAACTAACACTTTCTTGACTACCAGCATTATGATAGCTATCATATACGTAGGAGCTGGGTGGTCTATAAGCACATCCTTAAATGTCTCTAGTCGAGAGAGTATCGAGACTAGGCATCGATACTCCGAAGTAGACTAGTGTATACTTATCGAGACCCTTACAAGGGGCGGTGGCCGGCCTCACAAGCCATTGGTGCCAGTTAGTCACCTAGATAGTATACAGGTACTCATTGGGTTATGAGTACACTGGACGAACTCGCCGGGAACATGCTAGTTAGTATTATACCTATTTTCACATTGCAGTTCCCAGGTGACATGAGTACAGGTTAGTCTGTCGACCTGAGATCATCATTTGTCTCATGTGAGTTCCCACTGTTCTTTGATTACTATCCTACTACAGCTCAAAGGAGTCGTGCAAACAGGTTATAGTTGGGTACGGTCCCGACCTACATGGAGGCAGTGAGCGGATCGTCAGGGATTCCTCTCTCCCGGTATTGAGGGTTGATGTCGCACGGTGTACGGGTGGCCTTCACCAGAAATCCTTGGCCAAGGTTGACGAGAATTACTGATTTGGATCAGTAGTTTCTTAAGTGGTGATGAGCTTCATACCGACACGAAATATCGCATTATTAGGGGTCCGACTTTATCCACCCCTATACTCAATATGCGATACTCAATAACGAACAGACCGACTGTATGAAGATTTTCACGGACAGGCTCAATAGGGGTTCGGATGAGCTTGCTCGTCCGCCTTCCTTTCGCTCAATACCTGGGTAGCCATTACGTACAACTAGTGCCGCTGACATACTTGTAGTTGAACCCACTGCCAGCATATTGACAAGTCTTTAGAGTCCCACAAAGAGGGTTTTCCTGCTTCGGACGAAACGATGTAGATGCCGTATAGTTTTACGGCAGGGTTCGATCATATACGTGTACTTTTACACGTTTCATGATTCGAACGGATAAAACTAGTGGGCTTCGGTTTAAGCTGGATCCTAGTATTAGATTATTGAATTATTTTTGTCTCTTTGTATTCGGATTTTTCGGAATACGGATACATGTATGGATATACGGTGAGGGGTATTCTTGTAATTTATTACAAGGGTGTTTCTAGAAGAAGACACCTCATTTATGTATATAACCATTTTAGATTAAATGGTTAATGAGGTGGAGGATGAGGTGTTATTTGCAATTAATGATGCATGGCTCACTTGGTGACTTATGGGGTGACTCATGGTGTGACTCATGCTTTGGTGAATTATTGGCATGCTTGATTTATTTGGTTAGCTTCAATAATTCACAAGACAGCCATTTTTTTTATGGATGAACACACCACTCTCATCTTCTCAACCTTCCTTCTTCTTCCTCAACCCTAAATGTCTCATGTGTTGAGAAACCTAGGGTATTTTGAGACAAATCAATCCATCATCACACTCTACATCCTCTAGGCTATCTAGTTTAGCGAACTAGATACCCTAGCTACCTCGACATTGAGGTTGAAGCTCGAACTATAGACTCTCGGGTGGATCATCTTCGATCGAGGGAGGGTGGCAGACGATCAAGCTTGATCATGGAGGCCATTAGGAGCTAAGGATGATGGTAGAAGACCGAAGGACACAGATAATTCGGCATAACCATTTTTGACTCCTCTTGTTTAGCTAGTGTAGGTTTATAGTTAGATCCGGGTTATCGGGTTTTATGTTAGCGCCGGTTTCTAAACTCTTGAAAATTTTTGTTGCACAAACGGTCACGGTAGATGGCCAAGGCGCTGGCATAACCAAACATGGTATCAGAGCCACACCATAAACCCATACTAGCTTGTTTATACAAAGTTAAAATATCGATGGACCAATTTTCCGAATCATTTTTCCGTTTTGGTGTGCTTGCTGTTGATTTTAAAACGTGTTCAAAAAATTATTTAGATTGTCTTAAAAATACAAGCAGGCATTTTTAGAGCACCTAAAGAAATTTGGGCACATGACTCAAACAAATGGCCGTGGAACCGCCGCATAATAGACACATTGGCCGCGGTTTCGCGTGCAATCGTGGCCATGGTGCTCCAAATTTCTTCTGGCACTTTATCTTATGGAAATGTGATTTTTGGGATATATTGTTTTGGCCCAGATTTGTTTGAGTGCTGATTTGCATTTGGGGCCAATGTGGAATAGTTTTGTCGATCAAAATTTTAAGTGTGTGGTTCAGTATATACATTACTATCTGCGACCGTGAAAGTCATTAGAGCGGTATAACCGGTCTAACTGCTATATGTTCTATTAGAAGGGTTTGTGAACATGATATTCACGTTGATGTTCTGTGTTGTGCTGATATTGTGGTTGGATTGTCATGGTGGATAGCTTGCGGTGCAATAGTAGTAGTACAATTCAGATTCATTTGTATATTCAGTATTGCAGGGCGAGCGTCCGATATGTGGACAGCCGTCTCTGCCAGATTGTATATTCTTTTATTAAGGCATGACCGGGTTGAAGTCAATGTCGCCATTGTGTATATTTTTTCTTTTCTGTACTAGGATTACCCTACGATGGAGTGCTCGAGTAGCCGGGTTGTAGAGGACAATGAGCCCACATCTCATGGCGTTGAGACGGAGTGGGCTTCACTCTAGAATTGGCAGGCTATTCTCCGCACTCGTAGGGGGTATAGGATGACCCACGGAGGGGCGCTCAAGTTACCGGATCCCGTGGAGTGCTGGGTGGCCTATTCACTTTGATGATTGGGGTTGGCTCATTTCTGGGATTGGCGAATAACTTGCCGCGCTCTTATGGGTCTAGGTTTACATTACACAGGCTATCCACACGACCGAGAACATCGGGTCTTATTTGCGACTCAAATGAAACCCGAGGCTCCAAGATTATCCACTATTTTGTGTTGCTTTCTGAGATTCTGTGATGTTGCATATATCATGCCTGGGGCGAATGTTACACACACACACACACATACACACACACACACACACTAGTAGATGTTGTATATGTTTTGCATCCGCGATAGTCCAGCCCCCGCTCTGCCGTTAGTTAAGTAACCTAACGGTGCATGATGGGGCTCCGTGGCGAATGCAGATGGCATATACGTACATTTTATTTTCGTTCCTTTTTTTGGTATCATATGGATTAATTGATGGGACTGTATTAATTCTGATTAATGCAAAGAAAACAAACCTATATGACGTTGTTGGAACCAAGTTTTTTGAAAACAGACAGTATAGTCAATTCTTTTGTTTTGCATCATGGTATTCGGTTCTGAATATCCTGCACCTCATTCGATGAGGCAAGAGCCGAGATCCCTTCATTGGGAGTGACCACTTGGGCGAAAGTTTGCGTCATCGTAATAACTTTACTATAGTCGATTCTTTTGCTTTTCATTATGGTATTTGATTGGGAATATCCTGCACCTCATTCGATGAGGAAAGAGCCGAGATTCTTTCACAGGGAGTGACCTCTTTACCAAAAGTTTTCACCATTATATATTGGTAAAACCACTCGATTCCTTCAACGATATCAAGTTCATTACGTTAATTGGTTTTTCGCCAAAACCCAGCCGTAGTCCTCCATCATTTCGGATTGGTAGTGCTTAGTATTCGTGCTATACATTTCGATCTTTAGTCGAGGCATAGTGTTCAGTAGCTATGTAATGCTTTTCCGTTGCATGATAATGGGATTGGTTAGGATAGTCGTGCAATCATTTTGATCTTTTGTCAAGGCTCGTACGGATGGGTCTAATGCAATCAAGAAAATGATGGGTAGAACTTGACTAGGACATTTTGACATTTTGATCTTTAGTCAAGGTCACTTGGGTCCTAGGGGTAAAACCACATCGGGAGTTTCAAACATATAGGAAACTTGCCAGGTATGCGCATACCTTCTAGAGTGTGGTGACTTGAGTGGCTTCCATCAAGTTATCATGCAGTGATAGTTGGATCCCGATTCCCACTGATGAGTAGGTGTTACTCCTCGGGTGATTTTTAGATGATCCCAACTAATTCACTTTTAGGGTTTGAAGGATAATTCGGGGAAACAGTAGAAGCCATCCTGATTAGATAAAGTGATTAACCAATCTAATCTAGATTAGAGTGTATGCTGAGTGTTTCTTTTCTCTCTCTCTATTTGGAAGCGACCATGACCCGACCCTAGACTAAAACTCATGAACTAAGTTAACCGAACCTTCTTAAAATACTTTGGCTTTTGGATTGTCATAGTCGCATATATCCCTGCCACTCCTACTTTCCCTTTTCATTTCTCCGGAACATTCCGTATCACTATGAAGATCCATATTGATTGGATATGTCATCGTAGAGTTACATACGAACTTGAAGAAACTTGTTGTAACACCTTAGGATGTGATTAGTGGCTAATTATACTTTAAAGTATGGTTTTTAATAAAAAGTTTACCAAATTGATTTTCAAATATTTTATCAAATTTAATGAATATTTTATTAGAATTTTTCTAAGCTTGCACACACATGTGCATGTAAACTAGGGTTAAAATTAGGGTTAAACCATGTTTAGCAACCATGGTGGATTAAACCATTTTCCTTAAGCTAATTTAAATTTTGAATTTAAGTGTTTTGGGTTAATTGTTTTCTTTTTTTTTTAAATGAAAAATGATTTAAAATTTAGTTGACTTAGAGAGAGAGAATGGCATCATGGCTTGAACCATGCCTTCATTTAATGAAGAGAGAGAGAGGGGGTTGACTAGCCTTAACTCCCATTTCACTTTGTTTTGCCTCTCATTTGTTCTCATTTCTCTCACTCACACACACACACCATTCTCAGCAGCAGAAGAAGCAACAACAGCTCCAGCAGCATCAACAGCAGCACCAGCATCAGCAGCAGCTCCAGCAGCATCAGCAGTAGCACCAGCGTCAGCAGCAGCTTCAGGCATCAGCAGCAGCAGCTTCAGGCATCAGCAGCAGTAGCAAGCAGCAGCAGCAACACAGCTTCTTCTCCTCCTCCTTGCACCGAGGGTCAAGTGAGGTATATTTCTTAGGCTTAACCTCCTAGCTTGCTAATCTTGTCTGTTAATTAACTTCGATTAGTGTTAAAAGTGAGACTTAGTGCTAGAAATGGTGTTTAGTGTGGACTTTTGGTTAAGTGATGTTTTTGGTGGTTAACCTAGCCTAATTAAGTGTCATTAGGGCCACATAAACTTAGTTTAACCCCAGATTTCACTAAAATACCATTGGGTTTCTTTTAGTGCAAAACTTAACGCTTTAAAGCAAAACTTAGCCTTTCTGTGATCTGCTTGAAACCCTGTTACTTCAGAAAAAAACTGAGATAACTGGAGCATACTTGATAGATGTTGATCGCATATCCATAGAACGAGACCCCCTACCCTTGTTCAGGCTGCCGTTTTATTCGTTCTGGCCGCAATTTGCGGCCAGATAGGGGACTTAGGGGTTAGGGTTTTGGCTAGGGTAGTCTGCTGTGTAGTTGTGTAGTTTGGTATGTGCAACTTTTCCCTTTTGTGCTCGAGTTAAAATCTGGAACCATATATCGTTTTTCCAATACGTTTTGTTTGCGCGACACGTGTGATACGTGAGTGGGTTGTCACGTCCCGAAAGTACGGATTATGACCGGCACTTAAACTACGAACGTCTCGAGGCGTACGTAATCTAAGTAAGCCGAAAACCCAGAAATCCAAACCAAGAAAAGTAGTAGAGTGAAGGAAAACCAATTTAAAACAAGTAGTTTTAATAGCATAAGCCGAATTATGCGGTTTTTAAAAAAAACATCAATATTTCCCGAAAATTTCGGCAGAGTCTCCTTTGAAAATACTGGCCCCCAAACGGGATACAACATGAATAGTATACGAAATCAATAAAAAGGCATCCCCAAACGGGAGCTAGCTCTTCGTTAATCGACGGTCACAACCACACAAGCAATATAATATACAACGCCAACGGCGAGGATCAAAAACTCAAAAGGGAACTCAAAACCACAAGAAAAAGAAACGTGCGACTCTAAGGTCGAATGAATAACATCACTGGTCTCTATATCAAAAATAAATACATGTTTGGTTGATGGAACTTCTAGAAACAACAGAATAATGATATACAAGATATATAATGGGGGGTACGATACAAGTAAACCCACCTACTAGCAAATCACCCAAAGGAAACGATGCCCGCAAGCCGTAAAGAACCTGTACGGCAAACCTGCAAGAAACTGGGGCACAACGGGGGTGAGTTGCCAACTCGTGAATAGAAAAACATCTACGGAAAGAAATCGCATAAATAACGCAACCTAGGTCAATGATCAGAATATATCCTCAAATATATAAATAGCATGCAGCCTATAACAATGGCTAGGGTAATATCTAACCCGAGTGTGATCTCATGTGCCCGTGTCAGTGCCTCAGGTAGCAATATATCATATGAATGAGGTATGAATGCATGGAACAGAATGCATGTACTGACGAAAACTGCTTTCATAAATCAGTGAGATTTCTGTATTTTAAAAGTGAGGTACCATAAATGAAATCAGCATAAAACAAAGCCCAGCTTCGACACAAAACAAGTGTCCAAATATCTCGATATCTCTGTATCACAATCGCTGTACCTCAATATCTCAAATCACAATATCTAGGGCGCCGTCAATCCAGACCGGCCCCTACCATCCATCTCAAGACCACGACGGTATCCTCCGGATATCCGACGGGTCGGGTAATATCACCGGTCGGTAGTGCTCCCCTGCCGGGCTCAACATCAACAACACATTCCTCTTGCCCCGGGGTACCGCACCGGGCCCACCATGTACCCGAAACGGTTCCTCCACTCCTCGAATCGGGTCTCGAAATCCATCAGCAAACTCATGGTGGACGACTCATACATCATGGGAAAACCGCACTTTTTATTTTAAAAGAGAGAAAAGGTTTATTTATGTTTTTGCGGTTTTCCTCCAAATCCAAGAAATCTCATGAAATCCGAATCCAAGTCATCAATAGCATGTAAACAGTGAATAATAACATGCATGAAGTAGTAGGCAATAACTACAATGTCTAACTAGCATATAAGGCAAGTACACTAATATCATGTCTAAACTATTAGCTAACAACCTATGTCGAATGAAATAGTATTTTCTAAAGTGTTCGTGACATGGCAATTACCGATGAAGATGTGTGTGAGCCGGCAAGTAAGTGTACGTGGTACATACGCGTCATCAGTAATGGTGCTGGTGTCCTAACAACATGATATTAATAATGCAATAAGAAATTATAATATAAGTATGCGATGCGGAGCGAACAGTAAAAATGAGCGGGAGCTGAATACTAGACGCAACTATAACTAATCTGCACTAATCTAATATAAGTCCTACAAATGGTGCCTTTTGAAATAACACGAATCATGGGGTTTTGAAAATAGGGGCTACGGTGTTTTTAAGAAAAGATACGTTTTTGAAATATCCGTAGAATCCCTTGACCTGTCTTTTAAAATACGCATGATTCGTAAGCTTTGAAATAGGTAAGAATCGAATCTAATCTAACAACTAAACTAAACTAAAGGGCTAAGCTAACAAGCTGGACTACAGGTAAGGAAACCGTCTAACATCTGAGTCGATACATATACATACCTGTATATATATTAGTCGGTGATCCCACCTCAATAATATCATATCCGATACCATATCTATAATCAGACATCCTAAGTCAAGAGTGCGGATCAATCATCAAGATATAGCTCGTACGTAAATCCGTCGTACGGCATCCCTAATTCTGGGTATGGGTCAATATCACATTCATCATACTATTCACCTGGTATCCTCTTTATCAAATATCATGATCGGGTACTGATCCACGTCTAGTACAATACTGATATCGCCTAAGTATGCATGCACGTGTGTAAAACACTACGTCAAGGACCCGCTACAACGTCATGTCGTATCTCCAATACGAACCCTGCTATATCACCGATCTCACGGCCTCAAATCAATCTCATCGACTCATCATAAATCCCAGGTACTATCCTCAAATCCGTATGTGAACACACAGTCCCATAACTATGTGAACACATAACTATATAGAATCCCATGAGCACAAAAGAAAGAAGAAAGTATGCACGTATGGGTGGGTGTGTGCAAGTGTGGTGCGACCGCTACTCTAGGGTTTCGCGACACTCAATCATCCAAGAACACCAAATATCCATATTTATCATCAATAACTCAAACAATATATAAACAATATATATATATGTGTGTATACGTGTCCGTATACATCACCACGAACTGCGGGGGTGCTATACGCCATCCACCCGACTTCTCCCCGTAGATATAAATCTAATCACCTGGTCCTCGCCAGCCGGTGCCGATGTCGCCAAGCGCTTGCTTGTGGTCTCGAAGCCCACATGGGGTACCTACATATCATAACACACCATATCGCATTAAAATCCGACTCATGACCAAAACGACGCACGGATCCCACATAGGTCAAAACCTATGGTTTGCTTCCACAAATCAACTTAAAAACCCTCGACGTCGGCGTACAAATGCCAAACCATCGAGAAAAACCCAAACACACTCATTTGCACGATCACAAGCACTAATTATACTAAAAAATAGGTTAAAATTCTCAAAAACCCCAAATTCACCTTAAAAGCCATTTTTCCGAAAATCTAGCAAGCACAAATCACCGTTTTAGTACAAAACTCGATGTATAAACGAATCTAGCGGCCACAATATTCACTAAATATCTTAAATAAGTCATAAAAATAATTCCCATAATTTAATCTCATTAAATTCCAAAAACCCTAAAATTCTAGTTTACAAAATACCTAAATTTTAACAATTTTATAGCAAAAATGCACAAACTACAATCTAGCGTGGATTTTCATGAACTAAAAGCATTAAACCACTCAATATAATATTTATAATGACATGAAACCTTAATTTGAATTTTATCTCACAAGAATATAATTATTTTAAAAACCTAGTTTACAATTTAGCATAATTAACAAAATTTTTAAACTAACCAATAACAACTAGCTACTAATCTTGTTTTAACATGTCATAAGAGCCTAAAAACATCACACAACCATACACCAATCTCACAAAACCCTAACTTGATTTTAAAACCCAATTCTAGAATTTCCAAACCCTAACTTGAAGATTTATAACTAGCAATTCAACCACTTTAACACTTGAATACAATAGCTTATCATAATTAAACAACAATCTAGCTATAAGGTTAAGAATTTACCCCACAATTATCTTGAGATCTAACAAGAATCTAGACCTCCAAATTGAAATCCTTGCACCAAGATCCATGCTATAGGGGCTAAGGAAAAATGGGTAGGAGTTTGATTTGGATTTTGTTTGATTTTGGATGGAATTTTGGAGATTTTTGGAAGGGTTTTGAGTGGAATGAGATGAGGGAAAAGAGGAAGGCAGCATGAGGAGGCTCGACTGCAGCAAAAGGAATGAGAGGAGAGAGAGTGAGGTGGGGAAAATAATTGGCCAAGTCAAGAAAAGTCCAAGTCAACCCAAATCCATACCTCATTTCTTATTCTTTCTTTTCCTTTTCTTTTCTTTGCTTTAAAGTGTGAAATGGGAGGCCCAAGATTGTTGGGCCGATCAAGGGGGCCGGCCAAAGCATGTTGGGTGAATGGGTGTGGGTTTTGTTTGGGTGAGAAAAAGAGATAAGTGCAGTAACCCACTTCCATCACACTAATTTCACCGAAAAAAGCCTTTTTCTTCGATATTTTCTAAACCGTTTTGGCAAACGATTTCATTTCAAAAACCACATGATAAAATTTTATTTAATGTTTTATGAAGCACAAAATTTGTTTCAACTCATTCCAATTTGTAATTTTCCCTAATTAAATGTATTAGTGACGGCTTAAAATAATAATAAAATAAAAATTTTTTCAGAAAATTTGAAATTTCACCAGTGGCTCAATAAACACCAAATACTAGCAATTACATAGCTAGAATATGTATATTTAATTTTTATAATAAGATATTTGTGTTTTGAATTTTTACAGAAAACCCGCTTATTTTACCGTTTTTTCGAAATTTCACCGAAACGATTTTCAAAACGTTACAATCTTTCTCCCTTAAAGAATTTCGGTCCCCGAATTTAAATTAAAACTCCCCCCAAATACTAAAACATCTAAGCAAAACCATCAAGTCGTCGGGGCTCCGAAATCATAAATACATAAAACAAATCGTAGCGCAGCGCATGCGCGTGAAAAATAAGCATATAACTCAAATCAAAACTCCATCCAGCATCCCGTAATCATCGGAGTCATGGTGAAGACACAATGTCCAAATCCAAAATGAAAATTAATATGATATAACTCGAAACTATACATGTAAATATCGAATATATATATGTAAGTATCTGAAGGAAATGCATGCCAAATCTCTTTAAGTCGCTGTGCAACGCGTATAACACTGCACAGTGGCGGACGTCTATCATAAGAAAATAACTATATACATATATACCTTCGTTTGAAATGTACGTTCCACCGTTTTGGAAACAATTTAGAAGGGTCTCCTTGTTTTAAACATTTCGTGCCGTATCAGACACGTAGGTAAATACTGAGGCTATAGCTCGCTTTTTTTTTTGAAAATCCCTTCAATAACTATCAATGCATGCAAAATATTTTCAGGTACTGTCCTCTGACTAGTCCTGCTGTGTACGAAAACACATAGCAATATCATAAAAACGTACTGCACTATAAGAAAAAAAATTAATCGCAAAATACGCGTATGAATACTACGTGCGTCTGGTGCGCACGGAAATCAAAATCCATATATGTGCCATACATATGCACAGAAACAACATCTAAGTGCATCGGGTGTGCACGAAACATCAGTCGTAGGCAACATGTGTGCCTGACAGCAAAATCAGGTGCATCTGATATGCACGAAAAATCTCGATTTAGTGCATCTGGTGTGCACCAAAATCACATCTCAAAACATGCGCTCAACATGCGCGAAAATCCAAGGCAGGTGCATCCATCATGCACGAAATCATGAAATCCAATATCAAGCGCCGAACATGCGCAAAATCAAATTAGGTGCACGAAACAAATATCGAGTATCACAATCGAAATCGAAGTCCAGTGCATCTAAGTGGACAAAATGCGTATCACTGCACTGCAAGCATATGTGAATCATACCGAGTGCAAAAACCAAATCGTGTGCGCAACTCAAATGTCTAAAACCGTAAAATCACAAACATGTGAAACCAAAGCACGAAAACGATATCAAGTGCAACACTGTGCAAAGATCGTAAATCCTCAATCATCAAAATCAAATCATGCGAATAAATCACCCAGAACATCGAAATCAATAATGGCGGAATAGTACCGCTCAAGCGCATCCTCTAAGAATATCTGGCCAACTGTCATGGTCACTCATAGCATGTCTCATCGACGAACCTGAACTCTGGCCTGCCGGTGTGCGTAACATGACCACTCCTGGGTCCAAGTCTTCTTGTAATTCATTCCAGAAAGGTCCTGTCGAGATCTCTCCCAAATCTCGTCTCTGCCGAACTGTCCGGAAGTCATCGTCCCTTACTAGATCTATTTTCGTTCCTGAACGGCTACATACTCATCGTGACTCCTTCTGGAAGGTATATCCAAGTACAATGCCTCGGCATGCGTACCGCATCTCTGATGTCGGCTGAGTGGAACGTCGTCTCATCAAGATCTCGTACGAACCTATTACTCCACTTTTCTCTAAGTCGACCGCTTCGGACTCGTCTCGTCGTGGCTGCATGGACTGAGCTCCAACGGCTATCCTCGTATCGGGAGTCTCCCAAGAAATGCATCTCACCACCTAGCATCTGAATTAAGTCGAGCCATCCGATCGAGTCGTCAACACCTCATAATCCCCCAAGAGCTCAACATCTTGGGTACAGTATAATAGTATCGAGTACATACCACAGCATCGGTGGTCCAGCCGTAGAAGGGCAAACCCAAGCCTCACTAATGGCGCCGTAGAACTGCCGCAAACCCAAAGGTTCAAAGGCTTTCACACGGTCATTAAGTCGAGTTAGGGTTTCATTCTTCTAGAGGGACCATAGAATTGCCTGCATGTCTTTCCGACTACTTTAAATTTGGAATAATAGGTTTCTGACATTCGATCGTCTCTGTCGACTCCCAACGTCTCCGCGTGAAGTCGTCTCTAGCTGGAATCAACCTATCTGATGACCTCGCATCGGGGTAAGCGAACGATCCACATGTCCTAGTCATTCATCCTCGATGACTAGCGACCTTCTATCATCTCTTAGTACAACTCATTCTGCACTAACTCCAGCATCTGGGGCAATATCTCGTCGTT
Organism: Agapanthus africanus; assembly: GCA_030015575.1. Classification (NCBI taxonomy): domain Eukaryota; kingdom Viridiplantae; phylum Streptophyta; class Magnoliopsida; order Asparagales; family Amaryllidaceae; genus Agapanthus; species Agapanthus africanus. Next base: position 212,800,136 of record CM057350.1, on the reverse strand, counting down.
CGCAGCAATAACTGGCTCGCTCGTCTGCACGCTGAACGGTGCCTCAATCATCAGGAGTAAGCAACACACCAACGGTCATCAAAATCTGGCTGGCCTCTATCATTGGCTCAATCCTCTAGTGTCGATCAGCACATCCGAGTAACCTCATAAAGGCGATCCGCCAAACGCTCGTGGCGCGGAAACACAGTAAAAAGACACATCTTTGCAATCGTGTGTTACCGGAATTTCGCCCTGGTCAGTCCTCGTTCGTGACGAGCTCGTGCTGACCGCAACTCTAGCTGTAGCTCTCCCTACCCGTAATTGTGGCAGCAAACCATAACTGGTACTGATGAGGCTAGATCGGAATGAATATAATACTGAGCACAGAAATGTACATCCTAAGGCTTCTTAAGTGGAGTAGCGTATCGTAAATATGCCGCGGAACATACCTACGGTACGTCACTCTACTTTAGTCACCTATTCCATCTACCAAGGGTCATCCTACGCTCCGAAGGTAAAACCTAACGCTCTGATACCAACTTTGTCACGTCCCGAAAGTACGGAATATGACCGGCACTTAAACTACGAACGTCTCGAGGCGTACGTAATCTAAGTAAGCCGAAAACCCAGAAATCCAAAACAAGAAAAGTAGTAGAGTGAAGGAAAACCAATTTAAAACAAGTAGTTTTAATAGCATAAGCCGAATTATGCGGTTTTTAAAAAAAACATCAATATTTCCCGAAAATTTCGGCAGAGTCTCCTTTGAAAATACTGGCCCCCAAACGGGATACAACATGAATAGTATACGAAATCAATAAAAAGGCATCCCCAAGCGGGAGCTAGCACTTCGTCAATCGACGGTCACAACCACACAAGCAATATAATATACAACGCCAACGGCGAGGATCAAAAACTCAAAAGGGAACTCAAAACCACAAGAAAAAGAAACGCGCGACTCTAAGGTCGAATGAATAACATCACTGGGCTCTATATCAAAAATAAATACATGTTTGGTTGATGGAACTTCTAGATACAACAAAATAATGATATACAAGATATATAATGGGGGGGTACGATACAAGTAAACCCACCTACTAGCAAATCACCCAAAGGAAACGATGCCCGCAAGCCGTAAAGAACCTGTACGGCAAACCTGCAAGAAACTGGGGCACAACGGGGGTGAGTTGCCAACTCGTGAATAGAAAAACATCTACGGAAAGAAATCGCATAAATAACGCAACCTAGGTCAATGATCAGAATATATCCTCAAATATATAAATAGCGTGCAGCCTATAACAATGGCTAGGGTAATATCTAACCCGAGTGTGATCTCATGTGCCCGTGTCAGTGCCTCAGGTAGCAATATATCATATGAATGAGGTATGAATGCATGGAACAGAATGCATGTACTGACGAAATCTGCTTTCATAAATCAGTGAGATTTCTGTATTTTAAAAGTGAGGTACCATAAATGAAATCAGCATAAAACAAAGCCCAGCTTCGACACAAAACAAGTGTCCAAATATCTCGATATCTCTGTATCACAATCGCTGTACCTCAATATCTCAAATCACAATATCTAGGGCACCGTCAATCCAGACCGGCCCCTACCATCCATCTCAAGACCACGACGGTATCCTCCGGATATCCGACGCGTCGGGTAATATCACCGGTCGGTAGTGCTTCCCTGCCGGGCTCAATGTCAACAACACATTCCTCTTGCCCCAGGGTACCGCACCGGGCCCACCATGTACCCGAAACGGTTCCTCCACTCCTCGAATCGGGTCTCGAAATCCATCAGCAAACTCATGGTGGACGACTCATACATCATGGGAAAACCGCACTTTTTATTTTAAAAGAAAGAAAAGGTTTATTTATGTTTTTGTGGTTTTCCTCCAAATCCAAGAAATCTCATGAAATCCGAATCCAAGTCATCAATAGCATGTAAACAGTGAATAATAACATGCATGAAGTAGTAGGCAATAACTACAATGTCTAACTAGCATATAAGGAAAGTACACTAATATCATGTCTAAACTATTAGCTAACAACCTATGTCGAATGAAATAGTATTTTCTAAAGTGTTCGTGACATGGTAATTACCGATGAAGATGTGTGTGAGCCGGCAAGTAAGTGTACGTGGTACATACGCGTCATCGGTAATGGTGCTGGTGTCCTAACAACATGATATTAATAATGCAATAAGAAATTATAATATAAGTATGCGATGCGGAGCGAACAGTAAATGAGCGGGAGCTGAATACTAGACGCAACTATAACTAATCTGCACTAATCTAATATAAGTCCTACAAATGGTGCCTTTTGAAATAACACGAATCATGGGGTTTTGAAAATAGGGGCTACGGTGTTTTTAAGAAAAGATACGTTTTTGAAATATCCGTAGAATCCCTTGACCTGTCTTTTAAAATACGCATGATTCGTAAGCTTTGAAATAGGTAAGAATCGAATCTAATCTAACAACTAAACTAAACTAAAGGGCTAAGCTAACAAGCTGGACTACAGGTAAGAAAACCGCCTAACATCTGAGTCGATACATATACATACCTGTATATATATTAGTCGGTGATCCCGCCTCAATAATATCATATCCGATACCATATCTATAATCAGACATCCTAAGTCAAGAGTGCGGATCAATCATCAAGATATAGCTCGTACGTAAATCCGTCGTACGGCATCCCCAATTCTGGGTACGAGTCAATATCACATTCATCATACTATTCACCTGGTATCCTCTTTATCAAATATCTTGATCGGGTACTGATCTACGTCTAGTACAATACTGATATCGCCTAAGTATGCATGCACGTGTGTAAAACACTACGTCAAGGACCCGCTACAACGTCATGTCGTATCTCCAATACGAACCCTGCTATATCACCGATCTCACGGCCTCAAATCAATCTCATCGACTCATCATAAATCCCAGGTACTATCCTCAAATCCGTATGTGAACACACAGTCCCATACCTATGTGAACACATAACTATATAGAATCCCATGAGCACAAAAGAAAGAAGAAAGTATGCACGTATGGGTGGGTGTGTGCAAGTGTGGTGCGACCGCTACTCTAGGGTTTCGCGACACTCAATCATCCAAGAACACCAAATATCCATATTTATCATCAATAACTCAAACAATATATAAACAATATATATATGTGTGTATACGTGTCCGTATACATCACCACGAACTGCGGGGGTGCTATACGCCATCCACCCGACTTCTCCCAGTAGATATAAATCTACTCACCTGGTCCTCGCTAGCCGGTGCCGACGTCGCCACGCGCTTGCTTGTCTTCTCGAAGCCCACATGGGGTACCTACATATCATAACACACCATATCGCATTAAAATCCGACTCATGACCAAAACGACGCACGAATCCCACATAGGTCAAAACCTATGGTTTGCTTCCACAAATCAACTTAAAAACCCTCGACGTCGGCGTACAAATGCCAAACCATCGAGAAAAACCCAAACACACTCATTTGCACGATCACAAGCACTAATTATACTATAAAATAGGTTAAAATTCTCAAAAACCCCAAATTCACCTTAAAAGCCATTTTTCCGAAAATCTAGCAAGCACAAATCACCGTTTTAGTACAAAACTCGATGTATAAACGAATCTAGCGGCCACAATATTCACTAAATATCTTAAATAAGTCATAAAAACAATTCCCATAATTTAATCTCATTAAATTCCAAAAACCCTAAAATTCTAGTTTACAAAATACCTAAATTTTAACAATTTTATAGCAAAAATGCACAAACTACAATCTAGCTTGGATTTTCATTAACTAAAAGCATTAAACCACTCAATATAATATTTATAATGACATGAAACCTTAATTTGAATTTTATCTCACAAGAATATAATTATTTTTTAAAACCTAGTTTACAATTTAGCATAATTAACAAAATTTTTAAACTAACCAATAACAACTAGCTACTAATCTTGTTTTAACATGTCATAAGAGCCTAAAAACATCACACAACCATACACCAATCTCACAAAACCCTATCTTGATTTTAAAACCCAATTCTAGAATTTCCAAACCCTAACTTGAAGATTTATAACTAGCAATTCAACCACTTTAACACTTGAATACAATAACTTATCATAATTAAACAACAATCTAGCTATAAGGTTAAGAATTTACCCCACAATTATCTTGAGATCTAACAAGAATCTAGACCTCCAAATTGAAATTCTTGCACCAAGATCCATGCTATAGGGGCTAAGGAAAAATGGGTAGGAGTTTGATTTGTATTTTGGTTTGATTTTGGATGGAAGTTTGGAGATTTTTGGAAGGGTTTTAAGTGGAATGAGATGAGGGAAAAGAGGAGGGCAGCATGAGGAGGCTCGGCTGCAGCAAAAGGAATGAGAGGAGAGAGAGTGAGGTGGGGAAAATAATTGGCCAAGTCAAGAAAAGTCCAAGTCAACCCAAATCCATACCTCATTTCTTATTCTTTCTTTTCCTTTTCTTTTCTTTGCTTTAAAGTGTGAAATGGGAGGCCCAAGATTGTTGGGCTGATCAAGGGGGCCGGCCAAAGCATGTTGGTGGAATGGTTGTGGGTTTTGTTTGGCTGAGAAAAAGAGATAAGTGCAGTAACCCACTTCCATCACACTAATTTCACCGAAAAAAGCCTTTTTCTTCGATATTTTCTAAACCGTTTTGGCAAATGATTTCATTTCAAAAACCACATGATAAAATTTTATTTAATGTTTTATGAAGCACAAAATTTGTTTCAACTCATTCCAATTTGTAATTTTCCCTAATTAAATGTATTAGTGACGGCTTAAAATAATAATAAAATAAATTTTTTTCAGAAAATTTGAAATTTCACCAGTGGCTCAATAAACACCAAATACTAGCAATTATATAGCTAGAATATGTATATTTAATTTTTATAATAAGATATTTGTATTTTGAGTTTTTACAGAAAACCCGCTTATTTTACCGTTTTTTCGAAATTTCACCGAAACGATTTTCAAAACGTTACATGGGTTCTGTGTTCCAGTGTATCGCGACGTGTCGGGGTAATTTTAGACACGTATACACGCGTTTCAGCGTATCGGACACACGCGTTTAGTTCGCGACGCGAGTTTCTCGTTTGATTTCGATATCACGTTTTTGCGAGATATTTGCTTATGTGGATTCATTGTGTAAATTTTAGGTTCGCGGGCTGGTACGTCGGACGCCGCAAAGAAAGAGAAGCAGGTGGTCGGCTATATTTAGCACGCGACCAGGTGAGTAGATTTAACATCTACGGGGAAATCGCCCGTAAGGCGTTAAGCGTCAGGGCGTGATAGGATGTCTAGTCGTAGATGTTTATATATCTTTATACTTGCGCACATGCACACTGTACATTCATATTAGTGCATACCTTCATTGATATATCACTATCTTGGCACATGCACACTGTATATTTATACCAGCGCATACATATATTGATATTTTCATACTTGCGCACTTGCACACTGTACATTCATATTAGTGCATACCTTCATTGATATATCACTATTTGCGCACATGCACACTATATATTTATACCAGTGCACACATATATTGATATCTTCATACTTGCACACATGCACACTGTATTTTCATAGTACTGCTAGACTCATATTCGCGTATATATCCATTTGTACATCCATACCTACATACATATATATGTTACATACATGGATGATATTGACTTGATTTCAAGAAAATAGGGACCGCATGAGATATTTTCAAAACTGGATTCTTTTTAAAGGAGCGGTTTTCCCTTTTTACTCTTAGTGTCATACGACACATTGCATGGATTTACGCATTGAGTTTGGATTTATGGGATTTCTGGATTTGAGAACCATGGTATTATTTTAAGAAAATACGCACTGTTTTAAAAACCCGGTTTTTTTTGATATGATATTTCAATGCGTCCACCATGAGTTTTCTTGGTTCCAGAGAGCTTGTATGATTATACCCGATTCGAGAAGTGGTAGGCACCGATTGCGGGTACATGGTGGACCCGGTACGGTACCCCGGGGCAAGAAGACTCGTATTGTTAGACGGTGGGCCCGGCGAAGGGACTAGTACCTACCGGTTATTGGTTGAGCCTGGCGGTTATCCGGAGGATACTGACCAGAGTTAAGAGATGGATACGTGTAACGTTTTGAAAATCGTTTCGGTGAAATTTCGAAAAAATCGGTAAAATAAGGGGGTTTTCTGTAAAAAGTCAAAATACAAATATCTTATTATAAAAATTAAATATACACATTCTAGCTATGTAATTGCTATTATTTGATGTTTATTGAGCCGCTGGTGAAATTTCAAATTTTCTGAAAAAAATATTATTTTATTATTATTTTAAGCCGTCACTAATACATTTAATTAGGGAAAATTACAAATTGGAATGAGTTGAAACAAATTTTTTGCATCATAAAACATTAAATAAAATTTTATCATGTGGTTTTTGGAACGAAATCATTTGCCAAAACGGTTTAGAAATTATTGAAGAAAAAAGGCTTTTTTTTAGCGTAAATGGATGTTTGGGGTATTGTATTTATCATTTTTCATCACCCCACACCCGTACCCACACCCACACACCTCCATTCACTTATCCCCTTGAAGAATTCAGCAGCCCCCTCTTTTGTCCCCACTTGGATTTTAAAGAAAAGAAATGAGAGAAAAGAAAAGAAAAGAAAAAAGAGTAGAAAATGGTATAATTTGAGTTGACTTTGACTTGAACTAACTTTCCCCACCTCACTCTCTCTCCTCCCTCACCCAATCCCCCAAGATTTCTGGCCCAAACCTGAACCAAAACAGCCCCAAATACTTCATCTCATTTTTCCATCAAAATCCCCAAAATTTCTATCAAAAATCCACCCTTTTTCTCAAAAATTCAAAGCTAATTCTAAATCCAAGCTTTACCCATTATTCTTTAGCTATTCAAGCATGGATCTTGGAGCATGAAATCATTGTTGGAGGCTAAGATTTTTGCAAGTTTGATCTCAAGCTTGTGAGGTATAATCATAACCTTATGCTTAATTTGTTGTTAAATTACTTGAATCTAGCTATTAGGTGTTAAATTAGGGTTTTAAATTTCAAGTTTTGAAATTTAAAGAAAGGGTTTTGATTACTAAGTTAGGGTTTGTTATGGAAATGAGTTGTGTTTGATTGTGTATGGTTTAGTTAGGTGGATTAACATATTTAGTTTTGTAGAAAACTAATCTAGTTGTTAATTACAAGTTGTTACTTGAAAAATGTCCAAATTAAGCTTTTTGTTGCAAACTAGTTTTTTTGATTTAATTCGAAATATGAGATTAAAAATATGGTTAGGGTTTTTATTATATTATTAACTTTATTAAGTGTAGTTTAACACTTTAGTTCATGGAAATCCAACCTAAATTGTAGTTTGTGCATTTTTGCTATGAAATTGTTAAAAAAGGGTATTTTGTAAACTAGAATATTAGGGTTTTTGGAATTTAATGAGATTAAATTCCGGAAATTTTTTCTATGACTTATTTAAGATATTTAATAAGTATATTGGCCGCTACATTCATTTAAACATCATGTTTTGTACAAAAACGGCGAATTGTGCTTGCTAGATTTGCGGAAAAATGACTTTTTAAGTGAAATTGGGGTTTTTGTGAGTTTTAACCTAATTTATATTAAAATTAGTGTTCGTTAATGTGCAAATGAGTGTGATTGGATTTTTCTCAATGGTTTGACGTTTGTACATCGACATCGAGGGTTGGTTTGACTATTCTTGCATGCGTAGGCGATAGGTTTGGACCTATGCGTGATACGCGTGCCGATTTGATTTTCGTATGCCGTTTCGATTTCGAATTTAGTTTTAATGCGATATGGTGCGTTATGATATGTAGGTACCCCCATGTGGACTTCGAGACGACAAGCAAGCGCGTGGCGACGTCGGCACCGGCTAGCGAGGACCAGGTGAGTAGATTTATATCTACGGGGAGAAGTCGGGTGGATGGCGTATAGCACCCCCGCAGTCCGTGGTGGTGTATACGGATGCGTATACACACCAACATTTATTATATGTTATTTGGGATTAATAACGATGCTTAGGATGGATATTGGTGTGTTGGATTACTTTAGTGTTGCGAACCCTAGGGTAGTGTTGCACTACACATACACACATACATACTTGCATACATTCCTTATTTCATATGTGCGTGTATGGGAATATATATTTATGTGTTCACATGGGTATGGGACTATGTGTTCATATACTGGATTTGAGGATAGTATTTGGAATTTGAGATGAGTCGATGAGATTGGGCTTGAGGCCAGGAGATCGGTGACGTGATTTGGTTCGTATTGAGATACGACATGATGTTTTAGCGGGTCTTCTGACGTAGTAATTCTTACACCCGCATGCATACATAGATGGCATCAATATTGTACTAGATGTAGGACATTATTCCGGATCATGATATTTGATAAAGAAGATACCAAATGAATAGTGTGATTGATGTGACTTTGACCCGTACCCAGATTGGGATGCCGTACGACGGATTTACGTACGAGCTATTGATGATTGATCCGCACTCTTGACTTGGGATGCCTGATTATAGATATGGTATCGGATATGATATTATTGAGGCGGGATCACCGACTAATATATATATACAGGTATGTATATGTATCGACTCAGATGTTAGGCGGTTTCCTTACCTGTAGTTCAGCTTGTTAGTTCAGCCGTATAGTTTAGTGTAGTTGTTAGATTAGATTAGACTTCTTACCTATTTCAAAAACTAACGAGTCGTGGGCATTTTTAAAGACAGCCCAAGGGATCCTACGGATATTTCAAAAGACGTATCTTTTCACAAAAACACCGTAGCCCCTATTTTCAAAACCCCATGATTCGTGTTATTTCAAAAGGCACCATTTGTAGGACTGATATTAGATTAATGCAGATTAGTTATAGTTGCATCTAGTTCTCAGCTCCCGCTCATTTTTGTGGTCCGCTTCGCATCGCATGCTTATTTTATGTTTCATACTCCATTATTGATATCATGCTGTTAGGACACCAGCACCATTACCGATGATGCGTATGTACCACGTACACTTAATTGCCGGCTCACACACATCTTCATCGGTAATTGCCATGTCACGTACACCTTAGAAAATATTATTGCTTGACGTAGCCTGTTAGCTGATAGTTAGACATGATATTAGTGTACTTGCCTTCTATGTTAGTTTAGACATTGTAGTTATTACCAGCTATTTCATGCATACTGTTATTCATTGTTATGCCGCATTCCTGGATTCTCATGCATATATTCACTATTTTACGTGTTATTGAGGTTTTGGATTCGGATTTCCATGAGATTTTCTGGATTTGGAGGAAAACCGCAAAAACTTATATGAACTGATTTCTCTCTTTTTAAAATAAAAAGTGCGGTTTTCCCATGATGTATGAGTCGTCCACCATGAGTTTGCTGATGGATTTCGAGACCCGATTCGAGGAGACGGATGAACCGTTTCGGGTACATGGTGGACCCGGTAAGGTACCCCGGGGCAAGAAGCGCGTGATGATGACGATGTGAGCCTGGCAGGGGAGCACTACCTACCGGTGATATTACCCGACGCGTCGGATATCCGGAGGATACCGTCGTGGTCTTGAGATGGATGGTAGGGGCCGGTCTGGACTGACGGCGCCCTAGATATTGTGATTGAGACTTGAGGTACATAAATTGTGACACAGAGATATCGAGGTATTTGGACACTTGTTTTGTGTCGATGCTGGACACTGTTTTATGCTGATTTCATATATGGTACCTCATTTCTTTTAAAATACAGAAATCTCATTGATTTATGAAACCAGTTTTATTCAGTACATGCATTCTGTTTTATGATTTCATACATCATCCATATGATATATTGCTACCTGAGGCACTGACACGGGCACATGAGATTACACTCGGGTTAGATATTTACCCTAGCCTTGTTATAAGCTACGTGTTATTCATATATTTGAGGATATATTATGATCATTGACCTAGGATTGCGTTATTTATGCGATTTCTGTGCGTAGATGTTTTTCTATTCACGAGTTGGCAACTCACCCCCGTTGTGCCCCAGTTTCTTGCAGGTTTGCCGTACAGGTTTCATTACGGCTTTGCTGGCACTATTTCCATTCCGGGTGGCTTGCTAGTAGGTGGGTTATTTGTATCTTACCCATCCTTATATCTTGTATATTATTATTCAGTTGTATCTAGAAGTTCCATCAACCAAACATGTATTTATTTTTGAGATAGAGACCCGTGATATTATTCTTTCGACCTTAGAGTCGCGCGTTTTATTTTTGTGGATTTCTGGTGGTTTTGAGTTTCCTTTTGAGTTTTGATCCTCGCCGTTGGCGTTGTATATTATATTGCTTGTGTGGTTGTGACCGTCGTTTGACGAAGAGCTAGCTCCCGCTTGGGGATGCCTTTTTCTTGATTTCGTATACTATTCATGTTGTATCCCGTTTGGGGGCCAGTATTTACAAAGGAGACTCTGCCGAAATTTTCAGTAAAATTTTGATGTTTTTAAAAAACCGCATAATTCGGCTTATGCTATTGAAACTACTTGCTTTAAGTTGGTTTTTCCTGCACTCTACTATTTTCTTGGTTTGGATTTCTGGGTTTTCGGTTTACTTAGATTACGTACGCCTCGAGAAGTTTGTAGTTTAAGTGCCGGTCATGTTCCGTACTTTCGGGTCGTGACAATACGGGACGACGCGTACTGTCGGGGCCGAGGGCCGATTCCGCAGACGGAGCCCGTGGGTCGATCCGGACTGACGGAGCCCGATATTTGAGGATTTGCGTGTCGATACTGGACACGATTATTTTATGATATTTCGAGTGCCGATGTTGGGCACTCACGATTCTATGCGATTTACAGGATTTGAGGGCCGATTAGAGTGACAGCGCCTGAGTTTACTGGGATTTGGGTGTATTGATGGACACCGGTTATTTTTCCACGTTGACATTCCGTGTAGATGTTATTTATTTCCATGCTCAGTATTCAGTGTTATACATCTCATCCTGTATCTGTAGTACCTGATAGAGTACGCTTGCTATGCACGATTATTGCATACCCTGCTTATCTAATATAGATGTTATTAGATTGCACATGCTATGCACGATTATTGCATACCCTGCTCATCATATAGAGATGTTATTAGATCGCACTTGTTGCATGATTATTGCTCATCTAGCTCATCATATAGATGCTATCTGTTGGCATAGGTTAGAGTATCGCAGCACGTGCATACTCGTGATTACCTTTATATGTTATCTACTATTCACGAGTTGGCAACTCACCCCCGTTGTGCCATAGTGTTTGCAGGTTGCCCCTCAGAGTAGTCGCGGCAGGCTGTTTCCTTGCACTTTTTTATACAAATACCACTGCAGTTGGCACGTGAGCCCTTTGCTGATAGGTGGGTTTTTGTGCGGTATCTGTTTATTTTCCAGTTGTATACACTGTTGTATATAGTATTCTCCATCTACTACCTATGTATTGACTTAGAGACCAGTTGTGAGGACGATGTATATTATTTTGTATTCTGGTGTCGAGCTCGTTGTGAGCCGACTTTATTTATGCAGTTTCATATTTCATGTTGTCTTTACTTATTTTTGCTCATTCTTCGCTACGGCGTCGTATATTATCATTGTGGTGATTGTTTCCGCCGTTGGGCATGATTGCTCCCGTTTGGGGATACTTTATTCTTATTGTATATCATTTTTCTCATATCTTGTCTTGTACCCGATTTCGGGGCTAGTTTTTACAAAGGAAATGCTGCCAAAATTCTTAAGATAATAACCTGCACTTTACAGAATTTTACCAAATTACTTAAGGTTTTCTAAACGTTTTAACAAATGTTTCTATTAAATGTTTTAACACTCAATACTTTTAATGGTTTTGATTTCTGGGTCTCGGCTTACATAGTCGCGTTACGCCTGTAGACGTTACGTGGTTAAGTGCCGGTCATGGGCCGAACTTTGGGTCGTGACACTTATTTCTGTTCGAGAATGGTTTCCGGTTTTGGAGAAATTTAATAGGATTATTCAGTAGTCTTTTCCCTTTACCTTCTCTCAGGTTGCGAGGGCTCCTGGTATTAGGAGAGTACACCTATTGCACTTATTTGATAGTCTTCTTCTAAAACATAGGCAAGTGCCGAAAGGTAGGGAAGGTAGAATACCAACTAGCCTAAGTGTGGTGTACAAAAAATAATAAGTAAAGATATATAAAAGGATTAGAATGAAGCCAAAGAAAATTGCGACTGCTATCATTCACGACGAAGCCGTATATATACCAACCACTCCTACTTCCACTTTGCTTTTCTCCAAGACACTTTGTATCACTACGAAGATCCATATTTATTGGGTATGCCGTCGTATAGTTACATACGAACTCGATGAAACTTGTTTTAGTTTGAGAATGGTTTCTGGTTCTGGAGAAATTGAATAGCATTATTCAATTGTCATTTCTCTTTACCTTCTCTCAGTTTGCGAGGGCTTCTGATATTAGGAGAGTACACCTATTACGCTTATTGGATAGTCTTCTTCTAAACCTTAAGCAGGTGCCGAAAGGTAGGGAAGGAAGAAAACCATTTAGCCTAAGTGCGGTGTACAGAAGGTAATAAGTAAAGACATATAAAGGAATTGGAGTGAGGGCAAGGAAATATACGGTTATGGTCATGAATATGGATAGTGAAAGAGGCATTACTAGGAATACCCGGAAACCCCTTCGAAACATTTTGATGTTTCAGTTTTGATGTACTGTGTTAATTGAAAGGTGTTTTCCTAATTAGATTCTGACTCCAGAGTATTTATTTACCAGACTTAATTCTCACATCTGTATGGTTGTTCAGTTGAAAATATTGCACTTTGGTATGATTATTTTCCTTACATTTCTTAAATATTTAAAGATGTTTATTATAAATATAGAACATATTTGGATTTATCTGCAAAATACTATTTACCATATGTTTATATATTATAATTAACATTATGAAGGAAAATATAGGCATTTTATATTTATATAATAATTTGGTAATTGAAAATATGCATATCAAATCAAATATTCTAATCACAATTCTTAAAAGTTATAATATCATACAAATGGTTAGAATAATATTTCAAAATATATGCATAATATTTTAGTAATTAAAATATACATAGCATATCAAATTATCTTAATCATGTTTCTTAAAGATTTATTACCATATAAAGTGAATAGCATATTAAATATTCTTAATCAGTTTCTTAAAGATGTATTACCATATAAAGTAATTAAGATACACTCTTTAATTTAATAAATATTCATGGAGATTTTGTGCAATATTTAGCTCAGGTCAAGAGATCAAGATGTTCAAGATGTCAGGATCAAAAATCTGCTAAAATCATAAAATCAATACTGACAAAGACTCAGAATCCAGGCATGGAAAACACCATATTAAGAAATCACCATATTAGGTAACTTGGTTTTCTGATTCGAGAGCTATATAAAGGACTGAGGGCTAAAGTTAGAGGGCATCACCTTTACCACAAAGCAAATCACCATCAAAGAACAAGTGATCCACAACAGGTCTACGATTCGACGTGATAGGGCGACGTGAAAATCGACGGAGCATCTGCTTCCTACGGGGCAGAGGTCGAGAGCAACTTCTTCCTCTTGTAATCTAAATTCGTAGGATTTGTACTTGTAAAGTTGATTAATAAAAATAGATCATTTTGTTTAATTATTTATTTTTTGTATTATTTCTGCATTATGATTTCTTTAACTATCCTTCTTCTTCTATTCCCAACATGCGTGAGTAATTCTCCGCTTTTTAGGGTTCGTAGGATTAGGGTAGATCAATGGATGATTAAAATCTTTTAACTCTTTTTACGTCCTATAAAGTTTATAAACTTTATCAAAAGAATTTTTAACATCCTAATCGGGCGCGCTATCAATTCATTGGTAGTCACGACCGCGATTTGAGATTAGATTAACAATTGTTTTGGTAAAGGCTAGACATGAACGGAGATCCATGTAAAGATAGGGGTTAAGAGTGAGAACCCTATTCCCTCCGAAAACTCTAAATCTACATGCATCAATGTCGATCTAGTTTAAAATCTATTAAAGGATAAAAGGAATAATTTTTAATTAATCATCCATGACTACTAAATCTTAACGAACCCTACAAGCCTTTTTCTTATATAATTTACATCCGTAATTAATTTAGATCTTAAATAAACTATTCTCCTATTTTCTTTTATTTTATTCAACTCGTCCAAAGTAAGATTAAAAGTTTCACGCATCCCTGCGGACGACCTGTACTCATCTCGGCTAGCTACAAGCGACACCGTTATTGATTGCGGTTATTCTACAAACACTTTTTCACATCAATCAATGGTGTTACAGATGCTGAGTGGGAGTAGATTATTAGGAATTGGGTGATAAGATCCTCAATACATATCAGAATTGTTTGTAATTGGTGATACTTGAGGAAATCACTTCGGTTTTGCCTGACGGCATATTTTTGGTTTTGAATATCCGTTGTTATGCACCAATTTCAAACCGATATATCTGTACGTTGATTTTATAAAGTGAGATATAACATTTATGTCTATGACATTTACCTATATCAGTTGATGATTAGGTAAGGTGCATTCAACAGCGGTGTAATTCTTCTTAACCATGGAACAGTTTTCAACTTAAAATACACAGGGCTTGAGTTATTAAACTCAGAGAACTTATACAAAGTAGTGTATGTTGTCTGATGTCCATTAGGACAAAGAGGTTGGTGCTCGTACTACATTCTGTTTACTTATGACTTCTCTGGTTTTAGACAAGTATTTAGTTGAAATGCAAGGTCTATGTTTTGAGAAGTTGTAGGTATAAAAATAAAGTAGAAAACCTAATGTTGCATGTATCAGATTTTTCCAGGTGATCGAAGATGTAGATACTTGTGCTAGGTATTCCGTTGTAAGTAATAGTTTTGAGAACTTGCTTCTCTTTCAGGTTACTCATACGTGGGTGCATTCCTTGATGAGTAATACTGCTTGGCCTTCTTCCATTTAGTTGATATGCACTGGAAACAGCTACATGTATTTTGAATCTGGTTTCAATTGAATTAGTGCCTTTGTTTCTATATTGGATATAGAATGGATTCATATCTTAATGATGTTAAAGTATATGGAGTTGTCCGGCTTATTCTTAAAACCAAAATCTGGATAAACTCAAGATACGCAGTAATGGCAGTTTGTGGGTTATCCTGAGCATTGACGAGGGTTAACATTTTACCATCTGGCTGATCAATAGTTATATTGATTCTTAACTCGCCACCAGTTTTAGTAAAATGAATTCTTTTCAGAATACATTAGTGGGAGTATGGTAGAACTTGAAGTTATTCCAGAACCATAAATGATTACTGAAAATTTAGTGGAACATAAAGATTCAAATTGGATTCGACAATCCATTAGCCACTCCGCAGTTTTAGTGGTTAACCTCAGCCATCCGAGAGGTACTTCGGTCTCCTCAAAGACGGTGACAGAAATGTTTTTGTTTACCTAATACTTGCCACTTCTGCCAATACTTATTCCCATATCTATCGCACGGGAAGAGAATCTTCTCTAACATGATCTTATTATGTGCGCGTGTAAATTCAATTTATATAGCAACTCCTGCGACAAACTTAGATTGCATGCATTGTTGCCAATCCACGTACATCCAGTTCTTAACTCTGATGTACTCATGAGCTATGTTAGACTGTATAACATATAAATTGTAGGTTATGGTGACTTGTTCATATCAGATTTTTGCATTTTTATACCGCCCATTCTTAATCACATTGCATATAGGTAGGTACTCTTGATCCGTGTTTGCTAAATAATTGCAGGTTACAGGTTCTCAGCTCTAAGCAGTGAAATTCATGAAAAAGCGCAACAAATTCAGGGCTTCTGCAAACCATAGATAAATACGGGTCTCCGCTAACTATCCGTATGATGCCGCATACCAGTTCAAGGGACAAAATGGAAAATCATTTGTCATTTCATGCACAAAGCACAAGGGCAGCTCAAGATCCAAGACTTCAATGCGGAGCACAAGAAATAAAGGCAAAAAGTCCACATCATTTTACCTTTTTGGACTGCTAAAAATCTGGAAGAAAAATGAAGTGCTTCTGAGAAACCAAGTGTACCAAACAAAAGAAAACAGCAATATGGAGAACCCCAGAAAAAATGAACCTACAATTCCACCAAATGGCCGTGGAACCGCGGCCAATTTTCCACTTAGGCCGTGGATCCACGGCCGAGTCAGCTCAGTATTGACTCGGTGTTTTAGGGTAGTTTTGTAACTTAATTTTGGGCCAGATTGTATCCCTAGGGTTTCATTTTCCTGCCTATAAATAGCCCAGTGAAGTGTGCTTTTCTTTGTATTAGATTTTAGGATTAGATTTTGTAGTTCTTCTTCCTCTTTTCATCTTTCTCCATTAAAACTTGTAGTGAGCTTTATGAGTGATGAATAAAAGAAGAGTTCTTTTCTTTAACATGCTTGTCTTGTTATTGTGTTTAATTATTTGCTTGTAATTTTCATTTGCTAAACTAGTTGTTGTTATTTGTTGTTTGCTTTCTTTCTTCTTCTATTTTTTTTTATCCTTACAACAATGATGTTTAAGTATGATCCTTTCCAAAGTGAGGTCTCAAATAGCTAGTTGTGATTTTCTAACCCCTTTCTTTCTATCTTCCTCCTTTGTTTTCTTTTCTTTTTCTTGTTAAAAGGTGAGTAGTTTCTCACTTGTTAGGGTAGGATAAAGAAAGTTTGAGAGAAGGAAATCTCTCTCTCTTTTCTTGCCCAACATCTTAATTCGGACTCCCGTTAATTGAACCACAATCCGCTCCCTACGGCACCCTATCCTACATTATAGCGGTGATTCTTTAGTAAGACCGGTTGTGGTTGAATTAACCGGGAGTTAAGGCTAAGAGCCAAGAACGGACGGACAAGGACCAAAAGGAAGAAACTAAGCATTAGAAAGCCTAGCTTATACTAGCAAGTTTCCTTCCTAGTCGTGCTAATCCCCGTTGTTGCCGATTACCGTAACACCGATATTAAGAGTGGCAACGAAAGAAGTGACCAACTCCTAACTCAAACTAACATAATCCTAACCCTAACAAGCTCTCTTTATACATATTTCAGCCCATAGTTAATCTCAAACAAACCTGGAAATTTGGACTTAACTCGCTAAAACACTTAGAAAAAGATTCTCATCTCTCTGTGGACCGACCCGTACTCAACCGGCTAGCTACCAAGCGAAACCGTCTTGATTGCGATAATTAACCAAGCACGCAAAAAATCTAACAATCAAATGGCGCCGCTGCCGGAGAGATGGTAGTTTATTTCTTTGTGTAATTTCGGGTTAATTTGTGAATATTCATATAACCAAAAACAAAAAAATTATATTGTAAAAATCATCTTGTTATTTTTGATTCGTTTTTGTGCAAATGTGGAGGATAGGAAGAAGGTCAAGTTCAGTGCCAAAGTCGTGGGCAGTTAGACCCATATCTCGCGGCTACACCACGGCGGATCAAGACAGAACCACGGTCTACTGTAAAATTCTGGAGCAAACTCAGTGACCAAATCAAGATTCAGGGGCTCTAAACAAGAAGAGGAGACCCAACTCAGCACAGGGAAGAAGTTTGAAGGTCCAAATCCACTATTTAGCCGCGGAACCACGGCACAAGTGCTTGTTGCAGGGTTACCTAGCACGACAGCAAAATTTCGGAAGGCATCTCTCATGCCAAATTAAAATTTTGCCGTTCTAGCTAACCATAACCCTAGAGTCGTAAACTAGAAATCGACGGAATATAAAAGCAAACACTTTGCAAATGAAAAGTGAGCAAGGAATACAACCTTTGTAGACCGGTCCTTCACTTCATTAGCTCCGTGTAGTCATCCCTTCGCTGTGATCGTGAACTCCGGACTCTAGAGAGACTCCCTTGAAAAAGTGAACATGCTTGCTTCGAAGACTTCGAGGCCGAAGACGATCTACGTCGAGGAGACACTAACCCAAGCTATCTCTTCACTAACTATGGAATTAGTGAAGCAAACACCCTATACTAAATGGCAAGTAGTAGAGGATGATGAAGTAGAAAGTTTGCTCACATTAGAAATCATTTTCTCATAAGTTTTCATCACAAACTCAAACACTAGAAAACCCTTTTCTCTTTGAGCTCATGAAGAAGATGAAGAAATTATCAAGAGAGAATGAATTATTATTGAGGTTAAAAATGCAACCAAGGGTTAAGCATGTCATGCTTAACCCTTGTAGAGAGTTAACCATGGCCATGGGTTAAAGGGTTGGGTTAAATAAATATCCTAAACTAGACAAAAGAGTGGACAAAGTCAAAGATGCTTACAAGCTTCTACAAGCTTTCAACAAATATCAACCATGATAAAATCCATAATTTTGAATAACTTAATGATAAATATAAAACCCTAATCTTAACCCTAGCATGGTTTAACCCTCAATAACCCTAGTTGCATTTGTAACCTAGCATGATACATTTAACATATATCACATATACTTCAATGTATCCATAGTGAGAAAAGAAATCATAAGTGAGCTAATACTAGTTAATGTAATGTAATATATCAAATATATTATTATACATTAGATTATCAAATCAACTCTTGATTTAATAATCCGGCTATATCACCTATAACCTACTAATATTTATATAACCGACCGATATATCATATCACGAGAATAGAATACGGTATCTCATATCGTATCAATCTCGGTCCCGCACATATCACATATCTGCTCCTACTCTGTTTCGCTTGTGCCAGAAAACCCCTATGTAGGACTCTAAAAACTCGTCAATACGCCGGCAGTAGGTGATGATCATATCAAACACCCACAAGCCGCAAGCGATCTGCTAAACGTAATGGCCACCCGGGTATTGAGCGATCAGAAGATCAACAAGCAAGCCTGCTCACACTCCTGGGAATCCAATCTGTAACACTACCTTACAGTCCGGTCTCTTCGTCTGATATGTCGCATATCTCGTCTAGGGGTGGCAAACGTCAGATCCCAGTAACTCAATAAGTCGTGTCGATATGAGACTCATAACAGGTCGAGAAACTACTGATAACACTTACCAGTATATCTCTGAAGGAGCCTTGGCCATGGACTTCCTATTATAGCCAATCGAGCACAGCGCAACATCAACTCCCAATACCGGGAGAGACGAAACCCCTCCTATCGTTCATTGCCTCCATGTGACTCTGGACTGTACCCAAAAGCCACCATTTTGCATGTTCTCTTGAACATGGTAAGGTGGAAATCAAAGCACAGTAGGAATCACACAAGACTCTATGACGATCACGGGTCTACAAACTAACCTGTATCAGTGTCACCAGAGAACTGCCATCTGACGTTAGGTATAAAACCATCTGGGAGTTCTCAGCAAGTCCGTTCAGTGTACCTAGTCTCCACTGAGCACTCGTATACTATCTCTGATGTCAAACACCAATGGATATGGGATCATCCATCGCCCATCTACATGGGTTGAGAAGCTATACGCTAGTCTACTCTGGTATATCGATGCCCTGTCTCGATACACCTACGACTAAGAACATTTGAAAGATGTACTTAGCGACTACACTGTCCCCACTAGTATGATCTGCATCATAGTCCTGGTAGTCAAGTACTCATCCTAAGGGCTTCATCAACATATAACATAGAGACAATCAGCGTACATTTTAAGATAAAGTGGAACCAAATAGCATATTATCATGTCGAGCAAGAAAGTTCTCCCTATATATGTCCAAGCATCCATTAGAATATACATCTTATGTGTAGTAATGTCCTCTAGGGCATACATTGTTAGTTATATGTATGCCCTAGAGGCCATTACTGTACATAGGATGTATATTGTAGTGGATGCTGGGACATATATAGGGAGGACTTTCTTGCTCGACATGATAGTATGCTATCTGGTTGCTCTTTACCTTAACGTGTATACTGATTGTCTCTCTGTTACATGTTGGTAAAGCCCTTAGGATGTGTACTTGACTACCTGGACTGTGATGCGGATCATACTAGTGGGGACATGGTAGTCCATAAGTACATCCTTCAAAGTCCCTAGTCGTGGGTGTATCGAGACGGGGCATCGATATACCAGAGTAGACTAGCGTATACCTTCTCGACCCATATAGATGGGCGATGGATGATCCCATATCCATTGGTGTTTGACATCATAGATGATATGCGGGTGCTCAGTAGAGACTGGGTACACTGGACGGACTCGCCGAGAACTCCCAGATGGTATTATACCTCACGTCAGATGGCAGTTCTCTGGTGACACTGGTACAGAGTAGTCTGTTGACCCGAGATCGTCATAGAGTCTTGTGTGGTTCCCACTGTGCTTTGATTTCCATCTTACCACGTCCAAGTGGGCGTGCAAAACGGTGGTTTTTGGGTACAGTCCCGAGTCACATAGAGGCAATGAGTGATAGGAGGGGATTCGTCTCTCCCGGTATAGGATGTTGATGTTGCGCTGTGTTCGATTGGCTATAACAGGAAATCTCTGGCCAGGGTTGCTGAGATTTACTGGTAAGTGTTACCAGTAGTTTCTCGAATAGTTATAGACCTCATATCGACACGACTTATCGAGCTATTGGGGTCTGACGTTTACCACCCTTAGGCGAGATATGCGACATATCAGACGATCAGACCGGACTGTACGGTAGTGTTACTGGTTGGATTCACTGGAGTGTGAGCGGGCTTGCTCGTCGATCTTCAGATCGCTCAATACCCGGGTGGCCGTTACGTTTAGCAGACCGCTTGCGGCTTGTGGGTGATTGATATGATCATCATCTGCTGCCGGCGTATTGACGAGTCTTTAGAGTCCTACACAGAGGTTTCCTGGCTCAAGCGAAACGAAATAGGAGCGCATATGAGATATGTGCGGGACCGAGAGTAATGCGTGTATGTGATACCGTATTTCATTCTCGCGATCAATGTGTCGAATGGTTGTATGCGATATAACCTAATTATCGAATCAAGGATTGATTCGATAAGCCGATACATTGGATACTAGCCGGTTATATGCGATATGACCGGATCGTTAAATCAAGAGTTGATTTAATGATTTAATGCATAATTATATATTTGATATATTACTTTGCATTAACTAGTATCGGTTCACTTTAAATGGATTTTCTCACTCGGGTGTGCACATTGTATATTCGATATATTTTGTACACTTGATGATACATGTTTAACTATAGTCAAGTGTAATGAATAAAGCCATGGTTAAACTAATGATTAGGGTTTTCTTTTCTTACTTATTTATTTATTTATTTATTTTGAATAGATGAGAAAAGAATGGTTGCTAATTTTGGAGTTTAGTTGAAGCTTCATGAAGCTT
Source organism: Agapanthus africanus (assembly GCA_030015575.1). Taxonomy (NCBI): domain Eukaryota; kingdom Viridiplantae; phylum Streptophyta; class Magnoliopsida; order Asparagales; family Amaryllidaceae; genus Agapanthus; species Agapanthus africanus. Next base: position 212,778,714 of record CM057350.1, on the reverse strand, counting down.
TGACTTTGTAACCATTCTTGTCTTCATTCTTAACCCTAACCATTTGTGCAAACCATGGTTTATTCTCTACACTTAACTAGGGTTTGATTATGATAAGGATTCCTTTGATTTTCTATTTGGAAAATTATCATAATATTCATTATCTTTTTCTTCTTCCTTGAACTCAAGAAGAAACCTTCACTTCATTAATGGTGGATTGATGAAATGAGTGAGAAATCCAATTCTAAAGTCTACCCACTTCCTATTTCTTCATCCTCTACCTCTTGCCAAATAGTAGAGTGTGTTTCCTTCACAAGTTTTCATGACTTGGTGAAGTTTGGAGCTTGATCTAGTGATGCTTCGACGTAGATCATCTTCGGCACGTCGTCGACGACCTAGCCCGTTCATTCTCCGATGAAGCCGACGCTAGAGCCCGGATTTGTTTTGGACAGCGGAGAGGACCTCATCTCGGAGCCGTGGAGGTGGAGGACCGGATCTACAAAGGTTGTATTTCCGTATCTCTTAGTTAAGTGTTAACAAGTTTTCTTTTTCGCCTAGAATTCTAGCCAACGATCTAGTCTAGGGTTTCTCGGCACCGTATTTTTTGAAATTGGCATGGTTGATGCCTTGTGAGACCTCTTGAGAGTGCCTAGGAACCCTACAGTGGTATCAGAGCCTAGCGAGAGCCTTAGGCGAAGTCTAGACGGAATTTGAAACCCGAACGAACCCGAAACCCGTCTCAAAACATGCTCTCTGTCCTTTTTTCAAAAATTGGGATTTTTCCATATTAAAAATATTCAGTAAAATAAGCAGAAAATTCTAAGGGATACTGCAAAATTCGTGTGCCTGATTCCATCAATGCGCCGCGTTTCCGCGGCACGAGCATGGCTCGTGCGGCGGAACCGCGGCCGTTTTGTCGTTTATGGCATCCAAATTTGTACAGTAATTCATAATATGCTGTGCTGGTTTTCCTGGGTATTTTTGATATTTTTTCAAGAGTTGAATTTTCTGGGGTTGTTTTGGGGATTCGTCTGTTCGATCAGATTATCAAATTTTGTCTGTGTGGCTTTCCGGATAAATTTTAGAATATGTTAAAAAGTTCGACCGGATATAAATACCCAATTTTTCCCCTGTCTGGAAATTTCCAAGTGTTGGATTTTTCCGTAGTTTAACGACGTTCTAAGTAGTGCAAGTAACGCGATGGTCCCTCTAGAAGACAACAAACCTTAACTCGATTATGTGACCGTCTTGAACTGCCCTTTGAACCTTAGGGTTTGGGGCAGTACGGCGTGCCACATGTGAGGCGTTGGCTTGACCCTTCTACGGCTGGACCGTTGGTACTGAGGCACGAACTGAATGTTGTTAGACTTATTTCATGTGTTGATCTGTATCGGGAAAACTTGGGTGTTCGATTGTTCGATCGGAAAGTTTAACATTTTCTATTTATCCGGAATGGGATACAATAATTGGAATTCACAATTAGTTATGAGATAACTGAATGAATATTATAAACATAGCAGTTTAGTCTCACTTGATCGGTTGCCACGGAATTTTGATGTGATCAAAAGTCCGTCGCAATCACGTAGCGTACGCGGATACTCGCCGGGTAAACTTAATAGACAGCCTCACCCCATAGCCCCGACCAAGTGACTGTAGGAGAACCCCGTTGCCGAAAGCATCCGTTCGGGTGCTCGCGGTAGCGGTGTTCCGCCTTGGTGCACTTCGTCGACGGTATCAGGGGTGCGGCCGTCTACTGAAGTTTGCGACGAGCATTCGATCAGGATGTCGGGAATCTTGTTGAATTGCCCGACTTGATATTGAAAAGTGTTTTCAATTTTGAGACTAAAATGCGGGGTTTATAATTGTTAGGCATGCGATGTCTAAGGAATTCATTGGTTCAGGCATGCGATGTCTGAGGAGGTTGCGGATTCCAACTGTTGTAGTTTTACACTTTCTTTTCTGTGACCGTAAGTGTAATATGTGATATCGCCGGTTTCGTTGCTATATGTCAACGACAATTGGGATGCGCATATTTACTTACGTTGATGACATGTGATGTTATGTGTTGCTGGATATGTTATATTGGATCGTCGTGTTTGAATAGCCGGGGGTTTTTATGTGAGATGAGTGTTTTTCATTTTCATTCATGTAAAAACTTGTATGTAATATTCTTTTATTGGGGCACTTCCAGGTTGCGGAAGTTGTCACCGTTTGTATATTATTTACTTTTCCGCACTAGGATAGACCCAAGGAGGGGAGCACAAGTAACCGGGTTCTGGAGTCCAGTGGGAGACCAACTCGAGGAGTCGAGTCCGGGTCTCCTGACTCTAGAATTGCCAGGGTTGCTTGCCGCTCTCGTAGGGGTCTAGGGGTGTGGGTTTGGCTATTCATCACGACCGTGGAATCCGTGTTTTATACTGGCTCGTATTGAAAACACGGACGTCCTAGTATATCCAATATTTCATATGTTTCTTCTGCTGCGATATCTGTGATGTGATCATGTGATGTTCTGTGATAGATACAGTATACAGTATATATGATATATTATATAGACGTTACTTATGTTTTACACCCGCGCTAGCCCTGCCCTGCTCTGCCGTTAGTTACCTAACCTAACGGTGCACGAGGGGACATCGAGGCGAATGCAGATGGCATAAGTGTACGTCGTATTTATCTGTGATGTTTAGGTATATAAATGATGGGACTTCATTAATGTGATTGATGAAATAAAAAGAAACCTAAGATGTTGTAGAATCGAATTTCAAAATAAAACAGGTAGCTACAGTTCTTGCTTTGCACAGCGGTATATGTGATATATCCTGCACCTTATTCGATAAGGAAAGGACCGAGATCCCTTCACCGGGAGTGACTCCTTTAGCAATAACTGGCAGATGCTACACACTCGGTTTGTCTTTTGATTGCTTTAAGAGTTTTTGCTTTGCACAGTGATATATGTGATATATCCCGCACCTCATTCGATGAGGAAAGGACCGACGATCCCTTCACCGGGAGTGACTCCTTTAGCAAAACTAGAAAAGCCTCAAAAACACTCCATTTCAAAATTCATTCGATCCTACAACGATATCAAGTTCATTACGCAATAGGTTTTCAGAAAAACCTGTCGTAGCCCTCCGTCATTTCAGATAAGTTGTATATAGTATTCGTGCTGCATTTGTTGGCTTTCGTCAAGGTGCAGTGTGCGGTTGCTATATGCTGCTTATCTGCTAGCATACGATGCGATTGGATTAGGGTAGTCGTGCGGCTTTGTTGGCTTTCGTCAAGGGTCGTGCGGGTGGGTTTAATTCAATCAAGAAATGTACGGGATGAACTTGACTAGCGGGCTATGGTTTGTTGGCTTTCGTCAAGGTCATAGCACGTTAGGGGCAAAATATTATCGGGAATTTCAAGTGTTGAAATTTGCAATGAGATTGCATACCTTCTATGAGATAGTTGGATCCCGATACCCGCTGCGAGTAAGAGTTACTCCTGGGAGAGTTTTATACATTACAATTAGCCGATCAAGTAGGTGTCTAGAAAGGTGTCAACGGGGTTACGCCTCTGGGAAAACGAGGTTTACAGTAATTAGGTTCGTGCGAAAGCACGGGGGACCTCCCTCAAAGTACCGACACTGGCCTGGCTGAAAGATTGGCGAACTTGTAGTGTGTAATTAATCCCAGCTAGTCTTTCCTTTTAGGGTTTGAAGGAAGATTTGATAAAAAGCAGTGGGAGCCATCCTGATTAGATAAAATAATAACCAATCTATTCTTGCAAGAGCGCACGCTGAGTGTTTTTTTCTCTCTCTCTCCAGGTAGCGACCATATCACGCCTTAATCAAGATAATAATACGGATTATTGACCGAACCCGCTTGTTATACTGAGCTGGGGAACGTTGGTCCCGCTCCAACTTATAAATGTTATAAGACAGAGCAGGAAATTGGGGAATACCAGGTTTCCCGTGCCGCCCAAACGAAGAGAGTGCATGCTGATGCATCATCTTCGGGTTTGTTCATTATACAGAACTGTTTCTCAGTATCCTTTACGTCCTGGGTATATGATACCGGATCAGGATCCCAGATATGTAATCTGTTACATAGGGCTACAGATAGGTAGAGAACTGAGAACGGGTGATAAGTTTCATGAGACAGAAAACGGGGCAAGAGTTGCAGCCAAGTCTGTTGGTCACTATCACCCTGTATTACAATACATTGATTCTGAACGAATGTTATTAGATACCGAACCTGATATACAAAATCATATCAGTCTCTTTATCAGTAAAGAAATGATAAAATTTTGTATTGTTGGATAATGTTTTGAACATTTCCTATATCAAAAGTTGATTGGTTCAGGCATGTTATCTAAAAGCGTTGATGTTCTAAATCAAACTACAGTTCTTATTATATGGAACACACACAAGAGGAAGAGTTCAGAAATGAACGAATTCTTCTTGATGCATTGTAGACTAGGTCAGATCAATGTGACCCGACTAGCTAGAGTTACATATAGATGCATATTTAAATCAGTTTGAATTTACATCTTGTGAAACTCGCCAGTCATGTCACAAAGATAATATGACCACAGCTCCGTTTACTGGAAACAGAGAAAGAGTTAGTAAACTCTTGGGACTGATACATGATGATGTATGTAAAGTCTCCTGTCTACACATGCCAGGACTGGTTCTTCATACTTCATTATATTCTCTGATAATCTCTCAAGATTCAGTCATATGTTCCTGTTGAAACATAAGTCCGAACTATTTGAGATATTTACAGAATATAAGTTAGAAGTAGAGAACCAAAATACGGGTATAAGTATTATGTCCTATGATAAGATCAGGGAGGAGAATACTTGTGCATAGAATTCCTGGACTATTCTAAAGGAGAATGAGATTCTCTCTCAGTGTTACTCCTCTGAATACACCACAGCACAACGGTGTATCGGGGCGGAGCAATCACACAATATTAGATATCGTGTGCTCTATGATGAGTATTACTGAGTTACCTATTTTCTTTTTGGGAGTTATGCACTTGAGAAGATGCATACCTATTGAATAGGGTTCAAATCAAATCAGTTGCCTACCGCTTCATATGTGATATGGAAAGGGAAGAGCCCATATCTTAAGTTGGTTAAGATTTGGAGTTGTCCGGCCTATGTCTGAAAGAAAAATCCGGACAAACTCGAGGCAAGGACTGTTATGTAGAACTGGAAATGTTCCAGCTATACAAACTGCAGCTGATGATTTGAAAGAACCAAAGGATTCAATAGTTACCAATGAAACTCAGCCTCTCCGCCGATCTAGTAGGGTTCCTCACCCACCTGAGAGATACTTCTGTTTCTCTATGACAGTGGGAGCGAGGATTGCATCATGAGATGATGACCCAACTAGTTTCGAGCTGGCCATCAGGAGTAAGACTCTGTAAGAATGGTTGGATGCTTGGCGATCTGAGATGGAATCCATGTACACCAACAAAGTATGGACTTTGGTTGCTATATCTGAAGGGTTAAATCCCCATCAGGAGCAAGTATATCTTGAGAAGATTACTTGGTGTAGATGGAAAAGTTGAGACTTTCAAAGCTAGACTTGTTAAAGGCTTTCGTCATCGACCAGGCGTGGATAATGATGAAACCTTTTCCAGAATCTATGCTTAAGTCCATCCAGATCCTACTTGTCACGGCTACATACCATGACTACGATATCTGATGGTTGGGTGTCATGACTGCTTTTCTAAATGATGTTTTAGAAGAGTTGTCTATAAGTACACAGCCAGAGGGCTTCGTAGACAGTGGGAGCAGCGGAAACGTGTGCAAGATGCTTTATAGGATAAAGCAGGCATCGCGGAGTTGGAACATCTGTTTTGATGAAGTAGTCAAAGAGTTTGACATCATCAAAATGGTAGATGAACCTTGTATAAACAAAAAGGTAGTAGGGAGTATAGTGACGATCCTCGTAGAGTACGTGGATGACATACTCTTGATAGGGAGGGAGTTTCCTATGCTACGCTCGGTCAATCTCCGTTTATCACAATGATTCTCCATATAGGATTAAAGTGATACCCCCTAAATCCTGGGTTTTGGATCTATGAGATAGATCTAATTGGATGTTAGGATTCTCACTAGTTGTAGTGAGATGGTATCAATCGATCCTGGGGAGAATCACTGGAAGGGTTCCAGGGTGATAAAGACGACTGAAAGTCAGTCGCAGGCATTGTCTTTACCCTCAGTAGAGGGACGGTATGTTGGAAAAGTTCCAAGCTAGATACTGTGGCATACTAGACGATAAAGGCTGGATACATCGCTACTTAAGATGCTACCAAAGAGACAGTCTGGGTGTATATTTGTTCTTGAGATGAACTTTGTTCCTCCCATTGTGTGACAATGGAGTTGTGGCTTATGCCAAGGAACACCGGTCCCATCAGTGATCCAGACATATTCTAAGGCAGTGTCACCTGATCATGGAGATGGTTGATCTCCAGGGGATCGAGGTCAGGAGAGTAGACTCAGAGGACAACACAGCGGATCCACTCACAAAGGCCTGTTCCCAGAGAGAGACTTTTATGGGATGGTTGAGTATGAGATACTACAACCACTGCTACAGATGGCCCTAGTGCAAGTGGGAGATTGTTAGTTATATGTATGCCCTAGAGGCCATTACTGTACATAGGATGTATATTGTAGTGGATGCTGGGACATATATAGGGAGGACTTTCTTGCTCGACATGATAGTATGCTATCTGGTTGCTCTTTACCTTAACGTGTATACTGATTGTCTCTCTGTTACATGTTGGTAAAGCCCTTAGGATGTGTACTTGACTACCTGGACTGTGATGCGGATCATACTAGTGGGGACATGGTAGTCCATAAGTACATCCTTCAAAGTCCCTAGTCGTGGGTGTATCGAGATGGGGCATCGATATACCAGAGTAGACTAGCGTATACCTTCTCGACCCATATAGATGGGCGATGGATGATCCCATATCTATTGGTGTTTGACATCAGAGATGATATGCGGGTGCTCAGTAGAGACTGGGTACACTGGACGGACTCGCCGAGAACTCCCAGATGGTATTATACCTCACGTCAGATGGCAGTTCTTTGGGGACACTGGTACAGAGTAGTCTGTTGACCCGAGATCGTCATAGAGTCTTGTGTGGTTCCCACTGTACTTTGATTTCCATCTTACCACGTCCAAGAGGGTGTGCAAAACAGTGGTTTTTGGGTACAGTCCCGAGTCACATGGAGGCAATGAGCGATAGGAGGGGATTCGTCTCTCCTGGTATAGGGGGTTGATGTTGCGCTGTGTTCGATTGGCTATAACAGGAAATCCCTGGCCAGGGTTGCTGAGATTTACTGGTAAGTGTTACCAGTAGTTTCTCGAATAGTTATAGACCTCATATCGACACGACTTATCGAGCTATTGGGGTCTGACGTTTACCACCCCTAGGCGAGATATGCGACATATCAGACGATCAGACCGGACTGTACGGTAGTGTTACTGGTTGGATTCACTGGAGTGTGAGCGGGCTTGCTCGTCGATCTTCAGATCGCTCAATACCCGGGTGGCCGTTACGTTTAGCAGACCGCTTGCGGCTTGTGGGTGATTGATATGATCATCATCTGCTGCCGGCGTATTGACGAGTCTTTAGAGTCCTACACAGAGGTTTCCTGGCTCAAGCGAAACGAAATAGGAGCGCATATGAGATATGTGCGGGACCGAGAGTAATGCGTGTATGTGATACCGTATTTCATTCTCGCGATCAATGTGTCGAATGGTTGTATGCGATATAACCTAATTATCGAATCAAGGATTGATTCGATAAGCCGATACATTGGATACTGGCCGGTTATATGCGATATGACCGGATCGTTAAATCAAGAGTTGATTTAATGATTTAATGCATAATTATATATTTGATATATTACTTTGCATTAACTAGTATCGGTTCACTTTAAATGGATTTTCTTACTCGGGTGTGCACATTGTATATTCGATATATTTTGTACACTTGATGATACATGTTTAACTATAGTCAAGTGTAATGAATAAAGCCATGGTTAAACTAATGATTAGGGTTTTCTTTTCTTACTTATTTATTTATTTATTTATTTTGAATAGATGAGAAAAGAATGGTTGCTAATTTTGGAGTTTAGTTGAAGCTTCATGAAGCTTTGACTTTGTAACCATTCTTGTCTTCATTCTTAACCCTAACCATTTGTGCAAACCATGGTTTATTCTCTACACTTAACTAGGGTTTGATTATGATAAGGATTCCTTTGATTTTCTATTTGGAATTATCATAATATTCATTATCTTCTTCTTCTTCCTTGAACTCAAGAAGAAACCTTCACTTCATCAATGGTGGATTGATGAAATGAGTGAGAAATCCAATTCTAAAGTCTACCCACTTCCTATTTCTTCATCCTTTACCTCTTGCCAAGTAGTAGAGTGTGTTTCCTTCACAAGTTTTCATGACTTGGTGAAGTTTGGAGCTTGATCTAGTGATGCTTCGACGTAGATCATCTTCGGCACGTCGTCGACGACCTAGCCCGTTCATTCTCCGATGAAGCCGACGCTAGAGCCCGGATTTGTTTTGGACAGCGGAGAGGACCTCATCTCGGAGCCGTGGAGGTGGAGGACCGGATCTACAAAGGTTGTATTTCCGTATCTCTTAGTTAAGTGTTAACAAGTTTTCTTTTTCGCCTAGAATTCTAGCCAACGATCTAGTCTAGGGTTTCTCGGCATCGTATTTTTTGAAATTGGCATGGTTGATGCCTTGTGAGACCTCTTGAGAGTGCCTAGGAACCCTACATACATATCACTAACAATCTCCCATTTGCACTAGGGCCATCTGTTGTAGTGTCTCATACCCAACAATCAGCAGTGGTTGAAGTATCTCATACTCAACCATCCCATAAAAGTCTCTCCTGGGAATAGGCCTTTGTGAATGGATCCGCCATGTTTTCCTCTATGTCTACTCTCCTATCCTCGATCTCCCTGGAGATCATCCATCTCCACGATCAGGTGATACTGCCTAAGAATATGTCTGGATTATAAATGGGATGGGGGTTCCTATGCCTAAGCCACAACTCCATTGTCATATAATGGTAGGAACGAAATTCATCTAATGAACTAATATACATCCAGACTACCTCTTTGGTAGTATCCTTGTTAGCAATGTATCCATCCTTTATCATTTAGTATGTCACGGTATCTAGCTTGGAACTCTTCCAACATACCGTCCCTCCACTGAGGGTAAAAACAATGCCTGTGACTGACATTCAGTCGTCCTTATCACCCTGGAAGCTATCCATTGATTCTCTCCAGGATCGATTGATACCATCTCACTACACCTAGTGAGAATCCTAACATCCATTTAGATTTATCTCATAGATCCAAAACCCAAGATTTAGGAGGTATCACCTTGATCTCATATGAAGAATCCTTGTGATAAGAGGAGATTGACCGAGTGTAGCATAGGAAACTCCTTCCCTATCAAGAGTATGTTATCCACGTACAATACGAGGATCACCACCATACTCCTTACTACCTTTTTATTTATACAAGGTTCATCTACAATTTTGATGAAGTCAAACTCTTTGACTACCACATCAAAAAAGATGTTCCAACTCCGTGATACCTACTTTAACCCATAAAGCAACTTGCACACGTTTATGCTGCTCCCACTGTCTACGAAGCCCTCTGGCTGTGTACTTATAGACGCTCCCTTCTAAATCACCATTTAGAAAAGCAGTCATGACACCCAACTGCCAGATATCATAGTCATGGTATGTAGAAATGGCAAGTAGGATCCGGATGGACTTAAGCATAGGCACTGGAGAAAAAGTTTCATCATAATCCATACCTGGTCAATGACGAGAACCTTTTACAACAAGTCTAGCTTTGAAAATCTCAACTTTTCCATGTACACCAAGTAATCTTCTAAAGATATACTTGCTCCTGATGGGGATTTAACCCTTCAGATAAAGCAACTAAAGTCCATACTTTGTTGGTGTACACAGATTCCATCTCAGATCGCTTAGCATCCAGCCATTCTCATAGAGTCCCCACTCCTGATGGCCTTCTCGAAACTAGTTGGGTCATCATTTCATGATGCAATCCTCATTCCCACTGTCATAGAGAAAACCGAAGTATCTCTCATGTGGGTGAGGAACCCTACTAGATCGGCGGAGAGGCTGAGATTCGTTGGGAACTATTGAATCCTCTGGTTCTACCAAATCATCAGCTGCAGTTTGTATAGCTGGAACTCCTTCTAGTTCTACCTCATGACCACTAATTTCTTCACAAGAAATACCCTTTCCAGAAATTAGTATGCTGAGAAACAAAACACCTTTTGCTCCTCAGTGTGGTAGAAGATATTCCCTTGTGAATACTTGGGATATCCAACAAACTTCCACAGAACTGACCTTGCCTCGAGCTTGTCCGGATTTTGCTTTTAGACATAGGCCGGACAATCCAAATCTTAACATACTTAAGAGATGGGCTCTTCCCATTTCATATCACATATGGAGTGGTAGGCAGCTGATTTGATTGGAACCCTATTCAATAGGTATGCAACTTCACAAGTGCATAACCCCAAAAGGAAATAGGCAACTCAGTAGTACTCATCATAAAGCACACCATATCTAATAGGGTGCGATTGCTCCTCCCTGATACACAGACGTGCTATGGTGTATACGGAGGAGTAATACTGAGAGAGAATCTCATTCTCCTTTAGAATAGTCCAAGAATTCCGTGCTCAAGTATTCTCCTCCCTGATCACATCAAAGGACATAATACTTATACCCGTTTTAGTTCTCTACTTCTAACTTATATTCTTTGAATTTCTCAAAAGGTTCAGACTTGTTTTTCAACATGAACATATGCCCGAATCTTGAGAGAATATCAATGAATGAAATAAAGTACAAAGAACCGGTCCTGGCATGTATAGAAAGAGGACCTACATACATCATCATGTATCAATCCCAAGAGTTCACTAACTCTTTCTCTGTTTCCAATAAACGGATCTATGTTCATCTTATCTTTGTAACATGACTGGAAAGTTTCACAAGATGTAAATTCAAACTGATTTAAATATGCATCTAAATGTAACGTAGCTAGTCGGGTCGCATTGATATGACCTAGTCTATAATACCTCAAGAAGAATTCGTTCATTTCTGAACACTTCCTCTTGTGTGTGTTCAGTACGTTAAGAACTGTAGTTTGATTTAGAACGTATATGCTTTTAGATAACGTGCCTGAACCGATCAACTCTTAATATAGGAAATGTTCAAAACATTATCCAATAAAACAAAATTATATCCTTCTTTTCTAAGTAAAGAGACTGATATGATATTGTATATCAGGTTCGGTATCTAATAACATTCATTCAGAATCAATGTATTTGGTAATACATGGTGATAACTGCCAACAAGCTTGGCTGTAACACTTGCACCGTTTCCAACTCTTGAAACTTATCATATGTTCCCAGTTCTCTGCCTATCTGTAGCCCATGTAACATATTACATATGTGGGATCCTGATCCGGTATTACATACCCAGGACGTAGAGGATACTGAAAACAGTTCTCGGTAATGAACACACCCGAAGAAAATGCATCAGCATGCACTTTCCTCGTTTGGGCGGCACGGGAATCCTGGTAATCCCATATTTCCTGCTCGGTCTAATAATAATTATAAGTTGGAGCGGGACCAACGTTCCCCAGCTCAGTATAATAAGCGGGTTCGGTCAATACATCCATATTATTATCTTGATTAAGGCGTGACATGGTCGCTGCCTGGAGAGAGAGAGAAGAAAACACTCAGCGTATGCTCTTGCAAGATTAGATTGGTTATAATTTTATCTAATCAGGATGGCTCCCACTGTTTTAGTCAAATCTTCCTTCAAACCCTAAAAGGAAAGACTAACCGGGATTAATTACACTCTATAAGTTCGCCAATCTTTCAGCCAGGCCAGTGTCGGTACTTTGAGGGAGGTTCCCCGTACTTTCGCACGGACCTAATTAAAATAAACCTTGTTTTCCCAGGGGCGTAACCCCGTTAACACTTTTCCAGACACCTACTTGATTGGCTAATTGTAATGTGTAAAACTCTCTCAGGAGTAACTCTTACTCGCAGTGGGTATCGGGATCCAACTATCTCATAGAAGGTACGCAATCTCATTGCAAATTTTAACACTTGAAATTCCCGATAATGGTTTTTACCGCTAGCGTCCTATGACCTTGACGGAGGCCAAACTACCCATAGTGCGCTAGTCAAGTTCAACCTGTTCATTTCTTGATTGAATTAAACCCACCAGCACGACCCTTGACAGAAGACAAACTACGCCGTACGAATACCCTAATCCAATCGCATCTCATGCTGCAGATAAGCACTAGTTAGCTACCGAACACTACGCCTTGACGAAGGCCAAACTACCACAGCACGAATACTAAGTAGTACTTATATGAAATGATGGAGGGCTACGTAGGTTTTTAAGAAAACCATGAGCGTAATGAACTTCATATCGTCGTAGAATCGAGTGATTTTGAAAAGGAGTGTTTTTTAGGCTTTTACTAGTTTTGCTAAAGAGGTCACTCCCTGTGAAGGGATCTCTGCTCTTTTCTTATCGAATAAGGTGTAGGATATTCCACAAATACCACTATGCAAAGCAAAAACTATAAAAGCAATCAAACGACAAATCGAGTTTCTAGCATCTGCTAGTTTCGCTAAAGAGGTCACTCCCGGTAAAGGGATCTCGGCACTTTCCTTATCGAATAAGGTACTGGATATTCTACAAGGAATACCGCTATGCAAAGCAAGAACTAGAGCTACCAGTTTTCGAGATAAGTTTCTACAACATCTTTAGGTTTCTTTTATTTCGTTAATCTCATTAATGAAGTCCCATTTATTATGCTTCCCAAGCATCACATATGAAACGAAAGCAACAATATATAATATATATCATATATATATAATATAACTATTCGTCTCAGAATATAATCAATGATCACATCACAGAATATCGCAACAGAATAAAAACATATGAAATATTGGATATACTAGGATTTCCGGGTTTTATTTTAAGCCTGTATAAAATACAGATTTCACGGTCGTGATGAATAGCCAATCCCACACCCCTAGACCCCTACGAGAGTGGCGTGGAACCCTACCAATTCTAGAGTTAGGAGACCCGGTCTCGACTCCTCGAGATGGTCTGCCACTGGACCCTAGAACCCGGTTATTTATGCTCCCCTCCTTGGGTCTATCCTAATGCGGAAAAGTAAATAATATACAATGGTGACATCATTCTCAACCCGAAAGTACCCCAATAAAACAATATTACATACAATGAATTTTACATGAATGAAAATAAAAACTCTCATCTCATATAAAACCCCCGGCTATTCAAAACACGACGATCCAATATAACATATCACAGCAACACATAACATCATATGTCATCAACGTAAATAAATATGCGTATCCCAATTGTCGTTGACATATAGCACCGAAACCGGCGATACACCACATATTACACTTACGGTCGCAGAAAAGAAAGTGAAAAACTACAACAGTTGGAATCCGCAACCACCTTAGACATCATAAACCCAATATATCACATATATTGGATTTCATGCCTAACCAAATGAATTCCTTAGACATCACATGCCCAACAATTATAAACCCCGCATTTTAGTCTCGATATTGAAAATATCTTTTAATATCTAGTCGGGTAATTCAACAAGATTCCCGACATCCTGATCGAATGCTCATCGGAAACTTTAGTCGACGGCCGCACCCCCCGATACCGTCGACAAAGTGCACTAAGGCGGAACACCGCTGCCGCGAGCACCCGAACGGATGCTTTTGGCGACGGGGTTCTCCTACAGTCACTTGGTCGGGGCTATGGGGCGTGGCTATCTATTAAGTTTACTCGGCGAGTATCCGCGTACGCTACGTGATTGCGACGGACTTTTGATCACATCAAAATCCCTTGGCAACCGATAAAATGAGACTAAATTTCTAGATTTATAACAATCAAATTAGTTATCTCATAACTACTTGTGGATTCCAAATATTGTATCCCATCACATAATATCCGGACGATGTAAAACTTTTTGATCGATTCATTAAAGTCCCACAATTTCCCAACTGCTCAACACTTGAACACAGTTTTAGTAATACCCAGAATATGCCACAGTACCTATGCACCAGCAGTAGAAGGGAAAACCCAAGCCTCACTCATGTTGCCACGGAACTACGACAAACCCTAGGGTATGATCGCGGTTCCGCGATCCAAAAAGGTCGAGTTAGGGTTTCATTCTTCTAGAGGGTTCATAAGATTACTTGCATGTTTTTTCGAATACGTTAAAATTGGAAAAATGGGTTTTTGACATTCGATCGAACTTTTTAACTTCGCCAAGACAACATGCGAATAACCTGAAACAATGTTAAAAAATACGAATATGAAACACTCCGAATTGTTTATAGTGTAAGATTACATCACATGCAAAATTAGCAAAAACAAACAACGCCTGATACATCAAAACCAAGTCAGTGGAACACACCAAAATTTTCAGGGGAGGGGGCTCGGATTTGGCCGAGATGTGCTAGGTGGTGGCCGGCCAAATTTTTATGAAACCCCCTGAAATTTTCACAGTGTTCATGATATATCTCATACATCACTAAAAAAAATTTTGATAACTTTTAAAAAACGACAGAAACTTCATTTTTCTGTTTCAAGTTTCGGAGTATTTCGGTTTCGTAATCTTAACAAAATCCGTCAAAATTTCTAGTATGGCTCTGATACCACTGCAGGTCAGGCAGCCACCCCATCCAATGGGATCACCGTGGCACCAACAGGTCCCTCAGCAGCTACTTTTTACGCATGCCCTCTCGCGAGGACTACAACCCGCCGGAACACCTTCCGGTCTCTGGACACCCTGAGGGTAAGAGCCTATGCTTCGCCACACTGTCATACAGTGAAAACCCCCATAGGTCGACATCCAATGCCCAGTAGCTCTGATACCACTGCAGGGTTACGTAGCACGGCAGCAAGATTTCGGGAGGCATCACTCATGCCAAATTAAAATTTTGCCGTTCTAGCTAACCCTAACCCTAGAGTCGTAAACTAGAAATCGACGGAATATAAAAGCAAACACTTTGCAAATGAAAAGTGAGCAAGGAATACAACCTTTGTAGACCGGTCCATCATTTCATTAGCTCTGTGTAGTCGTCCCTTCGCTGCGATCGTGAACTCTGGACTCTAGAGAGGCTCCCTTGAAGAAATGAACATGCTTGCTTCGAAGACTTCGAGGCCGAAGACGATCTACGTCGAGGAGACACTAACCCAAGCTATCTCTTCACTAACTATGGAATTAGTGAAGCAAACACCCTTTACTAAATGGCAAGTAGTAGAGGATGATGAAGTAGGAAGTTTGCTCACATTAGAAATCATTTTCTCACAAGTTTTCATCACAAACTAAAGCCCTAGAAAACCCTTTTCTCTTTGAGCTCATGAAGAAGATGAAGAAATTATCAAGAGAGAATGAATTATTTTTGAGGTTAAAAATGCAACCAAGGGTTATGCATTTCATACTTAACCCTTCTAGAGAGTTAACCATGGCCATGGGTTAAAGAGTTGGGTTAAATAAATATCCTAAGCTAGACAAAAGAGTGGACAAAGTCAAATATGCTTATAAGGTTCTACAAGCTTTCAACAAATATCAACCATGATAAAATCCACAATTTTGAATAACTTAATGATAAATATAAAATCCTAATCTTAACCCTAGCATGGTTTAACCCTCAATAACACTAGTTGCATTTGTAACCTAGCATGATACATTTAACATATATCACATATACATCAATGTATCCAAAGTGAGAAAAGAAATCATATGTGAGCTAATACTTGTTAATGTAATGTAATATATCAAATATATTATTATACATTAGATTATCAAATCAACTCTTGATTTAATAATCCGGCTATATCACCTATAACCGACTAATATCATATGAATCAACTTATCGAATCAACACTTGATCCGATAACCGGGCTATATCATATATAACCGACCGATATCTCATATCGCGAGAATAGAATACGGTATCTCATATCGTATCAATCTCGGTCCCGCACATATCATATATGTGCTCCTACTCCATTTCGCTTGAGCCAGGAAACCCCTGTGTAGGACTCTAAAGACTCGTCAATACGCCGGCAGTAGGTGATGATCATATCAAACACCCACAAGCAGCAAGCAGTCTGCTAAATGTAACGGCCACCCGGGTATTGAGCGATCAGAAGATCAACAAGGAAGCCTGCTCACACTCCTACAAATCCAATCAGTAACATACCATATTGTCCGGTCTCTTCGTCTGATATGTCGCATATCTCGTCTAGGGGTGGCAAACGTCAGACCCCAGTAACTCGATAAGTCGTGTCGATATGAGGCTCATAACGGGTCGAGAAACTACTGATAACACTTACCAGTATATCTCTGAAGCAGCCTTGGCCAAGGACTTCCTGTTATAGCCAATCGAGCACAGCGCAACATCAACTCCCAATACCGGAAGAGACGAAACCCCTCCTATCACTCGTTGCCTCCATGTGACTCGGGACTGTACCCAAAATCCACCGTTTTGCACGTTCTCTTGAACATGTTAAGGTGGAAATCAATGCACAGTAGGAATCACACAAGACTCTATGATGATCTCGGGTCTATAGACTAACCTGTACCAGTGTCAACAGAGAACTGCCATCTAACGTTAGGTATAATACCATCTGGGAGTTCTCAGCGAGTCCGTTCAGTGTATCCTGTCTCCACTGAGAACCCGTATACTGTCTCTGATGCCAAACACCAATGGATATAGGATCATCCATCGCCCATCTATATGGTTCGAGAAGCTATACGCTAGTCTACCATGGTATATCGATGCCCTGTCTCGAAACACCCTCGACTAGGAACATTTGAAGGATGTACTTAGCGACTACACAGTCCCCACTAGTATGATCTGCATCACAATCCTGGTAGTCAAGTACTCATCCTAAGGGCTTTATCAATATGTAATATAGAGAAATCAAAGTACATGTTAAGATAAAGAGCAACCAGATAGCATACTATCATGTCGAGCAAGAAAGTCCTCCCTATATATGTCCAAGTATCCACTACAATATACATCGTATGTACAGTAATGGCCTCTAGGGCATACATATCACTAACACTTGTTTGGCCGTGGAACTGTGGTCAACTGTTGACATCAGCAACCAAAAATCCTCTGTGAGTATTTCAACCCTCTTCTCCACTCCTCTGAACTCCACTGAACTATTCTTTCTACAGCATTGTTTGCACAAACTCTCTTCCTCTCTCCAATAAAATTGTTTTTGTGCAGGATTCTTTGCGCCGCCGCCAAATAAATTTTTTGCAAGTGTTTTAGATTTTTGTTTGTTACTGTTTTGCATAAATAATACGGAATTTAAGGGGCTATAACACCAATTCAGATTGGGTGGGGATTTCATCACCCTTCCTAAGACCCCAAAAATCACTAAAAGCATACGCATTACCCTTGAGCTTAATAAAAAAATATCTAGACCCAGCCAACTAAGGACTGTCGTGCTCAATAGGACAGAGGAAGGTTGTAGGCATTCGATCGTTTATCTAAACTTGAATTTGTGGTGCCTAAGCTAGACAAGTGAGAAATGTAATTTTAAAAGGCCCGTCTCACGGTGATTCGTGAGCGGAACACTCCTTTCCTCATTTGTGCTTACCTGGCCACAATTGGCAGTGAAGAGATGATTTGAGGGTTATCTTACAACTTGTCATTTTGGAACAGTTAGGAGCAGTCTAGTGGATATTGAAGACCATAGCTCTAGGTATGATTGTGCATGTTTTGACTATGATTGTTTGAAGTTGTGCCATAAGTCCGTACATATTTTTGCTAAAACTCTTTATAAAAAATATTTTAAAAAAAACAACAAAACAAAAAATTTATAAAAACTTGCCCTTTGTCGCCAGAATTCTATTTCACCCACCTTTCATCTGCATTTCTCCATTGACGTTTTGTTACCCTCACCTTTTACGCTTTGACTATACTAAACTCGTTTAGTGTATGTCCGGTTGGACTCGGGACACTAGTGCCCGCCTAGTCCGCGTTACGTTAGTCGCTACCGACTACGCGATCGATTCCGACGTCGAAACTCCCTCCACGCCTCTTTCACCCTTACCTTTGCCGGCCAACTCCGACGTTGACCGAGATTCTGTTCACACTTCTTCACCTTCACCTTCTCCATCACCAAATTCTTCTTCTGAGATGTCAGGATTTCCTCCTAACATCCCTTTACCTCCCCCGAGACCGATTCCACCTCATCTGGGTGCGAATAACCCGCAACCACCTCCTGTTGTAGCGCCACAGCGAATAGCGCTCCAGGATCATTTCTATCCTACCCGCTCTGCACTCCCTACCTGTCTTTCACTTCCGCTGGCCAATGGGGATAATTTCAAGATTAAGCCCCACTTCATCAACATGTTTCCCAAATTTCACGGGATGGAATCCAAAAATGCCTACAACTTCATCAACAAATTCCAGAACGTCTGTACAATGATGAAGACAACCCAACTGTCCGACAATGCTATACGGCTATGAGTCATTCCTTTCACTCTGTGTGACCTTACTGAGAAGTGGTTGTATAGCACCGCATCGCATTCCATGACCAGTTGGGATGAGTTTGTAAAAGCGTTTCTTAAAAAGTTCTACCCGAATCACAAGATCGCGAGAATCCGAAACGAAATCAACCAATTTTCCCAGCTTCCTACCGATCCATTTTGGAAGTGCTTTGACCGATACAAAGTCCTGTAGGTGTCTGCTAGTGTGTAGGGTGCTGTGATATATATATTTTTATAAGTTTAGTTCTGTATAGAAATCTGGGACCAAATACATATTTTTCCGTTTTTCTAAACCTTCGCGACACGCGTGATACGTGAGTAGGTTTGGGGCTTTTGCGTATCGCGACGCGTTGGGGTAGTTTCAGGCGCGTGATCACACGTTTTAGCGTATCGCGCACACACGCGATTGGTTTGCGACACGGGTCTCTAGTTGGACCGTAATGTCGCGTTTCTGTGAAATTGAGCTTATGTGTGATATCTGTTATGTGATTCTAGGTTCGCAGGCCAGTGAGACGGACGCTGCGAAGAAGGGCAAGCAAGTTGTTGGATACACTTAGCGCGAGACACGGTGAGTAGATTTCACATCTACGGGGATATCGCCCGCATGGCGTTATGCGTCAGGGCTGATAGGACTTTATTATTATATGTTGCATGTACCCCATAGACTGTCATCGCATATTGCATTCCCTTCCACATATATATATATTTGCTTAGAACTGATAGAACACCACACTATTACTAACGGTTTATGTTGCACGGGCACTATTTGCATGCTACACACACACCGTTAGTAATTGCCATGCCACACTCATTGTAGAGCTGCCATGATTATATTGTTATAGTTTATCTTACATATGATTGGTGATGATTTCCTGGAAATTGGGAGCCGCATGACATCTTTAAAAACGGAAACTATTTTTAAAAGCGGTTTTCCCCTTATGCTCATACCATGGATTGATTTACATTGTACCTCGCATTGGATTTACTTATTGGTGTTGGATTTCATGCGATTTCTGGTTTTGAGGACCGTGGAAGTATTTAAGAAAGGATGCACTATTTTGAAAAACCCGGTACCTCGTGATATGATATTTTGGTGTGTCCACCACGCGTTTTCTCGGTGCTGAGACGTGTGCTTGAAACCCGATTCGAGGAGTGATGTTCCATTTGCGGGTTCGTGGTGGGCCCGGTATGGTTCCCCTCGGCGAGATGATCGATGGGTTTTGCCGATTGAGCCTGGAGGCGGGCGAGTACCTACCGGTGATTGGTTGGACCTGGCAGTTGTCCGGAGGATACTGACCAGAGTCGAGAGATGGATGCGGGATGATCCGTACTGCCGGGGCCGAGGGCCGATACCGCAGACGGACCCCGTGGGCCGATCCGGACTGACGGAGCCCGATATACGAGGATTTGCGTGTCGATGCTAGACACGAGTATTTTATGATATTTTGGATGCCGATGTTGGGCACTCGTGATTTCTCAGAGATATACAGGATTTGAGGGCCGATGGGTATGCCAGCGCCTGAGTGTATTTGGGATTTGGGTGCAGCCTGAAGCACCGATTATTGTTTTCCATGTTGACATATCCATGTAGATGTTATTTATCCCATGCTCAGTATTGATTACTATATACCTCATCCTGTAGCATTTACCTAATAGAGCTCTTGCATTACTATTGCATCCACTGTTTGTCATGCATTGACATCATCTACTGGCATTAGTAGAGCCGCGCTATAGGTGCATGCTCGCGATCACCTTTATATGTTATCTCTATTCACGAGTTGGCAACTCACCCCCGTTGTGCCACAGTATTTGCAGGTTGCCCTTGGGGGTAGTCACGGCTGGCTGTTTACCGCATCTTTTGGCACAGATACCATTGCTGAGGCGAGTTAGCCTTTTTGCTGTTAGGTGGGTTTTGTACGGTATCTGATATTCTTCAGTTGTATATTGATGTATCTAGTATTCTCCATCTACCTTTCTGTATTGACTTAGAGACAGTTGTGAGGACGATGTGTATGATTCCTACTCTGGTGTCGAGCTCGCATGTGAGCCGACTTTATTTTATGCAGTCTTATCTTGGTGATATTTGTCCTTGCTTTACTGTGTATTCTTCGTTACGGCGTCGTATATCATATTGTGATGCTTTATTCATTTCACTTGTTATTTCTGCTACACCTTTCTTTTACCCGACTTGCGGGACAAATGTTTTAAAAAGGAAATGTTGCCAAAATTATAAAAATTATAACTCTTGAACTAAAAAGGATTTCTACTAAATAAATGGAAGTTTCTCAGATATGTATGACTGTTTTTACAAAAATGTTTCAATCACTCTATATTTATTGGTTTTGATTTCTGGGTTCGGCTTACTTAGCCGCGTTACGCCTGTAGACTTTGCGTGGTTAAGTGCCGGTCACGAGTCGAAATTCTCGGGTCGTGACAAAGTTGGTATCAGAGCGTAGGTTTTACCTTCGGAGTGTAGGATGACCCTGGTATGATGGAGTAGGTAGCTGCAGCAGGGTAGCATAGCG
The DNA here is from genome assembly GCA_030015575.1 of Agapanthus africanus. NCBI lineage: Eukaryota > Viridiplantae > Streptophyta > Magnoliopsida > Asparagales > Amaryllidaceae > Agapanthus > Agapanthus africanus. The sequence continues at coordinate 212,757,549 of CM057350.1, read as the reverse complement.
TGTGTATGTTCCGCGGCATACTCACGACACGGTACTCCGCCTACGCGACCTTAGGACTTGTTGATTTAATTTCCTTCGTGAATACATGCATTCTTGCGATTCGATTTCCGTGTTCTTATCGAATCCAAATTTTCTTTCAGCCATTATGCCGCCTAAGACTACAAGGGCACAGAGAGCGGCCGCGAGGGCCGAGATTCGTGTTGACTCGTCCGAGACGAGGACTGATCCGGGCAGTGCACCCATTGTACCCGAGCAGATTGTTCCTCCTGTGACAGACCAGATCGCCACGCTAGGGGCTGGTATGCAGGAGATGCGCCAGACGGTGGGATCTAGCATGCAGGAGATGCGCCAGATGATAGGGTCGCTAGTTGAGACGCTTCGAGCCCAGCGACCAGAGGTAGCTCCACCTGTTCCAGCGACCGCGATGGTACCTACCGCACAGCCAGTTGCCCCTGTAGCCACGGAGGTGATCACAGTATCGTTATCAGAATTCATGAGGCTGAAGCCTCCGGTCTTCACAGGCACCGATACAGCCGAGGACCCACAGTCTTTCATCGACAGGATGGCCAGGATATGCCGTTCCCTCAGATGCGCAGATACGAGATGGGTCGAGTTCGCGAGCTTTTGCCTAGAAGGTCTTGCGCAGAAGTGGTGTGATTCAGTTGAGAAGGGCAGAGCAGCAGGTCTTCCTCCCATGACCTGGACGGAGTTCGTAACCATATTTCTAGCCCGTTTCCTTCCCCAGAGTGTTAGGGATGCCCGAGCACGCAGATTTGAGTCCTTGCGCCAGACGCCAGGGATGACAGTGGCAGAGTATGACGTGCTGTTTACAGAGCTGGCAGTCTACGCCCCATATTTAGTGGCTACCGAGGAGTTGCGAGTCAGGAGATTTGTTCGAGGCTTGCTTACACCACTGTTCCTCGCGATCAGCGCGCAGCACTACGAGACCTATGCAGCAGCTGTAGACGCAGCCCTAGTAGTGGAGGAGCACCTTGCTGAGACTTCGGTAGTTCCAGAGCCGAAGAGAGTTCGTACCAGTATTTCCGCACGGAGGCAGTCATTCAGACGCCGCGACAGGTATCGTTCTGGTACGAGGAGTAGCAGAGATTCGGGACGAGGCCGGTTGTTTAGTTCGTATCCCCAGGAAAGTCAGCAGTCGCCGCGGGGTTGCTTCAGATGTGGCAGCCTATTTCACCTCGTTCGAGATTGTCCAGAGACACACCGGAGGAAGGCGGCAGCACCGCATGTTACCTTACCACCTTCACCACCCCAGAGGGCGTTACCCGTTGTACCTACCATTGCTCCGCGCCAGACTCATGCACAGAGAGGTCGTGGGCGTGGAGGAGTTGCTCAGAGAGGGTGAGATGACCGAGGCAGAGAACAGTCAGTTACAAGTGGTGGACAGGCGCGGGTTTTTGCTTTGACACATCAGGACGCGCAGGCGTCCAATGCAGTGGTTTCAGGTATCCTTCCTGTATGTTCAGTTGATGCACACGTGCTGTTCGATCCCGGATCCACACACTCGTACGTATCCACACACTTTGTACCAAGTTTGGGTAGAGAGTCCGGCTTGCTTGATCAGCCGCTTGTGGTGACCACTCCTGTGGGAGAGTCGTTTGTTGCTAGGCACGTGTTCCGATCCTGTATCGTCTGTATTGGCGAGAGGGAGTGGCCTGTCGACTTGATCCTTCTGGAGATGTTGGACTTCGACGTTCTCTTAGGTATGGATTGGTTAGCCACGTGCTATGCTTCTGTGGACTGTCGTGAGAAGACAGTTAGATTTTGTTTTCCCTGTGAGTCGGTTTTTGTTGTGTTGGGGGACCATGGTGCCACCCCTCACAGTGTGATTTCTTCTTTTCGTGCTGGACAGCTTTTGAGGAAGGGATGCCAGGGATTTCTCGCCTATGTTTGCGATGCTCACGCTACAGAGGTTCCATTGGATCAAGTTCCGGTTGTTAGCGAGTTTCCTGATGTGTTCCCTGCCGAGATTCCGGGGTTACCGCCTGAGCGCGACATTTCTTTTTACATTGATTTGGTTCCTGGCTCGGGGCCTATTTCCATACCGCCTTATCGGATGGCCCCGGCGGAACTTAGAGAATTGAAGGGTCAGTTGTAAGATTTGCTGGACAAGGGACTCATTCGACCCAGTGTTTCTCCTTGGGGTGCTCCAGTCCTGTTCGTTAAGAAGAAAGATGGCAGTTTGCGTCTGTGTATCGACTACCGCCAGCTGAACAGGGTGACAGTGCGGAACAGGTATCCTTTGCCGCGTATCGACGATTTGTTCGACCAGCTTCAGGGGGCAGGGTAATTTTCGAGGATCGATTTGCGATCGGGCTATCATCAGCTGCGGGTTCGACAGGAGGACATTCCCAGGACAGCTTTCCGTACGCGCTACGGCCATTACGAGTTTTTGGTGATGTCGTTCGGACTCACCAATGCGCCAGCAGCCTTCATGGACTTGATGAACCGTATTTTCCGGCCATATTTGGATCTGTTCATCATAGTCTTCATTGACGATATCTTGGTGTATTCCCGGAGTAGTGAGGAGCACGAGCAGCACCTGCGGATTACCTTGCAGACCTTGAGGGAGCACCAGCTTTATGCGAAATTCTCCAAATGTGCTTATTGGCTGGACAGCGTGGACTTCTTGGGACATGTGATTTCACGAGACGGTATATGTGTAGACCCGAGGAAGATCGAGGCCGTTCAGCGTTGGCCCAGACCCACATCGGTGACGGAGATTCGCAGTTTTTTGGGGTTGGCCGGTTACTACAGACGTTTTGTGCAGGACTTCTCTCGTATTGCTACACCGTTGACCGGGTTGACCCGGAAGGGAGTTCCTTTCGATTGGACGGAGGAGTGCGAGCACAGTTTCCAGCAGTTACGGACTCGGCTGACGACGGCACCGGTGTTATCTTTACCTTCCGGATCAGGCAGGTTTGTGGTCTTTTGTGATGCCTCTCGAGTGGGGCTAGGGTGCGTTCTGATGCAGCATGACAGGGTGATCGCGTATGCCTCGCGACAATTGAAGAAACATGAGCAGAACTACCCCACTCACGATTTGGAGATGGCTGCAATGGTCTTCGCACTTAAGATCTGGCGGCATTACCTATACGGCGAGTCGTGCCAGATATTCACGGATCACAAAAGTCTGAAATACATATTCCAGCAGCGGGATCTGAACCTTCGACAGCGCCGATGGATGGAGTTAGTGAAGGATTACGACTGCGAGATCTTATATCACCCGGGCAAGGCAAATGTGGTGGCGGATGCTTTGAGTAGGAGGCCCGGGGGTAGGCTATCTTGTTTGAGCGCAGTACAGGAGCAGTCATCCGCGGATTGGCAGATATTATGCGACAGCCGGATACAGTTCGAGTTCACGCCGATTGGAGGACAGATAGCGCATGTCCGTGCACGCCCACAATTGATCGATCGTGTATGTGAGGCACAGCTCAGTGATGACCGATGTTCAGAGATCATAGCACAGATTGGACAGGGCAGATTTTCCGAGTTCGTGATCGATGATCAGGGGGTACTACGATTTGGAGCTCGACTATGCGTACCAGATGCTGAGGGACTGAGACGCGAGATTCTTGAGGAGGCACATCGATCGGTATACAGCGTCCATCCCGGTTCCACCAAGATGTATCATGATATGAGAGATGTTTACTTGTAGGACGGAATGAAGAGGGACATCGCAGATTTTGTGTCGAGATGCCTGACTTGTCAGCAAGTCAAGGCTGAGCACCAGAGGCCCGCGGGAGAGCTACAGCCGTTACCCATTCCGGAGTGGAAATGGGAACAGATTTCGATGGATTTCGTAGTGGGTCTACCCAGGACTAGTCGGGGGTATGACTCCATCTGGGTGATCGTGGATCGTTTGACGAAAGCGGCTCACTTCCTACCGGTGAAGACGACTTTCGGATTTACTCAGTATGCCCAGATCTACATTGACGAGATAGTACGACTACACGGAGTCCCGACATGTATTGTGTCCGACAGAGGCACCCAATTTACCAGTAGACTGTGGCAGAGGCTTCAGGAGGCTTTGGGCACTCGCTTGAGTTTCAGCACAGCTTTTCATCCGCAGACCGACGGACAGTCAGAGTGGACCATTCAGACTCTCGAGGACATGCTCAGAGCTTGTGTATTGTATTTCGGAGGTAGCTGGGATCATCATTTGCCCTTAGTAGAGTTCTCCTACAATAACAGCTACCAGGAGACCATTCAGATGGCACCATTTGAGGCTCTTTATGGGAGGAGATGCAGGTCGCCCACTTGTTGGACAGAGCTCAGTGAGAACAGTATCTTAGGGCCACAGATCGTTGAGGAGATGACAGCGAAGATCCAGTTGATTCGCGATAGGATGAGAGCAGCCCAGAGTAGGCAGAGATCTTATGCGGACCGTCAGCGACGCAGACTTGAGTTTTCTGTTGGTGATCATGTTTTCTTGAGGGTCTCCCCAATGAAAGGTGTGATGAGATTTGGAAAGAAGGGGAAGCTCAGTCCCAGGTATGTGGGGCCCTTCGAGATCCTCGAGCGTGTTGGTAAAGTAGCATACCGTTTAGCCCTTCCGCCCAGCTTTCCAGATGTGCATCCCGTATTTCATGTCTCGATGCTCCGTAGATATCTTCATGATCCTTCGCATGCGATTCAGCACCCGACGATCCAGCTTGAGCGCGACCTTTCCTATGCAGCATAGCCGGTGATGATCTTGGATCGACAAGTGAAGAAATTGAGATCGAAGGACATCCCATCAGTTAAGGTGCTTTGGCGTGGCCAGAACCGTGAGGAGGTCACTTGGGAGACCGAAAGCGAGATGATGAAGACGTATCCCCATCTTTTTGAAGGTACGTGTAGTTAGATTTTTGAAATTCGGGGACGAATTTCTTTAAGGGGGAGAGATTGTAACACCTTAGGATATGTTTAGTGAGTATTATATTTAAATTTTGGGTTTTTAACAAAAAGTTTACCAAATTGTGTTTTTAATATTTTTCCTAATTTAATAAATATTTTTCCAAAATTTTCCTAGGCTTGCACCCACATGTGCATGTAAACTAGGGTTTTTAAAATGAGTTATTACCATGATTAATAGCCATGGTGGGTTAATCTTGAGGATTAAGTCTTATGGGTTTTAAGTGGGTTTAATTAGTTAATTAAAAGTTTCTTTAATTTAAATTGTGTTTGGTGTTGACTTGTGAGAGAGAGGGAGTGGGCATCATGGCTCAAGCCATGCTTGCTATTAATGAAGAGAGAGAGAGAGGAGGGTTGACAATTGGACCTTGGGTGTTTCCTCTCATTTCTTTGCCTTTCTTTCAAGTCTCACACACACACACACACACTTACCTCAGCTCCAGAACCAGCAGCAACAGCAGCAAGCATAGCAGCAGCAACAGCAGCAGGCATTCAGCAGCAGCAACAGCACCAGTAGCAGCAGTTAGCAGCAGCAACAGCCTCTTCCCTTCATTTCTTCTGCTTCCTCCAGCTCCCTAGGGTTAAGTATGAGGTATAATTCCTAAACTTACTCCCTAGCTTGCTTAGTTAGTGTAGTTTTGCATCGGTTAATGGTTTTTAGTGCGTTTTAGTGTGATATGAGGTGTTTAGTGGGAACCTTGTGCCATTGTGGTGTGAATTGGTTTCAGTAGGTTGTTGGTGGGTTATGGAGACCATATTAACCTAGTTTGACCCCGATTGCACTAAAATACCACCAGTTTCCAAATTGATGCAATTTATCGTATTTGTGCAAAATTAAGGTTTTCTGGAACTGCTTTTGACCCGATGAGTTCTGAATGAAATTGAGGATACTGCAGTGTAGTGGAGATGTGTTGATACCCCAGATTTAACCCGACCCCCTAATTCACCCCTTTGGCCGCCAATTTCTTCATTCTGGCCGCCAATTGCGGCCAGATGGGTAGGGTTTGGGGTAGGGTTTGGTCCTGTAGGTGTCTGCTAGTGTGTAGGGTGCTGTGATATATATATTTTTGTAAGTTTAGATCTGTATAGAAATCTGGGACCAAATACCTATTTTGCCGTTTTTCTAAACCTTCGCGACACGCGTGATACGTGAGTAGGTTTGGGGCTTTTGCGTATCGCGACGCGTCGGGGTAGTTTCAGGCGTGTGATCACACGTTTTAGCGTATCGCGCACACGTGCGATTGGTTTGCGACACGGGTCTCTAGTTGGACCGTAATGTCGCGTTTCTGTGAAATTGAGCTTATGTGTGATATCTGTTATGTGATTCTAGGTTCGCAGGCCAGTGAGACGGACGCTGCGAAGAAGGGCAAGCAAGTTGTTGGATACACTTAGCGCGAGACACGGTGAGTAGATTTCACATCTACGGGGATATCGCCCGCATGGCGTTATGCGTCAGGGCTGACAGGACTTTATTATTATATGTTGCATGTACCCCATAGACTGTCATCGCATATTGCATTCCCTACCACATATATATATATTTGCTTAGAACTGATAGAACACCGCACTATTACTAACGGTTTATGTTGCACGGGCACTATTTGCATGCTACACACACACCGTTAGTAATTGCCATGCCACACTCATTGTAGAGCTGCCATGATTATATTGTTATAGTTTATCTTACATATGATTGGTGATAATTTCCTGGAAATTGGGAGCCGCATGACATCTTTAAAAACGGAAACTATTTTTAAAAGTGGTTTTCCCCTTATGCTCATACCATGGATTGATTTACATTGTACCTCGCATTGGATTTACTTATTGGTGTTGGATTTCATGCGATTTCTGGTTTTGAGGACCTGTTCATTTCAGATTTTTGCATTTTCATACCGCCCAATTTTTATCACATTGCATATCGGTAGATACTCTTGAGCCGTGTTTGCTAGTCAATTGCAGGATACAGGTTCTCGGTTCTAAAAACGGTGAAATTCATGGAAAACACGACAAAATCCTGGTTCCTGCCAAACCACTGAGGAAACACGGTCTCCGCTCTTCATCCGTATGTTGCCAGATACTAGTTTAGGAAGACAAAATGGCAAATCAATGTCGTTTTCATGCATAAGGCTCAATGGCAGAACAAGATCTAAGAAATCTACGCGGAGCTCGAGGCAATCATGACAAAAACATTCACAAAAAGTCCACCTTTCCCTCAACAGAAATTCTGGAAGAAATGTGGAAAGATTATCAGAAAATACATGTACCAGACAAGAGGGGACATCAAACCAGGGGAGCACAAGAAAAGAGAGGAGCCAACTCCTCTATTAGGCCGCGGAACCGCGGCCTAAGCATGCTTAGGCCACGGATCCGCGGCCGTATGGTGGCGGCAGGTGGCCAATATTTGAGGGTGTTTTGGTCTTTTTGTTTGTGTTCTGGTGGTTGCCCTAGGTTTTCATTTTTCAGCCTATAAATAGCCCAGAACTTTATGAAGGAAGGGGTCCATAATCTTGTATTCTTTTTCTAGGTTTTAGAATACATGTTCTTCTTCTTCTCATCTCTTCTCCATTAAAACTTGTAGTGAGCTTTGTGAGTGAAGAATGGTGAATAAAGAAGTTCATTTTATTTTCATGCTTATCTTGTTCTTTCTATAATTGTTGTAATTTTCATTTGTTAACTAGTTGTTGTTATTTCGTGTTGTTTCTTTCTTCTCTCTTTTTCTTTATCCTTAAAACGACTATGATGCTTACGCTCGATCCTCGCCAAGGTGAGGTCGCAAATAGCTAGTTGTTATCTTCTAATCTCTTTCTTTCTATCTTCCTCTTTTGTTTTGTTTTATTTTTCCGTATCATGATGTGTGAGTAGTTTCATACTTGTTAGGGTAGGATAAGGGAAGTTTGAGAGAAGGAAATCTCTCTCACTCTTTCCTTGCCCAACAGCTTAATTCGACTCCCGTTAATTGAACCACAATCCGCTCCTTACGGCACCCTATCCTACATGATAGCGGTGATTCTGTAGTGAGACCGGCTGTGGTTGAATTAACCGGAGGTTATGGCTAAGAGCCAAGAACGGACGGACAAGCACCAAAAGGAAGAACTTATGCGTTGGAAAGCCTAGCTTATACTCGCAAGTTCCTTCCTAGTCGTGCTAATCCCCGTTGTTGCCGATTACCGTAACACCGATATTAAGAGGGGCAACGAAAGATGTGGAGACTCCTAACTCAAACTAACCTAATCCTAACCCTAACAAGCTCTCTTTACATATCATTTTACCGCTTAACTAATCACAACAAAATCTGAAAAACTGGACTTAACTCGTTAAAGCACATAGAAAAAGACTCCCATCTCCCTGCGGACGACCCGTACTCAACCGGCTAGCTACGTGCGAAACCGTCTTGATTGCGGTATTTAACTAAAACTTGAATACGCAGAATCGCTAACAATCAAATGGCGCCGTTGCCGGGGAGACGGTAGTTTATTTCCTTGTGTAATTTCGGGTTAACTTGTGAATATAACCGAAAAACAAAACAAAAAAATATACATTGTAAAAAAACCATCTTGTTATTTTTGATTAGCTTTTGTGCAAGTGTGCAGGAAAATACGGAGTTCAAGTTCAGTGCCAAAGACGTGGGAAGATAGACCCACATTTCGCGGCTACACCACGACGGATAAAAACGAAGCAAACGGTCTACTGTAAAAATCTGGAGCAGATACAGTAAGCAAGTCAAAATTCAGCATATCCAGACAAGCAGAGAACACCCAACAGAGCACCTACACAAAAATTGAAGGCCCATATCACTGTTCCTGCCGCGGAACCGCGGCATAAGGAGGCTTAGGCCGCGGAACCGCGGCCACTTGGTGCCCTCTGCATCTCAAATTTTCTGTAAGTGTTCCCTGCTTCTTCCCCACTCCTCTGGACTCCAATAAATTGTGTTTTCTGCAGATTTCTTTGCGCAAACTCTTCTCCCCCTTCCAATAAACTGTTCTTGTGCAGGATTCTTTGCGCCGCAAATAAAAATTGTTTGCAGTTGATTTGTTACCGCTTTGCATTCTTTAATACGGACTTAAGGGGCTTGAAACCAATCCAGATTGGGTGGGGATTTCATCACCCTTCCCAGGACCCCAAAAATCACAAAAGCATATGCATTTTCCATTGCAAATTAAAAAAAATACTAGACTTCAGCCCTAAGGACTTCGCGCTCATTAGGAGAAGATAAACCGTGTTTAGAACCTCGCTTAACGGTATATTGTTTACGGGATGTCTAGGAAAGTGTTAACGGCGCAACCGCCAAAAGAGAAAGGGTTATTTAATTAAGGAACTTCACGAAAGCGTTGGACAACCTCCCCTTATCTCTGCACTTACCTGGCCTCGTGATCAGTGTATTTTTAAGCCCGTTTCTCGACACTGTTTAACTTCGACAATCAAGTTCAGGAGCAGGTCTAGTAGACCTAGGTGACCCTAGATCTAGGTGTGATTGTGCATATCTTGTTTGTGATTACTTAAGCCGTATATCCGTACATATTTCTGTAAATCTCTATCTAAAAAAAAAAAAGAAAAAATCAAAAACTTTTATAAAAACTTGCCCTTTGTCGCCAAATCCATTTTTCACCCACCACCTATCACCTTTCTCCATTGACGTTTTCTTACCCTCACCTTCTCCGCTTTGACTATACTAAACTCGTTTAGTGTATGTCCGCTTGGACTCGGGACACTAGCGCCCGTCTAGTCCGCGTTACGTTAGTCGCTACCGACTACGCGATCGACTCCGAAGTCGATACTCCGTCCACTCCTCTTTCACCCCTTCCTTTACCGGCCAACTCCGACGTTGACCGGAATTCTGTTCATACATCTTCACCTTCACCTTCACCAACCTCTTCTTCCGCGATGTCGGGATTTAATCCGAACATCTCTTTGACCACCCCTGGATTGGCTCCACCTCCTACGGAGACCAATATCCCACCACCACCGCCTGTTGTAGCGCCGCAGCGAATCGCGCTCCAGGATCGTTTCTATCCCACCCGTTCTGCACTTCCCACCTGCCTTTCTCTTCCTCTGGCCAATGGGGACAACTTTGAAATTAAGCCCCACTTCATCAACATGCTTCCACGTTTTCATGGGCTTGAATCTGAAGATGCCTATATCTTCATCAACAAATTTCAAAATGTCTGTGCCATGATGAAAACCACCCAGCTGTCGGACGATGCTATACGTCTACGGGTCATTCCGTTCACTCTATGCGATCTTGCTGAAAAATGGCTGTATAGCACCGCTTCCCACTCAATCACCAGCTGGGACGAGTTTGTTAAAGCGTTTCTAAAGAAATTTTATCCGAATCATAAAACCGCAAGGATTCGAAATGAAATCAACCAATTCTCTCAGCTTCCTTCTGAACCCTTCTGGAAGTGCTTTGACCGATACAAAGACCTTCTTGTTCAGTGTCCCCACCACGGTATAGAGAAATGGCAACTCTGCCAAACCTTATACGAGGGCCTGAACCCAGCAACGAAGCAGTTGTTGGAAACCATCTGTCAGGGCCACTTCCTATCCAAATCTGACGAGGAAGCGTGGCAATTCTTTGACGACCTTGCGGAGCAAACGCTACAATGGGAGAGCACCAGACCGACTTCTTCTTCTTCTACCTCCACTTCTACCAGTCAGTCTAGGGTAGGAATCTACCAACTTGATGTCTCTATTGCGATGAAAGCTGAAATGGCTGCAATAACAAGAAAGCTTGAAGCGATAGAGAGCAAATTTTCTGCTCCTGCCCCTGTTCTCCCCCTTCGTACCATCTGCGCTTGTTGTTCCGATCCTTCCCACTTGACCGAAGAGTGTCCTTACAATCCACCCTCGCAAGGACAGGATCAGGTTAATGCTGCATTCCAGCAAAGACCGAGGAATGATCCATACTCTTCCACCTACAATCCCGGTTGGAGGAAAACCCCAATTTCTCCTGGAATCAGAATCAGAATCAATTCCAAGGCAACAATTTCCAAAGGGGCCCTCCACCGCAACAACAAACTCAACATCAATATCAGCAGCCCTTCCAACCCCAACCTTTCCAAAATCAGACGAACAACTTTGCACCCAACAATTCTTTTCCACCAAACAACTTTGTTCCGTCAAACAACGGTAAGGTTTCCTCGCTCGAGCGAAGTCTCGAGGCGTTCGTTAAACAATCGACTTAGTCCACCGCCAACATCCAGTCTTCCATTCAATCCTTAGTACAACACACTGCCGCACACGGTCAAAGCATCAAGACGATCGAGGCCCAGATGGCACAGCTGAACGCGGCCTTAAGCGAGCGAGAGAAGGGGAAGCTCCCGTCCCAGCCACTCCCAAATCCCGGTCACCCACATAATGCACATGTTGCTCTTGAACAACAGAACCATAATGTGAGTGCCGTGACCACATTGAGATCGGGAAGGATGCTGCAAAACAACATTGGCAAATGGATCAACGATGACACCCCGGCCGCTTCTTCTTCTTCTTCTTCTTCTTCTTCTTCTTCTTCTTCTTCTTCGTCTTCTGAGCCTATTCTCCGTTCTTCACAAGGCTCTCCTTCCTCTTCTTCTGCTCTGAACGGACCCACTTCTCACTCCACGAAAACACCTGTTCTGGGATCCGTTCCAACTCCACAATCTCCTCCTCCAGCATTAGACTCAACCAATTTTCAAAATGTTCCATTTCCAAACCGGTTGAGGTCTAACAAACAAAATCCATAAATGGAGAACATTCTGGAGTTATTTAAGCAGGTTAACATTAACATTCCTCTTTTAGATGCTGTCCAACAAGTCCCATCCTACGCGAAAATCTTAAAGGACTTGTGCATGAAAAAGAGGAAGTCTCAGGTACCCAAGAAAGTTTTCTTGGCTAGTGCTGTGAGTGATGCCCTTACCCAATCCTTACCACAAAAACGGAAGGACCCTGGCTGTCCTACGATTTCAATTACCATTGGGGATAAGAACATCAACCGCGCACTATTAGATCTTGGTGCCAGTGTTAACCTGCTTCCGTATTCAGTATACGAGCAATTAGGCGTCGGAGAGCTGAAATCCATGCACTGCACTCTCCAAATGGCCGACCGATCGATCACCCATCCTAGGGGTGAGCTAGAGGATGTGTTAATAAAAGTCGGGGACTTCATATTCCCCGTTGACTTCATTGTATTAGATACACAACCTGTAGCTAACCCCCGGAATCAAATTCCGGTGATACTCGGTCGCCCATTTCTCGCAACCTCAAATGCTGTGATCAATTGTCGCAATGGTTCGATGAACCTCTCTTTTGGAAATATGACGATTGAACTCAACATTTTTAGGTTGGGGAATCAGCCCGCCGAACCTAATGCTCATATACTGGACGTCTGCTCGATCCAGGAGATCACCCCAGAAGAGTGTGAATTCGAGGAGTTTCTGTTTGATCACGATAATCTTGACGCCACTAGTGCGTTTCTCTTCGAACCTGCTGCTGTTTCTGCGCCCGACAACGACTACGAGTGTTTCACGTTCTCGAACGATCTTAGCCGCGCACAACCCGAGTTTGAATCCTTCGACTTTCCAGATGAGTTACCTGAACCATCCAACTCGGTTACCTACACTCGTTTTGAACCTTTGCTGGAGTCCTTTGAGTTCGAGACCTTTGCACCAATCTTGCCTTCAATCGTTTCACCTCCAACGCTCGAACTCAAGCCTTTGCCGTCTCACCTTAAGTACGCTTACTTAGGTGAGAATGAGACCCTTCCTGTCATCATCTCGGCTTCTCTAGCTCCAGAGCAAGAGAAAGCTCTTCTCGCGGTCTTGCACAGCAACAGGCAAGCTTTTGGCTGGTCCATGGCGGACATCAAGGGGATTAGTCCCCTGATCGTTGAGCATCACATTCATCTGATGGATGATGCCAAGCCAGCCCGGGATCCACAAAGACGTCTCAATCCAGTCATGAAAGAGGCTGTGAAGAAGGAGATCGTAAAATGTCTTGATAGTGGTATCATTTACCCTATCTCTGATAGCCAGTGGGTTAGCCCCATTCATGTTGTCCCCAAGAAGTCGGGCATCACGGTCATCACTAACGAGGCGAACGAGTTAATCCCTACTCGCACCCAAACTGGGTGGCGAGTTTGCATTGATTACAGAAAACTCAACGCCGCAACGCGGAAAGACCACTTTCCGCTACCTTTCATTGACCAAATTCTTGAACGATTGGCCGGACATGAGTACTACTGCTTTCTTGATGGCTACTCCGGCTATAATCAAATTCCCATCGCCGAAAAAGACCAGGACAAGACCACTTTCACTTGTCCTTTCAGCACGTTTGCATATCGTCGCATGCCCTTTGGGTTATGCAATGCGCCCGCTACCTTCCAGCGGTGTATGATGGGAATTTTCTCAGACATGGTGGAAAAATTTCTGGAGATTTTCATGGATGATTTCTCCATCTTCGGCGATTCCTTCAACGAGTGTTTGCTGCATCTTGACGCTGTCCTTACCCGATGTAAGGACAAGAATCTCACTTTGAACTGGGAGAAATGCCACTTCATGGTGCGCGAAGGTATTGTCTTAGGACATATCATCTCGCAAAATGGCATAGAGGTTGACAAAGCAAAGATTGAGGTCATGTCCAATCTGCCTCCTCCCCGATGCGTCAGAGATATCCGAGCCTTCCTTGGCCATGCCGGTTTCTATATGCGGTTCATCAAGGACTTTAACAAGATTGCTAGACCCTTGACTCTTTTGCTGGCGAAGGACACGCCATTTGACTTCAACTCGAGCTGTGTGACTGCATTCGAGTCATTGAAAAGCTCACTCACTTCTGCTCCCGTTCTTTCTTCACCTGACTGGACGCACCCATTCGAGATTATGTGCGATGCATCCGACTTTGCCATTGGTGCTGTCCTTGGACAACACATCAACAAGATGCCGCACGTAATCTATTACGCGAGCCGAACCCTGAACGATGCCCAACTCAACTATACAACAACTGAGAAAGAATTCTTAGCTGTTGTATTTGCCTTAGAAAAGTTCAGGCCCTACCTCATCGGCTCTCCAGTCATTGTCTACACTGACCATTCTGCTCTGTGCCATCTTTTTGCGAAGAAAGATGCAAAATCTCGGTTAATACGTTGGATCCTCTTGCTTCAAGAGTTTGACCTTGTCATTAAGGACAAACGAGGATGTGAAAACGTAGTTGCCGACCATCTCTCACGACTTCCTTCTTCGCCTTCGCTTCCAATTCCGATCAACGACGTTTTCCCGGATGAACAGCTCTTGACAGTATCTTGCGAACCCTGGTTCGCAGATATTGTGAACTATTTGGCCACAGGATTACTACTGACTGAATGGTCAAGTCAGGACAGACTTCGCTTCTTATCCCAAGTAAAACACTTCTACTGGGACGAACCCTATCTGTTCAACTACTGTCCCGACCAGATTATTCGTCGGTGTGTCCCTGACGAGGAATTCAAGAGTGTGCTGTCGTTTTGCCACGATCAAGCGTGTGGCGGGCATTTTGGGCCCAGAAAGACAGCTGAGAAGATCTTGCAATGTGGTTTCTACTGGCCACAACTCTTCAAAGACGCTCATGACTATTGCAAGACTTGCTCCCGGTGCCAACACATGGGCCGGATATCCCGGAGGAACGAGATGCCGCTCCAACCAATCTTGGTTGTGGAGATTTTCGATGTTTGGGGGATCGATTTCATGGGGCCGTTTCCCAGCTCTTTTGGGAACTTGTACATCCTTCTCGCTGTTGATTACGTCTCTAAATGGGTCGAGGCTGTGCCCAGCCGAACTAACGACAACAAGGTTGTTGTTAGGTTCCTTAAAGAAAACATTTTCTCCCGGTTTGGGTACCCCCGAGCGATCATTAGCGACAATGGAAGTCATTTCTGCAATAAAACTTTCGAAGCCTTGATGCGGAAATACTCCATTAATCATAAGCTCTCTACGCCCTACCACCCCCAAACCTGCGGGCAGGCCGAAATTTCAAATCGGCAAATCAAGCAGATACTGGAGAAGACGGTTTCCAAGAACCGTAAGGATTGGTCGCTGAAACTCACTGATGCCCTTTGGGCATTTCGAACCGCTTATAAGACCGACTTTGGCATGTCTCCCTATCGGCTTGTGTACGGAAAAGCCTGCCACCTACCTGTCGAAATAGAGCATCGCGCATTTTGGGCGATAAAGGAGCTGAATCTGTCTCTCGAGGATGCGGGTAGCCATCGGAAGCTGCAGTTGAACGAACTGAGCGAGCTTAGGGATGAGGCTTACGATAACGCGATTGTTGTTAAGAACCGAACGAAGGTGTTTCACGATAAACACCTTTTGCGCAAAACCTTCATACCTGGTCAGCAGGTACTGCTTTACGACACCCGACTTCACTTCCATCCAGGAAAGCTCAGATCTCGCTGGAAAGGGCCGTATTTTGTGCGGAATGTATATCCGCAAGGCGCTGTGGATTTGGAAAATCCAAAGGACGGTTCACTTTTCAAAGTAAACGGACACCGATGCAAACCGTGTCTTA
The DNA here is from genome assembly GCA_030015575.1 of Agapanthus africanus. Taxonomy (NCBI): domain Eukaryota; kingdom Viridiplantae; phylum Streptophyta; class Magnoliopsida; order Asparagales; family Amaryllidaceae; genus Agapanthus; species Agapanthus africanus. The sequence goes on along the minus strand of CM057350.1, from coordinate 212,742,123 downwards.
GCGCCGAACCAACAGAGGAGCTCCTGTTCTTACAGGAGCCGGTTTACCCTGCCTGATCTTCCTCTGCCTACCTCCAAACTTCGGTTATCCAGCCAAGAACAGTGGACACTGTTCCAAATAAGTTTGGGGGTATGTATAAACCATTTTGTATATATTTGTGTATATTCTTTTTCTTTTCCTTAAAAACAAAAACAAATAAAAATTTGTGTATCGCTAACCGACAATTTTGACCCTACAAATGATCTCTTCATGCAACGACAGTGAGGACACTGTCCAGTTTAAGTTTGGGGGTACACTCGGTACGCATTTCTTACCTTCGCATTCATATGTATATTCTGCATATGCATATTAAAATCCATAAAAATCTGAAAATTTTCTAAAAACATAAAAACTTTTCTGTCAAGTTAGCTTGTGGAAGAACTCTGATTCAACATTTCGACGGTTTTTGTTTGAAAAAATAGGAATAACTAAATCTTATGTTTAGATTCTGAAAACCTGAAAGATAACTCTCCTTTGAAGTTAACTATAGCTGATATACGTCTTTACATCACACTACACGTGTTGTGAGTTTTTGGAAATTAAATGACAAGTCTTTTATGTTTAAAAACTTTTAAACAGATAAATGATTTTCTGAGGATCAAATAGGTTTGTTCTGAAATAAGTAATATCAAGAATAGTTTATGAAGTAAAGCGAATATGAAGGAATATTATTGATGCCGTAATTGGAACGAAGTCTGATAAATAACCCATCTGAAACTTGATTGGAATGATTACACACCGAACCCACTAAACACGTCTTTTATCCAAAAAAATAATTGAACTGCCGGTTATGTCTCCGTTCGTATTAAATCATCTGATTTTCACGCCAAACTGTCTTTTGTTTTTGGACCTAGGTAACTTGAGTAATTAAGTCCGGTGGGGTGTTTCTACACCTAATGCCCTAAAACCAACTGGTTTGGGTGCATTGGCCCAAAGCTCGCTAAGAAGCCTAGAAAGTCCAGATTAAAACAAAGTCAAGCAAGTGTTCTCTCCGAGTTAAAATTCCTAACGGTTCTTTATGTGAGAATAATCTTGATAAAAGACAGGCTTTTATAAAAAAAATTAACGGAGATATGAAGGTTTTACTCTATGATAAAGACTATTGCACGTTCACAGAGGTGTGTATAAAATGAAAACAAGAAAAAGGTGGAGTGAAAAATACGACTTAGTTTCCTGTTAAGGAAGATAGAAATTCTGAAGTTGAAACCTTACTGGAAAACGAAACTTGAAAAATGCTTAACTCTCTATAAAACTTATGTGATCCTTTTAAAATTGTTATCTGGGCTTTATTGTGCGACATGATGACTTTAATCGATCCTTCTGGAACTTAACGACACTATTTGCACTGCACGTTAAGACATATAAAATCTGTAGTTAAATAAGAAGCGAGGTGTGAAAAATAAAGGTTCGATGGTCTAGACTTAGGATTATAGAATTGTTATTTTCTGAAACAAAACTTTAGGGTTTGAATCTTAGTTATTTTACAAAACCAACTTGACCGGATTTTGTGGCTAGTATCCGCTGAAAACCCTCAGGAGACAACACTCCTCCTGCTAGGGACACCTAGAGGTTTAACGGCTTGTTGCACATGCTCAGTGCAACCGTGTTCCCTGCGAAAGTGAGGTTAGGAAATTTTTTGTGAATAAATTGGCTTTGCTCGGGACGAGCAAATAATAAGTTTGGGGATATTTGTTCATATCAGATTTTTGCATTTTCATACCGCCCAATTTTTATCACATTGCATATCGGTAGATACTCTTGAGCCGTGTTTGCTAGTCAATTGCAGGATACAGGTTCTCGGTTCTAAAAACGGTGAAATTCATGGAAAACACGAAAAAATCCGGGTTCCTGCCAAACCACTGAGGAAACACGGTCTCCGCTCTTCATCCGTATGTTGCCAGATACCAGTTTAGGAAGACAAAATGGCAAATCAATGTCGTTTTCATGCACAAGGCTCAATGGCAGCACAAGATCCAAGAAATCTACGCGGAGCTCGAGGCAATCATGACAAAAACATCCACAAAAAGTCCACCTTTCCCTCAACAGAAATTCTGGAAGAAATGTGGAAAGATTATCAGAAAATACATGTACCAGACAAGAGGGGACATCAAACCAGGGGAGCACAAGAAAAGAGAGGAGCCAACTCCTCTATTAGGCCGCGGAACCGCGGCCTAAGCATGCTTAGGCCGCGGATCCACGGCCGTATGGTGGCGGCAGGTGGCCAATATTTGAGGGTGTTTTGGTCTTTTTGTTTGTGTTCTGGTGGTTGCCCTAGGTTTTCATTTTTCAGCCTATAAATAGCCCAGAACTTTGTGAAGGAAGGGGTCCATAATCTTGTATTCTTTTTCTAGGTTTTAGAATACATGTTCTTCTTCTTCTCATCTCTTCTCCATTAAAACTTGTAGTGAGCTTTGTGAGTGAAGAATGGTGAATAAAGAAGTTCATTTTATTTTCATGCTTATCTTGTTCTTTCTATAATTGTTGTAATTTTCATTTGTTAACTAGTTGTTGTTATTTCGTGTTGTTTCTTTCTTCTCTCTTTTTCTTTATCCTTAAAACGACTATGATGCTTACGCTCGATCCTCGCCAAGGTGAGGTCGCAAATAGCTAGTTGTTATCTTCTAATCTCTTTCTTTCTATCTTCCTCTTTTGTTTTGTTTTATTTTTCCGTATCATGATGTGTGAGTAGTTTCATACTTGTTAGGGTAGGATAAGGGAAGTTTGAGAGAAGGAAATCTCTCTCACTCTTTCCTTGCCCAACAGCTTAATTCGACTCCCGTTAATTGAACCACAATCCGCTCCTTACGGCACTCTATCCTACATGATAGCGGTGATTCCGTAGTGAGACCGGTTGTGGTTGAATTAACCGGAGGTTATGGCTAAGAGCCAAGAACGGACGGACAAACACCAAAAGGAAGAACTTATGCGTTGGAAAGCCTAGCTTATACTCGCAAGTTCCTTCCTAGTCGTGCTAATCCCCGTTGTTGCCGATTACCGTAACACCGATATTAAGAGGGGCAACGAAAGATGTGGAGACTCCTAACTCAAACTAACCTAATCCTAACCCTAACAAGCTCTCTTTACATATCATTTTACCGCTTAACTAATCACAACAAAATCTGAAAAACTGGACTTAACTCGTTAAAGCACATAGAAAAAGACTCCCATCTCCCTGCGGACGACCCGTACTCAACCGGCTAGCTACGTGCGAAACCGTCTTGATTGCGGTATTTAACTAAAACTTGAACACGCAGAATCGCTAACAATCAGGACCGTGGAAGTATTTAAGAAAAGATGCACTATTTTGAAAAACCCGGTACCTCGTGATATGATATTTTGGTGTGTCCACCACGCGTTTTCTCGGTGCTGAGACGTGTGCTTGAAACCCGATTCGAGGAGTGATGTTCCGTTTGCGGGTTCGTGATGGGCCCGAAATGGTTCCCCTCGGCGAGATGATCGATGGGTTTTGCCGATTGAGCCTGGAGGCGGGCGAGTACCTACCGGTGATTGGTTGGACCTGGCAGTTGTCCGGAGGATACTGACCAGAGTCGAGAGATGGATGCGGGATGATCCGTACTGCCGGGGCCGAGGGCCGATACCGCAGACGGACCCCGTGGGCCGATCCGGACTGACGGAGCCCGATATACGGGGATTTGCGTGTCGATGCTGGACAAGAGTATTTTATGATATTTTGGGTGCCGATGTTGGGCACTCGTGATTTCTCAGAGATATACAGGATTTGAGGGCCGATGGGTGTGCCGGCGCCTGAGTGTATTTGGGATTTGGGTGCAGCCTGAGGCACCGATTATTGTTTTCCATGTTAACATATCCATGTAGAAGTTATTTATCCCATGCTCAGTATTGATTACTATATACCTCATCCTGTAGCATTTACCTGATAGAGCTCTTGTATTACTATTGCATCCACTGTTTGTCATGCATTGACATCATCTGCTGGCATTAGTAGAGCCGCGCTATAGGTGCATGCTCGCGATCACCTTTATATGTTATCTCTATTCACGAGTTGGCAACTAACCCCCGTTGTGCCACAGTATTTGCAGGTTGCCCTTGGGAGTAGTCACGGCTGGCTGTTTACCGCATCTTTTGGCACAGATACCATTGCTGAGGCGAGTTAGCCTTTTTTCTGTTAGGTGGGTTTTGTACGGTATCTGTTATCCTTCAGTTGTATATTGATGTATCTAGTATTCTCCATCTACCTTTCTGTATTGACTTAGAGACAGTTGTGTGGACGATGTGTATGATTCCTACTCTGGTGTCGAGCTCGCATGTGAGCCGACTTTATTTTATGCTGTCTTATCTTGGTGATATTTGTCATTGCTTTACTGTGTATTCTTCGCTACGGCGTCGTATATCATATTGTGATGCTTTATTCATTTCACTTGTTATTTCTGCTACACCTTTCTTTTACCCGACTTGCGGGACAAATGTTTTAAAAAGGAAATGTTGCCAAAATTATAAAAATTATAACTCTTGAACTAAAAAGGATTTCTACTAAATAAATGGAAGTTTCTCAGATATGTATGACTGTTTTTACAAAAATGTTTCAATCACTCTATATTTATTAGTTTTGATTTCTGGGTTCGGCTTACTTAGCCGCGTTACGCCTGTAGACGTTGCGTGGTTAAGTGCCGGTCACGAGTCGAAATTCTCGGGTCGTGACAAGAGGCCTCCTCCTCCTCAACAACAAACCCAGCAACAAACTCAACATCAATATCAGCAGCCCTTCCAACCCCAACCTTTCCAAAATTCGACGAACAATTTTGCACCCAACAATTCTTTTCCTCAAAACAACTTTGTTCTGTCAAACAACGATAAGATTTCCACGCTAGAACAAATTCTGGAGGCATTTGTAAAGCAATCGACTCAATCCACCGCTAACATCCAGTCTTCCATTCAGTCTTTGGTGCAACACATGCTGCACACGGGCAAAGCATCAAGAACATCAAAGCCCAAATTACACAACTGAATGCGGCTTTAAGCGAGCGAGAGAAAGGGAAGCTTCCATCTCAATCACTCCCAAATCCTCGTCACCCACATAATGTACATGTTGCTCTTGAACAACAGAACCATAATGTGAGTGCCATGACTACATTGAGATATGGAGGATGCTGCACAACAACGTTGGCAAAGATGATGACACCCCGGCCACTTCTTCTTCGTCTTCTTCCTCTTCTTCGTCTTCTGAGCATGTTCTCCATTCTTCAAAAGGCTCTTCTTCTTCCGTTGCTCCGAAAGGACCTACATCTCACTCCACAAAAACTCCAGTTCTGGTATCCGTTCCAACTCTACAATCTCCTCCACAAGTATTGGACTCAACCATTTCCAAAACGTTCCATTTCTAAACCGGTTGAGGTCCAATAAACAAAATCCACAAATGGAGAAGATTCTGGAGTTAGTTAAGCTGGTTAACATTAACAATCCCCTTTTGGATGCAGTCCAAAAAGTCCCTTCCTAGGCAAAAATCTTGAAGGACTTGTGCACAAAAAAGAGGAAATCTCGGGTACCCAAGAAGGTTTTCTTAGCTAGTGCTTTGAGTGATGCTCTTACCCAAACTTTACCCCAAAAACGGAAGGACCCTAGCTATCCTACGATTTCAATAACCATTGCGGATAAGAACATCAACCGTGCAGTTTTGGATCTTAGTGCCGGTGTTAACCTGCTTCCGTACTCTGTATATGAGCAACTAGGTATAGCATAGATGAAACCCACATACTGTACTCTCCAGATGGCCGACCGATCTATCACCCATTGTAGGGGTGAGCTAGAGGATATGTTAATAAAGGTTGGGGACTTCATATTCCCCGTTGACTTCGTTGTCTTAGACACACAACCTGCAGCTAACCCCCGGAATCAAATTCCGGTGATTCTCGGTCGTCCATTCCTTGCAACCTCAAATGCTGTGATCAATTATCGAAATGGTTCGATGAACCTATCTTTTGGAAACATGACAATTGATCTCAACATTTTTAGGTTGGGGAATCAGCCCTCTAAACCTAATGCTCATATACTAGACATTTGTTCGATCCAGGAGATCACCCCAGAGGACTGTGAATTCGAGGAGTTTTTGTTCGATCACAGCAATATTGATGCCACTAGTGCGTTCCTCTTTGAACCTGCTGCTGCTTCTGCTCCCGACAATGATTACGAGTGTTTCACTTTTTCGAACAATCTTGGCCAGTCGCCAGCCGAGTTTGAATCTTTTGAATTTCCGGATGCGTTAGCTGAACCATCCAACTCGGTCGCTTACACTCATTTTGATCCTCTGCTGGAATCCTTTGAGTTCGAGACATTTTCACCGATCTTGCCTTCAATCGTTTCACCTCCAACGCTCGAACTCAAGTTGTTGCCGTCTCACCTCAAGTACGCTTACTTAGGTGAGAATGAGACCCTCCTGTCATCATCTCGGCTTCTCTAGCTCCAGAGCAGGAGAGAGCCCTTCTAACGGTCTTGCACAGCAATCGGCAAGCTTTTAGCTGGACAACGACGGACATTAAGGGGATTAGTCTCCTGATCGTTGAACATCGCATTCATATGATGGATGATGCCAAACCAGTCAGGGATCCACAAAGGAGACTCAATCCAGTAATGAAGGAGGCTGTGAAAAAAGAGATCGTCAAGTGTCTGGATAGTGGTATCTTTTACCCTATCTCTGATAGCCAGTGGGTCAGCCCCATTCACGTTGTCCCCAAGAAGTCGGGCATAACGGTCATCACCAATGAGGCGAACGAGTTAATCCCTACTCGCACCCAGACTGGGTGGCGAGTATGCATTGATTATAGAAAACTCAACGCCGCAACACGGAAGGACCACTTTCCGCAACAATTCATTGACCAAATGCTAGAACGATTGGCTGGACACGAGTACTACTGCTTTCTAGATGGCTACTCCGGCTATAACCAAATTCCCATCGCCGAAAAAGACCAGGACTGTTGGGGTAAAAATTTACACCCCGGTTGACCGAGTCAAAGTCAAGGTCAACCCCCAAGCTAGGTGGGCCCAAGCCCAGGTCAAGCGGGCCCATGCCCAAGTCGAGCCCGCGGCCAGCCTCCCCATGCCAACAACGAAATCATGTCATAAATAATTTTTATGTAATTTTTTATGCATGAATGTAAACAAAATGGGTATAAAGCCAAATTCTTGTAAGCCCATGGCTTATGTGCAAAAAGAAATGGCACATGAGCCATGAGATGGGCAAAATGCCATTTTGTAAAGCCCAAGGGGCTATATGTAAATATGTAAGCCTATAAAAGGCAACATGATGATGAATAAAGCAAGACTTTTCATTCCCTAAAAAAAAAACCTAGGGTTTATGCCTCCACTCTCTCTTTTTCAAGTCCATCCTCTTCTTTTTCATTTTCCAAATAAATCAAGAGCTTAGCTCTCCTTTTTTTTTAAAAAAAAACTAAAAAAAGGTTTTACCATAAACCCATCTCCCAAAACTCCATCAAGAGAAGAAAAATGGTCTCTTTTTTTATCATCCAAGATCAAGATCTTGGAGTTTCAAGAGAACCCATTTTGGGTTTTTTCTCAAAGGAGAAAGGAGAAAATCTTTTGGAGTTCAACTCCACAAATAAAATTCTTTTGGAGTTCAACTCCACAAATAAAATGCTCTTGGAGTTTAACTCCACTACAGAAAATCTTTTGGAGTTCAACTCCACAAATAAAATTCTTTTGGAGTTCAACTCCAAAAATAAAATTCTTTTGGAGTTTAACTCCACTGCAGAAATTCTTTTGGAGTTTAACTCCACAGTAAAAATCTTTTTTTTGGGAGTTTAACTCTACATTATAAATTTTTTAGCCATATAAAATTATTTTGGAGTTGAACTCCACGTTAAAAAAAAATGTGGTGACGGGTCACATGCAAAGCATGTAACGGGGTCACATGCTAAGCATGTGACGGGTCACATGCTAAAGCAGCCCCATCATATGTTTAACATGTGACGTGGGTCACATACAAAGCATGTGACAGGCGTCACATGCTAAGCATGTGACGGGTCACATGCTGAGCATGTGACGGCTTTCTCACATGCTGAGCATGTGACGGGTCACATGCTGAGCATGTGACGGGTCACATGCTGAGCATGTGACTCCCCCTTAGCACATGAGGGGTCACATGCTAACATGTGACCCTCCATTTCACATGCTAGCATGTGACCCCCCTCATATGAGCAGTCACATGCTAACATGTGACCCCACTTTTTTAAAAAAAACAAAATTCTCTTTTGTTCTTTTCTTCTTTCTTCCTCCTTTTTTTATTTAAAATAAAAATAAATAAATATTAAATAAATAAAAATAAATTATAAATAATATTTAAAAATTAAAAAAACATAATTATTTTCTTTTCTTCTTTTCTTTATTTAATCCTTTTTTTATTTAAAAAAATATATAAAATAAATAAAATTAAATTATAAATAATATTTTAAAATTAAACAAAAATAATAATAAATTAAAAAAAAATTCTCCAAATATTTATTTACTTATTTATTTCTGTTTTTATATATAGAAAAAATATATATATATATATGTATATATCTCTTTTTACAAGTGGAACAAAACAAAAAAAAATACACACGCACCAACGCACTGCATATTGAGTTCGCATGACCTGTTTAACCTGTCAATCGGAGGTTCCTTCGCTCCAAATGCGAGGGGTAATTAACGGCAGCTTAGTTCGCGGCTGCCAGAGATTCGGATCACCACAATCAATAAACCCCGGCCTACCGTAGGCAGGGGGAATCTGTACTGCGCCCGACCAGCGCGTGCGTATTCCCATCTCAATGGGGTGACGAAAAACACCCTACAGATTCTGGCACGCCCGGTGTGACCTATCTCTCCTCTCATATTTCGGGTTAAATATAAATGCAAACTCAATCAACATATACATTGATTGCCTGTACTGAATTCATGTTTCTATTTGCAGGGGGTTAACAATTTTAAATTTCCATCTTCGAACGCAGGTCGGTATTTGAACGGCTTTCCTTGGCCCCAGCTGGTGGCAAGGCCATCAACACCGACAAAGTAATAAGGCATCTCATGCAAGCTCCAGCGGTACCCCCGACAACTGCTCGATCAGGTATCTTCTCTAAGCTCCTCGTCACATGACCTCTACGTCATTAAACTGGAAACAGATGACCTCTACGTCGTTAAACTGGAAACATATGATCTCTACGTCGTTAAACTGGAAACAGATGACCTCCAAGTCTTTAAACTGGAAACAGATGACCTCCAAGTCGTTAAACTGGAAACAGATGACCTCCAAGTCGTTAAACTGGAAACAGAGGACCACCACGTCGTTAAACTGGGAATCATCGACCTCTAAGTCGTTAAACTGGGAATGTACAAAATATATATATGTGTGTGTAAATAAACAAAAAAATGTGTAAATAAAAGAAAAATAAAGAAAAGCCGAAATGATGGGGCAACTGCGAATAAAAGACGAAATGATAGGGCAATCGCGATCTTCGCGATAAGAAAAGCTGAAATGATTGAGCAATCGCGGTAAAACAAAAAAAAAAAAAACAAAGGCGAATGATGAGTCGCTCCTGGTACCATATTCCAGTGCAGCGATGCAGACGCCGACAAAAATTCTAATTTCCAAAATTCTCCCGGCCCTACGGTTAGTCCCCAAATTGACTACCGTATACAATCCACGGGCTCAAATAATTCCCATCATACCTATGCCCTACCGCAATCACCAGTTACGCGACTGGTCTCCGCCTTTGGAATTATGCTCCATTGAGAAGACCCACTCATATGTCCTCACGATGCATGAGGAGAACAAACCTTCATGGGATCCTTACAACTCGCAAAGGAAAAACACACTTGGGTGTCCTCACGACTCCTAAGGAGAAAATGCACCTACGGGATCCTTACGACTCGTAGGGAGAAAATGCTTTTATGGGACCTTCACGGCCCATAAAATTGAGAAGTCTTAGGTGAGAGGGATCTAAACCTGTCTCCTAAGCCATCGCTCCCCAATCCCCAAGTGGCGAAGGATGAGTCGCTCCTGGTACCATATTCCAGTGCAGCGATGCAGACGCCAGCCAAATTCCAAATCCAAATCCCCAAGTGGCGAATGATGAGTCGCTCCTGGTACCATATTCCAGTGTAGCGATCCAGACGCCAACAAAGTCCTGAAATTTTTATGGCCCTACGGTCTGGATAATACATCCTGCAAAACCGTATACAATCCACGGGCATAAAACAATCCCAATCTCTCCCGAGTCCTACCGGTGAGACCACATTCAAAGTCCCACCAAAAATAATAAAAAAAAAAGAAAAAAAAAGGTATGTCCACAAGCAAAATGTGCACGGATGAAAACCCGAAAGGGCTCCGTGAGTAAAAAAAGCAGGACTGCCGGCGAGTTTGTGAAAAGCCGAAAGGGCGCAAACTCGTGAAAAAGAGATGAAATGCACTCGTAAAGTCCTCTCGACTTTGTGAGGAGAAAATTCCCGCGTGAGATCCCTACGACTCACAAAGGAGCCACACACTTAGGAGTCCTCACAACTCCTAGGGAGAAAATACACCTACGGGATCCTTACGACCCGTAGGGAGAAAATGCTTTTATGGGACCCTCACGGCCCATAAAATTGAAAAGCCTTAAGTGATAGGGATCTAAACCTGTCTCCTAAGCCACCAATTCCCAAATCCTTCTGGGGAAAATGATGAGTTGCTCCTGGCATTATTCCAGTGCAGCAATGCAAATGCCAAACAAAAACCAATTCCCAAAGCCTCCCGGGACAAATGATGAGTTGCTCCTGGCATTATTCTAGTGCAGTAATGCAGATGCCAAACAAAAACCCCAATTCCCAAATCCTCTCGGGGCAAATGATGAGTTGCTCCTGGCGTTATTCCAGTGCAGCAATGCAGATGCCAAACAAAAACCCCAATTCTCAAATCCTCTCGGGGCAAATGATGATTCGCTCCTGGTACCATATTCCAGTGTAGCGATGCTGATGTCAACTCAAATCAAACAAATCAAACCGACAATCTCTGCGGCGGAATCATGCTTCGTACCAGAATATACCCCGAGTCGAAATCATGCTTTGCCTCAGGCGTATCTGCCTTCCATGTCGGAATTATGCTTCGACTCGGAATCAAACAGCAACACTCCGTGCCGGGGAAAAGTCGATCAGCGACACTCCGCGCCGGGGAAAAGTCAACCCGACACTCCGCGCCGGGGAAAAGTCCATCAGCGACACTCCGTGCCGGGGAAAAGTCAACCCGACACTCCGCGCCGAGGGAAAGTCGATCAGCGACACTCCGTGCCAGGGAAAAGTCAACCAGCAACACTCCGCGCTGGGGAAAAGTCCATAAGCGACACTCCGTGCCAGGGAAAAGTCAACCCGACACTCCACGCCGGGGAAAAGTCCATCAGCGACACTCCGTGCCGGGGAAAAGTCAACCCGACACTCCGCGCCGGGGAAAAGTCCATCAGCGACACTCCGCGCCGGGGAAAAGTCACAGCGACACTCCGCACCGGGGAAAAGTCGATCAGCGACACTCCGTGCCGGGGAAAAGTCAACCAGCGACACTCCGCGCCGGGGAAAAGTCCATCAGCGACACTCCATGCCGGGAAAAGTCAACCCGACACTCCGCGCCGGGAAAAAGTCGATCAGCGACACTCCGTGCCGGGGAAAAGTCAACCACCGACACTCCGCGCCGGGGAAAAGTCGATCAGCGACACTCCGTGCAGGGGAAAAGTCAACCCGACACTCCGCGCCGAGGAAAAGTCGATCAGCGACACTCCGTGCCGGGGAAAAATCAACCCGACACTCCGCGCCGGGGAAAAGTCGATCAGCGACACTCCGTGCCGGGGAAAAGTCAACCCGACACTCCGCGCCGGGGAAAAGTCGATCAGCAACACTCCGCATCAGGGAAACGTCAACTAGCCGATACCCCGCCTCGGGGAAACGTCAAGCAGACACTCCGTGCCGGGGGCACATCGACAACAGACACTCCGTCGTGGGGGCACGTCAACCAGCGACACTCTGCATCGGGGAAACGTCCAACACAGACACTCCGCATCAGGGAAACGTCCAACAGCGACACTCCGTGCCGGGGACACGTCTACCAAATCGCTCCGGATCAGAGTGTCGACCGTCCATATCGCAAAAAGGGCAGTGCAGGCTTCCTACAAAGCAGGAACCGGATCGCTCCGGACAAGGAAAAGGTCTACCACGGACACTCTGTCTCGGAGAAGCGTCAAGCGTCGACCGTCCACGTCGTAAAAAGGGCAGTGCATCCCAAAAAGTGGGAACCAAAGCAAGTCGCCTCCACATGAAAGAAGATCAATCAATTTCATGCACACGACCCACATGTGCAGTGTGCATTTATTGATGGGGGCAATTTGTTGGGGTAAAAATTTACACCCCGGTTGACCGAGTCAAAGTCAAGGTTAACCCCCAAGCTAGGTAGGCCCAAGCCCAGGTCAAGCAGGCCCATGACCAAGTCGAGCCTGCGGCCAGCCTCCCCATGCCAACAACGAAATCATGCCATAAATAATTTTTATGTAATTTTTTATGCATGAATGTAAACAAAATGGGCATAAAGCCAAATTCTTGTAAGCCCATGGCTTATGTAGAAAAAGAAATGGCACATGAGCCATGAGATGGGCAAAATGCTATTTTGTAAAGCCCAAGGGGCTATATGTAAATACGTAAGCCTATAAAAAGCAACATGATGATGAATAAAGCAAGACTTTTCATTCCCTCAAAAAAAAAAACTAAGGTTTGTGCCTCCACTCTCTCTTTCTCAAGTTCTTCCTCTTCCTTTTTATTTTCCAAATAAATCAAGAGCTTAGCTCTCTTTTTTTTAAAAAAAAAAACTAAAAAAAGGTTTTACCATAAACCCATCTCCCAAAACTCCATCAAGAGAAGAAAAAGGGTCTCTTTTTTTATCATCCAAGATCTAGATCTTGGAGTTTCAAGAGAACCCATTTTGGGTTTCTTCTCAAAGGAGAAAAGAGAAAATCTTTTGAAGTTCAACTCCACAAATAAAATTGTTTTGGAGTTCAACTCCACAAATAAAATCCTCTTGGAGTTTAACTCCACTACAGAAATTCTTTTGGAGTTCAACTCCTCAAATAAAATTCTTTTGGAGTTCAACTCCACAAATAAAATTCTTTTGGAGTTTAACTCCACTGCAGAAATTCTTTTAGAGTTTAACACCACAGTAAAAATCTTTTTTGGGGGAGTTTAACTCCACATTATAATTTTTTTAGCCATATAAAATTCTTTTGGAGTTGAACTCCACATTAAAAAAAAAATTTGTGGTGACGGGCGTCACATGCAAAGCATGTGACGGGGTCACATGCAAAGCATGTGACGGGGTCACATGCAAAGCATGTGACGGGGTCACATGCTAAGCATGTGACGGGTCACATGCTAAAGCAGCCCCATCACATGTTTAACATGTGACGTGGGTCACATGCTAAACATGTGACGTGGGTCACATGCTAAGCATGTGACGGGGGTCACATGCAAAGAATGTGACGGGTCACATGCTAAGCATGCGATGGCCTTCTCACATGCTGAGCATGTGACTCCCCCTTAGCATGTGAGGGGTCACATGCTAGCATGTGACCCCCCTTCACATGAGGGGTCACATGCTAACATGTGACCCTCCATGTCACATGCTAACATGTGAGCATATGACCCCCCTCATATGAGGTGTCACATGCTAACATGTGACCCCACTTTTTAAAAAAACAAAATTCTCTTTTCTTCTTTTCTTCTTTCTTCCTCCTTTTTTTTTATTTAAAATAAAAATAAATAAATATTAAATAAATAAAAATAAATTATAAATAATATTTAAAAATTAAAAAAAAACATAATTATTTTCTTTTCTTTTTTTTTTATTTAATCCCTTTTTTATTTAAAAAAATATAAAATAAATAAAATTAAATTATAAATAATATTTTAAAATTAAACAAAAATAATAATAAATTAAAAAAAAATTCTCCAAATATTTATTTACTTATTTATTTTTGTTTTTAAATATAGAAAAAAAATATATATATATATATATATATGTATATATCTCTTTTTACAAGTGGAACAAAACAAAAAAAATACACACGCACTAACGCACTGCATATTGAGTTCGCATGACCAGTTTAACCCGTCAATCGGAGGTTCCTTCGCTCCAAATGCGAGGGGTAATTAACGGCAGCTTAGTTCGCGGCTGCCGGAGATTCAGATCCCCACAATCAATAAACCCCGGCCTACCATAGGCAGGGGGAATCTGTACTGTGCCCGACAAGCGCGCGCGTATTCCCATCTCAATGGGGTGACGAAAAACACTCTACTAGGACAAAACCATGTTCACCTGTCCTTTCGGCACGTTTACATATCGCCGCATGCCTTTCAGGTTATGCAATGCGCCCGCTACCTTCCAGGGGTGTATGATGGGAATCTTCTCAGACATGGTGGAGAAATTTTTGGAGATATTCATGGATGATTTCTCCATCCTCAGTGATTCCTTTAATGAGTGTTTGCTGCATCTCGACGCTGTCCTAACCCGTTGTAAGGGTAAAAACCTCATTTTGAACTGGGAGAAGTGCCACTTCATGGTACGCGAAGGTATTGTCTTAGGACATATCATTTCGCAAAATGGCAATGAGGTAGACAAAGCGAAGGTTGAAGTCATTTCCAATCTCCCTCCTCCCAGATGCATTAGAGACATCCGAGCTTTCCTTGGCCACGTCAGTTTTTATAGACGGTTTATCAAGGACTTTAGCAAGATTGATAGACCCTTGACTCTTCTGCTGGCCAAGGACACCACATTCGACTTCTACTCGAGCTGTGTGACTGCATTCGAATCACTAAAAAGCTCACTCACTTCTGCTCCCGTTCTTTCTTCTCCTGAATGGACGTATCCCTTTGAGATTATGTGCGATGTATCTGACTTTGCTATTTGTGCGGCCCTTGGACAGCACATTGATAAAATACCGCACGTGATCTACTATGCTAGCCGGACCCTGAATGATGCCCAACTAAATTACACAACAACAGAGAAGAAATTCTTGGCTGTTTTGTTTGCATTAGAAAAATTCAGGCCTTACTTGATCGGCTCTCCAGTCATCGTCTACACAGACCATTCAGCTCTATGACATCTTTTTGCAAAGAAGGACGCAAAATCTCGGCTGATACGTTGGATCCTCTTAGTTCAAGAGTTTGATCTTGTCATCAAGGACAAAAGAAGATGTGAAAAAGTAGTAGCCGACAATCTTTCACGACTTCCTTCTTTGTCGACGCTGCCACTTCCAATAAATGACATTTTTCCGGATGAACAGCTCTTGGCAGTATCGTGCGAACCCTGGTTCGCAGATATTGTGAACTATTTCACAACAGGATTACTACCGAACGAATGGTCAAGTCAGGATAGACTTCGATTCTTATACTAAGTAAAACACTTTTATTGGGACGAACCCTATCTATTCAAGTACTGTCCCGGCCAGATTATTCGTCGGTGTGTTCCTGATAATGAGTTCAAGAGTGTGCTGTCGTTTTGCCACGATCAAGCGTGTGGCGGGCAATTTGGCCCAAGAATGACATCCGAGAAGATCTTGCACTGTGGCTTCTACTGGCCACAACTCTTCAAAGATGCCCATGATTACTGCAAGACTTGCTCCCGGTGCCAACACTTGGGCCGGATATCTAAGAGAAACAAGATGCCGCTCCAACCAATCTTAGTTGTCGAGATTTTTGATGTTTGGAGAATTGATTTCATGGGGCCATTTCCCGGCTCTTTTGGGAACCTGTATATTCTTCTGGTTGTTGATTATGTCTCTAAATGGGTCGAGGCGATGCCAAGACGGACTAACGACAACAAGGTTGTCGGTAGATTCCTTAAGGAAAACATCTTTTCCCGGTTTGGGCACCCCCGTGCGATCATTAGTGACAATGGAACGCATTTCTGTAATAGGACTTTCGAGGCTTTGATGCGGAAATACTCCATTAATCATAAGCTATCCATGCCCTACCACCCCCAAACATATGGGCAAGACGAAGTGTCTAATCGGAAATTCAAACAGATTTTGGAGAAAACGGTTTCCAAGAACCGTAAGGATTGGTCATTGAAACTCACTGATGCCTTTTGGGTATTTCGAACTGCTTATAAGACTGATCTTGGCATGTCTTCTTATCGGCTTGTTTACGGAAATGCTTGCCACCTTCCAGTAGAAATTGAGCATCGCGCATTTTGGACGATCAAGGAGCTGAATCTATCTCTAGAAGATGCGGGCAGCCATCGGAAGCTGCAAATCAACGAGCTGAATGAGTTTCGGGATGAAGCTTACGAAAACGCGGTTGTCGTTATGAACCGAACGAAGGTGTTTCATAATAAACACCTTATGCGCAAAACTTTCACACCTGGTCAACAGGTATTTCTTTACGACACCCGACTACATTTCCATCCCGGGAAGCTTAGATCTTGCTGGAAAGGACCATTTCTTGTGCGGAATGTATATCTGCATGGTGCGGTGGATTTGGAAAATCCAGAGGACGGTTCACTATTCAAAGTGAACGGACACAGGTTAAAACCGTTCCTCACCGTAGACCCATCGGAGGAGCTCCTGATATTGCAGGAGCCGGTTTACATTGACCGATTTTCCTCCGCTTACCACCAAACTTCGGTTATCCAGCCGTAAACAGTGGAAACACTGTTTCAAATAAGTTTGGGGGTATGTTTATTCCATATTTTTTTTAATTTCCCACTTGTAATAATTTGTGAAATATTATAATAAAATAAATAAAACAATAAATTACAATAAAAAATTTAAAAAGGGGGGTGTTTTTGTAAATATTCAGACCATAAAAGAAAATAAAATAAAATAATATATAAAAAAAATATTAAAAAACAAAAAAAAATCTTTTTAATTATTCCTTTTGGGGGAAAATGTACAAATAACCAAGAGCCCTTATAAATACCTCCTAGACCGCTATCTGCATTTACAGAACCCTAATTTTCACCCTCAGAAAAACCCTTGCCGCCGCTGAAGAGTGCACAGAGAGATCTCCCTACCCCACCGCGCTTCCGCCGCCGAAGCCGCTTCCTACCGCGCAACCGCCGCCTTCTTACCTCTTCGTCCTCTGAAATTTTCAGAGGAGGTTTGCGTATCTGAACTCCACTCTGTAAAATTTTTAGCATTCTGCACTTTAATCCCATGGCCCCTACACTTCAGTTTGAAAGGGATTTCTTCCACTTGTTTGCACATGATTTGTACGGTAATTATTTCGGTGACGAGATCCGAAAGCGCAGATGGAATTTTTTGTTATTTAACCATCCAAACGCATTCGCGCTTTCGGATCTTATTGCACGTTTCTATGATAGTATAGAGGAGGGTTGTTTGGCACAACATGGGTACCTTAGATTACTGTGGGGGGATCGAGAAATTTTAATCGATAGGGACTTCATTCATGAAGTTACTTTAATACCACGAATCCCCGTCCTTGACCAACCCCTCCGTTTTGAGGACTACCTACCATTAATGGGAGACGACTGTTCTAGGGAGCCTAGGAAAGGCATTCAGGCTCGCACGCTTTATGCGAATGTTTTAACAGTGTGCCATTAGGCATAAAACAATATTTTTAGAAGTTCGCACAACACAACATTTTTTACACCATCCCTATACATAGTGCACACATTGATGACTCGAAACCCTAGCTACGACATGTGCACTGTGTTACTTCACTCGATTGCCGCCGGCAAGAGGGCTGCCAATTATCCATGCCCGATGTTGGTGACACAACTGTGTAGCCATTTCCTTCCTGTTGAGGAATTTGAATTTTACATGCATGGTGGGTTCCCATTCGATCCCTTCTTGAGGGTGTCTCCACATCCTACACACGACTTCACGCATTATGGTCGCGCACCGAGCCGTCCGAGGATGTGATAGCTAAGACACCCAGCTCGAACTCCACAGCGAATGATGAAGAGCTAAACCCCACCGCGCAAGCGCGCTTGATACGACGAACCCATATGGGGGTAGAACGAGCGATAGGGATGCTGAGAACTTTCATCAACGACTGACGAGTCTGGAACAGGGAATGTCCACCCTACTGGGCAGAGAGGAATGAGCACGATCGAAGGGACGAGGGATAGATAGGGGTGAAGCAGGGACTAGTGAGGCCACGTCTAGACGACGCCGCAGGGAGCAGTGAGGACACTGCTGTAAATAAGTTTGGGGGTGCAGGTTGATTGTAAATAGTTATCTTTACATTGCATCTGCACGTTTTTTTTAATCTTTGTAAATATTTGTTTTTCTTTGCATATTTAATTCCGTACTGCATCGCATCTTTATAAAAAAATTAAAAAATTAAAAAATTAAAAAAAATGAAAATTTCAATATTGGCCATATTTGACTCAAGTTCAACATGACGGGTGACTAGTTAGAAAAAACTAGATCCTAAACATAGTAAATTAAAAACCCTAAAAATAACCTTTCTTGAAGTATAAAGGTAGAAAATATACGTCCTTACAGTTTATTTAAAAATAAGCAAATTTTGAGTTTAGTTCTTGTTGGGCTTAGTCGAAATGAGGGAAGAGTATTGAAATCTCTATTTGAAGTGTAAGTCTGAACAATAATTCTAAACCTTAAGTCCAAATTCTGAAAATAGATACTCTATAAATCGCACATATATGCACCTTGAAACTTGGGATAGTAAAGAATACCTAGAAATACTCTTGCCTGAAAGCAAGCCTAGTATGAAAGAAAAAACGGCATTTAAAACTAACCATCAAAAGAGCATCTCTGAAAAATATATCCGGTCTTGAAATAAAAAAAAGAAAAAAAAAGAAAAAAAAAGGGGAATAAAATACAAGACCTGGAAACTGCTATTTACACTTTAAGCTCATACATTCAGTAATCGGATGTTAGTGCCTCAAGAATCATTAATAGTCGCATGAAAGATGTATGAGCAAAACCGTCCATCATTAATGAAAAGAAGTAGTACTAGGTATTAAGGCAAGGGTGTTATAGCTTGAATTGAATTTCCAAGTGTAAGGGTGATAAATACACACACGTAAGAGTTTATGATCGGAGTTTGGAGGAGAGCTAGGAATGACAAATAGGGCTTATATCTTCAGTAGAGATGATAAAAATTCCGGATTTGAGATGATGTTTTAGAAGGAAAACTCAAGAAATGCTGAAAGCTTTATAAACCGACAAAACGTATATGATCTTAAGTTGAATGAAAAGGAAGTGTGAAAAATACGGGTTGATGATTTCTAAGTTAAGGATGATAGAGTTTCTTGCTAGAATGCTAAATTGTAAAATTAGAGTCGACGGCTAATTTGATCGGATTTTGTGGGTAGTATCCGCAGAAAACCCTCATGAGACAACACTCCTCCTCTAGGGTAACCTAGAGGTTTAACGGCTTGTTGCACGAGCTCAGTGCAATCGCGTTCCCTGCGAAAGTGAGGTCAGGATTTGTTTTTTGTGAATAAAATGGTTTTGCCCGAGACGAGCAAAAGATAAGTTTGGGGGTATTTGTTAATATCAGATTTTTGTATTTTTATACCGCCTATTCTTAATCACATTGTATATAGGTAGGTACTCTTGATCTGTGTTTGCTAAATAATTGCAGGTTACAGGTTCTCAGCTCTAAGCAGTGAAACTCATGAAAAAGCGCAACAAATTCAGGACTTCTGCCAACCACAGATAAATACGGGTCTCCGCTCACTATCCATATGATGCCGCATACCAGTTCAAGGGAAAAAATAGCAAATCATTTGTCATTTCATGCACAAAGCACATGGGCAGCATAAGATCCAAGACTTCAACGCGGAGCTCAAGAAATCAAGGCAAAAAGTCCACATCATTTCACCTTTTTGGACTGCTAAAAATCTGGAAGAAAAATGAAGTGCTTCTGAGAAACCAAGTGTACCAAACAGAAGAAAACAACAACATGGAGAACCCAAGAAAAAATGAGCCAACAATTCCACCAAATGGCCGTGGAACCGCGGCCAATATGCCACTTAGGCCGCGGAATCGCGGCCGAGTCAGCTCAGTACTGACTCGGTTTTTTAGGTTAGTTTTGTAACTTCATTTTGGGCTAGATTGTATCCCTAGGGTTTCAGTTTCCTGCATATAAATAGCCCAGTGCAAATCCAAGTGAAGTGTGCTTTTCTTTGTATTAGATTTTGTAGTTCTTATACCTCTTTTCATCTTTCTCTATTAAAACTTGTAGTGAGCTTTATGAATGATGAATAAAAAAAGAGTTCCTTTCTTTAACATACTTGTCTTGTTATTGTGTTTAATTATTTGCTTGTAATTTTCATTTGCTAATCTAGTTGTTGTTATTTGTTGTTTGCTTTCTTTCTTTCTCTATTTTTCTTTATCCTTACAACAATGATGCTTAATTATGATCCTTGCCAAAGTGTGGTCTCAAATAGCTAGTTGTGATTTCCTATCCCCTTTCTTTCTATCTTCCTCTTTTGTTTTATTTTCTTTTTCTTGTTAATGGGTGAGTAGTTTCTCACTTGTTAGGGTAGGATAAGGAAAGTTTGAGAGAAGAAAATCTCTCTCACTCTTTTCTTGCCCAACATCTTAATTCGGACTCTCGTTAATTGAACCACAATCCACTCCCTACGGCACCCTATCCTATATGATAGCGGTGATTCCTTAGCGAGATCGGTTGTGGTTGAATTAACCGGAGGTTAAGGCTAAGAGCCAAGAACGGACGGACAAAGACCAAAAGGATGAAACTGTAGGGTTCCTAGGCACCCTAGTGAGGTCTCTAAAGGCATCGAACATGCCAATATAAAATTTTACGGGTGCCGAGAGACCCGACTACGGATCGTTTGCTAGAAAACTAGGCGAAAAAGCTAATTAGTTAACACTTAACTATGAGAATACGGATATACAACCTTTGTAGATCCGGTGCTCCACCTCCATAGCTCCGCAACGAAGTCGTCTCCGCTGTCCAAAAGGAATCCGGGCTCTAGAGTCGGCTTCGTCGGAGAAAAAGCGAGCTAGGTCGTCGATGTCCATGCCGAAGATGATCTACGTCGAGGCATCGCTAAATCAAGCTCCACCTTCACCAAGCCCTAAAAACTTGTGAAGGAAACACACTCTACTACTTGGCAAGAGGTAGAGGATGAAGAAATAGGAGTTGGGTTCACTTTAGAATTGGATTTCTCACTCAAATCATCAATCCACCATTGATGTAGTCTAGGTTTTTCTTCTTGAGTTGAAGGAAGAAGAAGAAGAATATGTCATAAGATTAATTCCAAAATGAAAAGAATTATCAATTCTTATCATCTTAGAACCATGGTTAGGTGTAGAGAGTGAATCATGGTTTAGTGGAATGGTTGGGTTAAGCATGAGACAAAAATGGTTACTTTATGAAAGCTTTAAGAAGCTTCAAGTGCAAACAAAAAAAGCCACCATTTCTTCTCATTTCTTTTCCTTTTTCCAAAAAAGAAAAAAAAATTAATAAATGAATATGTAAAACCCTAATTATCCACTTAACCATGGTTTAATCTTTATACTTAACCAAAAAGACATGCATCATCAAACAAGTGCACAAAATCATATCGCATATGTAATGCGCACATCCGAGTAAGAAAATCCATTCAATGTGAACCGATACTATTTAATGCAAAGTAATATATCAAATATATATAATTATTCATTAAATCATTAAATCAACACTTGATTCAATGATCCGGTCATGTCGCACACAACCGACTGGTATCAATAGTAACAACTTATCGCATCAACACTTGATCCGATATGCCGGCTATATCGCATATAACCGATCAAAGTCACATATCGCGAGAATCGAATACAGTATCACATACTGGTATCATTCTCGGTCCCGCACATATCTCATATGCGTTCCTATTTCGTTTCGCTTGAGCCAGGAAACCTCTGTGTAGGACTCTAAAGACTCGTCAATACGCCGGCAGCAGGTGATGATCATATCAAGCACCCACAAGCCGCAAGCGGTCTGCTAAACGTAACGGCCACCCGGGTATTGAGCGATCTGAAGATCGACGAGCAAGCCTGCTCACACTCCAGTGAATCCAACCAGTAACACTACCGTACAGTACGGTCTGATCGTCTGATATGTCGCATATCTCGCCTAGGGGTGGTAAACGTCAAACCCCAATAGCTCAATAAGTCGTGTCGATATGAGGTCTATAACAATTCGAGAAACTACTGGTAACACTTACCAGTAAATCTGAGCAACCCTGGCCAGGGATTTCCTGTTAT
Source organism: Agapanthus africanus (assembly GCA_030015575.1). Classification (NCBI taxonomy): domain Eukaryota; kingdom Viridiplantae; phylum Streptophyta; class Magnoliopsida; order Asparagales; family Amaryllidaceae; genus Agapanthus; species Agapanthus africanus. The sequence goes on along the minus strand of CM057350.1, from coordinate 212,719,840 downwards.
AGCCAATCGAACACAGCGCAACATCAACTCCCTATACCGGGAGAGACGAATCCCCTCCTATCGCTCATTGCCTCCATGTGACTCGGGACTGTACCCAAAAACCACCGTTTTGCACGCCCTCTTGGACGTGGTAAGATGGAAATCAAAGCACAGTGGGAACCACACAAGACTCTATGACGATCTCGGGTCAACAGACTACTCTGTACCAGTGTCACCAGAGAACTGCCATCTGACGTGAGGTATAATACCATCTGGGAGTTCTCGGCGAGTCCGTCCAGTGTACCCAGTCTCTACTGAGCACCCGTATATCATCCCTGATGTCAAACACCAATGGATATGGGATCATCCATCGCCCATCTGTATGGGTCGAGAAGGTATACGCTAGTCTACTCTGGTATATCGATGCCCCGTCTCGATACACCCACGACTAGGGACTTTGAAGGATGTACTTATAGACTACCATGTCCCCACTAGTATGATCCGCATCATAGTCCAGGTAGTCAAGTACACATCCTAAGGGCTTTACCAACATGTAACAGAGAGACAATCGGTATACACATTAAGGCAAAGAGCAACCAGATAGCATACTATCATGTCGAGCAAGAAAGTCCTCCCTATATATGTCCCAGCATCCACTACAATATACATCTTATGTACAGTAATGGCCTCTAGGGCATACATATAACTAACAATCTCCCACTTGCACTAGGGCCATCTGTAGCTGTGGTTGTAGTATCTCATACTGAACCATCCCATAAAAGTCTCTCTCTGGGAACAGGCCTTTCGTGAGTGGATCCGCTGTGTTTGTCCTCTGAGTCTACTCTCCTAACCTCGATCCCTTGGAGATCAACCATCTCCATGATCAGGTGATACTGCCTTAGAATATGTCTGGATCACTGATGGGACCGGCGTTCCTTGGCATAAGCCACAACTCCATTGACACACAATAGGAGGAACGTAGTTCATCTTATGAACCAATATACACCCAAACAGCCTCTTTGGTAGCATCTTAAGTAGCGATGTATCCAGCCTTTATCGTCTAGTATGTCACGGTATCTAGCTTGGAACTCTTCCAACATACCGTCCCTTTTCTGAGGGTAAAGACAATGCCTGCGACTGACATTCAGTCGTCTTTATCACCCTGGAACCCTTCCAGTGATTCTTCCCAGGATCGATTGATACCATCTCACTACAACTAGTGAGAATCCTAACATCCAATTAGATCTATCTCATAGATCCAAAACCCAGGATTTAGGAGGTATCACTTTGATCCTTTATGGAGAATCATTGTGATAAGCGGAGATTGATCGAGCGTAGCATAGGAAACTCCTTCCCTATCAAGAGTATGTCATCCACGTACTCTACGAGGATCATCACCATACTCCCTACTACCTTTTTGTATATACAAGGTTCATCTACCATTTTGATGATGTCAAACTCTTTGACTGCTTCATCAAAACAGATGTTCCAACTCCGCGATGCCTGCTTTATCCTATAAAGCATCTTGCACACGTTTCTGCTGCTCCCACTGTCTACGAGGCCCTCTGGCTGTGTTCTTATAGACGCACTCTTCTAAAACAACATTTTAGAAAAGCAGTCATGGCACCCAACCGCCAGATATCGTAGTCATGGTATGCAGCCGTGGCAAGTAGGATCTGGATGGTCTTAAGCATAGGTACTTAGAAAAGGTTTCATCATCATCCATACCTGGTCAATGATGTAGACCTTTAACAAGTCTAGCTTTGAAAGTCTCAACTCTTCCATGTACACCAAGTAATCTTCTCAAGATATACTTGCTCCTGATGGGGATTTAACCCTTCAGATATAGCAACCAAAGTCCATACTTTGTTGGTGTACATGGATTCCATCTCAGATCGCTAAACATCCAGCCATTCTTACAGAGTCTTACTCTCGATAGCCAGCTCGAAGCTAGTTGGGTCATCATCTCATGATGCAATCCTCGCTCCCACTTTCATAGAGAAACAGAAGTATCTCTCAGGTGGGTGAGGAACCCTGCTAGATCGGCGGAGAGGCTGAGGTTCGTTGGTAACTATTGAATCCTTTGGTTCTTTCAAATCATCAGCTGCATCTTGTATAGCTGGAACCTTTCTAGTTTTACATTACAGACCTTGCCTCGAGCTTGTCCGGATTTTGCTTTTAGACATAGGCCGGACAACCCCAAATCTTAACTAACTTAAGATATGGGCTCTTCCCTTTCCATATCTCATATGAAGTGGTAGGCACTGATTTGATTCAAACCCTATTCAATAGGTATGCAACTTCACAAGTGCATAACACCCAATAGGAAAAAGGTAACTCAGTAGTACTTATCATAGAGCACACCATATCAAATAGGGTGTATCTGCTCCGCCCCGATATACCATCGTGCTATGGTGTATACAGAGGAGTAATGCTGAGAGAGAATCTCATTCTCCTTTTAGAATAGTCCAGGATTTCCGTGCTCAAGTATTCTCCTCCTTGATCTCATCATAGGACATAATACTTATACCCGTATTTTGGTTCTCTACTTCTTGCTTATATTCTGTGAATATCTCAAAAGGCTCGGACTCATGTTTCAACAGGAACATATGTCTGAATCTTGAGAGATTATCAGAGAATGTAATGAAGTACAAAGAACCAGTCCTGGCATGTGTAGACAGGGGACCTTACATACATCAACATGTATCATCCTAAGAGTTTACTAACTCTTTCTCTGTTTCCAGTAAACGGAGCTATGGTCATCTTATCTTTGTGACATGACTGGCGAGTTTCACAAGATGTAAATTCAAACTGATTTAAATATGCATCTATATGTAACTCTAGCTAGTCAGGTCATATTGATCTGACCTAGTCTACAATGCCTCAAGAAAGATTCGTTCATTTCTGAACTCTTCCTCTTGTGTGTGTTCCGTATAATAAAGAACTGTAGTTTGATTTAGAACATTAATGCTTTTAGATAACGTGCCTGAACCGATCAACTTTTGATATAGGAAATGTTCAAAACATTATCCGACTATACAAAATTTTATCATTTCTTTACTAATAAAGAGACAGATATGATTTTGTATATCAGGTTCGGTATCTAATAACATTCGTTCAGAATCAATGCATTGTAATACAGGGTGACAGTGACCAACAGACTTGGCTGCAACTCTTGCCCCGTTTTCTGCCTCATGAAACTTATCATCCGTTCTCAGTTCTCTACCTTTCTGTAGCCCTATGTAACATATTACATATCTGGGATCCTGATCTGGTATCACATACCCAGGACGTAAAGGATACTGAGAAACAGTTCTGTATAATGAACACACCCGAAGATGATGCATCATATGCACTTTCTTCGTTTGGGCGGCACGGGAATTCTGGTAATCCCCAATTTCCTGCTCTGTCTTATAACAATTATAAGTTGGAGCGGGACCAACGTTCCCCAGCTCAGTATAACAAGCGGGTTCGGTCAATAATCCGTATTATTATCTTGATTAAGGCGTAATATGGTCACTACCTGAAGAGAGAGAGAAGAAAACACTCAGCGTGCGCTCTTGCAAGAATAGATTGGTTATAATTTTATCTAATCAGGATGGCTCCCACTGCTTTTTATCAAATCTTCCTTCAAACCCTAAAAGGAAAGACTAGCCGGGATTAATTACACACTACAAGTTCGCCAATCTTTCAGCCAGGCCAGTGTCGGTACTTTGAGGGAGGTGCCCCGTGCTTTCGCACGGACCTAATTAATGTAAACCTCGTTTTCCCAGAGGCGTAACCCCGTTGACACCTTTCTAGACACCTACTTGATCGGCTAATTGTAATGTATAAAACTCTCTCAGGAGTAACTCTTACTCGCAGCGGGTATCGGGATCCAACTATCTCATAGAAGGTATGCAATCTCATTGCAAATTTCAACACTTGAAATTCCCGATAATCTTTTGCCCCTAACGTGCTATGACCTTGACGAAAGCCAACAAACCATAGCCCGCTAGTCAAGTTCAACCCGTACATTTCTTGATCGAATTAAACCCACCCGCACGACCCTTGACGAAAGCCAACAAAGCCGCACGACTACCCTAATCCAACCGCATCGTATGCTGCAGATAAGCAGCATATAGCTACCGCACACTGCACCTTGACGAAAGCCAACAAATGCAGCACGAATACTATATACAACTTATCTGAAATGTCGGAGGGCTACGACAGGTTTTTCTGAAAAACCTATTGCGTAATGAACTTTATATCGTTGTAGGATCGAATGAATTTTGAAATGGAGTGTTTTTGAGGCTTTTCTAGTTTTGCTAAAGGAGTCACTCCCGGTGAAGGGATCGTCGGTCCTTTCCTCGTCGAATGAGGTGCGGGATATATCATATATATCACTGTACAAAGCAAAAACACTTAAAAGCAATCAAAAGACAAACCGAGTGTGTAGCATCTGCCAGTTATTGCTAAAGGAGTCACTCCTGGTAAAGGGATCTCGGTCCTTTCCTCATCGAATAAGGTGCAGGATATATCACATATACCTCTGTGCAAAGCAAGAACTGTAGCTATCTGTTTTATTTTGAAATTCGATTCTACAACATCTTAGGTTTCTTTCATTTCATTAATCACATTAATGAAGTCCCATCATTTAAGTACCTAAACATCACAGATAAATACGACGTACACTTATGCCATCCGCATTCGCCTCGATGTCCCCTCGTGCACCGTTAGGTTAGGTAACTAACGGCAGAGCGGGGCAGGGCTAGCGCGGGTGTAAAACATAAGTAACGCCTATATAATATATCATATATACTATATACTGTATCTATCACAGAACATCACATGATCACAGATAAATCACAGCAGAAGAAACATATGAAATATTGGATATACTAGGACGTCCGTGTTTTCAATACGAGCCAGTATAAAACACGGATTCCACGGTCGTGATGAATAGCCAAACCCACACCCCTAGACCTCTACGAGAGCGGCAAGCAACCCTACCAATTTTAGAGTTAGGAGACCCGGACTCGACTCCTCGAGTTGGTCTCCTACTGGACCCCAGAACCCGGTTACTTGTGCTCCCCTCCTTGGGTCTATCCTAGTGCGGAAAAGTAAATAATATACAAGAGGTGACAACTTCCGCAACCTGGAAGCGCCCCAATAAAAGAATATTACATACAAGTTTTTACATGAATGAAAATGAAAAACACTCATCTCACATAAAAACCCCCGGCTATTCAAACACGACAATCCAATATAACATATCCAGCAACACATAACATCACATGTCATCAACGTAAGTAAATATGTCTATCCCAATTGTCGTTGACATATAGCAACGAAACCGGGGATATCACATATTACACTTACGGTCACAGAAAAAAAAAGTGTAAAACTACAACAGTTGGAATCCGCAACCACCTCAGACATCGCATGCCTGACCAAATGAATTACTTAGACATCACATGCCTAACAATTATAAACCCCGCATTTTAGTCTCATTATCGAAAACACTTTTCAATATTAAGTCGGGCAATTCAACAGGATTCCCGACATTTTGATCGAATGCTCGTCGCAAACTTCAGTAGACAGTCGCACCCCCGATACCGTCGACGAAGTGCACCAAGGCGGAACACCGCTGCCGCTAGCACCCGAACGGATGCTTTCGGCGACGGGGTTCTCCTACAGTCACTTGGTCGGGGCTATGGGGTGTAGCTGTCTATTAAGTTTACCCGGCGAGTATCCGCGTACGCTACGTGATTGCGACGGACTTTTGATCACATCAAAATTGCGTGGCAACCGATCAAGTGAGACTAAACTGCTATGTTTATAACATTCATTTAGTTATCACATAACATCTTGTGAATTCCAATTATTGTATCCCATTCCAGATAAATAGAAAATGTCAAACTTTCCGATCGAACAATCGAACACCCAAGTTTTCCCGATATAGATCAACACATGAAACAAGTCTAACAACATTCAGTTCGTGCCTCAGTACCAACGGTCCAGCCGTAGAAGGGTCAAGCCAACGCCTCACATGTGGCACGCCGTACTGCCCCAAACCCGAAGGTTCAAAGGGCAGTTCAAGACGGTCACATAATCGAGTTAAGGTTTGTTGTCTTCTAGAGGGACCATCGAGTTACTTGCACTACTTAGAACGTCGTTAAACTTCGGAAAAATCCAACACTTGGAAATTTCCCGACAGGGGAAAAATTGGGTATTTATATCCGGTCGAACTTTTTAACATATTCTAAAATTTATCCGGAAAGCCACACAGACAAAATTTGATACCCCGATCGAAACACCGAATCCCTAAAACAACTCCAGAAATTCCAACTCTGGAATAAATATTAAAAATTTCCAGAAGACTCAGCATTACAAGACATGAATTACTGTGCAAGCCACGTGGTGTAACTCGACACAGTGGCCGCGGAACCGCCGCGAATCCTATGGTGGGGCCGCGGTTCCGCGCCTCTGTAGTCGAGTTACTGTCACGTGCTTCACAGTAACTCATGCAATTACCTGCTGAATTTTTGGGCAATTTTTAATACACAAAAATCCACATTTTTGAAAAAAGGACAGAGAGCAATATTGGTTCGGGGTTTCGGGTTCGTTCAGACTTCAAATTCCGTCTGGACTTCGCCTAAGGCTCTAGCTAGTCTCTGATACCACTGTAGGGTTCTTAGGCACCCTAGTGAGGTCTCTAAAGGCATCGAACATGCCAATATAAAATTTTACGGGTGCCGAGAGACCCGACTACGGATCGTTTGCTAGAAAACTAGGCGTAAAAGCTAATTAGTTAACACTTAACTATGAGAATACGGATATACAACCTTTGTAGATCCGGTGCTCCATCTCCATAGCTCCGCAACGAAGTCGTCTCCGCTGTCCAAAAGGAATCCGGGCTCTAGAGTCGGCTTCGTCGGAGAAAAAGCGAGCTAGGTCGTCGATGTCCATGCCGAAGATGATCTACGTCGAGGCATCGCTAAATCAAGCTCCACCTTCACCAAGCCCTAAAAACTTGTGAAGGAAACACACTCTACTACTTGGCAAGAGGTAGAGGATGAAGAAATAGGAGTTGGGTTCACTTTAGAATTGGATTTCTCACTCAAATCATCAATCCACCATTGATGTAGTCTAGGTTTTTCTTCTTGAGTTGAAGGAAGAAGAAGAAGAATATGTCATAAGATTAATTCCAAAATGAAAAGAATTATCAATTCTTATCATCTTAGAACCATGGTTAGGTGTAGAGAGTGAATCATGGTTTAGTGGAATGGTTGGGTTAAGCATGAGACAAAAATGGTTACTTTATGAAAGCTTCAAGAAGCTTCAAGTGCAAACAAAAAAAGCCACCACTTCTTCTCATTTCTTTTCCTTTTTCCAAAAAAGAAAAAAATTAATAAATGAATATGTAAAACCCTAATTATCCACTTAACCATGGTTTAATCTTTATACTTAACCAAAAAGACATGCATCACAAACATGATACAAACAAGTGCACAAAATCATATCGCATATGTAATGCGCACATCCGAGTGAGAAAATCCATTCAAAGTGAACCGATACTAGTTAATGCAAAGTAATATATCAAATATATATAATTATACATTAAATCATTAAATCAACACTTGATTCAATGATCCGGTCATGTCGCACACAACCGACTGGTATCAATAGTAACAACTTATCGAATCAACACTTGATCCGATATGCCGGCTATATCGCATATAACCGATCAAAGTAACATATCGCGAGAATCGAATACAGTATCACATACTGGTATCATTCTCGGTCCCGCACATATCTCATATGCGCTCCTATTTCGTTTCTCTTGAGCCAGGAAACCTCTGTGTAGGACTCTAAAGACTCGTCAATACGCCGGCAGCAGGTGATGATCATATCAAGCACCCACAAGCCGCAAGCGGTCTGCTAAACGTAACGGCCACCCGGGTATTGAGCGATCTGAAGATCGACGAGCAAGCCTGCTCACACTCCAGTGAATCCAACCAGTAACACTACCGTACAGTACGGTCTGATCGTCTGATATGTCGCATATCTCGCCTAGTGGTGGTAAACGTCAGACCCCAATAGCTCAATAAGTCGTGTCGATATGAGGTCTATAACAATTCGAGAAACTACTGGTAACACTTACCAGTAAATCTCAGCAACCCTGGCCAGGGATTTCCTGTTATAGCCAATCGAACACAGCGCAACATCAACTCCCTATACCGGGAGAGACGAATCCCCTCCTATCGCTCATTGCCTCCATGTGACTCGGGACTGTACCCAAAAACCACCGTTTTGCACGCCCTCTTGGACGTGGTAAGATGGAAATCAAAGCACAGTGGGAACCACACAAGACTCTATGACGATCTCGGGTCAACAGACTACTCTGTACCAGTGTCACCAGAGAACTGCCATCTGACGTGAGGTATAATACCATCTGGGAGTTCTCGGCGAGTCCGTCCAGTGTACCCAGTCTCTACTGAGCACCCGTATATCATCCCTGATGTCAAACACCAATGGATATGGGATCATCCATCGCCCATCTGTATGGGTCGAGAAGGTATACGCTAGTCTACTCTGGTATATCGATGCCCCGTCTCGATACACCCACGACTAGGGACTTTGAAGGATGTACTTATAGACTACCATGTCCCCACTAGTATGATCCGCATCATAGTCCAGGTAGTCAAGTACACATCCTAAGGGCTTTACCAACATGTAACAGAGAGACAATCGGTATACACGTTAAGGCAAAGAGCAACCAGATAGCATACTATCATGTCGAGCAAGAAAGTCTTCCCTATATATGTCCCAGCATCCACTACAATATACATCTTATGTACAGTAATGGCCTCTAGGGCATACATATAACTAACAGAAACTAAGTGTTGGAAAGCCTAGCTTATACTCTCAAGTTTCCTTCCTAGTCATGCTAATCCCTGTTGTTGCCGATTACCGTAACACCGATATTAAGAGTGGCAATGAAAGAATTGAGCGACGCCTAACTCAAACTAACCTAATCCCAACTCTAACAAGCTCTATTTATAAATATTTCAGCACATAGTTAATCTCAAACAAACCTGGCCATTTGGACTTAACTCGTTAAAACACTTAGAAAAAGATTCTCATCTCTCTGTGGACCGACCCATATTCAACCGGCTAGGTACCAAGCGAAACCGTCTTGATTGCGGTAATTAACTAAGCACGCAAAAAATCTAACAATCATGACTATATTGAGAAATCTAAAAACGGGATGGTTACTGATAAAGAAGAAAATCCGTAGAGATAAGTTTGTCGTTGAAAAGAATAAGTTATCGATAAACAAAATTAGAATTGAAGAAACCCAAGTATGAGTTGTATTCTGTGTATATATGTTTGCGCTTAAGTGTAGGGTTGTTAGTGTGTATGTGCTTTGTGTGTGCATTTGTTGTGTATTTGTGTTGTATATGTTTGTTTCGGCTGTCGGGGGTAAGGTTTCTATCATATTAAGAATGTATAGAGCAGACACCCATTCGCTTTTGTTTTCATCCGTTTCGAGTAAATTTCGGCAGCATCTACCTGCTGTTCTCCGAGTACACTGTAATAGAATAGATAATCATTTCAATGCTATGAAACAACGTTGAAATGAACATCTAATCTATTTTTGTACATGGAGAACCAGCGGAAAAGTACCGACGAAATAACTCAAAATGAATGAAAACACAAGTGAATGCAGGTGTTTCTTTATACATTGCTAACTTGTCCACACAGGAAAAATCTATTAGTTATCATACGATTGAATTTTCTCGTCACATAGACTACACGACGGTTGTTAGTACCGAACTATACCATCCGATATTTAATAACTTTCATATATTTCTATGTCACGATGAACATCGAACGTATCTTAACCGATAGATGGGGACTAAGTCGCGCTTTGATTTTCACATATAAGTATCGATGAGAATATGAAAGTTTCATATTATCATCGAGTATCATATATTGGTTTTAACTTGAATAGATGTTACGTTTACGTTTCGTTATTAAGGTTTCGAAGTTTTAGTTTAGGATAAATTTTTCTTGCGTTTACGATAAATTTGTATGTTTACGTAATCATCGAGTATCCTACTGAAGGAACTAGTGCACCATAAATTCTAACCCTAATTAACCCAAATTAATCTAATTAACCCTAATCATCACCTTAACTCAAATTATCCTTAATTAACCCAAAATTAACCCAAATTAACCCTAATCAACACCCTAACACAAACACGCTCTATTTTACCTAATTAACCCAAATTAACCCTATCTGAAACCTTAATCCAAATTAACCTAACCCTAATCATCACCCAAACCCCTAACCAAAATTAACCCTAATTAATTTAATTAACCCAAACTCTAATCATCACCAACCCTATTTTGTTGGAGATAGTGCCCTCAGAGTCAATTATTAGGTCACAGGTACGTGACTGCAATGATTGATGGAGGACCTATCCCGGTAGGACAGTCTTACTCGAGATGATAGTATGCTATCTGGTTTATCTTTATCATCGTGTACTGTTTTAGGTGACCTGACAAGTTGCTATTACACGTTGATAGAGCCCCTAGGATTCTTGCTTGACCACCAGCAGTATGAGGGCGATCATATAAGTGGGAGCTGGGGGTCTATAAGCATATCCTTAAAAGGTCCCTAGTCGTGAGAGTTTCGAGACAGGGCATCGATTCCCCATAGTAGACTAGTGTATACAGTCGAGACCCCGACGAGGGGCGGTGGCCGGTCTCATAAGCCACTGGTGTCAGTTGGATCACCTAAGATGTATACAGGTGCTCATTGGGTTATGAGTACACCGGACAGGACTCGCCGGGAACATGCTAGTTGGTCATATACCAGACGTCAGATGGCAGTTCCCTGGTGACATGTGTGCAGGTTAGTTCATCGACCTGGGGATCGTCATTTGTCTCGTGTGAGTTCCCACTGTACTTTGATTACTACCCTACCACGGCTCAAAGGAGTCGTGCAAACAGGTTTTAGTTGGGTACAGTCCCGAGCCACATGGAGGCAGTGAGCGTATCTTCAGGGGTTCGTCTCTCCCGGTATTGGGGGTGAGGTCGTGCTGTGTCTAGGAGAGCCATTACACGAAGCCCTCGGCCGAGGCAAGGAGATTTACTGGTAGGTATTCCAGTAGTATCTCAGGGTGTTCTGGGCTACACTCCGACACGACTTGTACCGCTTTTGGGGGTCTGGCTTTTACCAACCCCCTAGGCCCGCCATGCGATGCTCATAAACGAACGGACCGGACTGTACGGATATTGTCACTGACAGGCTCAGTAGGGTGTCAGGCTGAGTTCGCTCACAGACGTCCCTTTTAGTCAATACCCGGTAGCCCGTTACGTATTGGCTTATACCTCTGACGTGCTAGTGGTTAAATCCACAACCAAGGTGTTGACGAGTCTTTAGAGTCCCCCACATTCAGTTACTCAGCTTTCGGGCGAAAGGTTGTAGAGGCCGTATGGAGATATGGCAAGGTCCGATCAGATACGTGCGGTATTGCACGGATCAGGATCGGACAGTTTGTACTATAGGCTGTATGGTTATATGGCAGGGTTCGATCAGATACGTGCGGTATTGCACGGATCAGGATCGAACAGATATTACTAGCCGGCTTTGGTTTAAGCCGGATCCTAGTATAGTACAGTGTAGATTTTGTCTCATTGCATTTGTATTTCGGTCGAAATACAGATGCGGGTGTGTATGCACAGTATCGGGGTTTTCCTGTAATTTATTACGGGACCAGTTTTCTGGAGTTGCCAGTTTGCTTTCCGTTTCGGCCGATTTCCTTTGTTCCGTTCATTGGCCGAAGATTGGTGGAGGAGGGCTTATTTGCATTGTTGCAAATAGGCATTTGTGGAGGGGGGTCTTTGCATTATTTGTATCATGATGGTTTCATGATGGAGCCCATCCTTTGACTCTTTCTTTTCCATCATGGCTTGACTTTGGCTCATCATGGTTGTTGATGATGAGGTTGGTGGAAGATGGTTGAGTGTGGGTTTTGATTTGGTGTGACCTTATCATTATCTTTTCTTTTTCTCCATGAATTAATCATTCCAATTTTTCACCACCTTTTTTTTTTTGAGTGGGCCGGCCACTGTTGTAGGAAGAAGGGTTTATTTTTGAGTGAGAAATTTCTTCATGAAATTTTGGTGGACCCCTCCCATTTTGTGTGTGCTGAGAAGTGGTTATTTCCTTTTTGCATGAAGTTAATTTATGCACTCTTCATACAAATTCCAGTGAGCTCAAATGGCTTTGGCCGAGCCATTTTTTTGCAGAGCATGCTTCATGATCATTCCCAGCAAGCCTCCATGGATTTTTCTTTCACTTCAATTCCTCCACCAAATGGCAATTCCACAACCCCAAAGTGAGACTTGAGGACTACATATTCTACAGCGAACCTTGGGCACGTCGAGTAGCCGGCTTCGTGCCCGAGTTGCCTCGGCATTGAGGTGGGAGCCCGTAAAAGAAGTAGGCGATGTGGTGCGCTTCCGGCGACGAGGAGGAGACGGGACATTCCGCAGGAGATCGGGACGATGACGAGAAGACCGGAGGACTTGGATCGTCGGTATATCTCTATTCCCTTTCTTGTAGATAGCTAGAACTAATTAATGGTTCGATCCCGGTATTAGTGCGCGGCGGTTTGCCAGTTCAGTAAAAATTAAAGTTTATCACCGCTTCCGCATTTGGCCGTCGGATTGACGGCCGGGGCGCCGCCGTGCACTTACATATTTTACCTAATTAACCCAAACTAACCCTAACCCTACCTAATTAACCATAACCCTAACCCTAAACAGAACCCTAACCCTAACCCTAGACCGAACCCTAACCCTACCTAATTAACCCAAACCCTAGACCGATGTTATGACCCGAAGGTACGGAACGTGACCGTCACTTAAATTACGAAGCGTCTAGAGGCGCAACGTAATCTAAGTAAGCCGAAGCCCAAAAATCTAAACCATTTAAAAGAAGAAGTAAAGGAAAACATGTTTAAAAGCAACATCAAATTTCTCAAAAATTTCGGCAGGGTCTCCTTTGTAAAAACTGGCCCCAAACGGGTACAAATAAGAATATATACATAAGCAACAATAAAAAGGCATCCCCAAGCGGGAGCTAGCTCTATGCCTAAAGGCGGAAACAACCACACAATGCACTATAATATACAACGCCGAAAGGCGAGGCTCAAAACTCAAAAGAAAACCAAATCCACCAAAATCCATAATAATACAAGTGCGACTCTAAGGTCGAAATAAAAACAACCGGTCTTCTAAATCTATCAAGTAATACAAGTCTAGTTGATGGTGCTTACTAGATACAAATGAAATAATAAAAGTACAACGGCGATCCTGATACAAGTGAACCAACTTACCAAGCATATCACCCTGAATGAAATGATGTGCCAGGAAGCTGCCAAGGAAACCTGTATATCGAAACCAGTAAGAAAATTTGGTACAACGGGGGTGAGTTGCCAACTCGTGAGTAGAAGACATCTGCGAGTAGAAATTGCATGCACGACACTCTCCTAGGTCATAATAATTATATACTTAATATATCACTAGTCATCTAGTAGTGGTAGGGTAATAATCTATGCGTAAGTGCAATGCTCAGTGCTCGTGTCAGTGCCTCAAGTAGTAACATGTTATGTGTATGAGTATGCATGCACCATGAATGTAAAACAATCAACCATGAAATCTGGATATATCTGTATAAGAAATCTTTAACTTTTATCATAGTAAAATTTGTATAGTATTCTGAAACATCATCAATGAAATCCATGGAAATCCGTTTCAAGCATCGACACAAAACATGTAAATCTCAAAGTCTCAATACCTCATAGTCTCAATATCTCGGGCTCCGTCAGTTCGGATCGGCCCATATCATCAAATCTCACAACAACGGTCAGTATCCTCCGGATATCCGCCGCGCCAGACATCACCGGTCGGTAGTCTTCCCCTGCTAGGCTCATCGTCTACAACTCGAACTTCTTACCCCGGGGTACCATACCGGGCCTACCATGTACCCGAGACGGTTCATCCACTCCTCAAATCGGGTTTCGAAATCCAACAGAAAACATGAAATCTCATGGTGGACGACACATACATGACGAGAAAACCGCAACTTGTATTTTAAAATGAGAGGGAGAGAGAGAGAGAAGTTTTTATATATATTCTTGCGGTGTTCTCCCAAAATCCAGAAATCTCATAGAATCCAAAATCCCAAAATCATGAGTAAGTAAATAATGAGTATCGACATAAGCCCCCATAATACTGCATGATAACATGAAAATATGAATGCATGAAGTGTCTAAGTAATAAATGCAATGTCCAAACTAGCACATGAGAGTAATCACACAATATTATATTGGTCTAGTATTTAGCTGATTATATCAATAAAAGATAATATGTTCTAAAGTGTACATGACATGGCAATTACCGATGATGATGTGTGTAAGCCGGCAAATAAGTGTACATGGAACATGCGCATCATCGGTAATGGTGCTGGCGTCCTAACAGGCAGAGTTTCATATTAGCTAAAGAAACATATGTATGAATATGCAATGCAATAAATATAACATGAATATAACGGTGAATGTGTAGTAAAGGCACAACTAGAAAATACATACTAATTACGTGACATACAGTTTGTTGTTTGAAAAAACACGATTCATTAGTTTTGAAAATAAGTATGACTCGAGCCTAAACTAAGATCTACCTAACCAACGAAGGAACTAACTAAAGACACTAGTCGAAAGATAAGAAGAATCCTCCTAAAATCTGAGTCGATATCTCTAGTAGTCGGCGATCCAGCCTCAATAGCGTCACGTACATAGTACGACTTTCTCGAGTCAAGAGTGTGGATCAATCATCACATCTATGCCTCGTACTGTAAAATCCATCGTACGGCATCCCAAAATCGGGGTACGGGTCAACTATCACATATATACATCATCGTTCGTATAGTATTATCGTCAAACAATATCATGATCAAGGGTACTATACTATAATCGCATACATCCCAATATCATCAAACATATATTATCGTCTGTGTAAATATACATTGTCAAATGATGCACTAAAATATCATGCCATATGTCATATCGTGATTAAGTCACATATTACAATCTGGGTTCTATTCTAGAGTCTCGTTCATTCCAATGTCATCAATACATATTATCGTTTATATAAATATATTTTATATAATCTCATTGCCCAACGATCCGCTATTATCATAATATATCTCATGTCATAACTCGATCATCTATCCAATAAATCACGGCATCAAGCCTAGTCATATCGACTCATCTTCATGTATCATATAATCTCCTCATATCACATGTATATGGTGTGTATGTGTATACCTACACACATTCACATACACACACACACACACACCAAGTCAAGTTTAGGTGTGTGCGTGTGCGTGTGTGTCTACATGAAACCTACAAATTCCCTTCAAGGCAGTCATTCTTTGGTTAAGTCTTTCTATATCAGTCTAGTCCAACCTAAAGTCTTCAATAGGACCCTACTCGCCAAGAATCTAAGGTCACGTCCGACTTCCTAATAACAGTACGTAATATCCTTATTCTACATTTGCGGGGGTGCTATACGCCATCCACCCGACTTCCCCCGTAGATATACATCTACTCACCTGGTCCTTATCTGCCGAAGTCGATGCCGCCATTCTCTTCTTCATCGTCCGAATTCCACGTGAGAGGTATCTATATACAAACATATAAGTATATTGTAAACCGAATCGCGGATAAAACCAAAACGGCGCACGAAACGCGCATAGGTTAAAACCTATGATCTGGTCATACAAAAGAACCGAATAACCCTCGACATCGGTGTACAAACGCCGATTGATCGAGATAAAACACAAACGCACAAGTCGTAGTTCTAAAACTCACTAATTATTATATAAAATAGGGTTTAAATCATCAAAACCTTAAAATAAATCAAATCGATTTATTTCCGAAAACCTAAAATGCACTAAATTTTCGTCTTAATTCGAAACTTGTTGTTTTAACAAAACTAATGGCCATAATATTCACTAAATATCATAACTAAGTCATATAAATCATTTCTATAATTTATTCTCACCAATTTGTATTAAATCCTAAATTCTAGTTTGCAAAAATATCAAATTTTAACACCTTTTAAAGAAAATTTCACGATTCAACAACTAAGCTAGATTTTGCATATTTTAAATTATTAAACCACTCATGGAAACCTTAATGATGTGCTAAAAGCCTAACTAGATTTTTAATCTCACATTTTAAATTAATTTCTAAAACCTAGTTTGCAAAATATCATATTTATCACAATTTTTAAACTAACGAATAACAACTAGTAACCAAATTAGGTTTTGTATTCAATTAACATGTTAATTTCCTCATTAAAACCATGAATCATTGATAAACATTCTCACTAGAATTTTATATCACCTATTTATATGATTTATAAAAATCTAGTTTACAAATAGCTTAAGTTAAACAATTAAAATGTAACAATTTGTAATTTGACAACTAAATTTCAATGTGCATACCCTAAGATGTTACACTACACTTTCAAACCACAACCAATTTATGAAAATCTTAACTTAAACTCAAACCCCTTTCTTGAATTTTGAATCACAAAATTAAAACCACAATCAAACTTCTAATTAAGCTAGACTAAAGTAATTTAGCAATAATTTGAACATGGTTCAGAATTATACCTCACAAGTTTAGAAATCTAGCTTGCAACCTAGCCATCCCAACATGCTCTCTTGCTCCCAAAATCCATGCTTGATTTGACCAAAGAACAAGGGTTAAAGGTTGGATTAGGAGTTAATGGAAATTGGTGTAGATTTTATTGGATTTTTGATGGATTTTTGAACAATTTTTGAAGTGAAAATGAGGTGGGGAAAATGGGGGCTGCCTCAAGCTAGGCTCGGCCACATGAGAGGAAGTGGACAGAGAGAGAGAGAGAAATGAGTGTAGAATTGCGTAGAAATCACTTGAATAAATCATCTCCTTTAAATCTTTTCATATTTATTTGATTTTATTCATTTTTCTTTTCTAAATAAAACCAAGGAAAATTCTAGAACCATGGAGAATTTTGAGAAAGAATTTATTTGTTACAAATTCCAATATGCCATGGTTCACATTTATCAAATTAACCCATTCCAATTTACAATTTACACTAATTTAATGTATATTTAAAAGCTTATATTAATATTAGAAATAATTAATTAAGAAAAAATATTTAAGCAAACTAAAAATTTATAAGTCACTAAATAATATTAATTACTAGCAATTATATAGTTAAAATAGGCGTTTTTAAATGTATATTGAAAAATAATTGTAGTGAAGTTTTACGGAAAATACGGTTTATTTTACCGATTATCAGAAAATTCACGTAAAGGGTTTTATTTATTTAATTACTTATTTATTTATTTCTAAAATGTTACAACCGAACCCTAACCCTACCTAATTAACCCTAACTCTAATTAACCCCAATTAACCTGGCCCTAGTAGTAACGCTAACCCTAAACCTAAAATCAACAATAACACAAAAAAGCATAATTATAAGTTCAAAATTAAAATTAACTCGCCTCAGTAGTAGTTTTGCTGGCAGCAAAGAGCTCGACGAGGTGGAGAAGGCCGGGGATACTACTGTCGACGAGACACAGTCGACGATGAGCTCACGGGAGACTGTGGTGTGGCCAACGACGACGAGGAAGTTGACGATGGGTGTACCGGTGGCGAGAAGGCGCGCGCGGGAATGGTGGCGAGAAGGCGCGCATGGAAGATTGATCGCGGGGGAGTTGGGAAATTTTGGGAACGATGAGAAATTTTCTAGGCTTTATTTTTTCTTTTATAAATAACACTTCATTGCCGCTATGGATTAATCCGTAGGGTCTTCTTTTTGCAGTTTTGTAAGGCCAAATAAAAAATTACTTTTTAATATTTTTTAATTAATCCGTATGGCACCGTAGGGACAAATCAATGGCACTACGGATTAATCCGCAAGGGCAATAAAAAGTTGCCTCTAAAGATTCTATAACCATAGGGGCAGCCCTTTATTGTAGCAGTGCTTACTCGTTCGGATTTTTCGTTTTTACGGTTCCGCAAAGTTTTTCAAAACCCGTCCAGCGAGCACGACTACCCTTGCATTGGTTGTTCACCCTTTTTCTGTTTGTGGCCGTTGAAGGCATACATATTTCTAGATATAGAACTAGGTTTGATGTATCGAAGTTTGGTGGAAGACCATTTCTTTTAGCCACATTCTACAGCTTCATGAATGTGGGGAGCTACTGTCGTGAGAGGCATATCCAGACCAGGAAAAAAAAGTATTCTTCTTGGAGAAATAAATAATTGCATTAATTCTACGTGAAAGGGGATAAATAATTTACTGACTCCTGTTCTTTGTAAATTAGCCTAATTCTCATTAATTGAAGTCAATTCTAAAGGGCATACTTTAATTGAAATAATGAAGTGGTAAAAATGGACCTCTATAGTTGTGCTTTTAACTGTTATTTTGGTCGGATATCCACTTGGAATTACAAGATAAGAAACCTGACTTCTCTTCGGCATTCTTATAAATGAAGAATCAGTTGTGAAGGTTCACATCTAATTAGTGGAATAAACCCAGACATGAGATATGAACAGCTGAAATGACTCTCCTAGCCTATCCTAAATATCGACTACATTGAATATGACTTGTGATCTTCTAGATATAGCCCTCAAAACATTGACCAAGAGAAATATTAGTAATAAAATGGAATACTCATCAACCAAACATACTTTTGGAAGTAAACATACATTAAATTTTTGTTCCCAACAACTTAACCATAAATGATCCAAATAAATAGGAGCATTAAACCCTCTCTTCTAAATTATGAAGACTGCAGAAAGCCCTTATGCTAAAGGTGAGGGAACTTCATGATCCCTTTTTCTGTTTGTACCATAAACCCCAACAATGAAATGAATGTCCTCAATGTGACACTACAACTCTAAGCCTTTCATGGGAGATTCTAATGCATTGGGAAGTGCATGATAAAAGCCAAGTAAAAAAGGAAAAAAAACATAAAATGTGAGAAGAAAAAACACCCTTTCCCTTCCCATTCTTGCAACATTTTTGCCAAAACCAAACACACCTATGATTAAAAAGCAAACCCCTACACATTTGGAATTCTAGGATCTACCTTTCATTTCTTAAGAGTTTAAAAAGCTTAATTTGGGTAAATTGACTGGACATGACATGTTTTGTTCTTTGTTCCCATGTGATATGTATTATGCGCCTCCTCACAAAGGCCGTATGAGAATTTCCATGCAATGGGGGGCGCTTGAATTTGCATTGGTAAAGAGGATCCCATTCTGTCAAATGTCTCTTTACTTTGCCTTTTTTCCCTTTTGTATGCATCCACAAATCTTTTTCCTGATTTAAGCACTAGAGCTACATATATAGAGCTCCATCATTGCTCATGAGCACCAAAAGATATGCTAGCTTCGAGAACAATCATGCCTTACAATTAAGTTGACTGTTGCAAGCAACAACAACAACACATGTTACTAACTTGTTGGTACCTGGTAGCTACGTACATCATTTGTATACCTAACTGCACCTACGTACTCCAAAAACTTACTTGATTGAGATTGTTTTTCTATATATTAGTCTTTTTTCGAGTTTGTGATCTATCATGTCATAAATCATGCATTTCTTATACCCAGTCCCTCTCTAAAAAAACCAAATACAAGTTTGGCATGATTGATAATTATCCTTATTAAATTTGTTAGGATTTTTGAAAATAAAAGAAAATATAAACCACAATAAAAACAAAAAGAAATTATTTTCAACCTTCATTTTTTTATTCAACTTAAATACGATATACAATATTCTATTCTCTTCAATTCTTCTTTTTCTTACCATACAAAATACTCTAATCAATCTAAATTTATAGGCCTAAAAAACCCTAAACCAATTTCTACTAGAATACCTAATTTAACTGATTTAGATCTAATCAAATCTCCCACAAAACTAAACTTCAAATCTTTCCAAACAAACTTTCCTAATTAAGCTTCAAACGAATTTTCAACGAAACTTTCTAATAATCTGCAATTGTCCGACACAGATGTCCGCCCCAGAAATGTACAGATGTATGTAGTTCAATCTAGATTTCTATTAATCGCTTTCATAGACGTCTGTAGTTCTGGGAAAGACGTCTGTGGTCTTCAAAACTACAAGTCAAATTTCAACAAATCTCCACCTTAATTTGTACTCTCCAAACCGACTTCTATCTTCTTTTCACAATCTCCGCCTATGATCTCTTCTGTGTTCTGTTCAAATCTCCACCTTGCTCCAAAGTTGTTCTTCTATACACAGGCTTCTCTACAACTTGATATATATATCGCTTAAGATTCTAACTCCTTTCATCACGATACAGTTCTTCTGGCACACCTTCATTACTCCACCTTAAGCAGTAACCGTGTAGCCTCTTGTATCCAATCTTCCAAATGAAATTAAATTCCTCTTTGGTTTTAGGATATAGCTGGCATTACCAAGAACTCTCTGCTTCCCATCGAGTATCTTCATCTTCACGGTGCCCACGCTCTCTACTTCTACTTCCGAATTATCCGCTAATGTCACCATCTCATTTTTCTCCTTCATTTCATCGAACCACTCCTTCTTCGAACATACATGAAAAGATACTCCCGAATTCAAGTACTGTTAGTGTTTATGTCCTAGAAGGTCATTACTGTATCATACTAGTTTGTATATTACTTAATGGAAGCTTGGGATATTCACATGTATATAACAGTCTTGCTAAACATGGTAGTATGCTACTTGGTTTTTCTATCTTAATATGTGAGTATACGTATTGATAGAGCTCTAAGGATCTTGCTTGACTACCAGCGTTGTGATGGCAGTCACACTAGTGGGGGCTGGGTAGTCTACAAGCACATCCTTATTCAGGTCCCTAGTCGTTGGATTATCGAGACAGGGCATCGATACTCCGGAGTAGACTAGTGTGTACGCTTCTCATCCCAGTTGGGGAGATGGTCTGTCCCACAGCCGTCAGTACGTCGTACTGGAGATAGTATGCAGGTGCTCGTTAAGTTACGGGTACACCGGACAGGACTCACTGGGAACTGTTGGTTGGTTTTATACCAGTCGTCAGTGAACAGTTCCCAGGTGACATGAGTACAGCATAGTCCGCAGACTTGACACTGCTACTTCGCCTCGAGTGTGTCCCACTGATCTTAGATTGCTACCCTACCACGGCTCAAAGGAGTCGTGCAAACAGTAGCAGTTGGGTGCAGTCCCGAGCACTTGGAGGCAGTGGCGGTTAGACAGGATTCGTCTCTCCCGGTATTGGGGGTTGATATCGCGCTGTGTCAGAGAGCCATTACGCAAAGTCCCTGGCCAGGGCAAGCGAGATTTGCTGGTAGGTTCCAGTAGTTTCTCAGGGTGTAATGGGCTTCGCTCCGACACGACTTATACCGCTATTAGAGGACTGACACTTGCCGCCCCCTAGGCCCGATATGCGATAGTCTTAGACGAACGGACCGGACTGTATGGAGATTGTCACATCAGACTCAGTAGGAGTTCGGATGGGTTTCCTCATCGGCCTTCTTATCGACATCTACCTGGGGACCGTTACGTACAGCTAGTGCCGCTTGCGGTCTGTGGTTAAACCCACTGCCAGCTTAGTAGTCGAGTCTCTAGAGTCCCACACAGAGAGTTTCCCTACTCCAGGAGAAATGATATAGAGGTCGTATGGTTTTACGACAAGGGTTCGGACGCATACGTGTGTTTACGCACGTACGACTTTCGGACAGTTTTTACCAGTCGGCTTTGGTTTAAGCCAGTTACTGGTATCCGGTTATTGGATTTATACAGTTTAAAGTTTTTCCGTATTTTTACGGAAAGGAGGGGCGTTCTCGTAATTGCGCGAGAAGCTTCTAGAAGGTGGTGACTAAGGAGGTTTAGGTGGCATATACATTGAATGAGATTAGTGAGTCATATGGATGATTCATCCATGTCATTAATGCTTCATAATTGCTTAATGACTCATGGAGATGAATCACCACTAGATATTTATTAAGCATGGTTGTAAATCATTTTCTTTTCTTTTCTTGATAAAAATAAATGCTTGATATATATTATGATAACTCATTATTCTCACTTCATTATTATCTTCACCTTCTCTCTCCTCAAGCTCTCCCTCTTCAAACCCTAATCCTCCCCTCTCATGTGTTGAGTACAAGGATTAGTTAGACTTATTAAACCATAACCCTCACTCTATTTCACCTAGCTTCTTTGATTAGCACTTAAAGAAGTTTAGTTGCCTCAAGTTTAGAGGCTAAGCTTGGAGTAAAGCTCTCGGGTGGATCGTCTACTACTTGGAGAAGGCCGAGGAGGAGGTGGAGTTCGTAAAGACGAAGGACACGGTTCTTTAGGTATAATCCCTTTACATACTAGTTGTTAACAACTATGTTTGATGTTAGTTATCGTTTAGCTTCGATTCATGCGGTTAGTCGATGTTTAGCATAAGAACAAGATCGTTTTTCATATTTCCGCCTCCCCGCAAGTCGTGGGGTGTCGTACATCGACTTACAGTGGTATCAGAGCCTCGCTAAACAATAAATAACTTACTTGCAAATTTGTATGAATTTCGAACGGAAAAAACGAAACCGGAAAACCCCGAAATCGCAAGTTTCTGTCGTTTTTTAAATGAAGTCCAAAAATTTTTCAGGGAGGTTCAGAAAGCTTAAAAAGACAGTAGAAGAACACCCAAGAAATTTGGGCCCCTGAATCGCCTAAAGCGTCGCGGAACCGCGGCGGATCGCACCGATCCGCCGTGCTTCCGCCGCCTAGTTGGCGATTCAGGAACCCAATTTTCCTGTGTTGCTTCTCTGTGATATTTGGTATTTTCTGGAAGTTTTTATTTTTGCTCAGGTTTCAGATTTACAGAGAAGTATTGGAGCAAAATTAAAAGTGTTTAATCGATCGAAATCATACAGTATTTGCTTTTTGGATTATATCTGTGTTTGTATAATGTGTTCGTAAACCTCCCCTAACTGCTAGTATGTCGGTTGGCAGGGGGTTGCACATTTCTGTAATGGTTTTTACTGTTTGTGGATATGAACTGTGTTGGACTGTTGTGATGTTTAGCCGGGGTTATGTGATGGGTTGTTATTTAATTCATTTGATGTAAATGTAATTTGTTGTAATATTATTTTGCGGGGCACATCCAGGTTGCAGTTGTAGCCACCGTTGTATTATTTCATTTTACTGTTTTTGCTCCTAGGACAGACCCAAGGTGGGGTGCACAAACTGCCGGGCGGGTAGTTTGCCATGCCCGTTGGGGTCTTGGGTGGGGTAATGGCTATTCATCACAACTGTGTAATCCGTCTTTTGTTGCAGGCTCAAAACAAACACGGATTGCTTGCAAATCCAATAAAGTTCATCTGTGATCTGGAATGCCTATTATTGCGTCTGACGAATGTACAATATCTATATATGATAGCTATTTAGACGTCACTTATGTTTTACACCCACACTAGCCCAGCCCCCGCTCTGTCGTTAGTTAAGTAACCTAACGGGTGATGACGGGACCCCGTGGCGAATGCGGATGGCATAAGAGGACGTTGTATTTTCGTTGTTTTCTGCAATGATAGGTTAATGATGGGACGTATTATTTATAATGCAAAGAAAATAAACCAAAAAGTTTAATCGTTGGAACAATTTAAAAGAAACCACTCGGTTAATTTTAAAAACAGATATTTTTAAATGCGGAGATTTAACCACTCCTTTTAAAAAGCTATCAGGTTCCTTCGGTTATATCAAGTTCACTACGTTCACGGTTTCGCCAAAACCATTTGTAGCCCTCCGTCATTTCATCTGGGTATTCAGTAGTATTCAAGCTATGTATTTTGACCTAACGCCAAGGCATAGTGTTTGGTAGCTACTGGGTATTCATTTGTTGCATAGATAGATGAGTTAGTTTGGGACAGTCGTATTATCATTTTGGCCGAACGTCAAGGATATATACGGATGGGTTCAAATTGACAAGATAATGATGGGTAGAACTTGACATGTGACTTATGACATTTTGACCTAACGCCAAGGTCATAAGAGCATGGGGCAAAAATATATATCGGGAATTTCTAAAGAAACTGAAATTTGCAAAGAGTTGCATACCATTTGGAGTTTGATGAATGTTGGTAGGATTCCTTCAACATTATCATACAATGATATTTGGATCCCGATCCTACTGTGAGTATATGCTACTTATCAGGATATTCGTCACTTAACGATCAATGCTATAAACCAAGTAGGTGTCCAGAAAGGTGTCAGCGGGGTTACGCCCCCAGAGAAAAGAGGTTATTTAATTAAGGAACTTCGCGAAAGCGTTGGAAAACCTCCCTCGAAGTATCGACACTAGCCTGGCTGAACGGTTAAGCAAGTATTGTACGGTAAGAATAGTCCTGGCTAATTCTTCTTTTATGGTTTGAGGAAGGATTCGAGAAACAGTGGGAGCCATCCAGTTTAGATAAACTTAAAACCACTCTAAACTTGCAAGAGCATCATGCTAAAGAGTTTTCTTCTCTCTCTCCTAATTGCAGCGACCCTGAAAATGACTGGACTTAAGTTACTTTTAGAGAAAAATATACTGACAGGGCCAAACTATAAAGATTGGCTGCGGAATGTCAAAATGGCTTTGACCTATGACAAACTGGGGTACGTCCTCACCGCTACGGCACCTGCTGTCCCTGGTCCTAAATCCAGCAATGCGGATAAGGAAATCCGCAAAACCTGGGATTTAGATTGCGCGAAAGCCAAGTGCATCGTGCTTGCCTCAATGAACAATGAATATCAGAGGAGGCACGAGGATATGAACCTAGATGGCATATTTCTCCATACAAAGGAACTTTATGGAGAGCAATCTCGTATAGCAAGATACGAGACCTCTAAGAACTTGTTTCGAGCGAGGTTGGCTGTCGGGTCATCGGTAGGAGAACATGTCCTAAAGATGATCGGCTATATTGAAGAGCTCGCAGACCTTGGGACGACTTTGGATAATGAGCTCTATACAGACCTTATTCTCCAGTCCCTTCCTCACACCTACGCCCAGTTTATCCTGAACTTCAACCTTCAAAGAAAAGAAGTTGAACTTCCGGAACTCCTGAACTTGTTAAGGAGTGCAGAGGGCACCTTGCAGAAAACAAGGGAAACACCCGCTATATTTGTTAGCGGTGCATCTTCTTCCGGGTCCAAGGCTAAAGCCAAAGGAAGGAAGAAGAAGGCCGCCACCAAACCTAGAGGAGGTGTTAGTAAGGTGGGAGGGAAGGGAAAGAAAAAGTTTGCGGTACCGGTAGTTGGCCAGGATGAGTGCTTCCATTGTCACAGGAAAGGGCACTGGAAGAAGGACTGCAAGGCATGGAACGCCAAGAACCAGGAACCGAAGCAAGCTGTGGCTTCGACTTCAGGTGTGTTTGTAATTGAGAATTGTCTGTCGATCAACTCTACTTCCTGGGTATTGGATACCGGATCAGGATCTCATATTTGCAATTCATTGCAGGCACTGAGAAACCGTAGAGTGCTGAAGGAAGGTGATATGACCCTAAAGGTTGCTAACGGAGCTAGCGTGGGAGCTGCGTCCGTCGGGGATTATCACCTAGGATTGACGAGTGGACACATTTTGGTTTTACATAACTTGTTTTTTGTACCAAACTTAACGTGTAATATCATATCAGTTTCCTTGTTATCAAATAAAGGTTATGATTTCACGTTTGTAAGAGATGTTGTTAACATCCACCTTAATCATGGTTTGATTGGGTCCGGTACACTAAATAACGGTATATATATTTTAAACCAACTCCAAATTTTCAATGTCCAGAACACACTAAAAAGAAAGTCTCCAGATTTAAATAAAGCTTTCTTATGGCATTGTAGACTGGGTCACATCAATGAGAGAAGGTTGACTAAGTTGCATAGAGAAGGATATTTAGACTCGTTCGAATATCAAACTTATGACACTTGTCAATCTTGTCTCAAAGGAAAGATGACAAAGCCTCCATTTACTGGACAAGGAGTAAGAGCGAGCGAGCTCTTAGGACTCATACACAGCGATGTATGCGGTCCAATGTCTACACATGCAAGAGGTGGTTTTTCCTATTTCATTACTTTCACGGATGATTACTCAAGGTACGGATTTATTTATCTGATGAAACATAAATCCGAGGCTTTTGAGAAATTCCAAGAGTATAAGAATGAAGTAGAAAACCAAACCGGCAAAAGTATCAAGACACTTAGATCTGATCGAGGTGGTTAATACTTGAGTGCCGAGTTCCTAGGTTACCTAAAAGAGAAAGGAATTCTCTCTCAGCTTACTCCTCCATACACTCCACAGCATAACGGTGTATCGGAGAGACGGAATCGAACCCTATTGGATATGGTACGATCCATGATGAGTAATGCTGAGTTACCGCGATCTTTTTGGGGTTATGCGCTAGAATCAGCAGCATATCTTTTGAACATGGTTCCTACCAAGACTGTGCCTACCACTCCATATCAGATGTGGAGCGGGAAGAAACCCCATCTACAATATATAAAGATTTGGGGATGTCCAGCTTTTGTTAAAAAGCAGCATGTGGACAAGCTCGAGGCACGATCAGTAAAGTGTAAGTTTGTGGGATATCCAAAGAACTCCAGGGGATATCTATTCTACTACGCAGAGGAACAAAAGGTATTTGTTTCTCGTAATGCCCATTTTCTAGAACATCAGTTTTTAGAAAAGGAATCAAGTGGGAGCGAAATAGAACTGGAAGAAATTCCAGAACCACAAACTAATACTGAAAGTTTGGTAGAACCGGTAGTTCAAGAAGAACAGAACATTCCCGCACCCCTCCGCAGGAGTAGTAGGCCGTCTCATCCGCCTGAAAGATACTACGGTTTTCTCATAGATGGGGATAGAGAGGATTGCATCATAGATGATGATGAACCTACTGACTTCCAGCAGGCCATCCAGAGCGGCGACTCGGTACGATGGCTAGATGCAATGCGGACCGAAATGGAGTCCATGTACACCAACAAAGTATGGACTTTAGACTTTGCTCCAGATGGGGTAAAACCCATAGGATGCAAATGGATCTTCAAGAAAAAGATTGGTCTAGATGGACAGGTCGAAACCTATAAGGCTAGACTTGTTGCAAAGGGTTTTCGTCAAAGACCTGGTTTGGACTATGACGAAACTTTTTCTCCAGTGGCTATGCTCAAATCCATTCGGGTCCTTCTTGCTATTGCTGCCTTCCATGATTATGAAATCTGGCAGATGGACGTAAAGACGGCTTTTCTAAATGGAAATTTAGAAGAGTGCGTCTATATGGATCAGCCAGAGGGTTTCAATCAGAGTGGGAGCAGCGGGAAAGTATGCAAGCTGCTTAAGTCCATTTATGGACTAAAGCAGGCATCGCGGAGTTGGAACATCTGTTTTGATGAGACAGTCAAAGAATATGACTTTATCAAAAATCCAGATGAACCGTGCATATATAGTAAAGTTGTAGCCAGAAGTGTCGTATTCCTCGTCTTGTACGTGGATGACATTCTATTAATAGGAAATGACATTCCTATGCTACAATCTGTCAAAGGATTCTTGTCACACAGGTTCTCCATGAAAGACCTGGGTGATGCCTCTTACATTCTGGGGATCCGGATCTATCGTGATAGATCCAAGAGGATGTTGGGACTTTCGCAGTCCAGGTATATCGACACTGTACTAAAAAGATTCAGTATGGAAGATTCTAAGCGCGGTAATCTACCGGCTTGTCACGGAATCACCCTCTCCAAAGAGATGTCTCCCAAGACTGATTTGGAAAGGGAACGCATGTCTATTATACCCTACGCTTCTGCGGTAAGCTCTATAATGTATGCGATGTTGTGCACCAGACCAAATGTAGCTTACGCACTGAGCGTGGTAAGCCGGTATCAGTCAGACCCAGGAGAGAAGCACTGGATAGCAGTAAAGAACATTCTCAAGTACCTGAGAAGGACTAAGGAGATGTTCTTGGTTTACGGCGGAAAAGACCTCAGGTTGGAGGCCTTTGCTGATTCCGGCTTTCAGAGTGATAAGGACGATTCCAAGTCTATGTCGGGTTATGTCTTTACCCTCAATGGAGGGGCGGTGTGCTGGAAGAGCTCCAAGCAGGACACCGTTGCCGACTCAACGATGGAAGCGGAGTATATAGCTGCTTGCGATGCCGCAAAAGAAGCAGTCTGGATGAAGAAGTTCCTAACAGAACTTCAGGTGGTTCCTACCATAGTTGATCCAATACCTCTGTATTGCGACAACAACGGAGCTATAGCTTTAGCAAAGGAACCAAGGTCCCATCAGAAGTCCAGACACATCTTAAGGCGGTATCACCTGATCAGGGAGATCAATGATCGTCAGGAGATCGAGGTTCGGAGAGTTGCTTCTGAAGAGAACATTGCTGATCCATTCACAAAGGCCCTACCTCAGATTCAGTTCGAGAGGCTACTCGAGATCATCGGTCTTCGATACGCCAGTACATGGCCCTAGTGCAAGTGGGAGATTGTTAGTGTTTATGCCCTAGAAGGCCATTACTGTATCATACTAGTTTGTATATTACTTAATGGAAGCTTGGGATATTCACATGTATATAACAGTCTTGCTAAACATGGTAGTATGCTACTTGGTTTTTCTATCTTAATATGTGAGTATACGTATTGATAGAGCTCTAAGGATCTTGCTTGACTACCAGCGTTGTGATGGCAGTCACACTAGTGGGGGCTGGGTAGTCTACAAGGACATCCTTATTCAGGTCCCTAGTCGTTGGATTATCGAGACAGGGCATCGATACTCCGGAGTAGACTAGTGTGTACGCTTCTCATCCCAGTTGGGAAGATGGTCTGTCCCACAGCCGTCAGTACGTCGTACTGGAGATAGTATGCAGGTGCTCGTTAGGTTACGGGTACACCGGACAGGACTCACAGGGAACTGTTGGTTGGTTTTATACCAGTCGTCAGTGAACAGTTCCCAGGTGACATGAGTACAGCATAGTCCGCAGACTTGACACTGCTACTTCGCCTCGAGTGTGTCCCACTGATCTTAGATTGCTACCCTACCACGGCTCAAAGGAGTCGTGCAAACAAGTAGCAGTTGGGTGCAGTCCCGAGCACTTGGAGGCAGTGGCGGTTAGACAGGATTCGTCTCTCCCGGTATTGGGGGTTGATATCGCGCTGTGTCAGAGAGCCATTACGCAAAGTCCCTGGCCAGGGCAAGCGAGATTTGCTGGTAGGTTCCAGTAGTTTCTCAGGGTGTAATGGGCTTCGCTCCGACACGACTTATACCGCTATTAGGGGACTGACGCTTGCCGCCCCCTAGGCCCGATATGCGATAGTCTTAGACGAACGGACCGGACTGTATGGAGATTGTCACATCAGACTCAGTAGGAGTTCGGATGGGTTTCCTCATCGGCCTTCTTATCGACATCTACCTGGGGACCGTTACGTACAGCTAGTGCCGCTTGCGGTCTGTGGTTAAACTCACTGCCAGCATAGTAGTCGAGTCTCTAGAGTCCCACACAGAGAGTTTCCCTACTCCAGGCGAAATGATATAGAGGTCGTATGGTTTTACGACAAGGGTTCGGACGCATACGTGTGTTTACGCACGTACGACTTTCGGACAGTTTTTACCAGTCGGCTTTGGTTTAAGCCAGTTACTGGTATCCGGTTATTGGATTTATACAGTCTAAAGTTTTTCCGTATTTTTACGGAAAGGAGGGGCGTTCTCGTAATTGCGCGAGAAGCTTCTAGAAGGTGGTGACTAAGGAGGTTTAGGTGGCATATACATTGAATGAGATTAGTGAGTCATATGGATGATTCATCCATGTCATTAATCCTTCATAATTGCTTAATGACTCATGGAGATGAATCACCACTAGATATTTATCAAGCATGGTTGTAAATCATTTTCTTTTCTTTTCTTGATAAAAATAAATGCTTGATATATATTATGATAACTCATTATTCTCACTTCATTATTATCTTCACCTTCTCTCTCCTCAAGCTCTCCCTCTTCAAACCCTAATCCTCCCCTCTCATGTGTTGAGTACAAGGATTAGTTAGACTTATTAAACCATAACCCTCACTCTATTTCACCTAGCTTCTTTGATTAGCACTTAAAGAAGTTTAGTTGCCTCAAGTTTAGAGGCTAAGCTTGGAGTAAAGCTCTCAGGTGGATCGTCTACTACTTGGAGAAGGCCGAGGAGGAGGTGGAGTTCGTAAAGACGAAGGACACGGTTCTTTAGGTATAATCCCTTTACATAGTAGTTGTTAACAACTATGTTTGATGTTAGTTATCGTTTAGCTTCGATTCATGCGGTTAGTCGATGTTTAGCATAAGAACAAGATCGTTTTTCATATTTCTGCCTCCCCGCAAGTCGTGGGGTGTTGTACATCGACTTACAAGTACCACATATTTTCTTTCTTGACTTTATCATCACTGGTCATAAGCAAGACGGATAGTCCATAATCACATCCTTAAATGTCTCTGGTCGTGTGAGTATCGAGACTGAGTATCGATATTCCGAAGAAGACTAGTGTATACGTTTCGAGACCCCGACGAGGTGTGGTAGCCAGTCTCATAAGCCATTGGTGTTATATCACTTAAAATAGTATACAGGTGCTTACTGGAGGAGAGTACACTGGATGGACTCACCGAGAACTTCTAAATGGTATTATATTTATCGTCAGATGGAAGTTCTCGAGTGGTATTAGTACAGGTTGGTCTTTTGACCTGAGATCTTCATTTGTCTTGTGTGGGTTCCCACTGTACTTTGATTACTACCCTACAACGGCTCAAAGGAATCGTGCAAACAGATTTAGTTGGGTATAGTCCCGAGCCACATGGATGCAGTGAGCGATTGTCGAGGATTCGTCTCTCCTGATATTAGGAGTCAATGTAGCGCTGTGTTCGGTCAACTATCATCTTAAATCCGTGACCACGGTGGATGAGATTTACTGATATAAGTTCAGTAGTTTCTCAGTTAGTGATGAGTTTTACCCCGACATAACTTATCGGGTTATTAGGGGTCTGACGTTTCCACCCCCTAGACCCTATAGGGTGTGCTTAGCACCATGATTAGGTTTTGGCAAGTATCAAACATGCTACATTAAAACTTTTAGGGTGCTACACAAAACCAACCATGGATCGAACTAGAAATTTAGGGTAACAAAAGCAAGTATCTCATACTAGCATGTGTTTAAAACTAAGAGGAAAGAAAATACAACCTTTGTAGACCTCCTCTTCTTGACTCCTTGAATCAACTTGGAGTTTAAACCCGTTCGCTTGAATCCTTCGTAGTCCACGACGATCCACCACGGAGTCCCTTGGCAGAAGCTCTTAGCTTCACTTGATCTAGATGAAGGTGAAGCAAACAATCTCCACTAGTGGGCTAGACTAACATAGAATGGTGATGTGGGTTGTAATCTAACTTAAAAACCTTTTCTTTATTTTTTCTTCGCTCACTTTCTAAGAGGTAGAGAGCTTGGAGGAAGAAGGAGGAGGAGATGGCTAAGCATGAGCTCTCTTGAAAATAAACTCAATAATGAAACATAATAACCATGATAAGAAAAAGTCTCCGCATCCTTAACCATGGCTACAAAATATCTTGATATTTTGATATTGAGTTAACTAAAACCATGGGAAATAAAACCATGGTTTTGATTTTGGTCAACAAAAGAAGAGTGTAGAATGCTAACCATGATTTTATTTCCATTTTCATTTTCTCGATAATTAAAATATATAAATATTTCTCCATGTGAATCTTGCATTGCCATCACCATTGTATCATCAACCATGACACATGTATGCATGCATGTGTGCATTCATATCAATATATACAAACATATATATATATATATATATATATATATATATATTCATGCATACATCAAATAGAAAAGGCTTTAAATAAATGAGCTAAAGGTCAACAATATTAAATCAACACTTGATTTAATAATCTGTGTTGGGTTTTCCTAGCACCTACTGTAGAGTATGGAAGCATCACACATGCCACCTTAAAATTTATAGAGGTGCTAAGCAAACATAACATGAATCTTTAACTAGAAGTCTAGGGTAACAATAAAAGTATCACATACAATTAACATATTATCACTAAGTGAAAAGAATACAACCTTTGTAGTCCTCTTGTATTGACTCCTGGGATCATTGAGAGTTTGAAAGGCTTGCTAGTAAGCTCTTTTGTCCACGATGATCCACCTGAAATCCACTTTTTCCAAGCTCCTAGCTCCACATGATCAAAGAAGAACATGAAGCTAACACTCCAAACTAATTGGCTAGATTAGAGTAGAATGATGAGGTGGTGTGTTTTCTATATTTAAAACCCAATCTTTTTAACTAACTCACTTCCTTTTTAAATTCAAGAGAGCAAGAGAATGAGGAAGAAGATAACGACAACTCAAGAGCTCAAAAGAATAATATGAAAAGATAATGAAGAAAGAGAATAGAAAATAATATATATTTTCTTTCTCTCATCTCAAACCATGGTAACTTAAATATCTAAATATTTATTTGCAAATGAGTTCAAGCCAAAAGGAAAACTAATCCAAGGTTAAATGTTAGGTGATGTATGATTTGGTTTGGAAGTGTGTAGAAAGATAACCATGGATCAATTTTCTTTTTCTTTTCTTTTAACTTAAATACAAATATATATATATATATATATATATATATATATATATATATATATATATATATATAAAAGTTCCATGTGAGTCTTGCATTGCCATCAGAGTGCATCATCAACCATGATACTATGTATGCATGTATGTGTCCATGCACATCAACATGTGCATATATGCATGCATACATCATATATATAGAAATAGGTTTAATAGAGAAATTAAACTAAAAGTCAAATGTTAAATCAACACCTGATTTAACAAACTGGGCATATCACATATGACTCGACCAATAGAAAAACGACCCATTAACATATGGTATCTCATACTCATATTTAATTGGGTCCCCGTGCATATCTCATATGCATACCACATCGTTTCGCCTGGGCTAGGAAACTTTTGTGTGGGACTTTAAGACTCGTCAATACTCTGGCAGTAGGTGATGATCATATCAAACACCCACAAGCCGCAAGCGTTCAGCTAAATGTAACGGCTATCCGGGTATTGAGCGATCAGAAAAAACCAGCAAAGCTGTCAAAACTCCCGTCGAGCCAACTGGAAACACTTATCGTACAGTCCGTTCTCCTCGTCAGATATGTTGCATATCGAGTCTAGGGATGGAATCGTCGACCCCAATAACTCAATAACTCATGCTGGTGTATGGCTCAAAACAGATCAAGAAACTATTGATAACACTTATCAGTAAATCTCAGCATCCCTGGCCAGGGACTTCCTATTATAGCCAATCGAGTATAGCACAACATCAATCCCCAATACCGGGAGCGACGAAACCCCTCCTATCGCTCATTGCCTCTATGTGCCTCGGGACTGTACCCAAAATCCACCTGTTTTCACGACTCAGTAGACGTGGTAGGATGGAGATCAAAGTACAGTGGGAGGACACACAAGACTTCTTGACGATCTTAGGTCTACAGACTAACCTGTACCAGTGTCACCTGAGAACTGCTATCCGACAATAGATATAATACCACATAGGAGTTCTTGGCGAGTCCGTTCAGTATACCCAGTCTCCACTGAGTACCCGCATACAATCTTTGGTGTCACCACACCAGATGGATATGGGATCATCCATCACCCATCATATGGGACAAGAATGGTATATGCTAGTCTACCATGAAATATCGATGCCTTGTCTCGATACCATCACGACTAGGAACAGTTCAAGGATATTCTTATAAACTAAACGTGTCCCACTAGTATGATCCGCATCATAGTCCGAGTAGTCAAGCAAATATCCTAAGGGCTTTATCAACATGTACCAAATGAATAAAATGCATGATCAAATGAACATGTCAAGATAAAGTAAACCAGATAGAATACTATCATGTCGAGCAAGAGGGTCATGTATATATATATATATATACATGTCCAAGCATCCACTATACATATAATGGCCTCTAGGGCATACATATATCCAACAATCTCCTACTTGCACTAAGGCCAATTATTGGCGTATCTCATACCCAACATCTCAAAAAGTCGATCATCCTACGGCAGTGGAAAGGCCTTGGTGAGTGGATCCGTGGTGTTATTCTTTGTATCTACTCTCCGAATCTCGATATCTTGGCGATCTACTATCTTCCGGATCAAATGATATCGCCTCAGGATATGTCTGGACTTCTGATGGGACCTCGGTTCTTTGGCTAACGCCATAGCCCCATTATTATCACAATACAATGGTATTGGATCAACAATGGTTAGAACTACTTCTAGTTCCGTGACGAACTTCCTCATCCAGACGGCTTCATTGGCAGCGTCATTTGCAGCAATATACTCAGCTTCCATCGTTGAGTCTACAATGGTATCCTGTTTGGAACTCTTTTAACTTACCGCCCCTCTATGAAGGGTAAATACAAACCCTGAGATAGATTTGCTGTCATCCTTATCACTTTGGAAGCTGGAATCGGTAAAGGCCTCCATTTGGAGATCCCCATTACCATACACCAAGAACAATTCTTTAGTCCTTCGCAAGTACTTAAGAATGTTCTTCACTGCCATCCAATGTTTTTCCCCTGGGTTCGATTGATACCTGCTTACTACAGCTAGTGCGTAAGCTGTTAGTTGTATGTATACCCTAGAGGCCAGTATTGTATATATGATGTATATTATATTGGATGCTTGGACATATATAGAGAGGACTTTCTTGCTCGATATGATAGTATGCTATTTGGTTTCTCTTTATCTTAATGTGTATACTTGTCTCTTGATACTGTCTTATGGTTACATGTTGGTAAAGCCCTTAGGATGTGTACTTGACGACCAGGACTATGATGTAGATCATACTACTAGGACCATGGTAATCCGTAAGTTCATCCTTTAATGTTCCTAGTCGTGGGTGTATCGAGACAGGACAACGATATACCATAGTAGACTAGCGTATACGCTTCTCGACCCATGAGATGGACGATGGATGATCCCATATCCATTGGTGTTTGACATCAGAGATGGTATACGGGTGCTCAGTAGAGACTGGGTACACTGGACGGACTCTCCGAAAACTCCCAGATGGTATTATACCTCACGTCAGATGGCAGTTCTCTGGTGACACTTGTACATGTTAGTCTGTAGACCCGATATCGTCATAGCGTCATAGAGTCTTGTGTGATTCCCACTGTGCTTTGATTTCCACCTTACCACGTCCAAGAAAGCATGCAAAATGGTGGTTTTTGGGTACAGTCCCGAGTCACATGGAGGTAATGAGCGATAGGAGGGGTTTCGTCTCTCCCGGTATTGGGAGTTGATGTTGCGCTGTGCTCGATTGGCCATAACAGGGAAGTCTCTGGTCAGGTCTAATTTAGAGATTTACTGGTAAGTGTTACCAGTAGTTTCTCGACCCGTTATGAGCCTCACATCGGCATGGCTTATCGGTTATTGGGGTCTGACATTTACCACCCCTAGACTTGATATGCGACATATCAGATGAGGAGACCGGACTGTACGGCAAGTGTTACCGTCAGGCTTTTGCAGGAGTTGGAGCGGGCTTGCTTGCTGATTTTCTGATTGCTCAATACCCGGGTAGCCGTTACGTCCAGCTAGTTTCGCTGACTGCTTGTGGGTGCTTGATGTGATCATCACCTACTGCCGGCATATTGACGAGTCTTTAGAGTCCTACATAGAGGTTGTAATGGCCCAGGCAAAAAGAAATAGGAGCACATATGTGATATGTGCGGAACCGAGAATAATGCGTGTATGTGATACCATATTCTATTCTCGCGACTTTTGTATCGGTCGGTTATATGTGATATAGCCGGGTTGTTGAATCAAGTGTTGATTCGATAAGTCGATACATTGGATGTTAGTCGGTTATATGTGATATAGCCGGATTATTAAGTCAAGTGTTGATTTAATAATTTAGTGTATAATTGTATATTTGATATAGTAATTTACATTAACTAACATTTGCTCACTTAAGCATTTTTCTCACTTGTACACAACTTAATATATATATATATATGTGTGTGTGTGTGTGTGTGTGTGTGTGTGATATTTATTTGTGTTTACTTTTTGTATCATGGTTGTTGATACAACATACATAGGTGTGTAAGACATACACCATTCTATTTTAAATGGTGGGTTATAATTATTTAAGCTAATTACAAATTAGTGAAGCTTTTGTCACAAACATGAAGCTTGTAGAAGCTTGTGGATTGCTTTGACAAAGTCCACTCACTTTGTTTTTACTTTAGATTTTTATTAACCTAACCATTTTGGATTAGCCATGGTTATGTCTCTACATGAGTTAGTATATGATATTCACTCACCATGGTTCACTCACTCACTTGATCATGATTCTTATCTCATTTTAGTTCATCTTCTTCCTCAAGCTCAAAAAGCTTGCTAGTGTTTTGATTAAGTGAGAAGTAAAGTGAGAAAAGAAATTCTAAAGTGAGCCCACTTCCTATTTCATCATCCTCTACTAGACTAACACTTTAGTTTAGGGTGTTTGCTTCACTAATTCTTTAGTTAGTGAAGAAGAAGCTTGATTTAGTATTCCCTCGACGTCGATCATCTTCGGCCTCGAAGACTTCAAGCAAGATCGCTCATTTCTCTACGCGAAGCCATGCAAGAGTCCGGGAGTTCGACGATCGCAGCGAAGGGACTACTACAATGAGCTTATGAAGTGAAGGACTGATCTACAAAGGTTGTATTTCCTTTTTCACTTAGATAGTAAATGGTTTACTAAGTTTCCGTATTGTATTCTAGTTAACGATCATGTTTAGAGTTCCTTTTAACGGCAATTTTTAAAAAATGGCATGGACGATACCTCCCGAAACCTTGCTGCCGTCGATAGGAACCCTATAGTGGTATCAGAGCCTAGCTAGGAAATTATACGGATAATGTTAGATTAAAAATACGAAACAAACTCTGAAACTTGAAACCCTAATTCCTTGTTTCTGTCAATTTTAAAAAGAGCTCTAAAAATTTTCCAAACAAGTGCAGAATCATCTATAAGCAAACCTAGGAGCATGGAAGAAACTTGGGACCCTGTGCTCGGATTTAGACCGAGCACGTGGGATCCAAAACTGAGGAGGCCGGCCTGGGCATGTCCCCTGGGTCCCTAATTTTTTTCTTGCTCTGGCCTCTAGGATTTGGGGTTTCAGGTGTTGTTTATTTTTGCTACTTTTTCATGTGATGATTAACTCAAAGCAAAGACAACTCGGAGTGTTTCTTAGTCATAATTTTAATTGTTTTCGGGTAACTTTAGACGTTGTTAAAAATTTCAATCGGATGTCAAATACCCACTTTAACCCTTACCAGAAAAATTTCCAAGTGTTGGATTTTTCCCGTAGTTAAAAAGCTTTCAAATATCATGCAAGTTATGCGATGGACCCTCTAGAAGAACAAAACCTTAACTCGATTATGTGACCGTCAGAACCGCCACTGAACCCTCGGGTTTGTGGTGGTTCAGCGGTGCCACATGTGAGGCGTTGGTTTGGACCTTCTACGGCTGGTTCATTGGTACGGTGGCGTGTGCTAAAAAACTTTAAAATTACGCTCAAGTGTTGAGCTTTTTGGGTAATTTTGGGTGTTTAATGATTCGATTGGAGTGTTTAACATCGTCTAGTTTTCTCTGTGATGTGATCACATGTGATGTTATGTGCTGCTGGATATGTTATATTTGATCGCCGTGTTTTGAATAGTCGGGGGTTTTATGTGAGATGAGAGTTTTTATTTTCATTCATGTAAAATTAAATTGTATGTAATATTCTTTTATTGGGGCACTTCCGGATTGAGGTTGATGTCGCCATTGATGTATATTATTTACTTTTCCGTATTAGGATAGACCCAAAGAGGAGAGCACAAGAAACCGGGTTCTAGAGTGCAGTCGGAGACCAACTCGAGGAGTCGAGTCCGGGTCTCCTAACTCTAGAATTGGTAGGGTTGCTTGCCGCTCTCGTAGGGGTATAAGGGTGTGGGTTTGGCTATTCATCGCGACCGTGGAATCCGTGTTTTATAGAGGCTCAAAGTAAAACACGGACCTCCTAATATATCCAATATTTCATATGTTTCTTTTGCTTCGATATCTGTGATGTGATCATTTGATATGTTGAGATGGGTACTGTATATAGTATATATGATATATTATATAGACGTTACCTATGTTTTACACCCGCGCTAGCCATACCCCGCTCTGCCGTTAGTTACCTAACCTAACGGTGCATGACGGGACATCGAGGCGAATGCGGCTGGCATAAGTGTACGTCATATTTATCTGTAATGTTTAGGTAACTTAAATGATGGGACCTCATTAATATGATTAATGAAAGAAAAGAAACGTAAAAGATGTTATAGAATCAAATTTTTGAAAAAGGGTAGCTACAGTTTTGCTTTGCATAGTGATATATATGATATATCCCGCACCTTATTCGATGAGGAAAGAGCCGAGATCCCTTCACCGGGAATGACCTCTTTAGC
Organism: Agapanthus africanus; assembly: GCA_030015575.1. Classification (NCBI taxonomy): domain Eukaryota; kingdom Viridiplantae; phylum Streptophyta; class Magnoliopsida; order Asparagales; family Amaryllidaceae; genus Agapanthus; species Agapanthus africanus. Next base: position 212,681,185 of record CM057350.1, on the reverse strand, counting down.
AAAATAGCAGATGCTACAACACTCGGTTTGTCTTTTGATTGCTTTTGGAGTTTTGCTTTGCATAGTGATATATATGATATATCCCGCACCTTATTTGATGAGGAAAGAGCCGAGATCCCTTCACCGGGAATGACCTCTTTAGCAAAACTAGTAAAAGCCTGAAAAACACTTCTTTTCTAAATTCACTTTTTTCTACAACGATATCAAGTTCATTATGCAATAGGTTTTCAGAAAAACCTGTCGTAGCCCTCCGTCATTTCAGATAAGTTCTACTTAGTATTCGTGCTATGTTTGTTGGCCTGCGTCAAGGCGTAGTGTGCGGTAGCTAACTAGTATTTATCTGCTTATGTATATGATGAAGATTGGATTAGGGTAGTCGTGCGACTTTGTTGGCCTGCGTCAGGGGTCGTGCGGGTGGGTTTAATTCAATCAAGAAATGACGGGTTGAACTTGACCAGCGCACTATAGTTTGTTGGCCTGCGTCAAGGTCATAGGACGCTAGGGGCAAAACATTATCGGGAATTTCAAGGGTTGAAATTTTCAATGAGATTGCATACCTTCTATGAGATAGTTGGATCCTGATATCCACTACGAGTAATTGTTACTCATGAGAGAGTTTTACGCAGGACAATTAGCCGATCAAGTAGGTGTCTAGAAAGGTGTCAATGGGGTTACGCCTGTTAGTGTGATATGCCCTAGAGGCCATTATTGTATAGTACTAGTTTGTATATTACATTTTGGAAGCTTGGGATATATACACGGATTGACATTCTTGCTCAATATTGTAGTATGCTACTTGGTTTGTGTCTATCTTAATATGTGCATGTATTTTTTTTAACATATCGCTAATACATATTGATAGAGCCCTTAGGATCTTTGCTTGACTACCAGCGTTGGGATGGCAGTCACACTAGTGGGGGCTGGGTAGTCTACAAGCACATCCTTATACTAGTCCCTGGTCGTAGGATTATCGAGACAGGGCATCGATACTCCAGAGTAGACTAGTGTATACGCTTCTCATCCCAGGAGGGGAGATGGTCTGTCCCACAGCCATCAGTACGTCGTACTGGAGATAGTATGCAGGTGCTCGTTAGGTTACGAGTATACTGGACAGGACTCGCTGGGAACTATTGGTTGGTATTATACCTATCGTCAGTTATCCGTTCCCAGGTGACATGAGTACATCTTAGTCCGTTGACTTGACACTGTCACTTCGCCTCGAGTGTGTTCCCACTATTCGTAGATTACTACCCTACCACGGCTCTATTGAGTCGTACAAACAGGTAGTAGTTGGGTATAGTCCTAAAGCACTTGGAGGCAGTAACGGTTAGACAGGATTCGTCTCTCTCGGTATTGGGAGTTGATATCGCGCTGTGTCTAGGAGAGCCATTACACAAAGTCCCTGGCCAGGGCAAGCGAGATTTACTGGTAGTATTTCCAGTAGTTTCTCAGGGTGTTCTGGGATACACTCCGACACCACTTGTACCGCTATTAGGGGACTGATGTTTACTGCCCCCTAGGCCCGACATGCGATACTCTTAGACGAACAGACCAGACTGTATGATGATTGTCACATACAGACTCAGTAGGAGTTCGGATGAGTTATGCTCATTGGCTTTCTTATCGAAAATACCTGGGGACCGTTACGTATAGCTAGTACCGCTTGCGGCCTGTGGTTAAACCCACTGCCAGCGTAGAGTCGAGTCTTTAGAGTCCCACAAAGAGCGTTTCCCTGCATCGGGCAAAACATGTAGATATCACATGGTTTTACGAAAGGGTTCGATCACGTGCATACACTCGTGCATGCACAATGAGTCGGACGGACAATACTAGTGGGCTTTGGTTTAAGCTGGATCCTAGTGTTGTACTGATGGATTTTCTTCGTCTTCGGTATTCGTATTTTTCGGAATACGAATGTAGGTACGTATATACGGACGAGAGGGCGTTTTTGTAATTTATTCAAAGATGCTTCTAGAAGATGATGTTTCATAAATGTATTTTTCATTTTGGATTAAATGATTTATGCATTATGACATGGTAGAATTGAGGTGGAAATTGCATGATATTGAGTATGGCTAAATGTGACACATGGTGGATTTCTAAGCCATGACTCATTTGGTTGTAAATTGAACCCTAATGACTATTATTCATTTAATTTATTAGATGAAAAATAGAAAGTGTTCAGTTTAGAACCATAAGTGAGCTACACACTCTCTCATACATTATCTTCACTAGCTTTTTCTAAAACATCTTCTTCTTCCTCAAATCTTAGGATACTCATGTGTTGAGTTATCTAAGAAGAAATAGAAAGACTCCTAAATCCATTTACACCATCTACACAACCTAGATCATTTAGATTAGCAATCTACTTGATCTAGTTTCTTTGGTTTAGAAGATAAGCTTAGTGCAAAAATGTTCCGGTGGATCATCTAGGATTCGAGCAAGCCGACGAGGAGACGACATCCGTACCACTTTAAGGAGTTCGTGCAGGTGAGGAGGACAGCGAGATAAGGAGAAGAAGGACCAGGTTTCTTAAGGTATAATTTCTGTACTTAGTTTATACTTCTTTTGCTTTTGCTGGATACAGTTTAGATTACAATCATGGCTTAGAGTCGATGTTATGATGCTAAAATTATCGTTTTTTACACCTTCCGCCTCCCCGCGATTCCGTGGGGTGCATAGCATCGACTTACAGTGGTATCAGAGCCAACTAAACCTAATCTAGCAGATTAGCAAGTAGTAGAATTTTGATCGTCAGAAAAACCGGAAAACTAAATACCGAAAACCCCAGTTTCTGTCGTTTTTCAAAACTGTTTGTAAAATCATTTCAGTATCATGAAAAATACATGCAGGGTTTTCTAAGACGACACAAAAAATTCGAGCCTCTTAATCGCCAAGACAGTCGCGGATCCGCAGCAGAATCGTCTTTCTGCGGCAGAACCGCGGCCGAGTCGTGGACGATTCAACTCGGATTTATTCTGTTATATCTTATTTTTGGTATTATGATTTCTGGAATATTTGGTTTCTACCCAGTATGTTTCTGAGTGCTGGTTTGCATTTGGGGTAGATACGGAAAATATGTTTCGATCGAATTCCTATTGTACTTAGCTAATTGGTCATTCTGTATTGTTATATGAGTTTTAAACGTCGACTAATTGCTATACGTCGGTTAGTCGAGGTTGCACATATCTGTTGGTTTGTGTATATAAACATTTTCTGATTGTCGATGATGAATAGCCGGAGATGTGAGATGTGCATTTTTTATCTTTCATTCATGTAAATTGTAAAATTGATGTAATATTATTTTGCGGGCCACATCCGGGTTGAGGTTGTAGGCGCCGTTGTATTATTTTCTTTTTACTGTTTTTTGCTCGTAGGATAGACCCAAGGTGGGGTACACAAACTACCGAGTTCTTTGAAGTGCCGAGTGGCCTACTCACTTTGTTGAGGTAGGCTGCTTCACTTCTGGAATTTGGCGGGTAGTTTGCCGTACCCGTAGGGGTCTGGGGTGGGGTTTGGCTATTCATCGCGACCGTGGGATCCGTTTTTCTTTGCAGGCTTAAACGAAACGCGAGATTCCTAGCATATATGAAATGTTTATCTGTGACTGGAATGTTTATTATTGCATGAGGTGATTGTAAAATATCTATATATGGTATATAGTAGGCGTCACTTATGTTTTACATCCGCGCTAGCCCAGCCCCCGCTCTGTCGTTAGTTAAATAACCTAACGGGTGATGATGGGCCCCGTGGCGAATGCAGATGGCATAAGAGGACGTGATATTTTTTTTTCAATTCTCTCTATAATGATAGGAGTAAATGATGGGACACATTATATAAATGCAAAGAAAACAACCCAAAGTTGAATCGTTGGAACAATTTCAAAACCACTCGGTTTTTTCCAAAATAGCAAAACTTTTAAAATGCGGAGCTTAAACCACTCCTTTTAAAAGCTATCAGGTTCCTTCGATTATATCAAGTTCACTACGTTCACGGTTTCGCCAAAACCATTCGTAACCCTCCGTCATTTCAGTTAAATATTCAGTAGTATTCAAGCTATGTATTTTGACCTTCGCCAAGGCATATTGATTGGTAGCTGCTAAATATTTATCTGTTTCATAGATAAATGCGTTGGTTTGGGACAGTCGTACTGCCATTTTGGCCTTCGTCAAGGGTATGTACGGGTGGGTTTAAATTAACCTGGATAATGACGGGTAGAACTTGACATATGACTTATGATATGTTGGCCTTCGTCAAGGTCATAAGAGCATGGGGCAAAAATCCACATCGAGAGTTTCTAAAGAAACTGAAACTTGCTAGTATTGCATACCATTTGGAGTGTGATGATTTTGGTAGGATTCCTTCAGCTTTATCACACGATGATATTTGGATCCCGATCCTACTGTGAGTATATGCTACTCCTCGGTATATTTTTTCACTTAAACGATCAATGCTATAAACCAAGTAGGTGACTAGAAAGGTGTTAGCGGGGCTACGCCCACAAGGAAAAGAGGTTATTTAATTAAGGAACTTCACAAAAGCATCGTAAAACCTCCCTCGAAGTACCGACACCGGCCTGGCTAAACGGTTAAGCAAGTATTGTACGGTGAGATCAATCCTGACTAATTCTTCTTTTATGGTTTGAGGAAGGATTCGAGAAACAGTGGGAGCCATCCTGTTTAGACAAACTAAAAACCACTCTAAACTTGCAAGAGCATCATGCTAAAGTGTTTCTTCTCTCTCTCCTAATTGCAGCAACCAAACATCATGACGGGCCTTAAGTTACTATTAGATAAAAACATACTGACAGGGCCAAACTATAAAGATTGTTTCAGGAATGTCAAAATGGCAATCACTTATGACAAGTTGGGCTATATTCTTACTACAAAAACCCCCGCCGTCCCAGTCCTAGACTTCAGTGTCGCGGACAGGGAAATCCGTAAGACCTGGGGGATTGACTGCGCGAAGGCCAAATGCCTTGTGCTTGCCTCTATGGATAATGAACATCAGAGGAGGCACGAGAATATGGACCTAGAATCCATATTTCTCCATACTAAGGAACTATATGGAGAGCAATCCCGTATCGCAAGATGCGAGACCTCGAAGAAGCTATTTTCAGCGAGGCTGGCCGTCGGATCATCTATAGCGGAACACGTGCTTAAGATGATTGGCTACATTGAGGAGCTCGCGGACCTCGGGACCACGTTAGAGAACGAGCTCTACAATGACCTGATTCTCCAGTCCCTTCCTTCCACCTACGCCCAGTTTATCCTGAATTTCAACATGCAAGGAAAAGAAGTTGAACTTCTGGAACTCCTCAACATGTTGAGCAGTGTAGAGGGCACCCTACAGAAAGTCAGGGAAACACCCACTTTGTTTGTTGGAGGAGGTTCCTCTTCTAAGTCAAAGGAGAAATCCAAAGGAAAGAAGAAGAAGGCCCCCCACCAAACCAAGGGGCGGTGTTAGTAAGGTGGAAGCTAAGGGAAAAGAAAAGGTAGCGGGACAGATTATGGGAATGGAAGAATGCTTTTATTGTCACAAGAAAGGACACTGGAAGAAAGATTGTAGGGCTTGGAAGGCCAAGAACCAGGACCCGAAGCAAGTTGTGGCTTCGGCTTCAGGTGTGTATGTTATTGAAAACTATCTGTCAATCAACTCTACTTCCTGGGTATTGGATATCGGATCAGGATCTCATATCTGTAATTCTTTGCAAGCACTGAGAATACGTAGGGATTTGAAGGCGGGTGATATGACCCTCAGAGTTGCAAACGGAGCAAGCATGGATGCTGAGTCCGTGGGGGACTATCACTTAGGATTGACAGATGGACATGTTTTGGTTTTGCGCAATTGTTATTTTGTACCCAGTTCGACTTGTAATATCATATCTATATCTTTAATGTCTAAAGAAAGTTATGATTTTGCATTTGTAAGCAATGTTGTAAACATTCACCTTATTCATGTTTTGATTGGGTCGGGTACATTAAGCAACGGTATATACGTGTTAAACCAACCGCAGATTTTCAATATCGAGAATACGCACAAAAGAAAGTCTCCAGAATTAAATCATGCTTTCTTATAGCATTGTAGACTGGGTCACATCAATGAGACAAGGTTAACTAAGTTACATAAAGAAGGATATTTGGATCCGTTCGAATATCATTCTTATGCAACTTGTCAATCATGTCTCAAAGGAAAGATGACAAAGAATCTGTTTACTGGACACGGAGTAAGAGCGAGCGAGCTCTTGGGACTCGTACACAGCGACGTGTGTGGTCCAATGTCTACATATGCAAGAAGTCGTTTTTCATATTTCATTACTTTTACGGATGATTTCTCCAGATATGGACATGTCTTCTTAATGAAGCATAAATCCGAGGCTTTTGAGAAATTCCAGGAATACAAGAATGAAGTAGAAAAACAAACCAGCAGAAGTATCAAAACACTTAGATCTGATCGAGGTGGTGAATACTTAAGTGCCGAGTTCCTGGCTTACCTAAAAGAGAATGGAATTCTCTTTCAGCTTACTCCCCCATACACTCCACAACACAACGGTGTATCGGAGAGACAGAACCGAACCCTATTGGATATGGTACGTTCCATGATGAGTAACGCTGAGTTACCGCGACCATTCTAGGGATATGCACTAGAATCAGCTGCATATATTTTAAACAATGTTCCTACCAAGACTGTGCCTACCACACCATATCAAATGTGGAGTGGGAAGAAACCCTATCTTCAATATATGAAGATATGGGGATGTCCGGCTTTTGTCAAAAAGCAGCATGCGGACAAATTCAAGGCACGCTCAGTACTGTGTAAGTTTGTGGGATACCCAAAGTGAAGGGTTCCGGCAGCGCCCTGGCCATCGAAACGCGGCCAAAATGCGGAACAAAAATTTATTAAACCGGCGCTATCGTTACCCGATTTATGGATCGACCTTAAACCCTAATCTAGCATGCTAACTAAGAGTTAGAATCATTATACGAGTTGATCCATGTCCTTCGGTCTTCATTCCAAGCTCCTAGCGGTCCTTTGATGATGTTTGGTTGCCGGTCTTCCTCCATCTCCGATGATCCACCCGAGGGAAACGGCGCAAGCTCCAACCTCGACAAACGAGGTAGCCTACGCTCCAAAGTTGCCAGCGATGGAGAGTGGGGGTGCATGAAAGTGTCACTATGTTATTCTCTCATCTCATGTGCTCAAGAGAGCAATGCAAGAAGAAGATGAAAGAGGTGATGAAGCTTTTTGGCATGAGCAAAGAATTGGTTAAGTTATTTGTTTGAAGCATGAGAGAATGAGAGAGAGCTAGTGTGTAAAAATTGTAATGTGCCAAATGAAATCAACCCCACTTCAAAAGTGGCCGCCCCCTCTCTCCTCGACACAAAAAAACATTTTCTTTTCCAAATAAACAATATGCAACCATGCTTTGACCCATGCCACTCATCATGTCCATGACCATGCCTCCTTTTCCACCTCATTTATAAAATACAAATTAATTTCCATAAATGAAAATCATATAAATGAGGTGGCATCTTCTAGAAGCTATTCTGTATAAAATACGGAATACTTCCCGGTACATGTATCAAAATACATATACGCGTATTCGTACCAAAATACGAATAGCCGAGAGAGAAAACGAATAGTGAACAATAATACTAGAATACATATATATAAATACATATGTAAAATATTAAATCAAAACCTGATTTAACAATCTGGCTTAATCCCAAGCCGCTAGTATTATCAACTGTCCGATTAAAGTCTGCGCAGCATGCACATATTTAATCGGACACCTGTATGTACCAACATACGTCATGTACACCATATCGCCTGAACCGTGAAAACCCTCTGTGTGGGACTCTAAAGACTCGTCAATACGCTGGCAGTGGGTTTAACCACAAGCACGTCAGCGGTACTAGCTGTACGTAACGGCTACCCAGGTATTGAGCGAAAGGGAGGCCGACGGGCAAACTCATGCAGAACCCCTACTGAGCCTGTCAGTGACAATATCCGCACAGTCCGGTCTGTTCGTCTAAGAGTATCGCATATCGAGTCTAGGGGGGTGGATAAAGTCAGACCCCTAACAACGCGACATTTAGTGTCGGTATGAAATCCATCACCACCCGAGAAATTATCGATCCTGGATCGGTAATTCTCGTCCACCGTGGCCACGGACTTTTGGTGATGGCCATCCATACACAACGCGACATCAACCCCCAATACCGGGAGAGACGAATCCCCGACGATCCGATCACTGCCTCCATGTGGCTCGGGACTGTACCCAACTAAAACCTGTTTGCACGACTCTTTTGAGCCGTGGTAGGGTAGTAATCAAAGCACAGTGGGAACTCACACGAGACAAATGACGACCTCAGGTCGCCAGACTAACCTGTACACATGTCACCTGGGAACTGCTATCTGACAATATGTATAATACCAACTAGCAGGTTCCTGGCGAGTCCGTCCAGTGTACTCATAACCTAACGAGCACCTGTATACTATCTTAGGTGAACAAATTAACACCAATGGCTTGTGAGACCTGGCCAACGCCCCTCGTTGGAGTCTCGATCAGTATACACTAGTCTACACTGGAGTATCGATGCCCGGTCTCGATACTCCTACGACTAGGGACATTTAAGGATGTGCTTATAGACCCCAGCTCCCACATATATGATCGCCATCATAATGCTTGCAGTCAAGCAAGAATTCTATAGGCTCTATCAACATGTACATGATGATAAAGACAAACCAGATAGCATACTATCATCTTAAGTAAGACTGTTCCATCGGTATAGGTCCTCACTCAATCATCATAATCACAAGTCCACGACTATGATAATTGCCTTGAGGGCACTATAGCTAACAATCTCCCATTTGCATTTAAGGCCAATTATTGCCATGTCGCATACTCACAGCCCGTGTGATACCGAACTCCCAACTTCTCTACTAATCAGTTTCGCAAAGCCCGTTTATGAAACTAATGCGTTCGAGAAATAGCCTCAGTTAGTGGATCCGCTCTAATGTTTCTTTCTGTGTCTCTCTGTATCTCAACTTCGCGGAGAAAAAGCTATCTCCCGAAATGAGCAATACCTGTCTTAGAATTTGTCTGAATATCTGATGGGACCCAGTTCATAAATGAACTCCAAATCCAGTAAACTTCTCAGACTGTATCGTCCACTGAATTTAATCAGTATCCTGCGCCATGCCTTTTCTCAGTATCCGCTTGGACCACCTGTCCAATATACTGTCCCTCAAAAGAGGGAAAACTATAACTCTGATAGTCACTCTGTCATCCAGGTCATCTTGAAAGCTTGATATGATAATCGTCTCCAGAAGGAGGCTGCCATTACCATATCCCAAGAACATTCGCTTATGTTCATAACTGCTTCCCTACATTTCTCCAGGATTGGATTAATATATGTTTATTGCAGCTAGTGCATAAACAACATCTGGTGTGGTACGTGATATTTCATGACTAACTCAATTGCCTAAGCAAGTGATATGCTAATCATGTAGATCCCTCTCCCCTTTAGTCTGTAAGACACCTTTAGAGAGGTTGACTCCATCACCTGCTGGTTCACCACTATGCCAGGAGTCATCCATTTAATGTCAAAGTACCCAGATTAGGATACTTCCCAAATCTAGATCTAAAACCATAGATCTAGTAACCAGAAACCCTGATATTATGTCCATATCCTATGTGGAGAAACAACTTTGTGACAACCACAGTATAATCGATCGTAGTATAGGAATATCTCTTCCTATGAAGTGCATGTCATCCAAATAGCTGGACATCACTCTCTACTACCTTCTTACCAGATCCATCTCTTATTCTGATAAGGTCAAGACCTATAACTGTCACATCAAAAATAGATGATCTATTTCCGCTATACTTGCTTTAGTTTATAAACAGACATAAGCTACTTGCCAACTATACTTCCGCTGCTCCCACTGACTACAACAACCCTATGGCAGAGTCATATACACGTGCACTTCTAAAGCTAGTTTAGAACGATGCTATACTCATCCTCCTGCCGGGTCTTACAGTCTAGAACAACAGCAATGGCAAGTTTGGGTAAACAAGAACCTCCCTGTCACCGTCTCTGAGAAGACCGAAGTACCTCTCGGGTGCCTGAGCTTTCCCACCAAATCTGCGGAGTGGCTAATGGAATGTCAAAAACAATTGAATCCTTAGGTTCTTTTAAATCTTTAGTGATCGTTCGTAGTTCTGGAATCACTTCCAGTTCTACCATATCCCACTTGTGTTTTTCTGAAAAAGTCCATTTTACTAAAACTGTGGCGAGTCAAGAACAATGTAAATATTGATCTTCCTGATGGTAGAAAGTTAACCCTCGTCAAAGCCCGGGATAACCCACAAACAGCCATTACTGAAATGTGCCTTGAGTTTATTCGGATTCTGGTTTTAAGCATCAGCCGGACAACTCCCTATACCTTAACATCGTTAAGATATAAATTGATTCTATATATATCTTATATAGAAACAAAAGCACTAATTTACTTGGAACCAGATTCAAAATCATGCAGCTCTCTCCAGTGCATATCAACCAAAATGGAAAGAGGACAATCAGCATTACTCATCTAGGAGTGCATCCATATATGAGTAACCCGAAAGAGAAGCAAGTTCTCAAAACCATTACTATCAACGGAATACCAAACACAAGTATCTACATCTTCGAAGAATCCTGATACTTCTAATAAATGGTTCTCTACTTTATTCTTATACCTATAAATTCTCAAAATCTGAACCTTGCATTTCAATGAAAGACATGTCTAGAATCAGAGAAGTTATGAGTAATCAGAATACAGTGCGAGTACCAACACCATTGTCCTAATGGACACTGAACAACATACAATACCTTGTATAAGTCCCCTGAGTTCAACAACTCAAACCCTGTGTGTCGTAGGTTGAAAAACTATAGTATGGTTAAGAAGAATTACACTGCTATTGAATGCACCTTACCTAATCACCAGCTGATATAGGTAAATGTCACAGACATAATATCAAAAAGTTATATCTCACTTTATAAAATAAATTTACAGATATATCAGTTTGAAATTGGTGCATAACAATGGATATTCAAAACCAAATATTTGCCCTCCGGCAAAATCCAGATGATTTCCTCAAATATCACCAATTACAACGAATTCCGATATAAAGAGGATCTAATCACCCAATTTCCAATACCTTACTCCTACTCACCATCTATAATATCATACAGATGTGAGAAACTAATCTGGTAAATACATACCCTGGAGTTAGATTCCAATTCGGAAACAGTTTTCAATTATTATCGCACAGTCAGACTGAAACATGAAAATGTTTCAAAAGGGTTAACTGGTATTCCTAGTAACGCATCTTCCATTATCCTGAATCATGACAGTAACCATATACTTACCTGCCCTCACTGCAATCCCTTTATTATGTCTTTACTTATTACCTTCTGTACACCTCGTTTACGCTAATTGGTTTTCTTCATTCCCTACCCTTTCGGCACCAGCCTAAAGTTTGGAAGAAGACTATCCAATAAGCGTAATAGGTGCACTCTCCTAATCCTAGGAGCCCTTGCAACCTGAGAGAAGGCAAAGAGAAAAGACATCTGAATAATCCTATCCAATTTCTCTTGAACCGGAAACCATCCCCGAATCTGGAATGAATTCCTTCGAGTTCGTATGTAACTATACGATGGCATATCCAATGGAAGTGGATATCCGTAGTGATACGGAGTGTTCTAGAGAAAAGCATGGATGTAGGAGTGGTAGGGGTATACACGGTCTTTGTCGTGAATGATGGTGATCGCAATTTCCTTTGCCATTATTCTAATCCCTTTATATGTCTTTACTTATTACCTTCTGTGCACCACAGTTAAGCTTGTTGGTTTTCTTCCTTCCCTACCGTTCGACACCTGCCTATGGTTTAGAAGAAGACTATCCAATAAGCTCAATAGGTATACCCTCTCTTAATCCTAGGAGCCCTCACAACTTGAGAGAAGGTAAAGAGAAAAGACAACCAAATAATCATATTCAATCTCTCCAGAACTAGAATCCATCCTCGAAAAAGTTCCTTCGAGTTTGTATGTAACTATACGATGGATTTATCCAATGAAAGTGGATGTTCGTATTGATACGAGGTGTTCAGGAGAAATGCAAAGGTGATATAGAAGTGGCAATGATATATGCGATACCGTGACATTCCAAAAGCCAAAGTGTTTTAAGAAGGTTCGGTTAACTTGGTTCATGAGTTTTTAGTTTAGGGTCGGGTCATAGTCGCAGCCAGAGAGAGAGAGAAAAGAAACACTCAGTGTGCACTCTAACCTAGATCAGAATGGTTAATCATTTTATCTAATCAGGATGGCTCCCACTATTTCCTCGAATTCTCTTCCAAACCCAAAAGGAGAATTAGTCAGAATCACCCGAAGAGTAATCCTACTCATCAGTGAGAATCGGGATCCAACTATCATCGCATGATAACTTGATGGAAGCCACTCAAGTCACCACACTCCAGAAGGTATGCGCAAGCCTGGCAAGTTTCCTGTATGTTTGAAACTCCCGATATGATTTTTACCCCAAGGACCCAAGTGACCTTGACGGAGTCAACAAATCAAAGAGTCCTAGTCAAGTTCAACCCGTCATTATCTTGATTGCATTAAACCCACCTGCACGAGCCCTTCACGGATTCAACAAGGCCGCACGACTGTCCTAACCAATCACATATCCATGCTATAAACAAGCACCACTCAGCTACCGCACACTACGCCTTGACGGAGTCAACAAACGCAGCATGAATACTAAGTACTGCTTGTAGGAAATGACGGAGGGCTACGGCTGGTTTTTGATGAAAAACCATTAACGTAATGATCTTGATCTCGTTGAAGGAATCCAAGTCGTTATATAAATATATAGTGGCAAAAATTTTTGCTAAAGAGGTCACTCCCGGTGAAGGGATCTCGGCTCTTTCCCCATCGAATGGGGTGCATGATATCCCAAACTGAATACCACGATGCAAAGCAAAAATAATCGACTATAGTGAAGTTATTGCATTGATGCAAACTTTTACTCAAGGGGTCACTCCCGATGAAGAGATCTCGGCCCTTGCCTCGTCAAATGAGGTGCAGGATATTCCAAACTGAATACCACGATGCAAAGCAAAAGAGAACGCCTGTAATGTCAGTTTTTAAAAACTTGGTTCCAACAACATCATATATATAAGTTTGTTTTATCATTGCATTGATAAGATCAATATAGCCCCATCAATTAATCACACCAGAAAAGAACGAAAATAAAATGTACGTTTATGCCATCCGCATTCGCCACTGGGCCTCGTCATCACCCGTTAGGTTACTTAACTAACGACAGAGCGGGGGCTGGACTAGCGCGGGTGCAAAACATATACAACATCTACTAATATATATAAATATATATATAACATTCGTCCCAGGCATGATATAAAGCAATATCACAGAAACATCACAGAAGCAACACAGAATAGTGGATAATCTAGAGCCCCGGGGTTCACTTGAGCCGTAAGTGAGACCCGACGTTCCTTGTCGTGTGGATAGCCTGTGCAATGAAAACCTAGACCCCTACGAGCACGGCAAGTTACCCGCAAATCCAGAAGCGAGGCAGCCCCCTTCAGCAACGTGAATGGGTCACCCAGCACTTCACGGAATCCGGTAACTTGAGCACCCATCCTGGGTCATCCTATACCCCCTACAAGTGCGGCAAATAGCCCGCCAATTCTAGAGTAAGGTCCCCTCCGTCCTAAAGCCATGAAATGCGAACCAGCTGCCCTCTAGAATCCGGCTATTCGTGCACCCCACCTCGGGGTAATCCTAGTACAGAAAATAAAATAATATACAAGGGTGACATCGACCTCATCCCGGTCGTGCCCCAAAAGAATAATATACAAACTGGCAGTGACGGCAGTCCACATGTCGGACGCTCGCCCCACAATATCAAATGTACAAATGAAATTGAACTGTACTAACATTGCACCACTGGCTATCCACCACGACAATCGAACCAACATCACAGCACAACACAGAACATCAACGTGAATGTCACGTTTACAAACCCGTCTAAAAGAACATATAGCAGTTAGAAGGGTTTACCGATCAAATGAAATTCATGGTCGCAGATAGAAATGTATGTACTGTTAAACGCACACTTAAAATATCGATCGACTAAGTTCCAAATTGGCCCCAATAGCAAAAAAACAACACTTCACTGAAACCTGGGCCAAAACAGAATATCATAAAAATCACAATTCCAAGTAAATGAGCTACAGAAAAAATTTGGACGCCCGTTGCCACTAAATAGCCGCGGAACCGCAGCCAAAAGGGGCTAAGTGCGGCGGATCCGCGGCGCTTCAGAGGAATCATGAGCCCAAAAGTTTTATGTACCCATAAAATTACCTGCACGGATTTTTAAGATGCCTGAAATAATTTTTTGACCACTTTTGAAAATCGACAGCAAACCCAAAAATGAAATCGTGATTTCGGTAAATTCCGTTGATCGATCTTTTAAGCACGTTTAAACAAGCTAGTAAGGGGTATAAGGGGTGGCTCTGATACCATGAAGGGTTCCGGCAGCGCCCCGGCCATCGAAACGCGGCTGATTGATTTCGAATTCTCTGTGTGTGTAGAAAATGTATAGAAAGCACAACCAAAGAAATTTGTAAACCGCAATCAATAACGGTGTCAATTGTAGGTTCGTTAGCGAGTGCGGATCGTCCACAGGGAAAGTGAGATTTGCTTGTAATTGAATTAGATGAATTGAAAATTAAAGAAAAGAGAAAAGACAATTCAATTCAAGATTTATAAAATTGAAGTTCAAGAATTATCTAGATCTAAATCTAAAATCAAGAAAACATTTAAAATCAAGAATTAAGAATTGATGATATCCAATCCAAATAACAAGAATCGAAGTGAGGCTCGTAGGAATCGATCGAATCTATAGATATGATGAAATCTATTGATTACGTTTTCTTATCCATCGATGAATTGATACTAGATCGATGATGATCAACGAGAATTAGGGATTTCTTGCGGAAACTAAAGTTCCATCATCTATCCCTTGTCCTTTCGTTGATTTCATTCACATTCTAGCCTATAGTAAATTCAAGAATCGATCGTGGATCCCTAATTTCGAGCGAACACAATCAAGAAAGTATCGCATTGAAACTAGGTCGTCGATTCTTCAATTTTCTAGGGTTTACAAACTCGTAGGACTTAAGAATTGTACAAGAATCTAATCATCATCATCTATTGATTCTCTCGACTCCTTCACGAGCGGAGTTTTACTCAAACATCATAACAAGAAACACAATCAAAAATTGAGATCGAATCATGATGTAAGAATGTAAAGAAAGCAAGATAAAAGAATTTCACCTTCTATTTATCAACAATTTTGTTACAATTCTCACAAAATCTACAATGAGGAAAGAACTCGATCGTCGATTTGGCTTCGCTCGTCTTCGTGAGTCGCGGATCGTCTTGAATCACTTGCTCGGATGAATATCGGCTTCGCTCCTAAAAGGTTGAAGGCTTCTTGCTTGAATTGTACTCGGGGATCTTGAATTTGGCTTGGATTTTGAATTGGGGATTAGGGTTTGGGTTTGAATGCACAAGTTGTTTCACTCAACTTGTGGGTGAAAATTGGAGAATAACAAATAACCCTAGATCTAGGTTTCCTTTTATAGCTATCTTAACCCTAGATCTAGAATTCAAATTTCAAATTTCCCTCCAAAATGAACCACTTTTCCCTCCAAAATGAATTACCTCATTTGAATTTTTCCTCCAAAATGAACTACCTCATTTGAATTTTCCCTCCAAAATGAGGTTGTTAGAAAGAATCATCTAGAAAAAGTTTGTTGGAGGGAATATTCTAGAATGAGGTTGTTACAAGGAGGCTTCTAGAAAAATGTTGTTATAAGGAAACTTCTAGAAGAAGTTTGTTGGAGGGAATATTCTAGAATGAGGAATATTCTTGGGTAAGGTTGTTAGGCCGAGACTTCTGGATGAAGGCACGTGGCATTCTGGAGTCTTCTGGAAGATTTGGTCGTTACAATGAAGCACATGGGGAAATTTGAGGCTGTGATGTCATCAACAAGCCGCGGATCCGCGGCGGGAATGGGCATTGTGCCGCGGATCCGCGGTCCTTTGGTGCCCTCTCTGCATCAAATTTCTGTGTCACTCTTGGGCTGATATTTTGGCCTTTTTCTGATATGTTGAATCTTATTTTCCTTCCTTTATTTCTGCCAGATCTCAAGTCTTAGACTTGGCGTATTTTTATCAGCACTTTTGACAATTTCGGCTTTTCTCCTGCAATTTCCTGCACAGATTCTCGAGACAAGTGTTGCGCTATACAAAGATTATGCGATGCAATGATAAACACTCAATTTCCCTCAAAAATGTCGGTTATAATATATAACACATGTTATTTGGTATTTTACAGATGTTTTGCTAATATGTGCTATATTAATACCGAACACCTCTAGATGAGTGCAAATGGTAGGGAAATTGTCGTGTTAAAAATGCAATATTTTCGACTGATCAAATTCCCCCAAACTTATTTTCCGTCGTCTCGAGCGAACTGTTTTATTAAAAGGAGAAGGAGAAAATAAAGAAAGAGAAAAACTAACTAGCACACTTTCGTAGGCAACACGATTGCACTGAGCACGTGCAACAAGCCTTTAAACCTCTAGGTGTCCCTAGCAGGAGAAGTGTTGTCTCCTGAGGGTTTTCAGCGGATTGCACCCACAAAATCCAATAATAAAAGGAAGATCATGAATATTACATTTAAAGATAAGAATTGTAAAAGAAAGACTTTGAAAATTAGGGTTTCCAACTAAGCTAGCTTTTCGGTTGTCATGAGCCCTATCTTAATAATGATGAAAAGATGTTAGAAATCACATAACCCTTCAATAAAACATCGTCTTATTCTTCATTCCTATATTTCTTCCAAACATCGATCATATAACCCTACGTGTGTGTAAAATACATCCCTACACCCGGAGAATTCAATTCAAGCTATCATACTCTTGTCCATCCACCTCAGTACTTTTTAATTAATGAATATTTAGATTAATTTGCTCACACACTTTTATGCGACCGTTAATACTTCTTGAGGTACTAACCGACCGATTACTCATGTGTTTGCTTATTTGGTGTTTTTCCTCGTCTTGCACCACCTATGGCTTAGCAGTGACACCCAGACCAGTTGGCCTTAAGGCACTAGGTGAAGAGGCACCCTCGCTATATTTTTTTATTGCTGCCTTGGCGATAACAAAACCAGTGTTCATTTTTCTCACCATTTTATTTATTATTTTTTTTCATTTTTTATTTCCTTCATATTTTGGCTTTTAGACAAGAGCATTTCAAGGTATCCTCTACTATCTTGAGTTTCAAGACGTGTGTAAGTGCGAATAGCAGGGTATCAACGTTCAAAATGTTTGGCTTCCAGAATAGGAACTATTTTTCAGACTTATTTTTATTCTCAGATTAGTGACTTCCTTCATCTTACTAACCCTTGGGACAACGGCTTATAACTACTTATTACTAGTTCATATGAGAAAACTTCTAATTTTCTTGGTTTTCTTAAATTTTTCTAATCTTTTGGATGTAATTTTTCACTATCTAATCTTTTATTATCTTATTTATGTACACAATTTTTTTTCTTTTTGAAATTTTTTAAATTTTTATAGGTTTTAAAAAATGTTTTGTGCTTATGCAAAGTATGATGCAAATGATGCGAAAATAAGCACAAACCTCCCCCAAACTTGTTTTCAACAGCGTCCTCACTGTTGCCATTCGCTGGATCACGAAAACCTGTAAGTTTGGGAGGAAATTTATTAACGGGGCAAAATATTTAAGTGAAGATCCTCCCCCAAACTTATTCTTTGCTCATCATTTTATGTAAAAATTTTCTTTTCAGGAGCCAGATTATACCCCCCCCAAACTTGAGTTAAGCCATGTTAATCTTTGAAAATCACATGAGGGGGTCAAGAATCATTGGTCGATGCCAAGCTTTGCAAAGACCGAAGGTTAACTCCAACCATTCAAAAATTTTATCAATGCAGTGCTCTGGTTGGTGGAAGAAGAAATAGGGAAAGAGTACGTGGTGGAATAGAATGTGAGTGTGTCTCATTTTGGAGAGACGATGCAGTGAATGTGATGGATTGCTCGCATTCTTTTTATAGTCCAAAAGAAGGGGTGGAGGTTCACTTTCATTGATTGGGAGACGATTCATCTCAACACCCGTGTCATTCAAAAATGCGAGTTCATCAGCGAAGATCTCCTCAAAAGTTCCATCAATACCCCGAAGAATAATGTCATCACAAAGTGCGGGGTGATCTTCAGACTCTAAGAACGGTTCATAATCAGTGTTAGTTGTTGACCCGGACATCTCAGTGGAAGAGTCCGTATGTGTATGATACATAGTTGGGTCAAACAATAACGTATGAAAAGAGTCAAGATCAGTATCATGAGGATCGTCAAATTCGCTGCTATCGACATCCATTAAGTCGACAGAACAGACCTGAGCAGTAGGTTCGGAGGGTATACTTCCCAACTTGTAAATGTTCAGCTCTATTGACCTATTCCCGAAAGATAGGGTCATAGAACCATTACGACAGTTGATGATAGCGTTGGAAGTGGCCAAAAAGGGGCGACCTAAAATCAGCGGAATTTGATTCCGTGGGTTCGCTACAGGCTGTGTATCAAGTTCAATAAAATCCACAGGGAATACGAATTCCCCGATTTTTATTAACACATCCTCCAGTTCACCCCTAGGTTTGGTGATTGATCGGTCAGCCATCTGGAGAGTTATGCTCGAGGGCTTTAACACTCCGATACCTAGTTGCTCGTAAACCGAATATGGAAGCAAGTTAACACTAACGTCAAGGTCTAGTAGAGCACGGTTGATGTGTTTTTCCCCAATAGAAATAGAAATAGTAGGACAGCCAGGGTCCTTACGTTTTCGTGGTACTTGTTGGGGGAAAGTCGTGTCTACAGTCTTTGCCATGAATATCTTCTTGGGCACTTGAGTCTTCCTCTTCCTAGTGCACAAGTTTTTAAGAGTTTTCTCATAGGACGGAACTTGTTGGATAGCATCTAGGAGAGGGATGTTGATGTTAACTTGCTTTAAAATGTCCATAATCTTCTCCATATATGGACTCGATGTGTTAGCCCTTAACCGATTAGGATAAGGTGCTTTAGCAATAAGCGCTGGGTCCATCATAGGAGAAGAAAGTGTGTTTGGACCCGATCCCAGAATAGAAGTGGGGATCGTCCGTGGAGGGGTAGAAGAGGTGGGCTGAGGTGTCGAGCCTTTGGGAAAACGGAGAATAGACTCGTGAGAAGTTGGTGAGGTAGAAGAACTGGGGTCAGAATTAGAAGTAGAAGTGGACGGAAAGGCCTCAGCCGGGGTATCATTAATAGATTTTTCAGTGTCATCAATCTCTTACCCAACGTGATTGTCAAGCACTCTTCTAGATCTCAACGTGGTGATTGCATCCACATGATGTGAATAACCAGGATTAGGTAAAGGTTGAGCTGGAAGTTTCCCTTTCTCTCTTACACTCATTTCGGCTTTTAGTTGTGCAATTTGTGCTTCCATCGATTTGATATTCTCATTTTGAGAGACAATGATCTTCATCACATTCTCGACGGAAGATTGCAAACTTGCTGTCTCTTGGATGGATTGTTTCATGAAAGTATCCAAGGTTTGTGCTAGTGCAGAGGTATTATCTATACCGGTCAATTGCAAAGAGTTTTCATGTGGTGCAAAAGTGTTGGCCGGATTTTGGAAGTTTTGTGCTTGGTAGGGGTGCTGACTCAATTGAAGTAGTGGTTGCTGTTGTGGTGGAGGAACCCTTTGGAAATTGTTTTGGGTTGGAACCGTGTTTTAAGATTGTGATTGGTTCCAACCAAAGTTAGGGTGATTCCTCAAACCCTGATTATATGTGGAAGAAAATGGATCGTTTCTAGGTCTTTGTTGGAAAGCAGAATTGATATGCTCATGACCTTGAAACGGGGAATTTATTGGACATTTTTCCGTCAAATGAGAAGGATCAGAACAGCAGCCACATACAGTTTTGGAGAGTGACATTTGGTTTAGGGCGGCTAAAAATTTGTTTTCCATAGTCTCGAGTTTCTTTTGCATAGCCGAAATGTCAGCTCTAACTCCTATGGAAACATCCGATTGATTATTGCCAGCCCTAGACGATTGACTCACACCCTCCCACTGTAAAGATTTTTCAGCGAAATCTTCTAAAAATTTCCAGGCTTCCCCATCATCTTTGGTCATGAAATTGCCTTGATACATGGATTCAAGGGTCTGTCTTGTGTTAGGATTAATGCCCTCATATATGATTCGGCACAGTTCCCATCTATGGATTCCGTGATGAGGACATTGAACTAACAAATCCTTGAAGCGTTCAAGACATTTTGAGAATATTTCATTTGGAAGCTGGGTGAATTGATTTATTTCGCTGCGGACTCGACCTGTCTTATGATGTGGGTAGAATTTCTTAAGGAATGCTTTGATGAATTCTTTCCAATTTGAAATGGAATGTGCGGTTGTGTTGTAAAGCCACTTCTCGGCTATATCGCACAAGGTAAATAGGAAAAGACGAAGACGCATAGCATCCATAGAAAGCTGTGAGGTACCCATCATTGCGCATACATTTTCAAATTTGGTGATAAAGGCATATGCGTCTTCAGACTCGAGACCGTGATATTTGGGTAGAAGGTTGATGTATTGGGGTTTAATCTGAAAATTGTCCCCGTTGGCTGGTGGAATGGAAAGACAGGTCGAAAGAGGACCTCGTGTAGGGTAGCACCTCTCTTGGAGAGAGATGCGGGGTGGATTCTGCGCACCAACGGACGGCGGCAGAGTAGTGGTAAAGAAGTTCGATGGAGAAGGATCCATCGATGTCGGTGTGGTGGTAGGTAAAGAAGAGGTAAATGTAGAAATACCGACTTTTAGGTCGATCGGGGGAACGCGGACTAAACGGGCACTAGAATCCCGTGTCCAGCCTATCTTGCACTAAAAAGAGTTAGTACAAGTGGCAGCGTGATTTATAATTAGGGGAAATGAATGTGATTTGTATTTGTTCTGAAAAAAATACGGATTTTTGAAAAAAATGATGCGATCACAACAAATGCAACAAGCAAAACCCTAATTCTAGTGGTCGCCTAGGTCAAAGCTCTAGACCGCTCCTAACTGCCAAAAGACAAGTCGCATGATCAATCCTCCACTGCCTCTTTGTCTCTCCTGTGGCCAGATAAGTGACAGGTAAGTGGGAAGGTACTTCACTACGTAAGTAGTGGGCCTAATTAATAACCACTAGCCTTAGACACACTTGCCTTAGACACCACAAAAGAAACGCGGATAAGCAATGAATTACCCACGGCCTTCTTCTGTCCTAAGTGAGCGCGACGGTCGTTAGAGTCATCTCTAGATATTTTTTAGTTAATGAGGGTAATGCGGATGCAAGTTTGTGATTTTTTGGGGCTTAGGAAGGGTAATGAACTCCCCACCTAATCTGGATTTGGTCTTTGCCCCTTAATTTCCATATTAATATGCAAACAACAAAAAATCAAAAACACGCACAATTTATTTTGCTTTTTGCAGCGCTGCGATTTATTTGCAAAGAAACCTGCAGAAAATTGTTAATTGGAGCAGATGAGGGAGAAGATAAGAAAGTTTAAAAGTATACCTGCTATTTTTGCACAGAGAGGAAGCAAAGGTGCCGCGGATCCGCCGCTTTAGTCTCCTTATGCCGCGGAATCGCGGTGGCTAAGACAGATCAATGCACAAAAAGTTCAGTCTCTGTTCCTGTTCAGCTTCTAAGCTCTCTGGATTTTTCAGAATTTTTTTTCCACAGCTCCAATGATTCCAGATTTCCTCGCAACAAATCAAAACAACTCGTATTAGTGTTTCCGCGAATTTTGATCTAAAAATATAGATGGAATAAACTTTTCAACTCAAATTTCAAAATACGAACAATTAGCAAACTATCCCCAGCAACGGTGCCATTTGATTGATTTCGAATTCTCGGTGTGTATGTAGAAAATGTATAGAAATCACAACCAAAGAAATTTATAAACCGCAATCAATAACGGTGTCAATTGTAGGTTCGTTAGCGAGTTCGGATCGTCCACAGGGAAAGTGAGATTTGCTTGTAATTGAATTAGATGAATTGAAAATTAAAGAAAAGTGAAAAGACAATTCAATTCAAGATTTATAAAATTGAAGTTCAAGAATTATCTAGATCTAAATCTAAAATCAAGAAAACATTTAAAATCAAGAATTAAGAATTGATGATATCCAATCCAAATATCACGAATCGAAGTGAGGCTCATAGGAATCGATCGAATCTATAGACGTGATGAAATCTATTGATTACGTTTTCTTATCCATCGATGAATTGATACTAGATCGATGATGATCATCGAGAATTAGGGATTTCTTGTGGAAACTAAAGTTCCATCATCTATCCCTTATCCTTTCGTTGATTTCATTCACATTCTAGCCTCTAGTAAATTCAAGAATCGATCGTGGATCCCTAATTTCGAGCGAACACAATCAAGAAAGTGTCGCATCGAAACTAGGTCGTCGATTCTTCAATTTGCTAGGGTTTACAAACTCGTAGGACTTAAGAATTGTACAAGAATCTAATCATCATCATCTATTGATTCTCTCGACTCCTTCACGAGCGGAGTTTTACTCAAACATTATAACAAGAAACACAATCAAAAATTGAGATCGAATCATGATGCAAGAATGTAAAGAAAGCAAGATAAAAGAATTTCACCTTTTATTTATCAACAATTTTGTTACAATTCTCACAAAATCTACAATGAGGAAAGAACTCGATCGTCGATTTGGCTTCGCTTGTCTTCGTGAGTCGCGGGTCGTCTTGAATCACTTGCTCGGATGAAGATCGGCTTCGCTCCTAAAAGGTTGAAGGCTTCTTGCTTGAATTGTACTCGGGGATCTTGAATTTGGCTTGGCTTTTGAATTGGGGATTAGGGTTTAGGTTTGAATGCACAAGTTGTGTCACTCAACTTGTGGGTGAAAATTGGAGAATAACAAACAACCCTAGATCTAGGTTTCCTTTTATAGCCATCTTAACCCTAGATTTAGAATTCAAATTTCAAATTTCCCTCCAAAATGAACCACTTTTCCCTCCAAAATGAACTACCTCATTTGAATTTTTCCTCCAAAATGAACTACCTCATTTGAATTTTCCCTCCAAAATGAGGTTGTTAGAAAGAATCTTCTAGAAAAAGTTTGTTGGAGGGAATATTCTAGAATGAGGTTGTTACAAGGAGGCTTCTAGAAAAAGGTTGTTATAAGGAAACTTCTAGAAGAAGTTTGTTGGAGGGAATATTCTAGAATGAGGAATATTCTTGGGTAAGGTTGTTAGGCCGAGCCTTCTGGATGAAGGCATGTGGCATTCTGGAGCCTTCTGGAAGATTTGGCCGTTACAATGAAGCACATGGGGAAATTTGAGGCAGTGATGTCATCAACAAGCCGCGGATCAGCGGCGGGAATGGGCATTGGGCCGCGGATCCGCGGTCCTTTGGTGCCCTCTCTGCATCAAATTTCTGTCACTCTTGGGCTGATATTTTGGCCTTTTTCTGATATGTTGAATCTTATTTTCCTTCCTCTATTTCTGCCAGATCTCAAGTCTTGGACTTGGCGCATTTTTATCAGCACTTTTGACAATTTCGGCTTTTCTCCTGCAATTTCCTGCACAGATTCTCGAGACAAGTGTTGCGCTACACAAAGATTATGCGATGCAATGATAAACACTCAATTTCCCTCAAAAATGTCGGTTATAATATATAACACATGTTATTTGGTATTTTACAGATGTTTTGCTAATATGTGCTATATTAATACCGAACACCTCTAGATGAGTGCAAATGGTAGGGAAATTGTCATGTTAAAAATGCAATATTTTCGACTGATCAGCGGCCAAAATGCGGAACAAAAATTTATTAAAGCGGCGCTACCGTTACCCGATTTACGGATCGACCTTAACCCCTAATCTAACATGCTAACTAAGAGTTAGAATCGTTATACCGAGTTGATCCGTGTCCTTCGGTCTTCATTCCAAGCTCCTAGCGGTCCTTTGATGATGTTTGGTTGCCGGTCTTCCCCCATCTCCGATGATCCACCCGAGGGAAACGGCGCAAGCTCCAACCTCGACAAACGAGGTAACCTATGCTCCAAAGTCGCCAGCGATGGAGAGTGGGGGTGCATGAAAGTGTCACTATGTTATTCTCTCATCTCATGTGCTCAAGAGAGCAATGCAAGAAGAAGATGAAAGAGTTGATGAAGCTTTTTGGCATGAGCAAAGAATTGGTTAAGTTATTTGTTTGAAGCATGAGAGAATGAGAGAGAGCTAGTGTGTAAAAATTGTAATGTGCCAAATGAAATCAACCCCACTTCAAAAGTGGCCGCCCCCCTCTCTCCTCCACACAAAAAAACATTTTCTTTTTTAAATAAACAATATGCAACCATGCTCTGACCCATGCCACTCAACATGTCCATGACTATGCCTCCTTTTCCACCTCATTTCTAAAAATAAATGAATTTCCATAAATGAAAATCATATAAATGAGGTGGCATCTTCTAGAAGCTATTCCGTATAAAATACGGAATACTTCCTGGTACATGTATCGAAATACATTTACGCGTATTCGTACCAAAATACGAATAGCCGAGAGAGAAAACGAACAGTGAACAATAATACTAGAATACATATATATATATATATATATATATATAAATACATATGTAAAATATTAAATCAAAACCTAATTTAATAATCTGGCTTAATCCTAAGCCGCTAGTATTATCAACCGTCCGATTAAAGTCTGCGCAGCATGCACATATTTAATCGGACACCTGTATGTACCAACATACGTCATGTACACCATATCGCCTGAACCGTGAAAACCCTCTGTGTGG
Organism: Agapanthus africanus; assembly: GCA_030015575.1. NCBI lineage: Eukaryota > Viridiplantae > Streptophyta > Magnoliopsida > Asparagales > Amaryllidaceae > Agapanthus > Agapanthus africanus. The sequence goes on along the minus strand of CM057350.1, from coordinate 212,656,180 downwards.
TACTCTAAAGACTCGTCAATACGTTGGCAGTGGGTTTAACCACAAGCACGTCAGCGGCACTAGCTGTACGTAATGGCTACCCAGGTATTGAGCGAAAGGGAGGATGACGAGCAAACTCATGCAGAACCCCTACTGAGCCTGTCAGTGACAATATCCGCACAGTTCGGTCTGTTCGTCTAAGAGTATTGCATATCGAGTCTAGGGGTGTGGATAAAGTCAGACCCCTAACAATGCGACATTTAGTATCGGTATGAAACCCATCACCACCTGAGAAACTATCGATCCTGGATCGGTAATTCTCGTCCACCGTGACCACGGATTTTTGGTGATGGCCATCCTACACAACGCGACATCAACCCCCAATACCGAGATAGATGAATCCCCGACGATCCGATCACTGCCTCCATGTGGCTTGGGACTGTACCCAACTAAAACATGTTTGCATGACTCCTTTGAGCCGTGGTAGGGTAGTAATCAAAGAACAGTGGAAACTCACACGAGACAAATGACGACCTCAGGTCGACAGACTAACCTGTACACATGTTGTTGGAGATAGTGCCCTCAGAGTCAATTATTGGATCACAGGCACGTGATTGCAATGATTGAGGGAGGACCTATCCCGGTAGGACAGTCTTACTCGAGATGATAGTATGCTATCTGGTTTATCTTTATCATCGTGTACTGCTATAGGTGAGCTGACATGTCGCTATTACACGTTGATAGAGCCCCTAGGATTCTTGCTTGACCACCAGCAGTATGAGGGCGATCATATAAGTGGGAGCTGGGGTCTATAAGCACATCCTTAAATGGTCCCTAGTCGTGGGAGTTTCGAGACAGGGCATCGATACTCCAGAGTAGACTAGTGTATACAGTCGAGACCCCGACGAGGGGCGGTGGCTGATCTCACAAGCCACTGGTGTCAGTTGGTTCACCTAAGATGTATACAGGTGCTCATTGGGTTATGAGTATACCGGACAGGACTCGCCGGGAACATGCTAGTTGGTCTTATACCAGACGTCAGATAGCAGTTCCCAGGTGACATGTGTACAGGTTAGTTCATCGACCTGATGATCATCATTTGTCTCGTGTGAGTTCCCACTGTACTTTGATTACTACCCTACCACGCTCAAAGGAGACGTGCAAACAGGTTTTAGTTGGGTACAGTCCCGAGCCACATGGAGGCAGTGAGCGGATCTTCAGGGGTTCGTCTCTCCCGGTATTGGGGGTGAGGTCGCGCTGTATCTAGGAGGGCCATTACACGAAGCCCTCGGCCGAGGCAGGAGATTTACTGGTAGGTATTCCAGTAGTATCTCAGGGTGTTCTGGGCTACACTCCGACACGACTTGTACCGCTTTTGGGGGTCTGACTTTTACCAACCCCCTAGACCCGCCATGCGATGCTCATAGACGAACGGACCGGACTGTACGGATATTGTCACTGACAGGCTTAGTAGGGTGTCAGGATGAGTTCGCTCATCGACGTCCCTTTTGGTCAATACCTGGTAGCCCGTTACGTATTGGCTTATACCTCTGACGTGCTAGTGGTTAAATCTACAACCAAGGTGTTGACGAGTCTTTAGAGTCCCCCACATTCAGTTGCTCAAGTTTTCGGGCAAAACGCTGTAGAGGCCGTATGGAGATATGGCAAGGTTCGATCAGATACGTGCGGTATTGCACGGATCAGGATCGGACGGATAATACTAGCCGGCTTTGGTTTAAGCCGGATCCTAGTATAGTACAGTGTAGATTTTGTCTCATTGCATTTGTATTTCGGTCGGAATACAGATGCGGGTGTGTATACACAGTATCGGGGTTTTCCTGTAATTTATTACGGGACCAGTTTTCTGGAGTTGCCAGTTTGCTTTCCGTTTCGGCCAATTTCCTTTGTATCGTTCATTGGCCGAAGATTGGTGGAGGAGGGCTTATTTGCATTTGTGCAAATAAGCAATTTGGAAGGGGGTCTTTGCATATTATTGTGTCATGATGGGTGCACCATACATTGACTTGATTGTTCCATCATGGCTTGACTTTTAAAAGTCATGGTTGTTGATGGTGATGGGTTATGATGAGGTTGGAAGAGTGTTGTTTTTTATTGGTGATCATTTCTACACTTGATTTCTTTTTCCCTCTCTCTTGCATTATTCACTCACCCCCACTCTCATTTTTCCCTCTCTCTCTCATTCCCTAATGGGCATGGCCGGCCACTTCTCATGGGGGCTGTCCAAACATTTTGGTGGGGGGATTTTGGTTCATTTCATGTTGGAAAAATCCCACAACACCATCTCCAAAAGCTTAGTTCATTTCCTCCACCAAAAGGCAACCTCCACTACCCCAAAATGAGACACAAGTTCTACACACCATTCTACAGCAAATCTTGGGCACGTCGGCTCGCTAACTTCGTGCCCGAGTTGCCTCGGTATAGAGGTGGGAGCCCGTAAAAGATGCAGGCGACGTGGTGCCCTTCCGGCGAGGAGGTGGAGACTGGACATTCCGCGGGAGATCGGGACGACGGCGAGAAGACCGGAGGACACGGATCGCTCGGTATAGCTCTCTTCCCCATCTAGTAGTTAGCTAGGACTAGTTAATGGTACGATCCAGGTTTTAGTGCGCGGTGGTGCCGGTTCAAGAAAAATTAAAGTTAACCATCGCTTCCGCATTTTGGCTTCGGGATGGAGGCCGGGGCGCCGCCGTGCACTTACAGTGGTATCAGAGCCAGGCCATTAACATAGTCTAGATTTGTCTAATGTGTTTTACATTTCCGATCGAGCAAAAAATTCCAAAATCCGGATTTTCAATAGCAACAGTTTTCTGTCGAAATTTTTGTCTCGAAAATTTTTTCAGGTTGTATAAAACTGGTGTACTGGAAGTCCTAAGAGTTCTGGGGAAATTCGAGACATTGATCTTTCAGGGAGAGCACGGAACCGCGGCCAAACTCCACTTGGCGCCGCGGTTACGCCGCAGTATGGAGGGATCAATGCTGCAAATTTTTCCAGTGGGCTTCTGGGGTGAAAATAGGGTTTCTGGAATATTATTTTTGGGCCCAGATTTTCTTGATGTGCTACAGTAGTACTTGGGGGCCCACTTGTTAAAATTTGATCGATCGGATATTTTAAACACATTAGTTCACAGTATTTACATTATATCTGCGACCGTGAATGTCACTTGATCGGTAAATCCTGTCTAACTGCTATAGCCCGGTTAGACGGATTTGCGAACGTGACTTTCACGTTGATGTTCTGTGTATTGCTGTGATGTTGCAGATCGGTCATGGGGGATAGCCTGGATGTAATGCTAGTACAGTTTTGTTGTATTATGTACATTTGATTTTGCGGGGCGAGCGTCCAACATGTGGACTGCCGTCACTGCCTGTTTGTATTATTATTTTGGGGCGCGGCCAGGTTGCGGTCGATGTACCCGTTGTATGTATATTTTACTTTCTGTACTAGGATTGCCCCGCGGAGGGGTGCACGGATAGCCGGATTCTAGAGGGCAACAAGCCCGCATCTCATGGCATTGAGACGGAGGGGGCTTCACTCTAGAATTGGCGGGCTATTCGCCGCACTCGTAGGGGGTACAGGTTGACCCAGGAGGGGTGCCCAAGTTACCGGATTCCGTGAAGTGCTGGGTGGTCCATTCGCGTTGCTGAAGGCGGCTGCCTCGCTTCAGGTTTTGGCGGGTAACTTGCCGCGCCCGTAGGGGTCTAGGATTTTCATTGCACAGGCTATCCACACGACCAGGGGAACGTCGGGTTTCAGCGGCTCTGTGAAACCCGGGGATCCCAGATATCTGTATTGTTCTTTGATGCTGTACATTTCTGTGATGTTGCATTTTATCACGCCTTGAGCGAATATAATATATTGGTATATATATTAGTAGATGTTGTATATGTTTTGCATCCGCGATAGTCCAGTCCCCGCTCTGTCGTTAGTTAGCTAACCTAACGGGTAATGACGGGACCCAGTGGTGAATGCGGATGGCATATACGTACATCAGTATATTTTCGTTCTTTATGGTGTGATCAATTGATGGGACTGCATTGATTCGGATCAATGCAAGTTAAAAACAAACCTTATCTGATGTTGTTGGAACACTTTTCAAAAAGCTGTTATTGCAAGGACGTTCACTTTTATTTTGCATCGTGGTATTCAGTTGGAATATCCTGCTCCTCAGTCGACGAGGCAAGGGCCGAGATCCCTTCACCGGGAGTGACCCCTTGGACAAAAGTTTGCGTCAGGGCATTAATTTCACTATAGCCGATTACTTTTGCTTTGCACCGTGGTATTCAGTTGGAATATCCTGCACCTCATTCTACGGGGAAAGAGCCGAGATCCCTTCATTGGGAGTGACCTCTTTAGCAAAGGTTTTCGTCACTATATTTTTCTAAAAAAGCTATCCATTCCTTCAATGATATCAAGTTCATTACGTTAAAGGTTTTCGCCAGAAACCATTCGTAGCCCTCCGTTGTTTCATATGGGTAGTGAATAGTATTCAAGCTGTGTTTGTTGGCCAAAGTCAAGGCACAGTGTTTGGTAGCTGTTGGTTATTCATATGCAGCATAGATAAATGCGTTGGTTTGGAACAGTCGTACTGCCTTGTTGGCCAAAGTCAAGGGTAGGTACAGGTGGATTCAAATCAACCTGGAGAATGACGGGTAGAACTTGACATGTGACTTATGATTTGTTGGCCAAAGTCAAGGTCATAAGAGCATGGGGCAAAAATCACATCGGGAGTTTCTAAAGAAACTGAAACTTGCCAGATATGCGCATACCTTCTGGAGTGTGATAGCGTGAGCGGATTCCGTCACGTTATCATACGATGATAGTTGGATCCCGATTCCCACTGATGAGTTAGTTTACTCCTCGGGTGACCCCGACTAATTCTTCTTTCAGGTTTGGAGGAGAATTTGAGGAGACAGTGGGAGGTTTCCAGATTAGATAAATTGGTAACCATTCTGATCTAGGTTAGAGTGCACGCTGAGTGTTTCTTTTCTCTCTCTCTTTGGCAGCGACCATTGACCCGACCCTAAGACTATGACTCAGTGACCAAAATTAACCGAACCTTCTTGAACACTGGCTTTTGGATTGTCAGAGTTGCAAACCTCATTGCCACTCCTACTTTTACCCTTTTCTCCAGGACACCCCGTATTACTATGAACGTCCACTTCCATTGGACAAAACCATCGTATGGTTATATACGAACTCGAAAGAATTTATTCGAGGATGGTTTCAGGTTCTGGAGAAAACGGATAGGACTATTCAGTTGTCTTTTCCTTTTTCCTTCTCTCAGGTTGCGAGTACTCCTTGGTTTAGGAGTAGTACACCTATTACGCAAATTGGATAGTCTTCTTCCAAACCTTAGGCTGGTGCCGAACGGTAGGGAATGAAGAAAACCAATTAGCATAACAATGGTGTGCAGAAGGTATTAAGTTAAGACAAAGAAAGGGATTAGTAAGAGGGCAAAGTAAATTGCGACTGATATTCACGACCAAACCAAGTATTTCATTACCACTCCCACTTCACCTTTGTATTTCTCCAGGACACTCCGTATCACTACGAAGATCCACAGTTTATTGGATACTCCATCGTATGGTTGTATACGAACTCGAAAGGAACTTGTTCCAGTTCGGGGATAGATTCTGGTTCAGGAGAAATAGGAATAAGGTTTATTCAGGTGTCTTTTATCTTCACCTTCTCTCGCATTCCGAGTGTTCCTAGGATTGGGACAGTACACCCATTATACTTATTGGATAGTCTTCTTCCAAACCATAGGCTGGTGCCGAACGGTAGGGAAGGAAGAAAACCATTTGGCCTAAAGGGGTGTGCAGAAGGTAATGGTTAAAGACATATGAAGGGATTTGGAGAGGTGGCAGAGATTTATACGGTTACAGTTGTGAATCTGGAAGAGGCATTACTAGGAATACTGGGATACCCCATCGAAACATTTCGATGTTTTAGTGTCACTGTGTACTGTTAAAGGAAAACTGATTTCCCAGTTAGACACTTGCTCCAGGGTATGTATTTACCAGGTATGATTCTCACATCTGTATGGTTTTACAGATGATGAGTGGGAGTAAGTTATTGGGAATTGGGTGATCATCCTCATTATATCGGGATTCGTTGTAATCAGTGATATTTGAGGAAGTCACCTGGGTTGTTTGCAGGACGGCAAATATTTGGTTTTGAATATCCGTTGTTATGCACCAATTTCAAATTGATATATCTGTACGTCTATTTTCATAGAGTGAGATATACCTTTTTGAAATTATGTCTATGACATTTACCTATATCAGTGGATGGTTAGGTAAGGAGCATTAAACAGCGGTGTAATTCTTCTTAACCATAAGTACAGTTTTCAACCTACGACACACAGTGAATGAGTTATCAAACTCAAGGGACTTATACAGAGTATTGTATGTTGTCCAGGATCCATCAGGACAAAGGGGTTGGTCCTCGTACTATATTCGGTTTACTTATGACTTCTCTAGTTTTTAGACAGGTGTTTCGTAGAAACACAGGGTCCGAATTATGAGAAGTTATAGGTATTTGAATAGAGTAGAGAACCAGGTGTAGCAAGTATCGGGATTCTTCAAAGTGATCGAAGATGTAGATACTTGTGTATGGTATTCAGTTGATAGTAATGATTTAGAGAACTTGCTTCTTTTTCAGGTTACTCATAATTGGAAGCATTCCTAAATTGAGAAACGCTGATCGGCCTCTTTCCATTTAGTTGACATGCACTAGAGATAGCTGCATGATTTGAATCTGGTTCAATTAAATCAGTGCCTCTGGTTCTATATTGGATATAGAACAGTTCATATCTTAACGATGTTAAGGTACCGGGAGTTGTTCGGCTTATGATTAAAACCAGACACTGGACAACTCAAGGCACGTTTCTGTAATGGCTGTTTGTGGGTTGACCCAGGCTATGATGAGGGTTGACTTTCTACCATCTGGAAGATCAATAGCGATATTGTTCTAGACTCGCCACAGTTTTATTAAAAATGGATTTTTTCTGAAAACAGTAGTGGGAGTATGGTAGAACTGGAAGTGATTCCAGAACCGCAAACGATTACTGAAGATTTGATAGGAACCTAAAGATTCAATCTGGTTTGACATTCCATTGGCCACTCCGCAGATTTGGTGGGTAACCTTAGGCACCCAAGAGGTACTCCGGTAGACTCAAGGACGGTGACAGGGAGGTTCTTGTTTACCCACACTAGCCATTGCTGTTGTTCCAGACTGTGAGACCCGGCAGGAGGGTGAGTATAGCGTCGTTCTAAACTTGCTTTAGAAGTGTACGTGCATATGACTCTGCCGAGGGTTGTCGTAGTCAGTGGGTGCAGCGGAAGCATTGGTGGACAGGTGGCTTATGTCTATTTATGGACTAAAGCAGATATAGCGGAGATAAATCATCTATTTCTGATGTGACAGTCATAGGTTTGACTTCATCAGAATAGGGGATGGATCTGTTGAGAAGGTAGTAGGGTGTGATGTCCTGGTATTTGGATGACATACACAGAGTAGGAAAAGAAACTCCTATACTACAATCGGTTATACTTTGGTCGTCACACAGTGGTTTCTCCACATGGGATTTTGGACATTATATCAGACATACTGGTTACTAGATCTATGGTTTTAGATCTAGATTTGGGTGGTTTCCTAATTAAGGGTACTTAGACAGCATTCTAAGAGTATTTAGAATGGACGACTCCTGGCACGGTAGTGTACTTGCAGGTAATGGAGTCACCCTCTCTAAAGGTGTCTTACAGACTAAAGCGGAGAGGGATGTGCATGATTGGCAGATCACTTGCTTAGGCAATTGAGTCAATCATGAGATGTCAAGTACCACACCAGATGTTGTTCTTGCAGTAGATGCAATAAGTTGACATTGATCCAATCCTGGAGAAACAGTCGGAAGCAGTTTTAGAACATAAGTGGATGTTCAAGGGATATAATAACGACAGCCTCATTCTGGAGACGGTTATCATTCCACGCTTCCAAGGTGACCTGGACGACAAGGAGGTTGTCAGAGTTATAGTTTTCCTTCTGACGAGGGGCAGTATTTTGGACAGGTGGTCCAAGGCAATACTGAGGGAGGCATGGCGCAGGATACTGATTAAGTTCAGTTGACGATACAGTCTAAGAAGTTTGGATTTGGAGTTCATTTTTTAGCTAGGTCCCATCAGACATCCAGACACATTCTAAGACAGGTATTGCTCATTTCGGGAGATGGCTTTCTCCGCGAACATGAGATATAGAGAGACATAGAAAGAAACATCAAGGCGGATCCACTCACTGAGGCTATTTCTCGAACAAAATAGTTTCGCAAACGAGCTTTGTGAGACTGACAAGTAGAGGAGTTGGGTGTTCGGTATCATACGGGCTGTGAGTATGCGACATCGCAATAATTAGCCTTGAGTGCAAGTGGGAGATTGTTGGAGATAGTGCCCTCAGAGTCAATTATTGGATCACAGGCACGTGATTGCAATGATTGAGGGAGGACCTATCCCGGTAGGACAGTCTTACTCGAGATGATAGTATGCTATCTGGTTTATCTTTATCATCGTGTACTGCTTTAGGTGACCTGACATGTCGCTATTACACGTTGATAGAGCCTTTAGGATTCTTGCTTGACCACCAGCAGTATGAGGGCGATCATATAAGTGGGAGCTAGGGTCTATAAGCACATCCTTAAATGGTCCCTAGTCGTGGGAGTTTCGAGACAGGGCATCGATACTCCAGAGTAGACTAGTGTATACAGTCGAGACCCCGACGAGGGGCGGTGGCCGGTCTCACAAGCCACTGGTGTCAGTTGGATCACCTAAGATGTATACAGGTGCTCATTGGGTTATGAGTACACCGGACAGGACTCGCCGGGAACATGCTAGTTGGTCTTATACCAGACGTCAGATAGCAGTTCCCAGATGACATGTGTACAGGTTAGTTCATCGACCTGATGATCGTCATTTGTCTCATGTGAGTTCCCACTGTACTTTGATTACTACCCTACCACGCTCAAAGGAGACGTGCAAACAGGTTTTAGTTGGGTATAGTCCCGAGCCACATGGAGGCAGTGAGCGGATCTTCAGGGGTTCGTCTCTCCCGGTATTGGGGGTGAGGTCGCGCTGTGTCTAGGAGGGCCATTACACGAAGCCCTCGGCCGAGGCAGGAGATTTACTGGTAGGTATTCCAGTAGTATCTCAGGGTGTTCTGGGCTACACTCCGACACGACTTGTACCGCTTTTGGGGGTCTGACTTTTACCAACCCCCTAGGCCCGCCATGCGATGCTCATAGACGAACGGACCAGACTGTACGGATATTGTCACTGACAGGCTCAGTAGGGTGTCAGGATGAGTTCGCTCATCGACGTCCCTTTTGGTCAATACCTGGTAGCCCGTTACGTATTGGCTTATACCTCTGACGTGCTAGTGGTTAAATCCACAACCAAGGTGTTGACGAGTCTTTAGAGTCCCCCACATTCAGTTGCTCAAGTTTTCGGGCAAAACGCTGTAGAGGCCGTATGGAGATATGGCAGGGTTTGATCAGATACGTGCGGTATTGCACGGATCAGGATCGGACGGATAATACTAGCCGGCTTTGGTTTAAGCCGGATCCTAGTATAGTACAGTGTAGATTTTGTCTCATTGCATTTGTATTTCGGTCGGAATACAGATGCGGGTGTGTATACACAGTATCGGAGTTTTCCTGTAATTTATTACGGGACCAGTTTTCTGGAGTTGCCAGTTTGCTTTCCGTTTCGGCCAATTTCCTTTGTATCGTTCATTGGCCGAAGATTGGTGGAGGAGGGCTTATTTGCATTTGTGCAAATAAGCAATTTGGAAGGGGGTCTTTGCATATTATTGTGTCATGATGGGTGCACCATACATTGACTTGATTGTTCCATCATGGCTTGACTTTTAAAAGTCATGATTGTTGATGGTGATGGGTTATGATGAGGTTGGAAGAGTGTTGTTTTTGATTGGTGATCATTTCTACACTTGATTTCTTTTTCCCTCTCTCTTGCATTATTCACTCACCCCCACTCTCATTTTTCCCTCTCTCTCTCATTCCCTAATGAGCATGGCCGGCCACTTCTCATGGGGGCTGTCCAAACATTTTGGTGGGGGGATTTTGGTTCATTTCATGTTGGAAAAATCCCACAACACCATCTCCAAAAGCTTAGTTCATTTCCTCCACCAAAAGGAAACCTCCACTACCCCAAAATGAGACACAAGTTCTACACACCATTCTACAGCAAATCTTGGGCACGTCGGCTCGCCAACTTCGTGCCCGAGTTGCCTCGGTATAGAGGTGGGAGCCCGTAAAAGATGCAGGCGACGTGGTGCCCTTCCGGCGAGGAGGTGGAGACTTGACATTCCGCGGGAGATCAGGACGATGGCGAGAAGACCGGAGGACACGGATCGCTCGGTATATCTCTCTTCCCCATCTAGTAGTTAGCTAGGACTAGTTAATGGTGCGATCCGGGTTTTAGTGCGCGGTGGTGCCGGTTCAAGAAAAATTAAAGTTAACCATCGCTTCCGCATCTTGGCCTCGGGATGGAGGCCGGGGCGCCGCCGTGCACTTACACATGTCACCTAAGAATTGCTATCTGACAATAGGTATAATACCAACTAGCAGGTTCCCGGCAAGTCCGTCCAGTGTGTTCATAACCTAACGAGCACCTGTATACTATCTTAGGTGAACAAACTAACACCAATGGCTTGTGAGACCTGGCCACCGCCCCTCGTCGGAGTCTCGATCAGTATACACTAGTCTACACTGGAGTATCGATGCCCGGTCTCGATACTCCTACGACTAGGGACATTTAAGGATGTGCTTAAAGACCCCAGCTCCCACATATATGATCGCCATCATAATGCTTGCAGTCAAGCAAGAATCCTATGGGCTCTATCAACATGTACATGATGATAAAGGCAAACCAGATAGCATACTATCATCTTAAGTAAGACTGTTCCATCGGTATAGGTCCTCACTCAATCATCATAATCATAAGTCCACGACTATGATAATTGCCTTGAGGGCACTATAGCCAACACAAAGAACTCCAGGGAGTATCTTTTCTATCACGCAGAGGAACAAAAGGTTTTTGTTTCTCATCATGTCCACTTTCTAGAACACCAGTTCTTGGAAAAGGAAACTAGTGGGAGCGCAATAGAACTGGAAGAAATTCCAGAACTACAAGCTATTACTGAAAGCTTGGTGGAACCAGAAGTTTCAAAAGAACACGACATTCCCGCATCTCTCTGTAGGAGTAGTAGGCTGTCTCATCTGCCTGAGAGATACTACGGTTTTCTCATAGACGGGGATAGAGAGGATTGCATCATTGATAATGATGAGCCTACTAACTTCCAGCAAGCCATTCAGAGCACTGACTCAGTAAAATGGCTGGATGCAATGCGGACCGAGATGGAGTCCATGAATACCAATATGGTATGGACTTTGGACATTGCTCCAGAAGGGGTAAAACCCATAGGCTGCAAATGGATCTTCAAAAGGAAGATTGGTGTAGATGGACAGGTTGAAACCTATAAGGCTAGACTTGTTGGAAAGGGTTTTCGTCAAAGACCTGGCTTGGACTATGACGAAACATTTTCTCCAGTGGCTATGCTCAAATCCATTCGGATCCTTCTTGCCATTGCTGCCTTCCACGATTATGAGATTTGGCAGATGGACGTAAAAACCGCTTTTCTAAATGGAAATTTAGAGGAGTGTGTCTATATGGACCAGCCAGAGGGTTTCATTCAAAGTGGGAGCAATGGAAAACTGTGCAAGTTGCTTAAATCCATTTATGGACTAAAGCAGGCATCGCGGAGTTGGAACATCTGTTTTGATGAGACGGTCAAAGAATTTGACTTTATCAAAAATCCAGATGAACCATGAATTTATAGTAAGATTGTAGAATGAACTGTTGTATTCCTCGTCTTGTATGTGAATGACATTCTCTTGATAGGAAATGACATTCCTATGCTACAATCTGTCAAAGGGTTCTTGTCACACAGGTTCTCCATGAAAGATCTAGGTGATGCCTTTTACATTCTGGGGATCTAGATCTATCGTGATAGATCTAAAAGGATGTTGGTACTTTCACAGTCCAGGTACATCGACACCATACTGAAAAGATTTAGTATGGAAGATTCCAAGCGCGGTAATTTACCGGCTTGTCACGGGATCACCCTCTCCAAAGAGATGTCTCCCAAGACTGATTTAGAAAGGGATCGCATGTCTATTATACCCTACGCTTCTGCGGTAGGCTCTATAATGTATGCAATGTTGTGTACCAGACCAGATGTAGCTTATGCACTGAGTGTAGTAAGCCGGTATCAGTCAAACCCTAGAGAGAAGCACTGGATAGCGGTAAAGAACATTCTGAAGTACCTGAGAAGGACTAAGGATATGTTTTTGGTTTACGGCGAAAAAGACTTCCAGATCGAGGCCTTTGCTGACTTCTGCTTCCAGAGTGACAAGGATGACTCCAAATCCATGTCGGGTTATGTCTTTACTCTCAATGGAAGGGCGGTGTGTTGGAAGAGTTCCAAACAAGAAACCGTTGCTGATTCGACGATGGAAGTGGAGTATATCGCATCATCTGATGCCGCAAAAGAAGCCATCTTGATGAGGAAGTTCTTAACAGAACTTCAGGTGGTTCCCTCCATTGTTGATCCAATACCTCTGTACTGTGACAACAACGGGGCTATAGCTTTAGCAAAGGAACCCAGGTCCCATCAGAAGTCCAGACACATCTTGAGGTGGTATCACCTGATCAGGGAGATCGTGGATCGCCGGGAGATCGAGGGTCGGAGGGTTGCTACAGAAGATAACATTGCAGATCCATTCATAAAGGCCATTCCTCAGATGCAGTTCGAGAGACTATTCGAGATGATAGGTCTGCGATATGCCAGCACATGGCCTCGGTGCAAGTGGGAGATTGTTAGTGTGATATGCCCTAGAGGCCATTATTGTATAGTACTAGTTTGTATATTACATTTTGGAAGCTTGGGATATATACACGGATTGACATTCTTTCTCAATATGGTAGTATGCTACTTGGTTTGTGTCTATCTTAATATATGTATGTGTTTCTTTTTAACATATCGCTAATACATATTGATTGAGCCCTTAGGATCTTTGCTTGACTACAGCGTTGTGATGGCAGTCACACTAGCGGGGGCTGGGTAGTCTACAAGCACATCCTTATACTGGTCCATGGTCGTAGGATTATCGAGACAGGGCATCGATACTCCAGAGTAGACTAGTGTATACGCTTCTCATCCCAGGAGGGGAGATGGTCTGTCCCATAGGCATCGGTACGTCGTACTGGAGATAGTATGCAGGTGCTCGTTAGGTTATGAGTATACTGGACATGACTCGTTGGGAACTGTTGGTTGGTATTATACCTATCGTCAGTTATCAGTTCCTAGGTGACATGAGTACAGCTTAGTTCGTTGACTTGACACTGTCACTTCGCCTCGAGTGTGTTCCCACTGTTCTTAGATTACTACCCTACCACGGCTCTATTGAGTCGTGCAAACAGGTAGTAGTTGGGTGCAGTCCCGAAGAACTTGGAGGCAGTGACGGTTAGACAGTATTCGTCTCTCCCGGTATTGGGAGTTGATATCGCGCTGTGTCTAGGAGAGCCATTGCACAAAGTCCTTGGCCAGGGCAAGCGAGATTTACCGGTAGTATTTCGAGTAGTTTCTCAGGGTGTTCTGGGCTACACTCCGACACGACATGTACCGCTATTAGGGGACTGACGTTTACCGCCCCCTAGGCCCGACATGCGATACTCTTAGACGAACAGACCGAACTGTACGAAGATTGTCACATACAGACTCAGTAGGAGTTCGGACGAGTTATGCTCATCGGCTTTCTTATCGCCAAAACCTGGGGACCGTTACGTATAGCTAGTACCGCTTGCAGCCTGTGGTTAAACCCACTGCCAGCATAGAGTCGAGTCTTTAGAGTCCCACACAGAGCGTTTCCTTGCATCGGGCAAAACGTGTAGATATCGTATGGTTTTACGAAAGGGTTCGATCACGTGCGTACACTCGTACATGCACGATGAGTCGGACAGACAATACTAGTGGGCTTTGGTTTAAACCGGATCCTAGTATTGTACTGATGGATTTTCTTCGTCTTCGGTATTCGTATTTTTCGAAATACGAATGCAGGTACGTATGTACGGACGAGGGGCATTTTTGTAATTTATTCAAAGATGCTTCTAGAAGAAGGTGTTTCATAAATGTATTTTTCATTTTGGATTAAATGATTTATGCATTATGACATGGTAGAATTGAGGTGGAAATTGCATGATATTGAGCATGGCTAAATGTGACACATGGTGGATTTTGAAGCCATGACTCATTTGGTTGTAAATTGAACCCTAATGACTATTATTCATTTAATTTATTAGATGAAAAATAGAAAGTGTTCAGTTTAGAACCATAAGTGAGCTACACCCTCTCTCATACATTCTCTTCACTAGCTTTTTCTAAAACATCTTCTTCTTCCTCAAACTTTAGGATACTCATGTGTTGAGTTATCTAAGAAGAAATAGAAAGACTCTTAAATCTATCTACACCATCTACACAACCTAGATCATTTAGATTAGCAATCTACTTGATCTAGTTTCTTTGGTTTAGAAGATAAGCTTGGTGCACAAACGTTCGGGTGGATCATCTAGGATTCGAGCAAGCCGACGAGGAGACGGCATCCGTACCACTTCGAGGTGTTCGTGCAGGTGAGGAGGACAGCGAGATAAGGAGAAGAAGGACCAGATTTCTTGAGGGATAATTTCTGTACTTAGTTTATTTTTTTTGGCTTTTGCTGGATACGGTTTAGATTACGATCATGGCTTATAGTCAATGTTATGATGCTAAAATTATCGTTTTTTACACCTTCCGCCTTCCCGCGATTCCGCAGGGTGCATAGCATCGACTTACAACGCCTCTGGGAAAACGAGCTTTATTTTAATTAGGTCCGTGCGAGTGCATGGGGAACCTCCCTCAAACTACCGACACTGGCCTGGCTGAAAGATTGGCGAAATTGTAAGGTGTAATTAATCCCGGCTAGTCTTTCCTTTTAGGGTTTGAAGGAAGATTTGATAAAAACAGCGGGAGCCATCCTGATTAAATAAAATAATAACCAATCTGATCTTGCAAGAGTATACGCTAAAGTGTTTTCTTCTCTCTCTCTCTCCAGGTAGCGACTATATCATGCCTTAATCAAGATAATAATATGGATGTATTGACCGAACCCACATGTTATCCTGTGCTGGGGAACGTTGGTTCCGTTCTTTCTTATAAAAGTTATAAGACTGAACATGATATAGGGGAATACCAGGATTCCCATTCCACCCGAATGAAGAAAGTATATGATGATGCATTTTCTTCGGGTGTGTTCGTTACAGAGAACTGTTTCTCCATTTGCTCTACGTCCTAGGTATTAGATACCAGGTCAGGATCCTAAATATGTAATCACTTACATGGGCTGAAAAAAGCTAGAGAATTTGGAGAAGGTGATAAAGACATAAGGGTTGGAAATGGTGCAATTGTTGAAGCTAAAACCATCGGGGAATATCACCTTGTATTACCAACTGGTAATACATTGATTTTGGATGAATGCTATTACATGCCGAACCTGATATGCAACATTATATCGGTTTCTTTGTTGAGTAAAGATGGATATAATTTTGTATTACAGGATAATGTTATGAACATTTTGCTGAACCAAAAGTTGGTTAGATCCGGCACGTTTTGCAATGGCATTTATGTTCTAAATCAATCAACAGTTCTGAGCATAACAAACACACACAAGAGGAAGAGTTCAGAAATGAACGAATCCTTCTTGTGGCATTGTAGATTTAGTCATATTAATGCGACACGGCTAGCTAAGTTGCATAATGATGGATATTTGAATCCTTTCGAACTTTCATCTTATGACACTTGCCAGCCATGTCTCAAAGGCAAGATGACCAAAACTCCGTTTACAGGACACGGAGTAAGAGTTACGGAACCCTTGGGACTGGTACATAGTGATGTATGCGGTCCCATGTCTACACATGCCAGGAATGGTTTTGCGTACTTCATTACATTCACTGACGATCTCTCTATATTCGGATGTGTTCTTGATGAAACACAAATCAGAAGCTTTTGAGAAATTTAGAGAATATAAACAAGAAGTCGAGAACCAAACCGGGAAATGTATTAAAATCCTTCGATCGGATCGAGGAGGTGAATACTTGAGCAATGAATTCCTGGACTTCCTAAAAGAGAATGAGATTCTCTTTCAGCTAACTCCTCCATATACACCACAGCACAACGGTATATCGGAACGGAGGAACTACACCCTATTAGATATGGTGCGCTCTATAATGAGCACAGCTGAGTTACCTATTTCTTTCTGGGGGTATGCACTGGAAACAGCTGCAGAGCTATTGAATATGGTTCCCACCAAATCTTTGCCAACCACTCCATATGAGATATGGAAAGGAAAGAGACCATATCTTAATTATGTTAAGATATGGGGTTGTCCGACATATGTAAAAATGCAAAATCCAGACAAACTCGGGGCAAGGTCCATTCTGTGTAGTTTATTGGATATCCCAAACATTTGCGCGGGTATATCTTCTACCACACCGAGGAAGAAAAGGTGTTTGTTTCTCGACATGCCACCTTTTTAGAAAAGGAATTTCTTGAAAAAGAGATCGGTGGCAAGGAGGTAGAACTGGAAGAGGTTCCAGCTGTACAAACCACAACAGAAGATTTGGTAGAACCAGAGGATTCGCTAGTTCCCGATGAACCGCAGCCACTCCACCGATCTAGTAGGGTTTCTCACCCACCTGAGAGATACTACGGTTTTCTCATGGATGGTGGGAGCGAGGATTGCATCATGGAGGATGATGACCCAACTAGCTTCGAGCAGGCCATCACGAGTGGTGATTCTGTGAAATGGCTGGATGCAATGCGGTCTGAGATGGAATCCATGTACACCAACAAAGTATGGACTTTGGAAGATGCTCTTGAAGGGGTAAAACCCATTGGGAGCAAGTGGATCTTCAAGAAAAAACTTGGTGTAGATGGGAAAGTGGAGACTTTCAAAGCTAGACTTGTTGCAAGGGTTTTCATCAACGACCAGGTGTCGATTATGACGAAACCTTTTCTCCAGTGGCTATGCTTAAATCCATCCGCATCATGCTTGCCATCGCTGCATATCATGACTACGAAATCTGGTAAATGGATATTAAGACCGCCTTTCTAAACGGTGATTTAGAAGAGTGCATGTACATGACTCAGCCAGACGGCTTCGTAGCTAGTGGGAGTAGCGAGAAGGTGTGCAAGCTGCTTAAATCCATTTATGGATTAAACCAAGAATCACGGAGTTGGAACATCTGCTTTGACGTCATTATCAAGGAGTTTGATTTCGTCAAAAACGTAGATGAATCTTGTATATACAAGAAGGTGGCAGAGAGTAAGGTTGTCTTCCTCGTATTGTGCGTGGATGACATACTCTTGATAGGAAATGACATTCCTATGCTGCAATCGGTCAAGCTCTTCTTATCACAAATATTCTCAACGAAAGATTTAGGGGATGCCTCCTACATCTTGGGGATTAAGATCTATAGAGATAGATCTAAACGGATACTAGGATTGTCCCAATCCAGGTACAT
Organism: Agapanthus africanus; assembly: GCA_030015575.1. Taxonomy (NCBI): domain Eukaryota; kingdom Viridiplantae; phylum Streptophyta; class Magnoliopsida; order Asparagales; family Amaryllidaceae; genus Agapanthus; species Agapanthus africanus. The sequence continues at coordinate 212,638,495 of CM057350.1, read as the reverse complement.
TGACACCATACTAAAGATGTTTAGTATGGAGTAATCCAAGCGTGGGTTTTTACCCACGATCTCTGGACTCACTCTCTCCAAAGAGATGTCTTCCAAGACTGATTTGGAAAGAGCTCGCATGCAAGGGATACCCTATGCTTCGGCAGTAGGCTCTATCATGTATGCGATGCTATGTACCAGAACGATATTGCACACTCACTAAGTGTAGTGAGTAGGTATCAAGCTGATCATGGAGAGAATCACTGGACAGCTGTGAAGAGCATTCTCAGGAACTTACGAAGGACTAAAGAGATGCTCTTGGTGTATGGTAATGGAGAACTCTAAGTGGAGTCCTTTACCGATTCGAGCTTCCAGAGTGATAAGGACGACTCTAAGTCGCACTCGGGATTTGTCTTCACTCTTTACGGAGGGGCGGTATGCTGGAAGAGTTCCAAGCAGGAAACCGTGGCAGACTCGACGATGGAGGCTGAATACATCGCTGCCAACGATACTGCCAAAGAGGCTGTCTTGATCAAGAAGTTCATAACTGAACTTGGAGTGGTTCCATACATTAAGGATCCAATACCTTTGTATTGTGATAACAATGGAGCGGTGGTTTTGGCCAAGGAACCCAGGTCCCATCAGCGATCCAGGCATATTCTGAGGCGGTATCACCTGATCCGGGAGATAGTTGATCGCCGGGAGATCGAGGTCAGGAGGGTTGACATGAAGAACAGCATAGCGGATCCACTCATGAAGGCCATTCCCCAGATACAATTCGAGAGACTCTTCGAAATGCTTGGTATGCGATACTACAGCAGCCGGCCCTAGTGAAAGTGGGAGATTGTTAGTTGTATGTATGCCCTAGAGGCCAGTATTGTACATATGATGTATATTATATTGGATGCTTAGACATATATAGAGAGGACTTTCTTGCTCGGTAAGATAATATGCTATTTGGTTGCTCTTTATCTTAACGTGTATACTTGTCTCTTGATACTGTCTTATGGTTACATGTTGGTAAAGTCCTTAGGATGTGTACTTGACTACCAGGACTATGATGTAGATCATACTAGTAGGACCATGGTAATCCGTAAGTTCATCCTTTAATGTTCTTAGTCGTGGATGTATCGAGACAGGGCATCGATATAACAGAGTAGACTAGCGTACACGCTTCTCGACCCATGAGATGGACGATGGATGATCTCATATCCATTGATGTTTGACATCAGAGATGGTATACGGGTGCTCAGTGGAGACTGGGTACACTGGACGGACTCGCCGAGAACTCCCAGATGGTATTATACCTCACGTCAGATGGCAGTTCTCTGGTGACACTTGTACAGGTTAGTCTGTAGACCCGAGATCGTCATAGAGTCTTGTATGATTCCCACTGTGCTTTGATTTCCACCTTACCATGTCCAAGAGGGCATGCAAAATGGTGGTTTTTGGGTACAGCCCCGTGTCACATGGAGGCAATGAGCGATAGGAGGGGTTTCGTCTCTCCCGGTATTTGGAGTTGATGTTGCGCTGCGCTCGATTGGCTATAATAAGGAAGTCCCTGGCCAGGGCTGATTTAGAGATTTACTGGTAAGTGTTACCAGTAGTTTCTCGACCCGTTATAAGCCTTACATCGGCATGACTTATCCGTTATTGGGGTCTGACGTTTACCACCCCTAGACTTGATATGCGACATATCAGATGAGGAGACTGGACTGTACGGCAAGTGTTACCGTCAGGCTTTTGCAGGAGTTGGAGCAGGCTTGCTTGCTGATCTTCTGATCGCACAATACCCAGGTAACCGTTACGTCTAGCTAGTACCGCTGACGGCTTATCGGTGCTTGATGTGATCATCACCTACTGCCGGCGTATTGATGAGTCTTTAGAGTACTACATAGAGGTTTTACTGGCTCCGGAAAAAAGAAATAGGAGCACATATGTGATATGTGCGGGACAGAGAATAATGCGTGTATGTTATACCGTATTCTATTCTCGCGACTTTTGTATCGGTCGGTTATATGTGATATAGCCGGGTTGTCGAATCAAGTGTTGATTCGATAAGTCGATTCATTGGATGTTAGTCGGTTATATGTGATATAGCCGGATTATTAAGTCAAGTGTTGATTTAATAATTTATTGTATAATTTTATATTTGATATACTAATTTACATTAACTAACATTTGCTCACTTAAGCATTTTTTCTCACTTGTACACAACTTAATATATATATATATATATGTGTGTGTGTGTGATATATATTTATTTGTGTTTTCTTTTTGTATCTTGGTTGTTGATACAACATACATGGGTGTGTAAGACATACACCATGTTTAAATGGTGGTTTATAATTATTTATGGTAATTACAAATTAGTGGAGCTTTTGTCACAAGCATGAAGCTTGTAGAAGCTTGTGGATTGCTTTGACAAAGTCCACTCACTTTGTTTTTACTTTAGATTTTTATTAACCTAACCATTTTGGATTAGCCATGGTTATGTCTCTACATGAGTTAGTATATGATACTCACTCACCATGGTTCACTCACTCACTTGATCTTTATTCTCAACTCATTTTAGTTCATCTTCTTCCTCAAGCTCAAAAAGCTTGCTAGGGTTTTGATTAAGTGAGAAAGTAAAGTGAGAAAAGAAATTCTAAAGTGAGCCCACTTCCTATTTCATCATCCTCTACTAGACTAGCACTTTAGTTTAGGGTGTTTGCTTCACTAATTCTCTAGTTAGTGAAGAAGAAGCTTGAGCTAGTATTCCCTTGACGTAGATCATCTTCGGCCTCGAAGACTTCAAGCAAGATCGCTCATTTCTCTACGCGAAGCCATGCAAGAGTCCGGGAGTTCGACGATCGCAGCGAAGGGACTACTACAAGGAGCTTATGAAGTGAACGACCGATCTACAAAGGTTGTATTTCCTTTTTCACTTAGATAGTAAATGGTTTACTAAGTTTCCGTATTGTATTCTAGTTAACGATTATGTTTAGAGTTCCTTTTAACGGCAATTTTTAAAAAATGCCATGGATAATGCCTCCCAAAACCTTGCTGCCGTCGATAGGAGCCCTACATAAGCTACATCAGGGCGAGTACATAACATTGCATATATTATAGATCCCACGGCTGAACCGTAGGGTATAATGCTCATGCGAGCTCTCTCTTCATCAGTCCTTGGAGAGAGTGATTCCATAACAAGCGGGCAAGGCACCACGTTTAGAATCTTCCATACTAAACCTTTTTAGGATGGTGTCAATGTACTTCGATTGGGACAATCCCAATAACCTCTTGGATCTATCTCTATAGTTCCTTATGCCAAAAATGCACGAGGCATCACCCAGGTCCATCATGGAGAACCTTTGTGATAAGAATAATTTGACCGATTGTAGTATTGGAATATCATTTCCTATCAAGAGAATGTCATCCACGTACAATACGAGGAATGTGACAGTATTCCCTACAATCTTCTTATAAATGCATGGTTCATCTATATTTTTGATAAAATCAAACTCTTTGATTGTATCATAAATATAGATGTTCCAGCCCCGTGAGGCCTGCTTTAATCCATAAATGGATTTAAGCAATCTACATGCTTTTCCGCTGCTCCCATTGTCAATGAAGCCCTCTGGATGATCCATATAAACGCATTCTTCTACATCACCATTTAGAAATGCAGTTTTAACGTCCATCTTCCAGATTTCATAATCATAGTGACCAGCAATAGAAAGTAGGATCCGAATGGATTTAAGCATTGCTACTGGAGAGAAGGTTTCATCATAGTCTAATCCTGGTCTTTGACGAAAACCTTTCGCTACAAGCCTTACTTTAAAGGTCTCTACCTGTCCATCTACACCAATTTTTCTCTTAAAGATCCATTTGCACCCAACGGGTTTTATCTCAGGAGGTGTGCTCATATCAAATTTTTGCATTTTTATACCGCCCAATTTTTATCCCATTGCTTATCGGTAGGTACTCTTGAGCCGTGTTTGCTAGTTAATTGCAGGATACAGGTTCTCAGCTCTAAACAGTGAAATTCATGGAAAACACGACAAAATCCGGATTACTGCCAACCACAGATAAAACACGGGTCTCCGCTCTCTATCCGTATGTTACCGCACACCAGTTTAAGAGACAAAATGGAAAATCGATGTTATTTTCATGCACAAAGCTCAATGTCAACACAAGATCCAACATATCTACGCGGAGCTCGAGAAAATCATGGCAAAAGATCCACATCAAATCACCTTTTGACCGCTGCAAATCTGCAAGAAATATGGAGAGATTCTGAGAAACAAAGTGTACCAAACTGATCTAAATATCAACACTAAGAATCACAAAAAATTGGAGGAGCCAATTCCTGTAAAGGGCCGCGGTTCCGCGGCATAAGCGCGCTTAGGCCACGGATCCGCGGCCTTATAGACTCCGTAGCATATGATCTTTTAGGGGTGTTTTGGTCATCCCATGTTTATTCTGAATGTTGCCATAGAATTTCTATTGCCTGCCTATAAATAGTCCAGAACTTGCCAAAACCAAGAGTGCTTATTCTTGTATTTAGGTTTTAGAATACATCATGTTGTTCTTCTTCCTCTTCTCATCTCTTCTCCATTAAAACCTTGTAGTGAGCTTTTGTGAGTGAAGGATGAATAAAGAGTTCTTTTTGTTACCATGCTTGTCTTATTATTAATTATAATTGCTTGTATTTTTCATTTGCTAATCTAGTTGTTGTTATTTGTTTCTTTCTTGTTCTCTTTTTCTTTATCCTTAAACAACAATGATGCTTACGCTTGATCCTTGCCGAGGTGAGGTCGCAAATAGCTAGTTGTAATCTTCTAACCTCTTTCTTTCTATCTTTCTCCTTTGTTTTATTTTCCTTTATCTTGTAATGGGTGAGTAGTTTTCTTAACTTGTTAGGGTAGGATAAGAAAAGTTTGAGAGAAGGAAATCTCTCTCACTCTTTCCTTACCAAACATCTTAATTCGGACTCCCGTTAATTGAACAACAATCCGCTCCCTACGGCACCCTATCCTACATGATAGCGGTGATTCCTTAGTGAGACCGGTTGTGGTTGAATTAACCGGTGGTTAAGGCTAAGAGCCAAGAATGGAAGGACAAGCACCAAAAGGAAGAACTTAAGCGTTGAAAAGCCTAACTTATACTCGCAAGTTCCTTCCTAGTCGTGCTAATCCCCGTTGTTGCCGATTACCGTAACACCGATATTAAGAATGGCAACGAAAGAAGTGAGCGATCCTAACTCAAACTAACCTAATCCTAACCCTAACAAGCTCTCTTTACATATCATTTTAGCACATAGTTAATCTCAAAACAAATCTGGACATTTGGACTTAACTCGTTAAAGCATATAGAAAAAGATTCCCATCTCCCTGCGGACGACCCGTACTCAACCGGCTAGCTACAAGCGAAACCGTCTTGATTGCGGTAATTAACTAAGCACACAAAAACTCTAACAATCAAATGGCGCCGTTGCTGGGGAGACGGTAGTTTATTTCTTTGTGTAATTTCGGGTTAATTTTGTGAATATAAATCTAACCGAAAAACAAAACAAAAAAAATACATTGTAAAAAAAATCATCTTGTTATTTTTGATTAGTTTTTGTGCAAGTGTGCAGGATAAAATGACGGTAGAGTTCAGTGCCAAAGACGTAGGAAGTTAGACCTATATCTCGCGGCTACACCGTGACGGATCAAGACGGAGCCAACGGTCTACTGTAAAATTCTGGAGCAGATACAGTGAGCAAATAAAGATCCAGGACCTCCAGACCATAAGAGGACAGCCAAGGAAGCACCTACAAGAAAAATCAAGCGCCAAGGTCAACATACAGCCGCGAAACCGCGGCCGTTTGGTGCCTTCAGGGTGCCAAATTCCCTGTAAGTATTCCTTATCTCCTCCCCACTCCCCTGAACTCCACTGAATTGTGTTTTCTGCAGCATTCTTTGCGCAAATTCTCTTCCCCCTTCCAATAAATTGTTTTTGTGCAGGATTCTTTGCGCCGCGCTAAAAAATAAAAATTGATTGCAGTTGATTGTTACTGCTGTGCATATATTAATACGGACTTTAAGGGGCTTGAAACCAATCCAGATTGGGTGGGGATTTCATTACCCTTCCCAGGACCCCAGAAATCACAAAAAGCATATGCATTGACCATTGTTTAATTAAAAAATACTAGACTCAGCCCTAAGGACTTCGCGCTCAATAGGACAGAGGACTAGTTACAGGCATCGGCCGTTTATCCTATCCTGACTTTGCGGTGTCTAGGCAAGTGTGTCCAAGGCAAGTGGTTACTTAATTAGGACCACTACTTACGTAGTGGGGAGCCTCCCACTTACTTGGCACTTACCTGGCCACAATTGGCGGAGAAGAGGTGATCGCACGCCAAAAGCGTGTCGGATGTTCAAAGAATTAAAGTATAACCGCGATCAGGACGGTGTCGCTTTGCAGCTAGCCGGTTGAGCACGGGTCGGTCCACAGGGAGATGGTGGTATCTTACCTTCTTGTCTTAGACGAGTCAATAAAGAATTTGTGTATGTTTGTTTCTAACCTATGAGTTTATTTGTAAGTATAAAGTTGTTAAGAAAAGATACGAGATTGTAAGCTAAAGAAATCCGTACTCAAAACCTTTGAGCCGAGTCTTGACCAATTGAAGCTAGAGCAATCGGCAACAACGTGGATTAGGGGATTTAAGCGCGGTATTCGTGGAATCCGGCTTATTTACCCTTGTCCTTCCGTTCTTGTCTCTTGCTTTCGCCTCCGGCCAAACCGAACGCAACCGGTCGTGGTTAGGAATCACCGTTACCTTGTCAGGGTAGGGTGCCTAACGGAGCGCTTGCGTATGGTTTGGGCGGAGTTCAATGGAAAATAACGGGAAAAGGAAAAGAGCAAAGAAATGTTAACTTACAATATCATATGGATTCTTAACAACAACAATAATTACAACATTCACAAATGAACAAAAGAGAACAAAAAGAAAAGAACAAAGAAAAGAAAAGATTACAAGAATTAAAAGCATGAATAAAAATTGCAAGTAATTAAAGTGCATGGAAATAAATTGCAAGTAATAAAAAGCGATAAAAAGAACACGAAACTAGGACTCAAGACAAGCATGTGATCAATAGCCAACCCTTAAACTTGCAAGCTCAATGAAGAGGTTGCAAGATCAAGGGAAGGGTAGAGAACGCATGTGAAATGAAGTGCTAATTCCATGAAAGAATACGACCCTTGAGATCAATAACTAACCCTTAACCATTCAAGCTCAATAAAGAGGTTGAATGATCAAGAGAAAGCAAGAATCTCAAGGGGAAGAAGAAACACAAGAGAATGATACAAAACCCTCATCTTCATTAATCTCCCACTCAAAAAGCTCTCACTACAATTTTCATGGAAAAAGAATGAAGAAGAAGAAGAAGAACTATACAAAAAACTACAAAAGAGTGGACACAAAATTGGACCCTTGGCTTAGCTCAAATCTGCTGTATTTATAGGCAGGGAAAATGAAATCTAGGGCAACAAACTGGACCCATGTGAAAAGACCATCCTACCCCCCAAAGCCCATGCCCTGAAGCGCCTGTACGGCCGCGGATCTGCCGCCAAAACACTCTATTGGCCGCGGATCCGCGCCCCTACAGTAGGGTTAGGGTGTGGGCAACTTGGTACTTCCCTGGTCTGCTGTCCCCTGTTGTCTGGTACATGTATTTTCTGATAATATTTCCAGAATATCTTCAGAATTCCTAGTCCAAGATTGCTATCTTTTCTTCACTTTTTGACTTTATCTCTCTTGAGCTCCGCGCACCCATTGATTCTTGTGCTGCCCCCCCTCGTGCTCTGTGCTTGTCCGAGACACGAATGACCACTGTCATATGTCTTGTCTCTGGAACTGGTACTCGGCACTGGACGGATATGGATGACCGGAACCCGGCTTTTATCTGCTGTGACAGATGTTCTGTATTTGGTGTAACTGTGGAGATTTTGTCTTGATTTGCAATATTTGGACTGAAAACCTGTACTCTGTAAACATGTAACAAACACGGATTAAAAGCACCTACCTATAAACAACCGAGCGTAAGAATGGGCGGTATAAAATGCAGTATTCTGTGATGATCAAATACCCCCAAACTTAACTTTTGCTCGTCCCGAGCAAAACCAATTATTCACAAAAATAAAATCCTAACCGCACTTTCGCAGGGAACGCGATTGCACTGAGCGCGTGCAACAAGCCGTTAAACCTCTAGGTGTCCCTAGTAGGAGGAGTGTTGTCTCCTGAGGGTTTTCAGCGGATACTACCCACAAAATCCGGTCAAGTTGGTTTTGTAAAATAACTAAGATTCAAACCCTAAAGTTTTGTTTTAGAAAATAGCAATTCTATAATCCTAAGTCTAGACCATCGAACCTTTATTTTTCACACCTCGCTTCTTATTTAACTACAGATTTTATATGTCTTTACGTGTAGTGCAAATAGTGTCGTTAAGTTCCAGAAGGATCGATTAAAGTCATCATGTCGCATAAAAAAGCCCAGATAACAATTTTAAAAGGATCACATAAGTTTTATAAAGAGTTAAGTATTTTTCAAGTTTCGTTTTCCAGTAAGGTTTCAACTTCAGAATTTCTATCTTCCTTAACAGGAAACTGAGTCGTATTTTTCACTCCACCTTTTTCTTGTTTTCATTTCATACACACCTCTGTGAACGTGCAATAGTCTTTATCATAGAATAAAACCTTCATATCTCCGTTTAAAGTTTTTTTTATAAAAGCCTGTCTTTTATCAAGATTATTCTCACACAAAGAACCGTTAGGAATTTTAACTCGGAGAGAACACTTGCTTGACTTTGTTTTAAACTGGACTTTCTAGGCTTCTTAGCGAGCTTTGGGCCAATGCACCCAAACCAGTTGGTTTTAGGGCATTAGGTGTTGAAACACCCCAGCGGACTTAATTACTCAAGTTACCTAGGTCCAAAAACAAAAGACAGTTTGTCGTGAAAATCAGATGATTTAATACGAATGGAGATATAACCGGCAGTTCAAATATTTTTTTGGATAAAAGACGTGTTTAGTGGGTTTGGTGTGTAATCATTCCAATCAAGTTTTAGATGGGTTATTTTTCAGACTTAGCTCCAATTACGGCATCAATAACATTCCTACATATTCGCTTTACTTCATAAACTATTCTTGACATTACTTATTTCAGAACAAACCTATTTGATCCTCAGAAAATCATTTATCTGTTTAAAAGTTTAAACATGAAAGACTTGTCATCTAATTCCCAAAATTCACGACACGTGTAGTGTGATGTAAAGACGTATATCAGCTATAGTTAACATCAAAGGAGAGTTATCTTTCAGGTTTTCAAAATCCAAACATAAGATCTAGTTATTCCTATTTTTTCAAACAAAAACCGTCGAAATGTTGAATCAGAGTTCTTTCACAAGCTAACTTGACAAGAAAGTTTTTATATTTTTTTGGAAATTTTCAATTTTGTGGGTTTTTAATAGGGTATGCAAATGCAAAATATACAAATGAATGCGAAGGAAGAAAGCTTACCGAGCACACCCCCAAACTTAAACTTGACAGTGCCCTCACTGTCAGGCTATACCAAGAGGGTCAAAATTGTCGGCGCTCCTTAAAAACAAATTATATACAAAACAAAAAAGGGAAAACAAAAAAAATATATACAAAAAAGAGTCCCCCCCAAACTTAAGTAAAATAGTGTTTCCATTATTAAGCGTTGAAGTTCAGGATTAGGGGGGAAGAGAACAGTATCAAGCTATACAAGGCCTTACACAGGCCAAAAGTTAGTACCAACCATTGAAAGATCTTATCGTGATAAAGCAGTGGCCGGTGAAAGAAGGTGAAGAGGAAAGAAATGGAGAATACGCGAGACCGTATGCGGAGAGAAGCGGGATATGGTCTCGGTATATGAGAGGAAGAAGAATTGCGGACGGGAAAAAGAAGTGGAATACGAACTTGAGGGTGCAAGTGGAGTAAATAGATTAGCACAATTTGGGATGACCGATGTGTGAAAAGCGATTGTGCTAATATATTTACTCGTCGAGAAATGGGGTCAAATCCCTCAAGATTCGTGAGAAACCATGGGTACGCCGAACTTGGTAAACCAGACATATGAAATGTAAGTGATACGGGTTCTTGCAAGGTCGGAACGATGGAAAGGATGGAGGGAAGTGGTTGAGGAAGGGTATCGGTTAAGGTTTCGGGAGGGTGTACACAGTCAATGAAAGGAACAGGATGAATTGGAAAATCCGACTCATCAATTAAAACTGGTTCATCCTCAACACTATCCTCAATATTCTCCTCAAAATTTATCTCATCCATGCCTTTATCATCCATATCAAGACGCATATGAAGTTCGGGAAAAACAGTTAAAGACTCGGGATGATGATTTGAAGAGACAAACTCAGCCAAATCTACGGGTTCATCATCCAAAATATTCCCGGCGTTAATATCCTTAATCAAGTGAAAATCAAAATTCTCTGACACCTCAACAAAAGCATGGATATCAATCAATTCAGGTTCTAGAGTGGAGGTGTAGAGGTCAAAAGGTTTAGGATCGGTTTCACTTGGAAGAGACCCTTCACAATCGGGCAAATCAAACACTACGAAGTCGTACAACTCATTCATCATTCTATCTTCAATTGATAAATCATGTGGGATACTCGATAGACTTTCAAAACAGGAGTTGTGGGATTCAATTTGGGACGGGTAGGTTTGATTTGGAAGGGTGTACATCTCACTCTCTCCACTCAAATTCTCAGCCTGTCCTACCGCCTCCTCATACATTGGAAAATGTGGAGCTAGCTGGAAACTAGCTACCGAGTCAGTAGGTTGTATGAGAGCGGCCATAGACGCACTCAAATCCATCATCTGTTGGCTTGATGCTACCCTAAAGTCTTCCAACGACTGTTCCAAACTAGACATGGGTTGTGAAGGGGTTTCAGTAAAAGATTCAAAGTTGTTTGGATACTGAAAACTCCCAAATGGAGGTTCTGATGCAATGTCTAGGGAAGGTGCAAAAGTAGGGTAGGATTGGTAGGAACTGAATGGCTGGACAGGAGTGGGATCAACATTGGGATAAGAAGGTGAATGGATTTGTTGGTCCCAAGAATTTGTAGTGGTGAAAGGAGTGAAAGATCGGCTACGGGATTGTTCAATTCGTTCAGCAAGAGACATTGGTCTCGGGGTTACAACTGGACTTTCAAAAGGTGTATCAACGCAAGAAGGGGTGAATGTTTGAAATGGTTGATACGCAGTAGATTGCGGGGTCCAGTTGTTCGTCCTAAACGCGTCTATCCGATCTTTCAAAGAAATTTTGGGCATGGAGGGGTCGTTCGATGTTCGGCCAAAGCAAGAACCGTAAGAAGTAATGTCTGGTTGTGGGTACCAAAGTTCGGCAAGAGTTTTGTGAGGTGGAGTACCCATGATATGAAGAGAGAAGGAAGAAAGGAAGAGAAAAGGAGGGGAAAATGAATGTAATTTTTTTTGTTTTTTTTTTTGTTTTTTTTTTTAAAGTTATATACTAACAAAAGAATGAAGTATACACAAAAAGAATATGGACAAAAATAATCACGACACAAAAATACCACACACCTAATCGTTCTAGGGTTCGCCTAGGTCAACTAGACCTGCTCCAGAACTTGATTGTCGAAGTAAAACTGTGTCGAGAAACAGGCTCAAGATACACTGATCACGAGGCCAGGTAAGTGCAGAGATAAGGGGAGGTTTTCCAACGCTTTCGCGAAGTTCCTTAATTAAATAACCCTTTCTCTTTTGGCGGTTTCGCCGTTAACACTTTCCTAGACACCCCGTAAACAATATACCGTTAAGCGAGGTTCTAAACACGGTTAACTTCTCCTAATGAGCGCGAAGTCCTTAAGGCTTAAAGTCTAATTTCTTTTAAAATTTGTGTGGGTAAATGTTATGCTCAAGTTCGTGATTTGTGGGCCACGGAAAAGGTGATAAAATCCTTTACCGTATGTTGTGGGGTTCGCTTGCCCTTAAGTCCGTATTAATGTATGCAATGCGCAATTCAAAAAATTCTATAAAGAATCAAACAATCGTTTTTTTAATTTAAGCACTGCACTGCAACAAATACGGGTTAGTCAATTTTTTAGCGTTTGCCAGCGAACTTGCAAAGAATCCTGCAAAGAATTGTATATTGGAAGCGTCGGATTTGAGAAGAAGGTGTTAGTAAAGTACGTACCGTTAAGTTTTGGGTTAGGAAACCCCCGTTGAATCAAATCCGGTAAGCTTGGAAAGTTCGCTTGTGCGGGTCAAACTACCCGGATCTTTGGCACTGTACGTCGTAAATCACCTTTGCCTTGAATGCACACTTTGCTCCCCACAATCGCAGTTTGCAAACTTGCAAAAATCTGCACTCTTGCCCACAAAAATGATCAAAAAACAAAAGATTTTTTTTTTTATATATACAAAAAGAATATTGACCCGAATAACAAGAAAGAAAATACGCTACCGTCTCCCCGGCAACGGCGCCATTTGATCGCACGCCAAAAGCGTGTCGGATGTTCAAAGAATTAAAGTATAACCGCGATCAGGACGGTGTCGCTTTGCAGCTAGCCGGTTGAGCACGGGTCGGTCCACAGGGAGATGGTGGTATCTTACCTTCTTGTCTTAGACGAGTCAATAAAGAATTTGTGTATGTTTGTTTCTAACCTATGTGTTTATTTGCAAGTATAAAGTTGTTAAGAAAAGATACGAGATTGTAAGCTAAAGAAATCCGTACTCAAAACCTTTGAGCCGAGTCTTGACCAATTGAAGCTAGAGCAATCGGCAACAACGTGGATTAGGGGATTTAAGCGCGGTATTCGTGGAATCCGGCTTATTTACCCTTGTCCTTCCGTTCTTGTCTCTTGCTTTCGCCTCCGGCCAAACCGAACGCAACCGGTCGTGGTTAGGAATCACCGTTACCTTGTCAGGGTAGGGTTCCTAACGGAGCGCTTGCGTATGGTTTGGGCGGAGTTCAATGGAAAATAACGGGAAAAGGAAAAGAGCAAAGAAATGTTAACTTACAATATCATATGGATTCTTAACAACAACAATAATTACAACATTCACAAATGAACAAAAGAGAACAAAAAGAAAAGAACAAAGAAAAGAAAAGATTACAAGAATTAAAAGCATGAATAAAAATTGCAAGTAATTAAAGTGCATGGAAATAAATTGCAAGTAATAAAAAGCGATAAAAAGAACACGAAACTAGGACTCAAGACAAGCATGTGATCAATAGCCAACCCTTAAACTTGCAAGCTCAATGAAGAGGTTGCAAGATCAAGGGAAGGGTAGAGAACGCATGTGAAATGAAGTGCTAATTCCATGAAAGAATACGACCCTTGAGATCAATAACTAACCCTTAACCATTCAAGCTCAATAAAGAGGTTGAATGATCAAGAGAAAGCAAGAATCTCAAGGGGAAGAAGAAACACAAGAGAATGATACAAAACCCTCATCTTCATTAATCTCCCACTCAAAAAGCTCTCACTACAATTTTCATGGAAAAAGAATGAAGAAGAAGAAGAAGAACTATACAAAAAACTACAAAAGAGTGGACACAAAATTGGACCCTTGGCTTAGCTCAAATCTGCTGTATTTATAGGCAGGGAAAATGAAATCTAGGGCAACAAACTGGACCCATGTGAAAAGACCATCCTACCCCCCAAAGCCCATGCCCTGAAGCGCCTGTACGGCCGCGGATCCGCCGCCAATACCCCCTATTGGCCGCGGATCCGCGCCCCTACAGTAGGGTTAGGGTGTGGGCAACTTGGTACTTCCCTGGTCTGCTGTCCCCTGTTGTCTGGTACATGTATTTTCTGATAATATTTCCAGAATATCTTCAGAATTCCTAGTCCAAGATTGCTATCTTTTCTTCACTTTTTGACTTTATCTCTCTTGAGCTCCGCGCACCCATTGATTCTTGTGCTGCCCCCCCTCGTGCTCTGTGCTTGTCCGAGACACGAATGACCACTGTCATATGTCTTGTCTCTGGAACTGGTACTCGGCACTGGACGGATATGGATGACCGGAACCCGTCTTTTATCTGCTGTGACAGATGTTCTGTATTTGGTGTAACTGTGGAGATTTTGTCTTGATTTGCAATATTTGGACTGAAAACCTGTACTCTGTAAACATGTAACAAACACGGATTAAAAGCACCTACCTATAAACAACCGAGCGTAAGAATGGGCGGTATAAAATGCAGTATTCTGTGATGAACAAGAGGCGGTTTGAGGTCCTATTTCTAGCCCTTTGGAACAGTTAGGAGCTGTCTAGCTGACCTAGGTGACCCTAGATCTAGGTGTGACTGTGCATATCTTGTTTGTGATTGTTTGAAGCCGTAAGTCCGTACATATTTCTGTAAAGCTCTTTCTAAAAAGAAAAAGAAAAAAAAACACAAAAACCAAAAACTTTTTTAAAAACTTGCCTTTTGTCGCCAAAAATCCCATTTTTTCATCCACCACCCATCGTATTTCTCCATTGACGTTTTCTTACCCTCACCTTCTCCGCTTTGACTATACTAAACTCGTTTAGTGTATGTCCGCTTGGACTCGGGACACTAGCGCCCGCCTAGTCCGCGTTACGTTAGTCGCTACCGACTACGCGATCGACTCAGACGTCGAAACTCCGTCCATGCCTCTTTCACCCTTACCTTTGCCGGCCAACTCCGACGTTGAACGGAATTTTGTTCATACATCCTCACCTTAACCAACCCCAACCTCTTCTTCCGCAATATCAGGATTTAATCCAAACATCCCTACAACTCCCCCAGGATTGATTCGACCTCCTATGGATGCGAATAACCCACCATCACCGCCTGTCGTAGCGCCACAGCGAATCGCGCTCCAGGATCGTTTCTATCCCACCCGTTCTGCACTTCCCACCTGTCTTTCCCTTCCACCGGCTAATGGGGATAATTTTGAAATTAAGCCCCACTTCATTAACATGCTTCCAAAATTTCATGGACTTGAATCTGAAGATGCCTATATCTTCATCAACAAGTTCCAAAATGTTTGTGCCATGATGAAAACTACCCAGCTGTCGGACGATGCTATACGGCTACGGGTTATTCCGTTCACTTTGTGCGATCTTGCTGAAAAATGGCTGTATAGCACCGCTTCCCACTCCATAACCAGTTGGGACGAGTTTGTGAAAGCGTTTCTCAAGAAATTCTATCCGAATCAAAAAACCGCAAGGATCCGTAACGAAATCAATCAATTCACCCACCTTCCTACTGAACCCTTCTTGAAGTGCTTTGACCGGTATAAAGACCTTCTTGTTCAGTGCCCTCACCATGGTATTGAGAAATGACAACTTTGCCAAACCTTATACGAGGGTCTGAACCCAGCAACCAAGCAGTTGTTGGAAACCATTTGTCAGGGCCACTTCCTATCGAAATCTGACGAGGAAGCGTGGCAATTCTTCGACGACCTTGCGGAACAAACGCTTCAATGGGAGAGCACTAGACCAACTTCTTCTTCTTCTTCCTCCACTTCTACTGGTCAGTCTAGGATAGGCATTCACCAACTCGATGTCTCTATTGCGATGAAAGCTGAAATGGCTGCAATAACGAGAAAACTTGAAGCGATAGAGAGCAAATTGTCATCCCCTGCTCCTGCCCCTGTTCTTCCCCTTCGTACCATTTGTGCTTGTTGTTCCGATCCTTCTCACTTAACCGAAGAGTGTTGTTACAATCTACCATCTCAAGGAAAGGATCAGGTTAATGTTGCATTTCAGTAAAGACCGAGAAATGATCCATACTCTTCCACCTACAATCCCGGTTGAAGGAACCACCCCAATTTCGTCTGGAATCAGAATCAGCATCAATTCCAAGGCAACAATTTCCAGAGGCCCCCTCCTCCGCAACAACAAGCGCAACAACAAACTCAACATCAGTTTTAGCAGCCCTTCCAACCCCAACCTTTTCAAAATCAAACAAACAACTTTGCACCCAACAATTCTTTTCCTCAAAACAACTTTGTTCCGTCAAACAACGATAAGGTCTCCTCGCTAGAACGAAGTCTTGAGGCGTTCGTTAAACAATCGACACAATCCACCGCAAATATCCAGTCATCTATTCAGTCTTTGGTGCAACACACTGCAGCACACGGGCAAAGCATCAAGACCATCGAGGCCCAGATTGCACAGCTGAATGCGGCGTTAAGCGAGCGAGAGAAGGGAAAGCTTCCATCTCAACCACTCCCAAATCCCGGTCACCCACATAATGTACATGTTGCTTTTGAACAACAGAACCATAATGTGAGTGCCGTGACTACGTTGAGATCGGGAAGGATGCTGCACAACAACATCGGCACAACAATTGAGGATAATGACACCCCGGCCGCTTCTTCTTCTCCTTCCTCATCTTCTGAGCCTATTCTTCATTCTTCAAAAGGCTCTCCTTCTTCTTCTTCTGCTCTGAACGGACCCACTTCTCACTCTACGAAAACACCAGCTCTGGGATCCGTTCCATCTCCACAATCTCCTCCACAAGCATTGGACTCAACCAATTTTAAAAAGTTCCATTTCCAAACCGGTTGAGGTCCAATAAACAAAATCCACAAATAGAGAAGATTCTGGAGTTGCTTAAGCAGGTTAACATCAACATTTCCCTTTTAGATGCTGTCCAACAAGTCCCGTCCTACACGAAAATCTTAAAGGACTTGTGCACGAAAAAGAGGAAATCTCAGGTACCCAAGAAAGTTTTCTTGGCTAGTGCTGTGAGTGATGCTCTTACCCAATCTTTACCGCAAAAACGGAAGGACCCTGGCTGTCCTACGATTTCTATTACCATTGGGGATAAGAACATCAACCGCGCACTATTAGATCTTGGTGCCAGTGTTAACCTGCTTCCGTACTCAGTATATGAGCAATTAGGTATAGGAGAGCTGAAACCCACACACTGTACTCTCTAAATGGTCGACCGATCAATCACCCATCCTAGGGGTGAGCTAGAGGATGTGTTAATCAAGGTTAGGGATTTCATATTCCCCGTTGACTTCATTGTATTAGACACATAGCCTCTAGCTAACCCCCGGAATCAAATTCCGGTGATACTCGGTAGCCCATTCCTTGCAACCTCAAATGCTTTGATCAATTGTCGAAATGGTTCGATGAACCTATCTTTTGGAAATATGACAATTGAACTCAACATTTTTAGGTTGGGGAATCAGCCTACCGGACCTAATGCTCATATACTAGACGTTTGCTCGATCCAGGAGATCACCCCAGAAGAGTGTGAATTCGAGGAGTTTTTGTTCGATCACGATAACCTTAACGCCACTAGTGCGTTCCTCTTCGAACCTGCTGCTGTTTCTGCACCCGACAATGACTACGAGTGTTTCACTTTCTCGAACGATCTTAGCCACTCACCACCCGAGTTTGAATCCATCGAATTTCCGGATGAGTTACCTGAACCATCCAACTCGGTCGCTTACACTCGTTTTGAACCTTTGCTGGAGTCCTTTGAGTTCGAGACCTTTTCACCAATCTTGCCTTCAATCGTTTCACCTCCAACGCTTGAACTCAAGCCTTTGCCGTCTCACCTTAAGTACGCTTACTTGGGTGAGAACGAGAGCCTCCCTGTCATCATCTCGGCGTCTCTAGCTCCAGAGCAAGAGATAACCCTTCTTGCAGTCTTGCACAGCAATAGGCAAGCTTTTGGCTGGTCTATGGCGGACATCAAGGGGATTAGTCCCCTGATCGTTGAACATCACATTCATCTGATGGATGATGCCAAACCAGCCAGGGATCCACCAAGGCGTCTCAACCCAGTCATGAAGGAGGCTGTGAAAAAGGAGATCGTAAAATGTCTAGATAGTGGTATCATTTACCCTATCTCTGATATCCAGTGGGTTAGCCCCATTCATGTTGTCCCCAAGAAATCAGGCATAACGGTCATCACTAACGAGGCGAACGAGTGAATCCCTACTCGCACCCAAACTGGGTGGCCAGCATGCATCGATTACAGAAAACTCAACGCCGCAACGCGGAAGGACCACTTTCCGCTACCTTTCATTGACCAAATGCTTGAACGATTGGCCGGACACGAGTACTACTGCTTTCTTGATGGGTACTCCGGCTATAATCAGATTCCCATCGCCGAAAAAGACCAAGACAAGACCACATTCACTTGTCCTTTCGGCACGTTTGCATATCGTCGCATGCCCTTTGGGTTATGCAATGCGCCCGCTACCTTCCAGCGGTGTATGATGGGAATCTTCTCAGACATGGTGGAAAAATTTCTGGAGATCTTCATGGACGATTTCTCCATCCTCGGCGATTCCTTCAATGAGTGTTTGCTGCATCTCGATGCTGTCCTTACCCGATGTAAGGACAAGAACCTCACTTTGAATTGGGAGAAGTGCCACTTCATGGTGCACGAAGGTATTGTCTTAGGACATATCATTTCGCAAAATGGCATAGAAGTTGACAAAGCGAAGATTGAGGTCATTCCAATCTCCCTCCTCCCAGATGCGTCAGAGACATCCGAGCCTTCCTTGGCCATGCCGGTTTCTATAGATGGTTCATCAAGGACTTTAGCAAGATTGCTAGGCCCTTGACTCTTCTACTGGCCAAGGACACGCCATTCGACTTCAACTCGAGCTGTGTGACTGCGTTCGAGTCATTAAAAAGCTCACTCACTTCTGCTCCCGTTCTTTCTTCTCCTGACTGTACACACCCATTTGAGATTATGTACGATGCATCCGACTTTGCCATCGGTGCTGTCCTTGGACAACACATCAACAAGATGCCGCACGTAATCTATTATGCTAGCCGAACCCTGAACGACGCCCAACTGAATTATACAACAACTGAGAAGGAATTCTTGGCTGTTGTATTTGCTTTAGGAAAGTTTAGGCCCTACCTCATCGGCTATCCAGTCATCATCTATACAGACCATTCTGCTCTGCGCCATCTTTTTGCGAAAAAAGATGCAAAATCTCGGCTGATACGTTGGATCCTCTTACTTCAAGAGTTTGACCTTGTCATCAAGGACAAAAGAGGATGTGAAAATATAGTCGCCGACTATCTCTCACGACTTCCTTCTTCGCCGTCGCTTCAAATTCCGATCAACGACGTTTTTCTTGATGAACAGCTCTTTACAGTATCTCGCGAACCCTGGTTCGCAGATATTGTGAATTATTTGGCTACATGATTACTACCGACTGAATGGTCAAGTCAGCACAGACTTCGATTCTTATCCCAAGTAAAACACTTTTACTGGGACGAACCCTATCTGTTCAAATACTGTCCCGACCAGATTATTCGTCGGTGTGTGCCTGACGATGAATTCAAGAGTGTGCTATCGTTTTTCCACGATCAAGCATGTGGCGGGCATTTTGGCCCCAGAAAGACAGCTGAGAAGATCTTGCATTGTGGTTTCTACTGGCCACAACTCTTCAAAGACGCTCATGACTACTGCAAGACTTGGTGCCAACACTTGGGCCGGATATCCAGGAGGAACGAGATGCCGCTCCAACCAATCTTGGTTGTGGAGATTTTCGACGTTTGGAGGATCGATTTCATGGGGCCGTTTCCCAGCTCTTTTGGGAACTTGTACATCCTTCTCGCTGTTGATTATGTCTCTAAGTGGGTCGAGGCACTACCCAGCCGGACTAACGACAACAAGGTTGTTGTTAGGTTTCTTAAAGAAAACATTTTCTCCCGGTTTGGGCACCCTCGAGCGATCATTAGCGACAATGGAACTCATTTCTGCAATAAGACTTTCGAGGCCTTGATGCGGAAATATTCCATTAATCATAAGCTATCTACGCCCTACCACCCCCAAACCTGTGGGCAGGCCGAAGTTTCAAATCGGCAAATCAAGCAGATACTGGAGAAGACGGTTTCCAAGAACTGTAAGGATTGGTCGTTGAAACTCACTGATGCCCTTTGGGCATTTCAAACTGCTTATAAGACTGATCTTGGCATGTCTCCCTATCGGCTTGTGTACGGAAAGGCTTGCCACCTCCCTGTGGAAATAGAGCATCGCGCATTTTGGGCGATAAAGGAGCTGAATCTGTCTCTTGAAGATGCGGGCAGCCATCGGAAGCTGCAGTTGAACGAATTGAGCGAGCTTAGGGATGAGGCTTACGAGAACGCGGTTGTCGTTAAGAACCGAACGAAGGTGTTTCACAATAAACACCTTTTGCGCAAAACATTCGTACCTGGTCAACAGGTACTGCTTTACGACACCCGGCTACATTTCCATCCAGGAAAGCTCAGATCTCGCTGGAAAGGACCGTATTTTGTGCGGAATGTGTATCCGCATGGCGCTGTGGATTTGGAGAATCCAACGGACGGTTCATTTTTCAAAGTAAACGGACACCGACTAAAACCCTACCTTAGCGCCGAACCAACAGAGGAACTCCTGGTCTTACAGGAGCCGGTTTACCCTGCATAATCTTCCTCTGCCTACCACCAAACTTCGGTTATCCAGCCAAGAACAGTGGACACTGTCCAGTATAAGTTTGGGGGTATGTATATAACATTTTGTATATATTTGTGGATATTCTTTTCCATTTTTACTATTTTTCTTTTCTTTAAAAACAAAAACATAAACAAAAAAAAATTGTATATATCTAATCGACAATTTTGACCCTTCAAATGATCTCTTCATGCAATGACAGTGAGGACACTGTCCAGTTTAAGTTTGGAGGTACGCTCGGTACGCATTTCTAACCTTCGCATTCATATGTATATTTTGCATCTGCATATTAAAATCCATAAAATCCATAAAAATCAGAAGATTTTCTAAAAACATAAAAACTTTTCTGTCAAGTTAGCTAGTGGGAGAATTCTGATTCAACATTTCGACGGTTTTGTTTGATAAGATAAGAATAACTAAATCTTATTTTTAGATTTTGAAAACCTGAAAGATAACTCTCCTTTGAAGTTAACTATAGCTGATATACGTCTTTACATCACACTACACGTGTCGCGAGTTTTGGAAATTGGATGACAAGTCTTTTATGTCTAAAAAAAAACTTTTAAATGGATAAATGGTTTTCTGAGGATCAAATAGGTTTGTTCTGAAATAAGTAATATCAAGAATAGTTTATGAAGTGAAGCGAATATGAAGGAATGTTATTGATGCCTTAATTGGAACTAAGTCTGAAAAATAACACATCTGGAACTTGATTGGAATGATTACACACCGAACCCACTAAACACGTCTTTTATCCAAAAAAATTAATTGAACTGCCGGTTATATCTCCGTTCACATTGAATCATCATGATTTTCACGCTAAATTGTCTTTTGTTTTTGGGCCTAGGTAACTTGAGTAATTAAGTCCGCTGGGGTGTCTCTACACCTAATGCCCTAAAGCCAACTGGTTTGGGTGCATTGGCCCAAAGCTCGTTAAGAAGCCTAAAAAGTACAGATTAAAATAAAGTCAAGCAAGTGTTCTCTCCGAGTTAAAATTCCTAACGGTTCTTTGTGAGAGAATAATCTTGACAAAAGACAGGTTTTTATAAAAAATATTTCTAGCGGAGATATGAAGGTTTTATTCTATGATATAGACTATTGCACGTTCACAGAGGTGTGTATGAAATGAAAACAAGAAAAAGGTGGAGTGAAAAATAAGACCTAGTTTCCTGTTAAGGAAGATAGAAATTCTGAAATTGAAACCTTACTGGAAAACGAAACTTGAAAAATACTTAACTCTTTATAAAACTTATGTGATCCTTTTAAAATTGTTATCTGGGCTTTATTGTGTAACATGATGACTTTAACCGATCCTTCTGGAACTTAACGACACTATTTGCATTGCACGTAAAGACATATAAAATCTTTAGTTAAATAAGAAGCGAGGTGTGAAAAATAAGGGTTCGATAGTCTAGACTTAGGATCATAGAATTGTTACTTTCTGAAACAAAACTTTAGGGGTTTGAATCATAGTTATTTTGCAAAACTAGCTTGACCGGATTTTGTGGGTAGTATCCGTTGAAAACCCTCAGGAGACAACACTCCTCCTACTAGGGACACCTAGAGGTTTAACGGCTTGTTGCACATGCTCAGTGCAATCGCGTTCCCTGTGAAAGTGAGATTAGGAATTTTTTTGAATAAATTGGCTTTGTTCGGGACGAGCAAATGATAAGTTTGGGGATATTTGTTCATATCAGATTTTTGCATTTTTATACCGTCCAATTTTTATCCCATTGCTTATCGGTAGGTACTCTTAAGCCGTGTTTGCTAGTTAATTGCAGGATACAGGTTCTCAGCTCTAAACAGTGAAATTCATGGAAAAGCATGACAAAATCCAGATTACTACCAACTACAGATAAAACACGGGTCTCCGCTCTCTATCCGTATGTTGCCGAACACCAGTTTAAGAGACAAAATGGCAAATCGATGTCATTTTCATGCACAAAGCTCAATGTCAACACAAGATCCAACATATCTACGCGGAGCTCGAGGAAATCATGGCAAAAGATCCACATCAAATGAACTTTTGACCTGCTGCAAATCTGGAAGAAATGTAGAGAGATTCTGAGAAACAAGGTGTACCAAACTGATCTAAATATCAACACTAAGAAGCACAAAAAATTGGAGGAGCCAATTCCTCTAAAGGGCCGCGGTTCCGCGGCATAAGCGCGCTTAGGCCACGGATCCGCGGCCTTATAGACTCCGTAGCATATGATCTTTTGGGGGTGTTTTGGTCATCCCATGTTTATTCTGAATGTTGCCCTAGAATTTCTATTGCCTGCCTATAAATAGTCCAGAACTTGCCAAAACCAAGAGTGCTTATTCTTGTATTTAGGTTTTAGAATACATGTTGTTGTTCTTCTTCCTCTTCTCATCTCTTCTCCATTAAAACCTTGTAGTGAGCTTTTGTGAGTGAAGGATGAATAAAGAGTTCTTTTTGTTACGATGCTTGTCTTATTATTAATTATAATTGCTTGTATTTTTCATTTGCTAATCTAGTTGTTGTTATTTGTTTCTTTCTTGTTCTCTTTTTCTTTATCCTTAAACAACAATGATGCTTACGCTTGATCCTTGCCGAGGTGAGGTCGCAAATAGCTAGTTGTAATCTTCTAATCTCTTTCTTTCTATCTTTCTTCTTTGTTTTATTTTCCTTTATCTTGTAACGGGTGAGTAGTTTTCTTAACTTGTTAGGGTAGGATAAGGAAAGTTTGAGAGAAGGAAATCTCTCTCACTCTTTCCTTGCCAAACATCTTAATTCGGACTCCCGTTAATTGAACCACAATCCGCTCCCTACGGCACCCTATCCTACATGATAGCGGTGATTCCTTAGTGAGACCGGTTATGGTTGAATTAACCGGAGGATAAGGCTAAGAGCCAAGAACGGACGGACAAGCACCAAAAGGAAGAACTTAAGCGTTGGAAAGCCTAGCTTATACTCGCAAGTTCCTTCCTAGTCGTGCTAATCCCCGTTGTTGCCGATTACCGTAACACCGATATTAAGAATGGCAACGAAAGAAGTGAGCGACTCCTAACTCAAACTAACCTAATCCTAACCCTAACAAGCTCTCTTTACATATCATTTTAGCACATAGTTAATCTCAAAATAAATATAGACATTTGGACTTAACTCGTTAAAGCACATAGAAAAAGATTCCCTTCTCCCTGCGGACGACCCGTACTCAACCGGCTAGCTACAAGCGAAACCGTCTTGATTGCGGTAATTAACTAAGCACGCAAAAACTCTAACAATCAAAGTGCAACGTCCAAAGTCCATACTTTGTTGGTGTACATGGACTCCATTTCGGATATCATGGCTTCCAGCCACTTCACCGAGTCACCACTCGTAATAGCTTGCTGAAAACTAGTAGGGTCATCATCATTCATGATGTAATCTTCTCTATCACCATCTATGAGAAAATCATAGTATCTGTTTGGTGGGCGAGAAGTTCTGCTAGATCTCCGGAGCGGCTGAGGTTCTTGAAGTTCCACTCCAACATCAGTTTCAACCAATTCGTCCTGAGTAATTTGTGTCTTTAGAACCACTTCTAGTTCTACCGCATTGCCATCAGTACTATTTGTAAAGATTTCATTTTCCAAAAATGTGGCATGTTGAGAAACAAATACCTTTTGTTCCTCCTTCTGGTAGAATAGATATCCATACGAATGTTTTGGATATCCCATAAATTTACATATGACCGATCGTGTCTCGAGTTTGTCTGGATTCTGCTTTTTGACAAAAGCCGGACAACCCCATATCCTAACTCTTTTAAGAGATGGCCTCTTTCCACTCCATATCTCATATGGAGTGGTAGACACGGTCTTGGTTGGAACCCTGTTTATCAGATACATTGCTGTCTCCAATGCATGCCCCAAAAGGAAAGCGGTAACTCAGCATCACACATTATGGACCGTACCATATCTAATAGGGTACGATTCCTTCCTTCTGACACACCGTTGTGCTGTAGTGTGTAAGGAGGAGTGAGCTGAGAGAGAATCCCATTCTCTTTTAAGAAGTCTGAAAACTCTATACTTAAATACTCTTCATCTCGATCCGATCGAAGTTTCTTGATGCTCAAGCCTGTTTGTTTTTCTACTTCAAGTTTATACTCCTTGAATCTCTCGAAAGCTTCGGATTTATGCTTTAATAAAAACACGTGTCCGAATCTTGAGAAATCATCAGTAAAAGTAATGAAGTATGAAAAACCGCCTCTAGCATGTACAGACATTGGTCCGCATACATCACTATGTAAGAGGCTTAAGAGTTCCACAGCTCTTTCTCCGTGTCCATTAAACGGAGTTTTGGTCATTTTACCTTTGATACAGGACTGGCAAGTCGCATAAGATTTATATTCAAAAGGATTCAAATATCCATCTTTATGTAGCTTACTTAGTCTTGTTTCATTAATATGACCAAGTCTACAATGCCAAAGAAAAGGTTCATTTATATCTGAAAACTTTCTTTTATTAGTATGTTGTATATTGAAAACTGTGTGTTGGTTCAGGACGTAAATACCGTTATTTAGTGTACCATACCCAATCAACTCTTGATTCAAGTTAATGTTCATAAAATTATTTTGCAACACAAAATGATATCCTTCATTGTCCAACAAAGAAACAGATATTATATCACACAGCATACTAGGTACAAAATAACAAGGGTTCAAAACCATAATACAACCCGAAGGCAACCCTAGATGATACTCTCCTACGGATACAGCATGTACATTGGAACCATTTCCAACCCGCAGAGTATGGTCTCCAGTCTTCAAAACTCTACTATTTCTCAATCTCTGCATACAATTGCAGATGTGAGAACAAGAACGGTATCTAATTCCCAAGATGCAGAGTTAATTGAAAAACAGTTCTCAATTACAAACACACCTGAAGCGGAAGCATTAGCATGCTTCTTCTTCTTGAGATCAGCAAGATACACAGCACAGTTGCGTTTCCAATGTCCCAACTTGTGGCAGTAAAAACTTTCTTCTTTTCTACTTCCCGCGGCCCTAGATTTGTCTTTCCCTTTCGCCTTTTTAACTCCATCTTTCGGTTTGATAGACTTCTTCTTCTTCTTTCCCTTGGCCTTGGTTTTGGGATAGAAGAGGAAGATGGCCCAGCGAGCAGAGCGGGAGTCTTCGCTGTTTTAAGCGTGCTCTCTGCACTTCTCAACATATTGAGAAGTTCAGGCAATAATTTCTACAAATCGTTCATATTAAAATTCACAATGAATGGAGCAAAGGCGGGGGAGGGGGGGAGAGACTGCAGAACAATATCTGTATATTGCTCATTATCCATGGTCCATCCCAGTTCCTCATGTTCTTCTATAAGACCAATCATCTTCAGAACATGTTCTCCTACTGATGTGCTAGGGGCCATACGCATCAGAAACAACTTTTTAGATGCCTCGTATCGTAAAGTCTGAGATTGCTCTTCATAAAACTCTTTTGTATGAAGAAAGATGGATTGAACATCCATCTTCTCGTGTTGCTTCTGATGAATATTGTCCATAGAAGCAAGCGCGAGGCACTTGGCCGTGTCACAATCAATATCCCATGTTTTTTGGATCTCCCTGTCCGAAACAGATGATTCAGGTCCAGTGACGGGTGGTGCTTTGGTAGTAGGGGACATATGATACTTTATCATATGTGAGTGCAATGTTCAAGTTCCTTAACCATTCTTTATAATTCGGTCCTATTAGTTTGTTTTTCTCTAAAAGAAACTTAAGTCTCATCATCGGTATCTTCCATTAGGAGAAAAAAAAGAATACACTCAGCGAAATACTCTTGCAAAGAATTGGATTGGTTATTATCTTATCTAATCGATGTCTCTCACTGCTTTTATCAAATTTTCTTTCAAAACCTGAAAAGAAAACTAGCCAGGATTAATTACATTCTACAGTTTCACTAACCGGTCAGCCAGGCCAGTGTCGGTACTTTGAGGGGGGTTTCCCGTGCTTTCGCACAGACCTAATTAAAATAAACCTCGTTTTCCCAGAGGTCATACCCCGTTGACACCTTTCTAGACACCTACTGGATTAGCTAATTGTAAAGTGTAAAATTCTCCTAGAAGTAACACTTACTCACAGTGGGATCGGGATCCATCTATCATATAGAAGGTATGCAATCTCATTGCAAATTTCAACTCTTGAATCCCCCGATATGGTTTTTACCCCTAGTTACTTATGACCTTGGCTATGGTCAACATATCATAAGCACAAGTCATGTTCTACCCGTTATTTCGAGATTAACTAGGCCCACCCATATGACCCTTGACTATGATCAACATAATCACATGAATGTCCTAACTGATCGCGTCATATGCTTTGTTGGAAGACATCACTTAGCTACCGTACACTATGCCTTGACTATAATCAACATATGTTGCACGAATACTGAGTACTCTGCTTCCTAAAATGACGCAGGGTTGCGGATGGTTTTTTCTGAAAACCTTTAAAGCTTTGAACTTGAACTCGTTGTAGAATCAAAACGGTTTAGAAAAGGAGTGGCTTAAGCTCCGCATCTTTTGAAACATGCATTTTTCATAAAAAGTCCGAGTGTGTTTCAAATCCGATTCTACAACATGTTTAGGTTTCTTTTACTTTATATTAATCTTATTAATGTAGTCCCATCATTTAAGTTCCTAAGCCATCACAGAAAAGAAACGAAAATAGAACGTATACTTATACCATCCGCATTCGCCTCAGTGTCCCGTTATGCACCGTTAGGTTACTTAACTAACGGCATAGTGGGGCGGGACTAGCGCGGGTGTAAAATATAGGCAACATTTATTATATATCATATATATAATAATAATCCATTCATCTCAGATACTAAGTAATCTCATTACAGATTATCAATTAGCAGAAGCATATATGAAAATAGGATATCT
Source organism: Agapanthus africanus (assembly GCA_030015575.1). Classification (NCBI taxonomy): domain Eukaryota; kingdom Viridiplantae; phylum Streptophyta; class Magnoliopsida; order Asparagales; family Amaryllidaceae; genus Agapanthus; species Agapanthus africanus. Next base: position 212,611,173 of record CM057350.1, on the reverse strand, counting down.
AGGAGGTCCGTATTTTGTATTTAGCCAGCAACAGAAAATACGGATTCCACGGTCGCGATGAATAGTCAAGCCCACACCCCTAGACCCCTACGAGAGCGGCAAGTGACTCTGCCAATTCTAGAGTTTAGGAGACCCGGTCTCGACTCTTCGAGATGGCCTCCTACTGAACCCTAGAACCCGGTCATTTATGCTCCCCTCCTTGGGTCTATCCTAATACGGAAAAGTAAATAATATACAATAATGGTGACATCATCCTCAACCCGGAAGTGCCCTAAATAAAAGAATATTACAAACAATTGATATTTACATGAATGAAAATAAAGACTCTCATCTCACATAAAACCCCCGGCTATTCGATCGCGACAATCCTGCACATCATATCTCAGCAACACATAATATCTCATATCATCAACGTAAGCAAGTATACGTATCCCGATTGTCATTGATGTATAGCAACGAAATCGGCGATACACCACATACTACACTTATGGTCACAGAAAAGAAAGTGAAAAACAATAATTGCAATCACATATATCAAGACGATGCTTAACGTTTCGATCGAATTAACATACACCTAAAATTTACCCCGAGAGCTCAACACTTGAGCAAAGTCACATATACTCAAAAACGTGCTACAGTGTCTATAGACCAGCCTTAGAAGAGGTTAACCAACGCCTCACCTATGACACCACGGAACTATGGCAAACCCTAAGGTTCAATTGCGGTTCCGTAGGCATAGAATCGAGTTAAGGTTATTATGTTCTTCTAGAGGGTCTATGGGAACACTTGCACGACTATTGAATATGAAGTTAACTTAGGAAAATTACAACACTTCGAAATTTCAGCGGGGTCAAGATGTGGGGTTTTGAAGTTCGTTCGAACTGCTAAACATTGTCAAAGTTACCAATACAGTGTTAGATTATACGACTACGAAACACTACGAATTAACCCCTAATCAAAATAATCATCACATGAAAATTTAGGCTAAGCAAACATTACCTGAAACCCCAATTCCTACAGTACAGAGCACATGTGAAATACGAAGTACATGGGAGCACAATGGGTCGGCGACGCCGGAATTATAGGCTTGGTGCTCGGCCAAATTCCGAGCACCAGTCCCCATATTTCATCTATGTTCTTAAAGTATCCCATACAGTGTTTTGCAGTTGTTTAAATAATTTTTCAATGACTTTTTAAAAAATTTCCAGAGAGCAAAATTAGGGTTTCATGATATCGTATTTTTCGGAGTCGATTTCGTTTTCGTAATTGTTCTAACACCGTGTCTAAAATTCTAACCTGGCTCTGATACCATTGTTGGGTTTCCCTAGCACCTACTGTAGAGTATGGAAGCATCACACATGCCACTTTAAAGTTTATAGAGGTGCTAAGCAAACATAACATGAATCTTTAACTAGAAGTCTAGGGTAACAACAAAAGTATCACATACAATTAACATATTATCAATAAGTGAAAGGAATACAACCTTTGTAGTCCTCTTGTATTGACTCCTAGGATCATTGAGAGTTTGAAAAGGCTTGCTAGTAAGCTCTTTTGTCCATGATGATCCACCCGAAGTCCACTTTGTCTAAGCTCCTAGCTCCACTTGATCAAAGAAGAATATGAAGCTAACACTCTAAACTAATTGGCTAGATTAAAGTAGAATGATGAGGTGGTTTGTTTTCTCTATTCAAAAACCAATCTTTTTAACTAACTCGCTTCCTTTTTAAAGTCAAGAGAGCAAGAGAATGGGGAAGAAGATAATGGCAACTCAAGAGCTCAAGAGAATAATATGAAAAGATAATGAAGAAAGAGAATAGAAAATAATATATATTTTCTTTCTCTCATCTCAAACCATGGTAACTTAAATATCTTGATATTTATTTGCAAATGAGTTAAAGCCAAAAGGAAAACTAATCCAAGGTTAAATGTTAGGTGAAGTATGGTTTGGTTTGGAATTGTGTAGAAAGATAACCATGGATCAATTTTCATTTTCTTTTCTTTTAACTTAAATACAAATATATATATATATATATAAGTTCCATGTGAGTCTTGTATTGCCATCAAGAGTGTATCATCAGCCATGATACTATGTATGCATGTATGTGTCCATGCACATCAACATGTGCATACATGCATGCATACATCATATATAAAGAAATGGATTTAATAAAGAAATTAAACTAAAAGTCAAATGTTAAATCAACACTTAATTTAACAATGTTAGTGATATGTATGCCCTAGAGGCCATTACTGTATATACAGATGTATGTTGTAGTGGATGCTTGGGCATATATAGGGAGGACTTTCTTGCTCGACATGATAGTATGCTATCTGGTTGCACTTTATCTTAATATGTGTTCTGATTGTCTCTATGTTACATGTTGATAAAGCCCTTAGGATGAGTACATGACTACCAGGACTATGATGCAGATCATACTAGTGGGGACAGAGTAGTCGCTAAGTACATCCTTCAAATGTTCCTAGTCGTGGGAGTACCGAGACAAGGAATCGATACTCCAGAGTACACTAGCGTATGCGCTTCTTGACCCATATGATGGGCGATGGATGATCCCATATCCATTGGTGTTTGACATCAGAGAAGGTATACAGGTGCTTAGTGGAGACTGGGTATACTGGACGGACTCGCCGAGAACTCCCAGATGGTATTATACCTCACGTCAGATGGCAGTTCTCCTGTGACACTGGTAAAGGTTAGTCTGTAGACCCGAGATCGTCATAGAGTCTTGTGTGATTCCCACTGTGCTTTGATTTCCATCATACCACGTCTAAGAGGGCATGCAAAATGGTGGCTTTTGTGTACAGTCCCGAATCACATGGAGGCAATGAGCGATAGGAGGGGTTTCGTCTCTCCCGGTATAGGGAGTTGATGTTGCGCTGTGTTCGATTGGCTATAACTGAAAATCCCTGGCCAGGATTGCTGAGATTTACTGGTAAGCGTTATCAGTAGTTTCTCGAACTATTATGGACCTTATATCGACACGACTTATCAAGCTACTGGGGTCTGACGTTTACCACCCCTATGCGAGATATGCGACACATCAGACGAAGAGACCAGACTGTACGGGAGTGTTACTGGTTGGATTCACAGGAGAATGTACAGGTTTACTTGTTGATCTTCTGATCGCTCAATACCTGGGTGTCTGTTACGTTTAGCTGACGCTTTCAGGTTGTGGGTGTTTGATATGATCATCACCTACTGCCGGCGTATTGACGATTCTTTAGAGTCCTACACAAAGGTTTCCTGGCTCAGGCAAAACGGAGTAGGAGCACATATGTGATATGTGCGGGACCGAGAATATTACGATATGAGATATCGTATTCCATTCTCGCGATATACGATATCTGCCAGGTATATGTGATATAGCCGGGTCATCGGATCAACTGTTAATTCGATGAATAGATACAGATTATATTAGTCGGTTATATGCGATATAGCCGGATTATCGGATCATGTGTTGATTCGATAATTTAATGTATAATTATATATGTGATATATTAAGTTACATTAACTAATATAAGCTCACTTAAAGATTCTTTTTCTTACTTGGATAATACATTTATATATATATGATATATGTTAATTGTATTATTTTATTTTGTTACAAAAATATATTATATATGTGATATATAATATTGTAACAAGTTAGGGTTACAAATGCAACATGATTTGTGGAGTTTAAACAAGTTAGGGTTTGATTTGGGTTAGCTTTTCCATGAAGCTTCATGAAGTGTCCTTTTGTTTTTTGCTTAGATATTTTGTGTTGATATTTATTAACCCAACCAAACCCTTTACCCTAGTTTACTCTCTACATGGGTTAAGCCTTCATGATTGACCCATGATTGATTTGTAACAATAACAATGGTTCATTATTCATCACAAATGGATTTTTTCTTCTTCTTCTTCCTCTTGAAAAGCTTTCTAGCTTTTGGGTATGTGATGAAATAAAGTGAGAAATTGAAAATAAAAGAGAGCTAAATTCCTACTTCATCATTCTCATCTATTCTAGCCACTTAGATTAGGGTGTTTGCTTTGCTAATACTTTATTAGTGAAGCATGAGCTTGGGTTTGAGATTATTCAAGGTAGATCATTTTAGTTGTTGAAGATTGGAAGCAGGCTTGCATCTTTCTCTTCATGGAGCCTCTCTAGAGTCCTGGTACATGATGATCGCGGTGAAGGGACCTCAACACGGAGCTTATGAAGCGATGGAACGGACTACAAAGGTTGTAATCCCAAACTCTTAGAAGTTAAGTACTTGCTTTGTTAACCATATGTCTCTAGTTAAGATCTTGGTTAGGGTTTGTTTAGCACTCCAAAATTTTTGAAGAAGCATGATTGATGCTTGCGAAAACCTTGTTAAGGTGATAAGCTAACCCCAAAGTGGTATCAGAGCCAAGCTAGAGCATTAGGCGATATGTAGAAGAAGTACAAAGTCCGATCGAACCCCGAAATATGATTTTGGACCCCCTCTCTGGAAATTTTTTAAAAATTTGGTTTTTTCCGTATTAAAAATACTCAGAAAAATAAGCAAGTGATTATATGGATATCTGTGAAGTATGACCCCCTAAATCCATCACGCCACTGTGGAACCGCGGCCAAACCATGCTATTGGCGGCGGTTCCGCGGCCGAACCTGAAGATTCAGGGATCGTTCTTCAACAGGTGATCCGTAGGTATTACGTTATGCTTCTACGAATTTTTAATATTACTCAAGTGTTGAGTTTTCTGGAGATATTTAGAATTCGTTGGCTCGATCGGAAAGTTTTATATCGTTTAGTTTTCCGGGTAATTTAGAACGTGTTAAAAGGTTCGAACGGATATCAATAACTCACTTTTTCCCCTGTCAGAAAACTTTCAAGTGTTGGATTTTTCCTGAGTTTAAAACTTTCAGAAAATCATGCAAGCGAATCTGTGGACCCTCTAGAAGAACATAACCTTAACTCGATTATGTGGCCGTCAAAACCGCCACTGAACCATATGGTTTGTGGTAGTTTAGCGTTGCCACTTGTGAGGCGTTGGTTTGACCCTTCTACGGCTGGTTCATAGCGGCTGTGATATGTTCTGGGACTTTTTGAACTCCGCTCAAGTGTTGAGCTATTTGGGAAATCTTGGGTGTTTGTTTATTCGATCAGAAAGTTTAACATTGTCTATTTATCTGGAATGTGATACAATATTTGGAATCCACAAGTAGTTATGAGATAACTAATTTGAATGTTATAAATCTAGCAGTTTTTAGTCTCATTTGATCGGTTGCCACGGGATTTTGATGTGATCGAAAGTCCGTCGCAATCACGTAGCGTACGCGGATACTCGCCGAGTAAACTTAATAGATAGCCACGCCCCATAACCCCGACCAAGTGACTGTAGGAGAACCCCGTCGCCAAAAGCATCCGTTCGGGTGCTCGCGGCAGCGGTGTTCCGCCTTAGTGCACTTCGTCGACGGCATCCAAGGGTGCGGACGTCTACTAGAGTTTCCGACGAGCATTTGATCAGGATGTCCGGAATCTTGTTGAATTGCCCGACTTGATATTGAAAAGTGTTTTCGAGATCGAGACTAAAATGCGGGGTTTATAATTGTTAGACATGCGATGTCTAAGGAATTCATTGGGTTAGGCATGTGATGTCTAAAAAGGTTGCGGATTCCAATTGTTGTAGTTTTACACTTTCTTTTCTGCGACCGTAAGTATAATATGTGGTGTATCGCCGGTTTCGTTGCTATACATCAACGACAATTGGGATATGCATATTTACTTACGTTGATGACATGTGATGTTATGTGTTGCTGTGATATGTTATATTAGATCGTCGCGTTTTGAATAGCCAGGGGTTTTATGTGAGATGAGAGTTTTTCATTTTCAATCATGTAAAATTCGTTGTATGTAATATTCTTTTATTGGGGCACTTCCGGGTTGAGGATGATGTCACCATTGTATATTATTTACTTTTCCGCATTAGGATAGACCCAAGGCGGGGAGCATAAGTAACCGGGTTCTAGAGTCCAGTGAGAGACCATCTCGAGGAGTCGAGACCAGATGTCCTAACTCTACAATTGGTAGGGCTACTTGTCGCTCTCGTAAGGGTCTAGGAGTGTGGGATTGGTTATTTATCGCGATGGAATCTGTTTTTTATACAGGCTCGTATTAAAACACGGACCTCCTAGTATATACAATATTTCATATATGTTCTTCTGCTGCAATGTTCTGTGATGAGATCATATTACTGCCTGAGACGAATGTTTATATTATATATATGAGATATGTATTGTATATTGTTGATTTCGTTTCAAATGTAATGCTTGTGAAGCATAATAAAATGGGACTTCATTAATGAGATTAATGAAATAAAAGAAACCTAAAGATGTTGTGGAATCGAATTTTCAAAAAACAGGTAGCTCTAGTTGTTACTTTGCATAGTGGTGTTCCTTGTAGAACATCCAGCACCTTATTCGATAAGGAAAGAGCTGAGATCCCTTCACCGGGAGTGAGCTCTTTAGCAATAACTGGCAGATGCTACAACCCTCGGTTTTGTCTTTTGATTGCTTTTCTAGTTTTTTCTTTGCATAGTGGTATTTGTGAAATATCCTGCACCTTATTCGATAAGGAAAGAGCCGAGATCTCTTTACCGGGAGTGAACTCTTTAGCAAAACTAGCAAAGGCCTCAAAAACACTCCATTTAAATCATTTGATTCTACAACGATATCAAGTTCATTACGCTCATGGTTTTCTTAAAAACCTGCGTAACCCCTCCGTCATTTCAGATAAGTACTACTTAGTATTCGTGCTGTGGTAGTTTGGCATGCGTCAAGGCATAGTGTACGGTAGCTAACTAGTGCTTATCTGCTAGCATACGATGCGATTGGATTAGGTTATTCGTACAACGTTGTTTGGCATGCGTCAAGGGTCGTACGGGTGGGTTTAATTTAATCAGGAAATGCACGGGTTCAACTTGACTAGCGGACTATGGGTTGTTTGGCATGCGTCAAGGTCATAGCACGCTAGGGGTAAAAGAGTTATCGGAAATTTCAAGTGTTGAAATTTGCAATGAGATTGCATACATTCTATGAGATAGTTGGATCCCGATACCCACTGCGAGTAAGAGTTACTCCTGGGAGTGTTTTACATATTACAATTAGCCGATCAAGTAGGTGTATAGAAAGGTGTCAACGGGGTTACGCCCCTGGGAAAACGAGGTTTATTTTAATTAGGTCCGTGCGAAAGCGCGGGGAACCTCCCTCAAAGTACCGGCACTGGCCTGGTTGAAAGATTGGCGAACTTGTAGAGTGTAATTAATACCGGCTAATCTTTCCTTTTAGGGTTTGAAGGAAGATTTGACTAAAACAGTGAGAGACATCCTGATTAGATATATTAATAACCAATCTAATCTTGCAAGAGTATACGCTGAGTGTTTTCTTCAATCTCTCTCCAGGTAGCGACCATGTCATGCCTTAATCAAGATAATAATACGGATGTAATGACCGAACCCGCTTGTTATACTGCGCTAGGGAACGTTGGTCCCGCTCCAACTTATAATTGTTATAAGATAGAGCAGGAAATAGAGGATTACCAGAATTCCCGTGCCGCCCAAACGAAGAAAGTACATGCTGATGCATCTTCTTCGGGTGTGTTCATTACCAAGAACTGTTTCTCAGTATCCTTTACGTCCTGGGTATGAGATACCGGATCATGATCCCGCAAATGTAATTTGTTACATGGGCTACAAATAGGTAGAGAACTGAGAACGGGTGATAAGTTTCAAGAGTTAGAAATGATTCAAGTGTTGCAGCCATGTCTGTTGGCAGTTATCACCCTGTATTACCAGAATACATTGATTCTGAATGAATGTTATTAGATACCGAACCTGATATACAACATCATATCAGTCTCTTTATTAGTAAAGAAGGATACAATTTTGTATTGATGGATAATGTTTTGAACATTTCCTATATCAAGAGTTGATCGGTTCAGGCACGTTATCTAAAAGCATAGACGTTATAAATCAAACCGCAGTTCTTAACGTACAGAACACACACAAAAGGAAGAGTTCAAAAATGAACGAATCCTTCTTGAGGCATTGTAGACTAGGTCATATCAATGCGACCCGGCTAGCTGAAGTTACATAAAGATGCATATTTAAATTAGTTTGGATTTACATCTTGTAAAACTTGTCAGTCATGTCACAAAGATAAGATGACCACAGCTCCGTTTATTGGAAACAGAGAAAGCGTTAGTGAACTCTTGGGATTGATACATGATGATGTATGATAGTCCCATGTCTATATATGCCAGGACATGTTCTTTGTACTTCATTACATTCACTGATAATCTCTCAAGATTCAGACATATGTTCCTGTTGAAACACAAGTCCGAAACTTTTGAGAAAATCACAGAATATAAGTTAGAAGTAGAGAACCAAAAATGGGTATAAGTATTATGTCCTTTGATGTGATCAAGGAGGAGAATACTTGAGCACGAAATTCCTGGACTATTCTAAAGGAGAATGAGATTCTCTCTCAGCATTACTCCTCCGTATACACCACAGCACGTCGGTATATCGGGGCGGAGCAATCGCACCCTAAGTGATATGGTGTGCTCTATGATGAGTACTACTGAGTTGCCTATTTTCTTTTGAGGTTATGCACTTGAGAAGTTGCATACTTATTGAAAAGGGTTCCAACCAAATCAGATGCCTACCACTCCATATGTGATATGGTATGGGAAGAGCCCATTTCTTAAGAAAGTTATGATTTGGGGTTGTCCGGCCTATATCAAAAACAAAATCCGGACAAGCTTGAGGCAAGGTCAGTTCTATGGAAGTTTGTTGGATATCCCAAGCATTCGCAAGGGAATATCTTCTACCACACCGAGGAACAAAAGATGTTTTATTTCTCGGCATACCACTTTTTGAGAAAAAGGGAATTTCTTGTGAAGGAATTAGTGGTCATGAGATAGAACTGGAAGTAGTTTTAGCTAAAACAAACTGCAGCTGATGATTTGGTAGAACCGGAGGATTCAACAGTTTTCAACAAAGCTCAGCCTCTCCGCCGATCTGGTAGGGTTCCTCATCCACCTGAGAGATGCTTCGGTTTCTCTATGACAGTAGGAGCAAGGATTGCATCATGAGACGATGACCCAACTAGTTTCGAGCAGGCCATCAGGAGTGGGGACTCTTTGAGAATGGCTGGATGCTTTGCGATCTGAGATGGAATCCTTATACACCAACAAAGTATGGACTTTGGTTGCTTATCTGAAGGGTTAAATCCCCATCATGAGCAAGTATATCTTGAGAAGATTACTTAGTGTACATGGAAAAGTTGAGACTTTCAAAGCTATGCTTAAGTCCATCCAGATCCTACTTGCCACTGCTACATACCATGACTACGATATCTGGCGGTTGGGTGTCATGAATGCTTTTCTAAAATGATGATTTGGAAGAGAGCGTCTATAAGTACACAGCCAGAGGGCTTCATAGATAGTGGGAGCAGCAGAAACGTGTTCAAGATATTTTATGTGATAAATCAGGCATCGCGGAATTGGAACGTCTGTTTTGATATAGTAGTCAAAGAGTTTGACTTCATCAGAATGGTAGATGAACCAAGTTTATACAAAAATGTCGTAGGGAGTATGGTGGTGATCCTCGTATAGTACGTGGATGACATACTCTTGATAGGGAAGAAGTTTCCTTTGCTACGCTCGGTCAATCTCCTCTTATCACAAAGATTATCCATATAGGATCAAGGTGATACCTCCAAAATCCTGGATTATGGATCTATGAGATAGATCTAATTGGATGTTAGGATTCTCACTAGTTGTAGTGAGATGGTATCAATCGATCCTGGGGAGAATCACTGGAAACATTCCACAGTGATAAGGACGACTGAATGTCAGTCGCAGGCATTGTCTTTACCCTCAGTGGAGGGACGGTATGTTGGAAGAGTTCCAAGCTAGATACCGTGACGTACTAGACGATTAAAGGCAAGATACATCGTTACTAAGGATGCTACCAAAGAGACAGCCTGGACATATATAAGTTCATGAGATGAACTTCGTTCCTACCATTGTGTGACAATGGAGTTGTGGCTTATGCCTAGGAACCCCCATCCCATCAGAGATCCAGACATAATCTTAGGCAGTATCACCTGATCATGGAGATGGTTGATCTCCAGGGAGATCGAGGTTAGGAGAGTAGACACAGAGGACAACAGCGCGGATCCACTGACACAGGCCTATTTCCCAGTAGAGACTTTTATGGGATAGTTCAGTATGAGATACTTCAACCATAGCTGATTGTTGAGTATGCGATAACACAACAGATGACCCTAGTGCAAGTGGAAGATTTTTACTGATATGTATGCCCTAGAGGACATTATTGTACATACAGATGTATATTGTAGTGGATGCTTGGGCATATATAAGGAGGACTTTCTTGCTCGACATGATAATATGCTATCTGGTTGCACTTTATCTTAACATGTGCTCTGATTGTCTCTATGTTACATGTTGATAAAGCCCTTAGGATGAGTACTTGACTACCAGGACTATGATGCAGATCATACTAGTGGGGATAGAGTAGTCGCTAAGTACATCCTTCAAATGTTCCTAGTCGTAGGAGTACCGGGACAGGGCATCAATACTCCAGAGTAGACTAGCGTATGCGCTTCTTGACCCATATGATGGGCGATGGATGATCCCATATCCATTGGTGTTTGACATTAGAGAAGGTATACGGGTGCTCAGTGGAGACTGGGTACACTGTACGGACTCGCCGAGAACTCCCAGATGGTATTATACCTCACGTCAGATGGCAGTTCTCTAATGACACTGGTACAGGTTAGTCTATAGACCCGAGATCGTCATAGAGTCTTGTGTCATTCCCACTGTGCTTTCATTTCCATCATACCACGTCCAAGAGGGCGTGCAAAACGGTGGCTTTTGGGTACAGTCCCGAATCACATGGAGGCAATGAGCGATAGGAGGGGTTTCGTCTCTCCCGGTATAGGGAGTTGATGTTGCGCTGTGTTCGATTGGCTATAACTGGAAATCCCTGGCCAGGGTAGCTGAGATTTACTGGTAAGTGTTATCAGTAGTTTCTCGAACTGTTATGGACCTCATATCGACACGACTTATCAAGCTACTGGGGTCTGACGTTTACCACCCCTAGGCGAGATATGCGACATATCAGACGAAGAGACCGGACTGTACGGGAGTGTTACTGGTTGGATTCACAGGAGAATGTACAGGCTTGCTTGTTGATCTTCTGATCACTCAATTCCTGGGTGGCTATTACGTTTAGCTGACCGCTTGCAGCTTGTGGGTGTTTGATATGATTATCACCTACTGCCAGCATATTGACGATTCTTTAGAGTCCTACACAGAGGTTTCCTGGCTCAGGCAAAACGTAGTAGGAGCACATATGTGATATGTGCGGGATCGAGAATATTACGATATGAGATATTGTATTCCATTCTCGCGATATATGATATCGGCCGGGTATATGTGATATAGCCGGGTCATCGGATCAACTATTGATTCGATGAATAGATACAGATTATATTAGTCGGTTATATGCGATATACCCGGATTATCGGATCAAGTGTTGATTCGATAATTTAATGTATAATTATATATGTGATATATTAAGTTACAATAACTACTATAGCTCACTTAAAGATTCTTTTTTTCACTTGGATAATACATTGATATATATATGATATATGTTAATTGCATTATTTTATTTTGTTACAAAAATATATTGTATATGTGATATATAATATTGTAACAAGTTAGGGTTACAAATGCAACATAATTTGTAGAGTTTAAACAAGTTAGGGTTTGATTTGGGTTAGCATTTAGGTTATCTTTTGCATGAAGCTTCATGAAGCTTCCGTTTGTTTTTTGCTTAGATATTTTGTGTTGATATTTGTTAATCCAACCCTAACCCTTTACCCTAGTTTACTCTCTACATGGGTTAAGCCTTCATGATTGACCCATGGTTGATTTGTAACAATAACAATGGTTCATTATTCATCACAAATGGATTTTTTCTTCTTCTTCTTCTTCCTCTTGAAAAGCTTTTTAGCTTTTGGGTTTGTGATGAAATAAAGTGAGAAATTGAAAATAAAAGAGAGCTAAATTCCTACTTTATCATCCTCATCTATTCTAGCCACTTAGATTTGGGTGCTTGCTTTGCTAATACTTGATTAGTGAAGCATGAGCTTGGGTTTGAGATTCTTCAAGGTAGATCATCTTAGTTGTTGAAGATTGGAAGCAAGCTTGCATCTTTCTCTTCATGGAGCCTCTCTAGAGTCCGGGTACATGATGATCGCGGCGAAGGGACCTCAATACGGAGCTTATGAAGCGAAGGAACGGACTACAAAGGTTGTAATCCCAAACTTTTAGAAGTAAAGTTGTTTACTTGCTTTGTTAGCCTTATGTCTCTAGTTAAGATCTTGGTTAGGGTTTGTTTAGCACCTCAAAAATTTTAAAGTAGCATGATTGATGCTTGCCAAAACCTTGTTAATGTAAGACTACGGTAGCGCCCCGGCCGTCTTTCCGAGGCCAAAATGCGGAAATGAAAATTTTTCTTAACTTGAAAACCGGCGCTATCGTATGCTTAAAATCCGGATCGAACCATTAAACTATAACTAGCTATCTAGAGAAAGGGTAGAGAGCTATACCGAGCGATCCGTGTCCTTCGGTCTTCGGCCACCTTCCCGATCTCCCCGCGGCAATTCCGGTCTTGATCTCCTCGTCGAAAAAGGGCACCACATCGAGAAGTCTTTTTACGGGCTCTCGCTTCATCCGAAGCAACTCGGGCGCGAAGTGTGCTATCCGACGTGCCCAAGGTGAAGTAGATAATGTTGTGATCACTTTGTCTCTTGCATCCATGGCTTTGGATGGAGGTTAAAGCGTTGCCATTGATGGAAGCAATGAGCTAGAGGAAGAAGAAGAAGGAGGATGCTCTCTTTTATTTTTCTTTTCTTGTAATGTTATCATAGAATGAGAGAGCGTAAACAATAACACCAGACCAAGCTTGCATAAGGCAGCCCCTTTCTCTTTCCTCTCATCAAATCAACACCAATCCATCATATAATGTGACATTAGCACATAAAAAGAGACCATGAGTCACTAATTATGTCTATGTCACATTTAATGCATGTCATGATGAAATCTAGCTCATTATTTCCATTAACAAACATTAATCCAAATGTTTGCAACAATAAAATGATACGGCAACATCTAAAGTAAATTCGTGATGGATCACAGGGATACCCCTCACCTGTATATACATACCTGCATCCGCATTTCGACTGAATGCGAATGCGTTGAGACTAAAGTAATCTAATAAGTCTAATACTAGGATCCGGCTTAAACCAAAGCCCACTAGTATGATCCGTCTAATCATGATCCGTGCAATACCGCACGTATGAGATCGAACCCTGCCATATATCATACGGCCTATACAACGTTTCGCCGAAAACTTGAGAAACTGTCTGTGGGGGACTCTGAAGACTCATCAATACTTTGGCTGTGGATTTAACCACTAGCACGTCAGAGGTATTAAACGTACGTAACGGGCTACCAAGTATTGACCAAAAGGGAGGTCGATGAGCGAACTCATCCTGACACCCTACTGAGCCTGTCAGTGACAATATCCGTACAGTCCGGTCCGTTCGTTTATGAGTATCGCACGGCGGGCCTAGAGGGTTGGTAAAAGTCAGACCCCAAAAGAGGTACAAGTCGTGTCGGAGTGTAGCCCAGAACACCCTGAGATACTACTGGAATACCTACCAGTAAATCTCCTGTCTCGGCCGAGGGCTTTGTGTAATGGCTCTCCTAGACATAGTGCGATCTTACCCTCAATACCGGGAGAGACGAAACCCCTGCCTATCCGCTCACTGCCTCCATGTGGCTCGGGACTGTACCCAACTAAAACCAGTTTACACGAATCCTTTGAGCCGTGGTAGGGTAGTAATCAAAGTACAGTGGGAACTCACACGAGACAAATGACGATCTCAGGTCTATGAACTAACCTGTACACATGTCACCAGAGAACTGCTATCTGACGTCTGGTATAAGACCAACTAGCATGTTCCTGGTGAGTCCTGTCCGGTGTACTCATAACCCAATGAGCACCTGTATACATCTTATGTGAACCAACTGACACCAGTGGCTTGTGAGACCGGCCACCGCCCCTCGTCGGGGTCTCGACTGTATACACTAGTCTACTCTGGAGTACCGATGCCTTCTCTCGAAAACTCCCACGACTAGGGACCTTTTAAGGACGTGCTTATAGACCCCATCTCCCACGTGCATGATCGCCATCATGCTGCTGGCCGTCAAGTAAGAATCCTAAAGGCTCTATCAACGTGCAATAGTGACCTGTAAGGTCACCTGAAACAGTACACGATGATAAAGATAAACAGATAGCATACTTTCATCTTGAGTAAGATTGTTCTAACGGTATAGGTCCTCCCTCAATCATTGCAATCACGGGCGTGTGATCCAATAATTGACTCTGAGGGCACTATCCGCAACAATCTCCCACTTGCACTCAAGGCTAATTATTGCGATGTCGCATACTCACAGCCCGTGTGATACCGAACACTCAACTCCTCTACTAATCAGTCTCACAAAAACTGTTTACGAAACTAATGCATTCGAGGAATAGCCTCAGTGAGTGGATCCGCTCAAATGTTTCTTTCTATGTCTCTCTTTATCTCAAGTTCGCGGAGAAAGCCATCTCCCGAAATGAACAATACCTGTCTTAGAATGTGTCTGGATATCTTATGGGACCTAGTTCATAAATGAACTCCAAATCCAAACCTTTTAGACTGTATCGTCAACTGAAACCAATCAGTATCCTGCGCCATTCCTCCCTCAGTATCCACCTGGACCACCTGTCCAAAATACTGCCCCTCGTCAGAGGGAAAACTATAACTCTGACAGTCACTCTGTCATCCAGGTCACCTTGGAAGCCTGGAATGATAACCGTCTCCTGAATGAGGTTGATGTTATCATATCCCTAGAACATCCACTTATGTTCTAAAACTGCTTCCGAATGTTTCTCCAGGATAGGATCAATATCAACTTATTGCATCTACTGCAAAAACAACATCTGGTGTGGTACTTGACATCTCATGATTGACTCAATTGCCTAAGCAAGTGATCTGCCAATCATGCACATCCCTCTCCCCTTTAGTCTGTAAGACACCTTTAGAAAGGGTGACTCCATCACCTGCAGGTATATTACCGTGCCAGGAGTCGTCCATTCTAAAACACCTTTAGAATGCTGTCTAAGTACCCAGATTGGGAAACTACCTAAATCTAGATTTAAAAACATAAATCCAGTAATGTCCAACTCCTATGTGGAGAAACCACTGTGTAACAACCAAAGTATAACCGACCGTAGTATAGGAATTTCACTTCCTACTCTGTGTATGTCATCCAAATACCAGGACATAACACCCTACTACCTTCTTAACAGATCCATCCCCTATTCTGATGAAGTCAAACCTATGACTGTCACATCAGAAATAGATGATCTATCTCCGCTATATCTGCTTAAGTCTATAAATAGACATAAGCTACTTGTCCACTATACTTCCGCTGCTCCCACTGACTACGACAACCCTTTGGCAGAGTCATATACATGTGCACTTCTAAAGCTAGTTTAGAACGACGCTATACTCATCCTCCTGCCGGGTCTCATAGCCTGGAACAACAGTAATGTCAAATCTGGGTAAACAAGAACCACCCTGTCACCGTCCTTGAGGCTACCGGAGTACCTTTCGGGTGCCTGAGGTTACCCACCATATCTGCGGAGTGGCCAATGGAAAGTCAAACCAGATTGAATCTTTAGGTTCTTATCAAATCTTCAGTAATCGTTTGCGGTTCTAGAATCACTTCCAGTTCTACCATACTCCCATTACTGCTTTCTGAAAAATCCATTTTTATTAAAAGTGTGGCGAGTCAAGAACAATATCACTATTGATCTTCCAGATGGTAGAAAGTCAACCCTCGTCATAGCCCGGGTCAACCCACAAACAGCCATTATAGAAACGTGCCTTGAGTTATCCACAGTCTGGTTTTAAGCATAAGCCGGACAACTCCCCGTACCTTAACATCGTTAAGATATGAACTGTTCTATATCCAATACAGAAACAGAAGCACTGATTTAATTGAACCAGATTCAAATCATGCAGCTGTCTCCAGTGCATGTCAATTAAATGGAAAGAGGTCGATCAGCATTACTCAACTTAGGAGTGCTTCCAATTATGAGTAATCTGAAAGAGAAGCAAGTTCTCTCAATCATTACTATCAACTAAACATCATACACAAGTATCTGCATCTTCGATCACCTTGAAGAATCCCGATACTTGCAACACCTGGTTCTCTACTCTATTCTTATACTTATAACTTCTCAAAAGTTGGACCTTGTGTTTCTACGAAACACATGTCTAAGACCCAGAGAAGTCACAAGTAAACAGAATCTAGTACGAGTACCAACCCCTCTGTCCTAATGGGCACTGGACAACATACAATATTCTGTATAAGACCCTTGAGTCTAATGACTCATTCCCTGTGTGTCGTAGGTTGAAAACTGTACTTATGGTTAAGAAGAATTACACCGCTGTTTAATACTCCTTACCTAACCATCCACTGATACAGGTAAATGTCATAGACATAATTTCAAAAAGTTATATCTCACTCTATAAAAATAGATGTACAGATATATCAATTTGAAATTGGTGCACAGCAACGGATATTCAAAACCAAATATTTGCCGTCCGGCAAATAGCCCAGGCGATTTCCTCAAATATCACCAATTACAACGAATTCCGATATAATGAGGATGATCACCCAATTCCCAATAACCTACTCCCACTCAGCATCTGTAAAACCATACAGATGTGAGAATCATACCTGGTAAATACATACCCTGGAGTAAGTACTAATTGGAAAATCAGTTTTCTTTTAACAATACGCAGTGAAACTGAAATATGTAAATGTTTCGGAGGGGTATCCGGGTATTCTTAGCAATGCCACTTCCATTATCCAGATTCACAACTGTAACCGTATATTTCTTTGCCATCTCTCCAAATCGCTTTATATTTCTTTAGTCATTACCTTCTGTACACCCCTTTAGGCCAAATGGTTTTCTTCCTTCCCTACCGCTCGGCACCAGCCTATGGTTTGGAAGAAGACTATCCAATAAGCATAATGGGTGTACTGTCTTAATCCTAGGAGCACTCGCAACGCGAGAGAAGGTAAAGATAAAAGACAACTGAATAAACCTTATTCCTATTTATCCCGAACCAGAATCCATCCCTGAACTGGAACAGGTTCCTTTCGAGTTCGTATATAACCATACGATGGAGTATCTAAATAACTGTGGATCTTCATATTGATACGGAGTGTTCTGGAGAAATACAAAGGTGAAATGGGAGTGGTAATGAAATACTTGGTTTGTTTGTGAATAGCAGTCGCAATTTACTTTGCCCTCTTACTAATCCCTTTATTTGTCTTTACTTAATACCTTCTGTACACCATCGTTAGGCTAATTGGTTTTCTTCATTCCCTACCATTCGGCACCTGCCTATGGTTTGGAAGAAGACTATCCAATTTGCGTAATGGGTGTACTGCCCTAATCCAAGGAGCACTCGGAACCTGAGAGAAGGTAAAAGGAAAAGACAACTAAATAGTCTTATTCGTTTTCTCCAGAACCAGAAACCATCCTCGAATAAATTCCTTCGAGTTCGTATATAACCATACGATGGTTTTATCCAATGGAAGTGGACGTTCGTAGTAATACGGGGTGTTCTGGAGAAAAGGGTAATAGTAGGAGTGGCAAAGAGGTTTCAACTCTGACAATCCAAAAGCCAGTGTTTTAAGAAGGTTCGGTTAACTTGGTCACTGAGTCATAGTCAAGGGTTGGGTCATGGTCGCTGCCAAAGAGAGAGAGAGAAAAGAAACACTCAGCATGCACTCTTACCTAGATCAGAATGGTTATCACTTTATCTAATCAGGAAACCTCCCACTGTAACGTCAAATTCTCCTCCAAACCTGAAAGAAGAATTAGTCGGGATTACCCGAGGAGTAGACCAACTCATCAGTAGGAATCGGGATCCAACTATCATCGCAAGATAATGTGATGGAATCCACTCACGTTATCACACTTCAGAAGGTATGCGCATATCTGGCAAGTTTCAGTTTTTTTTAGAAACTCCCGATGTGATTTTTACCCTTAGGACCCAAGTGACCTTGACAATGCCAACATATCAAAGAGTCCTAGTCAAGTTCAACCCGTCATTATCTTGATTGCGTTAAACCTACCCGTACGAGTCCTTGACAATGCCAACATAACCGTACGACTGTCCTAACCAATCCACATATCCATGCGACAGAAAAGCATTACAGAGCTACCGAACACTACGCCTTGGCAATGCACGACATACGTAGCACGAATACTGAGCAATACTAATCTGAAATGACGGAGGGCTACGGCAGGTTTTTGGCGAAAAACCTTTTAGCGTAATGAACTTGATATCGTTGAAGGAACCGGATAACTTTTTAAAAAATATAGTGGCGAAAACCTTTGCTAAAGAGGTCACTCTCGGTGAAGGGATCTCGGCACTTTCGCCATAGAATGAGGTGCAGGATATTCCAACTGAATACCAAGATGCAAAGCAAAAACTAATCGGCTATAGTGAAGTTATTGCCCTGACGCAAACTTCTGTCCAAGGGGTCACTCCCAGTGAAGGGATCTCGGCCCTTGCCTCATCGACTGAGGTGCTGGATTTTCATAACCGAATACCACTGTGCAAAACAAAAGAGAACGTCCTTGCAATAACAGATTTTTTTTTGAAAATGTTCCAACAACATCAGAATAGGTTTGTTTAGCTTGCATTGATCCGAATCAATGCAGTCCCATCAATTGATCACACTACAAAAGAACGAAAATAATGATGTACGTATATGCCATCCCCATTCGCCACTGGGTCCCGTCATCACCCGTTAGGTTACTTAACTAACGACAGAGCGGGGACTGGACTAGCGCGGGTGTAAAACATATACAACATCTACTAGTATGTGTATATATATATATATCAATATATAATATTCGCTCAAGGCATGATAAAATGCAACATCACAGAAATGTAATAAGCATCACAGAACAATACAGATATCTGGGATCCCCGGGTTTCATAGAGCCGCTACTAAAACCCGACGTTCCCCTAGTCGTGTAGATAGCCTGTGCAATGAAATCCTAGACCCCTACGGGCGCGGCAAGTTACCCGCCAAAACCTGAAGCGAGGCAGCCCCCTTCAACAACGTGAATGGACCACCCAACACTTCACGGAATCCGGTAACTTGAGCACCCATCCTTAGGTCAATCTGTACCCCCTACGAGTGCGGCGAATAGCCCGCCAATTCTAGAGTGAAGCCCCCTCCGTCTCAAAGCCATGAGATGCGGGCCCATTGCCCTCTAGAACCCGGCTATCCGTGCACCCCTCCGCGGGGTAATCCTAGTACAGAAAGTAAAATATATACAACGGGTACATCGACCTCAGCCCGGTTGTGCCCCAAAAGAATAATATACAAACAGGCAGTAACGGCAGTCCACATGTCGGAAGCTCGCCCCGCAATATCAAATGTACATAATAATCCATACTGTACTACCATTGCATCCAGGCTATCCACCACGACAAATCCGCAACATCACAGCACAACACAGAACATCAACGTGCATGTCACGTTCGCAAATCCGTCTAAAAGGGCTAAAGCAGCTAGACAGGATTTACCGATCAAATAACATTCACGGTCGCAGATATAATTTAAATACTGTGAACTAACATGTTTAAAATTTTCGATCGACTAAAATTCCCAAAGTGGGCCCCAAGCACAACTGTAGCACTCAAAGAAAATCTGGGCCCAAACAGAACATACCAAAAACCCCATTTCCCAGTCTAAGACCCACTGTAGAAATCTGGTGCAGTGAAGAGATTAAATGGCGGCGGAACAGCGGCCAGAGCATGGGTTTGGCCGCGGTTCCGCGGTGGAACAGTAACATCATGCGACCAAATTTCTACAGAATTCTTAGAATCACCTGCACGTATTTCTGCAATGTACCAAATTATTTTTTGACCACAGAAAAATTTCGACAGAAACTGAACATTGAAAATGCGGGTTTTTTGAATTTTCGTTCGATTTTAAGTTTTAAACACGTTAGAGCAAGCTAGAATAGGTTAATGGCGTGGCTCTGATACCATGTAAGACTACGGTAGCGCCCCGGCCGTCTTTCCAAGGCCAAAATGCGGAAACAAAAATTTTTCTTAACTTGAATCGTATGCTTAAAACCTGGATCGAACCATTAACCTATAACTAGCTATCTAGAGAAAGGGTAGAGAGCTATACCGAGCGATCCGTGTCCTTCGGTCTTCGGCCACCATACTGATCTCCCCGCGGCAACTCCGGTCTTGATCTCCTCGTCGAAAAAGGGCACCACATCGAGAAGTCTTTTTACGGGCTCCCGCTTCATCCGAAGCAACTCGTGCGCGAAGTGTGCTAGCCGACGTGCCCAAGGTGAAGTAGAGAATGTTGTGATCACTTTGTCTCTTGCATCCATGGTTTTGGATGGAGGTTAAAGTGTTCCCATTGATGGAAGCAATGAGCTAGAGGAAGAAGAAGAAGAAGAAGAAGGAGGCTCTCTTTTCTTTTTATTTTCTTATAATGTTATCATAGAATGAGAGAGCGTAAACAATAACACAAGACCAAGCTTGCATAAGGCAGCCCCTTTCTCTTTCCTCTCATCAAATCAACACCAATCCATCATATAATGTGGCATTAGCACATAAAAAGATACCATGAGTCACTAATTATGTCTATGTCACATTTAAAGCATGTCATGATGAAATCTAGCTCATTATTTCCATTAACAAACATTAATCCAAATGTTTGCAACAATAAAATTATACGGCAACATCTAAAGTAAACTCGTGACGGATCACAAGGATACCCCTCACCGGTATACACATACCTGCACCCGCATTCCGACTGAATGCGAATGCGATGAGACTAAAGTAATCCAACAAATCTAATACTAGGATCCGGCTTAAACCAAAGCCCACTAGTATGATCCGTTCGATTATGATCCGTGCAATACCGCACGTATATGATCGAACCCTGCCATATACCATATGGCCTCTACAACGTTTCGCCCGAAACTTGAGAAATTGTCTGTGGGGGACTCTAAAGACTCGTCAATACTTTGGCTGTGGATTTAACCACTAGCACGTCAGAGGTATTAGCCGTACGTAACGGGCTACCAAGTATTGACCAAAAGGGAGGTCGATGAGCGAACTCATCCTGACACCCTACTGAGCCTGTCAGTGACAATATCCGTACAGTTCGGTCCGTTCGTCTATGAGTATCGCATGGCGGGCCTAAGGGGTTGGTAAAAGTCAGACCCCCAAAAGCGGTACAAGTCGTGTCGGAGTGTAGCCCAGAACACCCTGAGATACTACTGGAATACCAACCAATAAATCTCCTGCCTCGGCCGAGGGATTTGTGTAATGGCTCTCCTAGACACGGCGCGATCTCACCCCCAACACCGGGAGAGACGAAACCCCTGCCGATCCGCTCAATGCTTCCATGTGGCTCGGGACTGTACCCAACTAAAATCTGTTTGCACGACTCCTTTGAGCCGTGGTAGGGTAGTAATCAAAGTACAGTGGGAACTCACACGAGACAAATGACGATCTTAGGTCGATGAACTAACCTGTACACATGTCACCAGGGAACTGCTATCTGACGTCTGGTATAAGACCAACTAGCATGTTCCCGGCGAGTCCTGTCCGGTGTACTCAAAACCCAATGAGCACCTGTATACATCTTAGGTGAGCCAACTGACACCAGTGGCTTGTGAGACCGGCCACCTCCCCTCGTCGGGGTCTCGACTGTATACACCAGTCTACTCTGGAGTACCGATGCCCTGTCTCCAAAATTCCCACGACTAGGGACCTTTTAAGGATGTGCTTATAGACCCCAGCTCCCACATACATGATCGCCATCATACTGCTGGCCGTCAAGCAAGAATCCTAAGGGCTCTATCAACTTGCAATAGTGACCTGTAAGGTCACCTGAAACAGTACACGATGATAAAGATAAACCAGATAGCATACTATCATCTTGAGTAAGACTGTTCTAACGGTATAGGCCCTCCCTCAATCATTGCAATCACGGGCGTGTGATCCAATAATTGACCCTGAGGGCACTATCCCAAACAGTTATGGTGCTAAGCTAACCCCACAAACAAACCGGCCATATCACATATGACCCGACCAATAGAAAAACGCCTGATTAACATACGGTATCTCATACTCATATTTAATCGGGTCCACGTGCATATCTCATATGCACACCACATCGTTTCGCCTGGGCTAGGAAACTTCTGTGTGGGACTCTAAGACTCGTCAATACTCCGGCAATAGGTGATGATCATATCAAACACCCAAAAGCCGCAAGCGGTCAGCTAAACGTAACGGTTACCCGGGTATTGAGCGATCAGAAAAAAACCAGCAAAGCTGTCAAAACTCCCGTCTAGCCAACTGGCAACACTTACCGTACAGACCGGTCTCCTCGCCAGATATGTTGCATATCGAGTCTAGGGATGAAATCATCGAACCTAATAACTCAATAAGTCATGCTGGTGTATGGCTCATAACAGATCGAGAAACTACTGATAACACTTATCGGTAAATCTCAGCATCCCTGGCCAGGGACTTCCTGTTATAGTCAATCGAGCATAGCATAACATCAACCCCCGATACTGGGAGAGACGAAACCCCTCCTATCGCTCATTTCCTCCATGTGCCTCGGGACTATACCCAAAATCCACCTGTTTGCACGACTCAGTAGAGCCGTGGTAGGGAGGAGATCAAAGTGCAGTGGGAGGACACACAAGACTCTATGACGATCTTGGGTCTACAGACTAACCTGTACCAGTTTCACCTGAGAACTGCTATCCGACGATAGATATAATACCACATAGGAGTTCTTGGCGAGTCCGTTCAGTGTACCCAGTCTCCACTGAGCACCCGCATACAATCTTTGGTGTCACCACACCAGATGGATATGGGATCATCCATCGCCCATCATATGGGACAAGAATGGTATACGCTAGTCTACCTTGGAATATCGATGCCCCGTCTCGATACTACCACGACTAGGAACAGTTCAAGGATATTCTTATAAACTACACGTGTCCCACTAGTATGATCCGCATCATAGTCCGAGTAGTCAAGCAAATATCCTAAGGGCTTTATCAACATGTACCAAATGAATAAAATGCATGATCAAATGAACATGTCAAGATAAAGTAAACCAGATAGCATACTATCATGTCGAGCAAGAAAGTCATATATATATATACACACACATACATGTCCAAGCATCCACTATACATATAATGGCCTCTAGGGCATACATATATCCAACAATCCGGTCATATCACATACGACCCGACCAATAGAAAACGCCCGATTAAAATACAGTATCATATACACACATTTAATCGAGCCCCCGCGCATATCCCCATATGCACCCCACATCGTTCCATCTGAGCTGGAAATTCCCTTTGTGGGACTCTAAGACTCGTCAATACGCTAGCAGTGGGCAATGATCATTTCACATACCCACAAACCGTCAGCGGCACTAGCTGTACGTAACGGCTCCCAGGTATTGAGCGATCAGAAGAAAAACAAGCGAACCTGTCAAAACTCCCGTCGAGCTAACTGTCAATACTAACCCTACAGTCCGGTCTCTTCGTCAGATATGCTGCATATCAAGTCTAAGGATGGCATCGTCAACCCTAATAACTCAATAAGTCATGCCGATGTATGGCGTATAACAAATCGAGAAAACTACTGTTAACACTTATCAGTAAATCTCAGAAGCCATGGCCAAGGACTTCCTGTTATAGCCAATCGAGCACAGCGCAACATCAACCCCCAATACCGGGAGAGAAAAAACTCCTCCTATCGCTTATTGCCTCCATATGTCTCGGGACTGTGCCCAAAAGCCACTTGTTTGCATGACTCCATAGAGTCGTGGTAGGGTGGTAATCAAAGTACAGTCGGAGCACATACAAGACTCTATGACGATCTCGAGTCTACAGACTAACCTGTAGCAGTGTCACCTGAGAACTGCTATCCGACCATAGATATAATACCATATAGGAGTTCTCGGTGAGTCCGTTCAGTGTACCCAGTCTCCACTGAGCACCCGTATACAATCTTTGGTGTCAAACACCAATGGATATGGGATCATCCATCGCCCATCATATGGGTCAAGAAACGATACTGTAGTCTACTCTGGAATATCGATGCCCTGTCTCGATACACCCACGACTAGGAACATTTTAAGGATATGCTTATAAACTACACTTGTCCCACTAGTATGATCCGCATCATAATCAGAGTAGTCAAGCAAATACCCTAAGGGCTTTATCAAAATGTACCAAATGAATAATATGCATGATCAAAAGAACATGTCAAGATAAAGAAAAACCAGATAGCATACTATCATGTCAAGCAAAAATGTCCTCTGAAAATATATATACAGATACCGATACATCCACTATCAAATAATGGCTTCTAGGGCATACATATATCCAACAATCTCCTACTTGCACCAAGGACAATTATTAGCGTATCTCATACCCAACATCTCAAAAAGTCGCTCATGCTACGGTTGAGGGAGGGCCTTGGTGAGTGGATCCGCAGTGCTATTCTTTGTATCTACTCTCCGAATCTCGATCTCGCGGCGATCAACCATCTCCCTGATCAAATGATATTGCCTCAGGATGTGTCTAGACCTCTGATGGGATGTGGGATCTTTAGCCATTGCCACAGCCCCATTATTATCACAATACAATGGGATTGGATCAATAATGGTTGGAACTACTCCGAGCTCCGAGATGAACTTCCTCATCCAGACGGCTTCATTGGCAACATCATTCGCAGCAATATGCTCAGCTTCCATCGTTGAGTCTGCAACGGTATCCTGTTTGGAACTCTTCCAACACACCGCCCTTCCATTGAGGGTAAATACAAACCCTGAGATAGATTTGCTGTCATCCTTATCACTCTGGAAGCTCGAATCAGTAAAGGCTTCCATTTGGAGATCCCCGTTAGCATACACCAAGAACAATTCTTTAGTCCTTCGCAAGTACTTAAGAATGTTCCTCACAGCCATCCAGTGATTCTCCCCTAGGATGGATTGATACATGCTTACTATACCCAGTGCATAAGCTACATCAGGACATGTACATAACATCGCATATATTATAGATCCTACAGCTGAAGCGTAGGGTATAATGCTCATGCGAGCTCTCTCTTCATCGGACTTTGGGCAAAAGTCCTTGGAGAGAGTGACTCCATGGCTAGTGAGTAAGTACCCCGTTTTGAGCCTTCCATACTAAATCTCTTTAGAATTGTGATAATGTACCTGGTCTGGGACAATCCCAACAACCTTTTAGATCTATCCCTATAGATCTTAATGCCCAATATGTAAGAGACATCACCTAGGTCCTTCATGGAGAATCTTTGTGATAAGAACAGTTTGACCGACTGTAGCATAGGAACATCGTTTTCTATCAGAAGAATGTCATCCACGTACAATACGAGGAATGTGACAGTATTCCCTACAATCTTCTTATAAATGTAAGGTTCATATGGATTTTTGACGAAATCAAACTCTTTGATAATATCATCAAAACAGATGTTCCAACTCCGTGATGCCTGCTTTAACGCATAAATGAATTTAAGCAACCTACATGCTTTCCCGCTGCCCCCACTATCAATGAAGCCCTCTAGTTGATCCATATAAAGGTATTCTTCTAAATCACCATTTAGAAATGCAGTTTTAACGTCCATCTTCCAGATTTCATAGTCGTAGTGAGCAACAATAGCAAGTAGGATCCGAATGGATTTAAGCATGGCTACCAGAGAGAAAGTTTCGTCATAGTCCAATCCTGGTCTTTGACAAAATCCTTTTACTACCAGCCTTTCCTTATAGGTCTCCACCTGCCCGTCTACACCGATCTTTCTTCTAAAAATCCATTTGCACCCTACGGGTTGTACCCCTGAGGGTACATCTTCCAAAGTCCATACTTTGTTGGTGTACATAGACTCCATTTTGGATCTCATGGCAACCAGCCACTTCACTGAGTCAGCACTCGTGATAGCTTGCTAAAAACTGGTAGGCTCATCATCATCCATGATGCAATTTTCTCTATCACCATCAATGAGAACACCGTTGTATCTCTTCGGAGGGCGAGAAGTCCTACCAGATCTACGGAGTGGCTGAGATTCATAAGATTCTGTTGCAACATCAGGTTCAACCAAGTCGTCATTTGTAACTTGTGTCTTTAGAACCTCTTCTAGATCTACCACATTGCCATCAGTATCATTTGTAAAAAATTCTTTTTCTAAAAATGTGGTGATTGATCATTAAATTCTCAGTGTCGTATATAAGATGATGTTTCACAACCAAAGAAATTTGTAAACCGCAATCAATAACGGTGTCAATTGTAGGTTCGTTAGCGAGTGCGGATCGTCCACAGGGGAAGTGTGATTTGACCGATCTTATTTTAGTTGAGTTGAAAATTAAAAGATAAAAGAAAATTGTTCAAGAATTATGAAATTTAGTTTCAAGAATTATCAAGAAAATAAAGATCAAGAATCAAGAATGAAGAATTGTCAAGATGATATCCAAATCGAATGAGTTATCAAGATTTGTAAATAGGCTCGTAGGAATCGATCCAATCGATAGTGATGATGAAGAATTAGGATTACAAATTCTTATCTATTGATGATTTGTTGCTAGATCGATGACGATCAACGAGAATTAGGGATCTAGCGAAGAAATTTGGGTTTCTTCATCACATCCCTTGTCCTTTCATTGATTAGCATTCAAATTCTAGCCTCTAGGAAATTCAATCATCGATCGTTGATCTCTAATTAAGAGTGAAAACATTCAAGAAAGCATCTCGCTCAAAATTAGGTTGTCGATGATTCAATTTCCTAAAGTTTAGAAAACTCATAAGACTTAAGAATCGTTCAAGAATTTAATCATCATTATCTATCTATTTTCTCGATTCCTCCACGAGCGGAGTTTTCACTCAAACATCATGAAATTGAAAATAACCAAGAATTGAGAACTCTTCATAATGCTCAAATGTAAAGAAAAGCAAGATCAAGAATTTTCACCTTTTATTATTCAACGTTTTGTTACAATTCACTCAAAGACTACAAGAATTGAGGAGAGAACTCGATCGTCGAACTAGCTTCGCATCGTCTTCTTGAGTCGCGGATCGTCTTGGATCTCTTGCTCGGATGAAAATCAGCGTTGCTTCAAAAAGGCTTGTTGGATGCTTGCTTGATTTGGTACTCGATGATCTTGATTTGGATCAAATTGTGTCACTCAATTTGTGTGGATTTTGATTTGGATCTTCCTACTATTTTTCAACTACCGAACAACGAACAACCTTTGTAATGAAGCATTGGGTCCCTTTATATAGTCTTCTCGTTTAGCTTCCCCTAGAAGCTTGATCTAGCTTCCTTTAGAAGCTAAGCTAGGTTTAGCTTCCTTTGTAAGCTTGGTAGTTGAGGAGAACCTTCTAGATTGAGTTAGTTATTTAGCTTACAAGAGAAGCTTGGTTGTTATGTGAAGAAGCTTCTAGATTAAGGTAGTTAGCTAGCTTGCTTGAGAAACTTGGTAGGTATTAGGCTTGTACGAGAAGCTTGGCTGTTGGAGGAGAAGCTTCTGGAGATCTCTAGAGACTGAAGTGTCTTGAAGAAGTTTGGCTACAGAAAGGAGACCTCGGGAATGATAATCTGCCGATGATGTGTCAACGTGGCCGCGGATCCGCGGCGGATCGGCCCATTCGGCCGCGGATCCGCGGCCGTTTGGTGGTTTTGGTGCCTGAATCTTCAATGTTGATTTGGTGCTGATCCATAGGTCTTTATTTTATGTCTGGAATCTTTTTATACTTTCTTGTTCGCTGCCAGATCACAAGTCTTGGACTTGGCGTATTTTTATCAGCACTTTTAGCATTCCGGCTCTTTTCCTGGAGAATTTCCTGCACACAATCTCGAGACAAGTGTTTCGATATACAAAGATCATGCGTGCAATAATAAATACTCAATTTCCCTCAAAATGCCGGTTATAATGTATAACACATGTTATTTGGTATTTTACAGACAATTTGCTAATATGTGCTATATTCATACCGAACACCTTTAGATGATTGCAAATAGTAGGGAAATTGATGTGTTAAAAATGTAATATTTTCGACCGATCAAATTCCCCCAAACTTAATTTTGGTCGTCTCGAGCAAACTTGTTTTATTAAAAATAGAAGAAGAAAATAAAGAAAAAGAAAAACTAACTAGCACACTTTCGTAGGCAACACGATTGCACTGATCACGTGCAACAAGCCTTTAAACCTCTAGGTGTCCCTAGTAGGAGGAGTGTTGTCTCCTGAGGTTTTTCAGCGGATTGCACCCACAAAATCCAATAATAAAAGGAAGACCGTGAAAGTTACATAGAAAGATAAGAATTGTAAAAGAAAGACTTTGAAAATTAGAGTTTCCAACTACAATAATTTTTCGGTTGTCATGAGCCCTATCTTAATAGTCATGAAAAGATATTAAAAGTCACATCGTCCCTCAATAAAACATCGTCTTTATTCTTCATTCCTACCTTTCTTCCAAACATCGATCATATACCCTTACGTGTGTGTAAAAGACATCCGTACACTCGGAGAATTCATTTCAAGCTATCATACTCTTGTCCATCTACCTCAGTACTTTTTAATCGATGAATATTTAGATGAGATTGCTCACACATTTTTCATGCGACCGTTAATACTTCTTAAGGTACTAACCAACCAATTACTCATGTGCTTGCTTATTAGGTGTATTAGTATTTTCCTCGTCCTGCACCACCTAAGGCTTAGCAGTGACTCCTAAACCAGTTGGTCTAAGTCACTAGGTGATGAAGCACCCTCGCTA
This sequence comes from Agapanthus africanus, assembly GCA_030015575.1. Classification (NCBI taxonomy): domain Eukaryota; kingdom Viridiplantae; phylum Streptophyta; class Magnoliopsida; order Asparagales; family Amaryllidaceae; genus Agapanthus; species Agapanthus africanus. The sequence goes on along the minus strand of CM057350.1, from coordinate 212,582,081 downwards.
TATTTTTTTATTGCTGCCTTGGCGATAACAAAACCAGCGTTCATTTTTTTCTTCACCATTTTATATTTTATTCATTTTTTATTTCTTTCATATTTTGGCTTTTAGACAAGAGCATTTCAAGGTATCGTCTACTTTCCCGAGTTTCAAGATGTGTGTAAGTGCGTATAGTTGGGTATCAATATTCAAATGTTTGGCTTCCAGAATAGGAACTATTTTTCAGACTTATTTTTATCCTCAGATTAGTGACTTCTTTCATCTTACTAACCCTTAGGACAACGGCTCATAACTATTTATTACTAGTTCGTTTAAGAAAAATTCTAATTTTCTTGGTTTTCTTAAATTTTTCTAATCTTTTGGATATAATTTTTCACTATCTAATCTTTTATTATCTTATTTATGTACAAATTTTTTTTATATGTTTTGTGCTTATGCAAAGTAATATGCAAATGATGCTCAAATAAGCAAAAACCTCCCCCAAACTTGCTTTGAACAGTGTCCTCATTGTTGTCTTCTGCTAGAGCTCAAAAACTTGTAAGCCTGGGAGGAAATTTATTAATGGGGGCAATAAATAAGATTGTGAAAAATCCTCCTCCAAACTTATTCTTTTGGCTCACCATTTTGAGTAAAAACTTTATTTTCAAGAGCCAAAAATTTACCCCTCCCAAACTTGAGTTAAACAATGTTAAGCTTTGAAAATCATAAGAGGGGGTCAAAGTTACTAGTCAATACCAAGCTTTGCAAAGACCGAAAGTCAACACCAGCCATTCGAAGATTTAATCAGTGTAGTGCACCGATTGGTGGAAGAATAAGTTGAAAAGAGCAAAGAAGCAGTGGGGAAAATATAAGTGGTGTGAAAGAATGTGTTTGCGTTTTGATTTGGAGAGACGACTCAGTGATTGTAATGGATTACTCGCATTTTCTTTATAGTCCAGAAGAAGGGGTGGAGGTTCAATTTCTTTGTTTGGGAGATGATTCATCCCAACACCCATATTTGCTAAAAATGCGAGATCATTAGCGAAAATTTCCTCAAAACTCTCATCGATACCCCGAAGAATAATGTCATCAAAAAACACGGGGTGATCTTCAGACTCCAAAAACGGTTCATCCTCAGTGTTAGTTGTTGACCCGGACAACTCGGTGGAAGAGTCCGTATGTGTATGATATATAGTTGGGTCAAACAACAACATATGAAAAGAGTCTAGATCAGTATCATGAGGATCGTCAAATTCGCTACTGTCGACATCCATTAATTCAACAGAACAGACCTGAGCAGAAGGTTCGGAGGGTACACTTCCCAACTTGTAAATGTTCAGCTCAATTGACATCTTCCCGAAAGATAGGGTCATAGAGCCGTTACGACAGTTGATTATAGTATTGGAAGTGGCCAAAAAGGGGCAACCAAGGATCACCGGAATTTGATTCCGTGGGTTCACTACAGGCTGTGTATCAAGTACAATAAAGTCCACAGGGAATACAAATTCCCCGATTTTTATCAACACATTCTCCAGTTCACCCCTAGGTTTGGTGATTGATCGGTCGGCCATCTGGAGAGTGCAGTGGGCTGGTTTCAACTCTCCGATCCCTAATTGCTCATAAACTGAGAAAGGAAGTAGGTTAACACTTGCGCCAAGGTCAAGTAGAGCACGGTTAATGTGTTTATCCCCAATATAAATAGAAATAGTAGGATAGCCAGAATCCTTACGTTTTCTAGGTAATTGTTGGGGAAAAGTTGTGTCTACAGTTTTTGACATGAATACCTTCTTTTGCACTTGAGTCTTCCTCTTCCTGGTGCACAAGTCTTTGAGAATTTTCACATAAGCGGGGACTTTTTGGATAGCATTTAGGAGAGGGATGTTGATGTTAACCTGTTTAAAAATTTCCGTGATCTTCTCCATTTGCGGACTTGGTCTGTTTCCCCTTAACCGATTCGGATAAGGAGCTTTAGCAATAAGAGCGAGGTCCAACATTAGAGAAGATCGTGTGGGTAAGAACGATCTAACAATAGGAGTGGAGATCGTCTTTGATGGACTAGAAGAGGTTTACTGAGCTGTCGAGCCTTGGGGAAAACGGAGAATAGGCTCGAAAGAACATGGTGGGGTAGACGAATTGGGGGCAGAAACAGAAGTAGAAGTGGAAGGAAAAGTCTCAGCCAGGGTATCATCAATTGATTCTTCATTATTATCAATCTCCTCACCGACATGGTTGTCAAGCACTCTTCCAGATCTTAATGTGGTGATAGCGTTCACATGATGAGAATAGCCAGGATTGGGTAAAGGTTGAGTTGGAAGTTTCCCTTTCTCTCTAGCACTCAATTCGGCATTTATACGAGCAATTTGTGCTTCCATTGATTTAATACTCTCACTTTGGGAGTCAGAGTTTTTCTGGATTTTATCGACGGAAGACTTTATTTCAGCCGAAACTTGCATGAAATTTGTCGGAAGCAAATTCATGAGTGAAGGGGATTCATTAGTACCGCTCAACTGCAAAGGATTATACGGTGCAGGTGCGTTGACCGAGTTTTGAAAATTTTGTGATTGATAGGGGTGCTGACTCAGTTGAAATGGTTGCTGTTGTGGTGGAGGAGCCCTTTGGAAATTGTTTTGATTTGGAACCATGTTTTGAGTTTGTGATTGGTTCCAAGCAAAGTTAGGGTGATTCCTCCAACCCTGATTATAAGTGAAAGAATACGGATCATTTCTAGGTCTTTATTGGAAAGCAGCATTGGTATGCTCTTGACCTTGAAACGGAGAATTCAATGGACATTCTTCCGTAAGATGTGATGGATCAGAACAGCATCCACAGACAGTTTTGGAGAGTGACATCTGATTTAGGGCGGCTGCTAAAAATTTATTTTCCATAGTTTTGAGTTTCTTTTGCATTGCTGACATTTCAGCTCTAACTCCTATGGAAACATCAGATTGGTTACTGCCACACCTAGACGATGATTGGTTTACACTCTCCCACTGTAAATATTTTTATCTCCAGGCTTCACCATCATCTTTAGTCGTGAAGGTGCCTTGACACATGGATTCAAGGGTCTGTTTTGTAGTAGGATTAATGCCCTCATATATGATTCTGCACAGATCCCATCTAGGAATTCCGTGATGTGGACATTGAACTAACAGATCCTTGAAGCGTTCAAAACACTTCGAGAATGGTTCATTTGGAAGCTGGGTAAATTGATTTATTTCGCTATGGACTCGAGCTGTTTTATGATTGGGGTAGAATTTCTTAAGGAATGCTGTTACGAATTCTCCCCAGTTCGAAATAGAATGTGCGGCTATGTTATAAAGCCACTTCTCGGCTATATCGCACAGAGTAAATGGGAGAAGACGTAGACGCATAGCATCCACAGAAAGCTGTGAAGTACCCATCATAGCGCATACATTTTCAAATTAGGTAATAAAGACATATGCGTCTTCAGACTCGAGACCGTGATATTTGGGAAGAAGATTTATGTATTGGGGTTTGATTTCAAAGTTGTTCCCATTGGCTGGTGGAATGGTGAGACAGGTCGAAAGAGGACCTCGCATCGGGTAACATCTCTCTTGGAGAGTGATGCGGGGTGGATTCTGCGCACCTGCGGATGGTGGCAGAGTAGTGTTAAAGAAGTTCGATGGAGAATTGTCCATCTAAGTGGGTGTGGTGGAGGATAAAGAACAAGTCGACGTAGAAATACCGACTTCGGAGTCGATAAGGGGAACGCGGATAAGACGGGCACTAGAATCCCATGTCTAGCCGAGCATGCACTAAATGGTTTAGCACAAGTGGCAGCGTTGTGATAATTAAGGAAAAGATGAGTTTGGTTTTTGTTTTGAAAAAAACGGATTTTTGAAAAATTCAAATCACAAAAATGCACAAGCAACCCTAATTCTAGTGGTCACCTAGGTCAAGTCTCTAGACCGCTCCTAAACTTCCAGAAGACAAGTCGCAAGATAAATCCTCTACTGCCTATTTGCCTCTCCTGTGGCCAGGTAAGTGCTAGGTAAGTGGGAGGTTCTCCACTACGTAAGTAGTGGGCCTAATTAAGTAACCACTTGTCTTAGACACACTTGCCTTAGACACCACAAAAGAAACGCGGATAAGCAATAGATTACCCACGACCTCCTTCTATCCTAAGTGAGCGCAACGGTCCTTAGAGTCATGTCTAGATATTTTTTTAGTTAATGAGGGTGATGCGGATGCAGTTTTATGATTTTAGGGGCTTAGGAAGGGTAATGAACTCCCTACCTAATCTGAATTTGGTCTTTGCCCCTTAATTTCCGTATTAAAAAAGCAAATAACCAAGATCAAACACGCAACAATTTTTTTTTGCGGCGCTGCGAATTTTTGCAAAGAATCCTGCAGAAATTGGTTAATGTAGGAGAGCAGGGAGGAGATAAGAAAGTTCAAAATATACCAGAGAAGTTTGAAGCAGTGAAGCTGCTTTCCCGCCGCGGAACCGCCGCGATATGCGCTCTATGGCCGCGGAAGCGCGGTCTTCTGATCAGATCTCTGCACAAAAATTCGTGCAGATGCTCCTGTTCACTCACTGAACTCCCTGAGATGTCCTGAAATTTTTTTCTCTTGCTCCACAGATTCCAGATTCCCTCGCAAAAACCACAACAAATCGTTAAGCGCTTGTGCAAATTTTGATCTAAAAATTTTGATGGAATAAAAAAAATTTCAACTCAAATTACAAAACGAACAAATTAGCACACGATCCCCGGCAACGGCGCCATTTGATTGATCATTAAATTCTCAGTGTCGTATATAAGATGATGTTTCACATCCAAAGAAATTTGTAAACCAAAATCAATAACGGTGTCAATTGTATGTTCGTTAGCGAGTGCGGATCGTCCACAGGGAAAGTGTGATTTGACCAATCTTGTTTTAGTTAAGTTGAAAATTAAAGGATAAAAGAAAATTGTTCAAGAATTGTGAAATTTAGTTTCAAGAATTATCAAGAAAATAAAGATCAAGAATCAAGAATCAAGAATTGTCAAGATAATATCTAAATCGAATGACTTATCAAGATTTGTAAAGAGGCTCATAGGAATCGATCCAATCGATGGTGATGATGAAGAATTAGGATTACAAATTCTTATCTCTTAATGATTTGTTGCTAGATCGATGACGATCAACGTGAATTAGGGATCTAGCGAAGAAACTAGGGTTTCTTCATCACATCCCTTGTCCTTTCATTGATTAGCATTCAAATTCTAGCCTCTAGGAAATTCAATCATCGATCGTTGATCTCTAATTAAGAGCAAAAACATTCAAGAAAGAATCTCGCTCAAAACTAGATTGTCGATGATTCAATTTCCTAAAGTTTACAAAACTCATAAGACTTAAGAATCGTTCAAGAATTTAATCATCATCATCTATCTATTTTCTCGATTCCTCCACGAGCGGAGTTTTCACCCAAACATCATGAAAAAGAAAGTAACCAAGAATTGAGAACTCTTCATAATGCTCAAATGTAAAGAAAAGCAAGATCAAGAATTTTCACCTTTTATTATTCAACGTTTCGTTACAATTCACTCAAAGACTATAAGAATTGAGGAGAGAACTCGATCGTCGAACTAGCTTCGCATCGTCTTCTTGAGTCGCGGATCGTCTTGGATCTCTTGCTCGGATGAAAATCAGCGTTGCTTCAAAAAGGCTTGTTGGATGCTTGCTTGATTTGGTACTCGATGATCTTGATTTGGATCAAATTGTGTCACTCAATTTTTGTGGATTTTGATTTGGATCTTGCTACTATTTTTCAACTACCGAACAACGAACAACCTTTGTAATGAAGCATTGTGTCCCTTTATATAGTCTTCTCTTTTAGCTTCCCCTAAAAGCTTGATCTAGCTTCCTTTAGAAGCTAAGCTAGGTTTAGCTTCCTTTGTAAGCTTGGTAGTTGAGGAGAACCTTCTAGATTGAGTTTGTTATTTAGCTTACAAGAGAAGCTTGGTTGTTGTGAGAAGAAGCTTCTAGATTAAGGTAGTTAGCTAGCTTGCTTGAGAAGCTTGGTAGGTATTAGGCTTGTACGAGAAGCTTGGCTGTTGGAGGAGAAGCTTCTGGAGATCTCTAGGGACTGAAGTGTCTTGAAGAAGTTTGGATACTGAAAGGAGACCTCGGGAATGATAATCTGCCGATGATGTGTCAACGTGGCCGCGGATCCGCGGCGGATCGGCCCATTCGGCCGCGAATCCACGGCCGTTTGGTGGTTTTGGTGCCTGAATCTTCCAGGTTGATTTGGTGCTGATCCATAGGTCCTTATTTTATGTCTGGAATCTTTTTATACTTCCTTGTTCACTGCCAGATCACATGTCTTGGACTTGGCGTATTTTTATCAGCACTTTTAGCATTCCGGCTCTTTTCCTGGAGAATTTCCTGCACACAATCTCGAGACAAGTGTTTTGATATACAAAGATCATGCGTGCAATAATAAATACTCAAGTTTCCCCAAAATGCCGGTTATAATGTATAACACATGTTATTTGGTATTTTACAGACAATTTTCTAATATGTGCTATATTCATACCGAACACCTTTAGATGATTGCAAATAGTAGGGAAATTGATGTGTTAAAAATGGAATATTTTCGACTGATCATGTGGCATGCTGTGAAACAAACACATTTTGTTCCTCCTTATGGTATAAAAGATATCCATACGAATATTTTGGATATCCCACAAATATACACTGAATTGATCGTGTCTCGAGTTTGTCCGGATTCTTCTTTTTGACAAAAGCCGGACAACCCTAAATCTTAACTCGTTTAAGAGATGGTCTCTTCCCATACCATAGCTCATATGGAGTGGTAGACACGGTTTAAGTTGGAACTCGGTTCAACAGATAAACTGCAGTCTCTAATGCATGCCCCCAAAAGGAGAGAGGTAACTCAGCATCACTCATCATGGAACGCACCATATCTAATAGGGTATGATTCCTCCATTCTGACACACCGTTGTGCTGTGGTGTGTAAGGGGAAGTGAGCTGAGAGAGAATCCCATTCTCTTTTAGGAAGTTCGAAAACTCTGTACTAAGATACTCTTCACCTCGATCCGATCGAAGTTTCTTGATGCTCAATCTAGTTTGTTTTTCTACTTCGAGTTTGTACTCCTTGAATTTCTCGAATGCTTCATACTTATGTTTTAATAAAAACACATGACCGTATCATAAGAAATCAACAGTAAAGTTATGAAGTAAGAAAAACAGCCTCTCACATGTGTAGACACCGGCCCGCATACATCACTATGTATGAGGCCTAAGAGTTCATCAGCTCTTTCTCCGTGTACCGTAAATGGAGCTTTGGTCATTTTACCTTTGATATAAGACAGACAAGTCGTATAAGATTTATATTCAAAAGGATTTAAATATCCATCTTTATGTATCTTGTTTAGTCTTGTTTCGTTAATATGACCAAGTATACAATGCTAAAGAAAAGCTTCATTTATTTCTGAAAATTTTCTTTTATTAGTGTGTTGAATACTGAAAACTGTGTGTTGATTTAGGGCGTATATCCCATTATTAAGTGTACTATACACAACCTACTCTTGATTAAGATTAATGTTCATAACATTATTCTGCAATATAAAATGATATCTTTCATTGTCTAACAAAGAAATGGATATTATATTACAAAGCAAACTAGGTACATAATAACATGGGTTCAAAACAAATATACAACCCGACGGCAACCCCAAGTGATACTCTCCCATTGAAACTGCATGTACATAGGAACCATTTCCAACCAGGAGAGTATGATCACCAGTCTTCAAAACTCTGCTATTTTTCAACCCCTACATAGAATTGCAGATGTGAGAACCCGAACCGGTATCCAATACCCAGGAAGCAGAGTTTATAAAAAAAACAGTTTTCAGTCACAAACACACCTGAAGCGGAAGCATCACCATGCTTCTTTTTCTTGAGCAAGGAACTCGGTACAGTTTCGCTTCCAGTGTCCCGACTTCTTGCAGTAGAAACATTCTCCTTTTCCCGTCTCTTCAGCCTTAGATTTTTCTCTTTCCTTTGCCTTTTTCACTGCGCTTCTCGGCTTGATAGGTTTCTTCTTCGCCTTTCCCTTAGCCTTAGATTTTGAGAAAGAAGAGGAAGATGGCCCAGCAATCAGAGAGGGAGTTTGAGCTGTCTTGAGGGTGCTCTCTGCACTTCTCAACATATTGAGAAGTTCAGGTAGTGACTTCTTCATGTTGTGCATGTTGAAGTTAACTATGAATGGAGCAAAGGCAGGAGGAGAGACTGTAGAACAATATTAATATATTATTCGTTCTCCATTTTCCATCCGAGGTCCTCAAGCTCTTCAATAAGAGCTATCATCTTTAATACATGGTCACCTACTAGTGTGCCAGGAGCCATCCGCATCTGAAACAACCTTTTAGATGCCTCGTATCTTTGGGTATGAGATTGCTCCCCTTACAACTCCTTTGTATGGAGAAAGATAGATTGAACATCCATCTTCTCATGCTGCTGCCGATGTGTATTGTCCATCGATGCAAGCGTGAGGCATTTGGCTGTGGCATAGTCAATATCCCATGTTTTGCAGATTTCCCTATCTGCAACAGAAGATTTAGGGCCTGGGACGGGCGGGGCTGGAGCAGTGAGGACATATGATACCTTATCATATGTAAGATCAATGTTAATGTTTCTCAGCCAGTCTTTATAGTTCGGTCCGGTCAGCTTATTTTTATCTAGTAAAACCTTAAGTCCAGTCATGGTATCTGCCATTAGGAGAGAGAAAAGAATACACTTAGCAAAAGCTCTTGCAAAAATTAGATTGGTTTATTATCTTATCTATTCGATGTCTCCCACTGCTTTTATCAAATTTTCCTTCAAACCTTAAAAAGAAAATTAACCAGGATTAATTACAGTCAACAACTTCGCTAACCGTTCATCCAGACCAGTGCCAGTACTTTGAGGGAGATTCCCCGTGCCTTCGCACGGACCTAATTAATGTAAACCTCATTTTCCCAGAGGCATAACCCCGTTGACACATTTCTATACACCTAATGAGTTAGCTAATTATAAAGTGCAAAACTCTCATGGGAGTAACTTTTACTCAGTGGGATCGGGATCCAACTATCACATAGAAGGTATGCAATCTCATTGCAAATTTCATCTTTTGAAACTCCCGATATGGTTTTTACCCCTAGTAGCATATGACCTTAGCTATGGTCAACAAATCACAAGCACTAGTCAAGTTCTACCCGTCATTTCATGATTAATTAGACCCATTCAGATGACCCTTGGTTATGGTCAACAAAGTCATATGACTGTCCTAATTAATCGCATCATCTGCTCTGTAGGAAGACATCACTTAGCTATCGTACACTACGCCTTGGTTATGGTCAACAATCATAACACGAATACTAAGTACTTTACTTTCTAAAATGACGGAGGGCTGCGGATGGTTTTTATGAAAACCTTTAAAGCTTTGAACTTGATATCGTTGTATAATTAAATAGTTTTTAAAAGGACTGGCTTAAGCTCCGCATCTTTTGAAACTTTGCTTTTTCATAAAAATCCGAGTAAGTTTCAAATCCAATTCGACAACATCCTTTAGGTTTATTTTTCTTTACATTAATCTCATTAATGTAGTCCCGTCATTTAAGTTCTTAAGCCATCACAGAAAAGAAACGAAAATAGAACGTACGCTTATGCCATCCGCATTCGCCACAGTGTCCCGTTATATACCGTTAGGTTACTTAATTAACGGCATAGCGGGACGGGACTAGCGCGGATGCAAAACATAAGCAACGTTTATTATATATCATATATATAATATATTCTATTCGTCTCAACATATAAAGTGATCACATCACAGAATATTAGCAGCAGAAGCACATATATGAAAATATAGGATATACTGGGAGATTCGTATTTTGTATTTAACCAACAATAGACAATACGGTTTCACGGTCGTGATGAATAGCTAATCCCACACCCCTAGACCCTTACGAGAGCGGCAAGTGACCCTACCTGGAGTTAGGAGACCCGGTCTCGACTCCTCGAGATGGTCTCCCACTGGACCCCAAAACCCGGTCACTTGTGCTCTCTACCTTGGGTCTATCCTAAACCGGAAAAGTAAATAATATACATCAATGGTGACATCATCCTCAACCCGGAAGTGCCCCAATAAAAAAATACTACATACAATGAATTTTATATGAATGAAAAGAAAAACTCTCATCTCACATAAAAACCCTCGGCCATTCAATCATGACGATCCTATATATCACATCACAGCAACACATAACATGACTTGTCATCAACGTAAGTAAGTATGCGTACCCCAATTGTCTTTGACGTATAGCAATGAAACCAGCGATACACCACATACTACACTTACGGTCGCAGAAAAGAATGTCAAACTACAATATTTGGAATCGTCACTATCCTTAGACATCATAAACCCGGAATATCTTATATTCTAGATTTCATGCCTAGCATTACAAATTTTACATTTAGGTCTATCAATGACAACATCTTTTCAAAAGAAGCCGGGTAATTCAACAAGACTATCGATTTCATCCATGACCGCAATGTTAAATTTACAAGCAACAATTAATTTTCATAAAACTAATCAGTGCAGATTCCAATTATTTTATTACATTCATATAAACTAGGCGCAGTTAAACTATTCGTGGTGGGTTACACCAGTGCCCCAGCCATCAATCCATGGTTAAATGCGGAACAAAAACTTTAAAAAACCGGCGCTAACGAAACCCTAATCTACGGATCGACCATTAACCTTACACTAGCTATATGAAAAGGAGTTTAGAGAGGTTATACCGAATGATTTGTGTCCTTCGGTCTTAAACCTCTGTCCCAAGCTCCTTGCGGATTCCTTAATGAAGTTTGATCTTTGGTCTCCCCCATCAAAGATGATCCACCTCGAGAGTTTGTAATACGGGCTCCAACCTCAAAACCGAAGCAACTTGAGTATCTAGTTTGCCAACCTAGATAGCCAAGATGAAGTAGAGAGTATGTAGGATTACTTTGTTTCAATACACCCTAGGTTTCTCAGCACATGAGACATGTAAGGGTGGAGGTAGAAGAAGATGCCATGAGAGTGAAGTGTGAGCTCAAGGAAAAATCAAGTGAGGAAATGGCTTTGTGTGTTGTGTGAGTATTTGTGATGTGAGCTCAAATAAAAATAAAAACCAACTCTAGAAAATATCTGCCTTTTCTCACCACAATAATATCTCACAAATAACTTACACAAAACAAAACCCCATCATGCCACCATGACTCTTCACATGACTCAACACCATGAGTCACCAAGTGCATGCATGAACCATGACTCACAACAACGAGTCACACTTCCACTCACTTAAACATTTAAACCAAAAAGTTTAATAGAAAAAGAAATGTCATCCTCAAAAGTAAACATGTAATAAATTACAAGAATACCCCTTATCCGTATATACATACCGGCATCCTTATTCCGAAAGAATATGAATACAACGATACGAAAATAATCCAACAATATATACTAGGATCCGGCTTAAACCAAAGCCCACTAGTATTATCCGTCTGATCATGATCTATGCACAAGTGCACGTATATGATCGAACACTGCTTAAAACCATGCGGCCTCTACAACGTTTCGCCCAAAGCAGGGAAACCCTCTATATGGGACTCTAAAGAATCGTCAATACGCTGGCAGTGGGTTTAACCACAAGCACGTTAGTGGAACTAGCTGTACCTAATGGCTACCCAGGTATTGAGCGAATGGGAGGCCGACGAGAAAACTCATCCTGAAACCCCTACTGAGCCTGACAATGACAATATCCATACAGTCCGGTCTGTCCGTCTATGAGTATCGCATATCGAGTCTAGGGGTGGATAAAGTCAGACCCCTAATAACGCGACATTTAGTGTCCGTATGAAGCCCATCACCCAATGAGAAACTACTGATCTGAATCAGTAATTCTCGACTACCTTGGACAAGGATTTCTGGTGATGGCCACCCATGCACAATGCGATATCAACCACCAATACCGGGAGAGATGAATCCCCTGACGATCCGCTCACTGCCTCCATATGGCTCGGGACTGTACCCAACTAAAAGCTGTTTGCATGATACTTTTATGCCGTGGTAGGGTAGTAATCAAAGCACTGTGGGAACTCACACGAGAAAAATGGCGATCTCAGGTCGATAGACTAACCTGTACACATGTCACCTGGGAACTGCTATCTGACAATAGGTATAATACCAACCAGCATGTTCCAAGCGAGTCCGTCCGGTGTACTCATAATCCAATGAGCACATGTATACATCTTAGGTGAACAAACTGACACTAATGGCTTGTGAGACCGGCCAACGCCCCTCGTCAGGGTCTCGATCAGTATACACTAGTTTACTCTGGAGTATCGATGCCCAATCTCGAAACTCCCACGACTAGGGACATTTAAGGATGTGCTTATAAACCCCAGCTCCCACTTATATGATCTCCATCATATTGCTGGCAGTCAAGCAAGAATCCTATGGGCTCTATCAACATGTAATAGTGATCTGTAAAGCCACCTAAAGGAAGTACATGATGATAAAGATAAACCAGGTAGCATACTATCATCTCGAGTAAGACTGTTCTACCGGTATAGATCCTCCCTCAATCATTGCAATCACGTTCCTGCGATCCAATAATTGACTTGAGAGCACTATAGCCAACAATCTCCCACTTGCACTTAAGGATAATTATTGCGGTGTCGCATACTCATACCCTGTGTGATACTAAACTCCCAACTTCTCAACTAATCAGTCTCACAAATCTCGTTTGTGAAACTATTGTGTTCGAGAATTAGCCTCAGTGAGTGGATCCGCTCCAATGTTTCTTTCTATGTCTCTCTTTGTCTCAAGTTCGCGGAGAGAGCCATCTCTTGAAATGAGCAATACCTGTCTTAGAATATGTCTGGATATCTGATGGGACCGAGTTCACAAATGAACTCCAAATCCAGTAAACTTCTTAGATTGTATCATCCACTAAATTTAATTAGTATTCTGTGCCATGCCTCCCTCAGTATCCGCTTGGACCAGCTGTCCAAACTACTGCCTCTCAAAAGAGGGAAAACTATAACTCTGACAGTTACTCTGTCATCCAGGTCTCCTTGGAAGCCTGGAATGATAACCGTCTCCCGAAGGAGGCTGCCGGTACCAAATCCCTAGAACATCCACTAATATTCATAAACTTCTTCCGAACGTTTCTCCAGGATTGGATTAATATACACACTTATTGCAACTGGTGCAAAAACAACATCTGGTGTGGTACTTGACATCTCATGATTGACTCAATTGCCTAAGCAAATGATATGCCAATCATGCACATTCCTCTCCCCTTTAGTCTGTAAGACACCTTTAGATAGGGTGACTCCATCACCTGCAGGTTCACCACCATGCCAGAAGTCGTCCATTCTAAAACACCTTTAGAATAGTGATAAAGTACCCAGATTGGGAAAATGCCAAAATCTAGATCTAAAACTATAGATCTAGTAACCAGAATGCCTGATATATTATCCAAATCCTATGTGGTGAAACTATTGTGTGACAACTACAGTATAACCGATCGTAGTATATGAATTTTACTTCCTATAAAGTGCATGTTATCCAAATACTAGGACTTCACACCCTACTACCTTCTTAAAAGATCCATCTTCTATTCTGATGAAGTCAAAGCCTATGACTTTTACATCAAAAATAGATGATCTATCTCCGCTATACTTGCTTTAGTCTATAAATAGACACAAGCTACTTGTACATTATGCTTCCGCTGCTCCCACTGACTACAACAAACCTTTGGCAGAGTCATATACACGTGCATTTCTAAAACTAGTTTAGAACGACGCTATACTCATCCTCCTGCCGGGTCTCATAATCTAGAACAGCAGTAATGGCAAGTCTGGGTAAACAAGAACCTCCCTATCACCGTCTTTGAGGATACCGAAGTACCTCTCGGGTGCCTGAGGTTACCCACTATATCTGCGGAGTGGCTAATGGAATGTGAAACCCGACTGAATCTGTAGGTTCTATTAAATTTTTCAGTAATCGTTTATGGTTCTGGAATCACTTCCAATTCTACTATACTCCCACTACTGTTTTCTGAAAAATTCCATTTTACTAAAACTATGGCGAGTTAAGAACAATATCACTATTGATCTTCTAGATGGTAGAAAGTTAACCCTCGTCATAGCTCGGGATAACCCATAAACTGCCATTACAGAAACGTGCCTTGAGTTATCCATAGTCTGGTTTTAAGCATAAGCTGGATAACTCCATATAACTTAACATCGTTAAGATATGAACCATTCTATATACAAAATAGAAACAAAGGCACTGATTTAATTAGAACCAGATTCAAATCATGCAGCTGTCTCCAGTGCATGTCAACTAAATGGAAGGAGGCTGATCAACATTACTCAACTAGGAGTGCATCCAAATATGAGTAATCTGAAAGAGAAGCAAGTTCTCAAAACCATTACTATCAACTGAATACCAAACACAAGTATCTACATCTTCGATCATCTTGAAGAATCCTGATACTTGCAATACATGGTTTTCTACTTTATTCTAGTACCTATAACTTCTCGAAACTTGGACCTTGTATTTCTACGAAATACTTGTCTAAAACTGGAGAAGTCACAAGTAAACAGAATATAGTACGAGCACCAACCCCTTTGTCCTAATAGACACGGGACAACATACAATACTTTGTATAAGTACCCTGAGTTTAATAACTCAAACCCTGTGCGTTGTAGGTTGAAAACTGTACTATGGTTAAGAAAAATTACACCGCTGTTTAATGCTCCTTACCTAACCATCAACTGATATAGGTAAATGTCATAAACATAATTTCAAAAAGTTATATCTCACTTTATAAAATAAACGTACAGATATATCAGTTTGAAACTGGTGCATAACAACGGATATTCAAAACCAAATATTTGCCGTCAGGAAAAATCCGAGGTGATTTTCTCAAATATCACCAATTACAATGAATTTCGATATAATGAGGATATAATCACCTAATTCCCAATAACTTACTCCCACTCATCATCTGTAAAACCATACAGATATGAGAATCAAGTCTGATAAATACATACCCTAGAGTAAGGATCTAATTGGGAAATCGATTTTCAATTAACAACGGACAGTGAAACTGAAACATGAAATTGTTTCGAAGGGGTATCCGGGTATTCATAATAATGCCTCTTCCATTATCCTGATTCATGACAGTAATCGTGTATTTCCTTACCGACTCTCCAAATGTAACGTTTTGAAAATCGTTTCGATGAAATTTCGGAAAATCGGTAAAATAAGGGGGATTTTCCGTAAAATGTCAGAATACAAATATTTTTATTATAAAATTAAATATACATATTCTAACTATGTAATTGCTAGTATTTAGTGTTTATTGAGCCACTAGTGAAATTTCAAATTTTCTGAAAAATTTTCCGAAATTAATTATTTTAATATTATTTTAAGCCGTCACTAATACATTTAATTAGGGAAAATTACAAATTAGAATGGGTTAATACATATTTAGTGCACCATAACACATCTAACACTCACCTTGTTATATGTTCTTTCTTTAAAATTTCCACCATGTTTCTAAACAATTCTGGTAGAAGTTAAATTGAAAATAAAAGTTGTTGAAAAAAAATTATTTAATAAACTAAAGCATGGTGTATATTATTTGTGTGGTATGGGGAGAGTTGACCTTGGAATTTTCTCTCACACTCACCATTCCAGCCATGTGGCCGAGCACAATTTCCTCCCCTTTCCATTCAACTCATTTCTTTTTCCTCACAAATTTTAGAATGAAAATGATTAGAATATTGAAGGGTGGGGTTTTATTAATGATGTATGGGCTTTCTTGAGTTGACCAAATCATACCCACACTCTCTCTCTCCCCTCTCCCCCTTGTGGCCGAGCCTCTTATGGCAGCATCCCCTCCCCTTGTTCTCCCCTCTTTCACCACTAAAAAATTCCACAAAATGCACAAAAATCAACACAAAAAACCTCACAAAATTAAAATCCAAGCCTTACCCATTTTTCCCTAGCTTATCTGGTATGGTTCTTGGTGCATAGAAGCTAATTTGGAGGGTTAAGTTTCCTTGTGGGATCTTCAATTTTTTTTGGTATAAATTCTAAACCCATGTTAATTTGTGTTAATTATTGCAACTCGATTAATTAAAATGCTTCATTATGGTTTTTATTCAAGATTTGAATTTCTAGAAAGTGGTTATTGAATTATTATTAGGGTTTTGATTCTTAGGTTGTGATCGAAAATTGTAGCTTAACATATTAGAAATTGTTAAACTTAGTCCAGTAGCAAATTTGCTAGTTATTGCATTTAATTGTTTAATTAGGTTATTTTTGTAAACTAGATTTTTGCAAAACATGTAAATAAGTTAGATAAAATTAGAATTTGGGTTTTTATTATTAGATTGTAGTGTTAGTGTGTAGATTAACTTGTTAAGTGAAGGTTAAACATAAACTAGTTGCCAATTTCTAGCTTTCACTTGAAAATTTTCACAACATTGCTATGTTATTAAACTAGGTGTTGAAAATTCATTTAAAATGTGGGATTAAAAATAAAGCTAAGGTTTTAGAACATCCTTATGGTTTCAAGGAGTGGTTTAACGGTTTAAGTTATGCAAGAACAAGTTTGGAAGTGAAATTGTGTAGTTTTGCTTAAAAATACCGAAATCGGGCAAGTTTACAAACTAGAATTTCAATGTAATGCAAATTAGGGTGTTAAAAATATAGTGATGGTTTATATAGTCTAGTTATGCTAATTAATAAATATTATGACCATTAGTTTATTTTAAACATCAAGTTTTGAAGTAAAACAGTAAATTGGTGTTTTCGGATTTTACGGAATCGGACGATTTGATCGATTTTTAGGGTTTCGATGATTTAAATCATATTTATATTATAAATAATGGGTTTTAAAACTATGAGTTGTTTGTTGATATTTATGTCGATCAATCGGCGTTTGTACGCCGATATCGAGCGATATTTGGCTCTTTTGCATGAGCGGGACATAGGTTTTAACCTATGCGCGTTTCGTGCGTCGTTTTGACTTTTGTCCGTGATTCAGTTTACGATACTATATATGTTTGTGTATAGGTACCCCTCACGTTGACTGCGGGCGATGAAGAAGAGGACGGCGACATCGTTTTCGGCAGACATGGACCAGGTGAGTAGATTTATATTTACGGGGAGAAGTCGGGTGGATGGCGTATAGCACCCCCGCAGTCCGTAGTATAGTTTATATATATATGTTTATATAGGTGTTTTATGATACGAGAATGTTTATTCATAATATGATTATGTGTTCATGGATTATCTTTGGGTTAGTTGCGAAACCCTAGAGTAGTTGTTTTACCCACATACGCACACACCGACTTGGATACATTACTTTCTTGTACCTAGAGGGGGATGTGTATTTATGTATATATGCGGGGGAGGGGGGGATGGGACTATGCATATATACATTCATATACACATGCATGGATGATGATGATAGTACTTGGGATTTGAGATGAGTCGATGAGATTTGATTTGAGGCCGTGAGATCGGTGATATGGCAGGGTTCGTATTTGAGATACGACATGACATTGTAGCGGGTCCTTGACGTAGTGTTTCACACACGTGCATGCATACCTAGGCGGTATCAGTATTGTACTAGACGTAGATCAGTACCCCGATCATGATATTTGATAAAGAGGATACCAGATGAATAGTATGATGAATGTGATATTGACCCATATCCAGATTCGGGATGCCGTACGACGGATTTACATACGAGCTATATATTGATGATTGATCCGCACTCTTGACTTGGGATGTCTGATTATAGATATGGTATCGGATATGATATTATTGAGGCAGGAACTCCGACTATACATATACAGATATGTATATGTATCGACTCAGGTGATAGGCGGTTTTCTTACCTGTTGTTCAGCTTGTTAGTTCAGCCGTATAGTTTAGTGTAGTTGTTAGATTAGTTTAGACTCCTACCTATTTCAAAACTAGCGAATCGTGGGTATTTTAAAAGACAGGTCAAGGGATCTACGGATATTTCAAAAGACGTATCCTTTCTTAAAAACCACCGTAGCCCTTATTTTCAAAACCCCACGATTCGTGTTATTTCAAATGGCCCCATTGTTTAATATTTAGCTCCCGCTCATTATGGTTGCTCGCTCCGCATCGCATATTTACATTGTTATTTCATATTGCGTTGTTGATATTATGCTGTTAGGACACCAGCACCATTACCGATGATGCGTATGTACCACGTACACTTACTTGCCGGCTCACACACATCTTCATCGGTAATTGCCATGTCACGTACACCTTAGAAAATATTATGGCTTAACTTAGCTTGATAGCTAGTAGTTTGATATAATATTAGTGTACTTACCTTATATGACAGCTTAGATATTGTAGTTATTACTTATCACTTCATGCCTATTGTTATTCATTGTTATACCGTATTCATGGATTCTCATGCCTATATTCATGGTTTTACATGCTATTGATGATTTGGATTCGGATTTTCATGAGATTTTCTGGATTTAGGGGAAAACCGCAAAACTTGTATAAGCTTCTTTCCTCTCTTTTAAATAAAAAGTGCGGTTTTCCCATGATGTATGAGTCGTCCACCATGAGTTTGTTGATGGATTTCGAGACCCGATTCGAGGAGATGGATGAACCGTTTCGGGTACATGGTGGGCCCGGTGCGGTACCCCGGGGCAAGAAGATCGTGTTGTTGACGTTGAGCCTGTGCAGGGGAGCACGACCGACCGGTGATATTACCCGACGCGTCGGATATCCGGAGGATACCGTCATGGTCATGAGATGGATGGTAGGGGCCGGCCTGGACTGACGGCGCCTTAGTCATTGTGATTGAGACATTGAGATTTCGGGATATTGAGGTACAGAGACTGTGATACAGAGATATCGAGATATTGGGATTACGTTTTGTGCCGATGCTAGGCACTGTTTTATGCTGATTTCATTATGATACCTCATTTTAAAAATACAGAAATCTCACTAATTTATGAAAGCAGTTTTCTTCAGTACATGCATTCTGTTTCATGCATTCATATATCATCCATATGTTATATTGCTACCTGAGGCACTGACACGGGCATATGGGATTACACTTGAGTTACATATTTACCCTAGTCATTGTTATAGGCTGCATGATATATATATTTGAGGATATATTGATCGTATGACCTAGGATTGCGTCATGCATGCGATTCCTGTTCGTAGATGTATTCTATTCACGAGTTGGCAACTCACCCCCGTTGTGCCCCAGTTTCTTGCAGGTTTTGTCGTAAAGGTTTCTTTACGGCTTGCTGGCACTGCTTCATTCGGGTGACTTGCTAGTAGGTGGGTTTATTTGTATTGTACCCATCATTATACATTGTATATTATTATTCAGTTGTATCTAGTAAATTCCATCAACCAAACTTGTATTTATTTCAGGAAATATTTGGTGTTTTTTTTAAAACCGCATGATTCGGCTTATGCTATTAAAACTACTTGATTTTAAATTGATTTTCCTTCACTCTACAACTTTTCTTGGTTTGGATTTCTGGGTTTTCGGCTTACTTGGATTACGTACGTCTCGAGACGTTTTGTAGTTTAAGTGCCGGTCATGTTCCGTACTTTCAGGACGTGACAAAGTTGGTATCAGAGCGTTAGGTTTTACCTTCGGAGCGTAGGATGACCCTTGGTTGATGGAATAGGTGACTAAAGTAGAGTGACTTGCCGTGGGTATGTTCTGCGGCATACTTACGATACGCTACTCCACTTAAGGAGCCTTAGGATATACATTTCTTTGCTCAGTATCATATTCATTCCTGATCTAGCCTCATCGGTACCAGTTATGGTTTTGCTGCCACGATTACGGGAAGGGAGAGCTACGGCTAGAGTTGCGGTCAGCAAGAGCTCGTCACGAACGAGGACTGACCAGGGCGTAATTCCGGCGACACACGATTGCGGAAATGTGTCTTTTTACTGTGTTTTCGCGCCACGAGCGTTTGGCGGATCGCCTTTACGAGATTTCTCGGACGTGCCGATCAGTACCAGAGGATTGGGCCACCGACAGAGGCCAGCCAGATTTTTGATGACCGTTGGCGCATTGTTTATTCATGATAATTGAGTCAATGTTCAACGTGCGGACGAGTGAGCCAGTTATTGCTGCGAACGACGAGATATCGCCCCAGATGATTGGAGCTATTGCAGGACGAGTTGTACTAAGAGGTGATAGAAGGTCGCTAGTCACCCGAGGATGAATGACTAGGACAGGTGGTTCGTTCGCCTACCCTGATGCAAGGTCATCAGATAGATTGATTCCAGCTAGAGACGACTTCACGCGGAGACGTTGAGAGTCGACAGAGACGATCGAATGTCGGAAACCTATTATTCCAAGTTTAAAGTATTCGAAAAGACATGCAGGCAATTCTATGGACCCTCTAGAAGAATGAAACCCTAACTCGACTTAATGACCGTGTGAAAGCCTTTGAACCTTAGGGTTTGCGGCAGTTCCGCAGCGCCATTAGTGAGGCTTGGGTTTGCCCTTCTACGGCTGGACCATCGATGCTGTGGTACGTACTCGATACTGTTAAACTGTACCCAAGATGTTGAGCTCTTGGGGGATTATGAGGTTTTGATAAATCAATCGGATGGTTCGACTTCATTCGGATGCCAGGTGGTGAGATGCATTTTTTGGGAGACTCCAGATGCAAGGATAGCCGTAGGAGCTCAGTCCATGCAGCCACGACGAGACGAGTCCGAAACAGTCGATATTAGGGAAAAGTGGAGTAAGTGGTTCGTACGAGATCTTGATGAGACGAAGTTCCACTCCGCCGACATCAGAGATGCGATACGCATGCCGAGGCATTGTACTTGGATATACCTTCCAGAAGGAGTCATGATGAGTATGCAGCCGTTCCAGAACGAGAACAGATCTAGTAAAGGACGATGACTTCCGGACAGTTCGGAAGAGACGAGATTTAGGGGAGATTTCGACAGGATCATTCTGGAATGAATTATGAGAAGACTTGGACCCAGGAGTGGTCATGTTACGCACACCGGCTGGCCAGAGTTCAGGATCGTCGACGAGACATGCTATGAGTGACCACGGCAGTTGGCCAGAGATTCTTGGAGGATGTGCTTGAGCGGGACTATTCCGCCATACTTGATTTTGCGTATTTTTGGCGATCTATTCGCATGATTGATTTTTGATGATTGAGTTTCATGATATTCGTCTTCATGAACCATGGCTGCACCTGCTGAGTATTTACGATTTTTGCACAGTTGTTGCACTTGATATCGTTTTCGTGCCTTGGTTTCTCACGTTTATGATTTTATGGATTTCATACAGCTGAGTTGATTCTGTGCATATGTACACATACGATTTGGTCTTTAAACTCGGTATAGTTCACATATGCTTGTAGTGCAGTGATTCGCATTTTGTGCACTTAGATGCACTGGACTTCGATTTCGATTGTGCTGCTCGATAATTGTTTTGTGCACCTTGTGCACCTGATTGGATTTTGCGCATGCTCGGCGCTTGACATTGGATTTCATGATTTCGTGCATGATGGATGCACCTGATTTTGGTTTTCGCGCATGTTGGGCGCATGTTGTGAGATACGATTTTGGTGCACACCAGATGCACTAAATCGAGATTCTTCGTGCATGTCAGATGCACCTGTTTTTGCTGTCAGACACACACGTTGCCTATGACAGATGTTTCGTGCACACCCGATGCACATAGATGTTGTTTCTGTGCGCATGTATGGCACATTCATGGATTTTAATTTCCGTGCGCACCAGACGCACGTAGTATTCATATGCGTATTTTGGGATTGATTTCTTATACAGCAGTATGTTTTTATGATATTTGCTATGTGTTTTCGTACTGAGCAGGACTAGTCAGAGAACAGTACCTTAATATATTTTGCATGCATTGATAGTTATTGAAGGGATTTCCAAAAAGCGAGCTATAGTCTCAGTATTTACCTACGTGTCTGATATGACACGAAATATTTAAAACAAGGAGACCCTTCTAAATTGTTTCCAAAACGGCGGAACGTACATATTAAACAAAAGATATATATATATATATATATATATATATATGTAGTTATTTTCTTACAATAGACGTCCTCCACTGTGTAGTGCTGCGAGAATCGCACGGCGATTTGAAAAAGATTTGGCATGCATTGCTTCCAGATGTTTTAATGAGGCATATCATATTGATTTTCATTTTGGATTTAGACATTGTGTCTTCACCATGACTTCGATGATTGCAGGATGCTTGACGGAGTTTTGATTTTGAGTTATATGCTCATTTTTCATGCGTATGCGCTGCGCCACGATTTGTTTTATGTATTTATGATTTTGGAGCCCAGACGACTTGATGGTTTTGCTTAGATATTTTAGTATTTGGGGGGGAGTTTTAATTTAAATTCGGGGACCGAATTTCTTTAAGGGGGAAAGATTGTAACGTTTTGAAAATCGTTTCGATGAAATTTCGGAAAATCGGTAAAATAAGGGGGATTTTCCGTAAAAAGTCAGAATACAAATATTTTTATTATAAAATTAAATATACATATTCTAGCTATGTAATTGCTAGTATTTAGTGTTTATTGAGCCACTAGTGAAATTTCAAATTTTCTGAAAAATTTTCCGAAATTAATTATTTTAATATTATTTTAAGCCGTCACTAATACATTTAATTAGGGAAAATTACAAATTAGAATGGGTTAATACATATTTAGTGCACCATAACACATCTAACACTCACCTTGTTATATGTTCTTTCTTTAAAATTTCCACCATGTTTCTAAACAATTCAGGTAGAAGTTAAATTGAAAATAAAAGTTGTTGAAAAAAAAATTATTTAATAAACTAAAGCATGGTGTATATTATTTGTGTGGTATGGGGAGAGTTGACATTGGAATTTTCTCTCACACTCACCATTCCAACCATGTGGCCGATCACAATTTTCCCCCCTTTCCATTCAACTCATTTCTTTTTCCTCACAAATTTTAGAATGAAAATGATTAGAATATTGAAGGGTGGGGTTTTATTAATGATGTATGGGCTTTCTTGAGTTGACCAAATCATACCCACACACTCTCTCTCCCCTCTCCCCCTTGTGGCCGAGCCTCTTATGGCAGCATCCCCTCCCCTTGTTTTCCCCTCTTTCACCACTAAAAAATTCCACAAAATGCACAAAAATCAACACAAAAAACCTCACAAAATTAAAATCCAAGCCCTACCCATTTTTCCCTAGCTTATCTGGTATGGTTCTTGGTGAATAGAAGCTAATTTGGAGGGTTAAGTTTGCTTGTGGGATCTTCAAATTTTTTTGGTATAAATTCTAAACCCATGTTAATTTGTGTTAATTATTGCAACCTGATTAATTAAAATGCTTCATTTTGGTTTTTATTCAAGATTTGTATTTCTAGAAAGTAGTTATTGAATTATTATTAGGGTTTTGATTCTTAGGTTGTGATCTAAAATTGTAGCTTAACATATTAGAAAATGTTAAACTTAGTCTAGTAGCAAATTTGCTAGTTATTGCATTTAATTGTTTAATTAGGTTATTTTTGTAAACTAGATTTTTGCAAAACATATAAATAAGTTAGATAAAATTAGAATTTAGGTTTTTATTATTAGATTGTAGTGTTAGTGTGTAGATTAACTTGTTAAGTGAAGGTTAAACATAAACTAGTTGCCAATTTCTAGCTTTCACTTGAAAATTTTCACAACATTGCTATGTTATTAAACTAGGTGTTGAAAATTCATTTAAAATGTGGGATTAAAAATAAAGCTAAGGTTTTAGAACATCCTTACGGTTTCAAGGAGTGGTTTAACGGTTTATGTTATGCAAGAACAAGTTTGGAAGTGAAATTGTGTAGTTTTGCTTAAAAATACCGAAACCGGGCAAGTTTACAAATTAGAATTTCAATGTAATGCAAATTAGGGTGTTAAAAATATAGTGATGGTTTATATAGTCTAGTTATGCTAATTAATGAATATTATAACCATTAGTTTCTTTTAAACATCAAGTTTTGAAGTAAAACGGTAAATTGGTGTTTTCGGATTTTACGGAATCGGACGATTTGATCGATTTTTAGGGTTTTGATGATTTAAATCATATTTATGTTATAAATAATGGGTTTTAAAACTATGAGTTGTTTGTTGATGTTTATCTCGATCAATCGGCGTTTGTACGCCGATATCGAGCGATATTTGGCTCTTTTGCATGAGCGGGACATAGGTTTTAACCTATGCGCGTTTCGTGCGTTGTTTTGACTTTTGTCCATGATTCAGTTTACGATACTATATATGTTTGTGTATAGGTACCCCTCACATTGACTGCGGGCGATGAAGAAGTGGACGGCGACATCGTTTTCGGCAGACATGGACCAGGTGAGTAGATTTATATCTACGGGGAGAAGTCGGGTGGATGGCGTATAGCACCCCCGCAGTCCGTAGTATAGTTTATATATATATATATATGTTTATATAGGTGTTTTATGATACGAGAATGTTTATTCATGATATGATTATGTGTTCATGGATTAGCTTTGGGTTAGTTGCGAAACCCTAGAGTAGTTGTTTTACCCACATACGCACACACAGACTTGCATACATTACTTTCTTGTGCGTAGAGGGGGATGTGTATATATGTATATACGTGGGGGGATGGGACTATGCATATATACATTCATATACACATGCATGGATGATGATGATAGTACTTGGGATTTAAGATGAGTCGATGAGATTTGATTTGAGGCCGTGAGATCGGTGATATGGCAGGGTTCGTATTTGAGTTACAACATAACGTTGTAGCGGGTCCTTGACGTAGTGTTTCACACACGTGCATGCATACCTAGGCGGTATCAGTATTGTACTAGACGTAGATCAGTACCCCGATCATGATATTTGATAAAGAGGATACCAGATGAATAGTATGATGAATGTGATATTGACCCGTATCCAGATTCGGGATGCCGTACGACGGATTTACGTACGAGCTATATATTGATGATTGATCCGCAATCTTGACTTGGGATGTCTGATTATAGATATGGTATCGGATATGATATTATTGAGGCGGGATCACCGACTATACATATACAGATATGTATATGTATCGACTCAGGTGATAGGCGGTTTCCTTACCTGTAGTTCAGCTTGTTAGTTCAGCCGTATAGTTTAGTGTAGTTGTTAGATTAGTTTAGACTCCTACCTATTTCAAAACTAGCGGATCGTGGGTATTTTAAAAGACAGGTCAAGGGATCTACGGATATTTCAAAAGACATATCCTTTCTTAAAAACCACCGTAGCCCTTATTTTCAAAACCCAACGATTCGTGTTATTTCAAATGGCACCATTGTTTAATATTTAGCTCCCGCTCATTATGGTTGCTCAATCCGCATCGCATATTTACATTGTTATTTCATATTGCGTTGTTGATATTATGCTGTTAGGACACCAGCACCATTACCGATGATGCGTATGTACCACGTACACTTACTTGCCGGCTCACACACATCTTCATCGGTAATTGCCATGTCACGTACACCTTAGAAAATATTATGGCTTAACTTAGCTTGATAGCTAGTAGTTTGACATGATATTAGTGTACTTACCTTATATGACAGCTTAGATATTGTAGTTATTACTTATCACTTTATGCATACTGTTATTCATTGTTATGCCGTTCATGGATTCTCATGCCTATATTCATGGTTTTAGATGCTATTGATGATTTGGATTCGGATTTCCATGAGATTTTCTGGATTTAAGGGAAAACCGCAAAACTGGTATAAGCTACTTTCCTCTCTTTTAAATAAAAAGTGCGGTTTTCCCATGATGTATGAGTCGTCCACCATGAGTTTGTTGATGGATTTCGAGACCCGATTCGAGGAGATGGATGAACCGTTTCAGGTATATGGTGGGCCCGGTACGGTACCTCGGGGCAAGAAGATCGTGTTGTTGACGTTGAGCCTGTACAGGGGAGCACGACCGACCGGTGATATTACCCGACGCGTCGGATATCCGGAGGATACCGTCGTGGTCATGAAATGGATGGTAGGGGCCGGCCTGGACTGACGGCGCCTTAGTCATTGTGATTGAGACATTGAGATTTCGGGATATTGAGGTACAGAGACTGTGATACAGAGATATCGAGATATTGGGATTACGTTTTGTGCCGATGCTAGGCACTGTTTTATGCTGATTTCATTATGATACCTCATTTTAAAAATACAGAAATCTCACTAATTTATGAAAGCAGTTTTCTTCAGTACATGCATTCTGTTTCATGCATTCATATATCATCCATATGATATATTGCTACCTGAGGCACTGACACGGGCATATGGGATTACACTTGGGTTTGATATTTACCCTAGTCGTTGTTATAAGCTGCAAGATATATATATTTGAGGATATATTGATCGTATGACCTAGGATTGCGTCATGCATGCGATTCCTGTTCGTAGATGTATTCTATTCACGAGTTGGCAACTCACCCCCGTTGTGCCCCAGTTTCTTGCAGGTTTTGCCGTACAGGTTTCATTACGGCTTGCTGGCACTGCTTCATTCGGGTGACTTGCTAGTAGGTGGGTTTATTTGTATCGTACCCATCATTATACATTGTATATTATTATTCAGTTGTATCTAGTAAATTCCATCAACCAAACTTGTATTTATTTCAGGAAATATTTGATATTTTTTTTAAAACCGCATGATTCGGCTTATGCTATTAAAACTACTTGATTTTAAATTGGTTTTCCTTCACTCTACTACTTTTCTTGGTTTAGATTTCTGGGTTTTTGGCTTACTTGGATTACGTACGTCTCGAGACGTTTCGTAGTTTAAGTGCCGGTCATGTTCCGTACTTTCGGGACGTGACACCAAATCCCTTTATTTGTCTTTACTCATTACCTTCTGTACACCTCCCTTAGGATAAATGGTTTTCTTCCTTCCCTACCGTTCGACACCAGCCTATGGTTTGGAAGAAGATTATCCAATAAGCGTAATAGGTGTACTCTTCTTATCCTAGGAGCCCTCGCAACTTGAGAGAAGGTAAAGATAAAAGACAACTGAATAATCCTTGTTCTATTTCTCTTGAACCAGAATCCGTTTTTGAACTGGAACAAGTTCCTTCGAGTCGTATGTAACTATACGATGGATTATCCAATAACTGTGGATCTTCATAGTGATACGGGGTGTTCTGGAGAAATTCAAAAGGGAAGTAGGAGTGGCGACGATATACGCAGTTTCGTCATGAATGATAGCAGTCGCAATTTACTTTGCCCTCTTTCTAATCCCTTTATTTGTCTTTACTTATTACTTTCTATACACCACACTTAAGCTAATTGGTTTTCTTCCTTCCCCACCTTTTGGCACATAGCTATGGTTTAGAAGAAGACTATCAAATAACCGCAATAGGTGTACCCTCTCCTAATCCTAGGAGCCCTCACAACCTGAGAGAAGGTAAAAAGAAAAGACAATTGAATAGTCATATTCAATTTCTCCAGAACCAGAAACCATCCTCGAGTCTGAAACAAGTTTCCTCGAGTTCGTATGTAACTATATGATGGTCATATCCAATAACGAAGATCTTCATAGTAATACGTAATGTTCCGGAGAAATACAAAGGGTAAAAGTAGGAGGGAGAATGAATTATGCGACTCTGACAATCCTAAAGCCAGTGTGTTTTAAGAAGGTTTGGTTAACTTTGTTCATGAGTTTTAGTCTAGGATCGGGCCATGGTCGCTGCCAAAGAGAGAGAAAAGAAATACTCAACGTACACTCTAACCTAGATCAGAATGGTTAATCATTTTATCTAATCAGGATGTCTCCTACTGTATCCTCAAATTCTTCTCCAAACTCGAAAGAAGAATTAGTCGGGATCATCTAAAATCACCCGAGGAGTAAACCAACTCATAAGTGGGAATCGGGATCCAACTATCATCGCTAATAACTTGATGGAATCTATTCAAGTTATCACACTCTAGAAGGTATGCGCATGCCTGGCAAGTTTCCTGTATGTTTGAAACTCCTGATTTAATTTTTACCCCATGCTCTTATGACCTTGACGAAGGTCAACAAATCATAAGTCACATGTCAAGTTCCACCCGTCATTGTCCAGGTTAATTTGAACCCACCCGTACTCGCCCTTGACGAAGATCAACAAGGCTGTATGACTGTCCCAAACCAACGCATTTATCTATGCAACAGAAAGGTACCAAACAACTACCATACACTATGCCTTGATGAAGGTCAACAAACATAGCATGAATACTAAGTGCTACCCGTCTAAAATGATGGAGGGTTACGAATGGTTTTTGGCGAAAAACCTTTAACGTAATGAACTTGATATCGTTGAAAGAATCAGATAGCTTTTTACAAATATATAGTGGCGAAAACCTTTGCTAAAAAGGTCACTCCCGGTGAAGGGATCTCAGCTTTTTCCTCGTGGAATGAGGTGCAGGATATTCCAACTGAATACCTCGATGCAAAACAAAAAGGTAATCGACTATAGTGAAGTTATTACCCTGACGCAAACTTCTGCCAAAGAGGTCACTCCGGGTGAAGGGATCTCGGCTCTTGCCTCGTGGAATGAGGGGCTGGATATTCATAACCGAATACCGCTGTGCAAAACAAAAGAAAACGTCCTTATAATAACAGCTTTTGAAAAATTGTTCCAACAACACCGAATAGGTTTGTTTTCCTTGCATTGATTAGAATCAACGCAGTCCAATCAATTAATCACACCAGAAAAGAACAAAAATATGATATACGGATATGACATCTGCATTCACCACTGTGCCCCGTCATCACCCGTTAGGTTACTTAACTAACGACAGAGCAGGGGCTGGATTGGCGTGGGTGCAAAACATATACAATATCTACTAGTATATATATAACAATATATAATAATCGTTCCAAGCATGATATATGCAACATCACAGATAAGCGATAAGGATCACAAAACAATACTGATAATCTTGGAGCCCCGGGTTTCGTTTGAGCTGCAAGTGAAACCCGACGTTCCCCTAGTTGTGTGGATAGCCTGTGCAATTGTTCATGTCAGAAAACTGCATTTTAATACCGCCTATTCATTATCTATTTTGTTATATATTGGTGGTATTAACCGGTGTCTGCTCAGTAATTACAGGTATTCGTGATACAACACTGGAAACACACTCAATATCACGGATATAGCGTTTGGGAGCCGACACTGCAATCAGAACAGAGAACAGACCGATATCCAAAGAGCACTTTTGCAAAAAAAAAAGTGTGCACACAATTTTTGGTCCAACACAATACATGTGTGACACTAGCTCTTTGGTACATAGACCATGGTGAGGTTGCCCTTGCACAATTCATGCAAGTGAGCACATGTGTGGTGTGCTGGGTAATAAATGCAAAAAGTTTTGATGTGATATTGGCATCAAGTTTCCCTCCATGTCTCTGAATGGAAACCAGGTTTAAACAGATAAATCAAACAGTATCAGAATGATTGTGGAGAGAACACAAGTACACCACATGAATACGAAACTCATTTCTCGGATTTTGGCTGGCTACATCCTCTAAATATCCGAGCTCGCCGGCCCCCCTTGCCCATTTGTCCCCATCTTTCTTCTATCCCTCCCTTGCAGTCACATCACCTTATTTTTATTACTTGTTTAATCTTTTTTGGTGCCTATAAAACCCATATCAGTGAGAAAAGGAAGGACTCTCTCATATACTCACATACCATGTAACATATACTCCATTTTTTTGGTTTAGCTTCAGAGTTGAGTGGGCTTCAACTTGGTCTCTTCTTTTTCTTCCCTCTTGATTCTTTCTTTTGAGAGCTTCATTATGGAGGTTGGACAAGTTACCAATATTTGTACCTAAGTTTCTTCAAGTGTTAATAATATTTGTGTTTCTTTGTTTACTTTCTTCTTTTCCTTATTTGCTTTTCTTTTCATCATGCTTAACTAATATGTTTGGTTGTGGTTATGGTGAGGATGTGAAATGAAAGGCTTTGCCTCCTGCTCCTCTTGTTAATGTTTAAAGTGCTTATATATATGATTCTAACTTAAATATTGTTTATGTATTGATGTGGTCTGGTATTTTGATACATGGTTACTTTGTAAGCTCCTCATATATCATATTCACTCCCTTTTCCCATTTCAATGTTTAAGTTTAAATCAAGTCGGTGTTAAGTTTGCTAAGTTAGATATGGTATTTTGTGATCTAGAGCTTGACAATCTCATGGTTTCATATACGATATACTATCACAACACTTAGCAAACTCAATACTAGAATCATTTGCTCTCACTCATTAACTTGTATCTTTTGATGTTGATTTATGCTTGTTAAACCTTGTGCTTAGCATTGATACCTCAAGCTTGGAGATACAATGGTAAGTGAACAAAATGGACTCGTTTCGTGTTTTGCGGCGAATATCATAATTTGATGATTTGTGCTTCGCAACCGCCTTGACAAATCATGTTTCATGCTGGGATCGACGTAAGGACGGACAATTCATGATCAAAGGAGTGTCGAAGAAATCGTCGCGATTTGACCATCCGAGCCAAAGCCACGGCCATTTCTTACTTTCTTGTTTTCTTTGTTTTCGTATTCTTTCTATTTTTAGTGACAAACTAACTAGTTCGTTATTTGTTGAACCTTAAAAAAATACCTAATACATAATTCCCTGCGGATCGACCTGTACTTGCCGGCTTGCTACAACGCGTTGTGCACTTGCGATTTATAAATTGTAAAATGAGAACGATCTCGCGTGCGCAATCCATTTCCTTAAAATCATATCCATTTCCAAACCATACGCATTTGCGCGCGCGGGTGAACTGCCAACAAGGTTTTGGCGCCGTTGCCAGGGATTTGGTAGTATTAGGTATTGTTATTTCTGGTTCATACCAACAAATTAACTTCCAACTTATTTTTTTTTTCAAAACTAACAAAACACGATTCTAACGCTTTGTTCTCTGTCTTTACTGTCTGCTATCACTATGTAATCCAACTTAAAAATCAAAGTATACTAATAGACTACTAATATAGCCTGAAAGATCCACACAAAATTCGAGCACAAATACTCATCAATTGGCCGGCGACATCAGTAAAAATTCCGATCTCGCCGGCCCAATCTGGGTGTTTTATATTTTTTCTTTTTGTGTGATCTCTAGTGTCTTGTCAGTACTCTAGTAGTATTGTTTGATTTTTATAATTTTGAGTGTGCAGGAATTTGGGCATATATATCGCTTTTGACACTAAATATCGTATTTTCCGACACTTCAGTTTTTTTACGGAATTACGGCCAGCGATCGTGCGCAGCGAGGCTCAAACTAAATTTCAAGACATTAGTGAAGTATAATTCCAAAAATCCGGATAGTTTGACCCGCGCAAGCGAACAATCAAAGACTCGGATCACTTCAAAAAAGGGTTTTCTTAACCAAATCACATCGGTACGTATTTCCTAACACATTCCTCTTGAATCCGATGCATTCCACTATTCTATCTTCTGCAGGATTCTTCGCACAAGCTTGCCACCTATTGCACAGAGAACTAACCGTATTATTTGCAACGCTTAAACTTAAACTGAAAAAGAATTGATTTATTGATTGATGTCTTGAATTCTTTTATTGATTGCGCATTTGCATCTTAGTACAGATTTAAGGGCAAAAAGACCAAACAAGATACGGTAAAAGATTTCATCACCTTTCTTCGTAGCCCACAAATCACAAAAACTGCATTCTTGCATACCCCCAGTAATTTAAAATCAATTAGAATCCTGACTTTAAGGACTTCGCGCACGTTAGGAGAAGTTGACTGTGTTTAGAACATCGCTTAACGGTATATCGTTCACGGGGTGTCTAGGCAAGTGTTAAAGAGAAAGGGTTATCTAATTAAGGAACTTTGCGAAAGCGTTGGAAATCCTCCCCTTATCTCTTGCATTGACCTGGCTTCGTGATCCGTATATCTTGAGCCCGTTTCTCGACACAGTTTTATTTCGACAATCAGGTTCTTGAGCAGGTCTAGTTGACATAGCATAACATAAACTGCTAGGGGTGTGATATTCTTTGTTTTGGTGAAATTTATGAATTCTTGTTAATATGGGTGACACACAATTCAATTCAATTTTTCACGATTCTTATTCTTTTGTTTACACTCAGTCCCAATTCATTTGTTCAAATTGCCAAGATTCTTCCCACATTCATGAAAATGTTCCTTTTCTAACGATGACCAACCAGCCCAGATTTTGATAATGGTCACCCACCTAACACTTTTGAACCCAATCCCACTTCAATTATAGATCTAATGATTAAAGATTTAGAGAAAGTGGTCGACAAGGTAACTGCTTTAGCATCACCACCGTCACAACCCTCTCTTCCTGAAACAACTGACCCATTCTTAAGAAATGATGGTGAGATAGATGCTAGGTTGACCGCTTTAGAGAAAGGTATTGAAGTGATGATTGTGGTCGAGAATCAAACAGCTGCAACGTTAGCCCTGTTTACACAGCAGTCTGAGCAATTCTTTCACGCTCAAGCTCAATCTTTGGCTAGAATTGAAGAG
This sequence comes from Agapanthus africanus, assembly GCA_030015575.1. Classification (NCBI taxonomy): domain Eukaryota; kingdom Viridiplantae; phylum Streptophyta; class Magnoliopsida; order Asparagales; family Amaryllidaceae; genus Agapanthus; species Agapanthus africanus. The sequence goes on along the minus strand of CM057350.1, from coordinate 212,549,446 downwards.
CATGTAGCTGTTGTGATTCTGAAGAGTGGACGCAGTCAATCGTAACCCAATAGTGTTCATATCTGTCATCTAGGAAGTCATCCAAGTAAGACAAACGATCAAACGAATTTTGATGATTTCATAGATGATGATACGATTGAATTGACTGAGTGTTATCAAGACATACAAGAAAACCCTCCGAGTCAGACCGATGATTTTTGTACTCCAATTTTAATTGAGGGAGCTTATGAATTTGTTGTGTATGGTTTGGATAGATTGTTTGAAGAGATCAATGATCAAGAAACCACAATTTTTGTATCACCTGGTGATATTTTTTTCGGAAGAAACGTTAGTGTGGGAACCTACCTTTTTAGATGACATAAACCTACCCGGATATGAATGTGATGAAAGAGAACTTGTTTTGGGAGAGTCAGTAAGCTATAACGATGAGAGTAAGATTGTGGAGGATTATAGAGAAGTAGACAACATTGAAAAATATTCTTTCATGTCGAGTTTTGAGAAAATTTTTGCGGATGAACTCGATATTCTTGGTGAGTTTGAGTCAGGATCAATTTAGGAACATCCTAAAAACCTTTCTTTTGCTGAACTTTTTGCGGATGAACTCCGGTTTTTAAACGAACTTGTCTCAGAAACTTAACACGTCCTTCTTGAACATTCAATTCATCCAGAAAACATTTTTTAACCTCTTCAAAACTTCATTTTCACTTTCAAAGTCTTCTGATCCCTACTTTTACACACCCATGCCCTTCACTAACATTTAACATATACCTTTTCTTTTTCTTTTTCTTCTTTATATACATATTCTTTTACCAGCCATTACACTATATAAACAAAATCTTTAAATGGCTGGTATTAATTTCTGGACTAACCCAATCTTTTAACATGTATATGTTGTAATTAGACTTAGGCTTTTTCTTTGAATAAAATTCTCACCCTGAGGTCTAAGTCTAGCTACCGGAGACGGAGGCAACGATGAGGACATAATAAAACTCAGGTTTGGGGGTGAGCACTGCATTATTTTACTGCATCATGTGTATATTCTGCATTGCATACATATTAAAAAAAGCAATAAAAATTGAAAAATTTCTTCAAAACATAAAAACTTGTTTGTCGTGTTAGCTTGCGGGGGAACTTAGATTCGAAGTCTGACGGTTCGGTTGATAAGTTGAAATAACTAAATCCTTTTTGTGAGACTGACAACCCGAAAAATAACCCTCCCTTTTGTTTAAATATAGCTCATATACTTCTTTTATAACACTTTGCACGTGTCGTATGTTATTGAGAATTAGATGAAGTCTGGCATGTCTATAAAACTTTTAAAAATTGATAAACATCTTTAAGATCAAACAGGTTTGTTCTGAATTAAGTAATATCAAGATTAGTTCACAAGGTGAAGTGGATATGAAGGATATTATTAAGATTTTAATAGAAGCTATAAGGTCTGAAAAATAACCCATCTGGAACCTTGTTTGAGTGATTACACGCCTTATCCACATGTAACGTCTTCGGATTTAAAAGAAAAGCCGGTTATATCTCCGTTTTCACTAAAGTTCAGAATATTTCAAATAAAACGAGTCTTTTGTTTTGTGGCCTTGGTAACTTAGGTAATTAAGTCCTTAGGGTATCTCCACACCTAATGCCGTAAAACCATCTGGTTTGAGTGTCATTGACCCAAAGCTCGCTAAGTTTCCAATCGCCAAATAAAACAAGCTAAGCAAGTGCTCTCTCCGAGTTAAAAGTCTTCACGGTTCTTTGTGGGAGAATTGTAGGGTTCCCATCGACGGCAGTAAGGTTTCGGGAGGCATCGTCCATGCCATTTTTAAAAATTTGCCGTGAAAAGGAACACTATACTAGAATCGTTGGCTAGAAAACAATACGGAAACAAAGTAAACTATTTACTTTCTAAGTGAAATCGAAATACAACCTTTGTAGATCGGTCCTTCACTTCATAAGCTCCTTGTAGTAGTTCCTTCGCTGCGATCATGGTTCTCCCGGACTCTTGCATGGCTTCACGTGGCGAAAGGAGCGACCTTGCTTGAAGTCTTCGAGGCCAAAGATGATCTACGTCGAGGGGATTCCAACTCAAGCTTCTACTTCACTAACTAGAGAATTAGTTAAGCAAACACCCTAAACTAAAGTGCTAGTCTAGTAGAGGATGGAGAAATAGGAAGTGGGTTCACTTTAGTATTTCTTTTCTCACAATCTTTCTCACTTTGGATCAAACCCTAGAAAGCTTTTGGTTTTGAGGAAGAAGATGAACAAATAATGAGATGAGGATAATGATCAAGTGAGTGAGCTAACCATGGTGAGTGAGTATCATATACTAACTCATATAGAGACATAACCATAGCTAATTAACATGGTTGGGTTAACAAATATCTAAAGTAAAACAAACCTAGTGGACTTAGTCAATGCATCCACAAGCTTCTACTAGCTTCATACATTTTTCCAATTTTCCACTAATTTTGTAATTACTTTAAAACACTAAACCCAACATGTTACTTAGCATGGTGTAAGTCTTGTACACCCATGAAAGTTGTATCAACAACCATGATACAAAAATCAAAACACAAATTAATATATATCACATATATATTAAGTTGTGCATAAGTGAGAAAAACAAATGCTTAAGTGAACTAATCTTAGTTAATGTAAATTAGTATATCACCTATACAATTATACACTAAATTATTAAATCAACACTTGACTTAATAATCCGGTTATATCACATATAACCGACTAACACAAAATGTACCAACTTATCGAATCATCACTTGATCCGATAACCCGACTATATCACATATAACCGGCTGATACAAATGTTGCGAGAATAGAATATGGTATCACATACATGCATTATTCTCGGTCCCGCACATATCACATATGCGCTCCTATTTCGTTTTGCCTGAGCTAGTAAAACCTCTATGTAGGAATCTAAAGACTCGTCAATACGCTGGCAGTAGGTGATGATCACATCAAGAACCCACAAGCCGTCAGCGGTACTAGTTGGACGTAACGGCTACCCGGGTATTAAGCGATCAGAAGATCAGCAAGCAAGCCCGCTCTAACTCCTGCAAAAGCCTGACGGTAACACTTGCCGTACAGTCTGGTCTCCTCGTCTGATATGTCGCATATCAAGTCTAGGGGTGGTAAACGTTAGACCCCAATAATCGATAAGTCATGCTGATGTGAAGCTCATAACGGGTCGAGAAACTACTGGTAACACTTACCAGTAAATCTCTAAAATAGCCCTGGCCAGGGACTTCCCTGTTATGGCAAATCGAGCACAGCACAACATCAACCCCCAATACCGGGAGAGACGAAACCCCTCCTATCGCTCATTGCCTCCATGTGACTCGGGACTGTACCCAAAAACCACCGTTTTGCATGCCCTCTTGGACATGGTAAGGTGGAAATCAAAGCACAATGGGAATCACATAAGTCTCTATGACGATCTCGGGTCTACAGACTAACCTGTACAAGTGTCACTGTTCATACCAGAATATTGCATTTTATACCGCCCATTCTTATGCTCGTGTGTTTATAGGTAGGTGCTTGTAATCCGTGTTTGTTACATATTTACAGAATACAGGTTTCCAGTACAAATATTGCAAATCAAGATAAAATCTCCACAGTTACGCCAAAAGCAGAACATCTGTTGACAGCAGATAAAAGCCGGGTTCCGGTCATCCATATCCGTCCAGTGCCGAGTACCAGTTCCAGAGACAAGACATATGACAGTGGTCATTCGTGTCCGGGACAAGCACAGAGCACGAGGGGGGCTGCACAAGAATCAATGGGTGCGCGGAGCTCGAGGGAGATAAAGTCAAAAGTGAAGAAAAGAAAGCAATCTTGGACTAAGAAATCTGCTGATATTCTGGAAGACTTTTGTGCAGTTTGAAGTTTTCAAACACGAGGAAAAAGTAAACCAGGGAACACGACAAAACGCCATGACCCAACTCCACCATACGGCCGCGGATCCGCGGCCAATAGGGGGTCTAGGCCGCGGATCCGCGGCCGTTCTGTCTCCTTACTCTGTCATCTTTTGGGGGCATTTTGGTACATTCATTTTATGGCAGATTGTTGCCCTAGGTTCTCAGTTCACCTCCTATAAATACCCCAGAACTTGCCAAGCTTTGGTGTTCATTTCTTTGTTCTTCTTTCTTTTTAGGATTTAGTCTTTTTCTTCTTCTTCTTCATTCTTTTTCCATGAAAATTGTAGTGAGAGCTTTTTGAGTGGGAGATCAATGAAGATGAGGGCTTTTTGTATCATTCTCTTTTGTTTCTTCTTCCCCTTGAGATTCTTGCTTTCTCTTGATCATTCAACCTCTTCATTGAGCTTGAATGGTTAAGGGTTAGTTATTGATCTCAAGGGTCGTATTTTCTTATGGAATTAGCGCTTCATTTCACATGCGTTCTCTACCCTTCCCTTGATCTTGCAACCTTTTGATTGAGCTTGCAAGTTTAAGGGTTGGCTATTGATCACATGCTTGTCTTGAGTTCTAGTTTCTTGTTCTTTTTATCGCTTTTTTTTATTACTTGCTTATTATTTCTTGCTTTACTTTCTTGCAATTTAATTCATGCACTTAATTACTTGTAATCTTTTCTTTTCTTTGTTCTTTTCTTTTGCTCTTTTTGGTTCTTTTTGTGAATGTTGTATTTATTGTTGTTGTTAAGAATCCATATGATATTGTAAGTTAACATTTCTTTACTCATTTCCTTTTCCCGTTATTTTCCATTGAACTCCGCCCAAACCATACGCAAGCGCTCCGTTAGGCACCCTACCCTAACAAGGTAACGGTGATTCCTAACCGCGACCGGTTGCGTTCGGTTTAGCCGGAGGCGAAAGCAAGAGACAAGAACGGACGGACAAGGGTAAATAAGCCGGATTCCACGAATACCGCGCTTAAATCCCCTAATCCACGTTGTTGCCGATTGCTCTAGCTTCAATTGGTCAAGACTCGGCTCAAAGGTTTTGAGTACGGATTTCTTTAGCTTACATTATCGTATCTTTTCTTAACAACTTTATACTTGCAAATAATACACATAGGTTAGATTGAACAAACTCATACAATTCTTTATTGACTCGTCTAAAACAAGAAAGGACTTACAACCATCTCCCTGTGGATCGACCCGTGCTCAACCGGCTAGCTGCATAGCGACACCGTCTTGATTGCGGTTAACTTTAATTCTTTCAATCAGTCACCAGAGAGCTGCCATCTGACGTGAGAAATAATACCATCTGAGAGTTCTCGCGAGTCCGTCTAGTGTACCCAGTCTCCACTGAGCATCCGTATACCATCTCTGATATCAAACACCAATGGATATGGGATTATCCATCGCCCATCTCATGGGTCGAGAAGTGTATACGCTAGTCTACTCTGGTATATCGATGCCCCATCTCAATATACCCACGACTAGGAACATTAAAGGATGTACTTATGGACTACCATGGCCCCACTAGTATGATCTGCATCATAGCTTTAGCGAAGGAACCCAGGTCCCATCAGAGATCCAGGCACATCTTGAGGCGGTATCACCTGATCAGGGAGATCATGGATCGGAAGGAGATCGAGGTTCGGAGGGTTGCTTCAGAAGAAAACACTGCAGATCCATTCACCAAGGCCCTACCCCAGACTCAGTTCGAGCGGCTGATCGAGATGATAGGTCTTCGATACGCCAGTACATGGCCTTAGTGCAAGTGGGAGATTGTTAGTTTATATGCCCTAGAGGCCATTACTGTATCATACTAGTTTGTATATTACTTAATGGAAGCTTGGGATATTCACCTTGTATAAACAATCTTGCTCAATATAGTAGTATGCTACTTGGTTTGTTTCTACTTCAATGTGTACATGTGTTTATTTTGCGATATCACCTATACACATTAGTGGAGCCCTTAGGATCTTTGCTTGATTACCAGCGTTGTGATGGCAGTCACACTAGTGGGGGCTGGGTAATCTATAAGCACATCCTTATACAGGTCCCTAGTCGCAGGACTATCGAGACAGGGCATCGATACTCCGGAGTAGACTAGCGTATGCGCTTCTCATCCCAGTGTGGGAGATGGTCTGTCCCACAGCCATCAGTACGTCGTACTGGAGATAGTATACGGGTGCTCGTTGGGTTACGAGTACACTGGATAGGACTCGTCGGGAACTGACAGGTTGGTATTATACCTATCGTCAGTTATCAGTTCCCAGGTGACATGAGTACAGCTTAGTCCGCTGACTTGATACTGGAACTTCGCCTCGAGTGTGTTCCCATTGTATTTTGACTACTACCCTACCACGGCTCAAAGGAGTCGTGCAAACAGGTGGTAGTTGGGTGCAGTCCCGAAGCACTTGGAGGCAGTGCCGGTTAGACAGGATTCGTCTCTCCCGGTATTGGGGGTGGACATCGCGCTGTGTCTAGGAGAGCCATTACACGAGTAGTCCCTGGCCAGGGCAAGCGAGATATACTGGTAGGCTTCCAGTGTTATCTCAGGGTGTTTTGGGCTTCACTCCGACACGACTTATACCGCTATTTGGGGACTGACGTTTACCACCCCCTAGGCCCGACATGCGATGTATCAGACGAACAGACCGGACTGTACGGAGAATGTCACATTCAGACTCAGATGGGGTTCACCTCGTCAGCCTTCTTGTCGGCATCTACCTGGGGACCGTTACGCACAACTAGTGCCGCTTGCGGTCTGTGGTTAAACCCACTGCCAGCGTAGTGTCGAGTCTTTAGAGTCCCACACAGAGGGTATTCGCCTCTGGGCAAAACAGAGTAGAGGTCGCATGGTTTTTGCGGCAGGGTTCGTTCTCATCCGTGCACTTGTGCACTTTTGGAGTCCGGACGGATTGTACTAGCAGGCTCTGGTTTGAGCCAGATACTGGTATATGTTTTGGGGTTGCTTTTATCTCTCAGTATTCTTGTTCCTCGGAACGAGAATGCAGGTGTGTATGCACAGTTGTTTGAGGCGGAGGAAGAGGTTTTTCATTAGGGTTTCGGAACGGGTGCGTATGCACAGTTGACAGTCGTCTTTTTCCAAACCCTAATGGAATTATGAAATATCAATTAATAATAGTAATTAAATGAAATTGTGTTATGGTTGATTTTGTTGACTTGTTGACCATGGTTGACTTGTTGACCATGGTTGAATGTTTGACCATCATCATTGCTTTGCAAGGATACTCCTTGATTCTAGCTTACATTCATTTAATGAAGTGATGATAATGGTCATTCCAAATACAACCATCAACTATTTCATTTGAATTATTATTATTAATTAGATAATTCTTTTTCTTTTGTTATGGTTGCAAGAAGAAAAAGAGCTCATTCTATCATAACCATTCTCTCTCCTCACTTGTTCTTCTTCCTCCTCTAGTTCAAGGAGAATCCTTCTCATGAGTTGAGAATCCCTCTCCTTGAGATAAAAACACCCCTTAGACACTCTCTACTCACTCTAGGATCAAAGGTTTAGCAAGCCGAAGATTCTAGTTCTCTCAAAGTTCGAGAAAGAGCCCGAAGGTTGAACCCTCAGGTGGATCCATCTTTGACGGAAGAAGGCAACGAGGAAAGCACCATCAACCTCTATAAAAGTTTGAAGAAGAAGGAGTTCAAGTTTAGGTATAACCATCTTTCCGAGTAGCTAACTCTCTTTAGCTTGTTTGCTAGTTTTAGTTTAGGAAAAGATCCCGACTTTGTTAGTCCATGTTGCCCCATGCGCTAAAAATTTGATTTTTATACCGTTTCCGCCTCCCCGTAAGAACCGGGGGTCGCAACGTGGACTTACAGTGGTATCAGAGCCTAACTAAACTTAAACTAGCTTGGTAGCGAAGTGTATGGAAGTTCGAAACGGAAAAATCACAAAAAACGGAAATCAAAAACCATAAGTTTCTGTTGAAATTTTTTGTGCTCTAAAAGTAAAAAGTTTTACTCCTAAAATCGGCTCAGGGTTTTGTGAGAGCACCCACCAAAAACGATCCCATGAATCCTTCAAATCGCCGCGGATCCGCGGCCTCAGCTATTCTCTTCGCCGTGGATCCGCAGCCGTTTGGGCTCTTCATGTCATCTTGTTTTGTGCAGTGTTCTTCTGGTAGGGTTTTGGGATTTTTCAAATATGTTATATGTGCCCAGATTTTTCAGAAAAGAAATTTACTTTTGGGGTCCTATAAATCCGTATTTTTTTTCGAACTTCGCTACACTTTGGCTATATTGGTTATATCTGTGATGTTTGTATGTATTGAACGTCGGCTAATCGCTATAAGTCGATTAGTCGGGGTTATACATCTCTGTGATCTGTGTTTGATATTGGAATGTGTATATGAATGTGTTGGACTGTCGCGGGTGAATAGCCGGGGTGGATGTGAGATGAGCTTTTGTTTTTCTTTCATTCATTTGTAATATGTAAATTGATGTAATAATATTATTTGTATGGCCGCACAACCGGGTCGGGGTTGTAGCCGTCATTGTATAATTCTTTTTACTGTTTTTGCTCCTAGGATAGACCCATGGAGGGGTGCACAAACTACCGGGTACTTGGCGGGTAGTTTGCCGCACCCGTAAGGGTCTTGGGTGGGGTTTTGGCTATTCACCGCGACCGTGTAATCCGCTTTTCGTTGCAGGCTCAAACGGATTGCGGATTCCTAGTATATCCAATGTATTCATCTGTGATCTGTAATGCCTATCATTGCTTTATATTTAGGCATTGCTTATGTTTTACAGCCGCGCTAGCCCAGCCCCCGCTCTGTCGTTAGTTAAGTAACCTAACGGGTGATGACGGGACCCCGTGGCGAATGCGAATGGCATAAGCGTACGTCATATTTTGGTTGTTTTCTGCAATGGTAGGATTAAATGATGGGACGCATTAAAAGAACTAATGCAAGAATATCACGCATTAAAAGAACTAATGCAAGATAATAAACCAAGTTAAAGTCGTTGGAACACTTTCGAAAAACCACTCGGTTCTTTTCAAAACTAACTTTTAAATGCGGAGCTTGAGCCACTCCTTCTAAAAGCTATCTCGTTCCATCGATTATATCAAGTTCACTACGTTCACGGTTTTACCAAAACCATTCGTAGCCCTCCGTCGTTTCGCATGAATAGGCAATAGTATTCAAGCTATGTATGTTGGCCAAAGTCAAGGCATAGTGATTGGTAGCTATTGGGTGTTCATGTGTAGCATAGATAGATGCGTTGGTTTGGGACACTCGTACTGCCATTTTGGCCAAAGTCAAGGGTAGGCACGGATGGATCCAAATTAACCTGGATAGTGACGGGCAGAACTTGACATGTGACTTATGATATTTTGGCCAAAGTCAAGGTCATAAGAGCATGGGGCAAAAAAAAATCCACATCGAGAGTTTCATAAGTACTGAAACTTGCTAGATTTGCATACCATTTGGAGTGTGATGATTCTGGTAGGATTCCTTCAGTTTCGTTACGCGATGATATTTGGATCCCGATCCTACTGTGAGTATAAGCTACTCCTCGGGAAATTTCTCACTAAACGATCAATGCTATAAACCTAGTAGGTGCCTAGAAAGGTGTTAGCGGGGCTACGCCCCCAGGGAAAAGAGGTTCTTAAATTAAGGAACTTCGCGAAAGCGTTGGAAAACCTCCCTCGAAGTACCGACACTGGCCTGGCTGAACGGTTAAGCAAGTATTGTGCGGTGGGACTATGATGCAGATCATACTAGTGGGGCCATGGATCTCCCACTTGCACTAAGGCCAGCTGCTGTAGTATCGCAAACCAAGCATCCCAAAGAGTCTCACAAACTGTATCTGGGGAATGGCCTTCGTGAGTGGATCCGCTGTGTTGTTCTTCGTGTGAACCCTCCTGACCTCGATCTCCCGGCGATCAACTATCTCCCGGATCAGGTGATACCGCCTCCGAATGTGCCTGGATCGTTGATGGGACCTAGATTCCTTGGCCAAAGCCACCGCTCCATTGTTATCATAAAACAAAGGTATTGGATGCTCAATGGATGGAACCACTCTAAGTTCAGTAATGAACTTCTTGATCCAGACAGCCTCTTTAGCAGAATCGTTGGCAGCGATGTATTCAGCCTCCATCATCGAGTCTGCCATGGTTTCCTGCTTGGAACTCTTCCAGCATACCGCCCCTCCGTAAAGGGTAAAGACAAATCCCGAGTGCGACTTAGAGTCGTCCTTATCACTCTGGAAGCTCGAATCGGTAAAGGACTCCACTTGGAGTTCTCCGTTACCATACACCAAGAGCATCTCTTTAGTCCTTCGTAAGTACTTGAGAATGCTCTTCACAGCTGTCCAGTGACTCTCTCCAGGATCAGCTTGATACCTACCCACTACACTTATTGAGTGTGCTACATCGGGTCTGGTACATAGCATCACGTACATGATAGAGCCTACTACCGAAGCATAGGGTATCCCTTGCATGCGAGCTCTCTCTAAATCAGTCTTGGGAGACATCTCTTTGGAGAGAGTGAGTCCGGAGATCATGGGTAAAAGCCCATGCTTGGATTCTTCCATACTAAACCTCTTTAGTATGGTGTCAATGTACCTGGATTGGGACAATCCGCGTATCCGTTTAGATCTATCTCTATAGATCTTCATCCCCAAGATGTAGGAGGTATGCCCTAGATCTTTCATTGAGAATCATTGTGATAAGAAGAGCTTGACCGATTGCAGCATAGGAATGTCATTTCCTATCAAAAGTATGTCGTCCACGTACAATACGAGGAAGACAACCTTACTCTCTGCCACCTTCTTGTAGATACAAGGTTCATCTACATTTTTGACGAAATCAAACTCTTTGATAACGACATCAAAGCAGATATTCCAACTCCGCGATACTTGCTTTAATCCATAAATGGATTTAAGCAGCTTGCACACCTTCCCGCTGCTCCCACTAGCTACGAAGCCCTCCAGCTGAGTCATGTACACGCTCTCTTCTAAATCACCGTTTAGAAAGGCGGTCTTAACATCCATTTGCCAGATTTCGTAGTCATGATATGCAGCAATGGCAAGCATGATCTGGATGGATTTAAGCATAGCCACTGGAGAAAAGGTTTCGTCATAATCGACACCTGGTCGTTGACGAAAACCCTTTGCAACAATTCTAGCTTTGAAACTCTCCACTTTCCCATCTACACCAAGTTTTTTCTTGAAGATCCACTTGCTCCCAATGGGTTTTACCCCTTCAGGAGCATCTTCCAAAGTCCATACTTTGTTGGTGTACATGGATTCCATCTCGGACCGCATTGCATCCAACCATTTCACTGAGTCCCCACTCGTGATGGCTTGCTCGAAGCTAGTTGGGTCATCATCCTCCATGATGCAATCCTTGCTCCCACAATCCATAAGAAAATCGTAGTATCTCTCAAGTTGGTGAGGAACCCTACTAGATCGGTGGAGAGGCTGAGGTTCGTTGGGTACTATCGAATCCTCGGGTTCCTCTAAATTTTCAGTTTGAGTTTGTGTAGCCAGAATTTCTTCCAGTTCTACCTCATTGCCACTAATTTCTTTTGTGAGAAATTCCTTTTCTAAAAAGGTGGCATGTCGAGAAACAAACACCTTTTGATCCTCGCCATGGTATAAAAGATATCCATGTAAATGTTTAGGATATCCCACAAACTTGCATAGAACTAACCGTGCCTCGAGTTTGTCCGGATTTTGCCTTTTAACATAGGCCGGACAACCCCATATCTTTACTCGTTTAAGACATGGTCTCTTCCCACTCCATATCTCATATAGTGTGGTAGGTTCAGATTTAGATGGAACTTGATTCAATAGGTATGCTGCAATCTCCAGTGCATACCCCCAGAAGGAAATAGGTAACTCAGCTGTGCTCATCATAGAGCGCACCATATATAATAGGGCGCGGTTCCGCCGTTTCGATACACTGTTGTGTTGTGGTGTATATGGAGGAGTTAGCTGAGAGAGAATCCCATTTTCTTTTAGAAAGTCCAGAAATTCATTGCTCAAGTATTCACCTCCTCAATCAGATCGAAGGATTTTAATACTTTTCCCGGTTTGGTTTTTGACTTCATGTTTATATTCTCTAAATTTCTCAAAAGCTTCTGATTTGTGTTTCATCAGGACACATATCCGAATCTGGAGAGATCGCCAGTGAATGTAATGAAGTACGAAGAACCATCCCTGGCATGTATAGACATGGGACAGCATACATCACTATATACCAGTCCCAATAGTTCCGTAATTCTTTTTCCGTGTCCCGTAAACGGAGTTTTGGTCATCTTTCCTTTGAGACATTGTAAGACTACGGTAGCGCCCCGACCGTCTTTCCGAGGTCAAAATGCGGAAACGAAAATTTTTCTTAACTTGAAAACCGGTGCAATCGTATGCTTAAAACCCGGATCGAACCATTAACATATAACTAGCTATCTAGAGAAAGGGTAGAGAGCTATAACGAGCGATCCGTGTCTTTCGGTCTTCGGCCACCATCCTGATCTCCCCGCGGCAACTCCGGTCTTGATCTCCTTGTCGAAAAAGGGCACCACATCAAGAAGTCTTTTTACGGGCTCCCGCTTTATCCGAAGCAACTCGGGCGCAAAGTGTGCTAGCCGACGTGCCCAAGGTGAAGAAGAGAATGGTGTGATCACTTTGTCTCTTGCTTCCATGGCTTTCGATGGAGGTTAAACTGTTGCCATTGATGGAAGCAATGAGCTAGAGGAAGAAGAAGAAGAAAAGAGCATTTCTTTTCTTTTTCTTTTGTGATGTTATGAATAATGAGAGTGAAAGAGTGAGAATAATAATATGGGAGCAAAACAATTCATGGCAGCCCCTCTCTCTCTCCTTCTCATTTCATGGCTCAATTCAATCCATTAATGTGACACATTTGCTAAAAAAGAGACCATGACTCATAGTATATGTCTATGTCACATTAATGTATCTAATGATGATTTCTAGCTCACTAATTCCATTATCCAAACATTAATCCAAATGTTTGGTCAAACAAAAAAATCCGGCAACATCTAAAGTAAACTCGTGATGGATCAAAAGGATACCCCTCACCTGTATATACATACCTGCATCCGCATTCCGACCGAATGCGAATGCGATGAGACTAAAATAATCCAACAAATCTAATACTAGGATCCGGCTTAAACCAAAGCCCACTAGTATGATCCATCCGATCATGATCCGTGCACTACCGCACGTAAATGATCGAACCCTGCCATATATCATACGGTCTCTACAACGTTTCGCCCGAAACTTGTGAAACTGTCTGTGGGGGACTCTAAAGACTCGTCAATACTTTGGCTGTGGATTTAACCACTAGCACGTCAGAGGTACTAGCTATACGTAACGGGATACCAGGTACTGACCAAAAGGGAGGTCGATGAGCGAACTCATCCTGACACCCTACTGAGCCTGTCAGTGACAATATCCGTACAGTCCGGTCCGTTCGTCTATTAGAGTCGCATGGCGGGCCTAGGGGGTTGGTAAAAGTCAGACCCCCAAAAACGGTACAAGTCGTGTCAGAGTGTATCCCAGAACACCCTGAGATACTACTGGAATACCTACCAGTAAATCTCCTGCCTCGGCTGAGGGCTTTGGGTAATGGCTCTCCTAGACACAGTGCGATCTCACCCCCAATACTGAGAGAGACGAAACCCCTGCCGATCCGCTCACTGCCTCTATGTGGCTCGGGACTGTACCCAACTAAAACCTGTTTGCACGACTCCTTTGAACCGTGGTAGGGTAGTAGTCAAAGTACAGTGGGAACTGACACGAGACAAATGACGATCTCAGGTCGATGAACTAACCTGTACACATGTCACCAGGGAACTGCTATCTGACGTCTGGTATAAGACCAACTAGCATGTTCCCGGCGAGTCCTGTCCGGTGTACTCATAACCCAATGAGTACCTGTATACATCTTAGGTGAACCAACTGACACCAGTGGCTTGTGAGACCGGCCACCGTCCCTCGTCAGGGTCTCGACTGTATACACTAGTCTACTCTGGAGTACCGGTGCCCTGTCTCGAAAACTCCCACGACTAGGGACCTTTTAAGGATGTGCTTGTAGACCCCATCTCCCACATACATGATCGCCATCATACTGCTGGCCGTCAAGCAAGAATCCTAAGGGCTCCATCAACGTGCAATAGTGACCTGTAAGGTCACCTTAAACAGTACACGATGATAAAGATAAACCAGATAGCATACTATCATCTTGAGTAAGACTGTTCTAACGGTATAGGTCCTCCCTCAATCATTGCAATCATGGGCGTGTGATTCAATAATTGACTCTGAGGGCACTATCCCCAATAATCTCCCACATGCACTCAAGGCTAATTATTACGATGTCGCATACTCACAGCCCGTGTGATACCGAACACCCAACTCCTCTACTAATCAGTCTCACAAAAACTGTTTACGAAACTAATGTGTTCGAGGAATAGCCTCTGTGAGTGGATCCGCTCAAATGTTTCTTTCTATGTCTCTCTTTATCTCAAGTTCGCGGAGAAAGCCATCTCCCGAAATGAGTAATACCTGTCTTAGAATGTGTCTGGATATCTTATGGGGCCTAGTTCATAAATGAACTCCAAATCCAAACCTTTTAGACTGTATCGTCAACTGAAACCAATCTGTATCCTGCGCCATGCCTCCTTCAGTATCCACCTGGACCACCTGTCCAAAATACTGCCCCTCGTCAGAAGGAAAACTATAACTCTGACAGTCACTCTGTCATCCAGGTCACCTTGGAAGCCTGGAATGATAACCGTCTCCTGAATGAGGCTGATGTTATCATATCCCTAGAACATCCACTTATGTTCTAAAACTGCTTCCGAATGTTTCTCCAGGATAGGATCAATATCAACTTATTGCATCTACTGCAAAAACAACATCTGGTGTGGTACTTGACATCTCATGATTGACTCAATTGCCTAAGCAAGTTATCTGCCAATCACGCACATCCCTCTTCCCTTTTAGTCTGTAAGACACCTTTAGAGAGGGTGACTCCATCACCTGCAGGTATATTACCGTGCCAGGAGTAGTCCATTCTAAAACACCTTTAGAATGCTGTCTAAGTACCCAGATTGGGAAACTACCCAAATTTATATTTAAAAACATAAATCTAGTAACCAGAATGTCTGATATAATGTCCAACTCCTATGTGGAGAAACCACTTTGTGACAACTAAAGTATAACCGACTGTAGTATAGGAATTTCACTTCCTACTCTGTGTATGTCATCCAAATACCAGGACATAACACGCTATTACCTTCTTAATAGATCCATCCCCTATTCTGATGAAGTCAAACCTATGACCGTGACATCAGAAATAGATGATCTATCTCTGCTATATCTGTTTTAGTCTATAAATAGACATAAGCTACTTGTCCACTATACTTCCGCTGCTCCCACTGACTACGACAACCCTCTGGCAGAGCCATATACACGTGCACTTCTAAAGCCAGTTTAGAACGACGCTATACTCATCCTCCTGCCGGGTCTCATAGCCTGGAACAACAGTAGTGTCAAATCTGGGTAAACAAGAACCTCCCTGTCACCGTCCTTGAGGCTAACAGAGTACCTCTCGGGTGCCTGAGGTTACCCACCATATCTACGGAGTGGCCAATGGAATGTGAAACCAGATTGAGTCTTTAGGTTCTTATCAAATCTTCAGTAATCGCTTGCGGTTCTGGAATCACTTCCAGTTGTACCATAATCCCACTACTGTTTTCTGAAAAATCCATTTTTTATTAAAACTGTGGCGAGTCAAGAACAATATCACTATTGATCTTCCAGATGGTAGAAAACCAACCCTCGTCATAGCCCGGGTCAACCCACAAACAGCCATTACAGAAACGTGCCTTGAGTTATCCAGAGTCTGGTTTTAAGCATAAGCCGGACAACTCCCCGTACTTTAACATCGTTAAGATATAAACTGTTCTATATCAAATACAGAAACAGAAGCACTGATTTAATTGAACCAGATTCAAATCATGCAGCTGTCTCCAGTGCATGTCAACTAAATGGAAAGATGCCGATCAGCATTACTCAACTTAGGAGTGCTTCCAATTATAAGTAACCTGAAAGAGAAGCAAGTTCTCTCAATCATTACTATCAACTGAACACCATACACAAGTATCTACATCTTCGATCACCTTGAAGAATCCCGATACTTGCAACACCTGGTTCTCTACTCTATTCTTATACTTATAACTTCTCAAAACTTGGACCTTGTGTTTCTACGAAACACATGTTTAAGACCCAGAGAAGTCACAAGTAAACAGAATCTAGTACGAGTACCAACCCCTCTGTCCTAATGTACACTGGACAATATACAATACTCTGTATAAATCCCTTGAGTCTAATGACTCATTCTCTGTGTGTCGTAGGTTGAAAACTGTACTTATGGTTAAGAAGAATTACACCGCTGTTTAATACTCCTTACCTAACCATCCACTGATATAGGTAAATGTAATAGACATAATTTCAAAAAGTTATATCTCACTCTATAAAAATAGACGTACAGATATATCAATTTGAAATTGGTGCACAGCAACAGATATTCAAAACCAAATATTTGCCGTCCGGCAAACAGCCCAGGCGATTTCCTCAAATATCACCAATTACAACGAATTCCGATATAATGAGGATGATCACCCAATTCCCAATAACCTACTCCCACTCATCATCTGTAAAACCATACATATGTGAGAATCATACCTGGTAAATACATACCCTGGAGTAAGTACTAATTGGGAAATCAGTTTTCTTTTAACAATACGCAGTGAAACTGAAATATATAAATTTTTCGGAGGGGTATCCGGGTATTCCTAGCAATGCCACTTCCATTATCCAGATTCACAACTGTAACCGTATATTTCTTTGTCATCTCTCCAAATCCCTTTATATGTCTTTAGTCATTACCTTCTGTACACCCCTTTAGGCCAAATGGTTTTCTTCCTTCCCTACCGCTCGGCACTAGCCTATGGTTTGGAAGAAGACTATCCAATAAGCATAATGGGTGTACTGTCCTAATTCTAGGAGCACTCGCAACGCGAGAGAAGATAAAGATAAAAGACAACTGAATAAACCTTATTCCTATTTCTCCCGAACCAGAATTCATCCCCGAACTGGAACAAGTTCCTTTCGAGTTCGTATATAACCATACGATGGAGTATCCAAATAACTGTGGATCTTCGTAGTGATACGGAGTGTTCTGGAGAAATACAAAGGTGAAATGAGAGTGGTAATGAAATACTTGGTTTGGTTGTGAATAGTAGTCGCAATTTACTTTGCCCTCTTACTAATCCCTTTATTTGTCTTTACTTAATACCTTCTGTACACCATCGTTAGGCTAATTGGTTTTCTTCATTCCCTACCGGTCGGCACCTGCCTATGGTTTGGAAGAAGACCATCCAATTTGCGTAATGGGTGTACTACCCTAATCCAAGGAGCACTCGCAACCTGAGAGAAGGTAAAAGGAAAAGACAACCGAATAGTCCTATTTATTTTCTCCAGAACCAGAAACCATCCTCGAATAAATTCCTTCGAGTTCGTATATAACCATACGATGGTTTTATCCAATGGAAGTGGACGTTCGTAGTAATATGGGGTGTTCTGGAGAAAAGGGTAAAAGTAGGAGTGGCAAAGAGGTTTGCAACTCTGACAATCCAAAAACCAGTGTTTTAAGAAGGTTCGGTTAACTTGGCCACTGAGTCATAGTCAAGGGTCGGGTCATGGTCGCTGCCAAAGAGAGAGAGAAAAGAAACAATCAGCGTGCACTCTAACCTAGATCAAAATGGTTATCACTTTATCTAATCAGGAAACCTCCCGCTGTAACGTCAAATTCTCCTCCAAACCTGAAAGAAGAATTAGTCGGGATCACCAAAGTAGTAGGCCAACTCATCAGTGGGAATCAGGATCGAACTATCATCGCATGATAATGTGATGGAATCCACTCACGTTATCACACTCCAGAAGGTATGCGCATATCTGGCAAGTTTCAGTTTTTTTTTAGAAACTCCCGATGTGATTTTTACCCTTAGGACCCAAGTGACCTTGATAATGCCAACATATCAAAGAGTCCTAGTCAAGTTCAACCAGTCATTATCTTGATTGCGTTAAACCCACCCGTACGAGTCCTTGACAATGCCAACATAACCGTACGACATTCCTAACCAATCCACATATCCATGCGACAGAAAAGTATTACAGAGCTACCGAACACTACGCCTCGGCAATGCACGAAATACGTAGCACGAATACTGAGCAATACTAATCTGAAATGACGGAGGGCTACAGCAGGTTTTTGGCGAAAAACCTTTTAGCGTAATGAACTTGATATCGTTGAAGGAACCGGATAACTTTTTAAAAAATATAGTGGCGAAAACCTTTGCTAAAGAGGTTACTCCCGGTGAAGGGATCTCGGCTCTTTCCCCGTAGAATGAGGTGCAGGATATTCCAACTGAATACCACGATGCAAAGCAAAAGGCAATCGGCTATAGTGAAGTTATTACCTTGACGCAAACTTCTGTCCAAGGGGTCACTCCCGGTGAAGGGATCTCCGCCCTTGCCTCGTCGACTGAGGTGCTGGATATTCATAACCGAATACCACTGTGCAAAACAAAAAAGAACGTCCTTGCAATAACAGCTTTTTGAAAAATGTTCCAACAACATCAAACAGGTTTTTTTAGCTTGCATTGATCCGAATCAACGCAGTCCCATCAATCAATCACACCAATAAAGAACGAAAATACGATGTACGTATATGCCATCCGCATTCGCCACTGGGTCCCGTCATCACCCGTTAGGTTTCTTAGCTAACGACAGAGCGGGGACTGGACTAGCGCAGATGCAAAACATATACAACATCTACTAGTATATATATCAATATATAATAATCACTCAAGGCGTGATAAAATGCAACATCACAGAAAGTAATAAGCATCACAAAACAATACAGATATCTGGGATCCCCGGGTTTCATAGAGCCGCTACTGAAACCCGACGTTCCCCTGGTCGTGTGGATAGCCTGTGCAATGTAATCCTAGACCCCTACGGGCACGGCAAGTTACCCGCCAAAACCTGAAGCGAGGCAGCCCCCTTCAACAACGTGAATGGACCACCCAGCACTTCACGGAATCCGGTAACTTTAGCACCCATCCTTGGGTCAACATGTACCCCCTACGAGTGCGGCGAATAGCCCGCCAATTTTAGAGTGAATCCCCCTCTGTCTCAAAGCCATGGGATGCGGGCCCATTGCCCTCTAGAACCCGGCTATCCGTGAACCCCACCGCGGGGTAATCCTAGTACAGAAAGTAAAATATACATACAACGGGTATATCGACCTCAGCCCGGTTGTGCCCTAAAAGAATAATATACAAACAGGCAGTGACAGCAGTCCACATGTCGGACGCTCGCCCCGTAATATCAAATGTACATATATAACCAAACAGTACTACCATTGCATCCAGGCTATCCACCACGACAAATCCGCAACATCACAGCACAACACTGAACATCAACGTGAATGTCACGTTCGCAAATCCGTCTAAAAGAGCTATAGCAGTTAGACAGGATTTACCGATCAAGTGATATTCACGGTCACAGATATAATGTAAATACTGTGAACTAACATGTTTAAGATTTTCGATTGACTAAATTTTCCAAAGTGGGTCCCAAGCACGACTGTAGCACTCAAAATAAATCTGGGTCCAAAAAGAATATACCAGAAACCTTATTTCCATGTCAGAGAGCCACTATAGAAATTTGGTCCAATGAAGAGCTATAATGGCGGCGGAACCGTGGCCAAAACAGGGGTTTGGCCGCGGTTCCGCGGCGGTCCTGAGGAATTAGACAACCAAATTTCTACAGTGACCCTAGAAAACCCTGCCTGATTTTCTGAAATACACCAAATAATTTTTAGAGCACAGAAAAAAATCGACAGAAACTGATGAAATGAAAACGCGGTTTCTGGAAAATCCGTTCGATCAAACTTGTAAACACGTTAGAGCAAGCTAGACTAGGTTAATAGCGTGGCTCTGATACCATGTAAGACTACGGTAGCGTCCCGGCCGTCTTTCCGAGGCCAAAATGCGGAAACGAAATTTTTTCTCAAACTAGAAACCGGCGCTATCGTATGCTTAAAACCCGGATCGAACCATTAACCTATAACTAGCTATCTATAGAAAGGGTAGAGAGCTATACCGAGTGATCCGTGTCCTTCGGTCTTCGGCCACCATCCCGATCTTCCCGCGGCAACTCCGGTCTTGATCTCATCGTCAAAAAAAGGCACCACATCGAGAAGTCTTTTTACGGGCTCCCGCTTCATCCGAAGCAACTCGGGCGCAAAGTGTGCTAGCCGACGTGCCCAAGGTGAAGTAGAGAATGTTGTGATCACTTTGTCTCTTGCATCCATGGCTTTGGATGGAGGTTAAAGTGTTGCCATTGATGGAAGCAATGAGCTAGAGGAACAAGAAGAAGAAGAGAGCTTTTCTTTTATTTTTCTTTTATGATATTATGAATAATGAGAGTGAGAGAGTGAGAAGAATAATATGGGAGCAAAACAATTCATGGCAGCCCCTCTCTCTCTCTCATTCTCATTTCATGGCTCAAATCAATCCATTAATGTGACACATTTGCTAAAAAAGAGACCATGACTCATAGTATATGTCTATGTCACATTAATGTATCTAATGATGATTTCTAGCTCACTAATTCCATTATCCAAACATTAATCCAAATGTTTGGTCCAACAAAAAAATCCGGCAACATCTAAAGTAAACTCGTGACGGGTTACAAGGATACCCCTCACCTGTATATACATACCTGCATCCGCATTCCGACTGAATGCGAATGCGATGAGACTAAAGTAATCCAGCAAATCTAATACTAGGATCTGGCTTAAACCAAAACCCACTAGTATGATCTGTCCGTTCATGATCCGTGCACTACCGCACGTATATGATCGAACCCTGCCATATATCATACAGCCTCTACAACGTTTCGCCCGAAACTTGAGAAACTGTCTGTGGGGGACTCTAAAGACTCGTCAATACTTTGGCTATGGATTTAACCACTAGAACGTCAAAGGTACTAGCTATACGTAACGGGCTACCAGGTATTGACCAAAAGGGAGGTCGATGAGCGAACTCATCCTGACACCCTACTGAGCCTGTCAGTGACAATATCTGTATAGTCCGGTCCGTTCGTCTATGAACATCGCATGGCGGGCCTAGGGGGTTGGTAAAAGTCAGACCCCCAAAAGCGGTACAAGTTATGTCGGAGTGTAGCCCAGAACACCCTAAGATACTACTGAAATACCTACCAGTAAATCTCCTGCCCCGGCCGAGGGTTTTGTGTAATGGCTCTCTTAGACACAGCGCGATCTCACCCCCAATACCGGGAGAGACGAAACCCCAGCCGATCCACACACTGCCTCCATGTGGCTCGGGACTGTACCCAACTAAAACTTGTTTGCACGACTCCTTTGAGCCGTGGTAGGGTAGTAATCAAAGTACAGTAGGAACTCACATGAGACAAATGAGGATCTCAGGTCGATGAACTAACCTGTACACATGTCACCAGGGAACTGCTATCTGACGTCTGGTATAAGGCCAACTAGCATGTTCCCGGCGAGTCCTGTCCGGTGTACTCGTAACCCAATGAGCACCGTATACATCTTAGGTGAACCAGCTGATACCAGTGGCTTGTGAGACCGGCCACCGCCCCTCGTCGGGGTCTCGACTGTATGCACTAGTCTACTCTGGGGTACCGATGCCCTGTCTCGAAAACTCCAACGACTAGGGACCTTTTAAGGATGTGCTTATAGACCCCAGCTCCCACGTACATGATCGCCATCATACTGCTGGCCGTCAAGCAAGAATTCTAAGGGCTCTATTAATTTTCAATAGTGACCTGTAAGGTCACCTGAAACAGTACACGATGATAAAGATAAACCAGATAGCATACTATCATCTTGAGTAAGACTGTTCTAACGGTATAGGTCCTCCTTCAATCATTGCAATCATGGGCGTATGATCTAATAATTGACTCTGAAGGCACTATCCCCAACAGACATAACTGACAAGTGTCATAAGATGAAAATTCAAACGGATTCAAATATCCATCCTTATGCAACTTAGCTAGCCGTTTCGCATTGATGTGACCTAGTCTACAATGCCAAAAGAAGGATTCGTTCAGTTCTGAACTCTTCCTCTTATGTATGTTTGTTATGCTTAGAACTATTGATTGATTTACAACATAAATTCCATTGTACATCGTGCCTGATCCAACAAACTTTTGGTTTAGAAAAATGTTCATAACATTATCCTGTAATACAAAATTATATCCCTCATTACTCACAAAGAAACCGATATAATGTTGCATATCAGGTTCGGCATGTAATAGCATTCGTTCAGAATCAATGTATTACCAGTTGGCAATACAAGGTGATATTCCCCGACGGTTTTAGCCGCAACAATTGCACCATTTCCAACCCTTATGTCTTTATCACCTTCTCCAACTTCTCTATCTTTTCTCAGCCCATGTAACTGATTACATATATGGGATCTTGACCCGGTATCTAGTACCCAGGACGTAGAGGAAATGGAGGAACAGTTCTCTGTAACGAACACACCCGAAGAAAATGCATCACCATGTACTTTCTTCTTTCGGGTGGCATGGGAATCCTGGTATTCCCCTATATCCTGTTCAGTCTTATGACTTTTATAAGAAAGAACGGAACCAACGTTCCCCAGATAAGTATAACATGCGGGTTCGGTCAATACATCCATATTATTATCTTGATTAAGTCATGATATGGTCGCTACCTGGAGAGAGAAAGAAGAAAACACTTTAGCGTATGCTCTTGCAAGATCAGATTGGTTATTATTTTATCTAATCAGGATGACTCCCACTGTTTTTATCAAATCTTCCTTCAAACCCTAAAATGAAAGATTAGCCGGGATTAATTACACCCTACAATTTCGCCAATCTTTCAGCCAGGCCAGTGTCGATACTTTGAGGGAGGTTCCCCGTGCTTTCGCACGGACCTAATTAAAATAAACCTCGTTTTCCCAGAGGCGTAACCCCGTTGACATTTTTCTAGATACCTACTTGATCGGTTAATTATCCTGTGTAAAACTCTCCCAGGAGTAACAATTACTCGCAGTGGGTTGTAAGTCCACGTTGCGACCCCCGGTTCTTACGGGGAGGCGGAAACGGTATAAAAATCAAATTTTTAGCGCATGGGGCAACATGGACTAACAAAGTCGGGATCTTTTCCTAAACTAAAACTAGCAAACAAGCTAAAGAGAGTTAGCTACTCGGAAAGATGGTTATACCTAAACTTGAACTCCTTCTTCTTCAAACTTTTGTAGAGGTTGATGGTGCTTTCCTCGTTGCCTTCTTCCGTCAAAGATGGATCCACCTGAGGGTTCAACCTTCGGGCTCTTTCTCGAACTTTGAGAGAACTAGAATCTTCGGCTTGCTAAACCTTTGATCCTAGAGTGAGTAGAGAGTGTCTAAGGGGTGTTTTTATCTCAAGGAGAGGGATTCTCAACTCATGAGAAGGATTCTCCTTAAACTAGAGGAGGAAGAAGAACAAGTGAGGAGAGAGAATGGTTATGATAGAATGAGCTCTTTTTCTTCTTGCAACCATAACAAAAGAAAAAGAAATATCTAATTAATAATAATAATTCAAATGAAATAGTTGATGGTTGTATTTGGAATGACCATTATCATCACTTCATTAAATGAATGTAAGCTAGAATCAAGGAGTATCCTTGCAAAGCAATGATGATGGTCAAACATTCAACCATGGTCAACAAGTCAACCATGGTCAATAAGTCAACAAAATCAACCATGACAAAATTTCATTTAATTACTATTATTAATTGATATTTCATAATTCCATTAGGGTTTGGAAAAAGACGACTGTCAACTGTGCATACGCACCCGTTCCGAAACCCTAATGAAAAACCTCTTCCTCCGCCTCAAACAACTGTGCATACACACCTGCATTCTCGTTCCGAGGAATAAGAATACTGAGAGATAAAAGCAACCCCAAAACATATACCAGTATCTGGCTCAAACCAGAGCCTGCTAGTATAATCCGTCCGGACTCCAAAAGTGCACAAGTGCACGGATGAGAACGAACCCTGCCGCAAAAACCATGCGACCTCTACTCTGTTTTGCCCAGAGGCGAATACCCTCTGTGTGGGACTCTAAAGACTCGACACTACGCTGGTAGTGGGTTTAACCACAGACCGCAAGCGACACTAGCTGTGCGTAACGGTCCCCAGGTAGATGCCGACAAGAAGGCTGACGAGGTGAACCCCATCTGAACTCCTACTGAGTCTGAATGTGACATTCTCCGTACAGTCCGGTCTGTTCGTCTGATACATCGCATGTCGGGCCTAGGGGGTGGTAAACGTCAGTCCCCCAATAGCGGTATAAGTCGTGTCGGAGTGAAGCCCAAAACACCCTGAGATAACACTGGAAGCCTACCAGTATATCTCGCTTGCCCTGGCCAGGGACTACTCGTGTAATGGCTCTCCTAGACATAGTGCGATGTCAACCCCCAATACCGGGAGAGACGAATCCTGTCTAACCGGCACTGCCTCCAAGTGCTTCGGGACTGCACCCAACTACCACCTGTTTGCACGACTCCTTTGAGCCGTGGTAGGGTAGTAGTCAAAATACAGTGGGAACACACTCGAGGCGAAGTGCCATTGTCAAGTCAGCGGACTAAGCTGTACTCATGTCACCTGGGAACTGATAACTGACGATAGGTATAATACCAACCTGTCAGTTCCCGACGAGTCCTGTCCAGTGTACTCGTAACCCAACGAGCACCCGTATACTATCTCCAGTACGACGTACTGATGGCTGTGGGACAGACCATCTCCCACACTGGGATGAGAAGCGCATACGCTAGTCTACTCCGGAGTATCGATGCCCTGTCTCGATAGTCCTGCGACTAGGGACCTGTATAAGGATGTGCTTATAGATTACCCAGCCCCCACTAGTGTGACTGCCATCACAACGCTGGTAATCAAGCAAAGATCCTAAGGGCTCCACTAATGTGTATAGGTGATATCGCAAAATAAACACATGTACACATTGAAGTAGAAACAAACCAAGTGGCATACTACTATATTGAGCAAGATTGTTTATACAAGGTGAATATCCCAAGCTTCCATTAAGTAATATACAAACTAGTATGATACAGTAATGGCCTCTAGGGCATATACACTAACAATCTCCCACTTGCACTAAGGCCATGTACTGGCGTATCGAAGACCTATCATCTCGATCAGCCGCTCGAACTGAGTCTGGGGTAGGGCCTTGGTGAATGGATCTGCAGTGTTTTCTTCTGAAGCAACCCTCCGAACCTCGATCTCCTTCCGATCCACGATCTCCCTGATCAGGTGATACCGCCTCAAGATGTGCCTGGATCTCTGATGGGACCTGGGTTCCTTCGCTAAAGCTATAGCCCCGTTGTTGTCGCAATACAGAGGTATTGGGTCAACAATGGACGGAACCACCTGAAGTTCTTTCAAGAACTTCCTCATCCAGACAGCTTCTTTTGCGGCATCAGATGCAGCGATATATTCCGCTTCCATCGTCGAGTCTGCAACGGTTTCCTGTTTGGAACTCTTCCAACACACCGCCCCTCCATTGAGGGTAAAGACAAAACCCGACATGGACTTGGAATCATCCTTGTCACTCTGGAAGATGGAGTCAGCAAAGGCCTCGATCTGGAGGTCTTTTCCGCCATACACCAAGAACATCTCCTTAGTCCTTCTCAGGTACTTGAGAATGTTCTTTACCGCTATCCAGTGTTTCTCCCCAGGGTTTGACTGATACCTGCTTACCACACTCAGTGCATAAGCTACATCCGGTCTGGTACACAACATCGCATACATTATAGAGCCTACCGCAGAAGCGTAGGGTATAATAGACATGCGATCCCTCTTCAAATCAGTCTTGGGGGACATCTCTTTAGAGAGGGTGATTCCGTGACAAGCCGGTAGATTACCGCGCTTGGAATCTTCCATACTGAATCTTTTCAGTACGGTGTCGATGTACCTGGACTGTGAAAGTCCTAATATCCTCTTGGATCTATCACGATGGATCCGGATCCCCAGGATGTAAGAGGCATCACCCAGGTCTTTCATGGAGAACCTGTGTGACAAGAATCCCTTGACAGATTGTAGCATAGGAATGTCATTTCCTATTAAGAGAATGTCATCCACGTATAAAACGAGGAATACTACAGTTCTCGCTACAAATCTACTATAGATGCATGGTTCATCTGGATTTTTGATAAAGCCAAATTCCTTGACCGTCTCATCAAAACAGATGTTCCAACTCCGCGATGCCTGCTTTAGTCCATAGATGGACTTAAGCAACTTGCACACCTTTTCGCTGCTCCCACTCTGAATGAAACCCTCTGGCTGATCCATATAGACACACTCCTCTAAATTTCCATTTAGAAAAGCGGTTTTCACGTCCATCTGCCAAATCTCATAATCGTGGAAGGCAGCAATGGCAAGAAGGATCCGAATGGATTTCAGCATAGCCACTGGAGAAAAGGTTTCGTCATAGTCCAAGCCAGGTCTGTGACGTAAACCCTTTGCTACAAGTCTAGCTTTATAGGTCTCAACCTGTCCGTCTACACCAATCTTCCTTTTGAAGATCCACCTGCATCCTACGGGTTTTACCCCGTCTGGAGCAATGTCCAACGTCCATACTTTGTTGGTGTACATGGACTCCATTTCGGTCCGCATTGCATCCAGCCATTTTACCGAGTCAACGCTCTGAACGGCCTGCTGGAAGCTAGTAGGCTCATCATAATCTATGATGCAATCCTCTCTATCCCCGTCTATGAGAAAACCGTAGTATCTCTCGGGCGGATGAGACTGCCTACTACTCCTGCGGAGCGGCGTAGGAATGTCCTGTTCATCTGAACCCTCTGGTTCCACTAAGCTTTCAGTAATAGTCTGTGGTTCTAGAATTTCTTCCAGTTCTACTGCGCTCCCACTTAATTCTTTTTCTAAGAACTGGTGTTCTAGAAAGTGGGCATGAAGAGAAACAAGAAATTTTTGTTCCTCTTCGTAGTAGAAAAGATATCCCTTGGAATTCTTTGGATATCCCACAAACTTACACAGTACTGAGCGCGCCTCGAGCTTGTCCGCATGCTGCTTTTTAACAAAAGCTGGACTTCCCCAAGTCTTAATGTGACTGAGATGGGGCCTCTTCCCACACCACATCTCATATGGTGTAGTAGGCACAGTCTTAGTAGGAACTCGGTTCAAAAGGTACGCAGCTGATTCTAGCTCATACCCCCAGAAAGATCGCGGTAACTCAGCGTTACTCATCATGGACCGTACCATATCCAATAGGGTTCGGTTCCGTCTCTCCGATACACCGTTGTGCTGCGGAGTGTATGGAGGAGTGAGCTGAGAGAGAATCCCGTTCTCTTTTAAATAATTCAGGAACTCGGCACTTAAGTATTCTCCACCTCGATCCGATCTTAGAATCTTGATACTTTTGCCGGTTTGATTTTCTACTTCATTCTTATATTCCTGGAATTTTTCAAAGGCTTCGGACTTATGTTTCATTAAGAAGACATAACCGTACCTTGAAAAATCATCCGTAAAAGTAATGAAGTAAGAATAACCGCTTCGCGCATGTGTAGACATTGAACCGCACACGTCGCTGTGTACGAGTCCCAAGAGCTCGCTCGCTCTTACTCCGTGTCCAGTGAACGGAGTCTTTGTCATCTTTCTTTTGAGACAGGATTGACAAGTGGCATACGATTGATATTCGAACGGATCTAAATACCCTTCTGTATGTAACTTAGTCAACCTTCTCTCATTGATGTGACCCAGTCTACAATGCCATAAGAAAGTCTGATTGATTTCCGGAGACTTTCTTTTGTGTGTATTCTGGACATTGAAAATCTGTGGTTGGTTTAATACGTATATACCATTGCTCAATGTACCTGACCCAATCAGAACTTGATTAAGGTGAATGTTTACAACATTACTTACAAACGCAAATTCATAACCTTCTTTAGAAACCAAAGATACAGAAATGATATTACAAGTTGCGTTGGGTACAAAAAAAGCAATTACGCAAAACCAAAACATGCCCATCTGACATTCCCAGGTGATAGTCCCCCACGGCTTTAGCATCCATGCTAGCTCCGTTCGCAACTCTGAGGGTCATGTCACCTGCCTTCAAAACCCTACGGTTTCTCAACGCCTGCAAAGAATTACAGATATGAGATCCTGATCCGGTATCCAATACCCAGGAAGTAGAGTTTATCGAAAGACAGTTTTCAATAACATACACACCTGAAGCTGAAGCCGCAACCTGCTTCAGTTCCTGTGTCCTGGCTTTCCAAGCCCTGCAATCCTTCTTCCAGTGTCCACTCTTGTGACAATAGAAGCATTCCTTTTTACCCACAAGCTTCCCCGCTATCTTTGTTGCCTTTTCCTTTCCCTTCGTACCCACTTTACTAACACCGCCCCTTGGTTTGGCGGGGGCTTTCTTCCTCTTTCCCTTGGCTTTCGCCTTGGACCTAGAAGAAGAAGATCCTCCTACAAACAAAGCGGGTGTTTCCCTACCTTTCTGTAGGGTGCCCTCTGCGCTCCTCAGCATGTTGAGGAGTTCTGAAAGTTCAACTTCCTTTTCTTGCAAGTTGAAATTCAGTATGAACTGGGCATAAGTGGATGGAAGGGACTGGAGAATTAAATCCGTATAGAGTTCACTTTCCAACGTGGTCCCAAGTTCCGCGAGCTCCTCAATGTAGCCAATCATCTTAAGCACGTAGTCCGCTACCGATGATCCGACGGCCAACTTTGCCGAAAATAACTTCTTCGACACTTCGTATCTTGCGATACGAGACTGCTCTCCATACAGTTCTTTTGTATGAAGAAATATGGATTCTAGGTCCATATTCTCGTGCCTCCTCTGATGTTCGTTGTCCATAGAGGCAAGCACGAGGCACCTGGCCTTCGCGCAATCAATCTCCCAAGTCTTACGGATTTCCTTATCCGCGACGCTGGAGGTAGGACCTGGGACGGGGGGAGCTTTGGTGGTAAGAAGATACCCCAGCTTGTCGTAAGTGATTGCCATTTTGACATTCCTGAGCCAATCTTTGTAGTTTGGCCCTGTCAGTATGTTTTTATCTAGAAGTAACTTAAGTCCAGTCATTTCGATTTGGTCGCTGCAGGGGGGAGAGAAGAAACACTTTAGCATGATGCTCTTGCAAGTTTAGAATGGTTTTTAATTTGTCTAAACAGGATGGCTCCCACTGTCTCTCGAATCCCTCCTCAAACCACAAAGGAAGAATTAGCCAGGATCAATCCCACCGCACAATACTTGCTTAACCGTTCAGCCAGGCCAGTGTTGGTACTTCGAGGGAGGTTTTCCAACGCTTTCGCGAAGTTCCTTAATTTAAGAACCTCTTTTCCCTGGGGGCGTAGCCCCGCTAACACCTTTCTAGGCACCTACTAGGTTTATAGCATTGATCGTTTAGTGAGAAATTTCCCGAGGAGTAGCATATACTCACAGTAGGATCGGGATCCAAATATCATCGCGTGACGAAACTGAAGGAATCCTACCAGAATCATCACACTCCAAATGGTATGCAAATCTAGCAAGTTTCAGTACTTATGAAACTCCCGATGTGGATTTTTTTTGCCCCATGCTCTTATGACCTTAACTTTGGCCAAAATATCATAAGTCACATGTCAAGTTCTGGCCGTCACTATCCCGGTTAATTTGGATCCATCCGTGCCTACCCTTGACTTTGGCCAAAATGGCAGTACGAGTGTCCCAAACCAACGCATCTATCTATGCTACACATGAACACCCAATAGCTACCAATCACTATGCCTTGACTTTGGCCAACATACATAGTTTGAATACTATTGCCTATTCATGCGAAACGACGGAGGGCTACGAATGGTTTTGGTAAAACCGTGAACGTAGTGAACTTGATATAATCGATGGAACGAGATAGCTTTTAGAAGGAGTGGCTCAAGCTCCGCATTTAAAAGTTAGTTTTGAAAAGAACCGAGTGGTTTTTCGAAAGTGTTCCAACGACTTTAACTTGGTTTATTATCTTGCATTAGTTCTTTTAATGCGTGATATTCTTGCATTAGTTCTTTTAATGCGTCCCATCATTTAATCCTACCATTGCAGAAAACAACCAAAATATGACGTACGCTTATGCCATTCGCATTCGCCACGGGGTCCCGTCATCACCCGTTAGGTTACTTAACTAACGACAGAGCGGGGGCTGGGCTAGCGCGGCTGTAAAACATAAGCAACGCCTAAATATAAAGCAATGATAGACATTACAGATCACAGATGAATACATTGGATATACTAGGAATCCGCAATCCGTTTGAGCCTGCAACGAAAAGCGGATTACACGGTCGTGGTGAATAGCCAAAACCCCACCCAAGACCCCTACGGGTGCGGCAAACTACCCGCCAAGTACCCGTAGTTTGTGCACCCCTCCATGGGTCTATCCTAGGAGCAAAAACAGTAAAAAGAATTATACAATGACGGCTACAACCCCGACCCGGTTGTGCGGCCATACAAATAATATTATTACATCAATTTACATATTACAAATGAATGAAAGAAAAACAAAAGCTCATCTCACATCCACCCCGGCTATTCACCCGCGACAGTCCAACACATTCATATACACATTCCAATATCAAACACAGATCACAGAGATGTATAACCCCGACTAATCGACTTATAGCGATTAGCCGACGTTCAATACATACAAACATCACAGATATAACCAATATAGCCAAAGTGTAGCGAAGTTCGAAAAAAAATACGGATTTATAGGACCCCAAAAGTAAATTTCTTTTCTGGAAAATCTGGGCACATATAACATATTTGAAAAATCCCAAAACCCTACCAGAAGAACACTACACAAAACACGATGACATGAAGAGCCCAAACGGCGGCGGATCCGCGGCGAAGAGAATAGCTGAGGCCGCGGATCCGCGGCGGTTTGAAGGATTCATGGGATCGTTTTTGGTGGGTGTTCTCACAAAACCCTGAGCCGATTTTAGGAGTAAAACTTTTTACTTTTAGAGCACAAAAAATTTCAACAGAAACTTAGGGTTTTTGATTTCCGGTTTTTGTGATTTTTCCGTTTCGAACTTCCATACACTTCGCTACCAAGCTAGTTTAAGTTTAGTTAGGCTCTGATACCACTGTAAGTCCACGTTGCGACCCCCGGTTCTTACGGGGAGGCGGAAACGGTATAAAAATCAAATTTTTAGCGCATGGGGCAACATGGACTAACAAAGTCGGGTTCTTTTCCTAAACTAAAACTAGCAAACAAGCTAAAGAGAGTTAGCTACTCGGAAAGATGGTTATACCTAAACTTGAACTCCTTCTTCTTCAAACTTTTGTAGAGGTTGATGGTGTTTTCCTCGTTGCCTTCTTCCGTCAAAGATGGATCCACCTGAGGGTTCAACCTTCGGGCTCTTTCTCGAACTTTGAGAGAACTAGAATCTTCGGCTTGCTAAACCTTTGATCCTAGAGTGAGTAGAGAGTGTCTAAGGGGTGTTTTTATCTCAAGGAGAGAGATTCTCAACTCATGAGAAGGATTCTCCTTGAACTAGAGGAGGAAGAAGAACAAGTGAGGAGAGAGAATGGTTATGATAGAATGAGCTCTTTTTCTTCTTGCAACCATAACAAAAGAAAAAGAATTATCTAATTAATAATAATAATTCAAATGAAATAGTTGATGGTTGTATTTGGAATGACCATTATCATCACTTCATTAAATGAATGTAAGCTAGAATCAAGGAGTATCCTTGCAAAGCAATGATGATGGTCAAACATTCAACCATGGTCAACAAATCAACCATGGTCAACAAGTCAACAAAATCAACCATGACACAATTTCATTTAATTACTATTATTAATTGATATTTCATAATTCCATTAGGGTTTGGAAAAAGACGACTGTCAACTGTGCATACGCACCCGTTCCGAAACCCTAATGAAAAACCTCTTCCTCCGCCTAAAACAACTGTGCATACACACCTGCATTCTCGTTCCGAGGAACAAGAATACTGAGAGATAAAAGCAACCCCAAAACATATACCAGTATCTGGCTCAAACCAGAGCCTGCTAGTATAATCCGTCCGGACTCCAAAAGTGCACAAGTGCAAGGATGAGAACGAACCCTGCCGCAAAAACCATACGACCTCTACTCTGTTTTGCCCAGAGGCGAATACCCTCTGTGTGGGACTCTAAAGACTCGACACTACGCTGGCAGTGGGTTTAACCACAGACCGCAAGCGGCACTAGCTGTGCGTAACGGTCCCCAGGTAGATGCCGACAAGAAGGCTGACGAGGTGAACCCCATCTGAACTCCTACTGAGTCTGAATGTGACATTCTCCGTACAGTCCGGTCTGTTCGTCTGATACATCGCATGTCGGGCCTAGGGGGCGGTAAACGTCAGTCCCCCAATAGCGGTACAAGTCGTGTCGGAGTGAAGCCCAAAACACCCTGAGATAACACTGGAAGCCTACCAGTATATCTCGCTTGTCCTGGCCAGGGACTACTCGTGTAATGGCTCTCCTAGACACAGCGCGATGTCAACTCCCAATACCGGGAGAGACGAATCATGTCTAACCGGCACTGCCTCTAAGTGCTTCGGGACTGCACCCAACTACCACCTGTTTGCACGACTCCTTTGAGCCGTGGTAGGGTAGTAGTCAAAATACAGTGGGAACACACTCGAGGCGAAGTGCCAGTGTCAAGTCAGCGGACTAAGCTGTACTCATGTCACCTGGAAACTGATAACTGACGATAGGTATAATACCAACCTGTCAGTTCCCGACGAGTCCTGTCCAGTGTACTCGTAACCCAACGAGCACCCGTATACTATCTCCATTACGACGTACTGATGGCTGTGGGACAGACCATCTCCCACACTGGGATGAAAAGCGCATACGTTAGTCTACTCCGGAGTATCGATGCCCTGTCTCGATAGTCCTGCGACTAGGGACCTGTATAAGGATGTGCTTATAGATTACCCAGCCCCCACTAGTGTGACTGCCATCACAACGCTAGTAATCAAACAAACATCCTAAGGGCTCCACTAATGTGTATAGGTGATATCGCAAAATAAACACATGTACACATTGAAGTAGAAACAAACCAAGTAGCATACTACTATATTGAGCAAGATTGTTTATACAAGGTGAATATCCCAAGCTTCCATTAAGTAATATACAAACTAGTATGATACAGTAATGGCCACTAGGGCATATACACTAACATGGGTATCGGGATCCAACAATCTCATAGAAGGTATACAATCTCATCGCAAATTTCAACACTTGAAATTCCCGATAATATTTTGTCCCTAACCCCTATGACCTTGACAAAGGCCAACAAATCATAGGATGCTAGTCAAGTTCAACCCGTCATTTCTTGATTGAATCAAACCCACCCGCACGACCCTTGACAAAGGCCGACAAGGTCGTACGACTACCCCAAAAAAATCTGCATCATATGCATAAGCAGATAAGCACTATTCTGCTACCGCACACTACGCCTTGACAAAGTCCAACAAACGCAGCACGAATACTAAACAGTTCTTATCTGAAATGACGGAGGGCTACGACAGGTTTTTTTGAAAACCTATTGCGTAATGAACTTGATATCGTTGTAGAAACAAGTGAATTTTTTTTTGAAAAAGGAGTGTTTTTTATGTTTTCATTAGTTTTGCTAAAGAGGTCATTCCCGGTGAAGGGATCTCGGCTCTTTCCTCATCAAATAAGGTGCGGGATATATCATATATATCACTATACAAAGCAAAAATCCAAAAGCAATCAAAAGACAAACCGAGTGTTGTAGCATCTGCCAGTTTTGCTAAAGATGTCACTCCCGGTGAAGGGATCTCGGCTCTTTCCTTATCGAATAAGGTGCGGGATATATCATATATATCACTATGCAAAGCAAAACTGTAGCTACCCTTTTTGAAAATTTGATTGTACAACATCTTTTAGGTTTCTTTTCTTTCATTAATCATATTAATGAGTTCCCAACATTTAAGTCACCTAAACATCACAGATAAATACGACGTACACTTATACCATCTGCATTCGCCTCGATGTCCCCTCACGTACCGTTATGTTAGGTAACTAACGACAGAGCGGGACAGGGCTAGCACGGGTATAAAACATAAGTAACGTCTATATAATATATCATATATACTATATATAGTATCCATCTCAACAGATCAAATGATCACATCACAGATATCGCTGCAGAAGAATAATATGAAAAAATGGATATACTAGGAGGTCCGTGTTTTATTCTGAGCCTGTATAAAACAAGGATTCCACGGTCGCGATGAACAGCCAAACCCATACCCCTAGAACCCTATGAGAGCGGCAAGCAACCCTACCAATTCTAGAGTTAGGAGACCCGGACTTGACTCCTCGAGTTGGTCTCCCACTGGACTCTAGAACCCGGTTACTTATGCTCTCCTCCTTAAGTCTATCCTAGTGCCGAAAAGTAAATAATATACATATGGTGACATCAACCTCAACCCGGAAGTGCCCTAATAAAAGAATATTACATACATTTAATTTTACATGAATGAAAATAAAACTCTCATTTCACATAAACGCCCCGGCTATTCAAAACGCGACGATCCAATATAACATATCCAGCAGTACATAACATCACATGTCATCACAGCACAGAAAAACTAGACGATGATAAACATTCCAATCGAATCATCGAACACCCAAGACTACCCAGAAAACTCAACACTTGAGCGT
Source organism: Agapanthus africanus (assembly GCA_030015575.1). Lineage (NCBI taxonomy): Eukaryota > Viridiplantae > Streptophyta > Magnoliopsida > Asparagales > Amaryllidaceae > Agapanthus > Agapanthus africanus. The sequence goes on along the minus strand of CM057350.1, from coordinate 212,514,634 downwards.
AGTTTAAAGTAATTCAGCACATGCCACAGCAACAATGAACCAGCCGTAGAAGGGTCAAACCAATGCCTCACATGTGGAACGCTAAACTACCACAAACCCTAGGGTTCAAGTGGCGGTTTTGACGGCCACATAATCGAGTTAAGGTTTACGTTCTTCTAGAGGGTCCATCGAATAACTTGCATGATCTTTGAAAGCTTTTTAACTACGGGAAAAAATCCAACACTTGGAAAATTTTCCGGCAAGGGAAAAAGTGGGTATTTGACATCCGATTGAACTTTTTAATATAGTCTAAAGTAACCCAAAAATAGTTATAATACAACAATGGAACACTCCGAGTTGTTATTATAGTAAATTAACATCACATGACAATTTAGCGAAAATAAACAACACCCGAAGCACCAAAACCCAAGTAACAGAACACTGGAAAAATTTGGAGGGGTGGTGCTCGGATTGGACCGGTATAGGGGGGTGTGGCCGGCCCAAATATCTAAGAATGGCTCCAGATTTCTTCAATGTTCATCTTATCATTCATACATCATTCTGTACATGTTTAAAAAAAATTTAGGGCTCGTTTGAAAATCGACAGAAAGTGGGTTTTAGGGTTTCAAGTTTCGGAGTTCGTTTCGTATTCGTATTATAACAATATCCGTATAATTTCATAGCTAGGCTCTGATACCACTATAGGGTTCCTATCGACGGCAGCAAGATTTCGGGAGGCATCGTCCATGCCTTTTTTAAAAATTTGCCGTGAAAAGGAACACTATACTAGAATCGTTGGCTAGAAAACAATACGGAAACAAAGTAAACTATTTACTTTCTAAGTGAAATCGAAATACAACCTTTGTAGATTGGTCCTTCACTTGATAAGCTCCTTGTAGTAGTCCCTTCGCTGCGATCGTGGATCTCCCGGACTCTTGCATGGCTTCAGGTGGCGAAAGAAGCGACCTTGCTTGAAGTCTTCGAGGCCGAAGATGATCTACATCGAGGGGATGCCAACTCAAGCTTCTACTTCACTAACTAGAGAATTAGTGAAGAAAACATCCTAAACTAAAGTTCTAGTCTAGTAGAGAATGGAGAAATAGGAAGTGGGCTCACTTTAGAATTTCTTTTCTCACAATCTTTCTCACTTTGGATCAAACCCTAGAAAGCTTTTGGCTTTGAGGAAGAAGATGAACAAATAATAAGATGAGGATAATGATCAAGTGAGTGAGCTAACCATGGTGAGTGAGTATCATATACTAACTCATATAGAGAAATAACCATGTCTAATTAACATGGTTGGGTTAACAAATATCTAAAGTAAAACAAACCTAGTGGACTTAGTCAATGCATCCACAAGCTTCTACTAGCTTCATGCTTTTTTCCAATTTTCCACTAATTTTGTAATTACTTTAAAACACTAAACCCAACATGATAATTAGCATGGTGTAAGTCTTGTACACCCATGAAAGATGTATCAAAAACCATGATACAAAAATCAAAGCGCAAATTAATATATATCGCATATATATTAAGTTGTGCATAGTGAGAAAAACAAATGCTTAAGTGAACCAATGTTAGTTAATGTAAATTAGTATATCATATATACAATTATACACTAAATTATTAAATCAACACTTGACTTAATAATCCGGTTATATCACATATAACCGAATAACACAAAATGTACCAACTTATCGAATCAACACTTGATCCGATAACCCGGCTATATCACATATAACCGGCTGATACAAAAGTTGCGAGAATAGAATACGGTATCACATACATGCATTATTCTCGGTCCCGCACATATCACATATGCGCTCCTATTTCGTTTTGCCTGATCTAGTAAAACCTCTATGTAGGACTCTGAAGACTCGTCAATACGCCGGCAGTAGGTGATGATCACATCAAGCATCCACAAGCTTTCAGCGGTACTAGCTGGACGTAACGGCTACCCGAGTATTGAGCGATCAGAAGATCATCAAGCAAGCCCACTCTAACTCCTGCAAAAGCCTGACGGTAATACTTGCCGTACAGTCCGGTCTCCTCGTCTGATATGTCGCATATCAAGTCTAGGGGTGGTAAACGTCAGACCCCAATAACCGATAAGTCATGCCGATGTGAGGCTCATAATGGGTCGAGTAACTACTGGTAACACTTACCAGTAAATCTCTAAAACAACCCTGGCCAGGGACTTCCCTGTTATGGCCAATCGAGCATAGCGCAACATCAACCCCCAATACCGGGAGAGACGAAACCCCTCCTATCGCTTATTGCCTCCATGTGACTCGGGACTGTACCTAAAAACCACCGTTTTGCACGCCCTCTTGGACGTGGTAAGGTGGAAATCAACGCACAGTGGGAATCACACAAGACTCTATGACGATCTCGGGTCTACAGACTAACCTGTACAAGTGTCACCAGAGAACTGCCATCTGACGTGAGGTATAATACCATCTGGGAGTTCTCGGCGAGTCCTTTCAGTGTACCCAGTCTCCACTGAGCACACGTATACCTTCTTTGATGTCAAACACCAATGGATATGGGATCATCCATCGCCCATCTCATGGGTCAAGAAGCGTATACGCTAGTCTACTATGGTATATCGATGCCCCGTCTCGATATACCCATGACTAGGGACATTAAAGGATGTACTTATGGACTACCATGGCCCCACTAGTATGATCTGCATCATAGTCCTGGTAGTCAAGTACACATCCTAAGGGCTTTACCAACATGTAACCATAAGACAGTATCAAGAAACTAGTATACATGTTAAGATAAAGAGCAACCAGATAGCATACTATGATATCGAGCAAGAAAGTCCCCTCTATATATGTCCAAGCATCCAATATAATATACATCATCTGTACTATACTGGCCTTTAGGGCATACATATAACTAACAAGAATAATCGTGGCGGAGATGAGTTTTCTATTAAAACAGTTTTTTCGCAGAGATATGAAGGTTTGTATTTATAAAGACCTTGTGCAAGATAATGAAAGGTGTGTATGAACAACAACAGGTGAAAGGTAGGAGTGAAGCCTCAGACTTATGTTCTCTGTTAAAAATGATTTAAAATTCTGACTTGAAACCTAACTAGATAATGAAACCTGAGAAAATCTTAACTCCTTTCAATCTCGTGTGATCATTTAGAAGTCTATCCTGGTCCGTAAATATGACATGATGACCCTAATCAAAGCTCTTAAAAACTTATGGACACTATCCGCACACTCACGTAAAGTCACATATAAGCTTATGTTAAACAAATTGTGAGGAGTGAGAAATAAAGTTTGACGTTTCTAACTTGGATAATAGAACTTCTAGCTTTGATTCTTAACCTTAAGATTAGAATCAACAGTTTCTCTGTGTTGGAGATAGTGCCCTCAGAGTCAATTATTGGATCACAGGCACGTGATTGCAATGATTGGGAGATGACCTATCCCGGTAGAACAGTCTTTCTCAAGATGATAGTATGCTATCTGGTTTATCTTTATTATCGTGTACTGCTTTAGGTGACCAGACAGGTCGCTATTACACGTTGATAGAGCCCCTAGGATTCATGCTTGACTGCCAGCAGTATGAGGGCGATCATATACGTGGGAGCTGGTAGTCTATAAGCACATCCTTAAAAGGTCCCTAGTCATGGGAGTTTCGAGACAGGGCATCGATACTCCAGAGTAGACTAGTGTATACAGTCGAGATCCCGACGAGGGGCGGTGGCCGGTCTCACAAGCCACTGGTGTCAGTTGGTTCACCTAAGGTGTATACAGGTGCTCATTGGGTTATGAGTACACCGGACAGGACTCGCCGAGAACCTGCTAGTTGGGATTATACCAGACGTCAGATAGCAGTTCCCTGGTGACATGTGTACAGGTTAGTTCATCGACCTGAGATCGTCATTTGTCTCGTGTGAGTTCCCACTGTACTTTGATTACTACCCTACCACGCTCAAAGGAGACGTGCAAACAGGTTTTAGTTGGGTACAGTCCCGAGCCACATGGAGGCAGTGAGCGGATCTTCAGGGGTTCGTCTCTCCTGGTATTGGGGGTGAGGTCGCGCTGTGTCTAGGAGAGCCATTACACAAAGCCCTCGGCCGAGGCAGGAGATTTACTGGTAGGTATTCCAGTAGTATCTCAGGGTGTTCTGGGTTACACTCCGACACGACTTGTACCGCTTTTGGGGGTCTGACTTTTACCAACCCCCTAGGCCCGCCATGCGATGCTCATAGACGAACGGACCGGACTGTACGGATATTGTCACTGACAGGCTCAGTAGGGTGTCAGGATGAGTTCGCTCATCGACGACCCTTTTGGTCAATAGCTGGTAGCCCGTCACGTATGGCTAATACCTCTGACGTGCTAGTGGTTAAATCCACAGCCATAGTATTGACGAGTCTTTAGAGTCCCCCACATTCAGTTGCTCAAGTTTTCGGGCGAAACGCTGGAGAGGCCGTATGGAGATATGGCAGGGTTCGATCAGATACGTGTGGTATTACATGGATCAGGATTGGACGGTTAATACTAGCGGGCTTTGTTTTAAGCCGGATCCTAGTATTGGACAGTGTAGATTTGTCTCATTGCATTTGTATTTCGGTCGGAATACAAATGCGGGTATGTATATACAGTAGCGGGGTTTTCCTGTAATTTATTACGGGATCAGTATTTTGGAGTTGCCAGTTTGCTTTCCGTTTCGGACGTTATTCCTTGTATCTTTCATTGGCCGAAGATTGGTGGAGGAGGGCTAATTTGCACTTGTGCAAATTGGTAATTTGGAGGGTTGTTTTTGCAAGATGTAATGTCATGATAATTGTACCATACCTTGACTTTCTTGAGTTCATGATTGCTTGACTTTTTGAAGCAATCATGGTTGTTGATTGGTTAGTGGAGTGTGGGTTTTGATTGTGATCATGTTTCATGATAACATTTTTCCTCTCCCTTGCATTATTATTGGTCTCCCTCATTTTTGATACCCCCCACTCTCATTCCCAATTGCATGGCCGGCCAAGATAGAGAGGGGCTGCCCATTTTTTTTGGTGTGGGATTTTTGTATCTTTGGCTTGGAAAAATCCCCACAATTCCATCTCCATAAGCTCATATCATTCCTCCACCAAATGGAAACTCCTACAAACCCCAAATGAGACATATAGCACTACACTATATTCTACAGCAAATCTTAGGCACGTCGACTCGCCAGCTTCGTGCCCGAGTTGCCTCGGTCCAGAGGTGGGAGTCCGTAAAAGAAGCCGACGACGTGGTGCCCTTCCGGCGACGTGGTGGAGACCGGACATTCCGCGAGAGATCGGGACGACGACGAGAAGACCGGAGGACACGGATCACTCGGTATATCTCTCTTCCCATCTTGTAGTTAGCTAGGACTAGTTTAATGGCACGATCCGGGTTTTAGTGCGCGGTGGTGCCGGTTTGAAAAGTTAAAGAAAAGCATCGCTTCCGCATTCCGACGTCGGATTGACGGCCGGGGCGCCGCCGTGCACTTACACTCTGCAACGCTAACTTGACTGGATTTTGTGGGTGTAGTCCGCTGAAAACCCCCAGAAGACAATACTCCTCCTACTAGGGACACATAGAGATTTAACGGCTTGTTGCACATGCTCAGTGGAATCGCGTTCCCTGCAAAAGTGAGGATAGGATTTTTGTTTTGCTCGGGACGAGCAAAAGATAAGTTTGGGGGTATTTGTTCATATCAGAAAACTGCATTTTAATACCGCTCATTCATTATCAATTTCGTTATATATCGGTGCTATTAACCAGTGTCTGCTCAGTAATTACAGATTACAGGTATTCGTGATACAACACTGGAAACACACTAAATATCACGGATATACCGTTCGGGAGCCGACACTGCAATCAGAACAGAGAACCGACCGATATGCAAAGAGCACTTTTGCAAAAAACAAGTGTGCACACAATTTTTGGTCCAACACAATACATGTGTGACACTAGCTCTTTGGTACATGGATCATGGTGGGGCTGCCCTTGCACAATTCATGCAAGTGAGCACATGTGTGGTGTGATGGGTAAAAAATGCAAAAAGTTTTGATATGATATTGGCATCAAGTTTCCCTCCATGTCTCTGAATGCAAACCAGGTTTAAACAGATAAATTAAACAGCATCAGAATGATTGTGTAGAGCACATAAGTACACCACATCAATATGAGCCTCATTGCTCGGATTTTGGCCGGCCACACCCTCTAAATATCTGAGCTCGCCAGCCCCCTTTCCCTATTTGTCCCCATCTTTCTTCTGTCCCTCCCTTGCACTCACATCACCTTATTTTTATTACTTGTTTAATCTTTTTTGGTGCTTATAAAAGCCAGATCAGTGAGCAATGGAAGGGCTCTCTCATATACTCACATACCATGTAACATATACTTCATTTTGATAGTTTCTTTTGTTTTTGGTTTAGCTTGAGAGTTGAGTGGGCTTCAACTTGGTCTCTTCTTCTTCTTCCCTCTTGAAGCTTTCCTTTGAAAGCTTCATTATGGAAGTTGGACAAGTTACCAATATTTGTACCTAAGCTTTTTCAAGTTTTGATAATATTTGTGTTACTTTGTTTACTTGCTTCTTTTCCTTATTTTCTTTTCTTTTCATCATGCTTAACTAATATCTTTGGTTGTGGTTATGGTGAGGATGTGAGATGAAAGACTTTGCCTTCTCCTCCTCTTGTTAATGTTTAAAGTGCTTATATATATGATTCTAATTTAAAGATTGTTTATGTATTGATGTGGTATGGTATTTTGATACATGGTTACTTTGTAACCTCCTCATATACCATATTCACTCCCTTTTCCCATTTCAATGTTTAAGTTAAAATCAAGTCGGTGTTATGTTTGCTAAGTTAGATATGGTATTTTGTGATCAAGAGCTTGACAATCTCTTAGTTTCATATACGATATACTATCACAACACTTAGCAAACTCAACACTAGAATCATTTGATCTCACTCACTAACTTTTATCTTTTGATGTTGATGTATGCTTGTTAAACCTTGTGCTTAGCATTGATACCTCAAGTTTGGACATACAAACGGTAAGTGAACAAATCGGACTCCTTTCGTGTTTTGCGGCGAATATCGGAATTTGATGATTTGTGCTTCGCAACCTCCTTGACAAATCAGGCTTCATGCCGGGATCGACGTAAGGACGGACAACTCATGATCAATGGAGCGTTGAAGAAATCGTCGCAACTTGACCATCCGAGCCAAAGCTACGGCCATTTTCTTACTTGCTTGTTTTCTTTGTTTTTGTATTCTATCTATTTTTAGTGACAAACAACCCAATTCGTTATTTGTTGAACCTTAAACAACAATACCTAATACACAATTCCCTGCTGATCGACCCGTACTTGCCGGCTTGCTACAATGCGCCGTGCACTTGCGGTTTATAAATTATAAAACGAGAACAATCTCGCGTGCGCAATCCATTTCCTTAAAATCATATCCGTTTCAAAAACAAACGCGTTTGCGCGCACGGGTGAACTCCCAACTCTATTATGTTATATATCGGTGCTATTAACCAGTGTCTGCTCAGTAATTACAGATTACAGGTATTCGTAATACAACACAGGAAACATACTCAATATCATGGATATAGCGTTTGGGAGCCGACACTGCAACATGATATCGATCCAAGCATGATATATCACGGATATAGCATTTGAGAGCCTCTCATTAATTATCTATTTTGTTATATATAGGTGCTATTAACCAGTGTCTGCTCTGTAATTACAGATTACAGGTATTCATGATACAATATTCATGATACAACACTGGAAACGCACTCAATATCATGGATATAGCGTTTGGGAGCCGACACTCAATATCGTTCCAAGCATGATATATGCAACATCAGAGATAAGCGATAAGCATCACAGAACAATATTAATAATCTGGGAGCCCCGGGTTTCCTTTGAGCCGCAAGTGAAACCCGACGTTCCCATAATCGTGTGGATAGCCTGTACAATAAAAACCTAGACCCCTACGAGCGCGGCAAGTTACCCGCCAAAACTAGATGCGAGGCAACCCCTTCATCAAAGTGAATGGGCCACCCGGCACTTCATGAAATCCGGTAACTTGAGCACCCCTCCTTGGGTCAACCTGTACCCCCTACGAGTGTGGCGAATATCCCGCCAATTCTAGAGTGAGGCTCCCTCCGTCTCAACGCCATGAGATGTGGACCCGTTGCCCTCCAGAACTGTCATGCCCCACTTCCCAGTGTATGGGCAGAGGACGTGACTGGCCGCTACGTATTTACTCTGAAGTAAATACGCTAAGCGTATCTAAGCAATATAAATGAAAGTGCACAAGAGACAAAGACAATAGGTATAACTGAACAACAACTTTATTTATTAACATTCTTTTGTACAATGCATGGAAAAGTAAATACATCTGAATGAAGGCAATGCCTAAACAGTGGCATAACAGAAATGGAAAGTACTGAAGTAAAATTTGTACAAGTGTAACTACAGCTCGGGATCTTCAATAAACTGGTCCAAGTCTTCAGTGCTAGGCTCGATCTCTGGAAGGTTCGAATCACCTGACGACATTCCAAGAAGAAAGAAAGAGAATGTCGTCAGCGAACAAATCGCTCGATAAGTCCTAAAGATATGGGAGAAGTAGAATAGACAGAGAGGGATAGAGAGAGAGTAGCTTTTAAAGTTTTGTTATATTGTTATAATGTTGTATTTAGTGTTAACGCTGTTGTTTGTAGCTTGGTACAGAAAGATACCAGTGTATACGAGAGGAGTCTCTATATGCCAGAGACTAAAGGCAACTAGAAGTATAAAGCTCCGTTAGAAATCCCGGAACAACGACGTTGTATTCAGGTTAGGTGTCTTAAATCTTGCAGCCTCGTGCCACTTCTAACACCTTCCGTACCAATCAACCCTTAAAACCCGCGATGTCTTGTTTGTAATGTTTGTATTGTAAATTGTATTGCAACTTGTATTGTCTTGTAATATAGATTGTATAATTGGGTGACATGCCGAAACCATGATATCAGTAAATGGATGTAACTGGAGAATCATGGATGTAACTGGAGAATCATGTAAATGGAAGTATATCCATGTTCGGTTCAGTCAATACAGATTGAATAGATTGAATATATGTATTCATGGATTCATATTGAATTGTAATATTGTAGATTGTACATGAATCATATTCAAGTCAGATTATTTATAATAAGACTCAGTCTGATTCAAACAATTAGAAAAGAAATTGAATCCTGATTTAAGTTTTGATGTTATCGGTAACCGCTGCACATGGGCGACAGGATTTGTGTCTTTTTTAAAGACGATTACCGTGTTGATAACACCGTTGTTAAGTTGTCTACCTTAAATAGGCAAGCACCCACTTCTCTGGCTCCCTGAGGCTCAAGAGATTGGTCCCACTTAAACCTATATTTACTAGGGTCCTTAGGGTAATTTATAGAACTTGAGGGGGTTTTATGTAAAAATAATTTTTTATACTTTTCAAAATACACCCCAAGTATTTAATTATCATCTTTATAGTTGTCATAGATGTAGATTTTATATTTTTGATATTTGTAGTGAAAATAACCTAATTTCATAATATAAGGTATTTAATTGTAATATTGAACTTGTATGGAATTTCATGGAATTTTCATGTAAAGTGATTCTTGTGATTTAGAAAAGTTGGAATATTTATAATATATAAAAAAATAGATATTTTGATGATATATATATATATATATATATTTATAAAAATAATTTTAATTTATTATTTTCTAGAAATCTCATTTTCTTAAGATATTTCTATTTTAAATTTCTCGAGACCGAATGCTCCTTACGGAGGTCTGCATCTCGCACTACTAAGCCCGAGGATGTGCGATAATCTGCACCATCCCGATCGCGTTCCCCAAAATGGGTTGCAGTGGCGCTTTGCAAACATTTGTGTAAAATACATAACGGTTTTAATAGTAAATGGTATTTATATGTAAAGTTTTGTTTTCCCGTATTCTATGTTCCCGAAAGGTATTGTGCTATGTTGCATATGAGTGTTGTGAGGAGGTAGGTCATTACCTCGTGATCTAATTAAAGGTATAACAAGATTTATGATTTTTTAAAGTAGAAAGTAAACTACATGGTATTTTAGTGAAAAAGAGCGGTAAAAGTTACAAAATGAAATATTTTGTTTTGAAACTTCTTCAACATATTTTGTTAATGATTAATAGTCATGATGTAAGAGTTTAATAAGGCCTTGTTAAGGAAAATTGAACTTTATAAAGGAAACCGAATCGCAAGTCGGATATAACTCCGCTTCCGTCGGGTTTTAGTTATTAGTGTTTTAAGAATAGAAAGGAGGAGAGGGAGGTGGGACTTACGGGTTTAGAGGTTAAGAGAAGAGGGAGAGAAGCGGTAGGAGGTGCCGGTGTTAGTTATATGTATGCCCTAGAGGCCATTACTGTACATACGTTGTATATTGTAGTGGATGCTTGGACATATATAGGGAGGACTTTCTTGCTCGACAAGATAGTATGCCATCTGGTTACTCTTTATCTTAACATGTTGATAAAGCCCTTAGGATGAGTACTTGACTACCAGGACCATGATGCAGATCATACTAGTAGGGGCAGTGTAGTCGCCAAGTACATCCTTCAAATATTCCTAGTCGTGGAAGTACCGAGATAGGGCATCGATACTCCAGAGTAGACTAGCGTATGGGCTTCTTGACCCATATGATGGGCGATGGATGATCCCATATCCATTGGTGTTAGACATCAGAGAAGGTATACGGGTGCTCAGTGAAGACTGGGTACACTGGACGGACTCACCGAGAACTCCCAGATGGTATTATACCTCACGTCAGATGGCAGTTCTCTGGTGACACTGGTACAGGTTAGTCTGTAAGCCCGAGATCGTCATAGAGTCTTGTGTGATTCCCACTGTGCTTTGATTTCCATCATACCACGTCCAAGAGGGCGTGCAAAACGGTGGCTTTTAGGTACAGTCCCGAATCACATGGAGGCAATGAGCGATAGGAGGGGTTTCGTCTCTCCCGGTATAGGGAGTTGATGTTGCGCTGTGTTCGATTGGCTATAACTAGAAATCCCTGGCCAGGGTTGCTGAGATTTACTGGTAAGTGTTATCAGTAGTTTCTTGAACTGTTATGGACCTCATTTCGACATGACTTATCATGCTACGCGGGTCTGACGTTTACCACCCCTAGGCGAGATATGCGACATATCAGACGAAGAGACCGGACTGTACGGGAGTGTTACTGGTTGGTTCACGGGAGAATGTACAGACTTGCTTGTTGATCTTCTGATTGCTCAATACCTGGGTGGCTGTTACGTTTAACTGACCACTTGCAGCTTGTGGGTGTTTGATATGATCATCACCTACTGCCGGCGTATTGACGATTCTTTAGAGTCCTACACAGAGGTTTCCTGACTCAGGCAAAACGGAGTTGGAGCACGTATGTGATATGTGCGGGACCGAGAATAATACGTGTATGCGACACCGTATTAGATTCTCGCGATATGAGATATCGGCCAGGTATATGTGATATAGCCGGGTCATCGAATCAAGTGTTGATGCGATGAACTGATACAGATTATATTAGTCGGTTATATGCGATATAGCCGGATTATTGGATCAAGTGATGATTCGATAATTTAATGTATGATTATATATTTGATATATTAAATTACATTAACTAATATAAGCTCACTTAAAGATTCTTTTTTCACTCGGGTAATACATTGATATATATGTGATATATGTTAATAGTATTATTTAACTTTGTTACAATAAATATTGTATATGTGATATATAATATTGTAACATGTTATGGTTACAAATGCAATATGTTTTGTGGATTTTAAATATGGTTAGGGTTTGGATTAGGGTTAAACTTACATGAAGCTTTCTTGAAGCTTCTAGAAGCTTTGCTTTTGTTTTTAAGCAAAGATATTTTGTAAAGAAATTTTGGTTAATATTTTTTTAACCCAACCCAACCCTTTTACCATAGTTAATTCTCTACATGGGTTAAGTTTTCATTCTTAACCCATGGTTACATTTCTAACCACACACAAGTTTCATTATTCATCACAAATGGTTTTGTTCTTCTTCTTCCTTCTCTCTTTGAAATTGCTTTCTAGCTTTTTATGAAGTGATGAAAATGAGTGAGATAAAAAAAAATAAGAGCTATAATTCCTACTTCATCATCCTTATCTAATCTAGCTAATTAGATTAGGATGTTCACTTCATTAATACTTGATTAGAAAAGTGAGAGCTTGAGTTAAAGAAACTTCAAGGTAGATCATATTCGAAAAAGAAGACTTCAAGCAAGCTTGGATCGTTCGGCTTGTGGAGCCTCTCTTGAGTCCGGGAGATCATGGATCGCGGCGAAGGGACTACTACTCGGAGCTTATAAAGAGAAGGAGCGGACTACAAAGGTTGTAATCCCTCTCTCTTAGTTGTAAAGATGTTTACTTGCTTTGTTTCGCCTAATCACTAGTCTAAGATCTTGGTTGGGGTTGTTCGACACATGAAAAAATTGATTTTGACATGGTTGATGCCTTGTAGAACCTTTTGAATATGCCTAGTAACTCTACAGTGGTATCAGAGCCAAGCTAGAGCTTTAGGCGATATCTAGACGAAGTTTAAAGTCCGATCGAACCCCGAAACGTCGCAATACACCCACTCACTAGAAATTTTTTAAAATGTTGATTTTTTCTGTATTAAAAATACTCAGAAAATTAAGCAGATAATTTTATAGATATTGGAGAAAAACGAACCCCTGAATCCATCAAAGCGCCGCGGAACCGCGGCCAAACCAAGGTATTGGCGGCGGTTCTGCGGCAAGTCATGAGGATTGAGGGATCGTTTTTCCAACAGTTGACCGTAGGTGTTACCTAGTGCTTCTGGGAATTTTTAATCATACTCAATTGTTGAGTTTTCTGGAGATCATTTTGTATTCGTTGATTCGATCGGAAAGTTTAAGTTCGTTTAATATTTTTCCGGGTAATTTAGAACGTGTTAAAAAGTTCGAACGGATATCAATAACTCACTTTTTCCCCTGTCGAAAAATTTCCAAGTGTTGGATTTTTTTCTTAATTAAAGAACATTCATAGTCATGCAAGTAACGCGGTGGACCCTCTAGAAGAACACAAACCTTAACTCGATTATGTAACCATCTGAACCGTCTCTAAACCGTAGGGTTTGGGGCAGTACGGCGTTGCCACATGTGAGGCGTTGGTTTGACCCTTCTACGATTGGACCATTGGTACTATGGCATGTGATGGATACTTTTTGAACTCCGCTCAAGTGTTGAGCTATTTGGGAAATCTTGGGTATTTGATTATTTGATCGGAAAGTTTAACATTGTCTATTTATCTGGAATGTGATACAATATTTGGAATCCACAAGTAGTTATGAGATAACTAATTTGAATGTTATAAATCTAGCAGTTTTGTCTCATTTGATCGGTTGCCATGGGATTTTGATGTGATCAAAAGTCCGTCGTAATCACGTAGCGTACGCGGATACTCGCCGGGTAAACTTAGTAGATAGCCACGCCCCATAGCCCGGACCAAGTGACTGTAGGAGAACCCCGTCGCCAAAAGCATCCGTTCGGGTGCTCACGGCAGCGGTGTTCTGCCTTAGTGCACTTCGCCGACGGCATCCGGGGGTGCGGCCGTCTACTAAAGTTTGCGAAAAGCATTCGATCAGGATGTCGGGAATCTTGTTGAATTGCCCGACTTGATATTGAAAAGTGTTTCCGAGATCGAGACTAAAATGCGGGGTTTATAATTGTTAGGCATGCGATCTCTAAGGAATTCATTTGGTTAGGCATGCGATGTCTAAAAACATTGCGGATTCCAACTGTTGTAGTTTTACACTTTCTTTTCTGTGACCGTAAGCGTAGTATGTGTTGTATCGCCGGCTTCGTTGCTATACATCAACGATAATCGGGATACGCATGCTTGCTTACGTTGATGATATGAGATATTATGTGTTGCTGTGATATGTTATATTGGATCGTCGCGTTATGAATAGCCGAGGGTTTTATGTGAGATGGGGGTTTTTATTTTCATTCATGTAAAATTCATTGTATGTAATATTCTTTTATTGGGGCATTTCCGGGCTGAGGATGATGTCACCATTGTATATTATTCATTTTTCCGCATTAGGTAGACCCAAGTCGGGGAGCACAAGTAACCGGGTTCTAGGATCTAGTGGGAGACCATCTCGAGGAGTCGAGACCGGGTCTCCTAACCCTAGAATTGGCAGTGTTGCTTGACGCTCTCGTAGGGGTCTAGGGATATGGGTTTAGCTATTCATCGCGACCGTGGAATCCGCGTTTTATACAGGCTCGCATAAAACACGAAAATCCTAGTATATCCAATATTTCATATGTTATCTTCTGCTGCAATGTTCTGTGATGAGATCATATTACCGCCTAAGACGAATGTTTATATTATATATATGAGATATATGTTATATTGCTGATTTCGTTTCAAATGTGATGCTTGTGAAGCATAATAAAATGGGACTTCATTAATGAGATTAATGAAACTAAAAGAAACCTAAAGATGTTGTAGAAATTTGTTTAAAAACAGCTAGCTCTAGTTCTTGTTTTGTATAGCGGTATTCCTTCTAGAATATCCAGCACCTTATTCGATAAGGAAAGAGCCGAGATCCCTTCACCGGGAGTGACCTCTTTAGCAAAACTAGCAGATGCAACAAATTCGCTTTGTCTTTTGATTGTTTCTATAGTTTTTGCTTTGCATAGTGGTATTTGTGAAATATCCTGCACCTTATTCGATAAAGAAAGAGTCGACGATCCCTTCACCGGGAGTGACATCTTTAGCAAAACTAGAAAAGGCCTAAAAAATATTCCATTTAAAATCACTCGATTCTACAAACGATATCAAGTTCATTACACAAAGGGTTTTCTTAAAAACCTGTCGTAGCCCTCCGTCATTTCAGATAAGTACTAGTTAGTACTCGTGCTACGTTTGTTGACTATGTTAAGGCATAGTGTGCGGTAGATGATTAGTGCTTATCTGTATAAGCATATGACGCGATTGGATTAGGGTAGTCGTGCGACTTTGTTGACTATATTAAGGGTCGTGCGGGTGGGTTTAATTCAATCGGGAAATGACGGGTTGAACTTGACTAGCACTTATGATTTGTTGGCTATGTTAAGGTCGTATAGCTGCTAGGGGTAAAATATTATTGGGAATTTCAAGAGTTGAAATTTGCAATGAGATTGCATACCTTCTATGAGATAGTTGGATCCCAATACCCGGTGCGAGTAAGAGTTACTCCTGCGAGAGTTTTACACATTACAATTAGCCGATCAAATAGGTGTCTAGAAAGGTGTTAATAGGGTTACGCCCCTGGGAAAACAAGATTTATTTTAATTAGGTCCGTGCGAAAGCACGGGGAAGCTCCCTCAAAGTACCGGCATTAGCCTGGCTTAAAGATTGGCGAACTTGTAGGGTGTAATTAATCCCGGCTAGTCTTTCCTTTTAGGGTTTGAAGGAAGATTTGACTAAAACAGTGGGAGACATCCTGATTAGATATATTAATAACCAATCTAATCTTGCAAGAGCATACACTGAGTGTTTTCTTCTATCTCTCTCCAGGTAGCGACCATGTCACGCCTTAATCAAGATAATAATACGGATGTATTGACTGAACCCGCTTGTTATACTGCACTAAGGAACGTTGGTCCCGCTCCAACTTATAATTGTTATAAGACAGAGCAGGAAATAGGGGATTACCAGAATTCCCGTGGCGCCCAAACGAAGAAAGTGCATGCTAATGAATCATCTTCAGGTGTGTTCATTACCGAGAACTGTTTCTCAGTATCCTTTACGTCCTGGGTATGAGATACCGGATCAGGATCCAGCAAATGTAATTTGTTACATGGGTTACAGATAGGTAGTGAACTGAGAACGGGTGATAAGTTTCAAGAGTTGGAAATGATGCAAGTATTGCAGCCAAGTCTGTTGGCAGTTATCACCCTGTATTATCAAAATACATTGATTCTGAACGAATGTTATTAGATACCGAACCTAATATACAACATCATATCAGTCTCTTTATTAGTAAAGAAGGATATAATTTTGTATTGTTGGATAATGTTTTGAACATTTCCTATATCAAGAGTTGATCGGTTCAGACATGTTATCTAAAAGCATGGACGTTCTAAATCAAAACCACAGTTTTTAACGTACAAAACACACACAAGAGGAACAGTTCAGAAATGAACGAATCCTTCTTGAGGTATTGTAGACTAGGTCATATCAATGCGACCCGACAAGCTGAAGTTACATAAAGATGCATATTTAAATTAGTTTGGATTTACATCTTGTAAAACTTGTCAGTCATGTCACAAAGATAAGATGACCACAACTCCGTTTTTTGAGAACAGAGAAAGAGTTAGTGAACTCTTGGGAACGATACATGATGATGTATGATAGTCCCATATCTAACGGGATCCCGAAACCACCAGCCACCCCGACATATGCCAGGACCGGTTCTTTGTACTTCATTACATTCACTGATGATCTCTCAAGATTCAGACATATGTTCCTGTTGAAACACAAGTCCGAAACTTTTGAGATAATCACAGAATATAAGTTAGAAGTAGAGAACCAAAAACGGGTATAAGTATCATGTCCTTTGATGTGATCAAGGAGGAGAATACTTGAGCACGGAATTCATGGACTATTCTAAAGGAGAATGAGATTCTCTCTCGGCATTACTCCTCCGAATACACCACAGTACGTCGGTGTATCGGGGCGGAGCAATCACACCCTATGTGATATGGTGTTCTCTATGATGAGTACTACTGAGTAGCCTATTTTCTTTTGTGGTTATGCACTTGAGAAGTTGCAAACCTATTGAATAGGGTTCCAACAAAATCAGATGCCTACCACTCCATATGTGATATGGTATGGGAAAAGCCCATCTCTTAAAGATGTTATGATTTGTGGTTGTCCGGCCTATGTCAAAAGCAAAATCCGGACAAGCTCGAGGTAAGGTCAGTTCTGTAGAAGTTTGTTGGATATCCCAACCATTCGCAAGGGAGTATCTTCTACCAAACCGAGAAACAAAAGATGTTTTATTTCTCGGCATACCACTTTTTGAGAGAAAGGGAATTTCTTGTGAAGAAATTAGTGGTCATGATGTAGAACTGGAAGGAGTTCCAGCTAAAACAAACTGCAGCTGATGTTTTGGTAGAACAGGGGGATTCAATAGTTTCCAACGAACCTCAGCCTCTCCGCCGATCTAATAAGGTTCCTCATCCACCTGAGAGATACTTCGGTTTCTCTATGACAGTGGGAGCGAGAATTGCATCATGAGATGATAACCCAACTAGTTTCGAGCAGGCCATCAGGAGTGGGGACTCTGTGAGAATGGATGGATGCTTATAGATCTGAGATGGAATCCTTATACACCAACGAAGTATGGACTTCGGTTGCTTTATCTGAAGGGTTAAATCCCCATCAGGAGCATGTATATCTTGAGAAGATTACTTGGTGTACATGGAAAAGTTGAGACTTTCAATGCTATGCTTAAGTCCATCCAGATCTTACTTGCCACTGCTACATACCATGACTACGATATCTGGCGGTTGGGTGTCATGACAGCTTTTCTAAATGATGATTTAGAAGAGAGCGTCTATAAGTACACAGCCAGAGGGCTTCGTAGACAGTGGGAGCAGCGGAAACGTGTGGCAGATGTTTTATGGGATAAATCAGGCATCGCGGAGTTGGAACATCTGTTTTGATGAAGTAGTCAAAGAGTTTGACTTCATCAAAATGGTAGATGAACCTAGTAAATACAAAAGGTAGTAGGGAGTATGGTGATGATCCTCGTATAGTACGTGGATGACATACTCTTGATAGGGAAGGAATTTCCTATGCTACGCTCGGTCAATCTCCTCTTATCATAAAGATTCTCTATATAAGATCAAGATGATACCTCCTAAATCCTGGGTTATGGATCTATGAGATAGATCTAATTGGATGTTAGGATTCTCACTAGTTGTAGTGAGATGGTATCAATCGATCCTGGGGAAAATCACTGGAAAGGTTCCAGAGTGATAAGGACGACTGAATGTCAGTCGCAGGCATTGTCTTTACCCTCAGTGGAGGGACGGTATGTTGGAAGAGTTCTAAGGTAGATACCATGACTTACTAGAAGATTAAAGGAAAGATACATCGTTACCAAAGAGGCAGTCTGGATATATTTGAGTTCATAAGATGAATTTTGTTCCTACCATTGTGTGACAATAGAGTTGTGGCTTAGGCCTAGGAACCCCCGTCCCATCTGTGATCCAAACATATTCTTAGGCAGTATCACCTGATCATGGAGATGGTTGATCTCCAGGGAGATCGAGGTTAGAAGAGTAGACACAGAAGACAACAGCGCGGATCCACTCACAAAGGCCTATTTCCCAGTAGAGACTTTTATGGGATGGTTGAGTATGAGATACTTCAACTACAGCTGATTGTTGGGTATGCGATACCACAACAGATGGTCCTAGTGCAAGTGGGAGATTGTTAGTTATATGTATTCCCTAGAGGCCATTACTGTACATACGTTGTATATTGTATTGGATGCTTGGACATATATAGGGAGGACTTTCTTGCTCGACATGATAGTATGCTATCTGGTTACTCTTTAACTCAACATGTTGATAAAGCCCTTAGGATGAGTACTTGAATACCAAGACTATGATGCAGATCATACTAGTGGGGACAGTGTAGTCGCCAAGTACATCCTTCAAATGTTCCTAGTCAAGGGAGTACCGGATAGGGCATCGATACTCCAGAGTAGACTAGCGTATGCGCTTCTTGACCCATATGATGGACGATGGATGATCATATATCCATTGGTGTTAGACATCAGAGAAGGTATACGGGTGCTTAGTGAAGACTGGGTACACTGGAGGGACTCGCCGAGAACTCCCAGATGGTATAATACCTCACGTCATATGGCTGTTCTATGGTGACACTGGTACAGGTTAGTCTGTAGACCCGAGATCGTCAAAGTGTCTTGTGTGATTCCCACTGTTCTTTGATTTCCATCATACCACGTCCAAGCGGGCGTGCAAAAGGGTGGCTTTTGGGTACAGTCCCGAATCAAATGGAGGCAATGAGCGATAGGAAGGGTTTCATCTCTCCGGGTATAGGGAGTTGATGTTGCGCTGTGTTCGATTGGCTATAACTAGAAATCCCTGGCCAGGTTTGCTGAGATTTACTGGTAAGTGTTATCAGTAGTTTCTCGAACTGTTATGGACCTCATTTCGACACGACTTATCAAGCTACTGGGGTCTGACGTTTACCACCCCTAGGTGAGATATGCGACATATCAGACGAAGAGACCGGACTGTATGGGAGTGTTACTGGTTGGATTCATGGGAGAATGTACAGGCTTGCTTGTTGATCTTCTGATTGCTCAATACCTGGGTGGCTGTTACGTTTAGCTGACCGCTTGCAGCTTGTGGGTGTTTGATATGATCATCACCTACTGCCGGCGTATTGACGATTCTTTAGAGTCCTACACAGAGGTTTCCTGACTCAGGAAAAATGGAGTAGGAGCACGTATGTGATATGTGCGGGACAGAGAATAATACATGTATGCGATACCGTATTAGATTCTCGCGATATGAGATATCGGCCGGGTATATGTGATATAGCCGGGTCATCGGATCAAGTGTTGATTCGATGAACTGATACAGATTATAATAGTCAGTTATATGCGATATAGCCGGATTATCGGATCAAGTGTTGATTCGATAATTTAATGTATAATTATATATTTGATATATTAAATTACATTAACTAATGAAAGCTCACTTAAAGATTCTTTTTCTCACTCGGGTAATACATTGATATATATGTGATATATTTTAATAGTATTATTTTATTTTGTTACAATAAATATTGTATATGTGATATATAATATTGTAACATATTATGGTTACAAATGCAACATGTTTTGTGGAGTTTAAATATGGTTAGGGTTTGGATTAGGGTTAAACTTACATGAAGCTTTCTTGAAGTTTCTAGAAGCTTTGCTTTTGTTTTTAAGCAAACATATTTTGTAAAGATATTTTGGTTGATATTTCTTTAACCCAACCCAACCCTTTTACCATAGTTAATTCTCTACATGGGTTAAGTTTTCATTCTTAACCCATGGTTGCATTTCTAACCACACACAAGTTTCATTATTCATCACAAATGGTTTTGTTCTTCTTCTTCCTTCTTCTCTCTTGAAAAAGCTTTCTAGCTTTTTTTGAAGTGATGAAATGAGTGAGATAAAGAAAACAAATGAGAGCTATAAGTCCTACTTCATCATCCTCATCTAATCTAGCCAATTATATTAGGGTGTTCACTTCATTAATACTTGATTAGAAAATTGAGAGCTTGAGTTAAAGAAACTTCAAGGTAGATCATCTTCGAAAAGGAAGACTTCAAGCAAGCTTGGATCGTTCGGCTTGTGGAGCCTTTCTTGAGTTCGAGAGATCATGGATCGCGGTGAAGGGACTACTACTCGGAGCTTATAAAGTCAAGGAGTGGATTACAAAGGTTGTAATCCCTCTCTCTTAGTTGTAAAGATGTTTACTTGCATGTTTAACCCTAATTATCTAGCAAAGATCCTCGCTTTAGGTTGTTCGACACGTCTAAATTTTAAATCGAGCATGGTTGATGCCTTATAGACCCTTATGACTGTGCCTAGTAACCCAACAGCCGGTGCGTCGTTTCGTCACCGGGAGCTCCTAGGTCTTCGTCGGAAGTTCGCCGGAGTTTCGCCCTTCGCTAACTCCACTTGTACACAAAATTCTATAGAGTTTTCTTGAGAGTTTTGGACAGAATTTGTGAGTGAGGGGTGTGTATTTAAGGGTGGTATTTATAGGGTAAAACTAAGGTTAGGGTAGGTGAAAGGGTGTGAAGAAAAAATGTATTGAATTGTATTAAAAATTGGATTTATTGAGATTTTAAAGGGCTCTGTTAATGTGCAGGAATTTTAAAGTATACAGGGGAGTTAAGAAAACAAAGAGGCATAACTTTCATGAAGGGAATCGGCCGATCCGACTCAGTTCGGCTGGCGGCGACAGGCCGAGTCTGCCGTGTCGCTGGCCGATTCAGGCAGAGTCAGGCCGGGGCTCGCCGTCAAATGTCCATCGTCGTTTGGTGTAGCTCCTGGGTCAGTTTTTTTATATGTGTAGTGGGGTTTTTACGATTTATTCACGTGTAGACCCTTGGACATCTAAAAATTTAAAAGAAAACAATATTAAAAATAATTTGGGTGATGGGATTTGAACTCTGGTGCTTTGGTTCAGTAGTGCAAGGTATTACCAGTGAGCTACAAGCTCCTTCTTGCTATTAAAAAGCAAAACAAACTTATAACTTGTGCTCAGGCAAAAGTACCCCTTTCTGTATTTTTAAAAAAAATTGTACAGAAAGTTGTACAAAAAGTTTAGGGTTGTTACATTCTACCCTCCTTATAAAAATTTCGTCCTCGAAATTTGTAAAAGGAAAGTGTAACAGATTCAAGGAAAGTTTGGTAGTGTATGAAGAATAACAAAGTGATACAATGATTTGAGAATGTGAAAGGGAATTTCCAATGTTACCTTAACCTACAGCCTTGGCTTCTACGGCTGCTAATGTGAAAGTCTAACGCCGTGGTACATTCCTCCTAGCTGGAGGCACATTCTGTCCTTAGGGCATGTTTCTCTGCCCTCGAGGTATGTCCCTCATTGCTTTTTAGAGTTGGTGAGTAGGCAGTGCATGTGGTGGAGCTAGGGGTGCTAGACGAGGTGCAGGAGCCTGGATAGCTGGCCGCTACGGGTAGTTGGTGGGTGTGCGAGCTTGGTTGCGTCTATAAGGACAGTTTTCAATACCGTGATTGGACGCACCACAAACTATATATAGACCTTTTGCGCGGCTACAGTCCTTCCACAAGTGTCCCTTTCTCCTGCACTAGTAGTAGAAGTCTGGACTCAACTGGTTATTGATTTCTTCAGTTCTTCTGAGTTCGAACGATGGCCAGGAAGAGGCTCCTCCTGCCATTTGAGAGGCAGGGCGTTTCAAACCGGCAGATTGAGATCTGCCCTTCTTCTTTACTACTGCCTCATATCTTCGGGCAGCCTTCAAAGCCAAATCATCGGTTGGAAAATCCCTTGTAGCTAGAGCAGCTTGGATTTCCGGGTTCCACCCTTGCTGAAATCTTCTAGCCCTGATCTCAGCAGTCAGTATGAGATGGGCCGCAAACCTGTTACGGTCTTGTGTTAGCTGTGTAGTATGTGATTTTAGGAAAACGAATACTGAGACATATCTTACCTGCTGAGCATGGTAAACTCAGCATCATACTCATCTACAGATTTGGTCCATATTGAACCTTGTTGCAGATGGATGAACTGTTGCTCCATATCAAAGCGGGCAGTCTCAGAGAAGTACTTTGCGTCGAACATGTCTCGGAAAGTCTTCCATTCGATGGACTGATCAAGATGGCTTTCTTTCACCTTCCACCAAACCCGTGCATTGTCCGTGAGATGTAGTTTCACAACACGGACCCATGCTATCTCTAGCACTTGTGCTGCTGCCAGATCATCTTCAATGCTCTTAGCCCATTCCTCAGCTTCCAGTGGGCTCTCTTTTCCTGAAAACTGTTTAGGATGCAAGACTCTGAATTGCTTCACCCCAGGTGCTTCTGCCTCTGGACGGTTCAAGAGAATAGCAGTCTGCTGCTGCTGTCCTTCTAGGAGACTGCAGATCACCTCAAGCAGAACCGTCTGCTCATTGATCGGAGCAGGGACGACAGGTGTAATTTATAGTGGTGGTGGAGTGTTGTTGATGTTGGTGCTGGTGTTGTTTGGGAAATCCATAACCTTGAATGAAAAATTTAGGTTATGACAGATTCAAAGTATATGATTCAAAGAATATGAAATGATAAGATTCAAGGAGTATGGATTGTAAAGAATGTTTTAGTTGCTGGTTCTTGTGTTATATTGTTTAGGTTGTTCACACAGAACAGAACTGCATGGTAGTGTTCCATACAGCTCTGACCTACATAGGCCGCCAACAAAACCTGTTATGCCCCGCTTCCTAGTGTACGGGCAGAGGACGTGACTGGCCGCTACGTATTTACTCTGAAGTAAATACGCTAAGCATATCTGAGCAATATAAATGAAAGTGCACAAGAGACAAAGAAAGTAGGTATAACTGAACAACAACTTTATTTATTAACATTCTTTTGTACAATGTATGGAAAAGTAAAAACATATGAATGAAAGCAATGCCTAAACAGTGGCATAATAGAAATGGAAAGTACTTAAGTGAAATGTGTACAAGTGTAACTACAGCTCGGGATCTTCAATAAACTGGTCTAAGTCTTCATTGCTAGGCTCGATCTCTGGAAGGTCCGAATCACCTTACGACATTCAAAGAAGAAAGAAAGAGAATGTCGTCAATGTTAGGTTTACCTAGCACCTCATGAAGGATTTGGAAGCATCACATGTGTCAAAAATCGAATTTTTAAGTTACTAAGTGAACATACAAAGAATCATCACTAGAAATTTAGGGTTTCTAAACGTACACATCATCACAAGAAGATAAAGCTAGGGTTTTGAGAGTACAACCTTTGTAGCTCCCTACGCTAGACTCCTTGGCTACTTGAGGGTTGGAAAAGGTCCGCTTGAGAACCTCTAGGTCCATGATGATCCACCCGGAGTCCTCTTTGTCTAAGCTTGCAACTTCACAAAATCAAGAGAAGAAATGGAAGTTAACACTCTTCACAATTGGGCAAGACTAGTGTAGAATGGTGTTATGGTTGGTTTTCTCACTTCAAAATCTTAACTTGGTAAGTATTTTGCTCACTTGAGAAATCTAGAGAGCAAAAAGGAAAGGAGAAAGAAGATGATGGCTTTTGAAAACTCAAGAGAATGATAATAATGTTATGAAAAATAGAAAATATAAGTATATATATTTTCTACTCTTCATCTCAAACCATAGTTACATTATATGGATATTATAGCACTTGAGTTAAAACACAAAAGGAAGATTAACTCATGATTAAAAAGTAGGTGAACAAGGTTAGTTCAAAGAAGAGTGTAGAAGATAACCATGTATTAATCTTTTTCTTTTCTTTTATTTTAAAACAAATACAAATATATATATATATATATATATAAACATAAGGTGTGAGTCTTATATTGCCACCATCTTCTATATATACAACCATGATAGAATAATGTATTCATGTATGTGTGCATGCACATCCATATGTGTATGAACAAGAATGAATGCATACATGCATGCATACATCCAAAAAGGATAAGAAAAGGATTTCTAGTGAGAAACTAATGGTTAAATGATAAATTAACACTTGATTTAGCAACCCGGTCATATCACATACAACCCGACCAAAAGCAAGCCGCCCGATTAATATACGGTATCTCATACGCGCATTTTAACCGGGTCCATGCGCATATCGCATATGCGCACCACAACGTTTCGCCTGGACTAGGTAACTCCTTTGTAGGACTCTAAGACTCATCAATACGCTGGCAGTGGGTGATGATCATATCAAGTACCCCCACGCCGCAAGCGGTCAGCTAAACGTAACGGCCACCCGGGTATTGAGCGATCAGAATAAAACAAGCGAACCTGCTACAACTCCCGTCGAGCCAACCGGCAACACTACCGTATAGTCCGATCTCTTCGTCAGATATGCTGCATATCGAGTCCAGGGTTGGTAACGTCGACTCCAATAACTCAATAAGTCGTGCCGATGAATGGTCTATAACAGATCGAGAAACTACTGATAACACTTATCAGCAAATCTCAACAGCCCTGGCCAGGGACTTACTGACATAGCCAGTCGAGCACAGCACAGCATCAACTCCCAATACCGGGAGAGACGAAACCCCTCCAATCGCTCATCGCCTTCGTGTGTCTCGGGACTGTACCCAACGGCTACCTGTTTGCATGACTCAGTAGAGCCGTGGTAGGGTGGTAATCAAAGTACAGTGGGAGAACACACAAGACTCTATGACGATCTCGGGTCTACAGACTAACCTGCACCAGTGTCATCTGAGAACTGCTATCCGACGATAGATATAATTCCATATATGAGTTCTCGGCGAGTCCGTCCAGTGTACCCAGTCACCACTAGGCACCCGTATACGAACTCGATGTCAAACATCGATGAATGTGGGAACATCCATCGCCCATCATATAGGTCTAGTATCATATACGCTAGTCTACACTGGTATATCGATGCTCCGTCTCGATACACCTACAACTAGGGACATTCTAGGATATGCTTATAAACTACAGATGTCCCACTAGTATGATCAACATCATAATCACAGTAGTCAAGCCTATATCCTCAGGGCTTTATCAACATGTATGAATGAATAAAAACATGATCAAATCAACATGTCAGATAAAGAAGAACCAGATAGCATACTATCATGTCGAGCAAGAATGTACACTGAATATATATATATATATATACATGTATAAATACATCCACTATCATATAATGTCCTCTAGGGCATACATATATCCAACAATCTCCCACTTGCACTAAGGCCAGTTATTGGCGTATCTCATACCCAACATCTCAAAAAGTCGCTTATGCTGCGGCTGAGGGAGGGCCTTGGTGAGTGGATCGCGGCGTTATTCTTTGTGTCTACTCTCTTAATCTCGATCTCGCGGCGATCTACAATCTCCTGGATCAAATGAAAGCGCCTCAGGATGTGTCTGGATCGCTGATGGGACCTGGGCTCCTTGGCTAACGCCATAGCCCCATTATTACACAATACAATGGTATTGGATCAATAATGGTTGGAACCACTCCTAGCTCCAAGATGAACTTCCTCATCCACACGGCTTCCTTGGCGGCATCATTCGCAGCAATGTACTCAGCTTCCATCGTAGAGTCTGCAACGGTATCCTGTTTGGAACTCTTCCAACTTACCGACCCTCCATTGAGGGTAAATACAAACCCAGAGATAAATTTGCTGTCGTCCTTATCGCTCTGGAAGCTCGAATCGGTAAAGGCCTCCATTTGGAGATCTCCATTACCATATACCAAGAACAATTCTTTAGTCCTTCGCAAGTACTTAAGAATGTTCTTTACAGCTATCCAGTGATTCTCCCATGGGTTGGATTGATACCTGCTTACAACACTAAGTGCATAAGCTACATCTAGGCGTGTACATAACATCGCATACATTATAGATCCTACTGCCGAAGCATAGGGTATAATGCTCATGCGAGCTCTCTCTTCATCGGTCTTTGGGCAAGAGTCCTTGGAGAGAGTGACCCTATGGCAAGCGGGTAAGGCACCCCGCTTGGAGTCTTCCATACTAAACCTTTTTAGGATGGTGTTGGTGTACCTGGTTTGGGACAATCCCAACAACCTTTTGGATCTATCCCTATAGATCCTAATGCCCAGAATGTATGTGGCATCACCTAGGTCCTTCATGGAGAACCTTTGTGATAAGAAAGATTTGACCGACTGTAGCATAGGAATATCATTTCCTATCAGAAGAATGTCGTCCACGTACAATACGAAGAATGTGACAGCTCTCCCTACAACCTTCTTATAAACACAAGGTTCATCTGGATTTTTGATGAAATCAAACTCTTTGATAATATCATCGAAACAGATGTTCCAACTCCGTGATGCCTGCTTTAACCCATATATGGATTTAAGCAATCTACATGCTTTCCCGCTGCTCCCACTGTCAATGAAGCCCTCTGGCTGATCCATATAAACGCATTCTTCTAAATCCCCATTTAGAAATTTTGTTTTAACGTCCATCTGCCAGATTTCATAGTCGTAGTGAGCAGCAATAGCAAGTAGGATTCGAATGGATTTAAGCATGGCTACGGGCGAAAAAGTCTCGTCATAGTCCAAACCTGGTCTTTGATGAAAACCCTTCGCCACAAGTCTTGCCTTATAGGTCTCTACCTGCCCATCTACACCAATGTTTCTTTTAAAGATCCATTTGCACCCCACGGGTTTTACCCCAGGGGGTACAACGTCCAACGTCCATACTTTGTTGGTGTACATAGACTCCATTTCGAATCTCATGGCATCCAGCCACTTCACAGAGTCTCCACTCGTGATAGCTTGCTGAAAACTGGTAGGATCATCATCCTCCATGATGCAGTCTTCTCTGCCACCATCAATGAGGAAACAGTAGTACCTTTCCGGTGGGCGAGAAGTCCTACCAGACCTTCGGAATGGCCGAGGTTCCTCAGTCTCTATTGCAACAGCCGGTTCAACCAAGTCGTCATTTGTAGTTTGTGTCTCTAGAACCTCTTCTAGATCCACCACTTTGCCATCATCTTTATCTGTGAAAAACTCTTTTTCTAAGAATGTGGCATACTGAGAAACAAACACCTTTGTTCCTCCTTGTTGTAGAATAGATATCCATAAGAGTTCCTTGGATATCCCACAAAGTTACACGTGACTGACCGTGTCTCGAGTTTTTCCGGATTTTGCTTTTTAACATAGGCCGGGCGACCCCAAATCTTAATTCTCTTAAGAGATGGTCTCTTCCCATGCCATATCTCATATGGCGTGGTAGACACGGTTTTGGTTGGAACCCTGTTCAGAAGAAACGCTGCAGTCTCCAATGCATGCCCCCAAAATGAGACAGGTAACTCAGCATCACTCATCATCGAACGGACCATATCTAATAGGGTCCGATTCTGTCGTTCAGACACACCGTTGTGCTGTGGTGTGTAAGGAGGAGTGAGCTGAGAGAGAATCCCATTCTCTTTTAAGAAGTTTGCAAATTCTGTACTGGGGTACTCCCCACCTCGATCTGATCGAAGCATTTTGATACTCAAGCCGGTTTGTTTTTCTACTTCTTGTTTATATTCAGTGAATTTCTCGAAAGCTTCGGATTTGTGCTTTAATAAAAATACATGACCGAATCTTGAGAAATCGTCAGTGAAAGTAATGAAGTAAGAAAAACCGCCTCTAGCCTGTGTAGACATTGGCCCACATACATCACTATGTATGAGTCCTAGGAGCTCGGTAGCTCTTTCTCCGTGTCCGGTAAACGGAGTTTTGGTCATTTTACCCTTGATACAAGACTGGCAAGTCGTATAAGATTTATATTCAAAAAGATTTAAATATCCATCTTTGTGTAACTTGTTTAGTCTTGTTTCGTTAATATGACCAAGTCTACAGTGCCAAAGAAAAGCTTCATTTATTTCTGAAAGTTTTCTTTTATCAGTGTGTTGTATGCTGAAAACTGTGTGTTGATTTAGGACGTATATCCCGTTATTAAGAGTACCATACCCAACCAACATTTGTTTCAGGTGAATGTTCATAAGATTGTTCTGCAATACAAAATTATATCCTTCATTGTCTAACAAAGAAACAGATATTATATTACAAAGCATACTTGGTACAAAATAACATGGGTTCAAAACCAATATACATCCAGATGGCAACCCCAAGTGATACTCTCCCACTGCGACTGTATGTACATTGGAACCATTTCTAACGCGGAGAGTATGGTCACCTGTCTTCAAAACCTTGCTATTTCTCAGCCCCTGTATAGAAT
The DNA here is from genome assembly GCA_030015575.1 of Agapanthus africanus. NCBI lineage: Eukaryota > Viridiplantae > Streptophyta > Magnoliopsida > Asparagales > Amaryllidaceae > Agapanthus > Agapanthus africanus. Next base: position 212,486,049 of record CM057350.1, on the reverse strand, counting down.
TGCAAATGTGAGAACCTGAACCGATATATAATACCCAGGAAGCAGAGTTTATTGAAAAACAGTTTTCTGTCACAAATACACATGAAGCGGAAGCATCCCCATGCTTCTTCTTGAGATTTAAGTACTCGGTACAGTTGCGCTTCCAATGTCCTGTTTTGTGGCAATGAAAACATTCCCCTTTCCCCGATTCTCCAGCTTTGGACTTTTCCTTCCCCTTAACCTTTTTAACTCCACCCTTAGGATTGGTGGGCTTCTTATTTTTCTTTTCCTTGGCCTTAGCCTTTGGGCGAGAAGAGGAAGATTGTCCAACAGTCATAACGGGAGTTTTCACCGATTTTAGTGTGCTCTCTGCACTCCTTAACATATTAAGGAGTTCAGATAGTTCCCTCTCCATGTTGTGCATGTTGAAGTTAACAATGAATTGAGCAAAGGTGGAGGGGAGGGACTGCAGAATAATATCCGTATATTGTGCATTGTCCATTGTCCATCCAAGGTCCTCAAGCACTACTATGAGAGCTATCATCTTCAGAACATGGTCTCCTACTGGTGTGCCAGGGGCCATTCGCATCTAAAACAATTTCTTTGATGCTTCGTATCGTAATACGCGGGATTGCTCTCCATACAACTACTTTGTATGGAGAAATATGGCTTGAATGTCCATATTCTCGTGCTGCTTTTGATGTGTGTTGTCCATCGATGCAAGCACGAGGTATTTGGCTATGGCACAGTCAGCGTCCCATGTATTGCGGACTTCAATATCCGCAACTGAGGATTTTGGACCTGGGACGGGCGGGGCTGAAGCCGTGAGGACATATGATACTTATCATAAGTCAAGGCAATTTTCAGATTCTTCGGCCAGTCTTTATAATTGGTCCCATTCAGTTTATTTTTATCTAGTAGAAGCTTGAGTCCAGTCATTGGTATCTGCCATTAAGAGAGAGAAAAGAATACACTCAGCGAAAGCTCTTGCAAAGATCAGATTGATTATTATCTTGTCTAATCGATGTCTCCCACTGCATTAATCAAGTTTTTCTTTCAAACCTTAAAAAGAAAACTAGCCAGGATTAATCACAGTCTACAACTTCGCCAACCGTTCAGCCAGGCCAGTGTCGGTACTTGAGGGAGGTTCCCCGTGCTTTCGCACGGACCTAATTAAAGTAAATCTCGTTTTCCCAGAGGCGTAGCCCCGTTAACACCTTTCTATACACCTAATGAGTTAGCTAATTGTAAACTGTAAAACTCTCCTGGGAGCAACTATTGCCCACGGTGGGATCGGGATCCAACCATCATATGGAAGGTATGTAATCTCATTGCAAATCTCAACACTTGAAATTCCCGATGTACTTTTTACCCCTAGTACCTTGACCTTAACTATGGTCAACAAATCATAAGTACCAGTCAAGTTCTACCCGTCATTTCTTAATTAATTAGACCCACTCATATGACCCTTAACTATGGTCAACAAAGTCGCATGAATGTCCTAATTAATCTGCATCATATGCAGTGTAGGAAGACATCACTTAGCTACCGTACACTACGCCTTAGCTATAGTCAACAAACGTAGCACGAATACTAAGTACTCTACTTTCTAAAATGACGGAGGGTTGCGGATGATTTTTAAGAAAATCTTTAACACTTTGAACTTGATATCGTCGTAGAATCAAATGGCTTTCAAAAGGAGTAGCTTGTGCTCCGCAGTTTTGAAATGTAGCTTTTTCATAAAGAGCCGAGTGGTTTTCAAATCCGATTCTACAACATCTTTTTAGGTTTATTTTCTTTACATTAATCATATTAATGTAGTCCCATCATTTAAGTCCTTAAGCCAATCACAGAAAAGAAACGAAAATACAACATACGCTTATGCCATCCGCATTCGCCGCAATGTTCCGTTATGCACCGTTAGGTTACTTAACTAACGGCATACCGGGATGGGACTAGCGCGGGTGTAAAACATAAGCAACGTCTACAATATATGATATATATAATATATCATTCGTCTCAGATATCACAGAACACAGGCAGCAGAAACACAAATATAATGTGGGATATGCTAGGACGTCCGTATTTAGTATTTAGCCAACAATAGAAAATACGGATTCCACAGTCGCGATGAATAGCCAAGACCACACCCCTAGACCCCTACGAGAGCGGAAAGCGATCCTACCAATCCTGGAGTTTAGGAGACCCGGTCTCGACTCCTCGAGATGGCCTCCCACTGAACCCCAGAACCCGGTCACTTATGCTCCCCTCCTTGGGTCTATCCTAATGCGGAAAAGTAAATAATATACAACACTGGTGACATCAACCTCAACACGGAAGTGCCCCAAATAAAAGAATATTACATTACATTTGAATTTTACATGAATGAAAATAAAACTCTCATCTCACATAAAACCCCCGGCTATTCAATCGAGACAATCCTGCACATCATATCTCAGCAACACATAATATCATATATCATCAACGTAAGTAATTATGCGTACCCCGATTGTCGTTGATGTATAGCAACGAAACCGGCGATAAACGACATACTACACTTACGGTCATAGAAAAGAAAGTGTAAAACTACAATATTTGGAATCCACATTCTCTTTAGACATCGTAAATGCGAAAAATCACATACTTCGTATTTCATGCCTAACTATATGAATTCCACATATTGTATCACATTCCAGATAAACAGACAGTATTAAAGTTTTCGAACGAATGATCAAATACCCAAAATTTCATAAAGCTCAACACTTGAGCGGAGTTCAAAAAACCCGGAATGTGTCACAGTAGTAGCGGTCCAGCGGTAGAAGGGTCAAGCCAACGCCTCACATGTGGCACGCCGTACTGCCTGAAACCCTAAGGTTCAAAAGGCAATTCAATACGGTCACATAATCGAGTTAAGGTTTGTTGTCTTCTAGAGGGTCCACCACAAAACTTGCACGTATTTCCGAAAGATTTAAACCCCGTGAAAAAGTGAGTTAATGATACTCGTTCGAAGATTTTAATACTTTCTTAATTACCCGGAAAAAAGAACGAAATTAAAATTCCGATCGAATCACCGAATCCAAAACCATCCCCAGAACATTCAAGACTAGAATCAGATTAAACATAAACAAAAATGTATACAAGCAGGTAGGAACACTACTGTACAAACACGAGCCAATGATTCCTCTGTACGGCCGCGGAGCCGCGGCCCAATCAAGCTCTCGCCGCGGTTCCGCGGTGAGATGTACTGTTCATTTGTTCGTTTTTCACAGTATTGCTTAGATTTTCCTGCTGAATTTTTTACGTATTTTTAATTCTGAAAATAACCAGTTTTGGAAAAGTGTCCAGAGAGGGTTCAAAAAGTCCGTATTTTGGTTCGATCGGAGTTTTAACTTCGCTAGAGTGTCGCCTAAAGCTCTAGGTCGGCTCTGATACCAATGTTAGGTTTACCTAGCACCTAATGAAGGATTTGGAAGCATCACATGTGTCAAAATCAAATTTTTAAGGTGCTAAGTGAACATACAAAGAATCATCACTAGAAATTTAGGGTTTCTAAACATACACATCATCACAAGAAGATAAAGCTAAGGTTTTGAGAGTACAACCTTTGTAGCTCCCTACGCTAGACTCCTTGGCTACTTGAGGGTTGGAAAAGGTCCGCTTGAGAACCTCTAGGTCCACGATGATCCACCCGGAGTCCTCTTTGTCCAAGCTTGCAACTTCACAAGATCAACAGAAGAAATGGAAGCTAACACTTTTCATAAGTGGGCAAGACTAGTGTAGAATGGTTTTGTGGTTGGTTTTCTCACTTCAAAATCCTAACTTGGTAAGTATTTTGCTCACTTGAGAAATCTAGATAGCAAAAAGGAAAGGAGGAAGAAGATGATGGCTTTTGAAAACTTAAGAGAATGATAATAATGTTATGAAAAATAGAAAATATAAGTATATATATTTTCTACTCTTCATCTCAAACCATAGTTACATTTGTAAGTATGCGGCAGCGCCCCGGCCGTCTAACAGACGCCAATATGCGGAACAAAACTTTTACGACTGGCGCTATCGCGTACTTTATCCCGGATCGTCCATTAAAGCTAAACTAACAAATTGTAAAGAGAATAGAATTGTTATACCGAATGATCCGAGTCCTTCGGTCTTCAACCATCATCCCACGCTATGTTGCAACTGATCCGAACTTGCTCGATCTCCGGTCTCGTCGTCCAGGTGGCACCACGTCGACGGATCTTTCAACGGGCTCCCGCCTCTGAACCGAGGCAACTCGATCGTCAAGATTGCCAAAAGAGACGACCAAGATGATGTAGAGAAAGAGTAGAATACTTTGTCTCATTACGTCCAAGGCTATGGACGAACGGTTAATAGAAGTTGCCAATTGGAATTGGGTAAATGGAAATCGGGTAAATGAGATTTCCATATACTAAACTATCATAATCTTTTTGCCAAATTGAATCCTTCCAACCTCACAAGAGGGGCCGGCCACTTATAGAAGAGGGGGGGTGAGTGTTGGAGAGGGGAGGGTGAGTCTAAGCCATGAAACTTATCATAACAAAGAATGAGTCATGAAACACCTAGTGTGAACATAATAAAAGCAAATGATGAATCATTAAGCAAGTCATCACAACATTAAATGCACCATTAATGAACTAATGACTCATGAAGCTAGTCACCATTTCTAGAACCTTTTAGAACACTGACTCACCCAAAAGACGAAAGGATAAATCCGCATTTAACCGAATGTTAAATACGGCTGATAGAAAACTGGAAACTGGCAACTTCCAAAAAGTGATCCTGAAACGAATTTCAGGATAACCCCGTAACAGTATAAACATACCCGTATTTATATTACGACCGAATATAAATGCAACTGAGACAAAGATATTATATCTACACAGTATAATACTGGGATCCGGCTTAAACCAAAGCCTACCAGTATTATCTGCCCGAAAAATAATACGTGCGTAAACGCACGTGCTTTTTCCGAACCCTGCCATAATACCATACGGCATCTACAACGTTTCTCCCGAACTTGGGAAAGTGTCTGTGGGGGACTCTAATGACTCATCAATACACTGGCACTGGGTATAACCACTAGCACGTCAGAGGTACTAGCTGTACGTAACGGTTTGCCTATGTATTGATTGGAAGGGAAGCTGACGAGCGAACTCATCTACAAACCCTACTGAGCCTGACAGTGACAATATCCGTACAATCCAGAACATTCGTCTATGAGTATCGCATATTAGGCCTAGGGGGCCGGTAAACGTCAGACCCCAATAGCTGCATAAGTCGTGTCAGAGAGCAGCCCAGAACACCCTGAGATACTACTGGTATACCTACCAGTATATCTCGATTACCCTGGCCAGGGATTTCGTGTAATGGCTCTCCTAAACACAGCGCGATCTCACCCCCAATACCGGGAGAGACGAATCCCCGACGATCTGCTCATTTGCCTCCAATGTGGCTCGGGACTGTACCCAAAATATACCTGTTTGCACGACTCCTTTGACCCGTGGTAGGGTATAAATCAAAGCACAGTGGGAACTCACACGAGACAAATGATGACCTCAGGTCGATGAACTAACCTGTACACATGTCACCAGGGAACTGCTATCTGACGATATGTATAATACCAACTAGCATGTTCCCGGCGAGTCCTGCCCGGTGTACTCATATCCCAATAAGCACCTGTATACATCTTAGGTGATCCAACTGACACCAGTGGCTTGTGAGACCGGCCACCGTCCCTCGTCGGGGTCTCGACTGTATACACTAGTCTACTTTGGAGTATCGATGCCCTGTCTCGAAACTCCCACGACTAGGGACACTTTTAAGGATGTGCTTACAGACCCCAGCTCTCACGTATATGATCACCATCATACTGCCGGTTGTCAAGCAAGAATCCTATGGGCTCTATCAACATCTATATGATGATAAAGACAGACCAGATAGCATACTATCATCTCGAGTAAGACTGTTATATCGGTATAGGTCCTCCTTCAATCATTGCAATCACGTACCTGCGATCCAATAATTGACTTAGAGGGCACTATATCCAACAATCTCCCCTTTGCACTTAAGGCTAATTATTGCGATATCGTGTACTCACAGCTCGTATGATACCGAGCATCCAACTCCTCTACTAAGCAGTTTCACAAAGCTCGTTTGTAAAACTCTTGTGTTCGAGAAATAGCCTCAGTGAGTGGATCCGCTTCGGTGTTTCTTTCTATATCTCTCTATATCTCAACCTTGCGGAGAAAACTATCTCCCGAATTGAGTAATACCTGTCTTAGAATATGTTTGGATATCTGATGGGACCTAGTTCATAAATGAACTCCAAATCCAAACTTCTTAGACTGTATCAATCACTGAAACTAATCAGTGTCCAGCACCATGCCTCCCACAGTATCCCCTTAGACCACCTGTCCATAATACTGTCCCTCGTCTGAGGGAAAACTATAACTCTGACAATCACTCTATCATCCAGGTCATCTGTGAAGCCTGGAATAATAACCGTCTCCCGAAGGAGGCTGCCGTCATCAAATCTGTAGAACACGTACTTATGTTCTATAACTGCTTCCGTATGTTTCTTTAGGATTGGATTAATATAAACTTATCATATCTAGTGCAAAAACGACATATGGTGTGGTACTTGACATCTCACGATTGACTCAATTGCCTAAGCAAGTGATCTGCCAATCATGCACGTCCCTCTCCCCTTTAGTCTGTAAGACACCTTTAGAGAGGGTGACTCCATCACCTGCAGGTACACCACCATGCTAGGAGTAAGCTATTCTAAAATACTATTAGAATACTGTCAAAGTACCCACATTGGGAAACTACCCAAATCTAGATCTAAAACCATAGATCTAGTAACCAGAATGTCAGATGTTATATCCAGATCCTTTGTGGAGAAACATCTGTGTGACGACCACGGTACAACCGATCGTAGTATAGGAATTTTACTTCCTACTCTGTGTATGTCATCCAAATACCAAGACATCACACCCTACTACCTTCTTAACAGATCCATCCCCTATTCTGATGAAGTCAAACCCATGACTGTTACATCAAAAATAGATGATCTATCTCCGCTATTCTGCTCAAGTCTATAAATAGACACTAGCTACTTGCCTACTAAGCTTCCGCTGCTCCCACTGACTACGACAACCCTCTGGCAGAATATATACGTACAGTTCTGAAACTAGTTTAGAACAACGCTATACATTTCCTCTTGACGGGTCTCATTGTCTGGAACAACAGTAGTGTCAAGTCTGGGTAAACAAGAATCTCCCTGTCACCTTTCTCGAGGCTACCGGAGTACCTCTCGGGTGTCTGAGGTTACCCACCATATCTGCGGAGTGGCTATTGGAATGTCAAACCTGATTGAATATATAGGTCCTATTAAATTTTCCGTAATCGTTTGCGGTTCTGGAATCACTTCCAGTTCTACCATACTCCCACTACTGTTTTCTGAAAAAATCCATTTTATTAAAACTGTGGCGAGTCAAGAACAATATCACTATTGATCTTCCAGATGGTAAAAAATCAACCCCCGTCAAAGTTAGGGTCAACCCACAAACTGCTATTATAGAAACGTGCCTTGAGCTTTCCAGTGTCTGTTTTTAAGCATAAGCTGGACAACTCCCTTTACCTTAACAACGTTAAGATATGATCCATTCTATATCCAATATAGAAACTTTGGCACTTATTTAATTTGAACCAAATTCAAATCATGCAGCTGTCTCCAGTGTATATCAACTTAATGGAGAGAGGCTAATCGGCATTACTCAACTTACGAATCCTTCCAATTATGAGTAACCTGAAAGAGAAACAAATTTCTCAAAACCATTATTATCAACTGAATACCATTCACAAGAATCTACATCTTCGATTTCTTTGAAGAATCCCGATACTTGCGACATATGGTTCTCTACTTTATTCCTATACCCGCAATTTCTCAATACTTAGACATTGTATTTCTACGAAACACTTGTCTAAAAACTAGAGAAGTCACAAGTAAATAGAATATAGTACGAGGACCAACCCCTTTGTCCTGATGGACACTGGAAAACATACAATACTCTGTATAAGTCCGCTGAGTTGAATAACTCAAAAACTTGTGTATCGTAGGTTGAAAACTGTGCCCAGGTGATATTCTCAAATATCACCAATTACAACGAATTCCGATATAATGAGGATGATCACCTAATTCCCAATAACTTGCTCCCACTCAACATCTGAAAAACCATACAGATATGAGAATTATACCTGGTAAATACATACCCTTGAGTAAGTATCCAATCGGGAAATCAGTTTTGTATTAACAATGCACAGTGAATATTAAACATTAATATGTTTCATAGGGGTATCCTGGTATTCCTAGTAATGCCTCTTCCATAATACAAATCATGACTTTAACCGTATATTTTCCTGCCATCTTTCCAAATCCCTTTATTTGTCTTTAGTCGTTGCCTTCTGTACACCATCAATAGGCTAAATGGTTTTCTTCCTTCCCTACCGTTCGGCACCAGCCTATGGTTTGGAAGAAGAATATCCAGTAAGCATAATAGGTGTACCCTCCTAATCCTAGGAGTACTCTCAACTTGAGAGAAGGTGATGATAAAAGACAACTGAATAAACCTTATTCCTATTTCTCCTGAACCAGAATCCATCCTCGAAAAAATATCCTTCGAGTTCGTATATAACCATACGATGGATTTATCTAATGGAATTTGATGTTCGTAGTGATACGGGTTGTTCTGGAGAAATCAAAGGTGAAGTAAGAGTGGCGATGAAACACGTGGTTTGGTCGTGAATGTTAATAGTCACAATTTACTTCGCCCTCTTTCTAATCCCTTTATTTTGTCTTTACATATTACCTTCTGCACACCCTACTTAGGCTAATTGGTTTTCTTCATTCCCTACCTTTCGGCACCTGTCTATGGTTTGGAATAAGACTATCCAATAAGCGTAATAGGTGTACTCTCCTAAAACAAGGAGCCCTCGCAACCTGAGAGAAGGTGATAATAGAAGACAATTGAATAAACCAATTCTATTTCTCCTGAACCTGGATCCATACTCGAAGAAGTCCCTTCGAGTTCGTATATAACCATACGATGGATCTATCCAATGGAAGTGGATATCCGTAGTAATACGGGTTGTTCTGAGAAATACAATGGCTAAAAGAAAGAGTGGCAATGACTTATGCAACTATAGGCAATCCAAAAGCCAGTTTTTTAAGAAGATTCGGTCAACTTGGTCATTGAGTTATAGTCTAGGGTCGGTCAAAGGCTGCTGCCAAAGAGAGAGAGAGAAAAGAAACACTCTGCGTGCACTCTAACCTAGATCAGAATGGTTATCACTTTATCTAATTAGGAAACCTCCCACTGTAATCTCAAATTCTCTTCCAAACCTGAAAGAAGAATTAGTCGGGATCACCCGAAGAGTAAACCAACTCATCAGTGAGAATCGGGATCCAACTATCATCGTATGATAACTTGATGGAAGCCACTCAAGTTAACACACTCCAGAAGGTATGCGTAAGTCTGGCAAGTTTCCTGTATGTTTGAAACTCCCGATATGATTTTTATCCCATGCACTTATGACCTTGACGTAGGCCAACAAGTCATAAGCCACATGTCAAGTTCTACCCGTCGTTTTCCTGATTAATTTAGGTCATCGTACATGCCCTTGACGTAGGCCAACAAGGCTGTACGTCTGTCCTAAACTAATGCATCTATCTGTGCAACAAATGAATACCCAGCAGCTACCAAACACTACTCCTTGACGTAGGCCAACAAACATAGCTTGAATACTACTGACCATCCATAAGAAACGACGGAGGATTACGGCTGGTTTTTGGCGAAAAACCTTTAACATAATGAACTTGATCTCGTTGAAGGAATCTGATAGAATTTTATAAAAAATATAGTAGAGAAAACCTTTTTCTAAAGAAGTCACTCCCGGTGAAGGGATCTCGGCTCTTTCCTCGTAGAATGAGGTGCAGGATATTCTAACTGAATACCGCGATGCAAAGCAACTTGTAATCGAATATATAGAAGCTATTACCCTGATGTAAACTTCTTCCCAAGGGGTCACTCCCGGTGAAGGGATCTCGGCCCTTTGCTGCGTCGAATGAGGTGCAGGATATTCTAACTGAATATCACTATGCAAAACAAAAGGAAACGTCTTTGTAATAACCCCCTTTTAAAATTTGTTCCAACAACATCAAATATAGGTTTGTTTTATCTTGCATTGATAAGAATCAACGCAGTCCCATCAATCAATCACACCAGAAAAGAACGAAAATAAAATGTATGTATATGCCATCCGCATTCGCCACTGGGTCCCGTCATCACCCGTTAGGTTACTTAACTAACGACAGAGCGGGGGCTGGACTAGCGCGGGTGTAAAATATATACAGCATCTAATAGTATATATACTAATATACAATAATCGCTCCAGGCGTGATAATATGCAACATTACAGAAAAGTAATAAGCATCACAGAACAATACAGATAATCTGGGATCCCCTGGTTTCACAGAGCCACTGCTGAAACCTGACGTTCCCCTGGTCGTATGGATAGCCTGTGCAACGAAACCTAGACCCCTACAGGTGCTGCAAGTTACCCGCCAAAACCTAAAGCGAGGTAGTCCCCACCATCATAGTGAATGGAACACCCGGCACTTCACGGAATCCGGTAAATTGAGCACCCCTCCTTGGGTCAACCTGTACCCCCTACGAGTGCGGCGAATAGTCTGCCAATTCTAGAGTGAGGTCCCTTTGCCTCACAAAGCCATGAGATACGGACCCGTTGCCCTCCAAAACCCGGCTATCCATGCACTCCTACGCGGGATAAACCTAGTACAGAAATAAAAATATGTACAACGGGTACATCGACCTCGACCCGGTCGTGTCCCAAAAGAATATTATACAACAGGCAGTGACGGCAGTCCACAAGTCGGACGCTCGCCCCGCAATATCAAATGTACAAATAAATCCAAACTGCACTATCATTGCACCCTGCTATCCACCATGACAAATCCGCAACATTACAGCACAACACAGAACATCAACGCGAATGTCACGTTCGCAAACCCGTCTAAAAGAACTATAGCAATCAGACGCGGTTTACCGATCAAATGACATTCCCGGTCGGAGATATAAAGTAAGTACTAATAACTAACAAATTTAAAATTTCGATCGACAAAATTTCCCGAAGTGGGCCCCACAAACATCTGGTGTACAGTAACCAAAACTGGGCCCAATGTAACAATACCAGAAACCACAATTCCATGCAAAGAAGCCTCTGTAGAAATTTGGAGCTCTATTCCTATCAAACCGCCGCGGATGCGCGGTCAAACCATAGGTTTGACCGCGGATCCGCGGTGCTTTAATGGGATCACGTGCCCAAATTTGTACGGAATTCTCAGAAAAGCCTGCTTATATTTCTGTGATATGAAAAATGAATTTTAGAACAGTTTAAAAATCAACAGAAACTATATGTACAGAAAATTGTAATTTCGGAAATTCCGTTCGATCGATCTTTTAAACGCGTTAGCACAAGTTAGTATAGCTTAATGGTGAGGCTCTGATACCACTGTAAGTATGCGGCAGCGCCCCGGCCGTCTAACTGACGCCAATATGCGGAACAAAACTTTTACGACTGGGGCAATCGCGTACTTTATCCCTGATCGTCCATTAAAGCTAAACTAACAAATTGTAAAGAGGATAGAATTGTTATACCAAATGATCCGAGTCCTTCGGTCTTCAACCATCATCCCACGCTATGTTGTAACTGATCCGAACTTGCTCGATCTCGGTCTCGTAGTCCAGGTGGCACCACGTCGACGGATCTTTAAACGGGCTCCCGCCTCTGAACCGAGGCAACTCGATCGTCAAGTTTGCCAAAAGAGATGACCAAGATGAAATAGAAAAAGAGTAGAATACTTTGTCTCGTTACGTCCAAGACTATGGACGAACGGTTAATAGAAGTTGCCAATTGGAATCGGGTAAATGGAAATCGGGTAAATGAGATTTCCATATACTAAACTATCAAAATCTTTTTGCCAAATTGAATCCTTCCAACCTCACAAGAAGGGCCGGCCACTTATAGAAGACGGGGGTTGAGTGTAGGAGAGGGGAGGGTGAGTCTAATCCATGAAAATTATCATAACAAAGAATGAGTCATGAAACACCTAGTGTGAACATAATAAAAGCAAAGGATGAATCATTAAGCAAGTCATCACAACATTAAATGCACCATTAATGAACTAATGACTCATGAAGCTAGTCACCATTTCTAGAACCTTCTAGAATACTGACTCACCCAAAAGACGAAAGGATAAATCCGCATTTAACCGAATGTTAAATACGGCTGATAGAAAACTGGAAACTGGCAACTTCCAAAAAGTGATCCTGAAACGAATTTCAGGATAACCCCGTAACAGTATAAACATACCCACATTTATATTACGACCGAATATAAATGCAACTGAGACAAAGATATTATATCTACACAGTATAATACTGGGATCCGGCTTAAACCAAAACCTACCAGTATTATCTTCCCGAAAAATAACACGTGCGTAAACGCATATGCTTTTTCCGAACCCTGCCATAATACCATAGGGCATCTATAACGTTTCGCCCGAACTTGGGAAAGTGTCTGTGGGGGACTCTAATGACTCATCAATACACTGGCACTGGGTATAACCACTAGCACGTTAGAGGTACTAGCTGTACGTAACGGTTTGCCTATGTATTGATTGGAAGGGAAGCTGACGAGCGAACTCATCTACAAACCCTACTGAGCCTGACAGTGACAATATCCGTATAATCCAGAACATTCCTCTATGAGTATCGCATATTAGGCCTAGAGGGCCGGTAAACGTCAGACCCCAATAGCTGCATAAGTCGTGTCAGAGAGCAGCCCAGAACACCCTGAGATACTTGTCACGGCCCGAATATTTCGACTCGTGACCGGCACTTAACTACGCTACGTCTACAGGCGTAACGCGACTAAGTAAGCCGAACCCAGAAATCAAAACCATTTAAAAAAATAGTGAGTGTTGAAAACATTTACTTAAAACATTTAGAAAATCTTAATTAGTTCAATAAGTTATTTTAAAGTTACTTAATCATTTAAATAATTTTGGCAGCATTTCCTTTGTAAAAGTAGCCCCGAGACCGGGTATAAAAGAGGATATGAGTAAAAATGAGATATAATCAAACAAAACATTCACAAACGGGAGTAATCACGCCCAACGGCGGAAACCATCATCACAAGAGTAATATACGACGCCATAGCAAAGAATGAGCAATAAGTAAACATCACAGAATATAAACTGCATATAAAAACAGTCGGCTCCCACGAGCTCGACACCGGAATACAAAATATACATCATCGTCCTCACACAGTATCTAAGTCCAGTACATAAATGGTAGATGGAGAGTACTAGATACAACAAGAGATACAATAAAAGTAATCAGATACGACAACCCACCTAAATGCAAAACAGCTCTCGCCGCAACTGTAGTGGTATCTGTAGCCAAAAGATGCAAAAGATAGCCTGCCGCGACTATGCTGAGGGCAACCTGCAAATACTGTGGCACAACGGGGGTGAGTTGCCAACTCGTGAATAGAGATAACATATAAAGGTAATCGCGAGTATGCACGTATTGCTCTACTCTAACTAATGCCAGCAGATGATATCAATGCGTGATAAGCAGTATGTGCAATAATCATGCAGATGCTCTGTCAGGTAAAATAACTACAGGATGAGATATATGGAAATCAATGCTGAGCATGGGATAAACAACATCTACACGGAATATCAACATAGAAAACAATCGGTGCCCACAACTGCACCCAAATCCTAAATAACTCAGGCGCCGACACACCCATCGGCCCTCAAATCCTGTAAATCTCTGAGAAATAACGAGTGCCCAACATCGGCACCCAAAATATCATAAAATACCCGTGTCCAGCATCGACACGCAAATCCTCATATATCGGGCTCCGTCAGGCCGGATCAGCCCACGGGCTCCGTCTGCGGTATCGGCCCTCGGCCCCGACAGTACGGATCATCCCGCATCCATCTCTCGGCTCTGGTCAGTATCCTCCGGATAACCGCCAGGTCCAACCAATCACCGGTAGATACTCGCCACCCTGCCAGGCACATCGTCTACTCCACGAAAAACATTTCTCGCCCCGGGGAACCATACCGGGTCCACCACGAACCCGCAAACGGATCATCCATCTCCTCGAATCGGGTTTCAAGCACACGTCTCAGCACCGAGAAAACGCGTGGTGGACGTACCAAAATATCATATCACGAGGGACCGGGTTTTCAAATAGTGCATCTTTTCATAAAAATCCCACGGTCCTCGAAACCAGAAATCACATGAAAATCCAACACCAAGAAGTAAATCCAATGCAATGTGCTATGTACATCAATCCATGATATAGGTATAAGGGAAAACCGCTTTTAAAATTAGTTTCCATCTTTAAAGATATCATGCGGCTCCCAATTTCCATGAAAGTCGTATCGAATCATATATGAAATGAATTACAGCAATATAATCATGGCAGTTCTACAGTGAGTGTGTCATGGCAATTACTAACGGTGTGTGTGTAGCATGCAGATTAGTGTTCGTGCAACATGAACCGTTAGTAATAGTGCGGTGTTTTATCAATTCTAAGCATACATACAGCTGGGAATGCAATATGCAATGACAGTCCATGAGGTAAATGCAACATATAATAATAAAGTCCTATCAGCCCTGACGCAAAACGTCATGCGGGTGATATCCCCGTAGATGTTAAATCTACTCACCGAAGTCTCACGCTAAGTGTAGCCGACGACTTGCTTGCCCTTCTTCCCAGCGTCCGTCTCACTCGCTTGCGAACCTAGAATCACATAACATATATCACACATAAGCTCAATTTCATAAAAACGTGATATTACGGTCTAACTAGAAACCCGTGTCGTAAACCAATCGCGCGTGTGCGCGATACGCTAAAACGTGCGATCACGCGCCTGAAACTACCCTGACGCGTCGCGATACGCAGAAACCCCAAACCCACGCGCGTATCACGCGTGTCGCGAAGGTTTAAAAATACGAGAAATAGGTATATTGCTCCAGATTTTTATACAGAACTTATTTTACAAAAATATATATATCATAAAACTCCACACAGCAGAAGACACCCGTAGGACCAAACCCCAACCCAAACCCTACCCATCTGGCCGCAAATTGCGGCCAGATCGAATTTTTCGGCGGCCACTGTACGGAATTTGGGGGTCGGGTTCTACCTGGGGTATCAGCACCTAACAACTATACTGCAATCTTCTCAAATTTATTCTGAACTCACCGGGTCGATAGCAGTTTTCAGAAACTCAAATTTTGCTTAAAAACGATGAATTTGCATCAAATAGGGATCTGGTGGTATTTTAGTGCAATTGGGGTTTAAGCTGGGTTAATATGGCCCTAACAACACTCTAGCAACTTACTAACACCAAAACATACATCACTTGCCCAAGATTCTCACTAAACACCTCATATCGCACTAAATCGCATCAATAACCACTAACCGAAGCAAAACTACACTAAACAAGTAAACTAGGGAGTAAGTTTAGGAAATATACCCCACACTCGACCCTAGGGAGCTGGAGGAAGAAGAAGAAGTGAAGGGAAGGAGCTGCAGCTGTAGTTGTGGCTGTTGCTACCGCTAGCTGCTGCTACTGGTGCTGTTGCTGTTGCTGAGATGCTTGCTGCTGCTGCTGTGAAGTCTGCTGCTGCTGCTGTGGATGCAAGGAGCTGCTGCTGTGGATGCTTGCTGCTGCTGCTGAAGAGGTAAGGGTGTGTGTGTGTGTGTGAGTGGGATTAAGAGAAGGAACAAAACAAATGAGAGGAAATCATAACCCAATGTCAACCCCTCCTCTCTCTCTATCTTCATTAATTGCAAGCATGGCTTTTGCCATGATGCCTTCTCTCTCTCTCACCCTCACCAAGTCAACACCCAAAGGAATTAAAATTAAAGCAACCATTAAATAACTAATTAAACTTAATTAAAACCCAAAAGACTTAATCCCCATGATTAACCCACCATGGTTACTAATCATGGTATTACCTCATTTAAAAACCCTAGTTCACATGCACATGTGTGTGCAAGCCTAGGAAAATTCTAGAAAAATATTTATTAAATTTGGAAAAATATTTGAAACACAATTTGGTAAACTTTTTATTAAAAACCCTTTATTTAAATATAATAGTCACTAAACACATCCTAAGGTGTTACAATCTCTCCCCCTTAAGGAAATTCGTCCCCGAATTTCAAAATCTAACTATACACACCTTCGAAAAGACGGGGATACTTCTTCCTCATCTCACCTTCGGTCTCCCAAGTGACCTCCTCACTGCCCTGACCACGCCAAAGTACCTTCACTGATGGAATGTCCTTTGATCTCAATTTCTTCACTTGTCGATCCTAGATCATCACCGGCTGTGCTGCATAGGAAAGGTCGCGCTCAAGCTGGATCGTCGGGTGCTGAATCGCATGCGAAGGATCATGAAGATATCTGCGGAGCATCGAAACGTGAAATTTGGGGTGCACATCTGGAAAACTGGGCGGAAGGGCTAATCGGTATGCAACTGCACCAACACGCTCGAGGATCTCGAAGGGGCCTACATATCTGGGACTGAGCTTCCCCTTCTTTCCAAACCTCATCACACCTTTCATTCGGGAGACCCTCAAGAAAACATGATCGCCAACAGAAAACTCAAGTCTGCGTCGCCGACGGTCCGCATAAGATCTCTGCCTACTCTGGGCTGCTCTCATCCTATCGTGAATCAAATGGATCTTCGCGGTCGTCTCCTCAACAATTTGTGGCCCTAAGATACTGCTCTCACTGAGCTCTATCCAACAGGTGGGCGATCTGCATCTCCTCCCATAAAGAGCCTCAAATGGTGCCATCTGAATGGTCTCCTGGTAGCTGTTATTGTAGGAGAACTATACTAAGGGTAAGTGATGATCCCAGCTACCTCCGAAATCTAAAACACACGCTCTGAGCATATCCTCGAGAGTCTGAATAGTCCGCTCTAACTGTCCGTCGGTCTGCGGATGAAATGCTGTGCTGAAACTCAAGCGAGTGCCCAAGGCCACCTGAAGCCTCTGCCATAATCGGCCGGTAAACTGGGTGCCTCTGTCAGACAAAATACACGCCGGGACTCCGTGCAGTCGTACAATCTCGTCGATGTAGATCTGGGCATACTGAGTAAATCCGAAATTCGTCTACACTGTTAGGAAGTGAGCCGCTTTCGTCAAACGATCCACGATCACCCAGATGGAGTCATACCCTCGACTAGTCCTGGGTAGACCCACAATAAAGTCCATAGAGATCTGTTCCCATTTCCACTCCGGAATGGGTAACGGCTGTAGCTCTCCCGTGGGCCTCTGGTGCTCAGCCTTAACTTGCTGACAAGTCAGGCATCTCGACACAAAATTTGCAATGTCTCTTTTCATTCCATCCCACCAGTAAACACTTCTCATGTCATGGTACATCTTGGTGGAACCGGGATGAACACTATATATCGATCGATGTGCCTCCTCGAGAATCTAGCGCAGTCCCACAGCATCTGGTACGCACAGTTTAACTCCAAATCGTAGTACCCCCTGACCATCGATCACGAACTCGGAAAATCTGCCCTGTCCAATCTGTGCCATGATCTCCGAACATCGGTCATCACTGCGCTGTGCCTCGTGTATGCGGTCAAGTAACTGTGGGCGTGCACGAACATTCGCGATCTGTCCTCCAATCGGCGTGAACTCGAACTGTATCCGGTTGTTGCATAATATCTGCCAATCTGCCGACGACTGCCCCCGTACTGTGCTCAAACAAGATAGACTACTTCCAGGCCTCCTGCTCAATGCATCCGCCACTACATTCGCCTTGCCCGGGTGATACAAGATCTCGCAGTCGTAATCCTTTACTAACTCCATCCATCGGCGTTGTCTAAGGTTCAGGTCTCGCTGCTGAAATATATACTTTAAACTCCTGTGATCAGTGAATATCTGACACGACTTGCCGTATGGGTAATGTCGCCAGATCTTAAGTGCAAAGACCACTGCAGCCATATCCAAATCATGAGTGGGATAGTTCTATTCATGTTTCTTCAATTGTCGCGAAGCATACGCGATCACCCTGTCATGCTGCATCAATAGGCACCCTAGCCCCACTCGAGAGGCATCACAATTAGGGGTGTAAACGAGCCGAACTCGAGCCAGCCAAGCTCGGCTCGAGTTCGGCTCGTGGTTCTTTTTGTCGGCCCAAGTCCGGCTCGTTTAGTTAATCGAGCTAGAGATGCTCGGCTCGAGTCCGGCTCAATTAAACATGCTCAGCTCGTGTTCGGTTCATTTGTGGTCCATTAACTAAACGAGCCGAGTTCACGAGCCGAGCTCAACTGAGCTCGTTTAGAGCTCGTTTGTGAGCTCGGCTCGTTTTCAGCTCATTTACTCATATTAATAGCATCTTCCAAGAAAAACACATAATTAACAATAATGCTTAAAACTCAGGGTTTTAAGATATGGAAAAATTAAAAAACATTAACATCTAGAGGATTGAATGGGTCTAAGTGCTGGGTTTTATATTTATCTCAGTACACTTTATATACTGTCATTTAATTGAATTAAGTGTTCTGAGAGTTGTATAGAATCTGCTATATATTACATATTACTGTTTTTTTTCAAACTGTGTAATCCAGCCGAACCCGAGTCAATACCGAACGAGCCTGGCTGAGCTCGAGTTCGGCTCGTTTAATAAACGAGCCAGACTTTCTGGCTCATGTCCGTCTCGTTAATAAATGAACCGAATTTGAACGAGCCGATACCGAGCCGAACCTTAATCGAACCCGAGCTGGCTCGTTCAATTACCACCCCTAATCATAATAGACCACAAACCCGCCTGAGCCTGAAGGTAATGATAATACCGGTGCCGTCGTCAGCCGAGTCCGTAGCTGCTGAAAACTGTGCTCGCACTCCTCCATCCAATCGAAAGGGACTCCCTTCCGGGTCAACCCGGTCAAAGGGGTAGCAATACTGGAGAAGTCCTGCACAAATCGCCTGTAGTAACCGGCCAACCCCAAAAAGCTGCGAATCTCCGTAATCGATGTGGGTCTGGGCCAACGCTGCACGGCCTCGATCTTCCTCGGGTCCACACATATACCGTCTCGTGAAATCACATGCCCCAAGAAGTCTACGATGTCCAGCCAGAAAGCACACTTGGAGAATTTCGCATAAAGCTGGTGCTCCCTCAAAGTCTGCAGTATAATCCGCAGGTGCTGCTCGTGCTCCTCACTACTCCGGGAATACACCAAGATATCGTCAATGAAGACTATGATGAACAGATCCAAATATGGCCGGAAAATACGGTTCATCAAGTCCATGAATGCTGCTGGCGCATTGGTGAGTCCGAACGACATCACCAAAAACTCATAATGGCCGTAGCGCGTACGGAAAGCTGTCCTAGGAATGTCCTCCTGTCGAACCCGCAGCTGATGATAGCCCGATCGTAAATCGATCCTCGAAAAGTGCCCTGCCTCCTGAAGCTGGTCGAACAAATCGTCGATGCGCGGCAAAGGATACCTGTTCCGCACTGTCACCCTGTTCAGCTGGCGGTAGTCGATACACAGACGCAAACTGCCGTCCTTCTTCTTGACGAACAGGTTTGGAGCACCCCAAGGAGAAACAATGGGTCGAATTAGTCCCTTATCCAGCAAATCTTGCAACTGACCCTTTAATTCTCTAAGTTCCGCCGAGGCCATCCGATAAGGCGGTATGGAAATAGGCCCCGTGCCAGGAACTAAATCAATACAGAAAGAAATGTCGTGCTCGGGCGGTAGCCCCGGAAGCTCGTCAGGGAACACATCAGGGAACTCGCTAACAACCGGAACCTGATCCAATGGAACCTATGTAGCACTAGCATCGCAAACATAGGCGAGAAATCCCTGACATCCCTTCCTCAAAAGTTGTCCAGCGTGAAAAGAAGAAATCACACTGTGAGGGGCAGCACCACGGTCCCCCAACACAATAAAAACTGACTCGCCGGGAAAACAAAATCTAACTGTCTTCTCACGGCAGTCCACAGAAGCATAGCACGTGGCTAACCAATCCATGCCCAAAAGAACGTCGAAGTCCAACATCTCGAGAAGGATCAAGTCGACAGGCAACTCTCTCTCGCCAATACAGACGGTGCAGGACCGGAACACGTGCCTAGCAACAAACGACTCTCCCACCGGAGTGGTCATAATAAACGGCTGATCAAGCAAACCGGACTCTCTACCCAAACTCGGCATAAAGTGTGTAGATACGTACGAGTGCGTGGATCCGGATCGAACAATACGTGTGCATCAACTGAACATACTGGAAGGATACCTGAAACCACCGCATTAAACGCCTGCGCGTCCTGATGCGTCAAAGCAAAAACCCGCGCCTGTCCACCACCTGCGACTGACCGCCCTCTGCCTCGGTCATACCGTCCTCTCTGAACAACTCCTCCACGCCCACGACCTCTCTGTGTATGAGTCTGGCGCGGAGCAACGGTAGGTACAACAGGCAACGCGCTCTGGGGTGGTGAAGGTGGTAAGGTAACATGCGGTGCTGCCGCCTCCCTCCAGTGTATCTCAGGACAATCTCTAACGAGGTGAAGTAGACTGCCGCATCTAAAGCAACCCCGCGGCGACTGCTGACTCTCCTGGGGATACGAACTAAACATCTGGCCTCGTCCCGAATCTCTGCTACTCCTCGTACCAGAACGATACCTGTCGCGGCGTCTGAATGACTGCCTCCGTGCAGATATACTAGTACGAACTCTCTTCGGCTCTGGAACTACCGAAGTCTCAGCAAGGCGCTCCTCGACTAATAGGGCTGCGTCTACAGCTGCTGCATAGGTCTCGTGGTGCTGCGCGCTGATCGCAAGGAACAGTGGTGTAAGCAAGCCTCGAACAAATCTCTTGACTCGCAACTCCTCGGTAGCCACTAAATACGGGGCATAAGCTGCTAGCTCTATAAACAGCACGTCATACTCTGCCACCGTCATCCCTGGCGTCTGGTGCAAGGACTCAAATTTGCGTGCGCGGCATCCCTAACACTCTGGGGAAGGAAACGGGCTAGAGATACTGTCACGAACTCCGTCCAGGTCATAGGAGGAAGACCTGCTGCTCTGCCATTCTCAACTGAATCACACCACTTCTGCGCAAGACCTTCCAGGCGAAAGCTCGCGAACTCAACCCATCTCGTATCTGCGCATATGAGGGAACGGCATATCCTGGCCATCCTGTCAATGAAAGACTGTGGGTCCTCGGCTGTATCGGTGCCTGTGAAGACTGGAGGCTTCAGCCTCATGAACTCTGACAGCGATACTGTAATCACCTCTGTGGCTGCAGGGGCAACTGGCTGTGCGGTAGGTACCATCACGGTCTCTGGAACCGGTAGAGCTACCTCTGGTCGCTGTGCTCGAAGCGTCTCAACTAGTGATCCAATGATCTGGCGCATCTCCTGCATACTGGATCCCATCGTCTGGCGTATCTCCTGCACACCATCCCCAAGCGTGGCGATCTGATCTGTCACAGGAGGAACAGTCTGCTCAGGTACAACGGGTGCACTGCCCGGATCAGTCCTCGTCTCGGATGAGGCAAGTCGAATCTCAGCCCTCGCGGCCGCTCTCTGCGCCCTCGTAGTCTTTGGCGGCATAATGGCTGAAAGGAAATTATGATCCGATAAGAATACGGAAGTCGAATCACAAGAATATATATACTCAAGAAGGAATTTAAATCAATAAGTCCTAAGGTCTCTTAGGCGGAGTACCGTGTCGTGAGTATGTCGCGGAACATACACACGCTACGCCACTCTGCTTCAGCTATCTACTCCATCATACCAAGGTCATCCTACACTCCGAAAGGTAAAACCTACGCTCTGATACCAACTTTGTCATGACCCGAATATTTCGACTCGTGACCGGCACTTAACCACGCTACGTCTACAGGCGTAACGCGACTAAGTAAGCCGAACCAAGAAATCAAAACCATTTAAAAAAATAGTGAATGTTGAAAACATTTAGAAAACCATAATTAGTTCAATAAGTTCTTTTAAAGTTACTTAATCATTTAAATAATTTTGGCAGCATTTCCTTTGTAAAAGTAGCCCCGAGACTGGGTATAAAAGAGGATATGAGTAAAAATGAGATATAATGAAACAAAACATTCCCAAACGGGAGCAATCACGCCCAACGGCGGAAACCATCATCACAAGAGTAATATACGACGCCGTAGCGAAGAATAAGCAATAAGTAAACATCACAGAATATAAACTGCATATAAAAACAGTCGGCTCCCACGAGCTCGACACCAGAATACAAAATATACATCATCGTCCTCACACAGTATCTAAGTCCAGTACATAAATGGTAGATGGAGAGTACTAGATACAACAAGGGATACAATAAAAGTAATCAGATACCACAACCCACCTAAATGCAAAACAGCTCTCGCCGCAACTGTAGTGGTATCTGTAGCCAAAAGATGCAAAAGACAGCCTGCCGCGACTATGCTGAGGGCAACCTGCAAATACTGTGCCACAACGGGGGTGAGTTGCCAACTCGTGAATAGAGATAACATATAAAGTTAATCGCGAGCATGCACGTATTGCTCTACTCTAACAAATGCCAGCAGATGATATCAATGCGTGATAAGAAGTATGTGCAATAATCATGCAGATACTCTGTCAGGTAAAATAACTATAGGATGAGATATATGGTAATCAATGCTGAGCATGGGATAAACAACATCTACACGGAATATCAACGTGGAAAACAATCGGTGCCCACAACTGCACCCAAATCCCAAATAATTCAGGCGCCGGCACACCCATCGGCCCTCAAATCCTGTAAATCTCTGAGAAATCACGAGTGCCCAACATCGGCACCCAAAATATCATAAAATACTCGTGTCCAGTATCGACAAGCAAATCCTCATATATCGGACTCCGTCTGCGGTATCGGCCCTCGGCCCCGGTAGTACGGATCACCCCGCATCCATCTCTCGACTCTGGTCAGTATCCTCCGGATAACCGCCAGGTCCAACCAATCACCGGTAGGTACTCGCCACCCTGCCAGGCTCATCGTCTTCTCCACGAAAAACATTTCTCGCCCCGGGGAACCATACCGGGTCCACCACGAACCCGCAAACGGATCATCCATCTCCTCGAATCGGGTTTCAAGCACACGTCTCAGCACCGAGAAAACGCGTGGTGAACGCACCAAAATATCATATCACGAGGAACCGGGTTTTCAAATAGTGCATCTTTTCTTAAAAATCCCACGGTCCTCAAAACCAGAAATCACATGAAAACCCAACACCAAGAAGTAAATCCAATGCGATGTGCTATGTACATCAATCCATGATATAGGTATAAGGGAAAACCGCTTTTAAAATTAGTTTCCATTTTTAAAGATATCAGGCGGCTCCTAATTTCCATGAAAGTCATATCGAATCATATATGAAATGGACTACAGCAATATAATCATGGCAGTTCTGCAGTGAGTGTGTCATGGCAATTACTAACGGTGTGTGTGTAGCATGCAGATTAGTGCTCGTGCAACATGAACCGTTAGTAATAGTGCGGTGTTCTGTCAATTCTAAGCATACATACAGCAGGGAATGCAACATGCAATGACAGTCCATGAGGTAAATGCAACATAAAATAATAAGGTCCAATCAGCCCTGACGCATAACGCCATGCGGGCGATATCCCCATAGATGTTAAATCTACTCACCGAAGTCTCGCGCTAAGTGTAGCCGACGACTTGCTTTCCCTTCTTCGCAGCGTCCATCTCACTCGCCTGCGAACCTAGAATCACATAACATATATCACACATAAGCTCAATTTCACAAAAACGTGATATTACGGTCCAAATAGAAACCCGTGTCGTAAACCAATCGCGCGTGTGCGCGATACGCTAAAACGTGCGATCACGCGCCTGAAACTACCCTGACGCGGCGCGATACGCTAAAACGTGCGATCACGCGCCAGAAACCCCAAACCCACGCGCGTATCACGCGTGTCGCGAAAGTTTAAAAATACGAGAAATAGGTATATAGTTCCAGATTTTTATACAGAACTTATTTTACAAAAATATATATATCATAAAACTCCACACAGCAGAAGACACCCCTAGGACCAAACCCTAACCCAAACCCTACCCACCCGGCCGCAAATTGCAGCCAGATCGAATTTTTCGGCGGCCACTGTACGGAATTTGGGGGTCGGGTTCTACCTAGGGTATCAGCACCTAACAACTATACTGCAGTCTTCTCAAATTTATTCTGAACTCACCGGGTCGATAACAGTTTTCAGAAACTCAAATTTTGCTTAAAAACGATGAATTTGCCTCAAATAGAGATCTGGTGGTATTTTAGTGCAATTGGGGTTTAAGCTGGGTTAATATGGCCCTAACAACACTCTAGCAACTTACTAACACCAAAACATACATCACTTGGCCAAGGTTCTCACTAAACACCTCATATCGCACTAAATCGCATCGATAACCACTAACCGAAGCAAAACAACACTAAACAAGTAAACTAGGAAGTAAGCTTAGGAAATATACCCCACACTCGACCCTAGGGAGCTGGAGGAAGAAGAAGAAGTGAAGGGAAGGAGCTGCAGCTGGAGTTGTGGCTGTTGCTGCTGCTAGCTGCTGCTACTGGTGCTGTTGCTGTTGCTGAGATGCTTGCAGCTGCTGCTATGAAGTCTGCTACTGCTGCTGTGGATGCAAGGAGCTGCTGCTGTGGATGCTTGCTGCTGCTGCTGAAGAGGTAAGGGTGTGTGTGTGTGAGAGAGAGTGGGGTTAAGAGAAGGAACAAAACAAATGCGAGGAAATCATAACCAAATATCAACCCCTCCTCTCTCTCTCTCTCTTCAATAATTGCAAGCATGACTTTTGCCATGATGCCTTCTCTCTCTCTCACCCTCACCAAGTCAACACACAAAGGAATTCAAATTAAAGCAACCATTAAATAACTAATTAAACTTAATTAAAACCCAAAAGTCTTAATCCCCATAATTAACCCACCATGGTTACTAATCATGGTATTACCTCATTTAAAAACCCTAGTTCACATGCACATGTGTGTGCAAGCCTAGGAAAATTCTAGAAAAATATTTATTAAATTTTGAAAAATATTTGAAACACAATTTGGTAAACTTTTTATTAAAAACCCTTTATTTAAATATAATAGTCACTAAACACATCCTAAGGTGTTACAATACTACTGGTATACCTACCAGTATATCTCGATTACCCTGGCCAGTGATTTCGTGTAATGGCTCTCCTAAACACAACGCGATCTCACCCCCAATACCGGGAGAGACGAATCCCCGACGATCTGCTCACTTGCCTCCAATGTGGCTCGGGACTGTACCCAAAATATACCTGTTTGCACGACTCCTTTGACCCGTGGTAGGGTATAAATCAAAGCATAGTGGGAATTCACACGAGACAAATGACGACCTCAGGTCGATGAACTAACCTGTACACATGTATAATACCAACTAGCATGTTCCCGGCGAGTCCTGTCCGGTGTACTCATATCCCAATGAGCACCTGTATACATCTTAGGTGATCCAACTGACACCAGTGGCTTGTGAGACCGGCCACCGCCCTTCGTCGGGGTCTCGACTGTATACACTAGTCTAATCTGGAGTATCGATGCCCTGTCTCGAAACTCCCACGACTAGGGACACTTTTAAGGATGTGCTTACAGACCCCAGCTCTCATGTATATGATCGCCATCATACTGCCGGTAGTCAAGCAATAATCCTATGGGCTCTATCAAAATCTATATGATGATAAAGACAGACCAGATAGCATACTATCATCTCGAGTAAGACTGTTATATCGGTATAGGTCCTCCTTCAATCAATGCAATCACGTACCTGCGATCCAATAATTGACTTAGAGGGCACTATATCCAACAACATTATATGGATATTATTGCACTTGAGTTAAAACACAAAAGGAAGATTAACTCATGGTTAAAAAGTAGGTGAACAAGGTTAGTTCAAAGAAGTGTGTAGATGTAATCTTTTTCTTTTCTTTTTTTTTAAAACAAATACAAATATATATATCCATATATATAAACATAAGGTGTGAGTCTTATATTGCCACCATCTTCTATATATACAACCATGATAGAATGATGTATGCATGTATGTGTGCATGCACATCCATATGTGTATGAACAAGAATGAATGCATACATGCATGCATACATCCAAAAAGGACAAGAAAAGGATTTCTAGTGAGAAACTAATGGTTAAATGATAAATCAACACTTGATTTAGCAACCCGGTCATATCACATACAACCCGACCAAAAGCAAGCCGCCCGATTAATATACAGTATCTCATACGCGCATTTTAACCGGGTCCATGTGCATATCGCATATGCTCACCACAACGTTTCGCCTGGACTAGGTAACTCCTTTGTGGGATTCTAAGACTCGTCAATACGCCGGCAGTGGGTGTTGATCATACCAAGCACCCCCAAGCCACAAGCGGTCAGCTAAACGTAACGGCCACCCGGGTATTGAGCGATCAGAAGAAAACAAGTGAACCTGCTACAACTCCCGTCGAGCCAACCGGCAACACTACCATACAGTCCGGTCTCTTCATCAGATATGCTGCATATCGAGTCTAGGGATGGTAACGTCGACTCCAATAACTCAATAAGTCGTGCCGATGAATGGTCTATAACAGAACGAGAAACTACTGATAACACTTATCAGCAAATCTCAACAGCCCTGGCAAGGGACTTACTTATATAGCCAGTCGAGCACAGCACGGCATCAACTCCTAATACTGGGTGAGACGAAACCCCTCCTATCGCTCATCGCCTTCGTGTGTCTCGGGACTGTACCCAACGGCCACCTGTTTGCACGACTCAGTAGAGCCGTGGTAGGGTGGTAATCAAAGTACAGTGGGAGAACACACAAGACTCTATGACGATCTCGGGCCTACAAACTAATCTACACCAGTGTCACCTGAGAACTGCTATCCGACGATAGATATAATTCCATATAGGAGTTCTCGGCGAGTCCGTCCAGTGTACCCAGTCACCACTGAGCACCCGTATACGATCTCGATGTCAAACATCGATGAATGTGGGAACATTCATCGCCCATCATGTAGGTCTAGTATCATATACGCTAGTCTACACTGGTATATCGATGCCCCGTCTCGATACACCTACGACTAGGGACATTCTAGGATATGCTTATAAACTACAGATGTCCCACTAGTATGATCTCCATCATAATCACAGTAGTCAAGCCTATATCCTCAGGGCTTTATCAACATGTATGAATGAATAAAAACATGATCAAATCAACATGTCAGATAAAGAAAAACCAGATAGCATACTATCATGTCGAGCAAGAATGTACACTGAATATATATATATATACATGTATAAATACATCCACTATCATATAATGGCCTCTAGGGCATACATATATCCAACAGTCAGCGAACAAATCGCTCAGTAAGTCCCAAAGATAAGGAAGAAGTAGAATAGACACACAGAGAGAGTGTGTGTGTTTAGCTTTTAAAGTTGTGTTATATTGTTATAATGTTGAATTTAGTGTTATCGTTGTTGTTTGTAGCTTGGTACAGAAGGATGCCAGTGTATACAAGAGGAGTCTCTATATGCCAGAGACTAAAGGCAACTGGAAGTATAAGGCTCCGTTAGATAGCCTGGAACAATGGAGTTGTATTCAGATTTGGTGTCTTAAATCTTGTAGTCTCGTGCCACTTCTAACACCTTCCGTACTAATCTACCCCTTAAACCCCGCGATATCTTGTTTGTATTGTTTGTATTGTAAATTGTATTGCAACTTGTATTATCTTGTAATATAGATTGTATAATTGGGTGACTTGCCAAAACCATAATATTAGTAAATGGATGTAACTGGAGAATCATGGATGTAACTGGAGAATCATGTAAATGGAAGTATATCCATGGTTCGGTTCAGTCAATACAGATTGAATAGATTGAATATATGTATTCATGGATTCATATTGAATTGTAGTATTGTAAATTATACTTGAATCATATTCAAGTTAGATTATTTATAAAGAGACCCAGTCTGAGTCAAACAATTAGAAAAGAAATTGAATCCTGAATTAAATTTTAATGTTATCGGTAACCGCTGCACATGGGCGGCAGGATTTGTGTCTTTTTCAAAGACGATTACCGTGTCGATAACACCGTTATTAAGTTTTCTACCTTAAATAGGCAAGCACCCACTTCTCCGGCTTCCAGAGGCTCAAGAGATTGGTCCCGCTTAAACCTATATTTACTAGGGTCCTTAGGGCAATTTATAGAACTTGAGGGGGTTTTATGTAAAAATATTTTTTTTTACTTTTCAAAATACACCCCTAGTATTTAATTATCGTCTTTAGAGTTTTCATAGATGTATATTTTATATTTGTGATATTTCTAGTGAAAATAACCTAATTTCATAATATATGGTATTTAATTGTAATATTGAACTTGTATGGAATTTCATAGTATTTTCATGTAAGTGATTCTTGTGATTTAGAAAAGTTGGAATATTTATAATATATCAAAAATAGATATTATGATATATATATATATATATATATTTATAAAAATAATTTTAATTTATTATTTTCTAGAAATCTCATTTTCTTAAGATATTTGTATTTTAAATCTCTCGAGACCGAATGCTCCTTACGGATGTCTGCATCTCGCACTACTAAGCCCGAGGATGTGCGATAATCGGAACCATCCTGATCGGGTTCCCCAAAATGGGTTATAGCGGCGCTTTGCAAAGATTTGTGTAAAATACATAATCTTGTAGAAAACGGTTTTAATAGTAAATGGTATTTATATGTGAAGTTTTGTTTTCCCGTATTCTATGTTCCCGAAAGGTATTGTGCTATGTTGCATATGAGTGTTGTGAGGAGTTAAGTCATTACCTCATGATCTAATTAAAGGTATAGCAAGATTTATGATGTTTTAAAGTAGAAAGTAAACTACATGGTATTTTAGTGAAAAAGAGCGGTAAAATTTACAAAATGAAATATTTTGTTTTGAAACGTGTTCAACATATTTTGCTAATAATTAATAGTCATGATGTAAGAGTTTAATATGGCCTTGTTAAGGAAAGTTGAACTTTATAAAGGAAACCGAATCGGAAGTTGGATTTAACTCCGCTTTCGTCGGGTTTTAGTTATTAGTGTTTTAAGAATAGAAAGGAGGAGAGGGAGGTGGGACTTACGGGTTTATAGGTTAAGAGAAGAGGGAGAGGAAGCGGTAGGAGGTTCCGGTGCGTCGTTTCGTCGCCGGGAGCTCCTAGGGTCGTCGTCGGAAGTTCGCTGGAGTTTCGCCCTTCGCTAACTCCACTTGTACACAAAATTCTATAGAGTTTTCTTGAGTGTTTTGGACAGAATTTATGAGTAAGGGGTGTGTGTTTAGGTGTGGTATTTATAGGGTAAAACTAGGGTTAGGGTAGGTGAAAGGGTGTGAAGAAAAAATGTATTAAATTGTATTAAAAATTGGATTTATTGAGATTTTAATGGGCTCTGTTAATGTGCAGGAATTTTAAATTATACAGGGGAGTCAAGAAGACAAAGAGACACAACTTTCATGAAGGGAATCGGTCGATCTGACTCAGTTCGGCCGGCAACGGCGGGCCGAGTCGCCGGCCGATTCAAGCCTAGTAAAGCAGGGGCTCGCCGTCAAATGTCCGTCATCGTTTGGTGTAGCTCCTGGGTCAGTTTGTTTTATGTGTAATGGTGTTTTTACGAGTTATGCACGTGTAGACCCTTGGACTTCTAAAAATTTAAAAGAAAACAATATTAAAAATAATGTGGGTGATGGTATTTGAACTCTGGTGCTTTGGTTCAGCAGTGCAAGGTATTACCAGTGAGCTACAAGCTCCTTCTTGCTATTAAAAAGCGAAACAAACTTATAACTTGTGCTCAGGCAAAAGTACCACTTTCTGTATTTTTGAAAAAAATTGTATAGAAAGTATAAGGTTGTTATAAGAACCCGGCTATTCCTGCACTCCATCGCAGTGTAATCCTAATACAGAAAAGAAAAATATGTACATGGGTGACATCGACCTCAACTCGGTCGCGCCCCAAATAAATAATATACAAGCAGCTAGTGACGGCAGTCCACATGTCGGACGCTCGTCCCGCAGTATCAAATGTACAAATGAAACTAAACTGTACTAACATTGAACCCAAGATATCCACCATGATGATTTCGCCACAACACAGAACATCAACGTAAATGTCACGTTCGCAAACCCATTTAAAATAACTATAGCAATGAGACAAGTTGTACCGCTCTAATGACATTCACGGTCGCAGATAGTAATGGATGTACTGTAAAACTTTAAACAGTGTTAGAAATATCGACTTCGAAACACCCTAAATAGCCCCTAAACCAAAAGATAAATCCATATCCAAGCTGGGCTAAACAAGCAATACCACTGAACCAATATTCCAAAGACTAGATGACACACCAAAACTCAAGATCCAGTTCCACACAAAAAACGGCCAGGCTAGATTTTACACCAATGTGGCAGGGTCAAAAGTGGAGTTTGGGGCTCGTATATGGTGTGTAGTCTTGTTGTCATCAAGTTAGTCTTCTGCAGTTGCTTAAATATTTTTAGAAGTCCAAACAAAATTCAACAGAAACTAGAATACATTAGGTATTGTTTCAGTTTCGATACTTTAACATCGTCTAAAACAACTAGTATGTGGTTAATGGGTTGGCTCAGATACCATGTTGGTGTTAGTTATATGTATGCCCTAAAGGCCATTATTATACATGTGATGTATATTATAGTGGATGCTTAGACATATATAGGGATGACTTTCTTGCTCGACATTATAGTATGCTATCTGGTTGCTTTTTATCTTAACATGTACACTTATTGTATCTCTATTACATATTGATAAAGCGCTTATGATGAGTACTTGACTACCAGGATTATGATGCAGATCATACTAGTGGGGCAGAGCTTGTCGGTAAGTAGATCCTTCAAATGCTCCTAGTCGTAGGAGTATCGAGACGGGGCATCGATATTCTAGAGTAGACTAGCGTATACGCTTCATGAACCATATGATGGGCGATGGATGATCCCACATCCATGGGTGTTTGACATCAGAGAAGGTATGCGAGTGCTCAGTGGAGACTGGGTACACTGAACGGACTCACCGAGAATTCCTAGATGGTATTATACCTCATAGTCAGATAGCAGTTCTCTGGTGACACTAGTACAAGTTAGTCTGTCGACCCGAGATCATCATAGAGTCATGTGTGACTCCTACCGTGCTTTGATTTCCACCTTAACATGTTCAAGAGATTGTGCAAAATGGTAGTTTTTGGGTACAGTCCCGAGTCACATAGAGGCAATGAGCGATATGAGGGGATTTCGTCTCTCCCGATATTGGGAGTTAATGTTGTGCTATGCTCGATTGGCCATAACAGGAAATTCCCTGGCCAGGGTTTCTGAGATTTACTGGTAAGTGTTATTAGTAGTTTCTCGAACCGTTATGGGCCTCACATCGGTATGACTTATCAGGCTATTGGGGTCTAACATTATACCACCCCTAGGCAGTGATATGCGACATATAAGACGAAGAGACCAGACTGTACGGTAGTGTTACTTATTGGATTCGCAAGAGTATGAGCAGGCTTGCTTGTTGATCTTCTGATCGCTCAATACCCGGGTGGCCGTTACATTTAGCAAACCGCTTGCAGCTTATGGGTGAATGATATGATCACCACTTACTGCCGGCGTATTGACGAGTCTTTAGAGTCCTACACATAGATTTTCTGGCTCAAGCGAAATGAAGTAGGAGAACATATGTGATATGTGCGGGACCGGGATTAATATGAGTATGTAATAACTTATTCTATTCTCGTGATATGTGATATCGGGCGGTTATATGTGATATAGCCGGGTTATTGAATCAAGTGTTGATTCGATAAGTTGATACATATGATATTAGTCGGTTGTATGTGATATAGACGGATTATTAAATCAAGTGTTGATTTAATAATTTAATGTATAATTATATATTTGATATATTATATTTCATTAACTAATATTAGCTCACTAAAGATTTCTTTTTCTCACTTGTGTACACTTAGTATATATGTGATATATATTAATGTACATCTTTTGTGTCATGCTTGATACCACATGCTACATGGGTGTATGAGACTCACACCATACTTATAATAATGTAAGGTTTTGTTTATTTAAATTAAATCAAATTAGTTGGAAATTAGTCATATGGTTAAAGCTTGTAGAAGCATGTGGAACCATTGGCCAAGTCCACTAATTTTGTTTTACTTGAAGATATTTATTAACCTAACCATTATTGTTTAGCCATGTTTTAGTCTCTACAAGAGTTAGTATATGATATTATCTCACCCATGGTTGCTATTCTCATCACTTGATTCATTCTTCACTTGCTTCATTCCATAGTAGCTTTGTTCATCTCCTTCCTCAAGCTTTCTAGCTTCATGAGAGGTGAAGAAAATTAGTGAGAAAATTATTTTTAAAGTGACAAAAATTCCTACTTCATCAACCTCTTCTCTACCAGCCATTTAGATTGGGTTGTTTCTTCACTAGTTCATTACTTAGTGAAGAGGTAGCTTGAGTCAGTGTCTCCTCGACATAGATCATCTTCGGCCTCGAAAACTTCAAGCAAGCTTATTCATTTCACCTTGTGGAGCCTCACTTGAGTCCGGTAGATCACTAATTGGAGCAAAGGGACTACTACACGGAGCTATTGAAGTGAATGACCGGTCTACAAAGGTTGTATTCCTTGTTCACTTTGTATGTAAAGATGTTTACATGCTAGTTTCGTCTAAATCTCTAGTTAAGATTTTATGTTAGGGTTCTTTAGCGCGCCAAAAATTTGAAAACGGCATAGTCGATGCCTCCTAAAATCCAGCGGCCGCCCCAGGGAACCCTGCAGTGGTATCAGAGCCATGCTAGAGAATTAGACGATGTTTGTAGAATTACGAAACCGAAACAACTCCGTAACATCGAAACTAAAACCCAAGTTTCTGTCGAAATTTTCAGAGTTTCTAAAATTTTTTTAAGCAACTGCATAATGCTACATGTGATGTAACATGAACACCACAGAAAATTGAACCCCTCTAGCCAGAAAATGGCCGGCCACATTGCAGTAAAAACCAGCCTGGCCAGTTTTTCAGTGTCTTCTCGGGTTGAATTTTCTCTGGTGTTCTTGGCTCTGGGTTTTGGTGTTTCAGGTGTTGCTTGTTTTTACTGATATTGCATATGATATCATATTTTTGTAAAGGCAATTCGGAGTGTTTCGTAGTCGTAATTCTAACATTATTTCGGGTTTTTTAGACGACGTTAAAATAGTTCAAACGGATATCAATAACCCATTTTCTTTCGCTGGAAATTTTCCAAGAGTTGGATTTTTTCCAAGTTTAAAATCTTCAGAAAATCATGCAGGTGATTCTATGGACCCTCTAGAAGAACGAAACCCTAACTCGATTCTGTGACCATCGGAACCGCCACCAAACCCTATGGTTTGTGGTAGTTCCGCGATGCCATAGGTGAGGCAAGGGTTGACCCTTCTACGGTTGGTCCATATGTGTTGTGGTATGTTCTGGGTATTTTTAAACTCCGCTCAAGTGTTGAGCCCTTTGGGAAATTTTGGGTGTTTGTTAATCCGATCGAAAAGATTAACATCGTCTAGCTATCTGATGGTTATGATACAATATTTGGAATCCACAAAATTTAGTTTTATGAAAACTAATTTGAATTTTATAAATCTAGCAAGTTAGTCTCATTTGATCGGTTGCCACGGGATTTTGATGTGGATCAAAAGTCTATCGCAATTACCCAATGTACGCGGATACTCACCGGGTAACCTTATTAGATAGCCACACCGATAGCCCCGACACAGTGACTGTAGGAAAACCCCGTTGCCAAAAGCATCCGTACGGGTGCTCGCGGACGCAGTGTTCCTCCTAAGTGCACTTCATCGACGGCATCGAGGGTGCGGCCGTCTACTAAAGTTTCCGACCAGCATTCGATCAGGTTGTCGGTAATCTTGTTGAATTACCCGACTGGTTATTGAAAAGTGTTTTCAATAACGAGACTAAAATGCGGGATTTATAATTGTTAGGCATGAAATTCGGAATATGAGATATTCCGGGTTTATGTTGTCTAAGGAATTCATTTGGTTAGGCATGAAATCCAAAGTATGTGATACATTGGATTTATGATGTCTAAGGTGCTTGCGGATTCCAATTGTTGTAGTTTTCACTTTCGTTTCTGCGACCGTAAATGTAATATGTGGTGTATCGCCGGTTTCATTGCTATATGTCAACGACAATTGGGATATATATATTTACATACGTTGATGACATATGTTGTTATGTGTTGCTGGGATATGTTAAATTCGATCGTCGTGTTTTAATAGCCGAGGGTTTTTATGTGAGATGAGAGTTTTTCATTTTCATTCATGTAAAAACTTGTATGTAATATTCTTTTATTGGGCCACTTCTGGTTGAGGATGATGTCACCATTGATGTATATTATTTACTTTTCCGCATTAGGATACACCCAAGGTGGGGAGCACAAGTAACCGGGTTCTAGAGTCCAGTGGGAGACCATCTCGAGGAGTCGAGACGAGGTCTCCTAACTCTAGAATTGGTAGGATTGCTTGCCGCTCTCGTAGGGGTCTAGGGATGTGGGTTTGGCTATTCATCGCGAACGTGGAATCCTTATTTTTTTACTGGCTTAATTAAAATACGGAATTCCTAGTATATCCAATATTTCATATGTGTCCTTCTGCTGCTGATATTCTGTGATGTGATCGCTTTATATGATGAGACGAATGCTTATATTATATATGATATATAATAAATATTGTTGCTTTCGTTTCTTCTGTGATTCTTAGGAAGCATAATTGATGGGACTTCATTAATGAGATTAATGAAATAAAAGAAACCTATAGATGTTGTAGAATCTTGTTTAAAAACCGGTAGCTCTAGTTCTTGCTTTACATGGCGGTATTCCTTGTAGAATATCCAGCACCTTATTCGATAAGGAAAGTGCCGAGATCCCTTCACCGGGAGTGACCACTTTAGCGAAACTAGCAGATGCTACAACTCACTTGGTTTTGTCTTTTGATTGATTTTTAGTTCATGCTTTACATGGTATTTGTGATATATCCAGCACCTCATTCGATGAGGAAAAAACCGAGATCTCTTCACCGGGAGTGACCTCTTTAGCAAAACTAGTAAAAGCCTAAAAAAACACTCCTTTTCAAAATCACTCGATTCTACAACGATATCAAGTTCATTACGTAAAAGGTTTTCTTAAAAACCTGTCGTAGCCCTCCGTCATTTCAGATAAGTACTACTTAGTATTCGTGCTACGTTTGTTAGCCTCCGTCAAGGCGTAGTGTGCGGTAGTTAACTAGTGATTATCTGCAACATAAGATGAGATTGGATTAGGGTAGTCGTACGACTTTGTTGGCCTCCGTTAAAGGTCGTGCGATGGGTTTAATACAATAATGAAATGTACGGGTTGAACTTAACTAGCAGCCTATGGTTTGTTGGCCTCCGTCAAGGTCATAGGATGCTAGGGGTAAAATATTATTGGGAATTTCAAGTGAAATTTGCAATGAGATTCCATACCTTCTATAAGATAGTTGGATCCCGATACCCACTGCGAGTAAGAGTTACTCCTGAGAGAGTTTTGCATATTACAATTAGCCGATCAAACTAGGTGTCTAGAAAGGTGTTAACAGGGTTATGCCCCTGGGAAAACGAGATTTACTTTAATTAGGTCTGAGCGAAAGCACAGGGAATCTCTCTCAAAGTACTGACACTGGCCTGGCTGAAAGATCGGCGAACTTGTAAGGTGTAATTAATCCTGGCTAGTCTTACCTTTTAGGGTTTGAAGAAAGATTTGATAAAAACAGTGGGAGACATCCTGATTAGATAAAATAATAACCAATCTGATCTTGCAAGAGCATACGCAGAGTGTTTTCTTCTCTCTCTCTCTCTCTCGGTAGCGACCATGTCACGTCTTAAATCAAGATAATAATATGGATATATTGGCCGAACCTACTTATTATACTGAGCTGGGGAACGTTGGTTTCGTTATTTCTTATAATTGTTATAAGACTGAGTATGAAATAGGGGAATATCCAAATTTCCATGCAACCCAAACGAGAAATGAACATGTTGATGCATATTCTTCGGGTGTGTTTATTAACAAGAACTGTTTCTCAGTATCCTCTACGTCCTAGGTATGAGATACCGGATCAGTATCCCATATATGTAATCTGTTACTTGGGCTACAGAATGGTAGAGAACTGGGATTGGGTGATATGTCTCTAAGTGTTAGAGAATGATGCAAGTGTTGCAGCCAAATCAGTTGGCAAATATCACCTTGTATTACTAAATAGTAAATACATTGATTCTGAACAAATGTTATTACATGCCGAACCTGATATACAACATTACATCAGTTTCTTTATTAGGTTAAAGAAGGATATAATTTTGTATTGGAGGATAATCTTGTGAACATTTTCCTGAATCAAGAGTTGATTGGATCAGGCACATTATGTAATGGCATATACGTTCTAAATCAAACTACAGTTCAAAGTATTTAAAACACACACAAGAGGAGTAGTTCAGAAATGAACGAATTCTTCTTGCGGCATTGTAGACTAGGTCATATCAATACGACATGACTAGCTAAGTTACATAAGGATGAATATTTGAATCCATTCGAATTTTCATCTTATAATACTTGTCAGTCTTGTCTCAATGGAAAAATGACCAATACTCCATTTATTGGAAGCAGAGATAGAGTTACTGAACTCTAGGGACTGATACATAGTGATGTATATGGTCTTATGTCTACAAATGCCAGGCTTTGGTTCTTCGTACTTTATTATATTCATTAACTATCTCTCAAGATTCGTACATATGTTCCTGTTGAAATATAAGTCTGAAACTTTTGAGAAATTCGAGGAATATAAGCTTGAAGTTGAGAACCATACCGGTAGAAGTATTAAAGTCCTTCGATGTGATCGGGGAGGCAAATACTTGGGCACGGAGCTCCTGGATGTTCTAAACGGGGAATGAGATTCTCTCTCAGCTTACTCCTTCGTAGACAACACAACACAACGGTGTATCGAGGAAGAGGTATCATGCACTATGAGATATCGCGTGCTCTATGATGAGTACTGCTGAGTTACCTGTTTCTTTTTGGGGTTATGCACTTGAGAATCTGCATACCTATTGAATGAGGTTCTATCCAAATCAGTGCCTACCACTCCATATATGATATGGAATGGGAAGAGATCATATCTTAAACGAGTTAAAATATGGAGTTATCCGGCCTATATTGAAAGGCAAAATCCGGACAAACTCGAGGTAAGGTCAGTTCTGTAAGTTTGTTGGATATCCAAAACATTTGCGAGGGAATATCTTCTACCATACTGAGGAGCAAAATATGTTTTGTTTCTCAGCATGCCACCTTTTTAGAAAAGGAATTTCTTGTGAAGAAATTAGTGGTCATGAGGTAGAACTGGAAGAAGATCCAACTGGACAAACTAACAGCTAATGATTTGGTGAAACCAAAGGATTCAATAGTCTCCAACGAACCTCAGCCTCTCCGCGAATCTGGTAGGGTTCCTCATCCACCTGAGAGATACCGTGGTTTCCTCGGTGACAGTAGGAATGAGGATTGCATCATGGTAGATGATGACCCAACCAATTTCAGGCAGGCCATCACCTGTGGGGACTCTGTGAAATAGCTGGATGCTATGCAATCAGAGATGGAATCCATGTACAGAAACAATGTATGACTTTGAATGATGCACCTGAAGGGGTAAAAACCCATTGGGAGCAAATGGATCTTGAGAAGATTTTAGTGTAAATGGAAAAGTTGAGACTTTCAAAGCTAGACTTGTAGTAAAAGGTTTTCGTCAATAACCAGGTGTGGTTTATGATGAAACCTTTTCTCCAGTGGCTATGCTGAAGTCCATCAGGATTAAAGCACGCATCGCGGAGTTGGAACATTTGTTCTGATGTGGCAGTCAAAGTATTTGACTTCATCAAAAAGGTAGATGAACCTTGTATACATAAGAGAGTGGTAGAGAGTAAGGTTGTCCTCCACGTATTTTACGCAGATGACATACCCTTGATAGGAAATGGTTTCCTATGCTACACTCGGTCAAGCTCCTCCTATCACGAGGATTCTCCATGAAGATCTGGATGATACCTACTACAACTTATGGATTATGATCTATGATGATAGA
The DNA here is from genome assembly GCA_030015575.1 of Agapanthus africanus. Classification (NCBI taxonomy): domain Eukaryota; kingdom Viridiplantae; phylum Streptophyta; class Magnoliopsida; order Asparagales; family Amaryllidaceae; genus Agapanthus; species Agapanthus africanus. The sequence continues at coordinate 212,447,623 of CM057350.1, read as the reverse complement.
TCTAAGTGGATGTTGGGAGTGTCCCAAATCCAGGTACATTAACACTATACTAAAGGGGTTTAGTATGGAGGATTCTAAGCGTGGTGGTTCGCCCACTTACTCATGAATCACTCTCTCCAAAAAGATGTCTTACAAGACTGATTTGGAGAGAGCTCGCGTACAAGGGATACCCTATGCTTCAGCAGTAGGCTCTATCATGTATGCGTTGTTATGTACTGGACCAGATGTAGCTGACTCACTAGGTGTAGTGATCAAGAATCAATCGAATCTTGGGAGAATCACTGGACAGCTTTGTAGGACAATCTTAAGTACTTGCGAAGCACTAAAGAAATGTTCTTGGGGTTTGGTAACGGTAAACTCTAGTGGGAGTTCTTTACCAATTCGAGCTTCCAGAGTGATAAGGTCGACTGAAAGTCAGTCACAGGCTTTGTCTATACTCTCAGTGGAAGGACGGTATGTTGGAAGAGTTCCAAGCTAGATACCGTAGCAATCTAGACGATAAAGGCTGAATACATCGCTACCAACGATGCTACCAAAGTGGATGTTTGGATATTTCTTGTTCATGAGATGAACATGGTTCCTACCATTAAGCGTCCAATAACTGTTATTGTGACAACAATGGAGTTGTGGCTTAGGCCTAAGAACACCGGTCCCATCAGCAATCTAGAAATATTCTGAGGACAATATCACCTGATCAAGGAGATGGTTGATCTTCAAGGGATCAAGGTAAGGAGAGTTGACACGAAGGATAACACGGCGGATCCCCTCGAAGAGGTCTTTCCCTAGAGTGACTTTTACAGGGCGTTGGGTATGAGATACTACAACAAATGGCCTTAGTGCAAGTGAGAGATTGTTAGTTATATGTATACACTAGAGGCCATTATTATACATGTGATGTATATTATAGTGGATGCTTGGACATATATAGGGAGGACTTTCTTGCCCAACATCATAATATGCTATCTGGTTGCTCTTTATCTTACCATGTATACTTATTGTCTCTCTATTATATTTTGATAAAGCTCTTAGGATGAGTACTTAACTACCATGATTATGATACAGTTCATACTAGTGGTGCAGAGGTAGTCGGTAAGTACATCCATCAAATTTTCCTAGTCGTGGGAGTATCGATACGGGGCATCGATATTCTAGAGTAGACTAGCGTATACGCTTCTTGACCAATATGATGGGAGATGGATGATCCCACTTACATTGGTGTTTGACATCAGAGAAGGTATGCGGGTACTCAGTGGAGACTGGGTACACTGAACGGAGCTCCAAGATGGTATTATACCTTATCGTCAGATAGCAGTTCTCTGGTGACACTGGTACAGGTTAGTCTGACGACCCGAGATCATCATAGAGTTTTATGTGATTCCCACTGTGCTTTGATTTCCACCATACCACTTTCAAGAGATCGAGCAAAACAGTGGTTTTTGGGTACAGTCCCGAGCCACATGGAGGCAATGAGTGATAGGAGGGGATTTTGTCTCTCCCGGCATTGGGGGTTGATGTCGCGCTATGCTCGATTGGCCATAACTGGAAATCTCTGGCCAGGGTTGCTGAGATTTACTGGTAAGTGTTATCAGTAGTTTCTCGAACCGTTATGGGCCTCACATCGGCATGACTTATCAGGCTATTGGGGTCTGACGTTATACCAACCCTAGGCAATGATATGCGACATATCAGACGAAGAGACCAGACTATACGGTAGCGTTACTTATTGGATTCGCAGGAGTATGAGCAGGCTTGCTTGTTGATCTTCTAATCGCTCAATACCCGGGTGGCCATTACATTTAGCAGACCGCTTGCGGCCAGTGGGTGACTGATATAATCACCACCTACTGCCGGCATATTGACGAGTTTTTAGAGTCCTACACAGAGGTTTCCTAGCTCAAGCGAAATGAAGTAGGAGAACATATGTGATGTGTGCGGGACCGGGATTAATACGTGTATGTAATATCGTATTGTGGAATGGTTATATGTGATATTGCCGGGTTACTGAGTCAAGTGCTAATTCGATAAGTTGATACATATGATATTAATCGGTTTTATGTGATATAGCCGGATTATTAAATCAAGTGCTAATTTAATAATTTAATGTATAATTATATATTTGATATATTATATTACATTAACTAATATTAGCTCACTAAAGATTTCTTTTTCTCACTTGTGTACACTTAGTATATATGTGATATATATTAATGTACATCTTTTGTGTCATGCTTGATGCCACATGCCACATGGGTGTATGAGAACCACACCATGCTTATAATAATATAAGGTTTTGTTTATTTCAAGTAAATCAAATTAGTTGGAAATTAGTCACATGGTTAAAACTTGTAGAAGCTTGTGGAACCATTGACCAAGTCCATTAATTTTTTTTTACTTGAAGATATTTATTAATCTAACCATTATTGTTTAGCCATGGTTTAGTCTCTATAAGAGTTAGTATATGATATTATCTCACCCATGGTTGCTATTCTCACCACTTGATTCATTCTTCACTTGCTTCATTCCATGGTAGCTTTATTCATCTCCTTCCTCATGCTTTCTAGCTTCATGAGAGGTGAAGAAAATTAGTGAGAATTTTTTTTTTAAAGTGAGCAAAAATCCTACTTCATCAACCTCTTCTCTTCTAGTCATTTAGATTGGGTTGTTTCTTCACTAGTTCATCACTTAGTGAAGATGTAGCTTGAGTTAGTGTCTCCTCGACATAGATCATCTTCGACCTCGAAGACTTCAAGCAATCTTATTCATTTCACCTTGTGAAGCCTCACTAGAGTCCGGGAGATCACTGCTTGGAGTGAAGGGACTATCACACTGAGCTATTGAAGTGAAGGACCGGTCTACAAAGGTTGTATTCCTTTTTTACTTTGTATGTAAAGATGTTTACATGCTAGTTTCGTCTAAATCTCTAGTTAAGATTCTAAGTTAGGGTTATTTAGAGCGCCAAAACTTTGAAAACGGCAAGGTCGATGCCTCAAGAAATCCAGCGGCCGCCCTAGGGAACCCTGCAGTTGGGTTAAGCCAGCGCCCCGACCATCAATCCATGGCCAAATGCGGAACAAAAACTTTAAAAAACCGGCACTAACGGAACCCTAATCTACGGATCGACCATTAACCCTATACTAGCTATATGAAAAGGAGTTTATACAGGTTATACCGAATGATCCGTGTCCTTCGGTCTTCAACCTCTGTCCCAAGCTCCTCGCGGCTTCCTTGATGAAGTTTGATCTCTGGTCTCCCTCATCGAAGATGATCCACCTCGAGAGTTTGTAATACGTGTTAGTGATATGTATGCTCTAGAGGCCATTACTGTACATACGATGTATATTGTAGTGGATGCTTGGACATATATATGGAGGACTTTCTTGCTTGACATGATAGTATGCTATTTTGTTGCTCTTTATCTTAACATGTACTCTGATTGTCTCTATGTTACATGTTGATAAAGCTCTTAGGATGAGTACTTGACTACCAGGACTATGATGCAGATCATACTAGTGGGGACAATGTAGTCTCTATGTACATCCTTCAAATGTTCCTAGTCGTAGGTGTATCGAGACAGCGCATCGATATACCAGAGTAGACTAGCGTATAGGTTCTCGACCCATGTAGATGGGCGATGGATGATCCCATATCCATTGGTGTTTGACATCATAGACAGTATACGGGACCTCAGTGGAGACTGGGTACACTGGACGGACTCACCGAGAACTCCCAGATGGTATTATACCTCACGTCAGATGGCAGTTCTCTGGTGACACTGGTACAGGTTAGTCTGTAGACCCGAGATCGTCATAGAATCTTGTATGATTCCCACTGTGCTTTGATTTCTACCTTACCACGTTCAAGTGAACGTGCAAAATGGTGGCTTTTGGGTACAGTCCTTAATCACATGGAGGCAATGAGCGATAGGAGCAGTTTCGTCTCTCCCGATATTGGGAGTTGATGTTGCGCTGTGTTCGATTGGATATAACTGGAAATCCCTGGCCAGGGTTGCTGAGATTTACTGGTAAGTGTTATAAGTAGTTTCTCAAACTGTTATGGACCTCATATTGACACGACTTATCGGTTACTGGGGTCTGACGTTTACCACCCCTGAACTAGATATGCGACATATCAGACGAAGAGACCGGACAGTACGGGAGTGTTACTGGTTGGATTCACAGGAAAATGTACAGGCTTTCTTGTTGATCTTCTGATCGCTCAATACCTGGGTGGCAATTATGTTTAGCTGACCTCTTGCAGCTTGTGGGTGTTTGATATGATCATCACCTACTGCCGGCGTATTGACGATTCCTTAGAGTTCTACACAGAGGTTTCCTGGCTCAGGCAAAATGGAGTAGGAGCACATATGTATATGTGCGGGACCGAGAATAATACGTGTATGTGATATCGTATTAGATTCTCGCGATATGTGATATCGGCCGGGTATATGTGATATAGCCGGGTCATCGGATCAAGTGTTGATTCGATGAACTGATACATTTTATATTAGTCGGTTATTTATGAAATAGCCGGATTATCGGATCACGTGTTGATTCGATAATTTAATGTATAATTATATATTTGATATATTACATTACATTAACTAATATAAGCTCACTTAAAGATTCTTTTTCTCACTTGGATAATACATTGATATATATGCGATATATGTTAACTGTATTATTTTATTTTGTTACTATATATATTATATATGAGATATATAATATTGTAACATGTTAGGGATACAAATGCAACAAAGGTTTTGAGACTTAACCATATTAGGGTTTGGATTAGGGTTATTGTTTTGGATGAGCTTTGTAGAAGCTTCTTAATGCTTTGACTTTGTCCATTTTTCTTTGATATTTTGGAGAGATATTTGTTAACCCAACCCAAACCTTAACCGATGGTTAAGTCTCTACAAGGGTTAAGCATGTCATGCTTAACCCTAGGTTGCATTTCTAATCTCAACAATAATTCATTATTCATCACAAAAGAAATTCTTCTTCTTCTTCCTCTCTTGAAAGCTTTCCAACTTTTCATTAGTGAAGGATTTTTTGTGAGAAATTGAAAACAAAAGAGAGCAAAATTCCTACTTCATCATCCTCATCTATTCTAGCCACTTAGATTAGGGTGTTTGCTTTACTAATACATGATTAGTAAAGTAAGAGCTTGGGTTAGTGTTTCTTCAAGGTAGATCATCTTAGTTTTTGAAGATTGGAAGCAAGGTTGCATCTTTCTCTTCATGGAGCCTCTCTAGAGTTCAGGTAGTTGATAATTGCATTGAAGGGACCTCAACACGGAGCTGATAAAGCGAAAGAACGGACTACAAAGGTTGTAATCCCTAACTCTTAGATGTTAAAGGGTTAACATGCTGGTTTTGTTTGATTCTCTAGTTAAAGTTCCTATATTTAGGGTTATCTATAATGGCAAAATTTGAAATTACCATGTGAGATGCCACCCGAAACCTTGCTGCCGTTGTAGGTATTCCAACAGTGGTATCAGAGCGTAGCTAGAGAATTAGACGGATAAGAGTAGGATTACGAAACCGAAATTACTCCGAAACACCCGATGCAAAACCCTAGTTTCTGTCGATTTTAAAATGAGCTCTAAAAACTTTCCAAACAAATGCAGAATCATGTATGTGATACATAGTGAACATACCCCAAACCTGGACCCATGTGCTTGGATTTTGGCCGAGCACATGGCCAAGAAATCCGACCAGGCCTGCCCCCAGTGGGTGTTGAGCTCCAGGTTTGGGTGGTGTTCAAGTCTGTGGGGTTTGGTACTTTTGGTGTTGTTTATTTTTTCTAAATTTGCATGAGATGTTTATTTACTCAAAATGTAATTCGTAGCGTTTCATATTCGCAATTCTATTTTGGTTTCATATTTGTTTAGACTGTGTTAAAAAGTTCGAACGGATATCAATAACTCACTTTTTCTCCTGCCGGAAAATTTCCAAGTGTTGGATTTTTCCTTAGTTAAAGAACATTCAAAGTCGTGCAAGTAACGCGGTGGACCCTCTAGAAGAACGAAAACCTTAACTCGATTATATGACCGTCAGAACCGCCTCTAAACCCTAGGGTTTGTCGTAGTTCGGCGTTTCCACATGTGAGGCGTTGGTTTGACCCTTCTACGGCTGGTCCATTGGTACTGTAGCATGCCGATGGATGCTTTTAAACTAAGTTCAAGTGTTGAGCAAATAGGAAAATTTTGGGTGTTTGTTGATTCGATCGGAATATTTAACATCGTCTAACTTTTTCTGTAATGTGATACAATATTTGGAATCCGCATGTAGTTATGAGATAACTAATTTGAATTTTATAAATCTAGCACTTTAATCTCTGTTGATTGATTGCCACGGGATTTTGATGCGATCAAAAGTTCGTCGCAATCACGTAGTGTACACGGATACTCGCCGGGTAAACTTAATAGATAGCCATGCCCCATAGCCCCGACCAAGTGACTGTAGGAGAACCGGGTCGTCAAAAGCATCCGTTCGGGAGAGAGCAGCAGCGGTGTTCCGCCTTAGTGTACTTCGTCGACGGTATCGGGGGTGCAGCTGTCTACTAAAGTTTCTGACGAACATTCGATCAGAATGTCGAGAATCTTCTTAAATTGCCCGACTAGATAGTGAAAAGTGTTTTCGAGATCGAGACTAAAATGTGGGGTTTATAATTGTTAGGCATGCGATGTCTAAGGAATTCATTTGGTTAGGCATGTAATGTCTAAGGAGGTTGCGGATTCCAACTGTTGTAGTTTACACTTTTTTCTACGAACGTAAGTGTAATATGTGGTGTATCGCCGGTTTTGTTGCTATACATTAACGACAATTGGGATACGCATATTTACTGAAGTTGATAGCATGTGATGTTATGTGTTGCTTTGATATGTTATATTGGATCGTTGTGTTTTGATTAGCCGGGGGTTTTATGTGAGATGAGGTTTTTATTTTCATTCAAGTAAAATTCATTGTATGTAATATTCTTTTATTGGGGCACTTCCGGGTTGAGGATGATGTCACCGTTGTATATTATTTACTTTTCCGCATTTGGATAGACCCAAGACAGGGAGCATAAGTAACCGGGTTCTAGGGTCCAGTTGGACACCATCTCGAGGAGTCGAGACCGGGTCTCCTAACTTTAGAACTGGTAGGGTTGCTTGCCGCTCTCGTAGGTGTCTAGGGGTGTGGGATTGGTTATTCATCACGACCGTGGAATCCATATTTTATACAGGCTCGCATTAAAATACGGACTTCCTAGTATATCCATTATTTCATTTATTTCTTCTGCTGCGATATCTGTGATGTGATCATTTGATATGTTGAGATGAATACTGGATATAGTGTATGTGATATATTATATAGACGTTGCTTATATTTTACACCCGCGCTAGCACTGCCCCGCTCTGCCATTAGTTACCTAACTTAAAGGTGCACGAGGGGACATCGAGGCGAATGCGGATGGCATAAGCGTAAGTTGTATTTATCTGTGATGTTTAGGTAAACTTAAATGATGGGACTTCATTAATGAGATTAATGAAATAAAAGAAAGCTAAAGATGTTGTGGAATCGAATTTTCAAAAACAGATAGCCCTAGTTTTTTGCTTTGCATAGCGGTGTTCCTTGTAGAACATCCAGCACCTTATTCGATAAGGAAAGAGCCGAGATCCCTTCACCGGGAGTGACCACTTTAGCGAAACTGGCAAATGCTACAACCATCAGTTTGTCTTTTGATTGCTTTTCTGGTTCTTGCTTTGCATAGTAGTATTGTGAATATCCTGCAACTCATTCGACGAAGAAAGAGCCGAGATCCCTTCACCGGGAGTGACCTCTTTAGCAAAACTAGCAAAGGCCTCAAAAACAATTCATTTAAATCATTTGATTCTACAACGATATCAAGTTCATTACGCAAAAGGTTGTTTTAAAAACCTGTCGTAGCCCTCCGTCATTTCAAATAAGTACTTCATAGTATTCGTGCTGCGTTTTTTGGCTTTCGACAAGGCGTGGTGTGCGGTAGCTATTTATGCTTATCTGTATAAGCATATGATGCGATTGAGTTAGGGTAGTCGTGCGACTTTGTTGGCTTTCGTCAAGGGTGGTGCGGGTGGGTTTAATTCAATCGGGAAATGACGGGTTGAACTTGACTAGTAGCATATGGTTTGTTGGCTTTCGTCAAGGTCATAGGATGCGAGGGGTAAAATATTATCGGGAATTTCAAGCGTTGAAATTTGCAATGAGATTGCATACCTCGTATGAGATAGTTGGATCCCGAAACCTCCTAAGAGAGTTTTAAACATTACAAATAGCCGATCAAGTAGGTGTCTAGAAAGATGTCAACGGGGTTACGCCCCTGGGAAAACGAGATTTATTTTAATTTGCTCCGTGCGAAAGCACGGGGAACCTCCTTCAATGTATCGACACTGGCCTGGCCGAAAGATTGGCAAACTTGTAAGCTGTAATTAATCCCGGCTAGTCTATCCTTTTAGGGTTTGAAAGAAGATTTGACTAAAACAGTGGGAGCCATCATGATTAGATATATTAATAACCAATCTAATCTTGCAAGAGCATACGCTGAGTGTTTTCTTCTCTCTCTCTCCAGGTAGCGACCATGTCATACCTTAATCAAGATAATAATATGGATGTATTGACCGAACCCGCTTGTTATACTGCGCTAGGGAACGTTGGTCCTGCTCCAACTTATAATTTTTATAAGGCTGAGCAGGAAATTGGGGATTACCAGAATTCCCGTGCCGCCCAAACGAAGAAAGTGTATGATGATGCATCTTCTTCGGGTGTATTCATTACCAAGAACTGTTTCTCAGTATCCTTTACGTCCTGGGTATGAGATACCGGATCAAGATCCCACATATATAATCTGCCACATGGGCTAAAGATAGGTAAAGAACTGAGAAAGGGTGATAAATTTTAAGAGTTAAAAATGGTGCAAGAGTTGCAGCCAAGTTTGTTGGCAGTTATCACCCTGTATTACCAAATACATAGATTCTGAACGAATGTTAATAGATGACGAACCTGATATACAACATCATATCAGTATCTTTATTTAGTAAAGAAGGATATAATTTTGTATTATTGGATAATGTTTTAAACATTTCCTATATCAAGAGTTGATCGGTTCAGGCACGTTATCTAAAAGCATAAACGTTCTAAATCAAACTACAGTTCATAACGTACAGAACACACACAAGAGGAAGAGTTCAGAAATGAACAAATCCTTCTTGAGGCATTGTAGACTAGGTCATATCAATGCGACCCGACTAGCTGAAGTTACATACAGATGCATATTTAAATCAGTTTGAATTTACATCGTATGAAACTTTCCAGTAATGTCACAAAGATAAGATGACCATAGCTCCGTTTATTGGAAACAGAGAAAGAGTTAGTGAACTCTTGGGATTGATACATGTTGATGTATGTAAGGTCCCCTGTCTACACATGCCAGGACGGGTTCTTTGTACTTCATTACATTCACTGATGATCTCTCAAGATTCGAACATATGTTCCTGTTGAAACACAAGTCTGAACCATTTGAGAAATTCAATGAATATAAGTTAGAAGTAGAGAACCAAAACGGGTATAAGTATTATGTCCTTTGATGAGATCAGGGAGGAGAATACTTGAACACGGAAATCCTGGACTATTCTTAAGGAGAATGAGATTCTCTCTCAGCATTGCTCCTCCGAATACTCCACAGCACGTTGGTATATCGGGGCGGAACAATCTCACCCTATGTGATAAGGTGTGCTCTATGATGAGTACTACTGAGTTGTCTATTTCCTTTTGGGGGTTTTGCACTTGTGAAGATGCATACTTATTGAATAGGGTTGCAACCAAATCAGGTGCCTACCACTCCATACGCGATATGTTATGGGAAGAGCCCATCTCTTAAGGATGTTAAGATTTGGGGTTGTCCGGCCAATGTCTAAAAGCAAAATCCGTACAAGCTCGAGACAAGGTCAGTTCTGTAGATGTTTGTTGGATATCCCAAGCATTCACAAGGGAATATCTTCTACCGAACCGAGGAACAAAAGGTGTTTTATTTCTTGGCTTGCCACCTTTTTGAGAAAAAGGGAATTTCTTGTGATGGAATTAGTGATCATGAGGTAGAACTGGAAGGAGTTCCAGCTATACAAACCGCAACTGATGATTTGGTAAACCCGGAGGATTCAATAGTTTCCAACGAATCTCAGCCTCTCCGCCGATCTAGTAGGGGTCCTCATTCACCTGAGAGATGCTTCAGTTTCTCTATGACAGTACGAGCAAGGATTGCATCATGAGATGATGACCCAACTAGTTTCGAGCTGGCCATCAGGAGTGGGAACTCTGTGAGAATGGCTGGATGCTTAGAGATCTGAGATGGAACCATATACACCAACAAAGTATGGACTTTGGTTGCTTTATCTGAAGGGTTAAATCCCCATCAGGAGCAAGTAAATCTTGAGAAGATTACTTGGTGTACATGGAAAGGTTGAGAGTTTCAAAGCTATGCTTAAGTCCATCCAAATCCTACTTGCCATCGCTACATACCATGACTACGATATCTGGTGGTTGGGTGTCATAACTGCTTTTCTAAATAGTGATTTAGAAGAGAGCATCTATAAGTACACAGCCAGAGGGCATTGTAGACAGTGGGAGCAGCGGAAACGTGTGCAAGTTGTTTTATGAGTTAAAGCAGGCATCGTGGAGTTGGAACATCTGTTTTTATATAGTAGTCAAAGAGTTTGACTTCATCAAAATGGTAGATGAACCTAGTATATACAAAAAGGTATTAGGGAGTATGGTGGTGATCCTCGTATAGTACGTAGATGACATACTCTTGATAGGGAAGGAGTTTCCTATGCTGCGCTCGGTCAATCTCCTATTATCATAAGGATTCTCCCTAAAGGATCAAGGTGATACCTCCTAAATCCTGGGTTTTGGATCTATGAGATAGATCTAATTGGATGTTAGGATTCTCACGAGGTATAGTGAGATGGTATCAATCGATCCTGGGGAGAGTCACTGGAAAGTTTCCAGGGTGGTAAGCTCGACTGAATGTCAGTCACACTCATTGTCTTTACCCTCAATAGAGGGACGGTATTTTGGAAGAGTTCCAAGCTAGATACCATGGCATACTAGATGATTAAAGGCTAGATATATCGTTATCAAGGATGCTACCAAAGAGGCAGTCTCGATATATACAAGTTCATGAGATAAACTTCGTTCCTACCATTGTGTGACAATGGAGTTGTGGCTTATGCCTAGGAACCTCCGTCCCATCAGAGATCCAGACATATTCTTAGGCAGTATCACCTGATCATGGATATGGATGATCTCCTGGGAGATCGAGGTCAGGAGAGTAGACACAGAGGACAACAGCGCGGATCCACTCACAAAGGCCTATTTCTTAGTAAAGACTTTTATGGGATGGTTGAGTATGAGATACTTCAACCACAGCTGATTGTTGGGTATGAGATACTGCAACAGATGGCCCTAGTGCAAGTAGGAGATTGTTAGTGATATGTTTGCCCTAGAGGCCATTACTGTACATACGATGTATATTGTAGTGGATACTTGGACATATATATGGAGGACTTTTTTGCTCGACATGATAGTATGCTATCTGGTTGCTCTTTATCTTAACATGTACTCCGATTGTCTCTATGTTACATGTTGATAAAGCCCTTAGGATGAATACTTGACTACCAGGACTATGATGCAGATCATACTAGTGGGGACAGTGTAGTCGCTAAGTACATCCTTCAAATGTTCCTAGTCGTAGGTGTATCGAGACAGCGCATCGATATACCAGAGTTGACTAGCGTATAGCTTCTCGACCCATGTAGATGGGCGATGGATGATCCCATATCCATTGGTGTTTGACATCAGAGACAGTATACGGGTGCTCTGTGGAGACTGGGTACACTGGACGGACTTGCCGAGAACTCCCAGATGGTATTATACTTCACGTCAGATGGCAGTTCTCTGGTGACACTGGTACAGGTTAGTCTGTAGACCCGAGATCGTCATAAAGTCTTGTGTGATTCCCACTGTGCTTTGATTTCCACCTTACCACGTTCAAGAGAACATGCAAAAAGGTGGCTTTTGGGTACAGTCCCGAATCACATGGAGGCAATGAGCGATAGGAGGAGTTTCGTCTCTCCCGGTATTGGGAGTTGATATTGCGCTGTGTTCGATTGGCTATAACTGGAAATCCCTACCCAGGATTGCTGAGATTTACTGGTAAGTGTTATCTGTAGTTTCTCAAACTGTTATGGACCTCATATCGACATGACTTATCGGTTACTGGGGTCTGACGTTTACCACCCCTAGACTTGATATGCGACATATCAGACGAAGAGACCGGACTGTACGGGAATGTTACTGGTTGGATTCACAGGAGAATGTACAGGCTTGCTTTTTGATCTTCTGATCGCTCAATACCTGGGTGGATGTTATGTTTAGCTGACCGCTTGCAGCTTGTGGGTGTTTGATATGATCATCACCTACTGCCGGCGTATTGACGATGCTTTAGAGTCCTACACAGAGGTTTCCTGGCTCAGGCAAAACGGAATATGAGTACATATGTGATATGTGCGGGACCGCGAATAATACGTGTATGTGATACCTTATTAGATTCTCGCGATATGTGATATCGGCCGGGTATATGTGATATAGCCGGGTCATCGGATCAAGTGTTGATTCGATGAACTGATACATTTTATATCAGTCCGTTATTTGTGAAATAGCCGGATTATCGGATCACGTGTTGATTCGATAATTTAATGTATAATTATATATTTGATATATTACATTATATTAACTAATATAAGCTCATTTAAAGATTCTTTTTCTCACTTAGATAATACATTGATATATATGCGATATATGTTAATTGTATTATTTTATTTTGTTACTATATATATAATATATGTGATATATAATATTGTAACATGTTAGGGTTACAAATGCAACAAAGGTTTTGAGACTTAACCATATTAGGATTTGGATTAAGGTTATTGTTTTGGATGAGCTTTGTAGAAGCTTCTTGAAGTTTTGACTTTGTCCATTTTTCTTTGATATTTTGGAGAGATATTTGTTAACCCAACCCAAATCTTAACCCATGGTAAAGTCTCTACAAGGGTTAAGCATGTCATACTTAACCCTAGGTTGCATTTCTAACCTCAACAATAATTCATTATTCATCACAAAAGAAATTGTTCTTCTTCTTCCTCTTGAAAGCTTTCTAACTTTTCATTAGTGATGGATTTTTTGTGAGAAATTAAAAACAAAAGAGAGAAAAATTCCTATTTCATCATCCTCATCTATTCTATCCACTTAGATTAGGGTGTTTGCTTTTACTAATACCTGATTAGTAAAGCAAGAGCTTGGGTTAGTGTTTCTTCAAGGTAGATCATCTTAGTTTTTGAAGATTGGAAGGAAGGTTGCATATTTCTCTTCATGGAGCCTATCTATAGTACGGGTAGTTGATGATCGCAGCGAAGGGACCTCAACACGGAGCTTATGAAGCGAAGAAATGGACAACAAAGGTTGTAATCCCTAACTCTTAGATGTTAAAGTGTTAACATCCTAGTTTTGTTTGATTCACAAGTTAAAGTTCCTATGTTTAGGGTTATCTATAATGGCAAAATTTGAAATTGGCATGTGAGATGCCACCCAAAACCTTGCTGCCATTGTAGGTATTCCAACAGTGGTATCAGAGCCTAGCTAGAGAATTAGACGGATAAGTGTAGAATTACGAAACCGAAATAACTCCGAAACACCCGATGCAAAACCCTAGTTTCTGTCGATTTTAAAATGAGCTCTAAAAATTTTCCAAACAAGTGCAGAATCATGTATGTGATACATAGTGAACATACCCTAAACCTGGATCCTTGTGCTCGGATTTTGGCCGAGCATATGGCCCAGAAATCCGAGAAGGCCGGCCCCCCGGTGGGTGTTGAGCTCCAGGTTTGGGTGGTGTTCAAGTCTCTGGGGTTTGGTAGTTTTGGTGCTGTTTATTTTTGCTAAACTTGCATGAGATGTTTATTTACTCAAAAGGTAATTCGTAGTGTTTCGTATTCGCAATTCTATTTTGGTTTCATGTTTGTTTAGACTGTGTTAAAAAGTTCGAACGGATATCAATAACTCACTTTTTTCCCTGCCGGAAAATTTCCAAGTGTTGGATTTTTCCTTAGTTAAAGAACATTCAAAGTCGTGCAAGTAACGCGGTAGACCCTCAAGAAGAACGAAAACCTTAACTCGATTATATGACCGTCAGAACCGCCTCTAAACCGTAGGGTTTGTGGTAGTTCGGCATTTCCACATGTGAGGCGTTGGTTTGACCCTTCTACGGCTGGTCCATTGGTACTGTGGCATGCCGATGGATGCTTTTAAACTAAGTTCAAGTGTTGAGCAAATAGGGAAATTTTTGGTGTTTGTTGATTCGATCGGAATATTTAATATCGTCTAACTTTTTCTGTAATGTGATACAATATTTGGAATCCACCTGTAGTTATGAGATAACTAATTTGAATGTTATAAATCTAGCACTTTAGTCTTAGTTGATCAATTGCCACGGGATTTTGATGCGATCAAAAGTTCGTCGCAATCACGTAGTGTACACGGATACTCGCCGGGTAAACTTAATAGATAGCCACGCCCCATAGCCTCGACCAAGTGACTGTAGGGGAACCCCGTCGTCAAATGCATCCGTTCGGGAGCTAGCAGCAGCGGTGTTCCGCCTTAGTGTACTTCGTCGATGGTATCGGGGGGTGCGGCTGTCTACTAAAGTTTCCGACGAGCATTCGATCAGAATGTCGAGAATCTTCTTAAATTGCCCGACTAGATAGTGAAAAGTGTTTTCAAGATCGAAACTAAAATGCAGGGTTTATAATTGTTAGGCATGCGATGTCTAAGGAATTCATTTGGTTAGGCATGTGATGTCTAAGGAGGTTGCGGATTCCAACTGTTATAGTTTTACACTTTTTTTCTGCGCCCGTAAGTGTAATATGTGGTGTATCGCCGGTTTTTTTGATATTCATCAACGAAAATTGGGATACGTATATTTACTTACGTTGATGATATGTGATTTTATGTGTTGCTGTGTTTTGTTATATTGGATCGTTGTGTTTTGAATAGACAGGAGTTTTATGTGAGATGAGCGTTTTTATTTTCATTCATGTAAAATTCATTGTATGTAATATTATTTTATTGGGGCACTGATTGATCTCAAAAACTATCTATTACCGCAATCTAGAACGGCGTCGCTTGGTAGCTAGCCGGTGAGTACGGGTCGGTCCACAAGGATTTTGTAAATTTCCTTGTCGCTCAAACGAGTTAATTCCGATGGAAACCGGATTGATTATTAAATCTAAAAACTAAATCTATCTATACTAAGATTATCTAGATCTAAATCTTGCTAGGGTTAGGTTTAGGAATGGTTTGAAAAGTCTATAAATCTCACCGCTTTCTATACTCATATGAAGATCTAATTAGATGTTATGGTAATTATTAATAAAAGGGATTAGAATCATCGGGAAGATGTTTTCTTCCTCTAGTTTCTTGCCCTTCCTTTATCAATCATTACCCTAACCTCCATGGAAAACATCACAACCGGGCCTTTATACTACGGTATCACCGCTACCACGAGGGATAGGGTGCCGTAGGGAGCGGTATGTGCATGTATGCATAGAGTCCTATGAAAATATATGATGGGCAAGAAAGGGGATGAGAGATCTTCGTCTCTCAAACCTTCCCCAGATCTAACCCTAACAAGCGAGGAGACTACTCACTCATTAGGGAATTAAAATACATTTATCTAGGGCAAAGAATAAAAGATTAACTAGGGCAAGGAATTAAATTTATCTAGAGCAAGAATAGAAAATTAACCTACGGCAGAAAATAAAGAACTTACAAAAAATGATGCTCTCCAAAAGAATGCTGAAATTTATTAATGAAGGGAGGCATAGCTAATACAATAATTTAGAGTTCCTATTTATAGAGGATAGGAAACCCTAGGTTACAATTGATTCGCACGTCTGCATTTACAAAAATACCCCTAGGTTGACTTATTCAGCGCCGCCATCTTTATGGTAAAATTTTTAGCTCCTTATTGCGCAATACGGCCGCGGAACCGCGGCCGCAGCCAAGGTTTGGCCGCGGTTCCGCGGCCAGATGATGGAGTCGGCTTCTGGTTTTTCTTGGGCCGATTGCTGGATCTTTGGTCGCCCTAATTCTTTGGTTCTTTATTTAAAATAGCTTCTGGTTCTCTTCCAGATTTTCCAGTGAATGATTGTAGTGAACTTTAACCGTTCGCTTTGTGTCGACGTCTTGAACCTTGCTTTGTGAACTGATCTTTATGTAGGCTTGATCAAGATCCTTCTGTTTGTTGGTTAAAGTCTCACTTTTGCATCATCTTTTATCTTTTTCACTGTTTTAGATCCAAGAACCTGTAACCTGTAATATGTAGCAGACATACGTCAAAAGCACCTGTTTATTTATAAAACGAATAAGAATGGGGAATATAATAATGCAATATTATGGTATGAACAAATACCCCCAAACTTATATTTTGCTCGTCCTCGTGCAAACTTATTATTTTTTTATTCTCGACAAAATCCTAACCGCACTTTCGCAGGGAATCGCGATTGCACTGAGCACGTGCAACAAGCCGTTAAACCTCTAGGTGTCCCTAGTAGGAGGAGTGTTGTCTCCTGAGGGTTTTTAGCGGATACTACCCACAAAATCCTATCAATTAGGCCCATCGACTTTTGTTTTCCAATTAGGTTTTCTAACAAGGAATTCTATTATCGTCGACTCGTAAATTATCCACCCATATTCTTCATACTTCCTCATCATTTAACTTAAGATTATATATGTTTTGCAGACCTATTTAGCTTTTGGCATTTCTTAAGTTTTTCTTCTAGGGTTCCATCTCCACTTAGGAATTTCTATCATCTCTACTAAAGATACAAGTTCTATTCTTCATTCCTCTCTCTTATCTAAACTCCAATCCCATATCCCTACGTGTGTGTATAGATCACCCCTACACTTGGAAATTCAAATCAAGCAATCATACTCTCGTCCGTTGTCCAAAGCACTTCTTAATTGGTGAATTTTAGATGAAATTTGCTCACACATCCTTCATGCGACCGTTAATACTTCTTGAGGTACCAACGACCGATTACAAGATGTGTTTGCACATTAAAGCGTAATTTCTAGTCTTACAACACCTAAGGTTTTAGCAGTAACTCCCAAACCAGTTGGTCTAAGGCACTAGGTGATGAAGCACCCTCGCTAAATATTTTTCTATTTTTGCAGCCTTAAGTAATCACAAAAACCAGTGTTCATTTTTTTTCTTTATTCACACTTGAATTTTTTATTTCATTTTCTTCATACTAAGGACTTTAGACAAGAGCATTTCAAGGTCTCCTCTACTATTCCAAGTTTCAAGGTGTGTGATTGTGCAAGTTGTAGGGTATACATTTTCAGAATCTAGACTTAAGTTAGGAATTATTTTTCAAACTTATACTTTAATAAAACATCAACACTTTTCCTTTGTTTCGACTTAGCCCAAGAAGTGAACTCAAAATTTGCCTATTTCTAAATAAACTACAAAGACATATACTTTCTACCGTTAAACTTTAGGAAAGGTTATTTTTAGGGTTTTTAATTTACTAAGTCTAGGATCTAGTTGTTCCTAGCCAGTTGACCTATTTGTCAAACTTAAATCAAATATGGCCAAAATTGAATATAATAATTTTTATGATTTTTGAAAATTTTCAATTTTTATGGGTTTTAAAATAAGTATGCAAATGCAAAAATATGTACAAATGAATGCGAAGGAAGAAGACGTACCGAGCGTACCCCCAAACTTAAACTTGACAGTGTCCTCACTGTCATGCTACACCAAGAGGGTCAAAATTGTCGGCACTCCCCTGTTTATTTATTTATAAATATTTTTTATTTTTAATAGAAAAAGAAAACAAACAAAATATATATATATATATACATATATACAACAAGGTCCTCCTTAAACTAAACAAGGCCTTGCACAATCCAAAGGTTAGCACCAACCATTCAAAAATTCTATCGTGATGATGGTATGGTTGGTGAGAGAATAGAGTGGAAAGAAAGGAGATGAGAAGCACACGAGACCGTGTGGGAAGAAAGGTAGAATATGGTCTCGGTGGAGGAGAAGAATGGCGGAAAAGAGAAAGAAGGGTAGCACGATCTTGAGGGTGTAAATTGAGGGAATAAATTAGCGCAATTTGTGATGACCGATGTGTTAAAAGTGATTGTGCTAATCTATCAACCCGTCGAGAAATGGGGTCAAATCCCTCAAGATTCGCAAGAAAGAATGGGCACGTCGAACTTGGTATAGGAGATGAGAGCGTAACGGTCTCTTGCACGGTCGGAATGATAGGAAGGACGAAAGGGAGTGAATTAGGGATAGTCTCATTCTCACCGTAGGAAATTGTTTCGAACTTGAAAAATTCCATCAATGGTTCGAAACGACTGTAAGCAACCGAGTCTGATGATTCAACTAACTCATCTGAAAATTTAAAGGACTCAAACTCGGGCGGTGGGGCATCAACATCGTCCGAAAAAGTGAAACACTCGAAAGTGTTATCGGCTGTGAGAACTGTGTCAGATTCAAAGGGAAAGTTTTCAAGCTCACAGTCTTCAAGCGTGATCTTTTGCGTGGTCGAAACGATGAAAAGGAGGGAGGGTGATATAATAGTTAAAGGTTCAGGAGGATGAATTGGAAAATCCGACACATCAAACAAAAATGGTTCAGCCTCAATATTATCCTCACTAATCTCCTCAATACTATGCTCATAATTCTCCTCAATATTTATCTCATCCATGCCATTATCATAAAAATCAAGACGCCTATGAAGTTCGGGAGAAACAATTAATGACTCGGGATGATGAATTGACATAAAATTTCAATCAAATCGACTGGTTCATCATCCAAAATATTCCCGGCGTCTATATCCTCAATCAAGTGAAAATCAATTTTTTCTGACACCTCATCAAAAGCATGGATATTTATCGATTTAGGTTCTAGATTGGAGGTGTAAAGATCGAAAGGATTAAGTGTGGTTTCACTCGAAAGGGTTCTTCACAATTTGGCAAATCAAGCACTACAAAATCACACAACTCGTTTTTATTTTGAACTTGTGAATCATTTAGGACAATCGATGGAAAACTGGAGTTATGGGCTTCAATTGGGTAAGGGTAGGTTTGATTTGGAAATCCTCTCAAATTCGCACTCTGTCCAACCGCCTCCTCATACATTTGAAAATTTGGAGCTAGTTGGAAACTAGCCGCCGGTTCACTAGGTTGCATAAGGGCGGTAATAGACGCATCCACATTCTTAATCATTTTGTTTGTTGCTGCAATGTACGCCTCCAACGACTGTTCCAAACTAGACATGGGTTGTGAAGGGGTTTCGGTAAAAGATTCGAAATTGTTTAAATACGTGAAACTCCCTAATGGCTGTGTAGAAACAGTGTCTAGTGAAGGTGGGAAGGTCGGGTAGGACTGGTAGGAATTGGATGGTTGGACAGGAGTAGGGTCAACATGTGGATAAAAAGGTGAATGGACTTGTTGATCCCTAGAACTAGATGTGTTGAGAGGGGTGAAAGATCGGCTACGAGATTTAGCAATATGCTCAGCAATGGACATCGGCTTAGGAGTTACAGCAGGACTTGGAAAAGTGGTGTCAACGTAAGGTGGTGAAGGTTGATAAGGTTGACACAAAGTGGGTTGTAAAGTCGAACTGTTTCTCCTAGACGCTTCTATTTGATCTTTCAAAGAAATTTTAGGCACGGAGGGATCTTCCTTAAAGCGACCGAAACAATTGACGTACGAGGCAAAAATAGCTTCGGGATACCAAAGTTCGGGAAGAGATTTATGATGTGGGGTACCCATGATAGAAGAAAGAGAAGAGAAAGAAGGTAGGTGGTGCAAGGATTTCTTAGCAGCAAAATTTGCAAGTTGTTAAAAAAAAATTCCTTTTTCCGTTTTCTCTTAATTTGGAAATTTTTCTTTTGCAAAAAGATTTTCGAGAAAAGATTTGCAAAACAGAAAATATTACTTGCAATCAATTTCTATTTTAAGCCGGGCTCAAAGAATCCTGCATAAGATTTGTTATTTGGAAAGGAAAATATTTTTATAGCGCACGGAATCCTGCAGGAATTTTCAGAAAAGATATATCAAAAATTACAGGGGAGGAACAGAGGGAAGCTTACAGAGCAAAGTTGGTCAGATGATGTCACCACGGCGCCGCCCTTCCGCGGCAAAATCTGGTTCCCACCGCGGTTTCGCGGTCAACTTGACTGCACAGTTCCCCAGAACAAATTGCAGTTGATGATGTCACTGTGGGACCGCGTTTCCGCGGTCGGAACTGGGTTGACGCCACGTTTCCCCGGTTTGGAGGTCGGTTCATGGCTCGAGAATTTTTCAGTGCCTCTGTTGTTGCAACCTTCTGTTGTTAGGGTCGTCTATTTTCTGTTTTGATTTTTGTAGATTTCCATATCCGAATTTGTGTGTAGATCCTGCAAAATTCAAACAACAAAATACCCTTTCCAAAAATAACAGATGATATATTTTTATATTTTTATATTTTTCAGATTTTTATGATTTTTTTAATTTTAGATTAACCCGAAATTGCAAAAAGGAAATGACACGCCATCCCCGGCAACGGCGCCATTTAATTGATCTCAAAAACTATCTATTACCGCAATCAAGAACGGCGTCGCTTGGTAGCTAGCCGGTGAGTACGGGTCGGTCCACAGGGATTTTGTGAATTTCCTAGTCGCTCAAACGAGTTAATTCCGATGGAAGCCGGATTGATTATTAAATCTAAAAACTAAATCTATCTATACTAAGTCTATCTAGATCTAAATCTTGCTAGGGTTAGGTTTAGGAATGGTTTGGAAAGTCTATAAATCTCACCGCTTTCTATACCCATATGAAGATCTAATTAGATGTTATGGTAATTATTAATAAAAGGATTAGAATCATCGGGAAGATGTTTTCTTCCTCTAGTTTCTTGTCCTTCCTTTATCAATCCTTACCCTAACCTCCATGGAAAACATCACAACCAGGCCTTTATACTACGGTATCACCGCTACCTCGAGGGATAGGGTGCCGTAGGGAGCGGTATGTGCATGTATGCATAAAGTCCTATGAAAATATATGATGGGCAAGAAAGGGGATGAGAGATCTTCGTCTCTCAAACCTTCCCCAGATCTAACCCTAACAAGCGAGAAGACTAATCACTCATTAGGGAATTAAAATACATTTATTTAGGGCAGAGAATAAAAGATTAACTAGGGCAAGAAATTAAATTTATCTAGGGCAAGAATAGAAAATTAACCTACGGCAGAAAATAAAGAACTTACAAAAAATGATGCTCTCCAAAAGAATGCTGAAATTTATTAATGAAGGGAGGCATAGCTAATACAATGATTTAGAGTTCTTATTTATAGAGGATAGGAAACCCTAGGTTACAATTGATTAGCGCGTCTGCATTTACAAAAATACCCCTAGGTTGACTTATTCAGCGCCGCCATCTTTATGGTAAAATTTTTAGCTCCTTATTGCGCAATACGGCCGCGGAACCGCGGCCGCAGCTAAGGTTTGGCCGCGGTTCCGCGGCCAGATGATGGAGTCGGCTTCTGGTTTTTCTTGGGCCGATTGCTGGATCTTTGGTCGCCCTAATTCTTTGGTTCTTTTATTTAAAATAGCTTCTGGTTCTCTTCCAGATTTTCCAGTGAATGATTGTAGTGAACTTTAACCGTTCGCTTTGTGTCGACGTCTTGAACCTTGCTTTGTGAACTGATCTTTATGTAGGCTTGATCAAGATCCTTCTGTTTGTTGGTTAAAGTCTCACTTTTGCATCATCTTTTATCTTTTTCACTGTTTTAGATCCAAGAACCTGTAACCTGTAATATGTAGCAGACATGCGTCAAAAGCACCTGTTTATTTATAAAACGAATAAGAATGGGGAATATAATAATGCAATATTATTGTCTGAACAGGCACTTCCGGGTTGAGGATGATGTCACCATTGTATATTATTTACTTTTCCTCATTAGAATAGAGCCAAGATGGGGAGCACAAGTAACCGGGTTCTAGGGTCCAGTGGGAGACCATCTCGAGGAGTCGAGACCGGGTCTCCTAACTCTAGAACTGGTAGGGTTGCTTGCCGCTCTCGTAGGGGTCTAGGGGTGTGGGATTGGCTATTTATCGCTACTGTGGAATCCATGTTTTTTACAGGCTCGCATTAAAATACGGACCTCCTAGTATATCCAATATTTCATATGTTTCTTCTGCTGCGATATCTGTGATGTGATCATTTGATATGTTGAGATGAATACTAGATATAGTGTATGTGATATATTATATAGACGTTGCTTATGTTTTACACCCACGCTAGCACTGCCCCGCTCTTCCGTTAGTTACCTAAGCTAACGGTGCACGAGGGGACATCGAGCTGAATACGGATGGCATAAGCGTACGTTGTATTTATCTGTGATGTTTAGGTAAACTTAAATGATGGGACTTTATTAATAAGATTAATGAAATAAAAGAAACCTAAAGATATTGTGGAATCGAATTTTCAAAAACAGGTAGCTCTAGTTTTTTGCTTTGCATACCGGTGTTCCTTGTAGAACATCCAGCACCTTATTCGATAAGGAAAGCGCCAAGATCGTTTCACCGGGAGTGACCTCTTTAGCGAAACTGGCAAATGCTACAACCCTCGGTTTGTCTTTTGATTGCTTTTCTGGTTCTTTCTTTGCATAGTGGTATTGTGAATATTCTACACCTCATTCGACGAGGAAAGTGCCGAGATCCCTTCACCGGGAGTAACCTCTTTAGCAAAACTAGCAAAGGCCTAAAAAACATTCCATTTAAATCATTTGATTCTAGAACGATATCAAGTTCATTATGCAAAAGGTTTTCTTAAAACCTGTCGTAGCCCTCCATCATTTTAGATAAGTACTTCATATTATTCGTGTTGTGTTTGTTGGCTTTCGTCAAGGCGTAGTGTGCGGTAGCTATTTATGCTTATCTGTATAAGCAAATGATGCGATTGAGTTAGGGTAGTCATGCGACTTTGTTGGCTTTCGTCACGGGTCGTGCGGATGGGTTTAATTCAATCGGGAAATGACGAGTTGAACTTGACTAGTAGCGTATGGTTTGTTGGCTTTCGTCAAGGTCATAGGATGCTAGGGGTAAAATGTTATCGGGAATTTCAAGCGTTGAAATTTGCAATGAGATTGCATACCTCCTATGAGATATTTGGTTCCCGATACCCGCTGCGAGTAAGAATTACTCCTGGGAAAGTTTTACACATTACAAATAGCAATCAAGTTGGTGTCTAGAAAGGTGTCAATCGGGTTACGCCCCTGGGAAAATGAGGTTTATTTTAATTAGGTCCGTGCGAAAGCACGGAGAACCTCCCTCAAAGTACCGACACTGGCCTGGCCGAAAGATTGGAGAACTTGTAAGCTGTAATTAATCCCGGTTAGTCTTTCCTTTTGGGGTTTGAAGGAAGATTTGACTAAAACAGTGGGAGCCATCCTGATTAGATATTTTAATAACCAATCTAATCTTGCAAGAACATACGCTGAGTGTTTTCTTCTCTCTCTCTCCAGGTAGCGACCATGTCACACCTTAATCAAAATAATAATACGGATGTATTGACCGAACCCTCTTGTTATACTGCGCTAGGGAACGTTGGTCCCACTCTAACTTATAATTATTATAAGACCGAGTAGGAAATTGCGGATTACCAGAATTCCCGTGCCGCCCAAACGAAGAAAGTGTATGATGATGCATCTTCTTCAGATGTGTTCATTACCAAGAACCGTTTCTCAGTATTCTTTACATCCTGGTTATGAGATACCGGATCAGGAACTCACATATGTAATCTGTCACATGGGCTACAGATAGGTAGAGAACTGAGAAAGGGTGATAAGTTTTAAGGGTTAAAAATGGTGCAAGAGTTGCAGCCAAGTTTGTTGGCAGTTATCACCCTGTATTATCAAATACATTGATTCTGAATGAATGTTATTAGATACCGAACCTGATGTTCATATCAGTATCTTTATTTAGTAAAGAAGGATATAATTTTGTATTGTTGGATAATGTTTTAAACATTTCCTATATCAAGAGTTGATTGGTTCAGGCACGTTATCTAAAAGCATAAACGTTTTAAATCAAACCACAGTTCTTAACGTACAGAACACACACAAGAGGAAGAGTTCATAAATGAATAAATCCTTCTTGAGGCATTGTAGACTAGGTCATATCTTTGTGACCCGACTAGCTGAAGTTAAATACAGATGCATATTTAAATCAGTTTGAATTTACATCTTATGAAACTTTCCAGTCATGTCACAAAGATAAGATGACCATAGCTCCGTTTATTGGAAACAGAGAAAGAGTTAGTAACTCTTGGGATTGATACATGATGATGTATGTAAGGTCCCCTATCTACACATGCCAGGACCGGTTCTTTGTACTTCATTACATTCACTGATGATCTCTCAAGATTCGAACATATGTTCCTGTTGAAACACAAGTATGAACCTTTTGAGAAATTCAATGAATATAAGTTAGAAGTAGAGAACCAAAACGGGTATAAGTATTATGTCCTTTAATGAGATCAAGGAAGAGAATATTTGAACACGGAAATCCTGGACTATTCTTAAAGAGAATGAGATTCTCTCTTAGCATTACTCCTCCGAATACACTACAGCACGTTGGTATATCGGGGCGGAGCGATCTCACCCGATGTGATAACGTGTGCTCTATGATGAGTACTACTGAGTTATCTATTTCCTTTTGGAGGTTATGCACTTGTGAAGCTGCATACTTATTGAATAGGGTTCCAACCAAATCAGGTGCCTACCACTCCATACACGATATGGTATGGGAAGAGCCCATCTTTTAAGGATGTTAAGATTTAGGGTTGTCCGGCCAATGTCTAAAAGAAAAATCCGGACAAGCTCAAGGCAAGGTCAGTTCTGTGGAAGTTTGTTGGATATCCCAAGCATTCGCAAGGGAATATCTTCTACCGAACCGAGGAACAAAAGGTGTTTTATTTCTCGGCATGCCACCTTTTTGAGAAAAAGGGAATTTCTTATGAAGGAATTAGTGGTCATGAGATAGAACTGGAAGGAGTTCCAGCTATACAAACCGCAGCTGATGAATTGGTAAACCAGGATGATTCAATAGTTTCCAACGAACCTCGGCCTCTCCGCCGATCTAGTAGGGGTCCTCATCCACCTGAAAGATGCTTCGGTTTCTCTATGACAGTACGAGCGAGGATTGCATCATGAGATGATGACACAACTGGTTTCGAGCTGGCCATCAGGACTGGAGACTCTGTGAGAATGGATGGATGCTTAGAGATCTGATATGGAATCCATATACACCAACAATGTATGGACTTTGGTTGCTTTATCTGAAGGGTTAAATCGCCATCAGGAGCAAGTAAATCTTAAGAAGATTACTTGGTGTACATGGACAGGTTGAGACTTTCAAAGCTATGCTTAAGTCCATCTAGATCCTACTTGCCATTGTTACATACCATGACTACGATATCTGGCGGTTGGGTGTCATGACTGCTTTTCTAAATAGTGATTTAGAAGAGAGCGTCTATAAGTACACAGTCAAAGGGCTTCGTAGACAGTGGGAGCAGCGGAAACCTGTGCAAGTTGCTTTATGAGTTAAAGCAGGCATCGCGGAGTTGGAACAACTGTTTTGATGTAGTAGTCAAAGAGTTTGACTTCATCAAAATGGTAGATGAACCTAATATATACAAAAAGGTAGTAGGGAGTATGGTGGTGATCCTCGTATAGTACGTGGATGACATACTCTTGATAGGGAAGGAGTTTCCTATGCTGTGCTCGGTCAATCTCCTATTATCATAAGGATTCTCCATAAAGGATCAAGGTGATACCTCCTGAATCCTGGGTTTTGGATCTATGAGGTAGATCTAATTGGATGTTAGGATTCTCACTAGGTGTAGTGAGATGGTATCAATCGATCCTGGGGAGAATCACTGGAAAGTTTCCAGGGTGGTAAGGTCGACTGAATGTCAGTCACAGGTATTGTCTTTACCCTCAGTAGAGGGATGGTATGTTGGAAGAGTTCCAAGCTAGATACCGTGGCAAACTAGACGATTAAAGGCTAGATACATCGTTACCAAGAATGCTACCAAAGAGGCAGTCTGGATATATACAAGTTCATGAGATGAACTTCGTTCGTACCATTGTGTGACAATGGAGTTGTGGCCTATGCCTAGGAACCCCCGTCCCATCAGAGATCCAGACATATTCTTAGGCAGTATCACCTGATCATAGAGATGGATGATCTCCACGGAGATCGAGGTCAGGAGAGTAGACACAGAGGACAACAGAACGGATCCACTCACAAAGGCCTATTTCCCAGTAGAGACTTTTATGGGATGGTTGAGTATGAGATACTTCAACCATAGCTAATTGTTCGGTATGAGATACTACAACAGATGGCCCTAGGGCAAGTGAGAGATTGTTAGTGATATGTATGCCCTAGAGGCCATTATTGTACGTACGATGTATATTGTAGTGGATGCTTGGACATATATATGGAGGACTTTCTTGCTCGACATGATAGTATGCTATCTGGTTGCTCTTTATCTTAACATATACTCTAAATGTCTCTATGTTTCATGTTGATAAAGCCCTTATGATGGGTACTTGACTATCAGGACTATAATGTAAATCATACTAGTGGGGACAGTGTAGTCGCTAAGTATATCCTTCAAATGTTCCTCGTCGAAGGTGTATCGAGACAGGGCATCGACATACCAGAGTTGACTAGCGTATAGCTTCTCGACCCATACAGATGGGCGATGGATGATCCCATATCCATTGGTGTTTGACATCAGAGACAGTATACGGGTGCTCAGTGGAGACTGGGTACACTGGACGGACTCGCCGAGAACTTGATTGAATGATTCTCGTTGTGTAGGTAGAAAATGTATAGAAATCACAACCAAAGAAATTTGTAAACTGCAATCATTAACGGTGTCAATTGTAGGCTCATTAGAGAGTGCGGATCGTTTACAGGGAAAGTATGATTTGACCGTAATTGTTTTAGTTGAATTGAAAATTAAAGAGAAAAGAACAGAAAATTTGATTCAAGATTTATAAAAGTGAATTTAAAGAATTATCAAAATCTAGATCTAATATTAAGAATACTAAAAATCAAGAATCAAGAATTGATGATATCCAAATCGAATGAATAATCAAGATTTGTAATGAAGCTCGTAGGAATCGATCGAATCGATAGTGAATGATGAAGACTTATGATTACGTATTCTTATCCATTGATGATTTGTTGCTAGACCGATGACGATCAATGAGATTTAGGGATCTATTGAAGAAACTAGGGTTTCTCCATCATCCCTTGTCCTTTCGTTGATTATCATTCAAATGCTAGCCTCTAGTAAATTGAATTATCGATCGTTGATCTCTAATTAAGAGCGAAAACATTCAAGAAAGCATCTCGCTCGAAACTAGATTGTCGATGATTTAACTTACTAGAGTTTACAAAACTCATATGAATTAAGAATCGTTTCAAGATTGTAATCATCATCATCTATCTATTCTCTCGACTCCTCCACGAGCGGAGTTTTTACTCTAGCATCATAACAAAGAAATCAATCAAGAATTGAAAATTCATCATAATGCTCAAATATAAAGATAAGCAAGATAAAGAAATTTCACTTTTTATTATTCAAAAATTCCGTTACAATTCTCTCAAGAACTACAAGAATTAAGGAAAGAACTCGATCGTCGAATTAGCTTCGCATCGTCTCCGTGAGTCGCGGATCGTCTTGGATCACTTGCTCGGTTGAAGATCGGCGTCGCTTCTAAAAGGTTGAAGGCTTCTTACTTGATTTGTACTCGGAGATCTTGAATTTGGCTTTTGGTGATTGGATTAGGGTTTGGGTGCACAAGTTGTGTCACTCAACTTGTGGAACTTTGGTTCAATTTTCAACAACCTTTTTGATGAAGCCTTGGGTCCCTTTATATAGCCCTCTCCTTTAGCTTCCCCTAGAAGCTTGATTAGGTTTAGCTTCCTTTAGAAGCTAGATTTAGCTTCTCTTGCAAGCTTGTTAGTTAGGTAGAAGCTTCTAGAGTTAGTTAGTTAGCTAGCTTCCTTGATAAGCTTGGTTATTAGGAAGAACATTCTAGGTTTAGCTAGCTTATTTGAGAAGCTTGGAGGTGTTTAGCTTGTACAAAAAGCTTTGCTGTTCGGACAGAACCTTTTGGAGATCTCTGGAATTTAAAGTGGCTTGAAGAAGTTTGCACCTTGAAATGAGAAGCCTGAAGTAACAAGTTGCTGACATCATGGTTTCGTGGCCACGGATCCGCCGCCAATAAGGCCATTCGGCCGTGGATCCGCGGCCTATTGATGGCCTCTGTGCATGAAACTTCATGGCAATTCTTATGCTGGCTTTAGTACTGCTTCCTGATGTCTGGAATCTTCTAAGTATTTCTTGTTCACTACCAGATCACAAGTCTTGTACTTGGCGTATTTTTATCAGCACTTTTTAGCAGTTTCGGCTCTTTACCTGGAATTTCCTGCACAGATTCTCGAGACAAGTGTTGCGCTACACAAAAGATCATGCGTGCAATGATAAACACTCAATTTCCCTCAAAATGTCGGTTATAGTGTATAACACAAGTTATTTGGTATTTTATAGTCAAATTGCTAATATACGCTATATTTATACCGAACACCTTTAGATGAATGCAAATGGTAGGGAAATTGATGTGTTAAAAATGCAATATTTTCGACTGATCAAATTCCCCCAAACTAATTTTTGGTCGTCTCGAGAAAACTTGTTTTATTAAAAAGAGAAGGAGAAAATAAAGAAAAAGAAAAACTAACTAACACACTTTCGTAGGCAACACGATTGCACTGAGCACGTGCAACAAGCCTTTAAACCTCTAGATGTCCCTAATAGGAGGAGTGTTGTCTCCTGAGGGTTTTCAGCGGATTGCACCCACAAAATCCCATAATAAAAGGAAGACCGTGAAAATTACATATAAAGATAAGAATTATAAAAGAAAGACTTTGAAAATTAGAGTTTCCAACTATACTAGCTTTTCAGTTGTCATGAGCCCTATCTTAATAGTCATGAAAAAATGTTAGAAATCACATCATCTCTCAATAAAACATCGTCTTTATTCTTCATTCCTACCTTTCTTCCAAACATCGATCATATACCCTTACGTGTGTGTAAATAACATCCCTACACTCGGAGAATTCAATTCAAGCTATCATACTCTGGTCCATCTACCTTAGTACTTTTTAATTTGATGAATATTTAGATGGATTTGCTCACACATTTTTCATGCGACCGTTAATACTTCTTGAGGTACTAATAGACCGATTACTGATGTGCTTGCTTATTAGGTGTAAGTAGCATTTTTCTCGTCTTGCACCACCTAAGGCTTAGCAGTGACTCCCAGACCAGTTGGTCTAAGGCACTAGGTGATGAAGCACCCTTGCTATATTTTTTTATTGCTGTCTTGGCGATAAAAAAATCAGTGTTCATTTTTCTTCACCATTTTATATTTTATTCAATTTTTATTTCCTTCATACTTTGGCTTTTAGACAAGAGCATTTCAAGGTATCCTCTACTATTCCGAGCTTCAAGACGTGTGTAAGTGCATATATTAGGGTATCAACGTTCAAATATTTGGCTTCCAGAATAGGAACTATTTTTCAAACTTATTTTTATTCTCAGATTAGTGACTCTTTTCATCTTACTAACCCTTGGGACAACGGCTCATAACTACTTATTACTAGTTCGTTTAAGAAAACATCTAATTTTCTTGGTTTTTTTAAATTTTTCTAATCTTTTGTATGTAATTTTTCACTATCTAATCTTTTATTATCTTATTTATGTACAACAATTTTTTTTTATCTTTTTTTATTTTTTTTTATTATGTGTTTTGTGCTTATGCAAAGTATGATGCAAATGATGCGTAAATAAGCACAAAGCTCCCCCAAAATTGTTTTCAACAGTGCCCTCACTGTTGTCATCAGCTAGAGCTCAAAAACCTGTAAGCTTGGGAGGAAATTTATTAATGGGGGTAATAAATATGATCGTGAAAATCCTCCCCCAAACTTATTCTTTTGGCTCACCATTTTGAGTAAAAAATTTATTTTCAAGAGTCAGCTTATACCCCCCTCCCAAACTTGAGTTAAACAATGTTAAGCTTTAAAAATCACAAGGGAGGTCAAAGTTACTGGTCAATGCCAAGTTTTGCAAAGACCGAAGGTCAACACCAACAATTCGAAGATTTTATCTGTGTACTGCACCGGTTGGTGGAATAAGAAGTAGGGAAAGGGTAAGTGGTGGAATAGAATTTGTTTGCGTCTCGTTTTGGAGAGACGGCTCAGTGATTGTGATGGATTTCTCGCATTCTCTTTATAGTCCAGAAGAAGGGGTGGAGGTTCAATTTCTTTGTATTGAGGTGGATTCATGTCAACACCCGTGTTTGCTAAAAATGCGAGTTCTTCAGCGAAAATTTTCTCAAAGCTTTCATCGATACCCTGAAGAATAATGTCATCACAAAGTGCGGGGTGATCTTCAGATTCCAAAAACGGTTCATAATCAGTGTTAGTTGTTGACCCATACAACTCGGTGGAAGAGTCCGTATGTGTATGATATATAGTTGGGTCAAACAACAACATATGAAAAGAGTCTAGATCAGTATCATGAGGATCGTCAAATTCGCTGCTGTCGACATCCATTAATTCAACAGAATAGACCTGAGCAGTAGGTTCGGAGGGTACACTTCCCAACTTGTAAATGTTCAGCTCAATGGACCTATTCCCGAAGGATAGGGTCATAGAGCCGTTACGACAGTTGATTATAGCATTGGAAGTGGCCAAAAAGGGACGACCAAGAATCACCGGAACTTGATTTCGTGGGTTTGCTACAGGCTGTGTATTAAGTACAATAAAGTCCACAGGGAATACAAATTCCCCGATTTTTATTAACACATCCTCTAGTTCACCCCTAGATTTGGTGATTGATCGGTCGGCCATCTGGAGAGTGCAGGGAGCTGGTTTCAACTCTCCGATCCCTAACTGCCCATAAACTGAGAAAGGAAACAGGTTAACACTTGCGCCAAGGTCAAGTAGAGCACGGTTAATGCGTTTATCCCCAATAAAATGGAAATAGTAGGATAGCCAGGATCCTTACGTTTCCTAGGTAATTGTTGGGGAAAAACTGTGTCTACAGTCTTTGACATGAATACCTTCTTGGGCACTTGAGTCTTCTTCTTCCAAGTGCACAAGTCTTTGAGAATTTTCGCATATGCGGGGACTTGTTGGATAGCATCTAGGAGAGAGATGTTGATGTTAACCTGTTTAAAGATTTCCGTGATCTTCTCCATTTGCGGACTTGGTCTGTTTCCCCTTAACCAATTCGGGTAAGGAGCTAGAGCAATAAGGTCGGGGTCCAACATTGGAGAAGATCGTGTGGGTAGAAAAGATCCCAAAATAGGAGTGGGGATCGTCTTTGGTAGACTAGAAGAGGTTTGCTGAGGTGTCGAGCCTTGGGGAAAACGGAGATTAGGCTCGGAAGAAAATGGTGGGGTAGACGAACTGGGGTCAGAAGTAGAAGCAGAAGTGGAAGGGAAGGTCTCAGCCTGGGTATCATCGATTGATTCTTCATTATTATCAATCTCCTCACCAACATGATTGTCAAGTACTCTTCCAGATCTCAACGTGGTGATAGCGTTCACAAGATGTGAATAGCCAGGATTGGATAACGGTTGAGCTGGAAGTTTCCCTTTTTCTCTCGCACTCAATTCGGCTTTTAATTGTGCAATTTCTGCTTCCATCGATTTTATATTCTCACTTTGGGAGTCAGAGTTTTTCTGGATTTTATCGACAGAAGACTTTATTTCAGCCGAAACTTGCATGAGATTTGTCAGAAAAAAATTCATGAGTGAAGAGGATTCATCAGTACCGGTCAACTGAAAAGGATTATTTCGTGCAGGTGTGTTGACCATATTTTGAAAGTTTTGTGATTGGTAGGGATGCTGACTCAATTGAAGTGGTTGCTGTTGTGGTGGAAGAGCTCTTTGAAAATTGTTTTGGGTTGGAGCTGTGTTTTGATTTTGTGATTGGTTCCAAGCAAAGTTAGGGTGATTCCTCCAACCCTAATTATAAGTGGAAGAAAACGGATCGTTTCTAGGTCTTTGTTGGAAAGAAGAATCGATATGCTCATGACCTTGAAATGGAGAATTCAATGGACATTCTTCCGTGAGATGTGATGAATCAGAACAGCATCCACATACAGTTTTGGAGAGTGACATTTAATTTAGGGCGGCTGCTAAAAATTTATTTTCCATAGTTTAGAGTTTCTTTTGCATTGCTGACATTTCAGCTCTAACTCCTATGGAAACATCAGATTGGTTATTGCCCCCTAGACAATGGTTGACTTACACCCTCCCACTGTAAAGATCTATCAGCGAAATCTTCTAAAAATCTCCAAGCTTCACCATCATCTTTAGTCATGAAAGTGCCTTGACACATGGATTCAAGGGTCTATTTTGTGGTAGGATTAATGCCCTCATATATGATTCTGTACAGATCCCATCTAGGAATTCCGTGATGTGGACATTGAACTAACAGATCCTTGAAGCGTTCAAAACACTTTGAAAATGGTTCATTTGGAAGCTGGGTGAATTGATTTATTTCGCTACGGACTCGAGCTGTTTTATGATTAGGGTTGAATTTCTTTAGGAATGCTTTTACGAATTCTCCCCGGTTTGAAATAGAATGTGCAGTTGTGTTATAAAGCCACTTCTCGGCTATATCGCATAGAGTGAATGGGAGAAGACGTAGACGCATAGAATCCATAGAAAGCTGTGAAGTACCTGTTAGTGTATATGCCCTAGAGGCCATTACTGTATCATACTAGTATGTATATTACTTGATGGAAGCTTGGGATATTCACAGTTGTACAGACAATCTTGCTCAATATAGTAGTATGCTACTTGGTTTGTCTCTGCTTTAATGTGTACTTGTGTGTTTATTTATTATATCACCTATACGCATTAGTAGAGCCCTTTGGATCTTTGCTTGATTACCGGCGTTGTGATGGCGATCACACTCGTGGGGGCTGGGTAATCTACAAGCACATCCTTATACACGTCCCTAGTCGTGGGAGTATCGAGATAGGGCATCGATACTCCGGAGTAGACTAGCGTATGAGCTTCTCATCCCAGCACGGGAGACGGTCTGTCCCACAGCCGTCGGTACGTCGTACTTGAGATAGTATGCGGGTGCTCGTTGGGTTATGAGTACACTGGACAGGACTCGTCGGGAACTGATGGTTGGTA
Organism: Agapanthus africanus; assembly: GCA_030015575.1. Classification (NCBI taxonomy): domain Eukaryota; kingdom Viridiplantae; phylum Streptophyta; class Magnoliopsida; order Asparagales; family Amaryllidaceae; genus Agapanthus; species Agapanthus africanus. Next base: position 212,414,185 of record CM057350.1, on the reverse strand, counting down.
TTATACCTATCGTCAGTTATCAGTTCCCAGGTGATATGAGTACAGCTTAGTCCGCTGACTTGACACTGTCACTTCGCCTCGAGTGTGTTCCCACTGTTCTTTGATTGCTACCCTACCACGGCTCTACTGAGTCATGCAAACAGATAGTAGTTGGGAGCAGTCCCGAAGCACTTGGAGGCAGTGACGGTTAGACAGGATTCGTCTCTCCCGGTATTGGGGGTTGACATCGCGCTGTGTCTAGGAGAGCCATTACACAAGTAGTCCCTGTCCAGGGCAAGCGAGATATACTGGTAGGTTTCCAGTGTTATCTCAGGGTGTTCTGGGCATCACTCCGACACGACTTGTACCGCTATTACGGGACTGACGTTTACCGCCCCCCTAGGCCCGCCATGCGATGTATCAGACGAACAGACCGGACTGTACGGAGATTGTCACATACAGACTCAGTAGGAGTTCGGATGGGTTTACCTCATCGGCCTTCTTATCGACATCTACCTGGGGACCGTTACGTACAGCTAGTGCCACTTGCGGTCTGTGGTTAAACCCACTGCCAGCGTAGTGTCAAGTCTTTAGAGTCCCACACAGAGAGTTTCCCTGCACTGAGCGAAACGTGTAGAGGCCGTATGGTTTTACGGCAGGGCTGCGATCACTTACGTACACTTGTGTGCGTATGGTGTTCGGGCAGGCAGTACTAGTAGGCTTTGGTTTAAGCCGGATCTTAGTATTGCACGGATGGATTTGTTTTGTCTTCTGTGCATCCGCATTCTACGGAATACGGATGCAGGTGTGTATGCACAGTTTTTCGGAGTGATGAAGGAGGAGGTGCCTCATTCGGGTTTTGGCAGTTGGTTCGGCCAAAACCGTTATGTGGCAGGCTCATTAGGGTTTTTGACAGTCGATTCGATCAAAACCATTTTGAGGCGGACTCATTAGGGTTTTGACAGTTCGTTTGGTCAAAACCGTTATGAGCCGCGAACATCATTTACTAATCCTATTAGTGATAATCTTATGATGGCTAATTGCATTGACCATTTGACCCCGTTGACCTCTCTTGACTTTGTTGACCGGTTGACCGGGTTGACCATTGACATTCAAGAGGGTTCCACACTCTTCTTTTCTTTTCCTTTTTCTTTTGGATTATGATAATGGTCATTTCAAAGTAGCCATCAACTTTATCTTGATGGGATTAGTAATGATGTTGTTTTGCATTATTTGCAACCATGGTTGTTTTTCTTTTGTATCGTAATTTTATTCTCATTCTCTCTCTTGAAATGAGAAGCTCCATGGTTGCTAGCAAGCTCCTTCTTCTTCCTCCTCTTGATTTCTCCTTTGATCTCATGTGTTGAGAGAAAAAGGATTCCACTTGACAAACACATCCATACATCTCCTCTACACATCCTAGGGCTTCTAGATTAGCAATCTCCTTGCCCTAGTTACCTCGGCTTGAGGTGGAGCTCGGTGTACATCTCTCGGGTGGATCGTCTTCGACTCAAGGAGGCCGCGGAGGTGACTAAAGTCCGGATCAACCATTGGGCAAGCAAAGAGAAGAACAACAAGAAGAGAAGAACAACAAGAAGTGAAGAACAACAAGAAGAGAAGGAGTTCAAGTTGAGGTATAACCCCTAACCGAGTAGATAACATCTCATGTTAGGATGCTAGTGTATTGTTTAGTAAAGATCCGGCTTTTACGGTCCATGTTACAAAGTTTAGAAAAAAATTGTTTTACCGTTTCCGCAACCCCGAAAGTACCGGGAGAGGTAACGTGGACCTAACAGTGGTATCAGAGCCTAACTAAACATAAACTAGCTAGGTAGTGAAGTGTATCGAAGTTCGAAACGGAAAAATCGAAAAACCGAGTTACGAAAAACCTGAGTTTCTGTTAAATTTTTTTCTGGTCAAAACAAAATTTGTCATACTCCAAAAATCATCTCAGGGTTTTTAGAAGAAAGCCACCAAAAACAAGCCAGTAACTCGACCAAAGAGCCGCGTTTCCGCGGCAATAACAAGCTATTGCCGCGGAACCGCGGCCATCTTGGTGAGTCACTGGGTCGATTTTGGTGCAGTGTGTTTCTGACTTGGTTTTAGGATTTTTAAGATGGTTTATATGTGCCCAGATTTTCCAGAATAGAAATTTATTTTTGGGGGCCTATAAATCCGTATTTTTCCGAACTTCAATATACTTTGACTATAAAGGTTATATCTGTGATGTTCATATGTATTGAACGTCGGCTAATCGCTATATGTCGATTAGTCGGGGTTATACATATCTGTGATCTGTGATTGTTGTTGATGGTTTGTGTATATGAACTCGTTGGATTGTTGCGGATGAATAGCCGGGGTGGATGTGAGATGAGAGTTTCTTTTTCTTTCATTCATGTAATAAATTTGTAAATTGATGTAATATTATTTGTATGGCCGCACAACCGGGTCGGGGTTGTAGCCGTCATTGTATAATTCTTTTTACTGTTTTTGCTCCTAGGATAGACCCATGGAGGGGGTGCACAAACTACCGGGTATCTCGAAGTGCCGAGTGGCCTACTCATGGCGATGAGGGAGGTTGCTTCGCTTCGGGTACTTGGCGGGTAGTTTGCCGCACCCGTAGGGGTCTTGGGTGGGGTTTTGGCTATTCATCGCGACCGTGTAATCCGCTTTTCGTTGCAGGCTTGAACGAATCGCGGGTTCCTAGTATATCCAAAGTGTTCATCTGTGATCTGGATTGGCTATCGTTGCAGTATATCTATATATAATAACTATTTAGGCGTTGCTTATATTTTACAGCCGCGCTAGCCCAGCCCCCGCTCTGTCGTTAGTTAAGTAACCTAACGGGTGATGACGGGGCCCAGTGGCGAATGCGAATGGCATAAGCGTACGTCATATTTTGGTTGTTTTCTGCAATGGTAAGATTTAAATGATGGGACGAATTAAAAGAACTAATGCATGAAAATAAACCTAAAAGACGTTGTTGGAACAATTTTTCAAAAAAAAACTGTTATTGCAAGGACGTTCATTTTTGTTTTGCATCGCGGTATTCGGTTGTGAATGCCCAGCACCTCAGTCGACGAGGCAAGGGCCGAGATCCCTTCATCGGGAGTGACCCCTTGGACAAAAGTTTGCGTCAGGGTAATAACTTCACTATAGTCGATTATTCTTGCTTTGCATCGAGGTATTCAGTTCGGAATATCCTGCACCTCATTCGACGAGGAAAGAGCCGAGATTCCTTCACAGGGAGTGACCTCTTTAGCAAAAGTTTTCGCCACTATTTTTCAAAAAAGGGCAATCATGTTCCTTCAACGATATCAAGTTCATTACGTTAACGGGTTTTTCGCCAAAAACCCAGCCGTAGCCCTCCGTCGTTTCGGATCAATATTATTTAGTATTCGTGCTGCGTTTGTTGACCTAGTCAAGGCGTAGTGAACGGTAGCTAAATAATATTTTTCTGTGGATTGCAAATGTGATTGGTTAGGACAGTCGTGCGGCCTTGTTGACCTAGTCAAGGGCACGTACTGGTGGGTCTAATGCAGTCAGGATTATGACCGGTAGAACTTGTCTAACAGTTTGTGGCTTGTTGACCTAGTCAAGGTCATGAACCGTTAGGGGCAAAAACCACATCGGGAGTTTCAAAAGTACTGAGACTTGCAGATTTAGCATACCTTCTGGAGTGTGGTGACTAGAGTGGATTCCATCTAGGTCATCACACAGTGATAGTTGGATCCCGATCCCACTGATGAGTTGGATTACTCTCGGGAGATTATTTCACTTAAACGATCAATGCTATAAACCTAGTAGGTGTCTAGAAAGGTGTTAGCGGGGCTACGCCCCCAGGGAAAAGAGGTTCTTGAATTAAGGAACTTCGCGAAAGCATTGGAAAACCTCCCTCGAAGTACCGACACTAGCCTGGCTGAAAGGTTAAGCAAGTATTGTGACGTGAATTAAAACCCGGCTAGTTCTTCTTTTAAAAAGGTTTTAAGAAGAATTTGAGTAAACAGTGGGAGACATCCTGGTTAGATAAATTAATAAACCAATCTAATCTTGCAAGAGCATACGCTGAGTGTTTCTTTTCTCTCTCTCCAGGCAGCAACCTTTTCACGCCCTAATCAAGATAATAAAATGTATCGCTTGACCGATCCGAATTCTTATTCGGGACTGGGGAAAGTTGGTTCAGCTCTAACTTGTGACAACAGTCATGAGTGTGAGAATGGGAAAGGGGATTGTATGGATTTCCAGGATACCCAGTCGAAGAAGAAGCATGGTTTTGCATCTACTTCAGGTGTTCTTGTAATTGAGAACTGTTTTACGGTCAGCCCTACCTCCTGGGTACTTGATACCGGATCAGGATCTCATATCTGTAATTTATTGCAGGGACTGAGAAAAAGTAGGAAAATTGCACCGGGTGATATGTCGCTCAGAGTAGCGAACGGAGCATAAGTTAATGCGGCAGCCGTCGGTGAATATCACCTAGTATTGCCAAATGGCAAGACTATGATTTTGAACGATTACTACTATGTACCTTCCATGGTTTGCAACATCATATCAGTTTCTTTACTCGATAAAGATGGATATAACTTTGTTCTTGAAAAGAATATCATGAACATTTACCTTCATAAGGTACTGGTTGCAGAGGGTACACTGTGTAATGGTATCTACGTTCTAAATCAGAATACAGTTCTCAATATACAAAACACACGCAAGAGGAAGAATTCAGATATGAATGAATCCTACTTGTGGCATTGTAGACTTGGTCATATCGGAGAGAAAAGACTGAGTAAGTTGCATAAAGATGGACTCTTGAATGCGTTCGAGTTTTCATCTTATGAAACTTGTCAGTATTGTCTCAAAGGGAAGATGACCAAATCTCCGTTCACCGGACATGGAGAAAGAGCAACCGAGCTCTTGGGACTCGTACATAGTGATGTATGCGGTCCGATGTCTATACATGCAAGGGATGGGTTCTCGTACTTCATCACATTCACTGACGATCTCTCTAGGTTCGGATATGTGTATCTGATGAAACACAAATCTGAAGCTTTTGAGAAATTCAAGGAATTCAGAAACGAAGTAGAGAACCAGACAGGCAAAAGTATCAAGATCCTCCGGTCTGACAGGGGAGGGGAGTACTTAAGCACGGAATTCCTAGATTACTTAAAAGAGAATGGTATTCTCTCTCAGCTTACTCCTCCTTATACACCACAGCACAACGGTGTTTCGGAGCGGAGGAATCATACCCTACTGGATATGGTTCGCTCCATGATGAGTAGTGCTGAGTTACCTCTTTCATTCTGGGGACATGCGCTTCAGACAGCGGCATACCTATTAAATGATGTTCCATCTAAATCAGTGCCTAAGACTCCGTTCGAGATATGGAATGGAAAGAGGCCATATCTTAAAAGATTTAAGATATGGGGTTGTCCGGCTTATGTTAAAACGCATAAACCGGATAAACTAGAGGCACGGTCAGTTTTATGTAAGTTTGTGGGATATCCAAAGAATGGTTATGGATATCTATTCTACCACACCGAGGAACAGAAGGTGTTTGTTGCTCAGCATGCCGTTTTCTTAGAAACGGAGTTTCTTGCAAAAGAAATTACTAGGAGCACGGTAGAATTGGAAGAAATTCAGCGACCACAAACTGAAACTGAAAATTTGACAGAACCTCAGGATTCAATAACCCCAGACGAACCTCAGCCACTCAGCAGATCTGGTAGGATTTCTCATCTGCCCGAGAGATACTACGGTTTTCTCATAGACGGGGATCGAGAGGATTGCATCTTGGAAGAAGATGACCCTACCAGTTTCAGGCAGGCCATTATCAGTAGGGACTCTGATAAGTGGCAGGAAACAATGCAATCCGAAATGGAGTCCATGTACGCCAATAAAGTGTGGACCTTGGATATTGCTCCACCTGGGGTAAAACCCGTTGGATGCAAATGGATCTACAAAAGGAAACTTGGTGTAGATGGGCAGGTGGAAACCTATAAAGCTAGACTCGTTGCAAAAGGTTTTCGTCAAAGACCTGGTTTGGACTATGATGAAACTTTTTCTCCGGTGGCTATGCTCAAATCCATTCGGATCCTACTTGCCATTGCTGCCTTCCATGACTATGAAATCTGGCAGATGGATGTTAAAACGGCTTTCCTAAACGGTTGTTTGGAAGAGTGCGTTTACATGGATCAACCAGAAGGTTTCGTAGACAGTGGGAGCAGCGGAAAGGTGTGCAAGTTGCTTAAATCCATTTATGGATTAAAGCAGGCATCGCGGAGCTGGAACATCTGTTTTGATGAGGCAATCAAGGAATTTGATTTCATCAAGAACGAAGATGAACCCTGTGTATATAAGAAGATTGTAGGACGAACTGTCGTATTCCTAGTCTTGTACGTGGACGACATTCTTTTGATAGGAAATGATATTCCTATGCTACAATCGGTCAAGCTATTTTTGTCACAAAGGTTCTCCATGAAGGACCTGGGTGATGCCTCGTACATTCTGGGGATCAAGATCTATAGAGATAGATCCAAGAAACTTTTGGGACTTTCACAGTCCAGGTACATAGAGACCGTACTAAAGAGATTTAGTATGGAGGGTTCCAAGCGCGGTAACATACCCGCATTGCACGGAATTACCCTCTCCAAGAAGATGTCTCCTAAGATTGACGAGGAGAGGATTCGCATGAGCACTATACCCTACGCTTCGGCGGTAGGATCTATAATGTATGCGATGCTATATACAAGACCAGATGTAGCTTACGCGTTGAGCGCGGTAAGCCGGTATCAGTCAGACCCAGGGGAGGACCACTGGACAGCAGTGAAGAACATTCTCAAGTACCTGAGAAAGGACTAAGGAGATGTTCCTGGTTTACGGTAATGGAGACCTCAGGGTCGAGTCCTTTACCGATTCAAGCTTCCAGAGTGACAAAGATGACAGCAAGTCTGTCTCGGGTTTTGTGTTTACCCTCAACGGAGGGGCGGTATGTTGGAGGAGTTCCAAGCAGGATACCGTCGCAGACTCAACGATGGAGGCTGAATACATTGCTGCTAGCGATGCCGCAAAAGAGGCGGTCTGGATAAAGAAGTTCATTAGTGAACTTCAGGTGGTTCCATCCATTGTTGACCCAATACCTTTGTATTGCGATAACAATGGGGCTATAGCTTTAGCGAAGGAACCAAGGTCCCATCAGAAATCCAGACACATCTTAAGGCGGTATCACCTGATCAGGGAGATCATTGATCGACAGGAGATCGAGGTGCGGAGAGTGGACACAAAGGACAACACTGCGGACCCATTCACGAAGGCTTTACCCCAGACTCAGTTCGAGCGGCTGATCGAGATGATAGGTTTTCGAAACGCCAGTACATGGCCTTAGTGCAAGTGGGAGATTGTTAGTGTATATGCCCTAGAGGCCATTACTGTATCATACTAGTATGTATATTACTTGATGGAAGCTTGGGATATTCACAGTTGTACAGATAATCTTGCTCAATATAGTAGTATGCTACTTGGTTTGTCTCTGCTTTAATGTGTACTTGTGTGTTTATTTATTATATCACCTATACGCATTAGTAGAGCCCTTTGGATCTTTGCTTGATTACCGGCGTTGTGATGGCGATCACACTCGTAGGGGCTGGGTAATCTACAAGCACATCCTTATACACGTCCCTAGTCATGGGAGTATCGAGATAGGGCATCGATACTCCGGAGTAGACTAGCGTATGCGCTTCTCATCCCAGCACGGGAGACGGTCTGTCCCACAGCCGTCGGTACGTCGTACTTGAGATAGTATGCGGGTGCTCGTTGGGTTATGAGTACACTGGACAGGACTCGTCGGAAACTGATGGTTGGTATTATACCTATCGTCAGTTATCAGTTCCCAGGTGACATGAGTACAGCTTAGTCCGCTGACTTGACACTGTCACTTCGCCTCGAGTGTGTTCCCACTGTTCTTTGATTGCTACCCTACCACGGCTCTACTGAGTCGTGCAAACAGATAGTAGTTGGGAGCAGTCCCGAAGCACTTGGAGGCAGTGACGGTTAGACAGGATTCGTCTCTCCCGGTATTGGGGGTTGACATCGCGCTGTGTCTAGGAGAGCCATTACACAAGTAGTCCCTGGCCAGGGCAAGCGAGATATACTGGTAGGTTTCCAGTGTTATCTCAGGGTATTCTGGGCTTCACTCCGACACGACTTGTACCGCTATTAGGGGACTGACGTTTACCGCCCCCCTAGGCCCGCCATGCGATGTATCAGACGAACAGACCGGACTGTACGGAGATTGTCACATACAGACTCAGTAGGAGTTCTGATGGGTTTACCTCATCGGCCTTCTTATCGACATCTACCTGGGGACCGTTACGTACAGCTAGTGCCGCTTGCGGTCTGTGGTTAAACCCACTGCCAGCGTAGTGTCGAGTCTTTAGAGTCCCACACAGAGAGTTTCCCTGCACTGAGCGAAACGTGTAGAGGCCGTATGGTTTTACGGCAGGGCTGCGATCACTTACGTACACTTGTGTGCGTATGGTGTTCGGGCAGGCAGTACTAGTAGGCTTTGGTTTAAGCTGGATCCTAGTATTGCACGGATGGATTTGTTTTGTCTTCTGTGCATCCGCATTCTATGGAATACGGATGCAGGTGTGTATGCACAGTTTTTCGGAGTGATGAAGGAGGAGGTGCCTCATTAGGGTTTTGGCAGTTGGTTCGGCCAAAACCGTTATGTGGCAGGCTCATTAGGGTTTTTGACAGTCGATTCGGTCAAAACCATTTTGAGGCGGACTCATTAGGGTTTTGACAGTTCGTGTGGTCAAAACCGTTATGAGCCGCGAACATCATTTACTAATCCTATTAGTGATAATCTTATGATGGCTAATTGCATTGACCATTTGACCCCGTTGACCTCTCTTGATTTTGTTGACCGGTTGACCGGGTTGACCATTGACTTTCAAGAGGGTTCCACACTCTACTTTTCTTTTCCTTTTTCTTTTGGATTATGATAATGGTCATTTCAAAGTAGCCATCAACTTTATCTTGATGGGATTAGTAATGATATTGTTTTGCATTATTTGCAACCATGGTTGTTTTTCTTTTGTATCATAATTTTATTCTCATTCTCTCTCTTGAAATGAGAAGCTCCATGGTTGCTAGCAAGCTCCTTCTTCTTCCTCCTCTTGATTTCTCCTTTGATCTCATGTGTTGAGAGAAAAAGGATTCTACTTGATAAACACATCCATACATCTCCTCTACACATCCTAGGGCTTCTAGATTAGCAATCTCCTTGCCCTAGTTACCTCGGCTTGAGGTGGAGCTCGGTGTACATCTCTCGGGTGGATCGTCTTCGACTCAAGGAGACCGCGGAGGTGACTAAAGTCCGGATCAACCATTGAGCAAGCAAAGAGAAGAACAACAAGAAGAGAAGAACAACAAGAAGTGAAGAACAACAAGAAGAGAAGGAGTTCAAGTTGAGGTATAACCCCTAACCGAGTAGATAACATCTCATGTTAGGATGCTTGTGTATTGTTTAGTAAAGATCCGGCTTTTACGGTCCATGTTACAAAGTTTAGAAAAAATTTTGTTTTACCGTTTCCGCAACCCCGAAAATACCGGGAGAGGTAACGTGGACCTAACAGTACCCATCATAGCGCATATTCAAATTTGGTAATAAAGACATATGCGTCTTCAGACTCGAGACCGTGATATTTTGGTAGAAGAATGATGTATTTGGGTTTGATTTCAAAAATTGTCACCGTTGGCTGGTGGAATGGTGAGACAGGTCGAAAGAGGACCTCGCATAGGATAACATCTCTCTTGGAGAGAGATGCGTGGTGGATTCTACGCACCTGCGGACGGCGGCAGAGTAGTGGTAAAGAAGTTTGATGGAGAATTGTCCATCGAAGTGGGTGTGATGGTGGGTAAAGAAAAAGTAGATGTAGAAATACCGACTTCCGAGTCGATAGGGGGAACGCGGATGATTGATACGAAAAAGTGTGTTTGTAGAATAACCGCAATCAAAACGGTATCGCGCGTAGCTAGACCGAGGTGAGTACGGGTCGTCCTCTGGGAAACGTGGAACCTTTTACTATTACTTTAGATGTGTTGAAAAACAGAGGAGGGATAAGAATGTTGAGGAATGGTTTCTAGATCTACGTTAAGCACTAATGCAAAATATAAATCTAGATTATTTATGGATGTAGTTAATATAAGAAGGGGGCTTCTAGGGTTCATTAGGATTTAGTAGTTATGGATGATTAATTAAAAATTACTCTTTCTATCCTTTAATAGATTTAAGACTAGAACGACAGTGATGCGTGTAGATTAGGGTTTCTGGAGAGAAAAGGAATCCCACTCTTAACCCCTATCTCGACACGGAACTCCGTTCATATCTAGCCTTTACCAAAACAATCATTAATCTAATCTCTAATCGCGGTCGAGACTAACAATGAATTGGTAGCGCGCCCGATTAGGATGTTAATGATTCTTTTGATAAAGTTTATAAACTTTATAGGACGTAAAAAGAGTTTAGGTATTTTCATCATCCATTAACCTACCCTAACAAGCGGAGAATTACTCGCATATGTTGGGAGAAAAAGAGATGGAGAGAAAATGCATAATTAAACTACAAAGAAATAGAATAGGAAAAAGAAAGCTACCTTTATTAATCAACAATATTCATTATACTTTGATCCCTTAGAAAATGATTACAAATACTAGTTTGCTTCTCGATCTCTTCCAAGGAGGTAGACGAACAGTTGATAATCAGCCTGGATGCGTAAGCCGTCTTGGACTTCGTGATCTCATCGGCTTGATAATTTTTCCAAGAGGCTCTCGGTCTTTATTTATAGTTCCAAAGCCAGAAAATTAGCTTCCTAATTTGGAATCAAGTAGTTAGTATCCAACAGAGAAAATCCCATCTCCTAAGTCTTCAAAACCGCAGCGGATCCGCGGCCAAAAAGTGGGATCGTTTGGGGTTTTTTCTGGGGCTTTTCTTCTTATGACACGTGGAGATCTCTGGAACCTCTGGAAATTGGAAATCTTTTCTTTGTTGCTGCCAGCCTTGATTTCTTAGTTTGCTTTCTTAATTAGGCAGGTTTGCTCTTAACAACTTTGATTCCCTTGATTTTTAGCCCTGAAAAATTCTGCACAATAACTCAAATAATATTTAGTAGAGTTTGTTATATTGAGATATTAATTTCACCATTAAGATTTGGTCAATGGTATTTTTGCATACATTTTCCTACCAAATGTTAATTATAATATATCAACACATGAAAGATAGTATTTTTACAGATAAACCCTCATATGTATCATATATTATAATAAACACCTTTTCTAGTATAGAAATAGTAGGAAAAATGTAATAACAAATGTGCAGTTTTATCAACTGAACAAATACCCCCAAACTTATCTTTGATCGTCCCGAGCAAACTAGTTTATTCAAGAGAAGGAGAAAAAGAAAGGAGAAAACTAAGCACACTTTCGTAGGCAAACACGATTGCACTGAGCACGTGCAACAAGCCGTTAAATCTCTAGGTGTCCCTAGTAAGAGGAGTGTTGTCTCCTGAGGGTTTTCAGCGGATTACACCCATAAAATCCTATAATAAAAGAGAGATGGTGAAATTTACATATAAAGATAAGAACCATAAAAGAAAAGCTTTGAAAATAAGAGTTTCCAACTACACTAGCTTTTCAGTTGTCATGAGCCCTATCTTAATAGTCATGAAAAGATGTTAGAAATCACATCATCCCTCAATAAAATATCGTCTTTACTCTTCATTCCTACCTTTCATCCAAACATCGATCATATAACTCTACGTGTGTGTGTAAATAACATCCCTACACCCGGAGAATTCAATTCAAGCTATCATACTCTTATCCATCTGCCTCAGTACTTTTTAATCGATGAATATTTAGTTGAATTTGCTCACACAATTTTCATGCGACCATTAATACTTCTTGAGGTACTAACCGACCGATTACTCATGTGCTTGCTGATTAGGTGATAGTATTTTCCTCGTCTTGCACCACCTAAGGCTTAGCAGTGACTCCCAAACCAGTTGTTCTAAGGCACTAGGTGATGAAGCACCCTCGCTATATTTTTTTATTGCTGCCTTGGCGATAACAAAACCAGTGTTTATTTTTCTTTTCACCATTTTATATTTTATTCATTTTTTTATTTCCTTCATACTTTGGCTTTTAGACAAGAGCATTTCAAGGTATCCTCTACTATCCCGAGTTTCAAGACGTGTGTAAGTGCATATAGTAGGGTATCAACATTCAAATGTTTGGCTTCCAGAATAGAAACTATTTTTCAGACTTATTTTTATCCTCAGATTAGTGACTTCCTTCATCTTACTAACCCTTTGGACAACGGCTCATAACTACTTATTACCAGTTCGTTTAAGAAAACTTCTAATTTTCTTGGTTTTCTTAAACTATTTCTATCTTTTGGATGTAATTTTTCACTTTCTACTCTTTTGTTATAAAAGAAAAAAAATTTAAAATTTTTCAAAATGTTGTGCTTATGCAAAATATGATGCAAATTGATGTGTAAATAAGCACAAACCTCCCCCAAACCTGTTTACAGCAGTATCCTCACTGTTGTTATCCGTTAAGCTTAAAAAACCTGTAGACTTGGGAGGAGAAAGAGGACAAGAAAAAGTGAAAGTGAAATCCTCTCCCAAACTTCTTTTTGGCTCATAATTTTGTAAAGATCATTTTCTTTCAAGAGCCAAAATATACCCCCCCAAACTTGAGTTAAACAATGTTAATCTTTTAAAATCACACGAGGGGATCAAGGTTATTGGTCAATGCCAAGCTTTGCAAAGACTGAAGGTCAACACCAACCATACAAAAATTTTATCGATGAAGCACCAAGGTTGGTGGAAGAACATGTCACCTTTCGACGTGAAGAAGTGGGGAGGTGATAAGAGGTGTAATGGAAAATGATTGCGTCTCAATTTAGAGAGACGACACAGTGATAGTAATAATGGATTACTCGCATTATCCAGAAGAAGGGGTGGAGGTTCAATTTCTTTATCTTGGAGTGGATTCATCTCAACACCCGGATCTTTTAAAAATGCGAGTTCATCAGCGAAAATTTCCTCAAAGCTTTCATCGATTCCCCAAAGAATAATGTCATCAGAAAAAATAGGGTGATCATCAGACTCTATAAAAAGTTCCTCATCAGTGTTAGATATTGACCCGGACAACTCGGTGGAAGAGTACATGGTTGGGTCAAACAACAACATATGAAAAGAGTCAGTATCATGAGGTTGATCAAATTCGCTGCTGTCGACATCTATTAATTCAACAGAACACACATGAGAATAAGGTTCGGAGGGTTCACTTCCCAACTTGTAAATGTTAAGCTCAATTGACTTCTTTCCAAAGGATAGGGTCATAAAGCCGTTTCTACAATTGATTACTGTGTTGGAAGTTGCTAGGAAGGGTCGACCGAGTATCACCGGGATTTGATTGCGTGGGTTTGCCACAGGCTGTGTATCTAAAACAATAAAGTCCACAGGGAATATAAATACATCCTCTAGCTCACCCCTAGGTTGGGTGATAGATCGATCGACCATCTGAAGAGTGCAATGCGCAGGTTTTAACTTTCCGATCTCTAATTGCTCATAAACAGAATACGGAAGCAAGTTAACACTAGCACCTAAATTGAGTAGAGCACAATTGATATTTTTACCCCCAATAGAAATAGAAATTGTAGGACTTCCGGGGTCCTTTCGTTTCTTGGGTAGTTGTTGTGTAAAAGCAGTGCTCACATTGCTCGCAAGGAAAACTTTTTTAGGTACTTGAACTTTTCTCTTCCTAGTGCACAAGTCCTTTAGGATTTTCGCATATGACAGAACTTGTTGAATAGCATCTAGGAGAGGAATGTTTATGTTAACTTGCTTCAAAATTTCCACAATCTTCTCCATTTGTGGATTTGGTCTGTTGCCCCTTAACCTGTTTGGATAAGGTGCTTTATCAATAAGGGTTTGGTCCAACATTGGAGAGGATTGTGGGGATGGAGTGGATCCCAGAATTGGAGTGGGGATCGTTTTAGGTAGATTCGAGGAAATAGGCGAAGGGTTCGAGCCTTGGGGAAAACGGAGAATAAGCTCGGATGAAGGTGGGAGACTAGACGAATTAGGGGAAGAAGAAGAAGAAGCTAGGGTATCATTGGTGTCACCAACATCATCACATTGCTCACCCACTCGGTTATTCAGCACTTTTCCCGATCTCAACGTAGTAACGGCACTCACATTATAACTTTGTGAGTGTTCAGGATTAGGTATGGGTTGAGATGGGATTTTCCCTTTCTCTCTCACACTCATTGCGGCGTTCAACTGTGCAATTTGGTTTTCTATTGATTTAATACTCTCACCGTGGGAGGTGGAGTCTTTCGTTAGGGTATCAATAGAAGACTTCATATCATTCGACATTTGAATGGAATGTTTCATAAACATATCCAAAGTTTGTGCGAGTGAAGAGTTGTCAGTACCGGCCAATTGTGGTACAGAAGTGTTGGCCGGATTTTGAAAATTTTGTGACTGAAAGGGGTGCTGACTTTGTGCTTGTGGTTGCTGTGGAGGAGGTCTTTGATAATTGCTTTGTTGGTTTTGGTTCCAAGCAAAGTTAGGATGATTCCTCCATCCTTGATTGTACGTGGAAGAATAAGGATCGTTTCTAGGTCGCTGCTGAAAAGCAGCATTAGTTTGCTCGTGACCTTGAAACGGTGCATTCATAGGACATTCTTCCGTTAAGTGTGAAGAATCTGAACAGCAACAACACACGGTTTTGGGAAGCGTAACCTGGTTTAGGGAGGCTAATGAAAATTTGTTCTCAATAGCGTCGAGTTTCTTCTGCATCGCTGCCATTTCGGCTTTCACTGCGATGGAAACATCGAGCTGGCGAATACCTCTCCTAGATGAAGGTGGTCTTATGCTTTCCAACTGCAAAGTGTTTTCAGCGAGATCTTCCAGATATTTCCACGCCTCACCGTCATCTTTAGACATGAAATTACATTGACACATTGTTTCAAGCATCTGCTTTGTCGCTGGATTAATGCCCTCATATATAATTCGACATAAATCCCATCTTTGTATTCCATGATGAGTACATTGGACAAGCATATCCTTGAAACGTTCAAAGCACTTCCAAAATGGTTCATTGGGAAGCTGGGTGAACTGGTTGATCTCGCTCCTAATATGGGCAGTCTTATGGTTTGGGTAAAACTTCTTAGGAAATGCAATTACGAATTCATCCCAGTTAGTGATAGAGTGTGCGGCAGTATTATAAAGCCATTTTTCTGCCAAGTCGCACAGTGTGAATGGGAGAAGACGTAAGCGCATAGCATCCACAGTCAATTGTGAAGTACCCATCATTGCGCATACGTTTTCGAATTTGGTGATGAAAACGTACGCGTCTTCCGACTCAAGCCCGTGAAATTTGGGCAACAGATTGATGTAGTGGGGTTTAATTTCAAAATTATCCCTGTTAGCTGGTGGAATGGATAGACAAGTGGGAAGGAGACCACGCATATGATAGCATCTCTCTTGGAGAGAGATGCGCGGTGGATTCTGCGCACCTACGGGCGGTGGCAGCGTGGTGTTATAATCTGATGGAGTACCATCCATCTCGGTCGTGGTGTGTGGTGGGGGAAAAGAAGATGAAGAAGTACCGACTTTGGTGTCGATAGCAGGAACGCGGACAAGACGGGCACTAGAATCCCGTATCCAGCCGAGCATGCACTAAGCGGGTTTAGCGCAAGTGGCAGCATGTGTGTGATTTAAAATTGGTTTGTTTTGAAAAAAGTGGGACTCAAGACAAATCACTCAAAAATGCACAAACAACCCTAGAACTAAGGTTACCTAGGTCAGTCTCTAAACCGCTCCTAGACTTCCAAAGGACAAGCCGCAGGATAAATCCTCTACCGCCTCTTTACTGCTCTTAT